>JASWHV010000010.1:26069637-27363644 GCA_030760725.1 Neostapfia colusana
CCGTATATCTCAGACATTTTCGTAGTTGTGAAACATGGAAAACGTCATGAACACCAGCGAGAGATGCCGATAGCTCCAGTCTATACGCCACTGGTCCACACTTCTCGGTGATAGCATAGGGTCCAATGCATCGAGGAGCGAGTTTCCCCTTCACACGAACCGGTGCACGCCTTTCATCGGAGATACACGTGTTCTCCGACATCAAAGTGCAGCGGCCTACGCCTCTTATCAGCGTAGCTTTTCTGCCGGGATTGAGCGGCCTTCAAGTTGGCTTGAATCATCCGAACGCGCTCTTCGGCGTTGTTCACCACATCAACCCCGAATGTGACCCTTTCACCGGACTCGCACTAGTTTAATGGGGCGTCATTCACCACATCAACCCCATGAGGAAGATGAAGTCAATAGCTCCATGCATGAGTAAGAGGATACGGAAGAGGTGGAACCGATCGAAGAAGACATGAAATATGATCAACAAGAGCAGCATTGGTACGCACCTCAGGAGGAGTTTCACACGGGCTTACACCCAGCGGCGCCTCATGAAGCTATGTCGGAAGGAGATAGATCCAAAGAGGAGCCACCCCATGCTGAAGCCGAGAATGAAGGTGATGAACGGTCCAACCGTTCAGTTAAAGAATTCTAGTCCGACGGGATGGAGGGAGGACACATATCCAAGGAGTTCAAAGAGTTCCTGGATTGCTGCATCCTTTACCCTGAGTATCTCCTCAAGAAAGTCCCTCGTCTCAGACATGAAGAGTGGAAGACTGAGGTAACCATCCTATCTAATGGTAGGGTTATCACACGGGCACTTCACAACCACATGGAGAGCTACAAGGGCAGAAGCTATTGATGATGTTGCATGGGATGCACTCACCGGGCTGTGCTACACTTTCCGTGAGCAGCTTGAGAACACTACTTTTGAGCTGCACCCGTATCGGAAAAGTGGTACAAGGGAGATCATTGGACCCCATGGAGAGCTCTTTCCAACCCACAATCTGCTGATAAGTCTCAGAGGTTGCTCATGGAGTTAGGAAACCGCTATGCAAGCGCACAAGAAGAGATCCGTTACCTCCGCAAGAAGTTGTACTTGCTGGAAAAACAAGAGGAGACTTGTGCCAACGCGGGAACAAATGGAGCACCAGTGTCAACTATCCCTACATGGACTGCTGACTCACCATGGCGTGCTCCCATGTATGGACCACCCCCGTCACACGGCGAGAACAGCACCGGTTCTCATAATTAAGTTTAGGTTTCCCATTGAATAAAGTTGTAATAGGAACGTTTAGATTGCAGTAAGTCAAATAGGAGTGGTGTGCAGAATTTTATGATGATTGCTTGTGTTTGAGTGCTGGTGTGAGTTGCGGGACACTTCGACGAATGCCTACATCCACACATAGTGGAGAGATGTGAGATGCTTCAGCACCTGTTCACATCCTCATATAGGCTGATATTAATAAAAAAGTTGCTTAGTTCATACACCTTGATGCATATAGTTGGGAAATCACTTCTTTCAAATCTGAATTCTAGCTCCTACTAATATAGTATGTCCAAAAGTAAGCCTTAAAATAAGGGGGGTCGACTTTCTCGCTAATTTTATCGTCTTGGATCCCAAGGGATTGACATAATACTTGGAATGGACTGGTTGAGCAAGCACAACGGAGTAATTCAATGCACTCAAAGGATCGTGCAGTTGACGAGTGAGCACGGTACTCGTATTGAGTTTGGGGCAGCCCAACCCGCAACGGAGAAGACAGTGCTGAACCACATCGACGAAGCGACATTGGAAAGTATTCCGGTGGTTCAAGAATATTCAGATGTGTTCTGGAAGAACTTCCAGGTATGTCACCTTACCGGGTCATTGAATTTGCCATTGATTTAGTACCCGGAACTGCACCTATAGCTAAGAGGCCATATAGGATGCCTGCTAATGAATTAGTAGAGCTCAAGAAGCAAATTCAGGAGCAGCTAGATAAGGGTTTTATACGCCCAAGCTCGTCACTGTGGGGAGCCCCCGTGCTCTTCGTAGACAAGAAAGATGGGACCCAAAGGATGTGTGTGGACTATAGGTCTCTCAACGAGGTGAAGATCAAGAATAAATACCTGTTTCCCCGCATAGAGGACCTATTCGATCAAATGAAAGGTGCCCGTAATTTCTCCAAGATTGATCTTCGGTCGGGATACTTCCAGCTAAGGGTTAAGCCCTCCGACACACCCAAGACTGCATTTTGAACATGGCATGGTTCGTATGAGTATACTATTGTGTCTTTTGGGTTAACAAATGCACTCACATACTTTATGTACCTCATGAATAAGGTCTTCATGGAATACTTGGACAAGTTCATCGTGGTTCTCATCGACGGTATCATAGTGTATTCAAAAAGCGAGGAAGAACATGAAGAACACTTGAGATTGACATTGTAGAAACTGCGAGAGCACCAATTGTATGCTAAGTTCAGCAAGTATTAGTTTTGGCTGGAGGAGATATCGTTCCTAGGCCACATCATCTTCGAAGGAGGAGTATCGGCTGATCCCGGAAAAGTGAGAGATGTTTTGAAGTGGAAGCAACTGCAGAATGTGAGGGATATTCAGAGTTTCCTTGGGATGGCTGGATACTACCACTGGTTCATCAAGGATTTCTCCAAAATAGTGAAGCCTATGATGGAATTGCTGATGAAGGGGAAAGAATTTCATTGGACATAAGCGTGTCAAAACAGTTTTGAGGAGCTAAAGAAGATATTAACAACAGCGCCGTTTTTGGTATTGCCGGACGTGAGTAAGAGTTTCGATATATATTATGACGCATCAAGACAAGGGCTTGGATGTGTGCTCATGCAAGGAGGCCAAGTGGTAGCCTATGCATCGAGGCAATTGAAGAAACATGAGCTGAATTACCCCATACATGACCTGGAACTTGCAGCCGTGGTACATGCCTTGAAGATTTGTAGGCAATACATCCTCGGTCACCGATGTGAGATCTATACGGATCACAAAAGCCTCAAGTATATATTCACGCAAACAGATATGAATTTGAGGCAATGTCGATGGTTGGAACTCATCAAGGATTATGATGTTGGAATCAACTATCATCCTAGAAAGGCTAATATAGTAGCTGATGCATTGAGCCGACAGGGAGCTTGTCACCAACTCACGGTTCGGGAGCTGCCACCCGAGCTGCGTAAGGAGTTTGAAGGGTTACATCTCAGGTTCTTGAACGAGATGGAGGTGATAGAACTGAACTCAACGCTGGAACTAGAGATACGAGATGGCCAAGCAATGGATGAGGAAGTCAAGGATATCAAGGAGAGAATCCGACAAGGGATAGAAAGGGATTTCAAGGAAGATTAGAATAGCATGCTTTGGTTAGGAAAAAGGAGTTCTGTGCCCAACGTGAAGCACATCCACAACACAATACTACTGGAGGCACATGACTCACCTTATTCCATACACCCCAGTTGTACAAAGATGTACAAGGACCTGAAAACTTGCTATTGGTGGGATGGTATGAAAAGGGACATCGCTGAATATGTCGTCTTATGCGATACATGCCAACGAGTGAAGGCTAAACACCAAAGACCCGTTGTACTATTACAACCATTGAAAATACCCGAGTGGAAGTGGGAATACATCAGCATGGATTTCATAGTCGGATTACCACGTACGCAGTCGGGCTACGACTCCATTTGGGTTATTATGGACCGATTGACGAAAACAACCCACTTTATTCCTGTTAGAACCAAGTACACCGTGGCACAGCTAGCCGAGCTGTATATGGAGAAAATCGTGTGTCGTCATGGAGTTCCGAAGTGGATAGTATTAGATCGAGGTGCTCAATTTACCTCTAGGTTCTGGAAGAAGCTGCATGAAGTCATGGGTACACGGTTGAATTTCAGCTCTGCATATCAACCCAAACCGACGGACAAACTTAGAGGACGAATCATATTTTGGAAGACATGTTGAGAGCTTGCATCTTGAAACATGGGCATAGTTGGGATAAGACCTTGCCGTATGCTGAGTTCTCATACAACAATAGTTATCAAGCCAGCCTGAAGATGTCACCTTTCAAAGCATTGTATGGTAGACGGCGTAGAACACCGCTGTTCTGGAATGAGACCGGAGAAAGCCAAGTATTTGGACACGAAGTGCTGTACGATGCCGAGAAGCAAGTCCAAACGATACGTGAAAACTTGAAGGCCACTCAGTCACAACAAAAGGGCTATGCGGACAATATGAGAAGGAGTTTGACATTCGAAGTTGGAGACTTTGTGTATCTTAAGGTGTCGCCTATCCGAGGCCAACGACGGTTCAACATCAAAGACAAGTTAGCACCTCGCTACATCGGGCCATTCAAGATTTTGGACAAGCAAGGAGAGGTAGCCTATCAAATAGAGCTGCCAACGCACCTCTCCAACGTGCATGATGTATCTCACGTATCGCAGCTCAAGAAGTTCCTAAGAGTACCGGAAGAACAAGTACCGATGGATGAGCTAGAGCTTCAAGAGGATCTGACCTACGCTGAACACCCCATCAAAATCTTGGACGTAAAGGAAAGGGTCACGAGGAACAAAGTAATCCGTCGGTGCGTACAATGGAGCCATCACACGGAAGCCAAAGCTATGTGGGAGCGTGAGGAAGACGTCAAGACGGAATTCCCTCATCTTCTCTTCACTCTATCGAATCACGAGGGCGAGATTCATTTTAAGGGGAGTAGGTTTGTAACACCCTCAATTTCACTACCATGCATTGCATTCATTTTTCATATAGAAAAACATTTAAAAAGGAAGAAGAAATAAAGAGAGGAATATATAAGCTAATAAAGTAATAAAAGGAAATAGAAATGGAAATTAATAAAAATAAATAGAAAAGTAAAAGAAATAAAAAGAAAAATAAATAAAATAGCCAAATTGGGCCACCCCAATTTTCCCCAAAATTCCCCAAGTTTCCCCCAAATTCCCTGTCCCCTAACGGTCCAAATTTTTACTAATTTTCCTGATTTTTCCAAATTCCCCAATATTCTCCTAGGGGGATTTTCCCCCACATTTGGGGGATTTTTCCCCCAATTTGGCCGCACCAAATTAGAGGGGAACCCTAATGGGCCCCACCCCCCTTGGCTGCAACCCATTAGGGGGGAAACTCTAGCTGCCCCCCCTTTGGACTCTTTTGGGCTTTTATTTTCTAATTAAATCCTAGCCATTGGATGAAAATAAATAATAATCCCAGCCCCTAGCTCCCACCTCTTTTAAATTTAAATCTCAGCCATTGGATATTTCATTTGCTAAAATCCTAGCCGCCCTAGCTCTTCTCCCCCTTATAAATATAACTCCCCCCTAGCCGCCCCACCCCTTCTCTTTTCTTGGCCGCAGCCCTCTCCCCCCCCCCTTGCTGCCATGTCGCTGCCCCCTCTCCCTGCAGCCAAGTCGCTGCCCCCCCCCCCCCCGCCGGAATTTGGCCGCCGTCGAGCTCTGCACGCCTCGTCGTCGCCGGAGAAGAAGCCCCTGATGTTCTGCCCTAGCCACAGCCACTTAATTCTCCATAGAAAATCTCCCGCTGCTGCCATTGCAAGGAAGGAGGTCCTGCCGCAAGGGAGAACTGAGGTAGGTTTTTGTTACCCCTGTTACCACGTTGTCGCTGTTTATACGCACCTGTTTGCCCACCCCCTGCGAGCAGAAATTTCTGCATGTGGACAGACCATGTTTTGGTCGATTTTTTATGGTGGAATTGATCTACAAAGTGTGTCAAGATCATAACCACATCCACACTTGATCCCAGCAGCCTTGATCATCATTAAACTCCATGGAAGCCTATTAAAACATGCAAGAACACGTGCAAACTGATTTTATAAAACTGCACCATAGGAATTGCATTCATTCACCTCATTGCATCTTGAGTAGTGTTTGTGCATGATAATTGACTGCTGTAAATTTTGTATGTGCATAGTCGTGAGTAGAAGAACAAGCTCAATAGGCCGTCTAGGTGGAGCTACAGCACCAAGACTTCGAGACGCTTGAGCAACACGAGCCACGGGAGCAAGGCAGGTGCCCCTTAACCATATTGATCCCATGTTTTGAAACTGTTTTGCTTGTGAAAACTCGTATGCTTGTGTCAACTTGATGGGACACCCTTTTATAGGAGTTTACTAGTTTTGTTAACCATCCTTGTCACCGGGAAAGTTAATGAGTTGGGTATGGTTGTTTTTCCTTTTTGCTTCGCTTAACTTAAGGGACACGAGAAGTTGAAATAAAACTTGTCTAGCTACTGCACTCATATGAATAATGATGATAAAAACTTGATGATGTTAATGAGCATGGAATCAGGGAGATCCAGGCGAGCTTGGTTCGTGGACATTGCTGAATGAGATGGTGGTTTGCTTGCCGCTAAGAACCGTTTCATGCGAGCACATGCTAGGAAAACAGTGCCACCACAAGGGCAAATATGGGTAAGTCTTAGCTGACTAATTAGGTGTGTTGCTAGATTGTTATGGACCGTTGGATGGTGCGGGGAATGGGAGTCGAAGGGACTGCCCCTGGGAACTGCTTGGCACAAGAGGGGGCCTGTGGGTGGGAGAATGGAGATTCGAGCCTGCCGGTGAAACCTTAGTGGGTCCGTACATCCTAGTAGCCCATTTCTGAAGGCTATTTTGTGATCTCTTGGCCATACACCGACGGTTGTATACTGGTATAATGGAGGTTCTCTCTAGTCGCCGACAGGTGACGAAATCACGAACTTGTGGGTAAAGTGGTTCCACCTCTGCAGAGTGTAAAACTATCATGATAGTCGTGCTTCCGATCACAAGCACCTGGCCAACTTCCATGATTAGAGGCAAAATTTGGGATGTTTATTCAGGTATGGTTATGGTATGGTCATTGGGATTTATTTTGGGACTTTTTTGGATCATGACAATGAGTTTGGTTTCGGTTATATGAAACTGAGATGGTTATGAATATTTATGAGTATGAGATGAACTTGAGAAAGGCTAATGGTTGGTTGAGAATTCATATATGGTGAATTATGATGAAGGAATGTTGATGATTAACTTGGTTATGATGGGATTTAACTCACCGTGAAAAAGTTACTGTTTTTACCTTGTTTGTGAAGTAAAATTTTGCTTGCTGCAATGAACCTTTTTATTTCCTACCTTGTTGCAAGCTACATGTAATACTTTTCCCGCACTTGCTGAGTACGACATGTACTCACCCTTGCATTCCCACATATACATCAGCTACAGAAGAAGAGTACTTCGAGGAACATGTTGAGTACTAGGCGTGAGCACTACCGTCAACATGCCTGTGGAGTTGAAGTTGGAGCATGCTGTCTTAGTCATATTCGCTGTCATTTAGAGTCTTCCGCTGCTAAATAAGTAGGATATTCATGAGTGAGACATTGAGTCATTGTAATAAAGTACTTAAACACTATTCGTACGTGGTTATATTCTGAATTTCAGTTCGTGGAATACATGTGTATGTGTGATGAACACATATGCATTCACTTGGTTCATTTTTGGAACCGTGTGTCACAGTCGCACCCATATTTGGCCTTGTGGTGGCACTGTTTTCCTGGCAAGTGCTCACATGAACCGGTCCTTAGATCTATGGCAAGCAAACAACCATCTCATTCAGCAACATCCACGAACAAAGCTCGCCTAGATCTCCCTGATTCCATGCTCATTAACATCATCAAGTTATCATCATCATTATTCATATGACTGCAGTAGCTAACAAGTTTTATTTCAGCTTCCCGTATCCCGTAAGTTGAGCGAAGCAAAAAGGAAAAACGACCATACCCGACTCATCAACTTTCCCGGCGACAAGGATGGTTAACAAAACTAGTAAACTCCTATGAAAGGGGTGTCCCTTCAAATTAACACAAGCATACGAGTTTTCACAACTAAAACAGTTTTGAAACATAGAATCAATATGGTCAAGGGGCACTTGCCTTGCTCCCGCGGTTCGTGTTGCTCAAGCGTCTCGAAGTCTTGGTGTTGTAGCTCCTCGTAGATGGCCTCTTGAGTGTTTCCTTCTACTCACGACCACGCATATTCAAAATTTACAGCAATCAATTATCATGCACAAACTTTACTCAAGATGCAATGAGGTGGATGAATGCGATTTCTATGGTGCAGTTTATAAAAATCAGTTTGGACGTGTTCTTGCATGTTTTAGTAGGCTCCCATGGGGTTTTATGATGATCAAGGTTGCTGGGATCAAGTGTGGACGTGGTGATGATCATGACACACCTTGTAGATCAATCCCACCATCAAAAATCGACCAAAACATGGTCTGTCCACAGGCAGAATTTTCTGCTTGCAGGGGGTGAAGAAAACGGGTGCATAGAAACAGCGGCGATGTTGTAAGAGGGGTAACGGAGACCTACCTAACTTGTTCCTCCTTTCTTCCTGGCGGCAGAACCTCCTTCTTTGCAATGGCAGCAGCGGGAGATTTTCTATGGAGAATTACGAGGCTGCGGCTAGGGTAGAACATCGGGGGCTTCTTCTCCGGTGCGAGGTGTGACGGAGCTCGACAGCGGCCAAACTCCAGCAGGGGGCGGCGACTTGGCAGCAAGGGAGATGGGGCGGTGACTTGGCAGAAAGGGAGAGGGTGCGGCCGAAAGAGGGGTGGGGCTGCGGCTAGGGGGGTATATTTATAAGGGGGAAAAGAGCTAGTGTGGCTAGGATTTTAGCAACCCAATTATCCAATGGCTGAGATTTAATTTTAAAAGAGGTGGGGGCTAGGGATTTATTATTGATTTTCCACCAATAGCTGAGATTAGTTGATAAATTAAAGCCCACAAAAATCCAACAAGGGGGGGGGGGGCTAGGGTTTCCCCCTTAGTGGGCTGCAGCCAAGGGTGGGGCCCATTAGGGTCCCCCCCTAATTTGGTGCGGCCAAAATTGGGGGGAAAATCCCCCTAGGGAAATTTTGGTGAATTTGGGGAAAATCAGGAAAAGTAGGAAAAATTTGGGAAATTAGGGGAGAGTGGAATTTGGGGGATATTTGGGGAATTTTGCAGAAAATTGGGGTGGCCAATTTGGCTATTTTATTAAATTTTTTATTTTTATTTCTTTTCCATTTCTATTTATTTTCATTATTTTCCATTTCTATTTCCTTTTATCATTTTATTTGCTTATATATTCCTCTCTTTATTTCTTCTTCTTTTTAAATGCTTGTCTACATGAAAATTCTATGCAATGCATGGTAGTAATTTTGAGGGTGTTACAGATTCATATTCACACTCAGCACATTTTTATGAGCTCACACACCAATTTCCACTCCATTTGGAGTTGATCTTGAAATGAGCCATTTTGAGCAAAATTCAAACTGAATTTGAATTTCAGTTTTCCATTTGAAGTAAAATTCATTCAAACCAATTCTTCACTGTGAATCATTCAAACTTCAAATGGTGATTCAGTGGATTGATAAAAGTTTAGATGGCATGGGGGTCCCAAATAATGTGCAAAACTGAAAAGTAAATTTTGGAGGACAAAAATTTGCAAGTGGGACCCACTGTCAGCCTCACTAGCCACCGAGTTGCTTGGGTTCCTGCGTGCACTCGTGCGAACGCCACGGCAGGGAGCTGCTGCCAGCAGCTGTTCTTAGGTCTTGGCTGCCGAGCACACGTCCTAGCCGCCTCATCTTTGCCCCCAAGACGGCCAAGAACCCTTTCTCCACTGCTTCATTGCTCGCTGTGAGGGGCCGTCGCCCCGATGACAACGGGACCAGCGCCACTCGCCACACGAGTTTTCCGTCTTGGTAGCCGAGTTCCTCCGCTTCCACACCAACTCGTCGCCCCAACGATATAGTCCACCTTTCGAGCCACCTCTTGGCCTCAGAGGTACGTGATAAGCCCTACTTGATGTTTTCCAAGTCTAGAACCCTAGCATGGACCATGCCGGCCAGAATTTGAGGTCTACCTCCAGAGGATTCTCTGAACAGTAGTTAGAAGAACTAGAAATTTGTCGGACACAATTAGTTAGCGGGCAACTGGGTCTAGAGGAAGATTCCTAGGCCTGTTGCGATCATCCTCTAGCAAAACTCGAGCCAAACCATCACGTATAGCTTCGGATTGCTCAAAAATCCTTCATCGCCGGTGAAAACACCTCGGGTCGTCGGTGAGGTCAGTATTGCGGCCATTGTTCAGATCCTTAATCTCTGAGCACCACCGGTACTATAGAAAGAAACGGCTGAGCGTTTGGGGCTTTCTCGAGCTCGGGCTATGTCGCCAAAGTTGCTCCACCTCAGTGCACCGCTGGGAGCTACTTTCCGGTCACTGTCGACCACCACCGACCCCACCAACGTGTTCCTCGCGTTGAGCTAGGCCCTAGCGGCAAGTTTCGTGAAGCTTGGCGCAAGGGATTGGCCGGCGCCGAGCTTCGCAAGAGTGCGCCGCCGCGGGACTGTCGGGTGGCGGGAGGTAGACGGTAGACCCTAGCTGTCAGATGTTGTTTAGAGTGTGCGCGTCACGTTTTCATTTAAACAAATCGGCGGGCCCCGCTGTCAACGGTTGAGTCAGCGCAGGAATCGATTTTCTATTGGAAAATAAATTAGAATTCGGCTCCAACTTTAGAAATAAATTTGGCTAGGATTGTCCACATCAAGTGAACCAGATTTTGTTCGATTCATCTCTCTGAGTACTTCCCAGAAAAACAAGTTTCACTCCATGAAAACCCTTAATTCTCAAGAATTGATTCCCTAAAATTTAAAACGTTGGGACTTTAACTGGAGATCCCTTTGTTGGAAAATTCTGAAATTTGGCTAGGATGTTCCCTGTAATACCCCTGAGTCACCATAAAAATTTCAGATCCGTCTGAGCTCATCTAGTCCACCTAATGGTGTGATTAAGTAAACTGGTCTAGAGAAAAAGAAAAATGTCCAGAAACATTTTTCAGATTTTCTCTGAACTTGTTTAGCTCATATCTTTTGCTAGGACTCTCCAAATTAGATGAAACCAATTCCATTAGAAACCTCTGAAACTCTAGTTTCAAAAAAGTCATGGCATGCTCCATGATATCGCTAGAAAGCCATAAGAGCTCTAAATATGGCCAAATACACATTTATATGTGCAGGTCTCAAATGAGCTTTACTTCAAATGAAATTTGGCCAAGTCTCTGGTTAGGTTGTCACCAAACCTCAGTAAAAATTTTAGAGGAAAAGGACTGTCTATCTTTACTTATAGTATGTACATTATCAAACTAACTCAATTGCATTCAAATTTGACACGCATCGTATTTCCATTTCGTGTAGTCACTAAGATCGAAGAAGACCCGGAGGTTCTGGACTTTATTACTCCTAAAGAACATTTAGCCAATGACCAGCAGCAAGGCAAGCTCCAGTTTGCATTAACATGTTTTAAAGTCTTATGTTTTGATCACTTACTTTATGTATTTCCTCTAATGGTGCATTAGAGTATTGATTGGAATCCCAATCGCATAGCCAAGAGAACCAGGGGTTTTGGGCTTAGGATTTAAACCTCGAGTAGCCACTGCAATGCTAAAATGGTATAGATTCGGTACAAGTCGAGTAGTTGGAACTACTCGTGAGAATAGGCTTAGAAGCACACCACTCGGTTAGGGAGATGGACAATGAATCACATGGCATAAAATTGAGACCGAGCGGAGAGTAAGGGCAGCAGGACTTTGGTCCTGAGTGCCACAGCTCTGCTTGTGTTTATTGAGGACCGAGCCATGTGTGGGTCTGTTGAACAAGCTGGAATAGTACCAAAGACCTAACGGATATATGGGAATCGGGAAACCGATGTAATTCGGGTAGCGATGTGTTGAGGCATTGCTTGTCATCCACAGGGTAGGTTGAGAGCAGCAAGGTGTAATCGGCTAGCGGGCACCAAGGATGCTCCACGTAGAGACCTCCTGCTCAGGACGATAGGACCGGTTCAACACTTGGCTAACGGATGAAAGGTGGTTTTGTACGACGTCCGTGATGGTTGCTGTGGGCAACATCGAGTACGGGCGTACGTGACGGGTTATTCGGGTAACCCTGTAGGTGTAAATCGATTATAATCACCATCCCTCGCGTTCAGTGAGTACCACTTGTTCACTATATCGTGGCGTAGAAAGAACAGGCTAGTTGTCATGATAAAAGTTGTTGTTTGAAAGCTTTACATTGTTTGTTAATGAAATGCTTTAGTTTAGAGCAAATCAAAGTTCATTTCAACCTTAGGCAAAGCACATAAGAGAAATGTGTTTCTTGTTTGATTGCGGATTTCTTATGTGTCTGGGCACAAGGTTCCTTACTAACTTGAGGCTAAAACTTGAAAGTAAGAGTCAACTAATTAGGCGTGTTTTTTGCAACATACTTTCCTATTATACACTAAAAACCCAGCATGTAGAGTTTCATGTTTAGGTGAGACGGGTCAGTCTTGCTGAGCCATCGTGCTCACTGCTTGTGTTTGAAGCGTTTGCAGGGTGCTATGAGGAGGAGGCTCCACAGGAGGATACGGACCCTCAAGAGGAAAACACCGTCGAGTGGGAGCCGTGCACGCCGTCGTGTTAGTGTGTGTGTGTGTGTGTGTGTCTGTGTGTGTGTGCTAGTGAGGAAATGTTCACGGGCTGAACGTGAACTCTTTTTGCTTAGTCTACGCCCGCGAGTGTGAACTATAAATGATATTTGATGTAAATTATGTTTATAAATAGTTTATGCAATAAAATTAAGCTTCCGCTTGTTGCCTTTTATGTGTGTTATCCGGTGCTGTCCAACGCAGCACCCCTCAGTGAGATCCTGGTTTATCGGGACTGTCGGGTCCTGGCATTTTTATTTCCCCCAAACAATCTCAGCCCTTGGTGGAAAATATTTGATTAAATTTCAGCCCCTAGCTCCCACCTTTCCTCAAGTTAAATATCAATCCTTGGATAAAAGAGTTGCTAAAATCCTAGCCCCCTTGGCTATTTTCCCCCCTTATAAATAAAACCCTCCCCCTAGTCACCACTCCGAGCCCCCAAAAACCCTGGCCGCCGCCCCTCCCCTTGCTGCCAAGCCCTGGCTGCCGCTCCCTGCTGGAGTTTGTCCGCCGTCAAAGCTCTGCCCCGTCTCGCCGTCGCCGAAGAAGAAGACCCCGACGTCCTACCCTAGCTGCAGCTCTACATTTCTCCAAAGAAAAACCACAGCTGCTGCCATTGCATGGGAAAAAGTCCAGCCGCAAGGAGGAGAGGAGGAAGAAGAGAGGTAGGTCCCCATCACCCCTCTTACCAAGTCGCTGCTGTTGCTACGCACCTGTTTTTCGCCACCCCCTACGATCAGAAATTTCTGCACGCTGGTAGACCACATTCCGATTATGTTTTGACGGTGGGATTGATCTACTGCTCGAGTTAAGATCATAACCACGTCCACACTTAATTCCAGCAGCCTCATTCATCGTTAAACCCCATGAAAGCTAACAAAAACTTGCAAGAACAAGTGCAAACTAATTACTATAAGCTGCACTATAGGATTTGCATTCATCTACTTCATTGCATCTTGAGTAAAGTTTGTGCATGACGTTTGATTGTTGTATTATTTGTATGTACGTGGTCGTGAGTAGAAGGACACGCTCAAGAGATCATCTACGAGGAACTACAGCACCAAGACTTCGAGGCGCTTGAGCACCACGGCCGCGGGAGCAAGGCAAGTGCCCCTTGACCATATTGAACCTAAGTTTTCGAACTGTTTTGCTTGCGAAAACTGCATGCTCGTGTCAACTTGATGGGAAACCCTTTAGTAGGAGTTTACTAGTTTTTTTAGTCACCCTTGTCGCCGGGAAAATTGTTGAGTCGGGTATGGTCATTTTTCCTTTTGCTTCGCTTAACTTACGGGATTCGGGAAACTGAAATAAACTTGTTAGCTACTGCACTAATAAAGATTAGAGACGATGAGAACATGATGATGTTAGTGAGCATGGAATCGGGGAGATCTAGGCAAGCTTGGTTCATGGATCTTGCTGAATGAGATGGTGGTTTGCTTGCCGTAGATCTAAGAACCGATTCATGCGAGAACATGCCAGGAAAATAGTGCCTCTACAAGGCCAAATATGGGTGCGGCTTAGCTGACTAATTAGCTGTGTTGCTAGATTGTTATGGACCATTGGATGGTGCGGGGAATGGGAGTCGAGGAAGACTGCCCTGGGAACTGAATGGCACATGAGGGGGCCCGTGGGTGTGAGAATGGAGATTTGAGCCTGCCGGTGAAACCTCAGTGGGTCCGTACATTCTAGTAGCCTCTTTGTAAAGGCTATTTTGTGATCTCTTGGCCATACACCGACGATTGTGTAGTGGCAGAATGAAGGTTCTCTCTAGCCACAGACAGGTGACAAAATCATGAACTTGTGGGTAAAGTGGTGTCACCTTTGCAGAGTGTAAAACTATCATGATAGCCGTGCTTCAGGTTACAAGCACCAGGCCAACTTCCGTTATTAGAGGCAAAACTTTGGGAAGCTTATTCGGGTATTGTTATGGTATTGTCATTTGGACTGGTTTTGAGACTGGTTTTTGGTCATGAATATGAGCTTGGATTCGGTTATATGAATATGTGTTGATCATGAGCATATATGAATATGAGATGAACTTGAGAAAAAGCATTGGCTAGTTGAGACTCGATGAATGATGAGTTATGATGCTATGGAACATGAGGGATGATGAATTATTTGGTTATGTCAGGATTTAACTCACCTAGAGATAGTTGTTGTTTTTATCATGATTGTGAAATAAAACTTGCTTGCTGCAATGAAATTGTTTATTTCCTACCTTGTTTTAAGCTGCGTACCATACTTTCCTGCACTTGCTGAGTACGACATGTACTCACCCTTGCATTCCCACATATACTTCATCTACAGGAGGAGTACTTCGAAGAGCAGGTGGAGTACTAGGCATGCGCACCACCGTAAACATGCCTGTGGAGTTGGAGTGGAGCCCCATCGTCTTTAGTTATTTTCCGCTATCGTTTAGAGTCTTACGCTGCAAAATAAGTTAGATACTATGATTGAGACATTGAGTTATTGTAATAAGGTACTTAAACACTATTTGTACATGGTTACATTCTGAATTCAGTTTGTGATAAATCTGTGTATGTGTGATGAACATCCTGGGCAAACATATGCATTCACTTGGTTCATTTTCGTAACCGGGTTTCATAAATTAGCATCAGAGCCACGTTGACCGTAGGACACAAGTATAGGTAGAATGGACACTCTAAAACATATTGGAACACTGTGACGCCCTCAATTCTGTGGAAAGCCACGGAACCGAGAACTAATGCATATGTGTGCCCAGGATGTTCATCACACATACACATACGTTTCACAAACTGAATTCAGATTATATATTACCACGAATAACAGAGTTTATTACAACACCTCATGAGTCTTGGACTCATGCTCACAGCGGAAATCTTAATTCTATGCAGCGGAAGTTCTTATTTAAATGCGGAAGTAAAAATTAATGCGGAAGCAAAACTAAGCAGAAGTGGCTCCATCTCTACTCCCTCCACAGGCAAGGTTGAGAACAGATCACACGCCATATTGCTCTACTCGGTCTTCATAGTAGTCTTCTCTTGCTGTTGATGAAGAAATAATAATGCAAGTTTGAGTACAATGATGTACTCAGCAAGTGCGGGAAAACACATGATATGCAGCTCATAAACAAGGTAGGCATAAAAGGTTTATTTGCAAAAAAGCAGTTCTGTAAAAACCATGATAAAACAACAACTTAAGTTTAAATGTAATTCCAACATGTATTAAATTACCAACATACCTTCATCACTTCCCGTGTTCCATCCGAACATTAACCAATCTTTTATTCATACTCACGAATACCTCCTCGTATTCGCTACCATCTCACCTCATAAAACAACCTCGTCTCGCACCGAGGCCAACCTCATGTCATGACCCATTAGTCATGCAACCATCTCATCTCCCGGACTCCACAGTTCCAAACCAAACCATAATCAATAACCATAACCAAGAACCTTCCCAATAACCATCCCATCTAATCATGGCAGTTTAGCCAGGTGCTCGTGACCGTAAGCTCGGCTATCATGATAGTTTTAATAACTCTGCAGAGTTTGCACCTCTTTACCCACAAGTTTGTAATTTCGTCACCCGTCGGCGACTGCAGAACCTCCATTTTACCAGTACACATCCGTCGGTGTATGGTCAAGAGATCACAAAATAGCTTTTACAAAGGGGTTACTAGATGTATGGACTCACTAAGGTTTCACCGGCAGGCTAGAATCTCCAATTCTCCCACCCACGGGCCCCCTCTTGTGCCATGCAGTTCCCAGGGCAGTCCTCACTCGACTCCCATTCTCCGCGCCTTCCACAGTCCATAACACTCTAGCAACTTACCTAATTACTCAGCTAAGCCGCACCCATACTTGGCCTTGTGATGGCACTGTTATCCTGGCATGTGCATGCATGAACCGGTCCTTAGATCTACGGCAAGTAAAACCACCATCTCATGCTACCTCATACACAAACCCAGGCTTGCCTAGATCTCCCTCCGATCCATGTTTATTAACCTCATCAGTTACTTATTATCAGTACGAGTGCAGTTAGCTAGACACATCTATCTCGCTTCCCGATCCCAGAGACTCAGCGAAGCATAAAGCAAAAACCATACCCGACTCATAAACTTCTCAGGCGACAAGGGTGGTTTAACCAAAACTAGTAAACTCCTATAAAAAGGTTTCCCATCATGTTTGACTCAGCACACACACCTTTTCGCAAAACAAAATAGTTTTACCCAAAACATAGGATCAACATGGTCAAGGAGCACTTGCCTTGTTCTTGCGGTTCCGGTTGTTCTTGATTCTCAAAACCTTGTTGCTGCAGCTCGTCGTAGACAGCTTCCTGAGTTTGTCCTGCTATGTAGGATTCACGTGCACACAAATTCACAGCAATCAATATCATGCACAAACCCTAAACTAGATGCGATGATGCACATGCATGCTATCCTACGATTAGTTCTATTAGATTGATCTGGTGTTCTTGCATGGCTTGCATGGTCAGAGGTGTTCAGATCAAAGATGAACGTGGCGATGATCTTGTCTTTAGATCAAACTGATCATCGAGTGTTCTGCCCACGAAAAGGCTTCTGTTCGAAAGGAATCGAAGAACAGACGCAAAGAGATGAACAACATGATGTCGTAAGGTGGTATTGAAGTCCTACCTCACGTTCTTCTTGTCTTCGGGGTCCTCCTCAGACCGCTTGGTTCTCCTCCGATGATCTCCCTTGTTGTGCTTCGGCGATGTTTTGCTCGGCGAGTTAGGGCTAGGGCTCTAAGTCGTCGGCTCAGGAGTTGAAAGAGAAGTTCGTGGTTTCGGCCAGAGGTTTTGGGTTCTATTTATAATTGGGAAGAGAAGAGTCCTAATCTGATCGGATCCCGAATAAGAGTCTCATTCAGATCTTTGTAGATCCTGACGTCTTATCTTCGGTAACATCATGGAGTTTAGATCGGTTTCCGTTGCATACCGGTATCTTCACGTGTAAAAACCGCTCCAGACTCGTTACCTCCGCGGTGATGAGCTCCGGAAGCTCCACGTGTCCTTCCGAGCCTGGTATCTCTTCTCTCGCAGAGACGAGCTCCGGTTGTGCCGCGTGTCACGAACGAGACCTCCCTCTTCTTCGGAGACGAGCTCCGCGCACGCCACGTGTTTAGCTGCGACGGACCTTCCGGTGATAAGCTCCGGTGGCGACACATGTTCGATAGATCCGGACTTCTCTGAGATGAGCTCCGAGATTGACACGTATCCCCCGCGACTGGCCCTCTTATTTCCGCGAAGACTAGCTCCGGGGATGACACGTGTCCTATAAAAAATAAAATGTCTTTGCTTCTTCCGTAGAGGCTATCTCCGCAGGCAGCACGTGTCCCACAGGGTCGGACCTCTTTCCAATTGTGGAGGTGACCCCCTAGCCTGCCACGTAGCCAATTTAGCGGCGGACCTCTCCCAATTTCTCGGGGATGAGCTCTAAACACACCACGTGGTCTGCTGGCCGTGGAAGTTGCCTTCGGTGCTCTCGGAGAGCATTATTGGCTATCCTTTTGATACTTGTCTATGTTCCTTCTTTTCTTAAAATGTTTTTCTTCTTCATAAAACATGAACATATGCTGACACCCGAGATGAGGGTGTCACAAACACCCCTCTAAACTGCTATTTTTTAAATTTCCTTGCTGCTGCACTTTATTTGTCAATTCATCCACCGCAAAGTGCTATTTTCAGTCCCTCTTTCTTCTTTTCTTTTGGACAGCCACACCCTTTGTTTTCTTGCTTCATAGCTTCTGAAATTTTTTATTTATTTCCTTCTTATCTAAGTGTCTCATGTCTTATTTATAGATGCCGGTCACTAGGAGCACAACACGCATGAGAACTCGTCCACCACCCCTTGGGAGTGCACTTAACCCCATCGAACGCACCTCAGGAGGAATTTCACACGGGCTTACACCCAGAGGAGCCTCATGAAGCTATGTCGGAAGGAGATGAATCCAAAGAGGAGCCACCACCTGCTAAGGCCGAGAATGAAGGTGACGAACAGGCCATCTGTTCAGTTCAAGAATTCCGGTCCGACGGGATTGAGGGATGACACATATCCAGGGAGCTTAGAGAGTTCCTTGATTGCTGCAGCCTATACCCGGAGTACCTCCTCAAGAAAGTCCCTCGTTTCAGACATGAAGAGTCGAAGGATGAAGTAATCATCCTATCTAACGGTAGGGTTGTCACCCAGCACTTCGCACCCACATGGAGAGCTACAAGGGTGGAAGCTATTGATGATGTTGCATGAGATGCACTCACCGGACTGTGCTACGCTTTCCGTGGGCAGCTTAAGAACACTACTTTTGAGCTGCACCCATATCGGAAGAGTGGTACAAGGGATATCATTGGACCCCATGGAGGAGCTCTTTCAGACCCACAAGCTGCTGACAAGTCTCAGAGGTTGCTCGTGGAGTTAGGAAACCACTACGCAAGCGCACAAGAAGAGATCTGCTACCTCCGCAAGAAGTTGTACTTGCTGAAAAAAAACAAGAGGAGACTCGTGCCAACACGGGAACAAATGTAGCACCAGCGTCATCTACTCCTATATGGACTGTCGACTCACCTTGGCGTGCGCCCATGTATGGACCACTCCCGTCACACGGCGAGAACAACACCGGTTCTCACGATTAAGTTTAGGTTCCCCATTGAATAAAGTTGTAATAGGAACGCTTAGATCGTAGTAGCTTGAATAGGAGTGGTGTGCTGAACTTTTGTGATGATTGCTTGTGTTTGTGTGATTGGTGTGAGTTATGGGACGCTTCGACGAATGTCCACATCCACACATAGTAGAGAGATGTGAGATGCTTCGGCACTTGTTCACATCTTCATATAGGCTGAAATTAATAAAAGAAGTTGTTTAGTTCATACACCTTGATGCATATAGTTGCGGGATCAACCTGAACTTCTATTTCCTACTCTACTCTCTCGCAGATGCCGAGGGAAAATTCCAACCGCCAACGAAGGAATGTCCGTGGTAACAACAAGCCACATGAGGATGGCAACGTGTAAGTTCCTGAGGATGTCAACCTCGGGGCTGATGCAAACAACCTTGAACGTTTGATGGCTATGCAGAACCAGCTCATGCAAACTATGATACATACGATGGGACAGCGCAGGCCAACAACAACAACCCTAACCCCGTTCCTGCACCCCCACCGCCGTCACCGCCACCACCGCCAGCTCACAACCGATTGGGAGAATTCATGAGGACTAGGCCGCTTACTTTTGCACAAGCCAATGATCCTATGGAGGCTGATGACTGGCTAAAGTCTATGGAAAAGAAACTTGCTATTATTCAATGCAGTGATCGGGAGAAGGTTCTCTTCGCATCACACCAGTTGATGGGAGCAACCGCTGATTGGTGGGACGCTCTTTGCAATGCTCATGCCAACCAGGAGACAATTACTTGGGCTGAATTCAAGGAGAGTTTCCACTCTCACTATGTCCCTGAAGGAGACAATGCTTAAAAGGCAGGAGTTTGAAGGTGTCCGTCAAGGGAGGAAGAGAGTGAATGAATATCTCAACAAGTTCGCGCAGCTGTCAAGGTCTGCTCCAGAGGACGTAAACTCGGATCACGGGAAGCAATACTTGTTCATGAGAGTACTGAACATGAAATTCAAGTCGAGCTGGTCAACAATGATTATTCAAACTTCCATAAAGCTTCTTGACAAAGCTATAGTGGTGGAGAGCAAGATCTGTGAGATTGAACAAGAAGGCAAGAGAAAGATGTTGTATCAAGGACAGCCACAAGAAAGTAATGTATGCCCCCGCTTCATGTCACTAGTTGCACCATACTATGGCTCGCCTGCTTCTACTTTCTGCCCTGTAAATCCACCTCGCTCTAATCAGCCTCTGCAGCAACGCTCTGTCATGAATGCACCCCGTTTTTCTATGCCTCCTGCGCCCCTTCCCAACATGGGCGCCTATGCTCAAAATCAGCCTCGCCCCAATCTTCCTGCGGTTATGGGCAACAAGGCATGCTTTTCATGCGGAGAGGCGGGACACTTTGCAAATCAGTGCCCCAAGAAAGGCCTTTGCACAGCCGAGCAATGCACCTAAGCAGAACCCATGGCGGAATGGAGGAGCAACGCAAGGTAACCGTGGACAGCAGAACTATGCTCGTGGCCATGTGAATCACGTCTCCGCTAAGGAAGCACAACAAGCTGAGGATGTCGTGATTGGTATGTTTCTTACCAACTCCAACCCATCCACTGTTTTATTTGATTCCGGAGCATCGCATTCATTCATCTCACCCAAGTATGTTGCCAAGTATAACCAGCCCATATCCCACATGAAACAAACTATGTTGGTTAATTCTCCCGGTGGAGAGATGAGGACTAATATAGTATGTCCGATAGTAAGCCTTAAAATAAGGGGGTAGACTTTCTTGCCAACCTTATTGCCTTGGATTCCTATGGGATTGATATAATACTTGGAATAGACTGGTTAAGCAAGTACAATGGAGTGATTCAATGTGCTAAGAGGATCGTGCAGTTGACGAGTGAGCACAATACTCGTATCGAGTTCGAGGCAGCTCAACCTGCAACCGAGAAGGCAGCACTGAACCACATGGAAGAAGTGACATTGGAAAGCATTCCGGTGGTTCAAGAATATTCAGATGTGTTTCCAGGAGAATTACCAGGTATGCCACCTGATTGGGACATCAAATTTGCCATTGATTTATTGCTCGGAATTGCACCTATGGCTAAGAGGACATATAGGATGTCTGCTAATGAATTAGTGGAGCTCCAGAAGCAAATTTAGGAGCAGATAGATAAGGGTTTTATAAGCCCAAGCTCGTCACTGTGGGAAACCCCCGTGCTCTTCGTGGACAAGAAGGATGGAACGCAATGGATGTGTGTGGACTATAGGTCTCTCAACGAAGTGACGATCAAGAATAAGTACCCGCTGCCCCGCATAGAGGACTTATTCGATCAAATAAAAGGTGCCTAGATTTTCCCTAATATTGATCTTTGGTCGGGATACTTCTAGCTGAAGATTAAACCCTCCGACATACCCAAGACGGTATTTTGAACAAGGTATGGATCGTACGAGTATATCTTCATGTCATTTGGGTTGACTAATGCACCTGCATACTTTATGTACCTCATGAATAAGGTCTTCATGGAGTACTTGACAAGTTTGTCGTGGTTTTCATCGACGATATCATGGTGTATTCAAAAAGCGAGGAAGAACATGAGGAACACTTGAGATTGACATTGCAGAAACTGTGTGAGCAACAGTTATATGCTAAGTTTAGCAAGTGTGAATTTTAGCTAAAGGAGATATCATTCTTAAGCCACATCGTCTCAGAAGGAGGAGTATCAGTTGATCCCGAAAAAGTGAGGGATGTTTTAAAGTGGAACCAACTGCAGAAGGTGAGGGACATCCGGAGTTTCCTTGGGATGGCTGGATATTACCGTCGATTCATCAAGGATTTCTCCAAAATAGCAAAACCTATGACTGAATTGCTGATAAAAGGGAAAGTGTTTCAGTGGACACAAGCATGTCAAGACAGCTTTGAGGAGTTAAAGAAGAGATTAACAACAACACCGGATTTGGTACTGCCGGACATGAGCAGCTTTGATATATATTGTGACACCTCAAGGCAAGGACTTGGATGTGTGCTTATGCAAGAAGGTCAAGTGGTAGCCTATGCATCAAGGCAATTAAAGAAACATGAGCTAAATTACCCTACGCACGATCTAGAACTTGCAGCCTAGTACACGCATTAAAGAATTGGAGGCACTACATCCTTTGTCACCGATGTGAGATCTATACGGATCACAAAAGGCTCAAGTATATATTCTCGCAAACAGATCTGAATTTGAGGCAATGTTGATGGTTGGACCTCATCAAGGATTATGATGTAGGAATCAACTATCACCCCAAGAAGGCTAATATAGTAGCGGATGCGTTGAGCCAAAAGGGAGCATGTCACCAACTCACGGTTCGGGAGCTGCCACCCAAGCTACATATGAATTTGAAAGGCTAAATCTCAGGTTCTTGAACAAGATGGAGGTGATAGAACTGAACTCAACACTAGAACAAGAGATATGAGATGGCCAAGCAATGGATGAGGAGATAAACGAAATCAAGGAAAGAATCTGACAAGGGATAGAGAACGATTTCAAGAAAAACGAGAATGGCACGCTTTGGTTAGGGAAAAGGATTTGTGTGGCTAACGTGAAGCACATCCGTGACGCGATACTAAAGGAGGCACATGATTTGCTTTATTCCATACATCCCGGTTATATGAAGATGTATAAGGATCTGAAAACTTTCTATTGGTGGGATGGCATGAAAAGGGATATCGCTGAATATGTTGCCCTATGCGACACGTGCCAACGGGTGAGGGCCGAACATCAAAGACCCGCTGGATTATTGCAGCCATTGGAAGTACCCGAGTGGAAGTGGGAAGAAATCAGCATGGATTTCATAGTCGAATTGTCATGTACTCGGTCCGGCTATGACTCTATTTGGGTTATCGTGGAATGATTGACGAAATCAATCCACTTCATTCCTATTAGGACCAAGTACACCGTGGCACAATTAGTCGAGTTGTATATGGAGCAAATAGTATGTCGTCATAAAGTTCCGAAAAGGATAGCTTCAAATCGAGGTTGTCAATTTACCTCCAGGTTCTGGAAGAAGCTGCATGAAGCCATGGGTACACGGTTGAATTTCAGCTCCGCATATCACCCACAAACCGACGAGCAAACTGAGAGGACGAAAGATATTGGAAGACATGTTGAGAGTTTGCGCCTTGAAACATGGGCGTAGTAGGAACAAGAGCTTGACGTATGTTGAGTTCTCATACGACAACAGTTACCAAGCCAGCCTGAAGATGTCACCTTTCAAAGCACTATATGGTAGACGGTGTAGAACACTCGTGTTTTGGAATGAGACGGGAGAAAACCAAGTATTTGGACCCGAAGTGCTGCAGGACACAGAGAAGCAAGTCCAAACAATACGTGAGAATCTGAAGGTCGCTCAGTCACGACAAAAAGGCTATGCGAACAATAGGCGAAGGATTTTGACCTATAAAGTCGGGGACTTCGTGTATCTCAAGATGTCGCCTATCCGAGGCCAACGACGGTTTAACGTCAAAGGCAAGCTAGCACCTCGCTACATCGGGCGGTTCAAGATTGTGGGCAAGAGAGGAGAGGTAGCATATACTCTAGAGCTGCCGACACACCTCTCCAAAGTGCACGACATATTTCACATATCTCAGCTCAAGAAGTGCCTAAGAGTGCCGGAAGAACAAATACCAATGGACTAGCTAGAACTTCAGGAGGATCTGACCTACGCGGAACGCCCCATCAAAATCATGGACCTGAAAGAAAGAGTCACGAGGAACAAGGTCATCCGTTGGTGCAAAGTGCAATGGAGCCATCACACGGAAGCCGAAGCTACATGGGAGCGGGAAGAAGACCTCAAGATGGAATTCCCTCATCTTTTCTCCACTCTATCAAATCTCGAGGGCGATATTCATTTTAAGGGGGGTAGGTTTGTAACACCCTCATATTCATCACCATGCATTGCATCCACTTTGATATAGATAAGCATTTAAAAAGAAGAAGAAAAGGAATGAAGGAATATATAAACAAATAAATAAATACAAGAAAATAAAAATAGGAAATAATGAAAATAAATAGAAAAGAAAAAGAAATAAACATAAAAAGAAAAATAATAAAATAATAAAATCCTGGCCGCCCCCAACCCCCCCCCCCCCCCCCCCCCCCCCCCCCAATTTCCCCAAAATTCCCCCCTAAACCCCCCCTAATTTTCCCCTAAACCCCCCTAGGAAATTTTTCCCCAAAATTTGGTCGGCCCAAACATCCCTAGGGATTTCCCCACTTTTGGGGATTTTATTCCCCCCTTAGCCGCACCATCCTAACGGGGAGAAACCCTAGCCGCCCCTCTTTTCTTTTTTCTTAGGATTTTCTTTTCCCCCAAATAATATCAGCCCTTAATGGAAAATATTTGATTAAATCTCAGCCCCTAGCTCCCACCTTTACTCAAATTAAATCTCAGCCCTTGGATAAAATTGCTAAAATCCTAGCCCCCTCGGCTATTTTTCCCCTTATAAATAAAAACCTCCCCCTAGCCACCTGGCCAACTGTAACACCCAAAAATTTTGTTAAGACCCTAAATCATGTTAAGAGGGGAATTTAAAAATTTTTGGACGTGTTGCATGTTTTGCAAAAATTCAAATTCAAACTGGAATTCAAATTAAACTCAAATCAGAAAAGAAATAGAAAAAGAAAAACAGAAAAAAACCGGCCAGTGGGCCGCAACCCACCAGCCGGCCCAACCAGCGCCGCGCCAGCCCGCAGTCGCGCGCGCCGCTTCCTCCCACTGACAGGCGGGGCCCACCAGTTCATCGTCTACCTCGCGCCCGCACCGGACTCTCTCTCACCCGAATCAAAACCGATCGGGATTTTTGCGAATCCCAGCCGAATTCCGCTCGGGGGCGACGCAAACTTGATCTAAACCAACCAGCCGCCCTCCCCCGTCTATAAAAACCCCGGCCTCGTTCTGTTTTTCCCACGCGATCCGCCGATTTTCCTCCGGTGAGAGCCGAGACTTCTCCGGCGAATTCTGGTCGATTTAAGCTTGGAAATTCCGATCTAACTCGCTGGTCTTGATCCACCGCCTCCGGTGAACCTTGCAGGTGCAGAAAACTCGGTGACTTATGGTATAAACACAGCGCCGACGAGCCTCGCCGTGAATTCAACTCGGACCTCGTCGCCGATCACCTTCCAGGACCTCCGAGCTCAAGAAAACCCCCGAGGTGAGATCCCCGACCTCCCCTCCACCGATCTATACCATAAAATCACAGTTCTAGGAAGAATTCTCGAAGATCCGAAAGTTTCCGACGAGATCGCCGCTTCCCGCCGCCGTGCGCAGCCGGCAGCGCCGCCCGCGTTCGATCAGAGCGACGTGGCCGCTTGTGCGCCGTTTATTTTAAATCGCACGATAGGGTTTAAATCCCCGCGTACCGGTTCGACGTTATAATCTCAGCCGTCGGTTTAAAATCAGATGGTCCACGTCAGCCCCGCGTTATAAAGACTGGAAATCTTACGTGCTACCCCCTGGGGTTCTCGGGAAATAAGAGCTAGCCCCGGAAACTTCTGATCTAGCCCCTGGAACTTCAGAAAATCATGTAAATTCATTTAAAAATCAGTTTTAGCCCCTAGACTTAATAAAAATTAGCAAAACCCCTCTGATAAGTGTAGCTAGACCCCTGGAAATTCTGAAAATAATATTATAGACCCTGTAGTGGGGTGAGTTTACCTTTTTAGCCCTGTTTAGTATTTAATTTAGGAAATTGAATATGTGGCTAGTGTTTAAAAATTAAAAAGTGGGACAAACATATTGTCAAAATTTAATTAAAGACTTTCTCAGTATTTAGGAAACTTTGGAGTGAGATAAAAACATATTTTGGGCTGAATTGAATCTGTTTAATTTATTATTCACATTTAGGGACACATTTTTAAGTAAAGAATAGTTCTAGAAAATAGGGAAAATAATTGTGAAATAGTTTACATCAGAGGCAAAGGTCAAAATATGTTAGGACCAGAACCTATTCTGTTTAGATGATGTGTCTCACTAGTTTCATAATAAAGTACACATTTATGCATAGGAAAATAAATCTGAAAATATAGCAACTAGTAAATGATAAATGGAGTTTCTAAAATCCAAAGAATTCAGTTTAATGTTGGTAGAAATTCTGAAGGCACATATGGAGAAGAAAAATACCTTTCATACATACTTGGTAGTAAAAAGGTGTAGTAGTTGAATATAAGGAATTTATCTAAATTGGAAACTCATATATATAGTATGTAAGTATAAATGTGGACACAAAAGTAGGAATCATATACATATGATTAAAAGTGCATGCAAGCCACAAATTAACACACATAGAGTAACCACAACACATATAATGGTGAATGACTTTCATAAATGTGAATGTGTGGTTTGTATGAAGTGGAAGTGTGAACTATGTCTTATGGATTGTTGTTTTTCTTTTGCTATATGTGATGGTATGATGTAGAACCTGCTCAAGAGCAAGTTATCCCTTTCCAAGATCAGGACTACCCATTCCAAGAGCAGCAGGAAGGAGGCAAGTGTCCTTGACCACTTTGATCCTATACTAGGATGTGTAGCTAGAATTAGTTGCATTGTCAATTGAAATATGAAACCCATGCTAGGAAGTTTCCCTAGAATTGCATTACCTTGTTTCCTTGTAGCTTGGGTTGGGATTTATTTTATCATGTCATTTATTATTATGCATATGCTTAGCCATGCTTAGAATGGGATATTTGGGATATCAGATCATCAGTTTATTTTACCATACTCTTGAATGAGATATTGTGAGTTATGTAGAGGTAGGGATCAAGGCAAGTTGGATGTTTTGGTTGTGTGCTGGGTGCACGAGACTCGGGTTTGTGTTTAGTACTTGCCTGGATCCTAAGGACCGGTTCATGGAGCATGTAACCTGGCTTTACCGTGCCACCCACATGCTGAGATGGGGCAGCTTGGCCAATTAATTAGGTGTATCCCCGACGTAGTATGGGTGTGTTGGATGGTGCGGGGAGTAGATGTCAGCTGGACTACCATATGAACCGCAAGGCTCAAGAGGGGGCCACTGCAGCGGGGTTGGAGCCTCTTGTATTCTGTTAGGGGTGAAACCTCAGTGGGCCCACGCTCGTCGGGAATCCCTTTGTAAAGGCTTCGTAGTGATCTCCTGGCTACACACCTGGGAAGTGTGAATGTGGTTCGTAGCCACTGGCATAATGGAGGTTCTTTTAGTCCACCCGGCAATGGGGGATGAAATCACTACATGTGGGTACAGTGGTACAAACTCTGCAGAGTCAAAACTGTCATGACAGTCGTGCTCACGGTCAAGAGCGGCTTGGTCTTATTCATGATTAGAGGATTGATGGTGTTGGAAGTTGTGATGTTAAGCGGGGAGCTTAACATTGGAAATGATTTTATGGTTATTGGATTATGATGATGGGATGGGAGATTTGGACCATTTCACCTGTGTAGTAATGTAGGTGCTTAATAAGCTAAGGTGATAGATATTAATTACGTAGTGCTTTAACCATGAGTTCATCCTCTCCTTGCTCTAGCCATGCATGACATAACTTTCCCACACTTGCTGAGTACCATCGGTACTCAACCTTGCATATTTGTTGGTTTATATTGCTGCTCAGGTCAAGATAATGAAGTGGTGTTTAATGATCAAGACTTTGGACCCGAAGAAGGTTTCTAGGTTCATGGAGTCCCCCGGGCAACGCCTGTGACAGAGCCCACAAGAATAATATTCCGCTGCTATTTTATTTACTTGTTATGAACTTATTATCGTCCATCGAGACATATGCTATGTAAGACTTATTTATATTCGACACCTGGCTTGTAATAAATGATGCTTCACTATTTGTCATCACATGTATGAGAAAATGATCCTGGCATACATGTGATATTCACTCGGTTGTTCTTCGGAGAAACCGGGTGTGACAGAAGTGGTATCAGAGCCAAGGTTGCCCGTAGGAACGTGGACCTAGGGAGAAATGGACGTATATAAGGGACTTATTTTCTTAAAAACTATTTTTACAAGGTGTGTGTTGAAAAGTGTAATTTAATGAGTCACTTTCTTCATCTTACCCCAACTTTCATTCAAAATAGGATTTTTGTTTAAGAGTTTATCTAACCTAAGTTTAAATTCTTTTTGTTTTAGATGGTTCGCATGATTCGCACCGCTCGCAAGTCCACAGGAGGGAGAGTTCCCGTAGTTGCCCTTGCCCAAAGAGAGGAGAGCCGTCCGGTGACGTACCTTTCCTACGGATTGGCAGTAGGAGGCTTGTTGCGCCGTCTTTGACGTATGCTCAAAGCCGCCGGCAATACGGGCAAGCTAATCATCCACTATAACTCCACCAGGACCATCCGTGAGAAGAGGGAAGAATGGAGTTCAGAAATGAGGATTATCCATGAAAATCAGCTACTCAAGATCTACCGCTCTCCAGCTTGTCGAGCGACACAGGTCGATGCGGAGAAGGATGTCACCTGGGAGGCTATCACCTGCCAGAGTCACATCTGTCATCGCCACCTGGACAGGACAGAGTACATGTATGTCCTCCAGCGTGAGAGTGGTACAACGGAGTATAAGTACCCGCCAGTGCAGCAAGGGACTTCCCATGAGCACATGGACTTGTGCTTGGAGGATGCTGCTATGCTCAGCACTCGACTGCAGGAGTGTCAGCAAGAGCTTCAGGATGTTCGGGACACCCTGAAGGAAACGGAGGCGTTGCTGCGAGCCCGCCTGAGGGCGAGAGAAAGAGGAGATGGAAATGAACTGTGTGTCACCACGAATGATACATGGACTCCTGACTCCCGAGATCATCGGGCGACAAGGCGTCGTCGCACTTCTCCACCAGCAGCCTCCCCACCCAAAGCAGAGTCAGAAGGAAGCCGAAATAATGAGGAAGATCCCGAGGAGCCAGCTCAAGAAAACGAGTAGTGTAGAGCCTTTCTCTTAGTTAGCAAGATGTCGAATAGTCGAGTCGTTAAGTTAAGTAAATGGTGTGTTAATGCTTGGTGTATGACGTGAGTTGTGGAAGCCATGAGCAATTATCCACAGCCTCGTCTTTAGATTGTTTTGCTTTGGTGTGAGAACCCACATGAAATAATATTGCATTTATTTTTGTGTGAAAAATGAACCCTCAGAAAAGTATAACAAAGCCTCAACGCTTCAAAGTACAAGCAAATGAGAGTAGTAAGATGATACTAAATGCTTTCAAATTAACATTGGTTGATTCTGCCAGATGGCCGGAAGAGGAAAAGGACGTGCTGCCAACCCCGCCAACAACAACGATGAGGCATGCAACCCTCATCTTTCTGGAGGCCGGGACCGGGGTGGTCGCCGTGAAGGAGTTGATCCCCTCCACCAAATGCTGGAGAATCAGAATCAGCTCATCCAGAACTTGACTCAAGTGGTGGCCAACTTGCATCAAGTTCCACCTCCACAAGCTGCACCACGCCAACCAAGGTTGAGTGAGTTTCTAGGAACTCAACCTCCAAAGTTTGCAAGTGCTGCTGAACCTCTGGAGGCAGATGATTGGCTGAAGACCATTGAAAGGAAGATGAGGATCATACAGTGCCAAGGGTATGAGAGGGTGCTGTTTGCCTCTCATCAATTGCATGGACCTGCTACTGATTGGTAGACCGCCTACGTGGCCGCCCATCATGACCCTGAGAACATCACTTGGGAAGAGTTCAAGCGTAGCTTCCGCAACCATTACATCCCAAGAGGTGAACTCAAAAACAAGAGGAAGGAGTTTTTGGGACTGCAACAGGGAAACATGACGGTGAGGGAATACCTCACTAAATTTACTCAACTATCCCGTTATGCCCCACGGGACATAGAGACTGATGAGCAGAAACAAGATTGTTTCGTGGAAGGACTTATCGCAGAAATGCAGTGTGCAATGTCCTCAAATGAGTATGAAAGCTTCCAAAATATGGTGGACAGAGCGTTTGTGGTAGAAAGGAAGCTAAAGGCCTTGGAAAATGAGAATAAGAGGAAGGCCGGGTGGTCACATCAAGCCTCAGGGTGCAACACCCGCCCACGTCTGATGCAGCAACCTGCAGGGCAGACGAATCGTGTTGCGGTACCCTACTCAGCACCAAGAGGGTACAACCCGAACTACAGGCCTCCCGCAGCACCAGCACAGCCACAACGTCAGTTTGTACAGCAGCCTCGCCCTGCATATCCACCTCGACCAGCAGTACAAGGACCCCCAAACCAACCCCAAGACAACAAAGGCCGGGCACCTAAGGTTGGGGTGCAATGTTTCAGCTGCGGTGAAGTGGGGCACTACGCCCACAAATGCCCAAAGAAGAAGCCCGCACAGCCACAACAGCAGAATGTGATGCGAGGACGGGTGAACCACGTCACTATGGAGGAAGCGCAAGAGGCACCCGACGTGGTAGTTGGTAAGTTTCCTGCCAATTTACACCTTGCAACCCTGCTGTGTGATTCTGGTGCTACCCACTCGTTCATTGCTCAAGGGTTTTTTAAGAAGAATGACCTAGCAACAACACAAATGAACCATATGCTAGCTGTAAACTCTCCACGAGGAGAAATAAGGACAAGACAAGTGTGTCCCAAAGTGAACCTAGACATTAATGGGGTAGTATTTACTGCTAACCTCATAGTGATAGATTCACAAGGGATAGATATTATCTTGGGTATGGATTGGTTGACCAAACATAAAGGAATCATTCATTGTTCGACCAGAACGGTGGAACTAACTCACCCTAGTGGCATAAGAGTAAAGTTCATAACAATACACGAGCCTAGGAGGGACATTAAATTAAATCAAGTTGAGGTGAAAGTTGAGGAAATCAGGACCATCAGGGAATATCCAGATGTTTTTCCGGAGGAGTTGCCAGGTATGCCTCCCGATCGTGAAGTGGAATTTGCAATTGAGCTAGTGCCTGGAACAGCCCCGATATACAAGAGACCTTATCGGATGGACTCCAAGCAGCTAGAAGAACTCAAGGATCATTTGAGAGAATTGACGGAGAAGGGGTATATTCGCCCTAGTTCCTCACCATGGGGAGCTCCGGTGATATTTGTGCCCAAGAAGGACGGAACCCAAAGGTTATGCATGGATTACCGTGCCTTGAATGAGGTAACCATCAAGAACAAGTACCCATTACCCCGCATTGAAGACTTGTTTGATCAGTTGAGGGGAGCTTGTGTGTTCTCGAAAATTGATCTCAGGTCGGGATACCACCAACTCAAGATAAGGCAATCTGATATTCCCAATACAACTTTCGTATCTCGGTACGGACTGTATGAATACACCGTCATGCCTTTCGGGCTAACTAATGCCCCGGCATACTTCATGTATCTCATGAACAAGGTATTCATGGAATATCTGGACAAATTTGTGGTGGTTTTCATAGATGACATTCTCGTCTTCTCCAAAGATGAAGAAGAACATGAGAAACATCTAAGGTTGGTGTTGCAGAGGCTAAGAGAACACCAACTATATGCCAAATTGAGCAAGTGTGAGTTTTGGCTGAAGAGAGTTCCCTTCTTAGGACATATAATCTCAGAGGGAGGAATCTCCGTAGATCCCGCCAAAATCAAGGATATCCAGAAGTGGAAGACCCCTGAAAATGTCGGGGAAGTTCAAAGCTTCTTGGGATTGGCTGGATACTATCGACGGTTTATTGAAGGATTCTCTAAGATCTCGAGACCTCTCACCAAACTGTTGGAGAAGGGAATCACATTCACCTGGACGCCACAGTGCGAGACGAGTTTTCAGGAGCTAAAGAAGAGATTGACAACAGCCCCAGTGTTGGTTATGCCAGATATGCAGAAGAATTTCACAGTGTACTGCGATGCCTCTGGAAACGGGTTGGGGTGTGTTCTCATGCAAGAAGGGCATGTCGTGGCATATGCATCCCGGCAGCTTCGGAAGCACGAGAAGAACTATCCAACACATGACCTAGAACTAGCCGCAGTGGTACACGCGTTGAAAATTTGGCGGCACTATTTGATGGGGAAGAGGACCGGGATATATATGGATCCTAAGAGTTTGAAGTACATTTTCACACAGCCAGATCTCAACCTCAGACAAAGGAGATGGTTAGAGCTAATCAATGACTTTGATGTGGGCATCAACTATCATCCCGGGAAAGCAAACGTCGTGGCCGATGCTTTGAGTCGGAAAGTGCAGGTCAATAAGTTGAGCTTGAAGGACATGCCTCCAGAATTGAAGGACGAGGTTGTAAGGCTCAATCTATGCTTGGTAAATAGTGGTGAAGCCATCGCCATGGAAGTGGACTCCACACTCGAGCGAGACATCCGCGAGGGTCAAAAGAGTGACGAGAAGATACGAGAGATCAGACAACTCATCAAGGAAAATAAAGCTCCTGGTTTTAGAAAGGATGAACAAGGAACGGTGTGGCACGGGAAAAGAATCTGTGTGCCAGAAGTAAAGGAGATCCGTGAATTGATTTTGAAGGAGGCTCATGATTCTGACTATTCCATTCATCCTGGGAGTACGAAGATGTACCAGGACCTCAAGAGCAGGTATTGGTGGTATGGCATGAAGCACGATGTCGTGGAACATGTTGCCCTATGTGACACATGTCAGCTGGTGAAAGCAGAACATCAAAGACCCGCGGGATTATTGCAACCACTCAAAGTGCTTGAATGGAAATGGGAAGAAATCAGCATGGATTTCATCGTGGGATTGCCTAGGACCCAATCAGGATATGATTCGATATGGGTCATCATTGATAGGCTAACCAAGGTAGCTCACTTCATCCCCATGAAGGAAAGCTACAGCGGATCCAAATTGGCAGAGTTGTACATGTCAAGGATCGTGTGTTACCATGGAGTGCCAAAGAAGATAGTGTCGGATCGAGGGACACAGTTCACCTCAAGGTTCTGGCAGAAGTTGCACGAAACCATGGGAACCCATCTGAACTTTAGTTCTGCCTATCATCCCCAAACTGATGGGCAGACGGAAAGAACCAATCAGATTATTGAAGATATGTTGAGGGCATGTGCACTCAAAAACAATCGGAGTTGGGACAAGAACTTACCGTATGCGGAGTTTTCCTATAACAACAACTATCAAGCTAGTATGAAGATGTCACCGTTTGAAGCTTTGTACGGGAGGAAGTGCAGAACTCCCCTATTTTGGATCCAAACAGGGGAAAGTAAAGTGTTTGGTCCAGAAGTACTACAAGAAGCCGAGGCGAAGGTGAGGGAAATTCGCAATAACTTGAGGATAGCACAGACACGCCAAAAGAGCTATGCCGATATACGAAGAAGAGAGCTCGTTTTCAACATGGGGGACTATGTTTATCTCAAGGTGTCCCCTATAAGAGGACTTCGTCGGTTCAAGGTGAAAGGAAAGTTGTCACCTCGATACATCGGACCCTTTCAAGTTCTGGAAAGGAAAGGCGAAGTGGCGTATCAACTAGAGTTACCGGCTCGTCTATCAGATGTGCACGATGTGTTCCATGTGTCACAACTCAGGAAATGCCTGAGAACGCCTGAAGAGGTGTTACCCATGAATGAAGTGGATGTAGCTGAGGATTTGTCTTATGCCGAGCAACCATACAAGATTTTGGAGACAATGGAACGCCTCACCAGAAATAAAAGAATCCGGATGTGCAAAGTGCAGTGGAAGCATCACTCAGAAGAGGAAGCCACCTGGGAGCGGGAAGATGAGCTCAAGGCACAATTTCCAGAATTGTTTTCTTAGAAACACCAATCTCGAGGACGAGATTTCTTTTAAGGGGGGTAGAGCTGTAACACCCCAAAATTTTGTTAAGACCCTAAATCATGTTAAGAGGGGAATTTAAAATTTTTTGGACGTGTTGCATGTTTTGCAAAAATTCAAATTCAAACTGGAATTCAAATTAAACTCAAATCATAAAAGAAATAGAAAAAGAAAAACAGAAAACAGAAAAAAACCGGCCAGTGGGCCGCAACCCACCAGCCGGCCCAACCAGCGCCGTGCCAGCCCGAGGTGAGATCCCCGACCTCCCCTCCACCGATCTATACCATAAAATCACAGTTCTAGGAAGAATTCTCGAAGATCCGAAAGTTTCCGGCGAGATCGCCGCTTCCCGCCGCCGTGCGCCGCCGGCAGCGCCACCCGTGTTCGATCAGAGCGACGTCGCCGCTTGTGCGCCGTTTATTTTAAATCGCACGGTAGGGTTTAAATCCCCGCGTACCGGTTCGACGTTATAATCTCAGCCGTCGGTTTAAAATCGGACGGTCCACATCAGCCCCGTGTTATAAAAGACTGGAAATCTTACGTGCTACCCCTTGGGGTTCTCGGAAAATAAGAGCTAGCCCCGGAAACTTTTGATCTAGCCCCTGGAACTTCAGAAAATCATGTAAATTCATTTAAAAATCAGTTTTAGCCCCTGGACTTAATAAAAATTAGCAAAACCCCTCTGATAAGTGTAGCTAGACCTCTGGAAATTCTGAAAATAATATTATAGACCCTGTAGTGGGGTGAGTTTACCTTTTTAGCCCTGTTTAGTATTTAATTTAGGAAATTGAATATGTGGCTAGTGTTTAAAAATTAAAAAGTGGGACAAACATATTGTCAAAATTTAATTAAAGACTTTCTCAGTATTTAGGAAACTTTGGAGTGAGATAAAAACATATTTTGGGCTGAATCGAATCTGTTTAATTTATTATTCACATTTAGGGACACATTTTTAAGTAAAGAATAGTTCTAGAAAATAGGGAAAATAATTGTGAAATAGTTTACATCAGAGGCAAAGGTCAAAATATGTTAGGACCAGAACCTATTCTGTTTAGATGATGTGTCTCACTAGTTTCATAATAAAGTACACATTTATGCATAGGAAAATAAATCTGAAAATATAGCAACTAGTAAATGATAAATGGAGTTTCTAAAATTCAAAGAATTCAATTTAAGGTTGGTAGAAATTCTGAAGGCACATATGGAGAAGAAAAATACCTTTCATACATACTTGGTAGTAAAAAGGTGTAGTAGTTGAATATAAGGAATTTATTTAAATTGGAAACTCATATATATAGTATGTAAGTATAAATGTGGACACAAAAGTAGGAATCATATACATATGATTAAAAGTGCATGCAAGCCACAAATCAACACACATAGAGTAACCACAACACATATAATGGTGAATGACTTTCATAAATGTGAATGTGTGGTTTGTATGAAGTGGAAGTGTGAACTATGTCTTATGGATTGTTGTTTTTCTTTTGCTATGTGTGATGGTATGATGTAGAACCTGCTCAAGAGCAAGTTATCCCTTTCCAAGATCAGGACTACCCATTCCAAGAGCAGCAGGAAGGAGACAAGTGTCCTTGACCACTTTGATCCTATACTAGGATGTGTAGCTAGAATTAGTTGCATTGTCAATTGAAATATGAAACCCATGCCAGGAAGTTTCCCTAGAATTGCATTACCTTGTTTCCTTGTAGCTTGGGTTGGGATTTATTTTATCATGTCATTTATTATTATGCATATGCTTAGCCATGCTTAGAATGGGATATTTGGGATATCAGATCATCAGTTTATTTTACCATACTCTTGAATGAGATATTGTGAGTTATGTAGAGGTAGGGATCAAGGCAAGTTGGATGTTTTGGTTGTGTGCTGGGTGCACGAGACTCGGGTTTGTGTTTAGTACTTGCCTGGATCCTAAGGACCGGTTCATGGAGCATGTAACCTGGCTTTACCGTGCCAACCACATGCTGAGATGGGGGAGCTTGGCCAATTAATTAGGTGTATCCCCGACGTAGTATGGGTGTGTTGGATGGTGCGGGGAGTAGGTGTCAGCTGGACTACCATATGAACCGCAAGGCTCAAGAGGGGGCCACTGCAGCGGGGTTGGAGCCTCTTGTATTCTATTAGGGGTGAAACCTCAGTGGGCCCACGCTCGTCGGGAATCCCTTTGTAAAGGCTTCGTAGTGATCTCCTGGCTACACACCTGGGAAGTGTGAATGTGGTTCGTAGCCACTGGCATAATGGAGGTTCTTTTAGTCCACCCGGCAACGGGGGATGAAATCACTACATGTGGGTACAGTGGTACAAACTCTGCAGAGTCAAAACTGTCATGAGAGCCGTGCTCACGGTCAAGAGCGGCTTGGACTTATTCATGATTAGAGGATTGATGGTGTTGGAAGTTGTGATGTTAAGCGGGGAGCTTAACATTGGAAATGATGTTATGGTTATTGGATTATGATGATGGGATGGGAGATTTGGACCATTTCACCTGTGTAGTAATGTAGGTGCTTAATAAGCTAAGGTGATAGATATTAATTGCGTAGTGCTTTAACCATGAGTTCAACCTCTCCTTGCTCTAGCCATGCATGACATAACTTTCCCACACTTGCTGAGTACCATCGGTACTCAACCTTGCATATTTGTTGGTTTATATTGCTGCTCAAGTCAAGATAATAAAGTGGTGTTTAATGATCAAGACTTTGGACCCGAAGAAGGTTTCTAGGTTCATGGAGTCCCCCGGGCAACGCCTGTGACGGAGCCCACAAGAATAATATTCCGCTGCTATTTTATTTACTTGTTATGAACTTATTATCGTCCATCGAGACATATGCTATGTAAGACTTATTTATATTCGACACCTGGCTTATAATAAATGATGCTTCACTATTTGTCATCACATGTATGAGAAAATGATCCTGGCATACATGTGATATTCACTCGGTTGTTCTTCGGAGAAACCGGGTGTGACACCAACTTCCATGATTAGAGGCAAAAACTTGGGATGTTTATTCGGGTATGGTTATGGTATTATCATTGGGACTGCTTTTGGAACTGGTTTTTGGTCATGAATATGAGTTTGGATTCGGTTATATGAATATGTGTTTATCATGAGCATTTATGAATATGAGATAAACTTGAGAAAGAGCATTGGCTGGTTGAGACTTGATAAATGATGAGTTATGATGGTATGGAACATGAGGGATGATGAATTATTTGGTATGTTGGTGTCGGTACCCTGCAGACCGGGTACCCCCGCGTAGTGGGTAAAAGACAGCCTCGGCCCCGCCTTCCAGCCGAGGCAGGCCCCAGCATAAGCCACGTGCCCTGGGTCCCATGAACTGCCCCGGGGCTGCCACGTGCTCTTGGGCTCCGGAGCCGCCACGTGTCCGATGGTGCCGGACTCGACCTCCCGCCATGGGGGACTCCAGCACTGCCAAGTGTCCGGAACCTCCGAGCCACGCCTCCCATCAAGGGCAGCTCCGGAGGTGCCACATGTCCTACGGCTCCAGGTCCAACCTCCAACATGGGAGGGCTCCGGTGCTGCCACGCGGGCAACAACTCCAGGCATCCCTTCCCACCGAGGAAAGCTCTGAAGGTGTCACGTGTCCTATGGCCCCAGGCCCAACCTCAGCATGGGAGGGCTCCGGCGCTGCCATGTGTCCAACTGCTCCGGCCCCCTCGCTACTTCGCAAGACTGCCCCGGGGATGACGCGTGCCCCAGGGGCCAGCCACCCGGGCGCTGCGCCGACAAGCAACGGGTAGATATCTATGGAGTAAGGAGAAAGGTGCGCTGTCAGACCGAGCATTCAAGGTTCGCGCCTTCCCCAGAAGCATGGCGCACGACACACGTCCCCGTCCTCCGCCTGTTTACCATTACGGTGAAAGACAAGGCAGCGGGGCGTGACGGCGGAATAGTGCCGCCCAACGGCACAAAGCCGCTCAACAGGGCGAGAAGATACGGCGACAAGACGGGGACTTCATCATCAGCGACTACCCGGCCAGAACCGCTCGGCGTGTCAGGCGGCGCGTCTTAACTCCTCCGACAGCAACGCTACATATAGCTATAAATGCCCTAGCTCATGTATAGGGTACGAACAGCCGCAGAGCCACCTATCGGGCCCCGGGCCACCTTGTAACTGCCCCGACCTTGGGCTATAAAAGGATCGGGGTAGCCTCTGGGCAAAGGGTTCGCAACCCAGCCAACTCACTCTCTCACACACTCATACGTGCAAGCAATACAACAATCTCACCGTGGACGTAGGGTATTACGCTTAGACGACCCAAACCACGTAAATCCTCGTGTTCATCCTCGCCATCGAGCTCCGACCTTCGAAACCACTAGCCCTCATAAAAGAGAACCTCCGCGGGCTGCCCGAGAGCAGACCGGGGGAAGTGTCGTAGAAAACACTTCGACAGTCGGGATTTAACTCAATTAGAGATAATTGTTGTTTTTATCATGATTGTGAAAATAAAACTTGCTTCCTACAATGAAACTATTTATTTTCTACCTTATTTTAAGCTACATGTCATACTTTCCCGCACTTGTTGAGTACAACATATACTCACCCTGCATTCCCACATATACTTCAGCTACAGGAGAGGAGTATTTTGAAGAGCAGGTGGAGTACTAGGCATGCGCACTACCGTCAACATGCCTGTGGAGTCGAAGTGGAGTCCCATCATATTTAGTTATTTTCTGTTGTCGTTTAGAATCTTCCGCTATAGAATAAGTTAGATACTATGATTGAGACGTTGAGTTATTGTAATAAGGTACTTAAACACTATTTGTAGAATTCAGTTTTCTAAATCTATGTATGTGTGATGAACATGTTGGGCACACATATACATTCACTTGGTTTATTTTTGGAACCGAGTGTCACAACAACCATGCTATGTACAATTACAATCAAAATTTGAATAGGAGTAAAACATGTGCTTTTTCGGTGCAATGGATGAGTCTATACAACATCTTTGTTTTATTTTAACTATGCAAAATTCCTTTGGGCATGCTATATATTGTACCTTTGGTAAATTCCTAACAAAAATTATTCACATATTTTATAATTGACTTAATGATTCTGATTCCAAACTTAAAGGTCATTTATTAGTGGAAGCATCTGTTTTATATTAGGCTTTATGGTTAAGAAGAAATGATGTTACTTTTGATGAAATCCCTATTAAAACTTATATGCTTGCATCATACAGAGGCACTCATTGGACGTGGTTTTGGGCGCAATTATAAAATTGTGATAAAGATTGAGATTTGATGAAGGATGCATGTTGTATACTGAAAATTCATCTTGTTTATTAGAACCCACATTTACTTGTTTCATCTTGCTTATTCAGTGTTTTTCTATAATTATTAGTTCCATCTTGCTTATTAGAACCCACATTTATAATCTCTATAAACAACTGATTATTTTTTTTGTTATATTACCATATAAAGCGGATAATTGTTATTAGACTTGTTTGTCAAACATTATAATATATTTATAAAAAATTAAATTTAATAGGTATTTAAAACCCGCCTAACACTCTGACGGATAGGGATGCCAATCTTAAAAATTTCAGCTGGCGACCTCTTTTTCTCCGGGCAACCCGAACCCAACAATTCCCATCTCTAAAGGCCGGAAGCAATTCAACTGCGGCCATTGACCGACTAGACCCGCGTGACTTTTGTCCACCATCCTATCAGATCCCGGGCACACACTGGAACGCTCAGATCCGGGGCAGCACCGCAGCAAGCACGGCGGCCGAACAGGGCACAAGTCTGCCGCTCCTCTTCCAGGTGAGAGCCAAGATCTCTACCCCAATCCCTAATCCTCCTCCTTTCCTGCGAAGGTGAGAGGCATGATGTAGTTGACATTTAGGCTCGATGTAGCGGGGATGGGCCGATCCCTGCGCGGGGGCGAGGGTTGGGATGGTGGTAGGGGGCCGCGGTAGATGGGCATCCAGTACCTGCGGGGATTTAGGCAGCTCTGCCTGGCGACAGGGGGGCGGGTTGCTGGAACTCTTCGGAGGAGACCCCTCCGCTGCCGTTAGGTAGCGCGGCTGCGGTCGCGTGTATGACTGTTTTTTTGAAGAATTGTGCGCTATTCTAGCGAAATCATAGTTCCCAGATACATCATGCTTTTTGAAATATAATTTAGAGATAGAGGAAAGATTGTGCTATCCAGTTAATTGATTAAAATGAGTGCTTCACCTGTGTCTAAGAATGTAAAATTTGAAATATGCTTAGTAGAGGGGCAATCATTTTAAGAATCCATCTTTACATTTCATTGTTTGTCAATGTATCTACAGCTTCACAAGGGGTAGACTGACGTTCCTAACATTAGGTATTATGATCTTGCAGACATCACATGATTTTCCAGAGTAATTAGAATTCAACTTGAGGACTATGGAAGAACAGAAAGTCAAGCCATCTTATCTGCCACCTAGTACTGTGGACAACCAGGATTCAGCTGCAACACCTGCTGCCGTTGCTGATCCTGTTCCTCTGTCTGCTTCAAATGATTCTTCTAGTCAGGCTGTGGTTCCAAATCCTTCTGCTGTTTCTGCTTCAGCAGAAGATGCTGCAGGACGCGAGGCACCAGCATCCATGTTTTCCACATCTGGTTTGTCCTCCTGGGCTAAAAATCTGAAGATTCCTCAGCCTTCGTCAAGTCAAGAATCACCAACAGGAAAGAACACCTTTGCTCGTTTTACAAGTGGCATTGGATTGCGTTTATCTCCAAAAGCTGCACAGCAAGATGATAGTGCTGAAGGAAGCACCTCCCCACAGTCTGGTGTTTTTGGATCTTTGACAAAAGGTATTGTAGATTCCTCCAAAAATGCTGTAAAGGCAGTGCAAGTCAAGGCTCGACACATGGTCTCACAGAATAAAAGAAGATACCAGGTAATTTAATTTCCACAGAGGCATCTAAATTTTATTATATTATTGCATCCTCAAATAATTTCAGTCCTCATGTAACACGATCAGAGCACAACTATCCATCCATCCCCTTCATTAATAGAACTTAGCTTTGTTGACTTTTTATTCCATTTTATGAACCCATCAGAGAGTTGTCTTGGAAAAACCTGGTGCATTGTTTTGCCTGTGTCGTCCAGTCATGTCAACATTTATCATCATATCTCTGTCTGGTATTTAACTTGCAACCACTAGTCACAGCTATCAAATTGTCACAACGGGAAACCATTTTTTTATTCTGTTGCCTATGCAGGAAGGAGGGTTTGATTTAGACATGACATATATTACAGAGAACATAATTGCAATGGGCTTTCCTGCTGGTGATTTAAGCTCAGGGCTTTTTGGATATTTTGAGGTCAGTGTACTGATAATACCTCAAATTTAGCCTATATCTTGTTCCTTTGTAGTTTCCCAATGGTAGAAAAGGAGTAAGCGAATATTTTTATTGCAGGGTTTCTACCGCAACCACATGGAGGAAGTCATTAGGTTCTTTGAAATTCACCATAAGGTAATTTTTTTTGGGACAATTGTGCTGTTAACCCTAATCTAACGTTTAATTGTGCATATGACCCTCTTTTTTAGAGTTTGCATGTTTGACCCTGTTTTTTAAAATTGAATCTGCCGTTTGACCCTGTTTGTAACTTCTGTTAGATCTAGCTAATTAAAAAGGAAAGGGCAGCCCGATGCATGTAGCTCCCGCTCCCGCTTATAATTACAAAAAGAAATAAGAAAATCAGATAAATAATAAGAAAGGACGAAAATACCCCTTTGGTACAATAATATGGACTGCGCTGAAATTTTATTGTATAAAGTAGGGTCATACATGAAGATTACAATGAAAAGTAGGGTCAATGATGCAAGGGTACATATGTCTTTTTATCATTAACTTAACACCGTTAAATAGTCTAAACGGAGTAGGGTCAATCCATTTGTACAGTTTGAAAAAACAGGATCATATGTACAAACCCTAAAAAACAGAGTCAAACATGCAATTAGTGTTCAAAGCAGGGTCAGTTTTGCAATTGTCCCTTTTTCTTTTTATTGAGATTCTTGACATATGTACTTCCCGGGTGACACATTTCAGATTACTGACATCAATACAGATTTTGTCTATTTTCCTGTTGATGCATCCATGGATACCAGCATACCTTGAACTTGAGAGTTGACGTAATATGAAACAGCTTCCTTTCTTGGCAAAAATAGGCTAGGTTCGAGCTTACTGCTTCAAAAATGAAGCATAAATAGTTTTTTGAAAGATGTTTATTAATGTTAGAGGAACTCATATGTAATATATAGGGATTATCTGTTTTATTTGACTATGTTTTTCAACAAGGCGTATTATAGTTCAATATTGGCATTCATTTTCCACAGTAAAGTATCAGATGTACAGAGTCAAAACAGAAGGTAAATTGATAGTCCATGATTGGATGGATAACTTCTTAAAATACTTTTTGCTGCCATACTCACTGTACATATGGCGGTTCTAGAATCCACAGACCTTAGATGGGGTTTTCTTGTTTTCGTTTTTTGGCGTTTGCAGTCCGGTAGGACCTCTGTTATTCTATTCTATTTCTATATTTATTAATATATTACCACATTAGGTGCTTCCCCTACTGTATTTCCCTAAAAAATGTTGACATGCATTTTGAAAATATAATTATTCATGTTGCATTATCTTCACCCCTACAGAGCATTCGATAGCTTATTAATATCGAAGAACTTAGAACTGAGGGCCATTTGGCGGAGCACACCCAGCTGGGATTTAAAAGGGTGCTGAATTAAAAAGGGGAGAAAACTAATATCTGTTCATGGAATCTCATCACCCCCGCCATGGTTTATGTCATAATTATTCAATAAGGATATTCTCTTTTTTCCATAAGATGAGCACTATGACAATTTCGGAAGTTGCTTATTTATTTTGCCACAAAATTGCACTAAATTTGGTGGTTATCACTTTTAATGCATGTAATGCTACATCATGTATTACACCTTGTTTTTCTAACAAAGAAAGTGTGCTTAAAAGCATTGGTTATCTTGTTACTTTGCAGTATTCAAGCCGTTTTGATATTTATATACATTTACAAAAATAAACTCATGTTTGCTGGGTTTGTTTCTTGTAAAGTAATCAGGAATGTCAGTAAGAAAAAACAGTTTACACGTTTTAGCCTCATAATCTGATCATTATCTTACAGGGGAAGTATAAGGTATACAACCTTTGTTCTGAAAGGCTGTATGATGCATCTCTTTTTGAAGGAAAGGTATGGATTGCTTGCTATTTTCTGTTGGATTTCCGGGTAGATTAACCTATGAATTTCCCCCTTGATTATTTCCTCAAACTATGGCTGCTATATATAGCCCCAATTACAAAAAGATACCTAGTCTATTACTACTCCCTAGACTCCTACTCTAAATTGAGATAGACTTGTAATCTATCTCTAACTCTAATTTATCTAGAAAAACTAGATTAACTCTAACAATCACCTCCTAATCTTGTTTTTCTAGATCACACCCACACGAAATTGGATGGAGACACTTTCAACCTACACACACTTTTGGGATGGACACAACTACACCCTCGGGATGGTCACTTCTTCACCCTGCACAACTCAATTTTGAGATGGATACATCTACACCCCAGGATGGTCACATCATCCTGCACAAGAACTCGGGATGGGCACATGTTCATCCTTAGAATGGACACATCTTCTGCATTCAACCTCGAGATGGACGCATCTACATCTCGAGTACACCTCGATGTGAGATCAAAACGAAGTTTTTTCTAACACTAGAAGCGCCATCTCATCTTTCATTTTGTTCTTAGAACCAATGTTATCCTAAACGGTAAACGGTAGACAGTCGGTGGAGGTCTGTTTACCGTTTAGCCTGTCTAAACGGTGTTTAAACGGTGTTTAGACGGATTAAACGGTTTGTATTGTAGCTACACTGTTGTAGCAAGTAAAATATATAACTTTAATCTATAAGTCTCCGTCTTCACAACTAAAGTACATAACTTGCAATAAATCACATGGAGGTTATTTAGATAAATTAGAACCCCATACTCTTATTGAGTTTCAGCTGTCCTGCAACTCTCAAACATGAAAATCTAGCAAGTTATAAAATAAAAGGCTAATAAAAGATGCAACTCACATGTGCCATATGTATACTCTATGTTCCTGATATGAGAAAGCGCGCGGGGAGACTGAGCTGCGTGTGCCGCACAGGGACTCAGGTGCACGGGTTCAGAGTATGTGGCAGGGAGATGGTGGGAGAGGACGATCAAGCTGCGCGTGGGCGGTGGCTGATGGCGGGCTACTTCGGTTGCGAGCCAAGGGGGCGGGGGCATACCTGGTGGCAGCGGATCGGCGGCAGATCGAATACTACAACAGACCCGTGTCGGCGTAATCAATAGGAGTCTTCAACCGCGTGCAGCTTAATGGGCTGAAAAAATCTGGTTCTAACATTTTCACTTCGCCTAAACGGGTCAAAACGTGTTTAAACACGAATAGAAACCGTTTTGTTTAATCCGTTTACACCGTTTAAACGGTCGTTGACCCGTTTAAACGGGTCAACCGTTTAAATGTCCGTTTAGGGCCTAAACTACACAGTAAGTGTCTGTTTACCGTTTAAATACGTTTAAACGGCCGTTTAATACCGTTTAGGATAACACTGCTTAGAACGCACTTTAGCAAAGTGTCCAAGTTTTTTGACAATTGAAGCATCGGATCTACTACTTGTCAAATTTCTTGTTCTTTTGACCACATCTTTTGCCTCTTGAGCTTTCTACTCCTCCCTTATCAAAAGAAGCTTCTCTCCACCCTTCGCCTCTCTTGCTCTTCGCTCCTCCCTTGTTAAAAGGAGTATTTTTTCATGCTCTTGGTTGTTAAAGCCATGCACTCGTTCCTCATGTGCCTTGAGTCTGTCTATGAGTTCCTCCATAGTCATCGCCTATAAGTCAACACATTGCTCAATGGTGGATGCAATATGAAGAAATTTCGAAGGTAGAGCACGCAACAACTTCTTCACGATGTAGTTTTCTTCAACTTTTACTCCAAGACCACAAATCTTTGTGACGATAATCATTTTATTATGGCAAAGTTGTCGATGGACTCTCCTTCATTAATGTGCATCAGATCAAACTCGTTCTGAAGAGTTTGGATTCTTGCTTCCATCACGTGTTCTTCGCCTAAGAATTTGATCTTGATCAGCTTCCACGCTTCTTTTGCTATCTCCTTCTTAGAATTTGCGTGAGTCTTCATCAATAGCATGATAGATGGTCGCAAGAGCCATCTGATCTTGCCTTGGCAACAATATTCTTTGTCACCTCAATAGTTTCCCATACCCCCTGTGCCTTCAGAAAAACTTTCATCTTGATAGCCCATGTTGTATAGTTGGTCTTCATTAATACGGGATATTGCAGCGCCATTGATTTATCCTCCATATCGTGTACAACTCCTTATGTGCATTCAGTGAAGCAAGACTTCGGGTACACTTTACTGAGTGCATGTAGCCAAAATCACCTACTACAGAAGTCTTCTATAGTTTTCCTCTCAGGTGCACGTAGCAACACCCAAGACTAGTCCTCAGCCCAACTGAGCTTTCACCCAGCAAACCCTAGCAGCTAGCCGCCACTGCCCTATTCAGGCCGAGCCGGCCGTGCTCTCCTTGAAGCCATTGCACGCCGCGCTGGAGTCTGTGCTCCTGGCCAGGGACGACACTGGCGAAGTCTGCCGCGTCGACCCCCAACCCACCCGTGCACGAGGTAAGGGCTTCTCTTGCGCGTTACTTCTGATCTTCCAGGACACGCTGATGGGGACGAGCTCGTCGCGGCCGGACCACGTTTCTCGCCGAATCTCGCCTGAATTTGGGCGGCGGCGCCTGCATCTATGCTCCGGCAGCCTGTCGGCACCTACCGATGCTTGGAGCGGCTCTGCCTCTTGGCCATCCCCTTGCACGCCTTCCTACGGTTTTGGGCCTTCAAATCTCAACCGGCTCTAATACCAATTGTTGGATTTTTGGGTAGATTAATCTATGAATTTCCCCTTGATTATTTCCTCAAACTATGGCTGCTATATATAGCCCCAATTACAAATAGATTGCTAGTCTACTACTACTCCCTAGACTCCTCTAATTTGAGATAGACTTGTAATCTATCTCTAACTCTAATTTATCTAGAAAAACTAGATTAACTCACATTTTCTATGCTCTGTATTATGCCTGTTTGCATATTTATTATACAGTTACTGGATGGTCGCTCACTCATTAATAAATTCGGTACAGCTGCCAATTTGTTTATGTTTCCATTGTTGTCTCAGTTTTCTCAACATAGTTTGGTGTCATACACATCTGTTGTACTAGATCATCAATCACATGTTGAATGTCTTATTTCAAGTGTCTTGGTCTATTTTATTGTTAATGCTCAAATTTTATGTGCATATTTCAGGTGGCATCCTTCCCTTTTGATGATCATAACTGTCCTCCAATACAACTGGTCATATCATTTTGCCATAGTGCCTACTCATGGCTGAAGGACGATATAGAAAATGTGGTGGTAATCCATTGCAAAGCTGGGAAGGCAAGAACAGGATTAATGATCTCAAGTCTTCTCCTGTTTCTAAAGGTAAAATTAGATACCAGTTAGAATAACACCTGCAACAAGATCTTTACGTATTCTTCTCTTTTGTAATAAATAGTTCTTTCCTACTGCTGAGGAGTCCATTGAATACTATAACCAGAAAAGATGTGTTGATGGAAAAGGGCTTATTCTCCCAAGTCAGATTGTGAGTGACCTTCAGTACTATATAAATCTATGCTTAGAACTAAGTCTGTTGGTCTGAATATGTTAGATATATTGCAGAGATATGTGAAGTATTTCGAGCGCATCTTAACATACTTTAATGGTGAAAATCAGCCACCACGCAGGTCGATTCGTTTTCAACCATGGTGTTAATATGATATATCTGTATATTGTGCTTTAGATCTTTAGTAATTGAGCATGTGAATACACTTTCCAGGTGCATGCTTAGGGGATTTCGTCTTCATAGGTGCCCATATTGGATTAGACCATCCATTACAGTTTCTAATCACAATGGTGTGTTTCTTCATTCAAAGAACTGAAAAAGCACTGTTATAATATAATTTTTTCTACATTTTAATATATTATCTTGCATCAAGTTATAAATATTTCATGCAGGTGTTCTTTTTTCTACGAAGAAGCATCCAAGAACGAAAGATTTAATGGTAAGCATTTTCGTCTCATAAATAGTTCTTTTCATTTTCACTAGCTTTGCCAAAAAAGGGGATCAGGTTGGGTTAGATTAGTCTAACCCTAACCTACTCTTATGACTGATACCATATTACTAACCTTGGGGATTTGGAAAAACGATCAGTCATTATTTTTTATGTATATATAGCATTGTTTTCAAGTCGTCCGACTAATCACGATTAGTCGCGATTAGTCGTCCTTATCGCCCACTAGGGCACGATCAGGATGTTCGACTCGACCAGGGCAATCAGGACTGAACTTAATTGCTGATGTTTCTCTTTTATTTAGCTGTTGTTTTTTATTGTCTGAATTGAACTTAATTGCTGCAGTTTGTCTCTTTTATTTAGTCGTTGCTGTTTTTTAATTGTCTGAACTGAACTTAATTGTTGATGTTTGTCTCTTTTATTTAGCTATTACTGTTTTTATTACCTGAATTGTTGCTGATCTGAACTGTTTCTAAAATTTTTTACCATCTTCGTTTCTAATGTTGCTGAACCTAAAGTTCTAATTCTACAATGTGAGTATACTTTCTCCTAACAGACTATTGATTGTTCCATCTTTTTTATATATGATACTGTTGTGGATGCATTTGTGGGCCGCCAATATGGTCGGCGTGGGGCCCACAAAGCCCACAACCAGGCCGGCCAGGCCCTGCAGCCGCACCAGAAAAATATTTAGAAGAATTAATTAGATAATGTTTAGGAATAAAAGGGAGTTATAGATTGAATCAGTTTAGATAGAAAGAAATAGACTAAAAAAAGGGAAGAAAAGAATCCTAGTCAGTTTGGGGGATTATCCCCAAACAGACTAGGAGTAGGCTGCGGCCAAAGGGGGGGGTCCTGTCCCCCCTTTATAAGCAGCCCCCCTCCCTCATGTTTTGAGCATCCAGGAAAAAATAAGAATCCCCGTTGAGGGTTGTTCTTCTCCTTGGATCACGGTGGCTTCGAACCCTAACCCTAGCCGCCGTGACCAGCTACTTTGTCCCCCACGTTACGTACTGCGCAGCTGCCCCCACGCCTCCTCGCTGCTGGTTTCTCCCCTGCGCAGCCCTAAGCGCAGCCAAGGGGTCTCCCACCTCCCTGTTTCTCAGCATTTGGTATCAAGAGACTCCGGGGCAGCGACCATGTCCGGCCCCGTGGACGATTCTGGGACTTTCACCCTCCAAGATCTCGGCAACATGATGAGCAAGATGATGGGGCAGATAGACACCATCAACAAGCGCTTGGACCGCCACGATATGCGCCTTGCGCGCTTTGAGAAGGCACCGGAGCGGGAGCTCTCCGGTGGCGAGGACTTGCAACAAAACTCACCGCAGGGCAGCAACCTTCCCCGCAGCGGCAAGGGCGGCGGCGGTGGCAGCGGCGACCATGGCGGCAACGACGACCACTACAGTACCAGGCGCCCACCGGGACGCCCGACCTTCGACGACAGCGGGCTGCGTCGTCACAAGGTCAATTTTCCCAAGTTCGACGGGGAAACAGATCCGCTGCCCTGGCTCACCAAGTGTGAGACATACTTCCGAGGGACACGTACGATGCCAGAAGAAAAGGTGTGGCTCGCGTCTCTCCACCTGGAGGGTGTCGCGGCCGAGTGGTACACTGCTCTAGAACGTGACTGTGGCATCGTGTCCTGGGAGCGGTTCGCGGACTTCGTCAACATGCGCTTCGGGCCTCCGCTCCGCTCCAACGACCTGGCGGAAATTAAAGATCTCCGTCGTACTGGCACGGTTGAGGAATATCAGCGTCAATTCCTGGTCCTTCTTTGTCGTTGCGAGGACCTCAGCCAGCGCCAGCAGATCAACCTCTTCACAGCTGGCCTCGGCGAGCCACTTAGAACGGATGTGGAGCTGCAGTTTCCCACTAATCTACAAACCGCCATGAGTCTGGCCAGAGCCTTTGAACGTCGACTTGCGGCAATAACAGATAGCGGAATACAGAAGGGCGCCGCCTCTCAACGCTCCACACGCTCTTCTATTGTGTCCCGCGCCTCTGCTACGGCCTCAAGTGGCAGTTCTACAGCACCCGCCCCGACATCGTCAACAACGGCATCTTCTCGCCCACGCTTCAAACGCTTTACACCCGATGAGATGGCTGCTAAGCGGGCAAGCGGCGAGTGCTATCACTGCCCTGAACGGTACACACCGGACCATAAGTGTGCCGGCAAAGGAATCTTCCTTCTGGAGCTTGACGACGATGATGACGTTGACGCGACCGTAGCTGATATGGGCATCTCCTTACACGCCCTGACCGGCATCGACTTCGCCAACACAATGAAGCTCCAGGTCTACGTCCACGGCAACCTACTGACAGCATTGGTCGACACAGGGTCCACTCACACCTTCATCAGGGAACCACTCATCAAGGAGCTCGGCCTGATGATGTTGCCACGATCAGGCGTCGGCGTCCGAGTCGCCAACGGCGACTCTATCTCCTGTACAGGCATCTGTCCACGTGTACCCTTGATGATTGCAGGGGATCGCTTCGACGTCACATGCTACGCACTCCCACTGGACGGCTTCGACTTTGTTCTAGGAGTCCAGTGGCTGCGATCTTTGGGACCCATTCTCTGGAACCTTGAGGACCTCACGATGAAATTGTGGCGCGGGGACCGTGAGGTGATCTGGACGGGGCTGCGAAGTTCAGCTCCGGTATGTGCCTCTCTAGCACCACCTACTGATATGATGGGCGCCCTCCTGGATGGCTTCCAGGACCTCTTCGACGAGCCACGCGGGCTTCCTCCTGCACGACGCCACGACCACCAAATCAGGCTCCTGCCGGGCACAACTCCAGTAGCTGTCCGGCCGTACCGCTACCCCCAGCTTCTTAAAGACGAGATTGAGAAGCAATGCGCCGAGATGCTTCGCCAAGGCATCATCCGAGAATGCACATCTGCATTTTCCTCGCCAGTACTGTTGGTCCGAAAAGCCGACGGCACGTGGCGCTTCTGCATCGACTACCGCGAGCTCAACGCCAGAACTTTGAAAGACAAGTTCCCGATCCCGGTGGTTGACGAGCTATTGGACGAGCTTCGCGGCGCAAGGTTCTTCACCAAGCTTGACCTCCGCAGCGGCTACTTTCAAGTGCGCATGCACTCGGACGACATTGAAAAGACAGCATTCCGAACTCATCGAGGCCACTATGAGTTCTTGGTGATGCCATTCGGCCTCACCAATGCGCCGTCCACGTTCCAGTCGTTGATGAACGACGTCCTCGACCCCTACATCAGAAAATTTGTGCTTGTCTTCTTTGATGACATATTGGTGTATAGCAGGACCTGGGTCGAACACCTTCAGCACGTCAAGCAGGTGTTCCAGACACTACGGACAAACAAGTTGTTCCTGAAGAAATCTAAGTGCTTCTTCGGCCAGGAGACTGTGTCCTACTTAGGACACATCATATCCGCTCACGGCGTGGCAATGGATCCGACCAAGGTGGAGGCCGTGGAACGTTGGCCTACACCTCGGTCCTTACGAGCCTTGCGAGGTTTCCTCGGGCTCACCGGCTACTACCGCAAGTTCATTGCGGGGTATGGTGCGGTGGCCGCACCCCTCACCGCCCTACTAAAGCGGGAAGCATTCCGCTGGACTGATGATGCGCAGGATGCTTTCTCCCAACTCAAGCAGGCGTTGATGACAGCGCCTCTACTTCAAATGCCGGATTTCGACAAGCGCTTCATCGTCGACTGCGACGCGTCTGGCGCCGGCTTTGGGGCGGTTCTACACCAGGGTGACGGCGCCATAGCATTCTTCAGCCGCGCTGTAGCGACTCACCATCATAAGCTACCGGCATACGAGCGTGAGCTAATCGGTCTTGTGAAGGCCGTACGTCATTGGCGGCCTTACTTGTGGGGTCGTCCCTTCACTGTTCGGACTGATCACTTCAGCCTGAAATATATCCTGGATCAGCGACTCACGACGATTCCCCAACATGCTTGGGTGAGCAAACTTTTTGGTTATGATCTGCAGGTTGAGTACCGACCGGGGCGCTTGAATGGGGCAGCTGACGCCCTGTCCCGCCGCGACGAGGAAGACATAGTTATTCACGCCATATCCGCGCCAGTCTTTCCACTCTTCGACTCGCTCCGCGCGGAGATCGCTACAGACCAGCAGGCGCAACAGCTATGTGCCCAACTCCGGGAGGGAGTCGCACCTGCTGACTGGGCCGAACGCGACGGCCTTCTACTTCACAAGGGGAAGCTCTTCGTTCCCGACAAGTCCTCCTTGTGGCCCTCTCTCCTAGCTGAGGCGCATGATGGGGGCCACGAAGGCATCCAGAAGACAGTGCATCGGCTACGCCTCTCCTTCTACAACCCGTCCTTGCTACGGCGGGTGCGTGAGTATGTCCGCGGGTGTGCTACGTGCCAACGCAACAAGACTGATCATCTTCATCCAGCCGGCCTGCTACAACCGCTGCCTATACCGTCGGAAGTCTGGAGTGATATCTCCATGGACTTCATTGAAGGTTTTCCGAAAGTTGGTGGGAAATCAGTGATCTTGACAGTGGTAGATCGCTTCTCCAAGTATGCCCACTTCATTCCCCTAAGCCACCCTTACAGTGCTGTATCAGTGGCGCGGGCATTCTTCGACGACATTGTACGACTACACGGCTTTCCCTGCTCCATCGTCAGTGATCGTGATACCGTCTTCACCAGCCTCTTCTGGTCAGATTTGTTCCGGCTAGCCGGTGTCCAACTTCAGCTCAGCTCGGCCTTCCACCCGCAGTCTGACGGCCAATCTGAGGTCGTCAACAAGATCATCACTGTGTACCTTCGCTGCTTGGCTGGTGACCGACCAAAGACTTGGTTGCAGTGGCTTCCTTGGGCTGAGTATTGCTACAACACTTCCTACCAGACGGCCCTCAAATGCTCGCCCTTCAGAGTGGTCTATGGCAGGGACCCTCCGGCTCTTGTTGGTTACCAACCGGGCGTATCTAGAGTAGCAGCAGTGGATAAACAGCTAAAGGATAGAGATGAATTCTTAGCTGAAATCAAGAACAGGTTGGTACAAGCACAAGTCACCATGAAAAGCTATGAAGATAAGTTCCGCCGAGAGGTGGAATTTCAGATCGGTGATTGGGTTTGGCTGCGGCTTCATCAGAGGACAGCTGTGGGAGTAATGACGACGCCTTCTTCAAAGATTGGACCAAAATATTTTGGACCATATCAGATCATTCAACGCATTGGGACTGTATCATATAAACTTCAGTTGCCTCCTCAAGCAAGGATACATGATGTCTTCCATGTGTCCCTGTTAAAGAAATTTGAAGGTCCTACTCCCATACAGGTGGTGCCTTTACCACCACTTCTGCATGGACGTGTTGTACCTACGCCTGAAAAAGTACAAAGGGCGCGTTTGAATAGAGGTGTCTGGGAGCTACTCGTCAAATGGGCAGGACATTCTGAAGCTGATTCATCATGGGAGCAACTAGAAGATTTCAGGATGAAGCACCCCTCCTTTAAGCTCGAGGACGGGCTCTTTGTCGGGAAGGGGGGAAATGTTGTGGATGCATTTGTGGGCCGCCAATATGGTCGGCGTGGGGCCCACAAAGCCCACAACCAGGCCGGCCAGGCCCTGCAGCCGCACCAGGAAAATATTTAGAAGAATTAATTAGATAATGTTTAGGAATAAAATGGAGTTATAGATTGAATCAGTTTAGATAGAAAGAAATAGACTAAAAAAAGGGAAGAAAAGAATCCTAGTCAGTTTGGGGGATTATCCCCAAACAGACTAGGAGTAGGCTGCGGCCAAAGGGGGGGGTCCTGTCCCCCCTTTATAAGCAGCCCCCCTCCCTCATGTTTTGAGCATCCAGGAAAAAATAAGAATCCCCGTTGAGGGTTGTTCTTCTCCTTGGATCACGGTGGCTTCGAACCCTAACCCTAGCCGCCGTGACCAGCTACTTTGTCCCCCACTTTACGTACTGCGCAGCTGCCCCCACGCCTCCTCGCTGCTGGTTTCTCCCCTGCGCAGCCCTAAGCGCAGCCAAGGGGTCTCCCACCTCCCTGTTTCTCAGCAGATACTGATCAATTATGTGTAATTTGTGTTTGATCTAAATTCTGAACTGTTCCATCTATGTGCTATTACTTCTACCATAGAATATATATGTATATATATACATATATGTATATATGTATATATATATGTGTGTATATATATACAATAACAACAACATCCAAGCCTTTATCCAAGCATGTTGGGGACGGCTATACATGAAACCCAATAATTATATATATATATATCAATGAAGTAAAAGAGAGAGAGATATAGGAATAACAAGGAAAAAAAGAAAAAAACAAGACTAAGATTCTGGCACGTGAATTGCTACTTTCCATGCGGTCCTATCATGAGCTAAGTCTTTGGATACATTCCAATCTCTCAAATCTCGTTTTACCACCTCCTCCCAGGTCAACCTTGGTCGTCCTCTACCCCTCCTAATATTTTCTCTACCTCTTAAAATCCCACTGTTAACCGGTGCTTTTAGAGGTCTCCGCTGGATATGTCCAAACCACCTTAGTCGATGGTGGACTAACTTCTCTTCAATCGGCGCCACCCCTACCCTATCATGAATCGCCTCATTCCTTATTTGGTCTCTTCTCGTGTGCCCGCACATCCACCGTAGCATGCGCATCTCTGCGACACTCATTTATTGGGCATGTTGCCGTTTAGTTGGCCAACATTCCGCCCCATAAAGCATCGCGGGTCTGATCACCGTTCTATAGAACTTCCCTTTTACCTTTTGTGGGACCTTCCTATCACATAGATTCTAGAGGCTTGTCGCCATTTCATCCACCCTACCTTGATCCTGTGGCAAACATCCTCATCAATATCGCCATTGCTTTGTAACATTGATCCTAAGTATCGGAAAGAGCCCCTTTTAGTTATTATTTGTCCTTGTAGACTAACATTTCCCTCTTCACGACCAACACCACTAAAGTCACACCTCATATACTCGGTGTTGGTCCTACTAAGTCTAAACCCCTTGGACTCTAAAGTTTGTCTCCATAACTCTAATTTCTTATCAACACCATCCCTAGTTACATCTACCAGCACTACATCATCGGGATATCCCCTTGTATATCCTTCGACACCTCATCCATCACCAAGGAGAAGATGTATGGGCTCAAAGCTGATCCTTGATGTAGTCCTACCGTGATAGGAAATGCGTTGGTCTCACTATCACTTACGCGCACACTTGTCCTAACATTATTGTACATATCCTTGATAAGGGTAATGTACTTTGTTGGCACTTTATGTTTCTCTAGTGCCCACCACATGACTGACCTTGGTATCTTGTCGTATGCCTTCTCCAAGTCAATGAACACCTCAACACCATATGCAAGTCCTTCTTCTGCTCCCTATATCTCTCCATAAGCTGATGAAGCAAGAAAATCATCTCCATTGTAGACCTCCCAGGCATGAAACCAAACTGGTTTTTAGTGATATTGGTCACTTGTCTCAGGCGGTGTTCAATAACTCTCTCCCAAAGCTCCATAGTATGACTCATAAGCTTAATCCCTCGATAATTAGTATAACTTTGAATATATTCTTTATTTTTGAAGATAGGTACTAATATACTTTTCCTCTATTCTTCAGTCACCTTGTTTGACTGAAAAATGTGGTTGAATAGGTTTGTAAGCCATACTATTGTCACGTCCCCAAGGCATCTCCACACCTCAATAGGAACATCATCAGGGCCAAGGGCCTTTCCTCCTTTCATCCTTTTTAAGGCCTCCTTAACCTCAAACTCTTGTATCCTCCGCATGAACCACCTGTTGGACTCATCAAAGGAGTCATCCAACTCAACCATAGTGCCCCCATTCCCATCATTGAATAACCCATTAAAGTAATCCCGTCATCTATTCTTAATCTCTTCATCCTTCACTAGGATGCGGTCAGTCTCATCTTTGATGCATTTAACTTGATTGAAATCACTAATCTTTCTCTCACGGATTTTTGCTATCTTGTATATGTCCTTTTCACCTTCTTTTGTCTCTAGTCTCTCATATAACTCATCATAGGCCTGTCATCTTCCCTTACTCACAGCCCACCTTGCATTTTTCTTGGCCTCCTTGTACTTAAGCATGTTGCTTGCGCTTCTATCATTACGCGAACTCTTGTAACACTCCTTAATGGCCTTTTTGTACATCCTCATTCCACCACCAAGTGTCTTTATCTACAAGTTTCTTTCCTTTTGTCAAACCGAACACCTCACTAGCTACCTTCCTAATGCAAGTTGCCATCTTCACCCACATACTATCTGTGTCGAAGGGTCTGCGGTCGACACTTCCCCCGGGTCTGCACTGGGCAGCCCGCGGAGGTTCTTTTTCGGAGGGGCTAGTCCCCCTGCGTGAGTCTTGCTGTACTGGACGAAGGAAAGAGATGAACCCAAGTGTTTTTTACGTGGTTCGGGCCGCCGGAGCGTAATACCCTATGTCCACAGTGAGCAGAGGTGCTCGTTGTATTGCTTGGTGCTTAAAACCGGAGTTCTAAGCTTGAGGATGAGCTGAGTGCTAGAATGTCTACTGCAAGGTGGCGTTGAGCCGAACCCCTTGCAACGTTGCCTACCCGAGCCTTTTATAGTCCAAGGCTTGGGCGACTTACAAAGGGGGGGCCCCGGGATCCGACAGGTGGTCCCGGGGAGATCTCTGCCATCTACCGTATCTGCATTAACGCCGGTAGTTGTCTCTGGCGAGGGCTTCTGAGTCTTCAGTCTGCCGCCCTGCCCACGCCGCAAGCTAGGCATAGTGGTTGATGATGGCAGGGGCAGCAGGGGATGTCTTGTCGCTGTGTTTATTGGTGTACAACTTCTGACATTGCGTGCCTGTCTTCACTGTGATGCGAGGGCACAACGCCTCCTGGCAGGGGCGTGCTCCGCGTCTTGGGAAGGCGCGGGTCTTCAATACCGCGTCTTGGGAAGGCGCGGGTCTTGAATACCTTGTACGAACAAGGCATGGTGCGGCTTTACTCCTGCTGCCTACCGCGCTGGGTAGGCAGCGCTGCTTTGCTGCCACGTGACGGGCCCGGAGCTCTCCTCTGAGGAGAGGGAGGTTCGGCCCCGCTGGACACGCGGAGACTTCAGAGCTTTTCCCGCGGAGGGGGGAGGTCCGGCTCTGCTGGCCACGTGGGGGGGCCCGGAGCTCTCCTTTGAGGAGAGGGAGGTCCGGTCCCGCTAGTCACGTGGAGCCTTTGGAGCTCTCCCCACGGAGGGGGGAGGTCCGGCTCTGCTGGCCACGTGGCGGGCCCGGAGCTCTCCTCTAAGGAGAGGGAGGTCCGGTCCCGCTGGACACGTGGAGCCTTCGGAGCTCTCCCCGCGGAGGGGGGAGGTCTGGCCCTGCTAGCCACGTAGCGGGTTCGGAGCTCTCCTCTGAGGAGAGGGAGGTCCGGCCCCGCTGGACACGTGGAGCCTTTGGATCTCTCCCCGCGGAGAGGGGAGGTCCGACTTGGGTGCCCTAGGAGTTCGCCCCTGTGGAAGGGGTGAAGTCCTTGGACGATTTTCCCCTGTGCGCGGGGGTACCCTATATTGAGGGTACCGACAGTGGCCCTCGGGCCCATCTCGGGGGAGATAACGAGCCCGAGGTGGGGCCTCCATCTCTTCTACCCCGCGCACCTTCTCGGCGTCTCCCTTTGACTGTTGCTGGAGCACGAACAATCGTGGGATCGTGGGGGCGTGAGCCCTGCTTGATGGCTGCTTTTACTACGGCGGTTCCCAAGGCTGCCACTACTGCCACTACGGCATGTCGCAGCGCACGTCGCAGCACCTTGTCAGGAACCGCCGGGTTCTCCGCTTGGGGGGCTGACTGCCCGGTCCACCGCTTCTGCAGGACGGCTTGGGCCCACCTGTCATGGACTCTGGGGCGTCTGCCCCTAGGGTCGCCTACAAAGCGCTTCGAATCGCTTTCGGGAAGTTTATAAGAGGATCCCATCTGCATCACATGCTTTCCTTTGCAAACTTCCCTGCGCTTGAGCCCCCCAGAATCCTCTGAGCGCCCAAGCCTCCTTCTTCCTCCAAGCTCTTGCGCCTTCGTCTCTGATGGCTTCTTGCCTGCCTCCGCCGCGCGTCGCCCGGACAAAAGACCTGGGGGCGATGCGCAAGCTGCTGGGATGGCACTCTGAGGAGGAGCGGCATTGCCTCCGGCGGGGATCTCTCCCTCTGTGTCTGGAGAGGGGGGAAACCGTCTTCTTCGCCGCCTACGCCTTGGCGGGGTTCGTCCCGCCGATCTCCTCCTTCTTCGTGACGCTACTGGAGATGTACGACCTCCAGCTTCATCACCTCTCCCCCAACTCTTTCGCCATGGCCACCGTCTTCGTCCACTTCTGCGAAATGTTCGTGGGAGTGCGAGCTTCACTGACGCTCTTCTGTCACTTCTTCGTGCTGCGGACGACTGGGCGCGGCTTGAAGAACCAGCTGGGCGCCTACTACTTCCAGCACCGCTGCAAGGACCTGAAGGTCTCCGGGTACCTTCTGCCCTTCGGTGCTGCAAGGTGGGAAGGATGGAGGGAGAACTGGGTGATCGTGAAGACCGACGAACATGATCGCCTTCAGTTACCGACTGGTGGTCCAACCACCGAGCGTCGCTTCTGGGATAAGAACCCGGAGTTGGAGCCAGAGTATGCGCCGGTCCTGGAGCGGATCCGGTTCCTGGCGGATCAGGGGTTGACATCCCTGATGGTGTTGACATATTTCTTGTCGCGCCGCCTTGCGCCCCTACAGCAGCGCATTCGCCCGACGTGGTACTACACCGGCGAGCACGACTGCACCAGGCTAGAGGCGGGTCTAGGCTCTGACCTGCCTGCCGAGATGCTGTGGGAGATGGTGATGAGGGTAACCAGCGACCTTGTTGGTGGCGGCATCCTCACCATTCCAGAGTCGTGCATCCCTCTCTTCATGGAGCCGGCGAGGAGGGCGGAGCTGCTGCGAGGGATGCCGACGCTGGACGACATCGGGATCGCCGTGCGCCAGGTCGGAGATACCTTCCGGGGGATCTCTATCCCCGGGGCTGAGCGCTCCGGAGCGGAGCGTGTGGCGTCGGCCGATGCCCAACCTGCACCGAGGGTTGACGGAGTTCGGACCGCCGACAAGGGGAAGGGCAAGGAGCCGGCCTCTGGTTCGCCGAAGAGGAAGCGCTCCCGGTCTCCACCGAGGGCGTCTTTCGCGCCGGGCCAGGGGACCGGAGTCCCCCCGCGCCCTTCCTCGGGAGGCGTTGGTTCGTCGGGCGGTGACTCCAAGAGGCCTTGGGTCTTCCGCATCGACGGGACTCCTCTTGGGCAGCGGTGGTCAGAGGAGCCCCGGGCGTCCCACCCTCCTTCCACAAGCGGTGGAGCTCCGAGGAGGGACGCCGGTGCGGCGTCCGGGGCTGAGCCGGGGGCTCAGGTGCCCTGGTCGTCGAGTGTCCCTGCTGCTGGCTCAGCAGGCGGCGACCCAGAGGGAGCACAGCTGGGACTCATCCGGGGACGTAGGCGCCCCGGGCTTCAAGGGCTGGGTCGGCGAGCGGAGCCAGCACTGCCGGCGGGAGCCCTACTGCTCCTCTTCTCAGAGGGGCTCCGGGAGCACCCCCTGCTCCGTCGGTCCGGGTGCCTTCAGCGCAGGCCCCGGCGGCCCTGCCCCGGCTCGGAAGCTAGGGCTTCATGCCCGCTGGAGTGTTCGTGTTCCTCACTGAGTTTGCTCTCACCGGGTCTTAGTACTTTGCGCACTTTTTCTCTTGTGTTGAGAGCTCCTTGTGCTTGCAGGGATTCTTCAGCTGTCGGGGACGCGTCTGTTCCTCGGCCTCCTCCAGTTGGCAGGGGGCAGCGCCACAGCGTCAGGACGTTGCGGCAGCTTCACCGGCCCCCGAGCAGGTCCGGGTGCCTCCTGCTTGTGATCCGACGGGACCAGCTCCTGCAACGGTGGCGACGCCCACTCCTCCTCCTTCACCAGCCCGGGAGCCGGCGGCTGTTGAAGACTTGGTGGAGCCGGCTGGCGGCGTCCATCCTCCAAGTGCTGAAGTGGGAGGAGCTGATGCAGGTCTTCCGGCGGGCGGCGAGCAGGAGCGCGTCGGGACCGGCCCCGCCTCGGCGCCGTCTTCTCCCGACCGGCGCCTCGTCCTGGTTGCCGAGATGCCGTCATCTCCTCCTTCAGACGATGTCATGGAGGAGGTCTTCGGCGCGGCTCCGGCTTCTGCCTCCCCGCTGCCCCTGTCGGACGCCATGGAGCAGGCCCAGTCTAGCGTCCGGCAGGTCTAGGCTGCGCTCGAGCCCGAGCGGGAGGCCTTGGCGGATGAGAGGGACCGCCTCCTCAGTTGGGGGCGACTCTTGAAGCAGCGGACTCGCGAGGTCGAGGTGGAGTTAACGAGGCAGGAGAGGCTCGATGCCAAGGAGGAGCTCCTCGAGTTGCAGAGGAGAGCCATCGAGCGCCTGGACGCCGAAACCCGGCGGCTCTTGCGGGAGTCCCGCGAAGCCTACGCTAGTGTTCGGGCCTGCTCCGATGCCAATGAGGAGCTGCGGCTGCAGCTGGCGCGCCGCGAGTGCGTCGTCGCAGACCGGGAGCGCGCCGTGGCGACTCAGGAGAAGAAGGTCGCCGAACGGCTGGAGGCTGGAGCGGGTGACCTGAAGGCCCGGGCCGAAGAGCTGGAGCTCCAGGAGGCAGCCTTGGCTGTGAGGGAAGAGCAGGTCGCCCGGGACCGCCAGGCGGCACTAGACCGGGAGCTGGCCGCTGACTTCCGAGCGTCGGAGCTGGAGCGACTCACCTAGGACCTCCAGTTCCGGGAGAAGGACCTGGCGGCGAAGGAGAGGAGGTTCGCCGAGGAGGGTTCTGGCGCTCTGCTGGCGGCTCGCCTGGAGGTGGAGGGGCTCCGCGCTTCGCGCACCGTCGAGGCCCGAGCGGTCTGGGACTTCGTCGGCCAGGCGGAGTTCGCTCTGGTGCCTCTTGGCTTCAGCCCCGTGAGGACGGGGGCTCCGGCTCAGGAGGTGGTCGAGGCGATCCCGACGCTCGAGTCCATCGGCGCCAAGCTGGATAGGCTCGAGGCTGTGATCGCCGAAGAGCTTGAGACGGAGGGACGGAGCTTGGCGAAGGAGGTCGCCACACACGTGCTGACGTGCTTCCGGAGCTGGGACTCCTCTGTCTCTCTGGAGCCGGTGGTCTGGGGCCCCGTCGCCGAGCAGGAGGAGATCGCCAGGGCCGGAGTCGGAGACGTCGCCGTCTGTCGAAGTGTGTAGCCGACACTTCCCCCGGGCCTGCTCTGGGCAGCCCGCGGAGGTTCTTTTTCGGAGGGGCTAGTCACTCGCGGAGAGCTTCAGCGTTAGGGACGATTGAGGGAGAAGCTTGACACGGGGAGTTTTACGTGGTTCAGGCCGCCGGAGCGTAAAACCCTATGTCCACGGTGAGCAGAGATGCTCGCTGTATTGCTTGCTGCTCAGAACCGGAGTCCTGAGCTTGAGGGTGTGTAAGAGGCGAGTCAACAGAGTTCGAACCCTTGCTAACGTTGCCTACCCGAGCCTTTTATAGTCCAAGGCTCGAGCGGCTTACAAGGTGGGCCCGGGACCCGACAGGTGGTCCCGGGGAGATTTCCTGCCATCTACTGTATCTGCAGTTATGCCGGTAGTTGTCTCTGGCGAAGGCTTCCGAGTCTTCGTTCTGCCGCCCTGCCCATGCCGCAAGCTAGTCGTAGTGGTTGATGATGACAGGGGCGGCAGGGGATGTCTTGTCGCTGTGTTTATTGGCGGGTAGGCTCTGACACGGCGCGCCAGTCTGTGATGCGACTGGGCGCAACGACACCTGACAGAGGCGTGCTCCGCGTCTTGGGAAGGCGCGAGCCTTGAATACCTTGTACGGGCAAGGTATGGCGCGTCTTTACTCCTGCTGCCTACCACGCGGGGGCAGGCAGCGTTGCTCTGCTGGCCACGTGGCGGGCCCGGAGCTCTCCTCTGAGGAGAGGGAGGTCCGGCCCCGCGGGACACGTGGAGCCTTCGGAGCTCTCCCCGCGGAGGGGGGAGGTCCGGCTGCTGCTGGCCACGTGGCGGGCTCGGAGCTCTCCTCTGAGGAGAGGGAGGTCCGGCCCCGCGGGACACGTGGAGCCTTCGGAGCTCTCTCCGCGGAGGGGGGAGGTCCGGCTCAGTTGGCCACGTGGCGAGTCCGGAGCTCTCCTCTGAGGAGAGGGAGGTCCGGCCCCGCTGGACACGTGGCGCCTTCGGAGCTCTCCCTGCGGAGAAGGGCGAGGTCCTTAGGCATTTTCCCTTGTGCGCGGGGGTACCCCATATCGAGGGTACCGACAGTGGCCCCCGGGCCCATCTCGGGGGAGATAGCGAGCCCGAGGTGGGGCCTCCGTCTCTTCCACTCCGCGCACTTTCTTTAAGTCCCGCATTGACCGTTGCCAGAGCACGAGCAGTCGCGGGATCGTGGGAGCGTGTGCCCACTTGATGGTTGCTTTTACTGTGGCGGTTCCCAAGGCTGCCAGTTCTGCACGTCGCGACGCTTTTTTCGGGAACCGCCGAAGCGCCGTGCCGGCTCGTCTCCTTGGGAGACTGACTTCTTGGCCCACCGCTTCAACTAGACGACTTGGGTCAACTTGTCATCAACGCTTGGTCTTGGAGCCGAAGCGGTTGCTCAAGCGGCGTATTCGAAGAGTTTCAAATCGTTTTGAATCGCACCTGGGAAGTTTTAAAAGGGGATCTTACCCGCATTGCGGCTTCCCTTCGCACTTCCCAGAGATTGCACCTTCCTTGAGTTCTTGCGCCTTTGTCTTCTGCCATGGCTTCCAACCCGCCTCCGGAGAGAAACGCGCTCGATCTCCTCCGGCGGCAGCGTCTGCGCTGAGTCGGGGATCCAGGGCGCCTGCGTCCTGCTTCCGGAGACGGCGCCCCGTCCGGTGGCGACCCCAAGAGGTCTCAGGCTCATCATCCACTTGGCGCCATGCTTCTTCAAGCTGGCATAGGTGCGAGTCTTGAGGCCCCGAAGGATTTTGGAGTTGGCCCTCTCGACTTGCCCGTTGCTCTTTGGATGAGCAACAGAGGCGTAGCACACCTGGATGCCAAGGTCTTTGCAGTAGTCTTGGAACGCTGCACTGGTGAACTGGGTCCTGTTGTCGGTGATGATTCTGTTCGGGACCCTGAACCTGCAGACGATCGACTTGATGAACTTGACTGCGGATTGCCTGTTGATGGTGATGACGGGTGTAGCTTCCGACCACTTGGTGAACTTGTCGATGGCGACGTAGAGGTACCGGAATTCCCCGATGGCTTTGGGGAACGGCCCCAGGATGTCCAACCCCCATACCGCGAACGGCCACGAGGGCGGGATCATCTGCAACGTCTGAGCCGGTGTGTGGATCTGCTTGGCATGAAATTGGCACGCCTTGCAGCTCTTGACCAGCTTGACGGCATCCTGGAGTGCTGTCGGCCAGTAGAAGCCGTGCCGGAAGGCTTTATCGACGAGCGTGCGTGAGGAAGTATGACTCCCACATTTGCCTCCATGGATCTCAGCGAGCAAGTCGCAGCCTTCTTCTTGGGTTATGCACCGCAATAGGACGTGGTTTGCGCCACGCCGGTAGAGATCCCCTTCTACCAGCGCGTATCTTTTAGCCATGAGCACGATCCGTTCAGCGGATACACGTTCATCAGGAAGGATGTTGTCTTTCAAGTAGTCCCGGATCTCCGTGATCCATGCATCGGGTCTGACTTGAGCTTCTGGATCTTGAGCGCTGGGTAGCACGGAGTCCCCAGTGACGCTTACGATACTTGGCGGCGTCCATGGTTGCAGGGCCACCGGGACCGCCAGCTTCGAGGTGCTGGTCCCGCCCCCTTCGCCCGGCTCGGCAGGCCGGGCTGTGGGCCGCAACAACGTCCTCTCGAAGACTCCTTCAGGTGTCGGGGCTCCGGTGTAGGTCTTCGTTGAGAGGTCGTCGCCCGCGGCGTTGTCGGCGCGCGGTACATGGCACAGGTCCAAGGCGAGGAAGTCTTTCTCTAGCATCTGCACGTAGAGCAGATAGGCAGCAAGTTGCGGGTCGTTGCAGGAGCATTCACCCTTGACTTGCTTGATGACTAGCTGGGAGTCGCCCTTTGCCAACAACTGGCGAGCGCCGAGAGACAGCGCCGTCTTTAGGCCGAAGATGAGTGCTTCATACTCTGCCATGTTGTTGGTTGTCTTGAAATTGAGGCGCACAATGTACCCGAACTGCTCCCTCGATGGCATGAGAAGCAGTACGCCGGCACCGGCCCCTTGCTTTCGCGAGGAGCTGTCGAAGAAGAGCGTCCAGTGGGGCTCGGTGAAGACCGGAGCTCGGGGCTCCGGTTCATCGTCTTCGGGGCCCCCCGAGTTGGTTGTCGATGGCGTCCACTCGGCCACGAAGTCAGCCAGTGCTTGGCTCTTGACAGCGTGTCGAGGTAGGAAGTCCAGCTTGAACTCCGCCAACTCCGCTGCCCACTTAGCGACGCTGCCAGTCGCGTTGGGGCTGTGAAGGATGGTCTTCAGCGGGAAGGAGGTGACCATCGAGATCCGGTGGGCTTGGAAGTAGTGCCGGAGCTTCCTGGACGCCACGAGCACTGCATACAACAGCTTATAGACCTCCAGGTACCTTGTTTTGGCGTCGTGGAGGACTTCGCTAATGTAGTAGACGGGCCTCTGGATGGTCCGAGTCCTTTCTGGGGGACCCGGGGTGTCTTCCTCCATTGGCTCAGGCCAACATGAGGAAGACAGGCCCTCGGCATCCTCCGGGGGCTGGGACCCGGAGGCTTCTTGGCCATCTTGGACCTCCGGGAGGTCGCCTTGGACCTCCGGGAGGTCCTGCTGGACCTCTGAGAGGTTGCCCTGAACTTCCGGGAGGTCCCCTTGGACCTCCGGGAAGCTGCCTTGGACCTCGGGGAGGCCCCCTTGGACCTCCGGGAGGTTGTCTTGGACCTCCAGGAGGTCGTCTTGGGCTCCCGAGACCTCCTGGCTGTCGGGGCCCCCATGGGGCCCGGGCAGCCTTGATGCTTGACTTCAGCTGCTGGAGCTGGTTGCGGTGATGAGGGGTCCGGCCGCTCTGCGACGAGGACCATGCTCACCACCTCTGTTGTCGCCGCGATGTAGACCAGGTGTTCTCCAGGCTCTGGGGCTACCATGATGGGTAGGGTCGTCAGGAGCTGCTTCAACTCCTGGAATGTTTCTTTTGCTTTGTCGGTCCAAGCAAATGGACGGGATTTGCGTAGAAGATTGAAGAAGGGAAGTGCCCACTCTGCTAGCCTCGGTATGAACCGACTCAGCGCAGCTAGGCATCCCGTGACCTTCTGGACATCTTTGATGCGGGTCGGGGCCGCATCAGCTCGATGGCCTTGATCTTCTCTGTGTTGGCTTCGATCCCTCGGTGTGAGACCAGGAATCCTAGGAGCTTCCCAGAGGATACGCCGAACACACACTTGTCTGGGTTCAGCTTGGTATGCGTGGAGCGCAGTTTGTCAAATACTAGAGCTAGGTTGTCTAACAAGGATGTGCTCTGTCTAATTTTGACAATGATGTCATCGACATACACCTCAACTAAGTCTCTTATTAGCTCTCGAAAGATTTTGTGCATGGCACGTACAAAGGTAGGGAGAGCATTTTTTAGGCCATAAGGCATGTAGACATAACAATCCAGGCCGTCTACTGTGATAAAAGCAGTATGTTCTTCATCTTCTCTAGACATGTGTCGGTACCCTCAATACGGGGTACCCCCGCGCACAGGGGAAAATGCCTAAGGACCTCGCCCTTCTCCGCAGGGAGAGCTCCGAAGGCGCCATGTGTCCAGCGGGGCCGGACCTCCCTCTCCTCAGAGGAGAGCTCCGGACCCGCCACATGGCCAACTGAGCCGGACCTCCCCCCTCCGCGGGGAGAGCTCCGGAGGCTCCACGTGTCCTGCGGGGCCGGACCTCCCTCTCCTTAGAGGAGAGCTTCGGGTCCGCCACGTGGCTAGCAGAAGCCGGACCTCCCCCCTCCGCGGGGAGAACTCCGAAGGCTTCACGTGTCCCGCGGGGCCGGACCTCCCTCTCCTCAGAGGAGAGCTCCGGGCCCGCCACGTGGCCAGCAGAGCGGCGCTGCCTGCCCCCGCGCGGTAGGCGGCAAGATTAAAGACGTGCCATACCTTGCCCGTACAAGGTATTCAAGACCCGCGCCTTCCCAAGGCGCGGAGACGCGGAGCACGCCTCTGTCAGGTGCCGTTGCGCCCAGTCACATCGCAGACTGGTGCGCCGCGTCAGAACCTGCCCGCCAATAAACGCAGCGACAAGACATCCCCTGCCGCCCCTGCCATCATTAACCACTACGCTTAGCTTGCGGCATGGGCAGGGCGGCAGAACGAAGACTCGGAAGCCCCCGCCAGAGACAACTACCGGCGTAACTGCAGATACGGTAGATGACAGACAATCTCCTCGGGACCACCTGGGGTCCCGGGCCCACCTTGTAAGCCGATCGAGCCTTGAACTATAAAAGGCTCGGGTAGGCAACGTTAGCAAGGGTTCGCCTCTTACACACTCTCGCACCCTAGCCGTTGGCACTTCAGCCATACGACATCTTACACCCTCAAGCTCAGGACTCCGGTTCTGAGCAGCAAGCAATACAGCGAGCAACTCTGCTCACCGTGGACGTAGGGTTTTACGCTCCGGCGGCCTGAACCACGTAAAAGTCCCCGTGTCAAGCTTCTCCCTCAATCGTCCCTAACGCTGAAGCTCTCCGTGAGCGACTAGCCCCACCGAAAAAGAACCTCCGCGGGCTGCCCAGAGCAGGCCCGGGGGAAGTGTCGGCTACACACTTCTACATTTGGCGCGCCATGTAGGGGGCTTTTCCCTTGCGCGACGAGCTTCTGCCGACGAAGATGACGAAGCTCCCTTCAGCGGCAAGCTCTCCCCGCCCAAGTTCACGACGAACGGTGACTAGCGGGGACTACGTCTCGACACACTCAGGACGAAGTGTGTCGGCGCAAGCTGGAAGCCAGTAGCCGACTCCGGCAGCGCAGGCTCCAGCAAGCGTGAGATCCTCTGCAGCGCTGAGCGTCTCTAACGGGGGCGCACTAGCTGCAGCAAGAGCGCTACTGCGCAATCCACCTGCTGGGGACACACCTCAGTCAACGACCCAGCAGTGGATTCGCGACGTAGACCGTCTCGTCGTCGCCGCCGCCAACCCTCGACTTCGGCGGGGACGACGCCCCAGTCAACCGGCTGTGTCGTTGACGCGCACGCCAACGGTTGACGGGCAGACGGCAGATTCCAGCTCCACCAGGCTCCCATCGGCGGACCTGAGGTCGGAGCTGGAACGATGCCACTTGGACAAAGATGCCTGAGTGCTCATTGAGCGACGACGAGAAAGGCGTCGCAACCAGGAGGCCGGCGACAGCATGTCGACCGCCTCGACCCAGCCTGAGGCGCAGACGTTCGCCACGCGATCTCTGCCCTAGGCATACGCCACGCAGCATATGCCCCAGCCATATGCCCTGCAAATGGTGCCCTCGGTCTATGGCGCAGCCCTGCCCATACCGGGGTACACAGTGCCAGCAGCGAACCAAGCGTTCGCGGCACCAACGCCTGCAGCAACAGGACCAGGATGTGCGGCCCTGGCGCCACTCCTTCGCTTCGCGAAGTGGCCACGCAAGTTCTGGCCGTACCTGCCCGAGAAGTACGATGGCAGCGTCAACCCGGCGGAGTTCCTCCAGATCTACTCCACCGCCATCCTTGCTGCAGGATGGAACGAGGCCGTCATGGCCAACTACTTCCCCGTCGCCTTGACCGGCCCAGCCCGGTCCTGGCTCATGAATCTTCCCAGGGTTCCATAACCTCCTGGGGAGAGCTTTGCCGGCAGTTCACTGCTAACTTCGGCAGCTCTTACACCCAGCCTGGCATGGAGCTCGACCTCCACGCCATCCAGCAACAACCTGGAGAGACGCTGCGCTCCTTCATCCAGCGGTTCTCCCAGGTGCGGAACACCATCCCGCATATCCAAAATGCTTTTGTGGTGGTGGCGTTCCGGCAGGGTGTACGAGACAAGAAGATGCTTGAGAAGCTCGCGACTAGAGAGGTTCACGACGTCTCAATGCTCTTCAGCCTGGCGGACAAGTGCGCCAGGGCAGCAGAAGGGCGGAACTGGCACTCACTGCCAGCCTCCGAGTCAAGAGGACAGCCCGGATCTGGCACTGCTTCCCATGGAAGTGGCAAGAAGATCAAGAACCGGGGCGGTGGCAAGATGAAGCCACCGGCCGCAGCTCCCGTTGCTGCAGCACCAGCACCCAGTAGATCTCGGGGGCCATGCCCCGACAAGAGGCTGCGACAGTCACCAGCTCCAGATGGTGACCAAGGCGAGCCATGCCCCGTGCACGACACCAGCAACCATACTGCTGCTGAGTGTCGGGAGATTCAGAAGCTCGCGGAGCGCTTCCGCAAGGGGAAGCAACCGCGTGCTGATGCCCCTCCCTTCCGTCAAAGGGAGGGCAAGCAGAAGGTCGACACCCAAGACAACGTCGGCCACCAGGTGGGGTTCCAGGAGCCTCAGCGCGTCGTAAAGGCAGTACACAACTATGAGGACTCCAGCTCCAGTGATGACGAGCCAGGGCGGTAACCGACTACCACTGCCCCAAAAGATCTGTGGAGACTGCACTGTTGCAGTATCGGCCTTGGAGAAGCTCCAAACAGTTGCACCAGCCCGAGCTCAGCCCCCGGCGGCGCAGAACTGGGCCAGCTCCACCCGAGCGCACGACTCTGTGCCTCGGCCGCACCTCCCGGGGGTCGCCCAAGATCCGTCAACCTCCCGTCGGCCTGAGCCAATGGAAGAAGACATCCTGGGTCCCCAAAGAAGAATCCGGGACCGCCTACCTCTTGACGGCCTGAGCCAATAGAGGAAGGCACCCCGGGGCCCCCGGGAGAAGCCGCGCAGGACCAGCTCCTGCGTGATGATATCGACCTCGCCGACGAGGCACGATTACAAGCAGCACCCCACGACGCACGGCCCCGGCTGGTGCCCCGGCACTACCGCCAAAGGACCAAGCGCGTCTGGGAGCTACAAGGAGGCGACCTGGTGCCGTGGCGCACACTTTCCCGCGAAGGACCTATAAACTCTCCCCCAGCCAGGAAGGTCCCTTCCGAGTCACGAAAGTTGCCGCCCCAGGTACATACGCCTCTCCACCAAGGATGGGATCCGCTCCCGAACCCTTGGAGCATGGAACATCACAGTAAGTTCTATCCCCTGAGCATTAGTAGAACAGGCCTTTACCTTTCTGTAATAGATCCCATAGGCACCAGGAACAGCACTCGGAGCAGCTAAGCCTCAGGGGACGGTCCAGGACTACGTTCAGCATGGCCTGGTTCCGACCCCAAGCGCGTAGAGTCTTGCTTCCCTTCTTAATGAGGCGGGTCGTTGCCTCCATGTTTAGCCTGCCTTTCTCCTATGGGCATTTACACGTGAACCTGTTCTACCACGCTCTTACTTATGTGCTCATTTAAATTACCCATTAATTTCTATGACCGCACTTTCTATGTATGCTCACTGTACATTTAGCTCCCCTTTCCCGCTCTCATCCATAGTCAGCATTTGCTATCCTACCGAAGGCGGTTGCGCTTGAGGCACCTGCCGATGGCCAGGGGGCCTTCCGGGCCTCCCACAGTCAGGTGTTGCGGTGCCAGTTGGTCACCTCCAGGAAAGGCCTGCGCTGTGCATGGGGGGTCTAGGGTGCGTAGCCTGCTTTGCCAGTTCCGACCCAAAGCGTGCGCGCCCTGCCCTTCGGAGGTCCAGGGGAGTACAACCGCTTTGCCTGGTTCCGTACCGAAAGCCTGTGCACTTTGCTTCCTCGGCGTACGGTCCGGTACTAGGGGCCGGATGATCGTACCCTGGCCTCGGAGGGAGCCGGAGTTCCGGTGCCTCGCGCACAGAATTGCCCAAGTCCCGTATACCGGACTAGGACCGTAAGACAAATAAGACTAAGAGACGGGGAGGAGAGAACCCCCGAGGAGGATTACGCTTCTTCTACCTGTGTGCAGGACCTCTAGGTTTTTAGCTACGGGGACCGCACGAAGGGGAGGAAAGAGCCATTGGCTACTCCAGCGCAAGACCGGAGGATCTGGGTCTCGCCCCTTCCGAAGGGGCGAGCCCCGAAGGCCCTACGTGTCCGGCGGGGCCGGAGCCCCCCCTCTCCTCAGAGGGTAGCTCCGGGTCCACCACGTGGTCGGCAGAGCCGGGCCTCACCCCCTCCGCAGGGGTGAGCCCCGAAGGCCCCACGTGTCCAGCGGGGCCGGACCTCCATCTTCTCAAAGGAGAGCTCCGGGCCTGCCACGTGGTCGGCAGATCCGGGCACAACGCCTCCTGGCAGGGGCGTGCTCGGCGTCTTGGGAAGGCGCGGGTCTTCAATACCGCGTCTTGGGAAGGGTCTTGAATACCTTGTACGAACAAGGCATGGTGTGACTTTACTCCTGCTGCCTACCGCGCTGGGTAGGCAGCGCTGCTTTGCTGCCACGTGGCAGGCCCAGAGCTCTCCTCTGAGGAGAGGGAGGTCCGGACCCGCTGGACACGCGGAGCCTTCGGAGCTTTCCCCGCGGAGGGGGGAGGTCCGGCTATGCTGGCCACGTGGGGGGCCCGGAGCTCTCCTCTAAGGAGAGGGAGGTCCGGTCCCGCTGGTCACGTGGAGCCTTCAGAGCTCTCCCCGCGGAGGGGGGAGGTCCGGCTCTGCTGGCCACGTGGCGGGCCCGGAGCTCTCCTCTGAGGAGAGAGAGGTCCAACCCCGCTGTACACGTGGAGCCTTCGGAGCTCTCCCCGCGGAGGGGGGAGGTCCGGCCCTGCTGGCCACGTGGCGGGCCCGGAGCTCTCCTCTGAGGAGAGGGAGGTCCGGCCCCGCTGGACACGTGGAGCCTTTGGAGCTCTCCCCGCGGAGAGGGGAGGTCCGGCTTGGGTGCCCTAGGAGTTCGCCCCTGCGGAAGGGGCGATGGCCTTAGACGATTTTCCCCTGTGCGCGGGGGTACCCCATATTGAGGGTACCGACAATCTGCATCTCCATTTTCTGCCTAGGGTCCTTCTGTGATCACCCTATTTTTAAAGGATTCTTGTGATTCTCCTTTCAACTTCCACCACTTTGTTTTTGTGATTTTGACACCTTTGTCCCGCAAAAAACATGTATGGAAGCGAAAGTCAACTACCACAAGCTTATGTTGTGTAACAACACACTCCCCGGGATCACCTTACAATCTAGACACTCCCTCTATCCCTTCTCCTAGTGAGGACAAAGTCAATCTGGATAGAGTGTTGGGCACTACTAAAGGTCACTAGGTGAAATTGCCTCTTCCTAAAGAGGGTGTTAGCTACCAACAGATCATAGGCTACGACAAGTCTAGGATGTCCTTACCCTCTTGACTTCTATCGCCGCATCCAAAGCCTCCATGTACTCCCTCAAATCCTACGTTAGTTGCACCCACATGACCATTGAGATCTCCTCCTATGAGGAGTTTCTCGGTTATCGTACACTACTAACCATATCCTCCAAGTCCTCCCAAAATTGCCTCTTAGCACTCATGTTGAGCCCAACTTGTGGGGCATAAGCACTAATGACGTTCAAGACAATGTCCCCAATTACTATCTTGATTAAGATGATCCTATCTCCTCGTCTTCGAACATCCACTACTCCATCCTTAAGACTCTTATCTATTAGAACACCTACGCCATTCCTAGTCCCAGCCGATCCAGAATACCAAAACTTGAAACCGGTATTCTCAACTTCTCTGGCCTTTTGACCCGCCCATCTAGTCTCTTGTACACAAAGGATATTTACTCGTCTCCTAATGACAACATTTACTAACTCACGTAGCTTCCCCGTCAAGGATCTTACATTCCAACTACTCACCCAAAATCTATGTTCCTGAGCTAGCTTCCTTACGCTTTGCACCGTCGAGTAAGATGCAAAGACCCTTGCTCACTTATCACTACATCCGGGCGATGATGTAGCGCGCCATTAAGGTGGTGGCGATCCGGCCGTTGCTCATTTAACACCATATTCGGGTTCCGATATGGTGCGCCACTAAGGCGGTGGTGACCCGGCCCTTGCCCACTTAACACCATATACCTGGGTGCCGGGTTCCGATATGGCGCGTCGCTAAGTATAGTTGTTAGCTCGCCAAGCCTATCACAATACCTCCTCCTTTACCCGGGCTTGGCACCGGCTATGTCATTACAACATAGGCGGTTGGTATCAACTAGAAACTTCTAAAGAATAATCAGGACGACTTGAGGTCTACTAGGGTCGACTAATCGCCCTAGTCGACGACTAATCAACCTAGTTGTCCTAGTCGTCCCATAAGAGACTAGGGTCGATTAGGCGACTTAAAAACATTGATATATAGCCATGAATGTGGGCCAATATGGGCCTTAACAAGTAGTACAGATATCTCATGTCCTACTAATCGCGATTAATCATCCTTATCGCCTACTAGGGCACATTCAGGGGGTTTGACTCGATCAGGATGATCAGAATTGAACTTACTTGCTGCTGTTTCTCTTTTATTTAGCTGTTGGCTGTTGCTGTTTTTTATTATCTGAACTGAACTTAATTGCTGTTGTTTATCTCTTTTATTTAGCCGTTGCTGTTTTTAATTGTATGAACTGAATTTAATTGCTGATGTTTATCTCTTTTATTTAGCTGTTGCTGTTTTTTACAGTCTCAACTGTTGTTGATCTGAACTGTTTCCAAAAAAAAATATTGTCTTTGTTTCTAATGTTGCGGAACCTAAAGTTCTAATGTTGCTGAACTGAAGTTCTAATTCTGCACTGTGAGTTCATTTTTCTCCTAATAGACTATTGATTGTTCCATCTTTTTTATATGGTACCGAACAATTTTGTGCAATTTGTGTCTGGTCTGAATTGTGAACTGTTCCATCTGTGTTATTATTGCTACCAGGCCCTTCCCGGACCATGCGCAAGCGGGAGCTACATGCACCGGGCTGCCCTTTCTTTTTTATATGTATATATATATATATATATATATATATATATAGAGAGAGAGAGAGAGAGAGAGAGAGAGAGTATCGACTAGAAACTTCTAAAAAAATCAGGATGACTTAGAGGTCGACTAGTCGCCCCTTAGGCGACTTAAAAACATTGCTCTTGTCAGTGTATTTGATTCTTCCATTTTGGACATGCAGAAAATATTCCACTGTAATCTCTTTGCAAAACTAATTTGTTATCGTGCCTTCAGCCAGAAGATTTTTGGTTTAGTGCACCAAAGAAGGGGGTTATGGTTTTTGCATTACCTGGGGAACCTGGCTTAGCAGAGGTGGCTGGTGATTTCAAGATCACTTTTCATGATCGACAGGGAGATTTCTACTGGTGAGCTCCATGTAGTAATATTTTGACATTTTTGTGGCAGATCTCTGCTTCTATTGCTCTGTGGGTTCATTTTCCCTTTATTGGCAAGAATTGTCAGTTGCATGTACATGTGTGAGTTATTTTGCTTGCATTGTACCATCATTTATGTTGGAAACTAAAAAAAGTACTAATGCGTTGGCATTCAATTCCACTTTTTCCCGTGGTTTTCAGCTGGCTAAATACAACAATGATGGAGAACAGAGTGACTTTGAATCCGACTGATCTTGATGATTTTGACAAGGTAAGTTCTACCTTATTTGTATTCATATTGTCTTGCTTGTGAAATAATAATAGAAAACTATTTAATAAGACATGCCACTAAGCCCACAGTTCTAGTATGTTTGTATTTGAATTTAAATGTTTTATCAGCACGACTTTGTCTAAAGATGTCGTTCGCAATTGAGTAATAACAGTACTGTTCCAGCAAATGCTTATCTGGCTCAATAGACCACCAGGGTTGTGAATACGGACTGAATGTTTTCAGTCTGGACGATCTGCACAAAAGCACCATCTGAATGCACACGCATGCACAGTTTGTGAACCATATTACCAGAAAAAGATTCTATTTTTAGATGTACTTCTTAAACATTCATTTGTTTTGATTTAAAGTTTAATTCATTTGAAGCAAGGAAAATTAGAAACTCACATACTACTATATGTAACTATTTTATTTCTGTTTTGGTTAACATATTGTGTTGTGTCTTGTGCGTCGGGGTGTATGGAGAGGAGAGTGGAGAGTGATCAGGGAAGGTGGAAGGGATCTGAGCAGCGTTTTCAAGTCGTCGCCTAGGCGACACCTAGTTGGCGACTAGGCGTCCAGGCGCTCCGGCCCGGATGCCATGGCCGGCCGCCTCGCCTGTCCGCCGCTGTTTCCGTCGTCGCCGCCTTCGCTGCTGAACAGGCTGAGGCTTCGCGCCGCCGCGCCGTGGCCGTCGGCGGGCCCTCCCGTCGCCACCACGGCCTCCGGGCTGTCGCGCCACCATCGCCGCCGCCTTGCCATCGATGGAGTTGCCGCCGCCGCTTTTGCAAAGGAGAGAGGGGGTGAGGGAAAATGGGTAGGGTTAGGGTAGGGCTAGTATTTATATGTCTTCATCTAAAATGTGGACCATCAGATGAGATCCGACGACTCACACTAACTGGGCCGCTTCCTCACCCCCTCAGCCCACCTCCTCAGCCCGCTCCTCACCCCACCTGGCCGCCTCCACCCTCGCCTCCTCACTCCATCTCCCCCTCTGCCGCCGCCGCCTGCCGCCGCCTCCCTTGCTGCCGCCATGCCCGCCGGCGCCGCCTACCGCCTGGCCGGGCGCCTAGGCGGGCGCCTAGGCGTCCAGGCGTTGATTAACAAGCCTGAATCTGAGTGGGTAGCAAGGACGTCTGGGCAGGGGTTTCACCAGGGCTGAACTGCTGTTCTGCCATGGTGATTAAAGAGGGAGCGCCCTGGTAGGGGGAGAACCTTATTTCTTCAATGATTTCTGAGTACAGACTATGCCAGCATTTATAGAGGCACCATCAGACTTCCTCTCAACTAATAGATCCTATTTTCATGCAACTCACCCTTGTCTAATCCCCTGGCGCCAGGAACAGACTCCTGGGCACCAGAACTGACTGCAATCTCCTAACAGAATGGCCCCCCTTACTCCTGCAGCAGCAACAGAATTTCTGTTGCTATGCTTCTTCCTCTTGCGCCTCCTTTGTGGGCCCTTTGTGGGTGCGCCGCTGATATTGGCGGCCCACAAAGGAGTCCACAACATTCTCCCCTTCCCGACAAAAAGCTCGTCCTCGAGATTATTAGGCCCTGTTTGGCACAGCTGAAACTTGTTGAGAAGCTGGCTTATTTCTGGCTGCTGTGAGAAGCAGCTGGCCGGAGAAGCAGCTGTTAAAATAAGCTAGGTGTTTGGCAGTCTGCGTTTTCAATGTGCTGGTTTGCTGTTTCAAAGTATAAAATGTCTAAATTGTCCATGATGGTTTTGTGACATGTATTTAAACTAACCCTAAGTTAGTTTCTATGTTGTATTTTATTTGACACGGAATTGGAACTATTTAATATTTATATACATGATAAAATAGATGACATAAATTTTTAATATCATAAAACAAAGTTTCATCAAAGAAATAAAATACGTGAATAATTATATCATAGAGACAGTATCTGCTCAAAACTTGCAATTGTTTATAGTGTCGGAATAATTGAAACTCTAGGTCCAAATGTATACCAGGACACCTAAAATATCACATCTAAATCTACAACACTGAGCTAAAATATTGCTTACCTTTTAACAACGCATACACAAAATTAAAGCAGAAAAGAATCACAGCTACACAGAATTAGAAGAGCAGGCAAGAATAAGAGCCATGCATGGCCGCCAGCCGCCTCTGCCATGGCCTGCATCATCATATGTTGTCGCCTAAATTATTTGATGCATGGAGCACCATCATCTCATCATCTCAACTGCTTGCCTACCTTTATTGCTCTATTTAATATTGCTGGCAACCAATGCAAAAAAAAGAAGTAGGCCTCGTGTACAAATGGGGGAGCAGATCGAAAATCAGCCGGCGGCCGGTAACCCTTGGGGCCGAGGCGCCTCGGGAGGGGGGGGGGGGTTGCTGGAGTCAGCCGGGGCCGCTGGGGGCGAGGCGCACCTCCAGCCTTCGCCGGCACCGGACGCGGGGGGAGGGGCGGGCCGGGCGGCGGTCGAGTCTCGCCGGGGGGACGCAGGGGGCGGCGCAGGCAGAGTTCGGTCGATGGCCCCGTGAGGGTGGAGGCGTGGGTTGGGGCAAACTATTTATACAGTGGCAATTGCGGGTAATTTTTATTGAACCCGAGGGGTAAATTTGTACCACTAATGCACAGAAGCGGCTAAAAGCGGGTCCCAAGTCGCTTTTTCCCCACGCTAGTTGCTAGTTCATTTAGCGAAGCGCTTTTTTAAGAAGTGGGATGAAAAGCTAAGTGTTTGAAGGCTTAAGTGCTTAAATTTGTTAAAAAGCTGGGTGAGAAGCTGTCCCAAACAGGCCCATAGTGGGGTATTGATGCTAGAAGTCTTCCAGTGGCTCCCATGTGGATTCTGCTGCAGAACGACCCAGCCACTTCACCAGGACTTCCCACAATCCTCTGTTCAGTCGTGCCTTCATAATGTTCTCAGGGCTTGGCAACACTCTTCCATGCAGGATATTGGGAAGAGGCACCACATTTCTTGGAACTTGACCTTCAAACTTGAAACATGAAACACATCATCAATGCGGGCATTTGCTAGCAGTATCAACCATTGTTTTAATTAGATTAGGGAAGTTGATTAATTCATTAACAGGCTGTCAAGGATGATACATATATAGGGGCACACAGCTTAAGGGACAAGTAACCCTAATACAACAACAACAACCAAGCCTTTATCCCAAGCCTGTTGGGGTCGGCTAGACATGAAACCCAATATCAATGAAGTAAAAGAGAGAAAGAGATATAAGAACAAGGAAAAAAGAGAAAAAGAGAAAAAAAGAAAAAAGAAAAAAAGAAAAAGGAAAAGGAAAAATAGAAAAGAGAAAAGAAATAAGAAAAAAGGAAAAGAAAAGAGAAAAGAAAAAAGAAAAAAAGGAAAAAAACAAGACTACGATTCTGGCACATGAATTGCTACTTTCCATGCGGTCCTATCATGAGCTAAGTCTCTGGATACATTCCAATCTCTCAAATCTCGTTTTACCGCCTCCTCCCAGGTCAACCTTGGTCGTCCTCTACCCCTCCTAATATTTTCTCTACCTCTTAAAATCCCACTGTTAACCGGTGCTTCTGGAGGTCTCCGTTGGATATGTCCAAACCACCTAAGTCGATGTTGGACTAACTTCTCTTCAATCGGCACCACCCCTACCTTATCACGAATCGCCTCATTCCTTATTCGGTCTCTTCTCGTGTGCCCGCACATCCACCGTAGCATGCGCATCTCTGCGACACTCATTTGTTGGACATGTTGCCGTTTAGTTGGCCAACATTCCGCCCCATAGAGCATCGCGGGTCTGATCACCGTCCCATAAAACTTCCCTTTTAGCTTTTGTGGGACTTTCCTATCACATAGGATTCCAGAGGCTTGTCGCCATTTCATCCACCCTACCTTGATCCTGTGGCAAACATCCTCATCAATATCGCCATTGCTTTGTAACATTGATCCTAAGTATCGGAAAGAGTCCCTTCTAGGTACTATTTGTCCTTGTAGACTAACATTTCCCTCTTCACGACCAACACCACTAAAATCACACCTCATATACTCTAAGGTTTGTCTCCATAACTCTAATTTCTTATCAACACCATCTCTAGTTTCATCTACCAGCACTACATCATCAGCAAAGAGCATGCACCAAGGGATATCCCCTTGTATATCCTTCGACACCTCATCCATCACCAAGGAAAAGATGTATGGGCTCAAAGCCGATCCTTGATGTAGTCCTACCGTGATAGGAAATGCATCAGTCTCACTATCACTTATGCGCACACTTGTCCTAACATTATTGTACATATCCTTGATAAGGGTAATGTACTTTGTTGGCACTTTATGTTTCTTTAGTGCCCACCACATGACTGACCTTGGTATCTTGTCGTACGCCTTCTCCAAGTCGATGAACACCATATGCAAGTCCTTATTCTGCTCCCTATATCTCTCTATAAGCTGACGAAGCAAGAAAATCGCCTCCATTGTAGACCTCCCAGGCATAAAACCAAACTGGTTTTTAGTGACATTGGTCACTTTCCTCAGACGGTGTTCAATCACTCTCTCCCAAAGCTTCATAGTATGACTCATAAGCTTAATACCTCGATAATTAGCACAACTTTGAATATCTCCTTTATTTTTGAAGATAGGTACTAATATACTTTTCCTCCATTCTTCAGGCATCTTGTTTGACCGAAAAATATGGTTGAATAGCTTTGTGAGCCGTACTATTGCGATGTCCCCAAGACATCTCCACACCTCAATAGGGACATCGTCAGGGCCGAGGGCCTTTCCTCCTTTCATCCTTTTTAAGGCCTCCTTAACCTCAAACTCTTGTATCCTCGACACGAACCGCCTGTTGGAGTCATCAAAGGAGTCATCCAACTCAACCATAGTGCTCTCATTCCCATCATTGAATAGCCCATTAAAGTATTCACGCCATCTATTCTTAATCTCTTCATCCTTCACTAGAATGCGGTCAGTCTCATCTTTGATGCATTTAACTTGATTGAGATCCCTCATCTTTCTCTCGCGGATTTTTGCTACCTTGTATATGTCCTTTTCACCTTCTTTTGTCCCTAGTCTCTCATATAACTTATCATAGGCTTGTCCTCTTGCCTTACTCACAACCCGCCTTGCATTCTTCTTAGCCTCTTTGTACTTAAGCATGTTGCTTGCGCTTCTATCATTATGCCAACTCTTGTAACACTCCTTCTTCTCCTTAATGGCCTTTTGTACATCCTCATTCCACCACCAAGTGTATTTATCTACATGTTTCTTTCACTTTGTCACACCGAACACCTCACTAGCTACCTTCCTAATGCAAGTTGCCATCTTCATCCACATACTATCTGCATCTCTATTTTCTGCCCAGGGTCCTTCTGTGATCACCCTATTTTTAAAGGATACTTGTGATTCTCCCTTCAACTTCCACCACTTTGTTCTTGTGATTTTGACACCTTTGTCCCGCAAAGAACATGTATGGAAGCGAAAGCCAGCTACCACAAGCTTATGTTGTGTCACAACACACTCCCCCGGGATCACCTTACAATCTAGACACTCCCGTCTATCCTTTCTCCTAGTGAGGACAAAGTCAATCTGGCTAGAGTGTTGGGCACTACTAAAGGTCACTAGGTGAGATTGCCTCTTCCTAAAGAGGGTGTTAGCTATCAACAGATCATAGGCTACGACAAAGTCTAGGATGTCCTTACCCTCTTGATTTCTATCGCCGCATCCAAAACCTCCATGTACTCCCTCAAATCCTAGGTTAGTTGCACCCACGTGACCATTGAGATCTCCCCCTATGAGGAGTTTCTCGGTTATCGGTACACTACTAACCATATCCTCCAAGTCATCCCAAAATTGCCTCTTAGCACTCATGTTGAGCCCAACTTGTGGGGCATAAGCACTAATGACGTTCAAGACAATGTCCCCAGTTACTATCTTGATTAAGATGATCCTATCCCCTCGTCTTCGAACATCCACTACTCCATCCTTAAGACTCTTATCTATTAGAACACCTACGCCATTCCTAGTCCCAGCCAAACCAGAATACCAAAGGTTGAAACTGGTATTCTCGACTTCTCTCGCCTTTTGACCCGCCCATCTAGTCTCTTGCACACAAAGGATATTTATTCGTCTCCTAATGGCAACATCTACTAACTCACGTAGCTTCCCCGTCAAGGATCCTACATTCCAACTACCCACCCGAAATCTATGTTCCTCGGCTACCTTCCTTACGCTTTGCACCCGTCGAGTAAGATGCAAAGACCCTTGCTCACTTATCACTACATCCGGGCGATGATGTAGCGCACCACTAAGGTGATGGCGATCCGGCCCTTGCTCATTTAACACCATATCCGGGTTCCGATATGGCGCGCCACTAAGGCGGTGGCGACCCGGCCCTTGCCCACTTAACACCATACCTGGGTTCCGATATGGCGCGTCGCTAAGAGGGTTACGCCCCAACGAATTTCTATTGGGTTTCATTTCCATGAGAATGGCTAAGTGTAGTTGTTGGCTCGCCAAGCCTATCACAACCCCCTCCTCCTTTACCCGGGCTTGGGACCGGCTATGTCATTACAACATAGGCGGAGTTCAAGTAACCCTAATACAAAAGACTAAAATGCCCCCTAATACACGTACAGTTCAACACCCCCCGCAGTCCCAACATCTAGCCACGACAGATGTTGAGACTGGACCGAAACTCGGTGAACACCGTCGAAGGGAGTCCCTTGGTGAAGATGTCGGCGAACTGCGACGACGTCGGAACGTGCAGGACTCGCACCTCCCCGAGAGCCACCCGCTCACGAACGAAGTGAAGGTCGATCTCTACGTGCTTCGTGCGCTGATGCTGCACCGGGTTGGTGGAGAGGTAGACGGCGCTGATGTTGTCGCAGTAGACCAACGTACTCCGGGCGAGGGGGGAGTGTAGCTCCTGAAGCAGCTGCGGAAGCCAGGAGGACTCGGCCACACCGTTGGCCACGGCGCAGTATTCCGCCTCGGCACTCGAGCGGGACACCACGTGCTGCCGCTTCGAGACCAGGAGACGAGGTTGCCGCCCAGGAAGACGGCGTAGCCAGAGGTGGACCGGCGGGTGTCCGGGCAACCCACCCAGTCAGCGTCGGTGTAGACAACCAGCTCGGAGGCAGAGTCGCGCCGTAGAAGAAGGCCGTAGTCGTGGGTACCACGCAGGTACCGAAGGATCCGCTTCACCGCCGTGAGGTGCGGCTCCCGCAGATCATGCATGTGAAGACACACCTGCTGAACCGCGTAGGAGATGTCCGGCCTGGTGAAGGTGAGGTACTGCAGTGCACCTGCAAGACTCCTGTAAGTGGTGGGGTCGGCGACCGGGGTGCCGTCGGCCGAAGACACCTTCGCCTGGGTGTCCACGGGAGTGGAGCACGGTTTGCAATCAGCCATGCCCGCTCGCTCGAGGATATCCAGGCAGTACTGGCGCTGGTGGAGGAACAGAGCACCCGGGCGGTGCTCGACTGCAACGCCCAGGAAGTGGTGGAGTTGGCCGAGATCCTTAATCGCGAACTCGCGCTGCAGGGCGGAGATCGTGCGCTAAAGAAGAGCCGGGTTGGATGCCGTGAGGATAATATCATCCACGTACAGGAGGAGGTAGACAGTGCCATCCTCACGCCTGTAGACGAAGAGCGAAGTGTCCGACTTGGCCTCGACGAAGCCGAGCGAGGCCAGGAAGGAAGCGAAATGGGTATACCAGGCCCGAGGCGCCTACTTCAGCCCGTACAGAGACTTGTTCAGCCGGCAAACCATGTCTGGACGGGCTGAATCAACGAACCCTGCCGGCTGACTGCAGTACACAGTCTCCGTCAACGTCCCGTGGAGGAAGGCCGTTCTTGACGTCCAGCTGGTGGATAGGCCAAGAACGCGACAGAGCCAGCGACAGAACGGTGTGAACCGTCGCTGGCTTCACCACCGGGCTGAAAGTCTCGTCGTAGTCGACGCCGGGACGCTGCGTGAAATCGCGAAGCACCCACCGTGCCTTATACCTCTCAAGAGACCCATCCGCCTTCCTCTTATGCGTGAACACCCACTTGCCCGTGACAACATTGCGACGACCAGGACGGGGAACCAGGTCCTAGGTCCGGTTGGCTAGCAAGGCCGCATACTCTTCTTCCATAGCCCGACGCCAATGAGGATCGGCGAGAGCGCTACGGACAGAAGAGGGGATAGGCGAGATGGGTGATGAGGCAGGCTTGGGGGGGGGGGTCGAGGACGATAGAATGACCCCGGAGAAACGCACCACAGGTCGAAGGACGCCGGCGGCCCGTCGAGTCACCATCGGGTAAACGTGACGAGGGTCCCGGTGAAGCAGCGGAGGGTGGTATACCAGGTCCTCAGGGCGCGAAGAGGACGGTCCACCAACCCGCGCTCGCCGCTGATAGACGAGAGCGGGATCGGCGTACCGCGGTCCAGGGGCCGCGGGTGGTGCGGCTGACGACGTCGAGGACACCGTCGTGGGCATCGGGGCCGCGCGAGGAGCGACGGACGACGTCGGAGACGCCGTCGTGGACGCCGGGGTCGCGTGAGGCGCGACGGACGACGTCGGGGACGCCGTCTGGGACATCGGGGCCGCACGTGGTACGGCGGGCGACGTCGGGGACGTCAGGGCCGCACGTGGTGCGGCTGACGACGTCGGGGAAGCCGGGGCCGCGCGTGGCACGGCGGGCGACGTCGAGGACGCTGGGGCTGCACGTGGCGCAGCGGACGTCGTCGGAGACGCTGGGGCCGCGCGTGGCGCAGCAGACGACGTCGGGGCCGTCGGAGGAACGGCCAGTGGCGGCAAGAACGCCGGAGCCGCGGGGGGCACGACAGGTGGTGTCTGAGACACCGTGGTCGTGTCTGGCGCGGCTAGAGGAAGACCTGCAGATGGTAAAAAACAAGGTCACTGGACAAGAGCGGCCTCAGGATCAGTGGAAAAAAGAGAATCCAACTCGGAGACCGAGTCAGAGGAGGACCCAGCGAAAGGGAAGGAGGACTCGTCGAACTCGACGTGTCGGGAGACCAAGATACGACGAGTGGTGAGGTCTAGACATCGGTACCCCTTATGATCGGGGGAGTACCCAAGGAATACACACCGAGTCGAACGAGGCGCGAGCTTATGGGGAGCGGTGGCAGAAAGATTAGGGTAGCACGCCCACCCGAAAACTCGAAGGTGGTCGTAAAGAGGGGTGGTACCAAAGAGAGCGAAGTGAGGGGTGGGAGCACTAATCACCTTAGTAGGAAGGCGATTAATGAGGAAGGTAGCGGTGTGAAGGGCCTCTGCCCAGTAGCAAGCAGGAATGGAAGCCTGAAACATCAGGGAGCGCATGACATCGTTGGTGGTACGAATCATACGCTCAGCCTTGCCATTCTGGGGGAAGTGTAAGGGCAAGACATGCGCAACTGGACCCCGTGGGAGAGCAAGAAGTGACGAAACGCGGAGTTATCAAACTCGCGCCCATTGTCGCACTGGACAGCCTTGATCGTACACCCAAACTGTGTGGCAACCCAAGCGAAGAAGTGAGAAAGAGTAGCAAACGTATCAGACTTCTGTCGCAAGGGAAAGGTCCACGAATAATGGGAAAAATCATCAACAATCACCAAATAATATTTATAGCTAGAAACACTGAGAACAGGTGTGGTCCATAGATCACAGTGAATCAGATCAAAAAGGCGCTCCACATGGGTGACAAAATGTGGAAAAGGAAGCCGAACATGGCGACCCAACTGACAAGCATGACAAAGACACATGGGAATCCCTAGTACACGAGATCACTGAACTACTAGACAGCTTCGACATAACATCAACACCGGGGTGGCCAAGCCGACGATGCCAAGTAGTCGACGGAGCTGTCGTAGTCAGGCAAAACGGCTAGGGCGAAGCGGAAGCAGGAAGTCTCATCGTGTACAGGGGCCCTGAACTCTCACAGCGGAGAAGAAGACGTCGGGTAGTAAGATCCTTCACAGACAAACCAAAAGGATCAAACTCAATAGAAACATGGCTGTCGGTGGTAAATCGACGAACAGAAAGAAGATGTTGGATGATGTCCGGAGCAACAAAAACATCACGAAGACGGAAAGAACCCGACGAATCCGAGTCACCTACTGAGGTGACCGGAAGAACAGACCCATTCCCAACAACGATAGATGAAGGAAAAGAAGGGTGGGAAGGGTGGGTAGAAGAAAGTATACTAGCATCGGGGGTGGTGTGGTACGAAGCTCCGGAGTCCACAACCCACTCGGGGCCAGGTGGTGTGAGACTCACTGTGCTGAAAGAAGACGCAAGTGACTGGCGATCCCAGGCCTGAGCAGGGTCAGAGTGTGGTGTCGACGACTCGGACCGACCAACTTTGTTCCCGAAGCCCAGTTGGCTAGAGAGGAGGGCCCAACCGCAGAGTAGCCTGGTCCACCAGGGGGCAGGGTCCACTGTCCACTAGCTGCGTAGACAGACCCGCCGTAAGCTGGAGTGGTCACGTAGGCCGGCTAAGGGTGCAGTGGGCGATGTTTCGGGAGACCCGGGGACGGCCCAGGCCACATCGAGATCTGGCTAGTCTACGGGTTGTAGGGTGTGCGCCAGGTTACACCGCCCTGACCCCGACCACCACTACTGCCACCAGTAGCACCGACACCACCAGAGGTACCACTAGCACTAGCTGTACCACCTCCACTAGTCCCTCCACCACGGCCACCGCGTCTGCCATGACGGCGGTTCCCACCAGCACCGGAGGTAGCATGGACTCCTGGTGTGGTAGGTGGACGAGGAAGCTGGCCCCTAGAACCAGCAGGTGGAGGAGGGCGTGAAGACGACCTAGAGCCGTAGAAGGTCGAGGCGGGGGAGGAGGCAGTGGAGCCGCCCTAGGTGATCTCCTCGAGCTCGAGGTCCGACCAGACCTTCTCGAAGGTCGGGAAGGGCTTCTCACGGAGAATCCACGAGCGAACGTGGGTGTAGCACTCATTCAGGCCCTGAAGGACCTGAAGGACGAGGGTACTGTCCGGGATGGGCTCTCCAAGGTCACGAAGGGCATCCGCCATACCCTTCATCTGCCGACAGTATGCAGTAATGGAGAGATTACCCTGGACAGTAGAACCGAAGCGGGCCCGGATGTGGAGAGCTCGGGTCGCTTGATCCCCCTAGAAGCGAAGCTCGAGGACCTGCCAGGCCTGATGAGCTGTACCGCCACCCTTCTAGGCGACGATATCCCGAAGCTCCTCAGAAAGCGAGCCGTGGATCCATGCAAGGACAAGACTATCCATGCACACCCACGAGTCATTCAGTGGGGAGTCATCCCGCAGGACGTGGTCTTCCAGCCGAAAACGTCGTAGCGTCAGGAGAACCAGGCTGTGCCAACGAGCGAAGGAAGTGGAGTCAGAGCTGAGAACAACCGGGACAAGAGTTCGGATGTTTTGTATGCCAGCCGCCTGGGCATGTAGAGCAGCGACAAGAGAGGCCGTGTAGGTAGTGTAGGCAGCACCATCTCATGGAGTATCCTGGGCGTCACTCCACTGTACTGGCGGAGACTCCTCGAGCTGACGGGTAAGAGAAGCCGCAGACGCACGTTCCTGCTCCAAGGCGAGGACGAGTGCTCGTTCCCGCTCACGGGAGATGGCCAGGGCAGTCGCGACGTTGGAGACGTGCGAAGGGGGTTGTCCCCCGGATCCAGCAGAGACGACATGGCCGGCGGCGGGCCCAGCAAAGCCGCCGAGTCTAGTGGCGCCGGCGGGGCAAGGCAGCCAGGCGGCAGTGGGGCGGGGCTGGCCGCCGGTGGGTCCAACCAGGACGGCGGCGAAGTCCGGCGGCCAGGCGACGGTGGGGAAGCCAAGCGAGGCGGTGGCAGGGCCGGGGTCGCCAGATCGGGGGCCGACGAGCCCGGCGGCGGTTGGGCCGACCTCACCCGAGCCGGGCCCGAGCAGCCCTGCGGCCGTGCGCCCAGGGGAGACCGCGTTGAGGCCGGCGGCGGGGCTGGCTGCTCTGGATCTGGCGACGGCGCTCACACGGGAGGTGGCGGCGTGGCCGGCGGCGCCAGATCCGGTGGTGGCAGACGCAGGGGAGGCGGCGCCGGATCCAGTGGCGTCGAGCGCTGGGGAGGCGGCGACTGGGCCGGCGACGCTGGATCTAGCAGCGGCCGCGGCCGGGCAGGCGTCGGGTAGGGGTTCCAGCCGGTAATGATGGGGCGGGAGGGGGAGGGGGAGGGGAGCCGGTGGCGAGCCGGCCGGCGGCGGCTGCTGCGGCGCCGGGGCCGGCGCGCCAGCGGCGGCGGCGCCGTGGGCGGCATCGGAAGAGGGAGAGGAGAGAGAGAGGTAATCTGATACCAAATTAGATTAGGGAAGTTGATTAATTCATTAACAGGATGTCAAGGAGGATACATATATAGGGGCACACAGCTTAAGGGCCAAGTAACACTAATACAAAAGACTAAAATGCCCCCTAATACACGTACAGTCCAACAGTTTTCAAGTCGTCCGACTAATCGCGATTAGTCGTCCTTATCGCTCACTAGTGCATGATCAGTGTGTTTGACTCGATCAGAGCGATCAGAACTGAACTTAATTGTTACTGTTTGTCTCTTCTATTTTAATTATTTAGATGTTGTTTTTTATTGTCCGAATTGAATTTAATTGCTGAACTAAACTTAATTGCTACATTTTGTCTCTTTTATTTAGCCGTTGCTATTTTTTAATTGTCTGAACTGAATTAATTGCTGAAGTTTGTCTCTTTTATTTAGTTATCGCTGTTTTATTGCCTGAATATTGCTGATCTAAACTGTTTCTAAAAAAATTACCATCTTTATTTCTAATGTTGCTAAACCTAAAGTTCTAATGTTGCTGGACTAAAGTTTTAATTCTACAATGTGACTATATCTTTATTTCTAGTATCGACTAGAAACTTGTAAAGAAAAATCAGGTTGACTTGGAGGTCGACTAGGGGTCGACTAGGCCTGACTAATCGCTTTAGTCGATGACTAATCGATCTAGTAGGGTCGATTAGGCGACTGAAAAACATTGGTACCAACTTGTAGGAAACTTGGCCGATCTTCTGCACAATCTGGTAGGGCCCAAAATACTTGGGCCCTAATTTGGTTGGTGGTGCTGAAGTGACTCCCACTGCTGCTCGCTGCTGCAGCCTTAACCACACCCAATCCCCAATATTGAACTCCACCGCTCGGTGCCCTTTATCCTGAAAATTCTTCATTGTGATCTGGGCTTGTAGCAGACGGTCCTTGATCTCTGCTAAAAACTCATCTCGGTCTTGTAACTGCCTGTCCACCGCCACCACCTTTGCTGCACCAGGGTGATAGGAGATTAAAGATGGAGGATCCTTGCCGTACACCACCCTGAATGGGGAGCATTTAAGGACTGTTTGTGTGGTCGACACTTCCCCCGGACCTGCTCTGGGCAGTCCGCGGAGGTTCTTTTTCGGAGGGGCTAGTCGCTTGCGGAGAGCTTAAGCGTTAGGGACGAGTGAGGGAGAAGCTTGACACGGCGAGTTTTACGTGGTTCGTGCCGCCGGAGCGTAAAACTCTACGTCCACGGTGAGCAGAGGTGCTCGCTGTATTGCTTGTTGCTCAGAACCGGAGTCCTGAGCTTGAGGGTGAGTGATGTCTAGGATGTGAGTTCCCAGAGTTCGAACCCCAGGGTGCGAATGGCCGGAGCGCGAACCCTCGCTAACGTTGCCTACCCGAGCCTTTTATAGTCCAATGCTCGAGCGGCTTACAAGGTGGGCCTGGGACCCGACAGGTGGCCCCGGGGTGATTTCCTACCAGCTATTATGTCTTGGCGCTGGCGTCGAAGTCCTCGTCCTGCCGCCCTGCCCATGCCGCAGGCTAAGTGTAGCGTGTAGCCGTTGGTGATGGCAGGGGCGGCAGGGCATGTCTTGTCCGGTCTTGTCGCTGCCTTCAATAGCCTGCAGCTTCAGACACTGTACGCCGGTCCTGACTGTGACTGGTCACAACGCCTCCTGACAGGCATGCGCTGCGCCTCTTCGTCTCGGGAAGACGCGGGTCTTGAATGCTTTGTACGGTAAAGGCATGGCGCGCCTTTACTCCCGCTGCCTACCGCGCCGGGCGGCAGCACTGCTCTGCTGGTCACGTGTCGGACCCGGAGCTCTCCTCCGAGGAGAGGGGGAGCTCCGGCTCCGCTGGACACGTGAAGCCTTCGGAGCTCACCTCCGCGGAGGGGGCGAGGTCCGGTCTTCCGGGCCACGTGGCAGGCTCGGAGCTATCCTTTGAGGAGAGGAGAGCCGCGGCCCTGCCGGACACGTGGCGCCTTCGAAGCTCGCCCTTGCGGAGGGGGCGAGGTCCGACCTCCTGGGCCACGTGGCAGGCCCGGAGCTATCCTCCGAGGGGAGGGGAGCTTCGGCCCCGCTGGACACGTGGCGCCTTCGGAGCTCGCCCCTGCAGAGGGGGTGAGGTCCGGCCTCCTGGGCCACGTGGCAGGCTCGGAGCTATCCTCCGTGGGGAGGGCAGCTCCGGCCCCGCTGGACACGTGGCGCCTTCAAACCTCGCCCCTGCAGAGGGAGCGAGGTCCTTAGAAAGTTTTACCCTGTGCGCGGGGGTACCCGGTATTGAGGGTACCGACAGTTTGGTAAGAAGAGTTGTAGCAAAACTCTGCCCAAGGAAGCCATTGAAGCCAAGATTTGGGTCTGTCCCTTGCCAAACAACGAAGATACATTGTAATCGCCCCATTTACCACCTCGGACTGCCCATTATATTTGGGATGAAAGGCAGAACTCAGGTGCAGTTTAACTCCAACCAAGGCAAACAATTCTGATCAAAAACTGCTAGTGAAAACAGTGTCACGGTCTGAAACGGTAGAGCAAGGGAACCCATGTAGCTTCACAATGTTATCAGAAAATGCCTTGGACACGGAAGCTGCACTGTAAGGGTGACCAAGTGTAATGAAGTGAGCAAATTTTGAGAATCTGTCCGCTACTGTCAAGATCACCGATATACCCCCAACGTTTAGAAAACCCTCGATGAAATCTATTGAAATATCACTCCATACCTCAGCTGGAATGGGGAGTGGTTGCAGCAGGCATGCAGGTGCAGGTGCGAAGTTTTATTGCGCTGGCAGACTGCGCAGCCTCGCACATACTCCCTAACACGTCGCAGAGCCAACGGGCTATAGAAAGACACCCGCCATCTGTGTAAAGTCTTCTGCATGCCTTCATGTCCTCCTTCATGCGCCTGAGCCAATAATTGTGGCTACAAAGAGGAATTTTCAGGGACAAACAACTTTTCCTTGAATAGTAACAACCCATTAACCTCTTACCGGCCCTGCTCCATGGACCCTTCCTTCAACTTGGACAGAATATGCAGCACTTCTGGATCAGCAGCAGCTTCAGTGCGCAGTGTGTCAAACAACTGAAAAGTTGGGGCAGAGATGCTGAAAACTGCTGCTGTTTCTTCATCTCTACGGGACAGTGCATCTGCAGTATTAGAGAAAGCAGAATTGGATGAATTAATCTGAGGGTTAAAGGTACATTATATAGAGGGATTAGGTGGGGGGAAAAGACTAAACTGCCCCTAACCCTAATCCCATACAAAGGACTAAACTGCCCTTGTGTTACCCGTGTTACAGTGTCTAACACCCCCCGTGGTCACAACATCTAGCCACTGCAGATGTTGAGACTGGACCGAAACTCCGAAAATAGCAACGACGGCAGGCCCTTCGTGAAGATGTCAGCAAACTGCGTCGTCGTCGGGACATAGTGTACCCAAACCTCACCTCGTGCCACCCGCTCACGAACAAAGTGGATGTCAATCTCCACATACTTCGTGCGCTGATGTTGGACAGGGTTGGTGGAGAGGTACACGGCACTCACGTTGTCGCAGTAGATGAGAGTGCTCCTGGCGACTGGAGTGTGGAGCTCTTGAAGCAGCTGCTGAAGCCAAGAAGCCTTAGCCACGTCGTTAGCCACGACGCGATACTCCGCCTCAGCACTCGAACGCAACAGCACATGCTGTCGCTTCGAGGACTAGGAGACGAGATTACCGCCCAGGAAGACGGCGTAGCCAGAGGTAGACCGGCGAGTGTCCGAGCAGCCTGCCCAGTCAGCGTCGGTGTACATGACCAGCTCGGAGGCCGCGTCACGTCTAAGGAGGAGGCCGTAGTCGAGGGTGCCATGCAGGTACCGAAGAATTCGCTTTACAGCGATAATGTGCGGCTCCCTCGGGTCATGCATTTGGAGACACCTGCTGAACTGCATAGCAGATATCCGGCCTGGTGAAGGTGAGATACCAATGTTTTTAAGTCGCTTAGTTGACCCTAGTCGCCTTAGGGGCGACTAGGTCGACTAGGGCGATTAGTTGCTCCTAGTCGACCTCTAGTTGAGGTCCTAGTCGTCCAACATTTTTTATAGCAGTTTCTAGTCGATGCTTATATATATATCGACATATATATATATATATATATATATATATATATATATATACACACACAGTTACACACACAAACACATATATATATATATATATATATATATATATATATATCTTCAGTAGCAAACCTTTAAGTGCAGCTAGAAATAATGTTGTCTGCTGTACCAAATTGTGAATTAAAATTCTAGACCTAATAAACAAAATGTACACGTATTTCAGTTCAACATTAAACTAAAAAAGGGGGTAGAAGTTCAGTGCAGAAGTACTTACAATTCAGTTCCACCAAATCACGCTGCTGCCGACTCACATCTACACGATAGTACATATTACAAAATTTTAGACCTATGTACATCACAAAACAGAGGCTAGTTCTAGGAGGAAGAAGGACAATGCCACAGCTAAAGTGCTATACCTTCATCTGAGGAGGAATTCATCTTGTCGGCATGAGCTCACAGTCAGAGGGAGTCAGAGAGCTCGCGGCGGCAGCTGCTCGCGGTCAGACTTCAGAGGCGGCGGCAGCTCAGTGGTACCTCACCCGGATGTGCTTGCTCCCTTTCTCCAAGCATTTTCGGATGAAGTGGTACCTCACCCGGATGTGCTTGCTCCGTTCATGGAAAACGGGATTTTTTGCCAGGGCCAGAGCGGACACGTTGTCCACCCTGAGTTCGACCACTCCAGTGTCTCTGCTGAGGAGATCACCAAGCAGTCGACTAAGCCAGAGCGCCTGAGTCGAAGCGGTGGAGGCCGCTATGTACTCGGCCTCGCAGCTGGACAGGGCCACCACCTGCTGCTTGACCGACTGCCAGCTAACGAGGCACTTGCCGAAGAAGAAGAGGATCCCGCTGGTGCTCTTGCTGGTGTCGATGTCGCCGGCGTGGTCGCTATCGCTGTACCCGACAAGGTGTGCCTCCCCAGGACACCTCGGGTAGTGGAGGCCGTGATCGAGAGTCCCTGCAACATAGCGGATGATCCTCTTCACAGCCTGCTGGTGATCCGTCGCCGGTCGTTGCAGGAACCGACTAACGTAGCCGACGAAGAACGCCAAGTCCGGCCGTGTGTGGGTGAGGTAGCGAAGGCTCCCCACAAGACGTCGGTACTGCGTAGCGTCCACCTCCTCCGTCGTGCTGTCGCGGCTCAGCTTCAGCCTCTCCTCCATCGGAGTGAGAGCTGGGTTGCAGTTTGGGAGCCCGGCTAGCTCAACAATGCGCTTGGCGTAGGCGGTCTGTCGAAGTGTGATCCCGGAGTCGGCCTGGTGCACCTCAATCCCAAGGTAGAAGCAGAGAGAACCCAGGTCACTCATCTGGAAGGTGGCTTTCATCTCTTCCTTGAACGCTGCCACCTCCGCATCCTTGGTGCCGGTGATCACCAAGTCGTCGACGTAGACACCCACCAGTAGGGTGTTTCCTCCATTGCCCCGCCGGTAGATGGCCGCCGCGTGCGGGCATTGCTCGAAGCCCATCCTCTTGAGCGTGGAATCCAACTTGGCATTCCACGCCCTTGGTGCCTGACGCAAGCCATAGAGGGCCTTGCGCAGGCGCAACACCTTGCCCTCCTTGCCAGGGACCACAAACCCCGGCGGCTGGTGTACATAGACCTCCTCCTTCAAGTCGCCGTTGAGGAACGCCGACTTGACGTCCATGTGCTGGACACGCCAGCCTTCTTGGGCAGCGAGTGCAAGGAGTCGCACGGATTCCATCCGTGCCACGGGGGCAAAAGCATCGTCGAAGTCGATCCCCTCCTGCTGTACGAAGCCGCGTGCCACCAAGCGAGCCTTGTGCTTGACGATGGCACCGGCTTCATCCCTCTTCAACTTGAACACCCACTTAAGGGTGATCGCACGGTGACCGCGAGGGAGATCAGCAAGCTCCCAAGTGCGGTTCGTCTCAACCGCGTCCATCTCCGACTGCATCACAGCACGCCATGCCGCGTGTTTCTCGGCCTCCGCAAAAGACCGAGGCTCGCCGTCATCGCACGCAAGGTGCAACTGCGCCTCCAGATCTTGATCATCCAGATCGTGAGGGGCCAGTCCCGGCACCGGCTGGTTGCCGAGAATGTTCTCCATCTTGCGATACCGCAACGGCTCGCCGTCGTAGCACCCGTCGAGGCGCTCCTCGTCGTGGGAGAGCGGAGTAACAAACTCCACTGGGTCGTGCTCGACACGAGCTGGGGATGGAGTGGGCGTGCCCGGAGGAGTGGCCGTCGGTGCTGGAGTGCGTGGGGTCGCTGGCTGAGGTGGAGGTGGACGGTCGGGGGTTGGGGTAGACAGGCTCGGTGGAGAAGAGTTGCCTACTCCCCCAACTCCCTTGAAGTGGACGTAGTCGACGATGAAGTCGTCGTGCGTCGAGGTCGAACCGTCGTCCACCGCCTTGTCCCATGCCCATCCTCGCCCTTCGTTGAACACAACGTCGCGCGTCGTGCGCACACGCTGTGTCTCTGGGTCGAGAATGCGGTAGGCCTTGGAGCCCTCCGCGTAGCCGATGAACACCCCCGGAGTGCTCCTGTCGTCGAGCTTGCTGATGTGGCCAAGCTCCTTGGCAAACGCGAGGCAGCCGAAGACCCGTAGATGAGAGACCGCCGGCTTGCGCCCATACCAAGCCTCGTACGGCGTCCTGCCGTTGAGAGCCTTGGTGGGCGAGCGGTTGAGGATGTAGACAACCGTCACCACCGCCTCTCCCCAGAAGATAGCCAGCATTCCCCTCTGCTTGAGGAGGGCCCGAGCCATCCCCACAACCGTCTGGTTGCGCCGCTCGACGACGCCGTTCTGCTGCGGGCTGTAGGGCGCGGAGTAGTGGCGCTGAACACCCTCATCCGCGCAATACGACGCGAATTCAGCCGCCGTGAATTCGCCGCCGTTGTCGGTGCGTAGCACACGCAGCTTGCGGCCGCACTCCGCCTCCGCAATGGCCTGCGCGCGCCTGATGGCGTTCGCAGCCTCTCCCTTGCTGCCAAGGACCACGACCCACATGTAGCGGGAGAGGTCGTCGACGAGCAGCAGGAAGTAGCGTCGTCCTCCTGGTGTAGCTGGTGTCACCGGGCCACACAAGTCCCCGTGAACAAGCTCGAGCCGTTCCTTAGCTCGAAAGCTCGACTGCTGGGGAAAAGGAAGCCGCCTCTGCTTCGTCAATACGCAGACGTCGCAGAGCTGCTCCACGTGGTCAAGGCATGGCATGCCTCGCACCATCTCCTTGGCACTGAGCTGCTTTAAGGCCTCGAAGTGAAGATGCCCAAAGCGCTCGTGCCACTGCCATGCCTCGTCGTCCCGACGAGTAGCAAGGCAGACAGGCTGTGCTACCTGCACGTGAAGGACATAGAGTCGATTGGTGCCTCTAGTTACCTTGGCAAGAAGGCGACGATGGCGATCCCAAATCCTCATGACTCCGTCCTTAATCTCCACGCGCGAACCGTTCTCATCCAGCTGTCCCAAGCTGATGATGGAGTTTCTCAACGCGGGGATGTAGTAGACTCCGACGAGCAGCCTGTGCTCACCAGACTCGGCGGTGAGGATGACGGAGCCAACACCCTTGATCTCCACGCGGGAGGCGTCACCAAACTTGACAGAGCCTCGGACATTGGAGTCAAGCTCAACGAAGAACTCCCGTCGACCGGTCATGTGATGGGTGGCGCCGGTGTCGAGGCACCACCCGTCAGTCTTGTCGTTGCTGGAGCCGTCGCCGAGGAAAGCGTGTGCTTTTGGCTCATCAAGATGAAGGAGAGCCGCTGCGGTCGATGCCACTAGAGGTGGCTTGATGCTTCCGTGTGCCAGAAGCAAAGCTGGCTCCTCCTCTACCTGTGCCACGTGGGCCTCCTTCTCCACTTGTGCCACGTGGGCCTGGCCACGTCGTGGCTGTCGACACTCCCTGGCCCAATGACCAAGCTTGCCACAATTGTGGCAGGTGTCGTCTCGTGTCGGCTTGTGGTTGCCGACGGTGCCGCCCTGGGCGCCTCCGCGGGCGCCACCCTCGGTACGTCCGCGTGCCCCGGCCTGGGTACCTCCGCGCCCCTTGCGCGACTTGCCGCGCTTGCGGCCGCCTGTCGAGGAAGAGGACTCCCCCTTCTTCCGGTCACCCTGGCCAGCCTCCCACTGCTCGCGAGTGAGGTGAAGCTTCCCGCCAATGGTGATAGGCCCCGAGAGAGGTTGTGGTTCGTCGTTGTCGACGACCTTGAGGCGACCTATCGCCTCTTCGATCGACATCGTGGAGAGGTCCAGCAGAGACTCGATCGAGCGAGCGATCTGCTTGTACTTCTCGGGGATGCATCGAAGGAGCTTCTCGACAGCTCTCTCTTCGTTGTAGGTGTCGTCGCCGAACTGCACCAACTTCTGCAACAAAGTGTTGAGACGGAGAGCAAAGTCATCAACGTCCTCACCTGGCTGAAAGGCCAGGTTCTCCCACTCCTTGCGAAGCGCCTGCAGTGTGGACTTGCGGGCGCGGTCGCTGCCGATGCGTGCTGCAGCGATGGCATCCCATGCCTCCTTAGCAGTCCGCTTCTTGGAAAGCGAGAACTGCATCTCGGGCGGGACTGCAGCAATGAGGGCATCCAACGCCCATCGATCCTCGTAGTAGTCGACGTCGCCGTACTGAACTGCTTCCCACATGTGTCGCACCTGGAGCCGTACCCTCATCACCGTGGCCCACTCGACGTAGTTGGTCTTGGTGAGGGTAGGCCACCCACCGCCGGGACCGACGTCCCTGACAATGGCCTGGACCCCGTGGTGTCCTTTAACTCAGCCAGGTCATTGGAACGCAGCGGCGGTCCAAAGCGCATGTCCACAAATTTTGTGAACCTAGCCCAGGAGATGATGCCACAGTCCCTTTTCAATGCGTAGTACCATTCAGCAGAGACACCCTCCAGGTGGAGGGATGCGAGCCAGACCTTTTACTCCGTCATGGGGATCAGATTCCTCATCATACTTGGGGAAACTAATCTTGTGATGATGGAGGCCCTGATCTTCCTGCTGTAGGCATCCAGGAGCCCTCCTAAAGTCATCACCGCCACCATGGCCATTTGCACCATGAAAACCAGAATCTCCCTGAGGTTGGGGCGCCCCAATGGGGATGGATCCCGAAGCCTCGAATGTTTGTTCCAGCTTGGCCAGACCGTTAGTCCTGGCTGTTCTGGCGATTATTCATGGTGTCCACCTGTGCCACAAGACGGGTCAGCGTGGATTGGATCTCGCTCAAGGCCACAGCCACAGAATCGCCCTCGGAGCCGGACATCGTCACTGCTCCGATGGAATCTGATACCAAATTGTTGTGTCTTCTGCGTCAGGGTGTATGGAGAGGAGAGTGGAGAGTGATCAGGGAAGGTGGAAGGAATCTGAGTGGGTAGTGAGGACGCCTGGGCGCCTGGGCAGGGGTCTCACCGGGGCTGAACTGCTGTTCAGCCACGGTGATTGAAGAGGGAGCGCCCTGGTAGGGGGGAGAACCTTATTTCTTCAATGATTCCTGAGTACAGACTATGCCAGCATTTATAGAGACGCAATCAGACATCCTCTCAACTAATAGATCCTATTTTCATGCAAGTCACCCTTATCTAATCCCCTGGCGCCAGGAACAGACTCCTGGGCACCAGAACTGACTGCAACCTCCTAACAGAATGGCCCCCCTTACTCCTGCGGCAGCACCAAAATTTCTGTTGCTATGCTTCTTCCTCTTGCGCCTCCTTTGTGGACCCTTTGTGGGTGCGCCGCTGATATTGGCGGGCCACAAAGGAGTCCACAACATATTGTGAATTTGGACTTCAAGTTTTAATGGATGATATGGCACCCTATATACATCTAAATTATTTCTCTTTGATACTTTCATTTGAATGTGCATACCAAAAATGGTTTGTGCCCTATATATTTACCGTTGTCACTTCAGGCCTTTATGTGCATGACATTTGTCAATACCATTAGCAATGTCCATGTGTTACTGTTGATTGCCCTGTGGTTTGTTGTTCTGAACTTACGGAAATTCCAGAACCGTTCCTGCCTTACTAGTGTCCAATATCTTATCAATTACCCACAAAATTAGTCCATACCCCAAGCTTGCTCTCATAAGAAAACTTATGGGATCCCCTAAGACATCATCATTTTTGCTGAAGGCATTACCATCCTGCAAGGAAAGCTTAGTTTGTCAACTCAGTGCACGTTTTTTCTACTTTTGTTGTGCATAAACAGTGATCAGTAATAATTTCAGAAGATTGCACATTTGCCAGAATCTTAGTTTTTTTTGTTACTCTTATATCTCTTCCTCTCTTTTACTTCATTTAAAAAATAAAAAATTGTTGGGTTTCATGTCTAGCCTACCCCAACGTGCTTGGGACAAAGGCTTTGTTGTTGTTGTTGATTGCACATGTGCATTTTTCTGTTATTAGTTGATGAGTATTGAAGGGGGGCCTTGGCGCAGCGGTAAAGCTGTTGCCTTGTGACCATGAGGTCACGGGTTCGAGTCCTGGAAACAGTCTCTTACAGAAATGCAGGGAAAGGCTGCGTACAAAAGACCCAAATGGGTCGGACCCTTCCCCGGACCCTGTGCAAGCGGGAGCTACATGCACCGGGCTGCCCTTTCTCTTTAGTTGATGAGTATTGTACTTTTATGTTTATACCATTTTGTCGATTCAGACGTTAGACTAACATAGTATAATATTTATCTAGAGAAAATTGCCATCACCCGGGTTCCAGGTGGAGGTTGTTCTGGTAGATTATGATGGCTCACAACCACCAAAACCAAAACCAGCTGCTGGACCCACTGACAGCCAATCGGGTGTTGATTCCTCTCCTAGCACGGTTGCAAAAGAAACTAATCCTGCACCTCCAGAATCAAAAGGATCTGGAAGCAATGAAAAAGATGAAGTTTTCTCTGACAGTGAAGGGGAAGATGGGTCACCCAAAGGCGGAAGGGAGAAGGATGCTAAGGCACAAGGAAGTGCCAATGCTGCTAAACCATCTGAAAATAGCACTGCGCAGGAGGTGGCTTCAGTTGCAGCCAACAGAATCGAAAAAGTGCCTATAACCAGCGAACTAGGAACTGCAAAAGCTCCTGATACTATATCTCTGAAAACTGAAGTTAGCAGCAAGAGCAGCTCCACCGCAAGTCCAACCCCACATGTTGAATCTTCTAATGTGAGTGAATTCAAGGCGATTGCGGCGGATGCATCGGTGTTCTCATTTGGAGATGAAGATGACTATGAGAGTGAATAGCATCTTTTACGGGGTTTTGTTTTCGCATTGTACAGTCCAGTGCCTATGGGGCCATCACAGAATGGCACTATGAGTAGAGAAGTCAACTTTCTTTGTTCTTGCATTTTGTTTTCAATGTAGAAGTTACATCAGTCTCAGTCTGTGATGTTGTACCGGATGAATTTGTAGCCAACTGGAACTGAAAGTTGTTAAAACCTCTCATCTGTTTACTAAAAGATATGTCAATAATTTTTACGAGGCAACTACTGTTGTCATTGTAAAAATTAACATTTATAGAGATTTATACATCGACTTTTTACAGCCTTGTTTTGATAGTTGCGATTAGAATTGTCCTGTTTAAATTCCTCTAGACCTTTATATCCTTAGCAAAGCTTTTGGTATGCACAGCCTCGCATCTGCTCCACAGAATTTTTCCCAAGATCATGATACAAACAATAGTACATACTGTACTTTGATTTTGAACAGATTCCAAAATGACAAATTGTTAAGAAAATGTCAAATTTTAGTAGCTAATAGTTATAATAATGTCCATCTAACTATCTGCTTAACGAGCCAATGGAATAATGAGAACCACTGATCAATATCAACAAAATTAATATGAGACATGAGTTGTGTCTCTGATTCATGAGCAAAAAGTGAAATATTCCTACGACACTCTGATTCATGTACAAGAATCAAAGGATTGTTCCAGGGATCGCATTTCCTTGTGGGTTCTGGTTTAGCTCCCACGAGATCTCTGGCCAAAACCTTGGTGGCTTTGGATATACTGAATTCTGATTCTGAATTCTGTAATCTAGATTAGATCAATAACTCTGATAGACTGCTGAAGCAATCAAGATATCATTGAAGTAGGAACAGGTAACCACACTAACTGCCATTACATATGCCTGTCGTGTCCTTAGTGCAACAAGCCAGAAGACTTGCAGGCAACCTAACAAACCATATATGAATGCAACACACAACATATTAGAACTCGGCCAACCCCAGAAACTGGCGAGGCAGAATGTGAAATCCCACAAAATTACATCAAGTGTAGGTCAGCTCAAAGAGAATCAAGTAAAGGGAGGGAATTAATTTTTTAATACAATGGTGTGAGATCAAATTTAAAACTGAAATTTATTGGCATTGTACAAATCAAAATCTGATCTCACAATTGATTCTTACATATTCTAATTAGGCAGGCTACCAAATTTCAACAAGTTTGGAGCTAATTTGCTTTTATAAAATGAAGTAATATACAAAGTAGAGTTCCATATTCAAATTCTGTATTCTACTAACAATTTGTCAACATTAGAGATCTAAGTTCAGCAATAGATTCGCCATATATCAATTAGCATCCCTGCCAAATTTAATTGATTTTGGACTGGATTTGCTAATTATTTGAATCAAGCAAAGAAGGAATCCAAGTTAAAATTCAAACATCAGTTTCAAAATTTAACTTCGTCCAAATGCAAATTGGATTGCACCATTGGATTCCTCATATTCAGTTTAGTCTAGTTGTCAATTTTTTACTATTTTAGGAATCGGTTTTTTAACTGAATTTACAATGTGGATAAGTGAGGAGGTGGGACCCACATGTCAGTTTAGAGTGATTGTTTTCCTTCTCTCTCGCGCGCGTCGCTTGGCCGACCGGCGCTGCCGCCAGCGTGATCGCCGCCTCGGCGGTAACTAGCTCCGTGGAGAGCTTCTGTAAATGTGATCCCATCCTCTCACCAAGCCGTTTTGCTACTTAAACCCCCGAGCGTCGGCAGTTCTTCCGATCCAGCGATCGGAAAAACATTTCACCGCCCCCTCGGTTCACCATCGTTCTGACGATCTGTTGACTTTTGCGCACCGAGCACAAAAGCAAAAAGGTGCGCCGCAGTTCACTCTTTCTTGCGGTGAAAGCCGTTCACCGTTTCCTTCATCATACTATTAGTATTCCCAGTTTATTCTCGAGTAGTTCATAAGAACTGGGGTGCTTTCGAGGTGAAATTCGTAGCACATGATCCATGGATGATCGTGTGCGTTTAGGAATATGTTCTAGATATCCTTGCAGAGCTGTAGCGAGAAAAGAACTAGAAAAGACCGAGGAACCATAGAGTTCACCGAGTTTTTGCCGCCGTCGTTGAAAAACTCTCGGTTCACCGATGAGCTCCATGTTCTGGCTGTTTTTATCGGCTTCTTGATTCATTTTCATGTTCCACGTGTTTCGAGGATGTTGTAGGACCAATACCCGATCAAAATAAGGCCTCGAGATAGAACATCGTCACCGGCGAGCTTCAAGCTGCTGTCACTGTGGCCATCACTATTCTGGCCATCGCCGTCGTGGGCTAAGGTCATCGGCGTGTTCAACGTGCTGAGTTAGGCCCTGGCGGCGAGTTTGGGGTATCTGAGAGATCGGAAAAGCATCGGCGGCAAGCTCGCCGTCGAGCTCCGCCACGGACGCCACTGGGCACCGGGAGGTAGAGGAAGGTGTGGGCCCACGTGTTAGAGACTGGATATAGTGCGTGGGATCAGATGTAGCTGCGGGATCCTGTGTGGCTACGCGGTTAATTCAGTGGGCCATCGTGTTGTTTCAACCGGATTGGTTCATTTAAAACCAAGGGCCCGACCGACTATTTAAACATTTCGAGTAGAAAAATAATTCCAGTTTGAGGGTAATTTTTTGGAAGTTCATATCTTTCAGGAAGATTGTCCAAAAATCCTCAAACAAATTTTATTAGAATCCTTGTGACAAGTACTTTCCAGCAATACTATTTGATTGGTATGAAAGTTAGTTGAATTTTCTCCATAAATCCATTAAGTTAGATCTTTAGAAACTAAATCTAGATATCCACTATAGGGTTAAATCCCACTTTTTGCCAGAATCTTCCTTTTAATATTATTGATCTTCAGTCCAAATTTCAGCTTCATTAGAATTGTCTAAGTAGGGTAAATAATGGAACTTTACCCTATGTCTATGAAAATTCTAAAAATCACAAACTCGATTTCAGGAAACTATAGAAACTTGTAAAATTCATATCTGCATGTAGAATGCTTAGAAAAAATATGAAATCAATTTTGTTGTACTCCTTAAGACCAACACTGTATGGAAAACTTACTTTATTGCATGTCAAAGCGACAAATTCTTTGGATTTTCAGAGAAGATTAAAACCTTTAGGATTTAATGTAAACACATAATTAAGAATTCATGAAACATGGCTAGCAGGTCATATATGATCTATGTTAGCTACTGTGAAAATCTAAGGGGCATTGGAGTTTATTTGTTATCAAATTCAATTAATTACATAAACTATTCATATAGTTAATAATGTTCATTTGCATTTATTTTCATATCGTTTAGTCACCGAACGTGAAGAGACTTTGGAGCCCATCGATGTCATCACTCCGTACACTGAGTTTAGTCCTCCGCAGCAACAAGGCAAGCACAGTTTCTGTTTAACATCATTTTATAAATTTTGCTTTATATCACGTGACGGAGTAGTATAATATTGTGCATTAGGTATATGATGTTTGATACCCACTTGCATGACTAAAGTATCCCTTGGAGAGTATGTTTAGCTGTTAAGACATCATGTAGCTTATGCTATGCTAAAAATGATATAGGCTTCGGTACAGGTCGAGTAGTTGGAATCTACTCGTGAGTATAGGAATTTGACTCCCATGTGTATGGTTACTGAACATGATACACTTAAATGAAATTGAGACGGGGCAGATGTGTAGGGTGCAGCAAAACGAGGAGGTCTAGTATGTGTAGCTCTGCTTATGTCGATCAAGGACCGTGCCGTATGTGGCCCCGCTAAGCAAGTTGGAATGTAACGAAGACATATTGGATATAGGCCTCATTAAACCGATGTAACTTGTATCTTTGGGCGTCGAGGCATAACCCACTGTTTTAAGTGCAGGTTGAGGGCTATAAGGTGTAAATCCGCTAACAGACAACGTCGAGGACGGATGCTCCATGTAGTGACCTCTTGCTCAGGATTGTGGGACCGGTTCGACGTTTAAGTTGTTTTGTGAAATATTGTCTCGTATAACATTAGGGGAGTGTGTTGTGCAGCTTCGAGTATAGGTGTATGTGACGTGCTATTTCGATATCCCTGCAAGTGTATATCTATTCGAGTCACCATCCCTCGCGGTTATTGAGTACCGCTTGTTCACTGAGTCGTGACGGAGTAAATACTAGTTGTTCGAAAGAATGGTATGAATATGGTAAGAATTAATATTTATATTGCAACTTGTGTGCTATAGAAATACTCATTAAATCTATGATTCATAAAACTTAACCTACTGCTAAAATCTGAAAGTTAAGTACGAACTTTTAAGCGAGCCTATTCTTGTAAATTACCATTCTAGTTTACAGTCTTATCTCGCATGGGGTTCATAATAGTAAAGCCGGTTAAAAATTGCAGAGCCATCATGCTCACAGTTGTTACATAAGTGTTTATTACAGGTTGGGAAGGATGGAAACCCTGCACGCTACCGTTATGGCTGTACCGCTCGTGTTCATTCTTTTGCTTAGCTTAGCCTTGAGAGTGTAGGCTAAAAACAAAACTTTAACTATAAATATTTAAATGTAATATATTTTTAGACCGAACTGTATAAATTTAAGTTAATGCTATATAATATAATATATTTTAAGGTGTGTTATTGAATGTCACGTCACACAACACCACTCAATTTGATTCCTAATGGTGGTCCTTACACGAAACCACCACACTTACGATTGAAGCAGAACATACCAAGGTGATTTGTGCCACATAGCTATAAGCCTATGACTAATCCCTTTGGTTTATATAAAGGTAGCTGTTACCTATTTTTCCACTTATCACATTACCGCCCGCTGCGCTTCACAGTTCCTGTTATCACATTGTTATGGGCAAAAAATTAAAGCTATCCCAACAGAAATGGATCCATTCACAACATTAATATGGTAAGGTTCAGCAAAGACATAACAGGAATAAGTTTTCAGATAAACCCTGAAGCATTCAAACCAGTCTCTTCAACTAAAGATGCAACATGAATCACATGACTAAAAGCTCCTATAAGAAACTACAAATGCCTCGGAATAAGTTTATTCATTCATCACAGGCTTGTTCTCACTGGCCAAGCCTCTGCTCCTTTGGCTTCTGCTCTTCCATTTTCCTGCAGGCCAAAAATTAACATGATTAGGTGCCATGAAGTTCAACCGCAACCATCACAATAGAATCAGAGTAGATTACTGCAACCACAAACGGAACAATAGGCCTTGGGTGCAAACTATACAAAGATGCCTGAAAAAGATGTGTGGAGCGCAGAGGACTGAGAACCACCATTCTTTTTCTGATTGAGTACCAGAACAAGAACAATAAAAAACTGAACTTACTTTTTTGTGAGAAAAATGTTGATTGTTAGTACAAAGTATTTTCTTGCCAAATGAGTTTTGAAAACAGATTTTAAGCTTGCAGTTGAATTCAAAATAAACCTTGAGTTCCTTACAGATTACATTAAAACCAACCATTCCTATGGATATGAAACTCAGTTTGGGTCCATATCTAGCTACGTCTACCTCAACGTGTTTGAGACAAAGGCTTTATTATTGTTGTTGTTGTTGTTTGTTCCTTACAGATTGCATTGCATGAACTATCTACAGGAACAAACTCCGCTTGGCATTATATGCAGTTTGTAATAACCAATTATTCACAGCAATATCCAACAAAAGAATCACACATGCATGAATAATATATACACGAGTGGAAGTTCTAAAGTACAAAATTATCACTGCAGTTCATATCTGTTAAAAACCAAACAATTTTTTTTTCATTTCATTCTGCATTCCTACATATCAATTTATTCTATGTAACTAGGAGAAAAAAGTGGATGATAAAGGCTGTATGCAACCTGTACAGGACTTGACAAATGGTACCTCAATAATAATCCATTCAATTGAATTACAAGACAAATACATGGTACGTTATGTTTAGAAATAAGACATCCATCTCTATTTAGAGTAGGAGTCTAGGGAGTAGTATTAGACTAAAATTCTATTTATAATTGGGACTACAACGTGAAATCCCAAAAAATTTCAACATGTTTAGTGCAGCCAAGGAGGTAATTAGAGAGAATTAAAATTTTTAACCACAAGTGAGGGGGTTCAAATTCATATCTGTAAAAATCCTAATCTGATCTCACCATTGAGCTCCTCATGTCTAAATTGGACAGACAACCAAGTTTCACAAAGTTTAAAGCAAAGTTAATCATTTAATTCAATACAACATAAAGAAGATTTCAAATACAAATTCTGAATTCTACAGTCAACTGTGTCAAAATTCAAATCTGATTGCACCAATGAATTCTTCACACAGTTTGGCCAACCTGCGTCGAAACCATTTTGATCTTTCCTATTTTCGCTCTGCCACAAGAGCCGCCTCTCTGCTCCACCATCGTGCCGCGCATTCCGGCCACCTTGCCGTCGTGACCTTTTCTTGCTTACGGTGCAAACCGACCTCGTTTGCTGCATCATACTTATCGTATTTCCTGTTTTACCTTCGAGATATTTAAAAGCACCGTACCAAGTCTTTTCTGGAATTCATGTTGGAGATGGTGCTCACAAATGAGATCTTAATCCAGCTGGATGCAGAAGATAAGAAAACAAAGGAATGTTTTCACCTTTCAACTCATGCAGAAGGAAGAGAATGCTTGAGGCTTTGGTCCTTAGTTAAGAACCAAGTTTTCTTGCTCTTGGTCAACTCCGAGAGCTCTACTACTTTTATCAGTTCCACTTATGTGCAATGAGCAGGATTACTACCACAAAGTCAGAGGTTGTCTTGGTGAAGGTGGCAAATGGTGAAGTGATGGTAAGTGACCTGATCGTCGAAGGGATTGAATGGCGGTGCAATGGATACACGTTTCTTACTGACATGAGAGCTTTGCTGTTGGGAGCCTATGACGCAATCTTGGGGTATGGCTGGCTGAAGGCAAACAGCCCAATGATCTGTCACTGGATACTACCAAGGGAACAAAAGTTATATTGCAAGGAGTGCAGGTAGAGGAACAGCAAGTTTTGCCAGAGTTGTCGGCTCTGCAGTTGACCAAATGGATTGTGGGCAATGATATATAGTCTATGGTGGTGATCAAGCAGTTACAGCATGCGCAGACACAGCTGACTGTCCAGCATGATCATCCGGAGGTGACCAGGCTATTACAGAAGTTCAGCGTTGTGTTTGAAGACCCAGACATTACCACCTTCTCGGCCCTTTAATCATTCCATTTCTTTGGTCCAAGGAGCCATTCCGGTGAATTCCAAACCATATCGATATTCTCCTTTACATAAGGATGAGATCTTCAGCCCTTGTTAGAAGCTGGCTTAATTGAGAATAGCGTCAGTCCCTTTGCATCACCCGTGTTATTGGTACAGAAGAAAGACGATCATGGTGATTTTGCGTGGATTACAGAAAGCTCAATGATCTGACTATTAAGAACTGATTTCCTATGCCTATTTTAGATGAGATTCTGGATGAACTTACGGGTACAAAATTCTTTACTAGCCTGGATACGAGATCAGGGTACCATCAGATTCATATGAAAGCAGACGAGGAATAGAAAACAACATCCAAAACACAGTGGCCACTATCAGTTCAAAGTCATGCCCTTTGGGTTGACGAACGCGCCTGCTTCCTTTCAATGCGCCATGAATTCAGTTTTAGCCCCATTTCTACAAAATTTTGTTCTAGTTTTCATAGATGATATTTTGATATATAACCCTACATTTGATCTTCATCTGCAACACTTAAGACAGGTACTTCAGAAACTGAGAGAACATTCATTCTTTATCAAGCTTTCAATGTGTAGCTTTGCTAAGTCATAATTTGCATACCTGGGACATATTATATCAAGTCAAGGAGTTTCCACGGATCCAACTAAGACTAAGGTGATGCATTCTTGGCCAGCCCCTACTAATATCACTGAACTGAGAGCTTTCTGGGGCCTCATGGGTTATTACCGCAAGTTTGTAAAAGGATATGGAGCCATCGCCAAACCCCTGACCAACCTCTTAAAACGGAAGCAGTTTCAGTGGACTGATGAAGCAGCCCTGGCATTTGACAAACTGAAACAGGCCATGGGTTCTACACCAATGCTTACCCTGCCAGATTTTAATGCCATATTTACGGTGGAAACTGATGCTAGTGATGTCGGATTGGGGGCTGTTCTGATGCAAAATGGCAGACCCGTTGCATTATTTAGCAAGGCACTAACTGACACTCTGACAGGAACAAGCAGCTATTGATTTATGTAAAAGAAATTGTAGCCCTGATCATGGCTGTTGACAGAGGGCGACTTCCAACGGAACGAGTTCATTATCAAAAACAGATCACAAAAGCCTCAGCTTCTTAGAAGGACAACAACTACAATCAGATTTGCAAAAGAAAGCTATGTCTAAGTTTATGGGGTTAAATTTTCGAATATTGTACCGTCAAGGTAAAGAAAACATGGCAGTTGATGCTCTGTCAAGGGTCGTCAGCAGCTAAACCTGTTGGCTATTACTAAAGTTCGTTGTGGCTGCAAGAGGTACTTAATTCTTATGAGCTGGACGAAGTGGCACAACAGTTGATCCTAAATTGACATTGATCAGCTCTGATGAAAATGGTTTCTCAATACACCAAGGCATCATTCAGAAGGGTGACCAAATTTATATTGGGGACAACTCTTCTCTGAAGACAAAGTTGATATCTGTTCTGCATGACACTACTATTGTGGGGAGGGGAGTTTCAGGAGCTCATGTCACTTATCACAGACTTAAGAAATAAAATTTTTTGGGTGTGGCATGAAACAAGATGTGACAGATTATGTCGAGCAATGTAGTGTGATTCAGCAAGCCAAATCAGAGAGAGTCTACCCCTCTGGACTGTTACAGCCTCTACCTTTGCCAACAGGAGCATGGCAAGACCTGACCATGGATGTCATTGAGGGATTGCCAAAACCTGAAGGGTATAACACTACTAGTAGTGGTTGATTGGTTTTCAAAATATGCACACTTCTTTCCTCTGAAGCACCCCTATTCAGCACAACAAGTGGCCCAAGTTATATTTGACAATGTGCTGAAACTTCATGGTATGCCTTGAACTATGCTCTCAGACCGTGATAAGGTGTTCACCAGTGCTCTATGGAGACAATTTTTCAAGCTAATGGATAGAAAGTTGCTGCTCAGTACAGCTTATCATCCACAGACCGACGGGCAGAGTGAAAGAGTTAATCAATGCCTTGAAATATATCTTCAACGTGCAGTTCATGCATCACCGCACAAGTGGAAATTCTGGTAGACACTTCCTTTCACACTGCTATTGGATGTTCTCTGTTCCAGGCTTTATATGGATATGAACCAAACATTCTTGCAGCCCCTGTCATTCAATCTGGTACTGAACAGTCAGTGGTGGATATGCTGACTGACAGGGAGGCACATAGTGTTCTACTGAAACAACCCTTGGCTGCTGCCAGGAACCACATGAAACGACATCCTAAATTGTAACTAAGGTGGTTAAGACATCATTAAGGCGAGGCTTGGCTATGTGGTGCGGGCTGCGTCCCGACGGGTGTTTAAAATGTATGAACACCTGTACTGTTGCAGGCCCGACAATAGAAGCCGAAAATGAATCTTCCTGTCTCCCTTCTTCCTTCCCACGCAAACGCCCGTCCTCGACAGGCGGCGGCCACCATGTCTGTCCTCACGCTGCCGTGGTAGTGCTCCGGCAGCCATGGGGCGTCACAAACCCCAGCGAATCAATCCGCTCAGGTACCCTTCGTCTCTCCCTATCAGCCTACCACCCCATAACAGCAAAGATATGGTCTAATAACACTAGCACTCCTACACACCGCACGGATCAGGGATAAACACCTTCAGATCCGAGACACGCCGCCGCCCGCAATTTCTGATGGTCGGAATCAAGAGAGAACAACACGGGCATGTACCGCATGCATTAGCGAGATCTAGCAGCCAACGTAAGATAATAACACAGGGAAATCGGAAAAAGTAGCGATTTGCAAAGGCGGCCGGAAGGTTTGAGAGAGGTTGGACGGATGTTTCAGGTACCTCTTGTCGGAGGCGCCGCCCTTTTGGCTGAGAAAGGAGCGGAAGAGGGGGGAGTTCACGTCGTAGATCATTTTTGTCCTTTCCATTCCGCGCTGCCGTCGCCGCCTATGGAATCTGAATTAGGGTTCGTGGATGGATTCAATGGGAGTCAAGTGCCGAGGTTTGGAGAGATAAAACACACGTTTTTTTCTATACGGGGTGGAAGTAGTTGGCCCGTGGCTGCGGCAGCCTTCGCGATAAAACACAAACAATTGTTGACGGAATTGAGAAGGCCCGCTTTCGTCCAGCCCTATTGTAGAAATACGAATAAGACCAGTCCGCCTGTTGTAACGGAAGTAAAAAAATCACATGGCAATATTTTTCAGGTATATTATTTTGGCAACGAAACTTCAAGTATACTTGACAGTTCATATTTTATAAAAAATTCAATTATTTAGGCATACAAATTGATCATAATTCTGAAACCACTTTGTCCATGCTCTAGTTCATTACTCATCTTTGCTCGAAGCTTCGACGAGTCTTACTTCCAGTATAATCCTGCCATGGTATAAAAGTGAAATATATGCATGTGTTCGTTTTGTGCATGGGAACATTGGAGGTCGGCTATAAGGCTCGTGTGTGCGAGATATGGGTGTATAGAAAATACACTAAATTACTTTTCTAATAATTTATTACTAATAATCTGTGACACCCTCATTCCTGGTGTCAGCATATATTCATGTTTATGAAGAGAAAATATTTTAAGAAAAGTAGAAACAGAGGAAAATATCAAAGGGATAGCCAATAAGAGCCGAATCCAGCTCTCAGAGAGCGCCGAAGACAACTTTCGTGGGCCACGTGACGTGTTCGGAGCTCATCTCCACAAAAGGGAGGAAGGTCCGACCCTATGGGACACGTGTTGCCCCGGAGCTAGTCTCTGCGGAAGAAGCAAAGGCATTTCCGCAGGACACATGTCACCTTCGGAGCTAGTCACCGCGGAAATCAGAGGACCCGTCGCGCGGGATACGTGTCGATCTCGGAGCTCAACTCTGAGAGGTCCGGTTCTATCGAACACGTGTCGCCACCGGAGCTTATCTCCGGGAGGTCCATCGCTGTTGGACACGTGTTAACCTCGGAGCTCGTCTCTGAGAAGGAAGGAAGGTCTGGCGCTACTTGACACGTGGCGTGCGCAGAGCCACCTCTGAGAAGAGAGGAGGTCCCGACTGCCAGGATACGTGGCGCACGCGGAGCTCACCTCCGAGGAAGAGGGAAGTCTTGCTCGTTTGACACGCGGCACAACCGGAGCCCGTCTCTGCGGAAAGGAAGGGACCAGGCCCGGTGGACACGAGGAGCTTCCGGAGCTCATCACCGCGAAGGTGACGGATTCTGAAGCGATTTTGGAATCTGTACGCGTAGAAATACCGGAACAGAAACCGACCTGAATTCCACGATGATACCGCACCAAATCAACTATAGATAAGTTGTAAGATTCAAACAGGACTCATATTCGGGATACAATCAGATTAGGACTCTTCTCCTCCCGATTATAAATAGAACCCAGAACCCCTGGCCAAAATCACAAACTTCTTTTCCAACTCCTGAGCCGACGAGTTAGAGCCCTAAGTCCCAACCCACCGAGTAGACCATCGCCGGAGTGTAGCAAGGAAGAACGCCGGAGGAAAGCCCAACGATCTGAGGAGGACCTCGAGACAGAGAAGAACGTAAGGTAGGTCTCCAATACCGCCTTACGACATCATTGTGTTTTCTTTGCATCTGTTCTTTGATCCCTTTTGAACAGAAGCCTTCTCGTGGACAGATCATTTGATAGTCAGGTTGATCTAAAGACAAGATCAACGCCACGTCCACCTTTGATCCAAACACCCCTGTTCATCATAAAATCCATGCAAGCCATGAAAGAACACGTACAGTCCAATCTAATAGAACTAATCATAGGATAGCATGCATGTGCATCATCGCATCTAGTTTAAGGTTTTTGCATGATATTGATTGTTGTGAATCTTGTATGCACGTGATCCTACCTAGCAGGATAAGCTCAGGGAGCTGTCTACGACGAGCTGCAACAACAAGGTTTTGGGATTCAAGAACAACCGGAACCGCAAGAACAAGGCAAGTGCTCCTTGACCATATTGATCCTATGTTTTGGGTGAAACTGTTTTGTTTTGCGAAAAGGTATGTGTGCTGAGTCAAATATGATGGGAAACTCTTTTATAGGAGTTTATGTCACACCCGGTTTTTCCGAAGAACAACCAAGTGAATATCACATGTATGCCAGGATCATTTTCTCATACATGTGATGATAAATAGTGAAGCATCATTTATTACAAGCCAAGTGTCGAATATAAATAAGTATTACATAGCAAATGTCTCGATGGACAATAATAAGTTCATCACAAGTAAATAAACTAGCAGCGGAATATTATTCTTGAGGGCTCCGTCACAGGCGTTGCCCGGGGGTCTCCATGAACCTAGAAACCTTCTTCGGGTCCAAAGTCTTGGTCATTATACACCACCTCATTATCTTGACCTGAGCAGCAATATAAACCAACAAAATATGCAAGGTTGAGTACCGATGGTACTCAACAAGTGTGGGAAAGTTATGTCATGCATGGCTAGAACAAGGGGAGGTTGAACTCATGGTTAAAGCACTACGCAATTAATACCTATCACCTTAGCTTATTAAGCACCTACATTACTACACAGGTGAAATGGTCCCAATCTCCCATCCCATCATCATAATCAAATAACCATATCATCATTTCCAATGTTAAGCTCCCCGCTTAACATCCACAACTTCCAAAACCATCAATCCTCTAATCATGAATAAGTCCAAGCCGCTCTTGACCGTGAGCACGGCTGTCATGACAGTTTTGACTCTGCAGAGTTTGCACCACTGTACCCACATGTAGTGATTTCATCCCCCGTTGCCGGTTGGACTAAAAGAACCTCCATTATGCCAGTGGCTACGAACCACATTCACACTTCCCAGGTGTGTAGCCAGGAGATCACTACGAAGCCTTTACAAAGGGATTCCCGACGAGCGTGGGCCCACTGAGGTTTCACCCCTAACAGCATACAAGAGGCTCCAACCCCGCTGCAGTGGCCCCCTCTTGAGCCTTGCGGTTCATATGGTAGTCCAGCTGACACCTATTCCCCGCACCATCCAACACACCCATACTACGCCGGGGATACACCTAATTAATTGGCCAAGCTGCCCCATCTCAGCATGTGGTTGGCACGGTAAAGCCAGGTTACATGCTCCATGAACCGGTCCTTAGGATCCAGGCAAGTACTAAACACAAACCCGAGTCTCGTGCACCCAGCACACAACCAAAACATCCAACTTGCCTTGATTCATACCTCTACATAACTCACAATATCTCATTCAAGAGTATGGTAAAATAAATTGATGATCTCATATCCCAAATATCCCATTCTAAGCATGGCTAAGCATATGCATAATAATAAATGATATGATAAAATAAATCCCAACCCAAGCTACAAGAAAACAAGGTAATGCAATTCTATGGAAACTTCCTAGCATGGGTTTCATATTTCATTTGACAATGCAAATAATTCTATCTACACATCCTAGCATAGGATCAAAGTGGTCAAGGACACTTGCCTCCTTCCTGCTGCTCTTGAAATGGGTAGTTCTGATCTTGGAAAGGAATAACTTGCTCTTGAGGAGGTTCTACATCATACCATCACACATAGCAAAAGAAAAACAACAATCCATAAGACATAGTTCACACTTCCACTTCATACAAACCACACATTCACATTTAACAAAGCCATTCACAACTTCTATGTGTTGTGTTTACTCTATGTGTGTTGACCTTTGGCATACATGCACTTTTAATCATGTGTATATGATTCCTACTTTTGTATTCACATTTATGCTTGCATATTTTATATATGAGTTTCCAATTTAAATAATTTTCCTTATATTCGATTACTACACCTTTTAGCTACTAAGTATGCATGAAAGGTATTTTCCTTCTCCATAGGTGTCTTCAGAATTTCTACCAACCCTAAACTGAATTATTTGGATTTTAGAAACTCCATTTATCATTTACTAGTTGCTATATTTTCAGATTTATTTTCTATGCCTAAATGTGAACTTTATTATGAAAATAACAAGACACATCATCTAAACAGAATATGTTCTGATCTAAAATATTTAATAACATATTTTTGACCTTTTCCTTCCATGTAAACTATTTTACATTTATTTTCCTAATTTTTAGAACTACTCTCCACTTAAAAATGTGTCCCTATAACTAATAAATGTGAATAATAAATTAAACGGATTCATTTCAGCCAAAAATCTATTTTTATCTCACTCCAAAGTTTTCTAAGTACTAAGAAAGTTTTTAATTTAAATTTGACAATATGTTTGTCCCACTTTTTAAATTTTAAAGACTAGCCACATATTCAATTTCCTAACTTTAATATCAAACATGGTCAAAAAGGTAAACTCACCCCACTACAGGGTCTATAATATTATTTTAACAATTTTCAAGGGTCTAGCTTCTCATAACTGAGGAGTTTTCCTAATTTTTATTAAGTCTAGGGGCTAAAACTAATTTTTAAATGAATTTACACGATTTTCTGAAGTTCCAAGGGCTAGATCAGAAGTTTCTGGGGCTAGCTCTTATTTCCCGAGAACCCCAGGGGGTAGCACGTAAGATTTCCAGTCTTTATATCGCGGGGCTGACGTGGACCGTCCGATTTAAAACAGACGTCTGAGATTATAACATCGAACCGGTACGCGGGGATTTAAACTCTACCGTGCGATTTAAAATAAACGGCACACAAGCGGCCACGTCGCTCTGATCGAGCGCGGGCGGCGCTGCCTGGCGGCGCACGGCGGCGGGAGGCGGCGATCTCGCCGGAGAGTTTCGGATCTTCGTCAATTCTTCCTAAAATTGTGATTTTATGACATAGATCGGTGGAGGGGAGGTCGGGGATCTCACCTCGGGGGTTTTCTTGAGCTCGGAGGTCCTGGAAAGCGATCGGCGACGAGGTCCGAGGTGAATTCACGGCGAGGCTCGTCGGCGTTGTGTTTGAGCCGCAAACCACCGAGTTTTCTGCACCTGCGAGGTTCCCCGGAGGCGGTGGATCAAGACCAGCGAGTCAGATCGGAATTCCCGAGCGTAGTTCGGGCAGAATTCGCCGGAGGGGCTCGGGTTCTCACCGGAGTAAAATCGGCGGATCGCGTGGGAAAAACGGGACAAGGCCGGGGTTTTTATAGACCGGGGAGGGCGGCGGGGTGGTTTAGATCGAGCTGGAGTCTTCGGGGTCCGGAAATCGGCTGGGATACGCGAGAATTCCCGATCGGTTTTGATTCGGGTGAGATAGTCCGGCCGATCGTTGCGCGGGCGCGAGGAAGAAGAAAGGCTGGCGGGCCCCGCCTGTCAGTGGGAGGAAGGGGGCGCGCGCGGCTGCGGGCTGGCGCGGAGCAGGGTGGGCCGGCTGGTGGGTTTCGGCCCACTGGCCGGTTTTTTTCTGTTTCATTTTTCTTTTTCTATTTCTTATCTGTTTTGAGTTTAAATTGAATTCCAGTTTGAATTTAAATTGTTGCAAAACATGCAACACATCCAAAATTTTTTAAATTCCCCTCTTAACAGGATTTTGGGGTGTTACAGCTCTACCCCCTTAAAAGAAATCTCGTCCTCGAGATTGGTGGTTCTAAGAAAACAATTCCGGAAATTGTGCCTTGAGCTCATCTTCCCGTTCCCAGGTGGTTTCCTCTTCTGAGTGATGCTTCCATTGCACCTTGCACATCCGGATTCTTTTATTTCTGGTGAGGCGTTCCATTGTCTCCAAAATCTAGTATGGTTGCTCGGCATAAGACAAATCCTCAGCTACGTCCACTTCATTCATGGGTAACACCTCTTCAGTCGTTCTCAGGCATTTCTTGAGTTGTGACACATGGAATACATCGTGCACATCCGATAGACGAGCCGGTAACTCTAGTTGATACGCCACTTCGCCTTTCCTTTCCAGAACTGGAAAGGGTCCGATGTATCGCGGTGACAACTTCCCTTTCACCTTGAACCGACGAAGTCCTCTGATAGGGGACACCTTGAGATAGACATAGTCTCCCACGTTGAAAACGATCTCTCTTCTTCGTACATCGGCATAGCTCTTTTGGCGTGTCTGTGCTATCCTCAAGTTGTTGCGAATTTCCCTCACCTTCGCCTCGACTTCTTGTAGTACTTCTGGACCAAACACTTTACTTTCCCCTGTTTGGTTCCAAAATAGGGGAGTTCTGCACTTCCTCCCGTACAAAGCTTCAAACGGTGACATCTTCATACTAGCTTGACAGCTGTTGTTATAGCAAAACTCCGCATACGGTAAGTTCTTATCCCAACTCCGATTGTTTTTTAGTGCACATGCCCTCAGCATATCTTCAAGAATCTGATTAGTTCTTTCCGTCTGCCCATCAGTTTGGGGATGATAGGCAGAACTAAAGTTCAGATGGGTTCCCATGGTTTCGTGCAACTTCTGCCAGAACCTTGAGGTGAACTGTGTCCCTTGATTCGACACAATCTTATTTGGCACTCCATGGTAACACACGATCCTTGGCATGTACAAGTCTGCCAATTTGGATCCGCTGTAGCTTTCTTTCACGGGAATGAAATGAGCTACCTTGGTTAGCCTGTCAATGATGACCCATATCGAATCATATCCTGATTGGGTCCTAGGCAGTCCTACTATGAAATCCATACCGATTTCTGCCCATTTCCATTCAGGCACTTTGAGTGGTTGCAATAATCCTGCGGGTCATTGATGTTCTGCTTTCACCAACTGACATGTGTCACATAGGGCAACATGTTCCGCGACATCTCGCTTCATGCCATACCACCAATACCTGCTCTTGAGGTCCTGGTACATCTTCGTACTCCCAGGATGAATGGAATAGTCGGAATCGTGAGCCTCCTTCAAAATTAATTCACGGATCTCCTTGACTTCAGGCACACAGATCCTTTTCCCGTGCCACACCGTACCTTGTTCATCCTCTCTGAAACCAGGAGCTTTATTTTCCTTGATGAGTTGCCTGATTTCTTGTATCTTTTCGTCGTTCTTTTGACCCTCGCGTATGTCTCGCTCGAGTGTGGAGTCCACTTCCATGGCGATGGCTTCACCACTATTTACCAGGCATAGATTGAGCCTTATAACCTCATCCTTCAATTCTGCAGGCATGTCCTTCAAGCTCAACTTATTGACCTGCACTTTCCGACTTAAAGCATCGGCCACGACATTTGCTTTCCCAGGATGATAGTTGATGCCCACATCAAAGTCATTGATTAGCTCTAACCATCTTCTTTGTCTGAGGTTGAGATCTGGCTGTGTAAAAATGTACTTCAAACTCTTATGATCCGTATATATCCCTGTCCTCTTCCCCATCAAATAGTGTCGCCAAATTTTCAACGCGTGTACCACTGCGGCTAGTTCTAGGTCATGTGTAGGATAGTTTTTCTCGTGCTTCCGGAGTTGTCGGGATGCATAAGCCACGACATGCCCTTCTTGCATGAGAACACATCCCAACCCATTTCTAGAGGCATCGCAGTAAACTGTAAAGTTCTTCTGCATATCTGGCATAACTAGCACTGGGGTTGTTGTCAATCTTTTCTTTAACTCCTGAAAACTCGTTTCGCACTGTGGCGTCCATGTGAATGTGATTCCCTTCTCCAACAGTTTGGTAATGGGTCTCGAGATCTTAGAGAATCCCTCAATAAACCGTCGATAGTATCCAGCTAATCCCAAAAAGCTTTGAACTTCCCCGACATTTTCAAGGGTCTTCCACTTCTGTATATCCTCGATTTTGGCAGGATCTACGGAGATTCCTCCCTCCGAGATTATATGTCCTAAGAAGGGAATTCTCTTCAGCCAAAACTCACACTTGCTCAAGTTGGCATATAGTTGGTGTTCTCTCAGCCTCTGCAACACCAACCTTAGATGTTTCTCATGTTCTTCTTCATCTTTGGAGAAGACGAGAATGTCATCTATAAAAACCACCACAAATTTGTCCAGATATTCCATGAATACCTTGTTCCTGAGATACATGAAGTACGCCGGGGCATTAGTTAGCCCGAAGGCATGACCGTGTATTCATACAGTCCGTACCGAGATACGAAAGCTGTCTTGGGAATATCAGATTGCCTTATCTTGAGTTGGTGGTATCCCGACCTGAGATCAATTTTCGAGAACACACAGGCTCCCCTCAACTGATCAAACAAGTCTTCAATGCGGGGTAATGGGTACTTGTTCTTGATGGTTACCTCATTCAAGGCACGATAATCCACGTATAACCTTTGGGTTCCATCCTTTTGGGGCACAAATATCACCGGAGCTCCCCATGGTGAGGAACTAGGGCGAATATACCCCTTCTCCGTCAATTCTCTCAAATGATCCTTGAGTTCTTCTAGCTACTTGGAGTCCATCCGATAAGGTCTCTTGTATATCGGGTCTGTTCCAGGTACTAGCTCAATTGCGAATTCCACTTCAGGATCGGGAGGCATACCTGGCAAATCCTCCGGAAAACATCTGGATATTCCCTGATGGTCATGATCTCCTCCACTTTCACCTCAACTTGATTTAATTTAATGTCCCTCCTAGGCTCGTGTATTGTTCTGAACTTTACTCTTGTGCCACTAGGGTGAGTTAGTTCCACCGTTCTGGTCGAACAATGGATGATTCCTTTATGTTTGGTCAACCAATCCATACCCAAAATAATATCTATCCCTTGTGAATCTATCACTATGAGGTTAGCAGTAAATACTACCCCATTAATGTCTAGGTTTCACTTTGGGACACACTTGTCTTGTCCTTATTTCTCCACCTGGAGAGTTTACGGCTAGCATATGGTTCATTTGTGTTGTTGCTAGGTCATGCTTCTTAACAAACCCTTGAGCAATGAACGAGTGGGTAGCACCAGAATCAAACAGCAGGGTTGCAATGTGTAAATTGGCAGGAAACTTACCAACTACCACGTCGGGTGCCTCTTGTGCTTCCTCCATAGTGACGTGGTTCACCCGTCCTCTCATTACATTCTGCTGTTGTGGCTGCGTGGGCTTCTTCTTTGGGCACTTATGGGCATAGTGCCCCACTTCACCACAATTAAAACATTGCACCCCAACCTTAGGTGCTTGGCCTTTATTGTCTTGGGGTTGGTTTGGAGGTCCTTGCACTGCTGGTCGAGGTGGATATGCGGGGCGAGGCTGCTGTACAAACTGACGTTGTGGCTGTGCTGGTGCTGCCAGAGGCCTGTAGTTCGGGTTGTACCCTCTTGGTGCTGAGTAGGGTACCGCAGCACGGTTCGTCTGCCCTGCAGGTTGCTGCATCAGACGTGAGCGGGTGTTGCTCCCTGAGGCTTGATGTGACCACCCAGCCTTCCTCTTATTCTCATTTTCCAAGGCCTTCAGCTTCCTTTCTACCACAAACGCTCTGTCCACCATCTTTTGGAAGCTTTCATACTCATTAGAGGACATTGCACACTGCATTTCTGCGGTAAGTCCTTCCACGAAACAATCTTGTTTCTGCTCATCAGTCTCTATGTCTCGTGGGGCATAACGGGATAGTTGAGTAAATTTAGTGAGGTATTCCCTCACCGTCATGTTTCCCTGCTGCAGTCCCAAGAACTCCTTCCTCTTGTTTTTGAGTTCACCTCTTGGGATGTAATGGTTGCGGAAGCTACGCTTGAACTCTTCCCAAGTGATGTTCTCAGGGTCATGATGGGCGGCCACGTAGGCGGTCCACCAATCAGCAGCAGGTCCATGCAATTGATGAGAGGCAAACAGCACCCTCTCGTACCCTTGGCACTGTATGATCCTCATCTTGCTCTCAATGGTCTTAAGCCAATCATCTACCTCCAGAGGTTCAGCAGCACTTGCAAACTTTGGAGGTTGAGTTCCTAGAAACTCACTCAACCTTGGTTGGCGTGGTGCAGCTTGTGGAGGTGGAACTTGATGCAAGTTGGCCACCACTTGAGTCAAGTTCTGGATGAGCTGATTTTGATTCTCCAGCATTTGGTGGAGGGGATCAACTCCTTCACGGCGACCACCCCTGTCCTGGCCTCCAGAAAGATGAGGGTTGGAGGCCTCATCGTTGTTGTTGGCGGGGTTGGCAGCACGTCCTTTTCCTCTTCCGGCCATCTGGCATGATCAACCAATGTTAATTTAAAGCATTACGTATCATCTTACTACTTTCACTTGTTTGTACTTTGAAGTGTTGAGGCTTTGATATACTTTTCTGAGGGTTCATATCTCACACAAAAATAAATGCAATATTATTTCATGTGGGTTCACACACCAAAGCAAAACAATCTGGAGACGAGGCTGTGGACAATTGCTCATGGCTTCCACAACTCACGTCACACACCAATCATTAACACACCATTAACTAAGATAACGACTCGACTACTCGACATCCTGCTAAACTAAGGGAAGGACTCTACACTACTCGTTTTCTTGAGCTGGCTCCTCGGGATCTTCCTCATCATTTCGGCTGCCTTCTGACTCTGCTTTGGGTGGGGAGGCTGCTGGTGGAGAAGTGCGACGACGCCTGATCGCTCGGCGATCTGGGGAGTCAGGAGTCCATGTATCGTTCACGGTGACACACAGTTCATTCCCATCTCCTCTTTCTCTCGCCCTCAAGCAGGCTCGCAGCAATGCCTCCGTTTCCTTCAGGGTGTCACGAACATCCTGAAGCTCCTGCTGACACTCCTGCAATCGAGTGCTAAGCATGACAGCATCCTCTAAGCACAAATCCATGTGCTCATGGGAAGTCCCTTGCTGCACTGGCGGGTACTTATACTCCGATGTACCACTCTCGCGCTGGAGGACATACATGCACTCAGCCCTGTCCAGGTGTCGACGATAGATGTGACTCTGGCAGGTGATGGCCTCCCAGGTGACATCCTTCTCCGCATCGACCTGTGTCGCTCTACAAGCTGGAGAGCGGTGGATCTTAAGCAGCTGATTTTCGTGTATAATCCTCATCTCTGAACTCCATTCTTCCCTCTTCTCACGGATGGTCCTGGTGGAGTTATAGTGGATGATTAGCTTGCCCGTATTGCCGGCGGCTTCGAGCATACGTCGAAGACAGCGCAACAAGCCTCCTACTGCCAATCCGTAGGAAAGGTACGTCACCGGACGGCTCTCCTCTCTTTCGGCAAGGGCAACTACGGGAACTCTCCCTCCTGTGGACTTGCGAGCGGTGCGAATCATGCGAACCATCTAAAACAAAAAGCATTTAAACTTAGGTTAGATAAACTTTTAAACAAAAATCCTATTTTGAAGGAAAGTTGGGGTAAGATGAAGAAAGTGACTCCATTAAATAACACTTTTCAACACACACCTTGTAAAATAGTTTTTAAGAAAATAGGGCCCTTAAATACGTCCATTTCTACCTAGGTCCACGTTCCTACGGGCAACCTTGGCTCTGATACCACTTCTGTCACACCCGGTTTTTCCGAAGAACAACCAAGTGAATATCACATGTATGCCAGGATCATTTTCTCATACATGTGATGACAAATAGTGAAGCATCATTTATTACAAGCCAGGTGTCGAATATAAATAAGTCTTACATAGCAAATGTCTCGATGGACAATAATAAGTTCATCACAAGTAAATAAACTAGCAGCGGAATATTATTCTTGAGGGCTCCGTCACAGGCGTTGCCCAGGGGTCTCCATGAACCTAGAAACCTTCTTCGGGTCCAAAGTCTTGGTCATTATACACCACCTCATTATCTTGACCTGAGCAGCAATATAAACCAACAAAATATGCAAGGTTGAGTACCGATGGTACTCAACAAGTGTGGGAAAGTTATGTCATGCATGGCTAGAACAAGGGGAGGTTGAACTCATGGTTAAAGTACTACGCAATTAATACCTATCACCTTAGCTTATTAAGCACCTACATTACTACACAGGTGAAATGGTCCCAATCTCCCATCCCATCATCATAATCAAGTAACCATATCATCATTTCCAATGTTAAGCTCCCCGCTTAACATCCACAACTTCCAAAACCATCAATCCTCTAATCATGAATAAGTCCAAGCCGCTCTTTACCGTGAGCACGGCTGTCATGACAGTTTTGACTCTGCAGAGTTTGCACCATTGTACCCACATGTAGTGATTTCATCCCCCGTTGCCGGGTGGACTAAAAGAACCTCCATTATGCCAGTGGCTACGAACCACATTCACACTTCCCAGGTGTGTAGCCAGGAGATCACTACGAAGCCTTTACAAAGGGATTCCCGACGAGCGTGGGCCCACTGAGGTTTCACCCCTAACAGCATACAAGAGGCTCCAATCCCGCTGCAGTGGCCCCCTCTTGAGCCTTGCGGTTCATATGGTAGTCCAGCTGACACCTATTCCCCGCACCATCCAACACACCCATACTACGTCGGGGATACACCTAATTAATTGGCCAAGCTGCCCCATCTCAGCATGTGGTTGGCACGGTAAAGCCAGGTTACATGCTCTATGAACCGATCCTTAGGATCCAGGCAAGTACTAAACACAAACCCGAGTCTCGTGCACCCAGCACACAACCAAAACATCCAACTTGCCTTGATCCCTACCTCTACATAACTCACAATATCTCATTCAAGAGTATGATAAAATAAACTGATTATCTCATATCCCAAATATCCCATTCTAAGCATGGCTAAGCATATGCATAATAATAAATGACATGATAAAATAAATCCCAACCCAAGCTACAAGAAAACAAGGTAATGCAATTCTATGGAAACTTCCTAGCATGGGTTTCATATTTCATTTGACAATGCAAATAATTCTATCTACACATCCTAGCATAGGATCAAAGTGGTCAAGGACACTTGCCTCCTTCCTGCTGCTCTTGAAATGGGTAGTTCGGATCTTGGAAAGGAATAACTTGCTCTTGAGGAGGTTCTACATCATACCATCACACATAGCAAAAGAAAAACAACAATCCATAAGACATAGTTCACACTTCCACTTCATACAAACCACACATTCACATTTAACAAAGCCATTCACAACTTCTATGTGTTGTGTTTACTCTATGTGTGTTGACCTTTGGCTTACATGCACTTTTAATCATGTGTATATGATTCCTACTTTTGTATTCACATTTATGCTTGCATACTTTATATATGAGTTTCCAATTTAAATAATTTTCCTTATATTCAATTACTACACCTTTTAGCTACCAAGTATGCATGAAAGGTATTTTCCTTCTCCATAGGTGTCTTCAGAATTTCTACCAACCCTAAACTGAATTCTTTGGATTTTAGAAACTCCATTTATCATTTACTAGTTGCTATATTTTCAGATTTATTTCCTATGCCTAAATGTGAACTTTATTATGAAAATAACAAGACACATCATCTAAACAGAATAAGTTCTGATCTAAAATATTTAATAACATATTTTTGACCTTTTCCTCTGATGTAAACTATTTTACATTTATTGTCCTAATTTTCAGAACTATTCTCCACTTAAAAATGTGTCCCTATAATTAATAAATGTCAATAATAAATTAAACAGATTCATTTCAGCCAAAAATCTATTTTTATCTCACTCCAAAGTTTTCTAAGTACTGAGAAAGTTTTTAATTTAAATTTGATAATATGTTTGTCCCACTTTTTAAATTTTAAATACTAGCCACATATTCAATTTCCTAACTTTAATATCAAACAGGGTCAAAAAGGTAAACTCACCCCACTACAGGGTCTATAATATTATTTTAACAATTTTCAGGGGTCTAGCTTCTCATAACAGAGGAGTTTTTCCTAATTTTTATTAAGTCTAGGGGCTAAAACTGATTTTTAAATGAATTTACACGATTTTCTGAAGTTCCAGGGGCTAGATCAGAAGTTTCCGTGGCTAGCTCTTATTTCCCGAGAACCCCAGGGGGTAGCACGTAAGATTTCCGGTCTTTATAACGCGGGGCTGACGTGGACCGTCCGATTTAAAACAGACGGCTGAGATTATAACATCGAACCGGTACGCGGGGATTTAAACTCTACCGTGCGATTTAAAATAAACGGCGCACAAGCGGCCACGTCGCTCTGATCGAGCGCGGGCGGCGCTGCCCGGCGGCGCACAGCGGCGGGAGGCGGCGATCTCGCCGGAGAGTTTCGGATCTTCGTCAATTCTTCCTAAAACTGTGATTTTATGACATAGATCGTGGAGGGGAGGTCGGGGATCTCACCTCGGGGGTTTTCTTGAGCTCGGAGATCCTGGAAAGCGATCGGCGACGAGGTCCGAGGTGAATTCACGGCGAGGCTCGTCGGCGCTGTGTTTGAGCCGCAAACCACCGAGTTTTCTGCACCTGCGAGGTTCTCCGGAGGCGGTGGATCAAGACCAGCGAGTTAGATCGGAATTCCCGAGCGTAGATCGGGCAGAATTCGCCGGAGGGGCTCGGGTTCTCACCGGAGTAAAATCGGCGGATCGCGTGGGAAAAACGGGACAAGGCCGGGGTTTTTATAGACGGGGGAGGGCGGCGGGGTGGTTTAGATCGAGCTGGAGTCTTCGGGGTCCGGAAATCGGCTGGGATACGCGAGAATTCCCGATCGGTTTTGATTCGGGTGAGAGAGTCCGGCCGATCGCTGTGCGGGCGCGAGGAAGAAGAAAGGCTGGCGGACCCTGCCTATCAGTGGGAGGAAGGGGGCGCGCGCCGCTGCGGGCTGGCGCGGAGCAGGGTGGGCCGGCTGGTGGGTTTCGGCCCACTGGCCGGTTTTTTTTCTGTTTTCATTTTTCTTTTTCTATTTCTTTTCTTTTTTGAGTTTAAATTGAATTCCAATTTGAATTTAAATTGTTGCAAAACATGCAACACGTCCAAAAATTTTTAAATTCCCCTCTTAACAGGATTTTGGGGTGTTACAGTTTACTAGTATTGGTTAAAACCACCCTTGTCGCCTGGGAAGTTTATGAGTCGGGTATGGTTTTTGCTTTATGCTTCGCTGAGTCTATGGGATTGGGAAGCGAGATAGATGTGTCTAGCTAATTGCACTCGTAATGATAATGAGAAACTGATGATGTTAATGAACATGGATCGGAGGGAGATCTAGGCAAGCCTGGGTTTGTGAATGAGGTAGCATGAGATGGTGGTTTTACTTGCCATAGATCTAAGGACCGGTTCATGCATGCACATGCCAGGATAACAGTGCCACCACAAGGCCAAGTATGGGTGCGGCTTAGCTGAGTAATTAGGTAAGTTGCTAGAGTGTTATGGACTGTGGAAGGCGCGGGGAATGGGAGTCGAGTGAGGACTGCCCTAGGAACTACATGGCACAAGAGGTGGCCCGTGGGTGGGAGAATTGGATATTCTAGCCTGCCGGTGAAACCTTAGTGAGTCCATACATCTAGTAGCCCCTTTGTAAAGGCTATTTTGTGATCTCTTGACCATATACCGACGGTTGTGTACTGGTATAATGGAGGTTCTGCAGTCGCCGACGGGTGACGAAATCACAAACTTGTGGGTAAAGAGATGCAAACTCTGTAGAGTCTAAAACTATCATGATAGCCGAGCTTACGGTCACGAGCGCCTGGCTAAACTACCTTGATTAGTTGGGATGGTTATTAGGATGATTAGTTGGGATGGTTATTAGGAAGGTTCTTGGTTATAGTTATTGTTTTTGGTTGTGGTTGCCTGACTGTTGAGTCATGGTAACGAGATGGGTCTCGGTGTGAGACAAAGTTGTTTATGAGATAAGATGGTAGAGAATACGTGAAGGTATTCGTGAGATGGTAGCGAATACGAGGAGATATTCGTGAGTAAGAATGAGGTTGGTTAATGTTCGGGTGGAACATGGAAAGCGATGGAGGTATGTTGGTAATTTAATACATGCTGAGATTACATTCATCTAAAGTTAAGTTGTTGTTTTATCATGGTTTTATAAATCTGCTTTTCTGCAAATAAGCCTTTTTATACCTACCTTGTTATGAGCTGCATATCATGTTTTTCCCGCACTTGCTGAGTACATCATTGTACTCAAACTTGCATTATTATTTCCTCATCAGCAGTAGGAGAAGCTTAATATGAAGACCAAGTGGAGCATTAAGGCGTTTGATCTGTTCTCAACCTTGCCTGTGGAGGGAGTAGAGATGGAGCCACTTCTGCTTAGATTTGCTTCCGCATTAGGTAAATCGCTTCCGCGTTAGAATAAAGACTTCCACTGCATTAGAATAAGACTTCCGCTGTAAGCATGAGTCCAAGACTCATGAGACATTGTAATAAACTCTGTTATTCGTGGATATATATATTCTGAATTCAGTTTGTGGAATATATGTATATGTATGATGAACATCCTGGGCACACATATGCATTAGTTCTTGGTTCCGTGGTTTTCCACAGAATTGAGGGCGTCACAGATTGGTATCAGAGCCACGGGTTGACAGTAGGTTACATGCCTAGATAGAAACCTTAGATTGACATTAGAGCCACGAGTTAACAGTAGGTTACACCCTTAAATAGGAGTCACAGATTGGTAGTTAAGCCACGCTGACCAAAGAAAGCACCCTATGACGCTTAGGTTGGCTTTAAAACCCACCTTGACATAGGGAACCATCCTTGAATAGGAGTTGTATGAGCCCTTGCAATGATTGTTTGTGATTGTGTGCTTAGTGTGAGTTGTGGGACGTCCCCCAAACGTTGTCCATATCCACACGTAAGTAGAAAGGGGTGTGAGATGCTTCGGCACTTGTTCACATCCTCATATGGGCTAATATATATATAGTCCAACTCACCTTGATGCATATAGTTGAAGGGACCTACTTAACCTTCTAACATTCTATTCTATTTTGACCTCTCTCACAGATGGTGAGAGGAAACGCCGACCGAAGGAACGTCCGTGACAACCAAGAGGATGATCACGAGGAAGTTCCTGTTAACCCCGGAGCTGGCGAGAACAACCTAGAAAGGTTGATGGCCATGCAAAACCAGCTTATGCAAACCATGATCCAAACTTTGGGTCAGTTGCAGGCCAACAACAACCCTGTTCCGGCACCACCGCCACCACCACCGCTGGTTCACAACAGACTGGGATAGTTCATGAGGACTTGACCACCCACCTTTGCTCAAGCTAGTGATCCCATGGAGGCCGATGACTGGTTGAAAGCCATGGAGAAGAAGTTTGCCATTGTTCAGTGCAATGACCAAGAGAAGGTTCTCTTTGTGTCGCACCAACTTATGGGAGCTGCCGCTGACTGGTGGGATGCCATATGCAACGCCCATGTCAACTCGGAGACAATCACTTGGACTGAGTTCAAGGAAAGTTTCCGCTCTCATTACATCCCTGCTGGTGTAATGATGCTCAAGAGGCAGGAGTTCGAAGGTCTCCGCCAAGGACAGAAAAGTGTGAATGAGTACCTCAACAAGTTCACGCAACTGTCCCGGTATGCCCCCGAAGATGTCAACTCAGATCAGAGGAAGCAGTACCAGTTCATGAGTGGGTTGAACAATGAAATTCAGGTTCAACTCCTCAACAATGACTACTTGAGCTTCCAGAAGCTGGTTGACAAGGCCATAGTGGTTGAAAACAAGATCCGAGAGATCGAGCGAGAGTGCAAGAGGAAGATGCCATACCAGCCTCAATGGAGCAACGTACGACCTCGGTTCATGCCCCCTGCACCGTAGTATGGATTGACCACTCCTGCATACCGCCCTGGTCAGCCACCACAGCAACAATTCGTTGCACCGACACCTCGTGTGCCCATGCCTCCTGCGCCCCGACCCAACAATGGAGCTCCTGTTCAAAACCCCCGCCCCAACATACCTGCTGCCGCAGGCAACAGGGCATGCTTTGCATGCGGGGAGATAGGACACTTTGCAAACCAGTGCCCGAGGAGAGGCCCTGGACAGCAAGGCAACGTGCCCAAGCAGAACCCGCGACCGAACGGAGGGGACAATCAAGGAAATCGGGGACATCAGAACTATGCTCGCGGCAACGTGAACCATGTCTCTGCTGAGGAAGCACAACAGGCTGAGGACGTTGTAATTGGTATGTTCCTTGCCAACTCCAACCCAGCCACCATCTTGTTTGATTCTGGAGCATCACATTCCTTCATATCATCCAAATATGTTGACAAACATCATCTACCCGTATCCCACTTAGAATGTGCTATGTTAGTAAATTCTCCAGGAGGAGAAATGAGAACTAATATAGTATGTCCTAAAGTAAGCCTTAAAATAAGGGGGGTAGACTTCCTCGCCAACCTTATTGTCTTGAATTCCCAAGGGATTGACATTATACTCGGGATGGATTGGTTAAGCAAGCACAACCGGGTAATCCAATGTGCTGAAAGAAGCGTGCAGTTGACAAATGAGCACGGCACCCGTGTCGAGTTTGAGTCAGCCCAACAAACCACTGAAAGGGCAAATTTGAACCACGTTGAAGGAGCAACATTGGACAGCATTCCGGTGGTTCAGGAATTTTCGGACGTGTTCCCGAAAGAGCTTCCAGGTATGCCCCCCTGACCGAGACATTGAGTTTGCCATCGATTTGGTACCCGGAACTGCACCCATAGCCAAGAGACCCTATAGGATGCCCGTCAATGAACTAGTAGAACTCAAGAAGCAAATTCAAGAGCAGTTGGAGAAGGGTTTCATACGTCCAAGCTCGTCACCATGGGGAGCTCCTGTGCTCTTCGTGGACAAGAAGGATGGAACCCAAAGGATGTGCGTGGACTATAGGTGTCTCAACGAGGTAACAATCAAGAACAAATACCCTCTGCCCTGTATAGAGGACCTGTTCGACCAAATGAAAGGAGCCCGAGTGTTCTCCAAGATTGATCTTCGGTCGGGATACTTCCAGCTGAAGATTAAGCCCTCCGATATACCCAAGACAGCTTTTCGAACACGGTATGGTTCGTATGGATATACCGTTATGTCTTTTGGGTTGACCAATGCACCCGCATACTTCATGTACCTTATGAACAAGGTTTTCATGGAATACTTGGACAAGTTCGTCGTGGTTTTCATCGACGACATTATGGTGTATTCAAAAATTGAGGAGGAGCATGAAGAACATTTGAAATTGACCTTGCAGAAATTGCGTGAGCATCAATTGTATGCCAAGCTTAACAAGTGTCAATTTTGGCTAAAGGAAATATCATTCCTAGGCCACATCATCTCCAAGGAAGGGGTATCAGTTGATCCCGGAAAGGTGAGAGATGTTCTGAAGTGGGACCAACCGCAGAGCGTGAGGGATATTCGGAGTTTTCTTGGGATGGCTGGATACTATCGACGCTTCATTAAAGACTTCTCTAAGATAGCAAAGCCTATGACGGAGTTGCTAATGAAGGGGAAGGTCTTCCAATGGACACCAGCCTGCCAAGGAAGTTTTGAGGAACTCAAGAAAAGGCTAACCACAGCACCGGTTCGGGTATTGCCAGACGTAAGCAAGAGCTTTGACATATATTGTGAAACATCCAGACATGGGCTCGGATGTGTGCTCATGCAAGGAGGACAGGTGGTAGCCTATGCCTCACGACAATTAAAGAAGCACGAGCTTAATTATCCTACACATGACCTAGAGCTAGCAGCAGTGGTGCATGCATTGAAGATTTGGAGACATTATATCCTTGGTCATCGATGTGAGATCTATACGGATCATAAAAGCCTCAAGTACATATTTACACAAACGGACTTGAATTTGAGGCAACGTCGATGGTTGGAACTCATCAAGGATTATGATGTTGGAATCAACTACCACCCCGGGAAGGCCAATGTAGTAGCTGATGCATTGAGCCGAAAGGGAGCATGTCACCAACTCACGGTTCGGGAGCTACCACCCGAACTACGTAAGGAGTTCAAACGGTTACACCTCGGATTCTTGAATAACATGGAAATAATGGAGATCCACTCTTCATTGGAATAAGAAATAAGAGATGGCCAAGCAACGGATGAGGAGATCAAGGAGATCAAGGAAAGAATCTGACAAGGAATAGAGAAGGATTTCAAAGAAGATGAGAAGTGTACGCTTTGGCTAGGAAAAAGGATTTGTGTGCCCAACATAAAACACCTCCGTGACATGATATTAAAGGAGGCACATGATTCACCCTATTCTATACATCCCGGAAGCACCAAAATGTACAAGGACTTGAAAACTTGTTATTGGTGGAAAGGTATGAAGAGGGATATAGCCGAATACGTTGCCCTATGCGACACATGCCAACGGGTGAAGGCCGAACATCAAAAACCCGCTGGATTGTTGCAACCTTTGAAAGTACCCAAATGGAAGTGGGAGGACATCAGTATGGATTTAATCGTCGGATTGCCACATACTCAGTCGGGTTACGACTCCATCTGGGTCATTGTGGACTTATTGACGAAAATCGCCCATTTTCTCCCTGTAAAGACCAGTTACAACGTTGCACAATTGGCAGAGTTGTACATGGAGCAGATCATGTGCCGTCACGGAGTTCCAAGGAGGATAATCTCAGATCGAGGTTCTCAGTTTACCTTTAGATTCTGGAGGAAGCTGCAGAAAGCCATGGGTACACGACTGGATTTTAGCTCCGCCTATCACCCACAAACAGATGGACAAACCGAAAGGACAAACCAAATTTTGGAGGACATGTTTAGAGCTTGCGCCTTGAAACGTGGGCGTAGTTGGGATAGGAGTTTACCGTATGCCGAATTCTCCTATAACAACAACTATAAAGCTAGCTTGAAGTTGTCGCCTTTCGAAGCATTATATGGTAGACGGTGTAGAACGCCACTGTTCTGGAACAAAACCGGAGAGAACCAGGTGTTTGGACCCGAAGTACTACAAGAAGCTGAAAAGCAAGTCCAAACGGTACGGGAGAATTTAAAAGCTGCTCAGTCACGATAGAAAGGCTATGCGGACAATAGGCGTAGGAAGTTGACCTTTGAAGTAGGAGACTTTGTGTACCTTAAGGTATGGCCTATCCGAGGCCAACGACGTTTTAACGTCAAAGGCAAGCTAGCACCTCGCTACATCGGACCATTTAAGATTTTGGATAAGCGAGGGGAAGTAGCCTATCAACTAAAGCTCCCAACCCACCTCTCCGACGTACATGACGTGTTTCATGTATCCCAGCTCAAGAAGTGCTTAAGAGTACCAGAGGAACAAGTATCAATGGGAGAGCTTAAACTTCCAGAGGTTCTGACTTATGCGGAACACCGTGTCCGAATCTTGGACATAAAGGAAAGGGTCACCCGGAACTAGGTGATTCGATGGTGCAAGGTACAATGGAGCCATCACACCGAAGCTGAAGCCACATGAGAATCAAGTTTCTGATAACTCTATTAAGTGTGCAGGAATCTTTTAAAGGCCTATTCACCCCCCTCTAGGCCACATTTAATTGGTATCAGAGCAAGGTTCTCCATCAAAGAGACTCACATCTCGGAGAGATCATGGCCTCTGAGAAGAACAACGACATCCCAAAGATGAACATCAATGAGGAGGAGAAAGAAGCTAAAGCCTTCGATGTGCTGAAAGACAGCCCACATGATGATGAAGAAGTGAGGCAGCTAAAAGCACTCCTGAGAAAGAAACTGCTAGCACAAAAGGAAAAAGAAGAAGAGAAGATGACTGGGAGTGGTCATCACGACTACTCCCGGTATCCTTACAACTACAACCGTCTCAATTCAAACAATCACTATCTTTCGATTCCTATGGGAAGGCCTCCACAATTTGACGGAAGTGACTATACCATGTGGAAGTACAACATGAAGATGCATCTGATATCTCTAAACCCTAGTCTGTGGCACATTGTTTGCACAGGCATAGATATTCCGGACACGGATGATGAACTCACTCCATAACAAGAACCAGAGATTCACAGAAACGCACAAGCCGTCGCCGTGATCACATCATCACTAAGCAGAGAGGAATTCACCAAGATCGATGGGTTAGAGAGTGCAAAAGAAATCTGCGATACCCTCAATACAGCTCACGAAGGAAATAGGTCAGTTCGTGAAGCCAAAATCGAAATGCTTGAAGGAGAGTTGGGGAGATTTGCTATTGAAGAAGGCGAATCACCTCAAGACATGTACAACCGGATGAAAGCACTCATCAACAAAATTCGTGCTTATGGAAGTAAGAAATGGACAGATCACAAAGTGGTCAAAAGAATGATTAGAGCCTTTATGCCAAGAAATGTCACACTTTGCTCAATGATCAGAGAGAGCCCCGGTTTTCACAAAATGACTCCCGATGAATTACTAGGGAAGATCATAAATCATGAAATGATGGAGAAAGAAGCCCAATAGGTCAAAGACTTAGCCGAACTCACCTCATCCAAAAAGAAAGAAGTTGCTCTCAAAGCAACGTGCAGACCCAAACTCAAAGAAACTCGTGAAGACCAAGACGATGGAGATACAAGCGACGAGAGCATCGGTCTTGATGACGAAGAAATGGTACTATTCATCAAAAAGTTCAAACGCATGATGAAGAGAAGACACGACAACAATTCACATGAAGGCAAAAGCAAGGATAAAGGAAAATCCAAGGCTCGACGCACTTGCTACAACTGCGGAGAGTATGGTCACTTCATGGTGGACTGTACTTATGAAGAAAACAAAAAGAAGAAGGAAACAAGATCTCAAGAAAAGAAAAATTTCAGAAAAAGAAGACAAGTCCATTAAGCTCACATTGGGAAGGAGTGGGACTCAAACGACGAGTCCTCCTCCGATGAAGAAGAAGAGATGGCCACTATCGCAGTCAAGAAACCAACTATGAGAGTCACACTCTTTCCGAACATGGGAGGACGGGACATGAACAACCACACTTGTCTTATGGCTAAGGAAGGCAAGAAAAAGGTTCGACTTACTCCTCCTGTACTAAATTCCTCCATTGATGACTTTGATAGCTCTAGTGATAATGAAGAAATGTTTAGAGGGCTAAGTAAAATTGCTTTAAAGAAAATGGAAATGTTGTCGAACGAAATCTTTGAAAAGGAGGAACTTGTCAACCAACAAGAAGATATGCTCATCCGTGAGAGGAAGAGATATCAAAAAGTTGAAAAGCTTCTTGAGCTTGAAAGAGAGAAGAATGAGTCACTTGAGTTAGAGCTAACCTTGAGTAAGGAAACTTACTCAAAGTTAGAGGACTCGCACATTGCAATCAAGGAAGAACTTGCTAACTTGTCAAAAGTTAACAAAATCCTTGAGGTGCAAGTTGAGTCGCTCAAACAAAGTGACTCCTCTTTCTCCAAGAGCTCTTCCTCCAAAGACATGAGTTCGACAACAATAAGAACCTGCACTGGCTCTAGTAAGAAGAATGTAATTTCTATTGCTTCAACCTCTCATGACATGCATTCTTCTCAAAACGACATCTTTGATAAGGAGAAGATCAAATATGCACGAAGTGCATATATGATCACTAGACCTCCCAATGTCAAAGATGGTCTTGGCTTTGACAGGAACAAACCACATGTCTACTCCTAATCATGCTAAGAATAGAATCACTTTTGTTAAAGAAAAATCCCATGAATCTGAGTTACAAACACTGTTCCGTACCGTCGGTACCTGAGATATGGGGTACCCCCGCGCACAGGGTAAAATGCCTAAGGAACTCGCCCTTCTCCGCAGGGAGAGCTCCGAAGGCGCCACGCGTCCGGCGGGGCCGGACCTCCCTCTCCTTAGAGGAGAGCTCCGGGCCCGCCATGTGGCATACAGAAGCCGGACCTCCCCCTCCGTGGGAGAGAGGTCCGAAGGCGCCGCGTGTCCAGCAGGGCCGAACCTCCCCCTCCTCAGAGGAGAGCTCCGGGCCCGCCACGTGGCCAACAGAAGCCGAGCCTCCCCCTCCGCGGGGAGAGGTCTGAAGGCTCCACGTGCCCCGCGGGACTGACCCTCCTCTCCTCTGAGAAGGGCTCCGGGCCCGCCACGTGGCAGCAGAACGACGCTGCCTGCCCCGAGCGATAGGCAGCGGGCGTAAATACGCCCCATACCTTGCCCGTACAAGGTATTCAAGGCCCGCGTCTTCCCAAGACGCGGAGACGCGGAGCACGCTTCTGTCAGGTGCCATTGCGCCCAGTCGCATCACAGACTGGCGCGCGGTGTCAGAACCTGTCAGCCAATAAACACCGTGACAAGACATCCCATGCCGCCTGCGCCGTCATCAACCACTACGACTAGCATGCGGCATGGGCATGGCGGCAAGATGAAGACTCAAAAGCCTTCGACCAGAGACAACTACCGGCATAACTGCAGATACAATAGATAATAGACAATCTTCCCGGGACCACCTGTCGGGTCCCGGCTCCCCTTGTAAGCCGCCCGAGTCTTGGACTATAAAAGGCTCGGGTAGGCGTTGATAGAAAGGGTTCGCACTTTGCAACTCATACGCTAGCCATCCACTCTCAAGCTGTAACTCACCCCCGAGCTCAGGCCTCCGGCCCTGAGCAGCAAGCAATACAGCGAGCTCCATAGCTCGCCGTGGACGTAGGGTTTTACGCTCCGGTGGCCTGAACCACGTAAAACTCGCCGTGTCAAGCTCTTACTAACTCGTCCATCTGCGCAAGCTTTCCGCTAGGAACTAGCCCCACCGAAAAAAGAGCCTCCGCGGGCGGCCCAGTGCAGGCCCGGGGGAAGTGTCGACTGAACACTTCGACATTTGGCGCGCCAGGAAGGGGGCTTTTCTCCTAGCGCGATGAGTTTCCGCCGACGAAGATGACCAAGCTTCCTTCAGCGGCAAACTCTCCCCCTCCGCGTTCACGGTGAACCGTGACCACTGGGGAGTACAAGTCGACACACTCAGGACGGAGTGTGTCGGCACAAGCGGGTAGCCAGCAGCCGACTCCGGCAACGCCGACTCCGGCTATGCAGGCCCCGACCAGTGTGAGATCTTCTGCAGCGCTGAGCGTACACCATGGAGGTGCGCTAGCTGCAGCAAGAGCGCTGCTGCGCAACCCACCTGCGGGGGATGCGCCCCATTCAGCGACCCAGCAATGGGTCCGGGAGGTGGACCGCCTCGTCGTCGCCGCCGCGAACCCTCGGTTTCGGCAAGGACGGCGCCCAGGACAACCGGCTGTGTCGCTGACGCACACACCCACGGTTGACGGGCTAACGGCGGATTCCAGCTCCTCCAGGCTCCTGTCGACGGACCTGCGAAGGGAACTGGAACGGTGCCACTTGGGCCAGGACGCCCGGGTGTACCTCGAGCGACGCTGAGAAAGGCGTCGCAACCATGAGGCAGGCGACAGCATGTCATCGGCCTCGACACAACCAGAAGGGCAGGCCTTCGCCGCGCGAGCCCTGCCTCAGGCATATGCCGCGCAGCATATGCCACAACTATATGCGCCGCAAGCAGCGGCCCCGGTCTATGGTGCGGCCTTGCCCATGCCGGGATACGCGGTGCCAGGTGTGAACCAAGCGTTCACAGCGCCTGTACCTGCAGCAGAAGGTGCAGGATGTGCGGCCCTTGCACCCCACCTTCGCTTCGCAAGGTGGCCACGCAAGTTTCGCCCGCACCTGCTCGAGAAGTACGACGGCAGCGTCAACCCAGCGGAGTTCCTCCAGATCTACTCCACCGCCGTACTCGCCGCAGGAGGGGACGGGGCTGTCATGGCCAACTACTTCCCCGTCGCCTTGACCGGCCCAGCTCGGTCTTGGCTCATGAATCTACCTCAGGGGTCCATAACCTCCTGGGGAGAGCTCTGCCGGCAGTTCATCGCCAACTTTGGCAGTTCCTACACCCGTCCCGGCATGGAGCTTGACCTCCACGCCGTCAAGCAACAACCTGGGGAGTCACTGCGCTCTTTCATCCAGCGGTTCTCTCAGGTACGCAACACCATCCCGCATATCCAAAGTGCCTCTGTGGTGGTGGCGTTCCGACAGGGTGTCCGGGACGAGAAAATGCTTGAGAAGCTCGCGACTAGAGAGGTCCGCGACGTCTCGGAGCTCTTCATCCTGGCGGACAAGTGCGCCAGAGCAGCTGAAGGGCGGAACTGGCACGCTTTGCCAACCTCCGAGTCAGGAGGACAGCCCGGGTCCGGTGCTGCTGCCTACGGGGTTGGCAAGAAGACCAAGAACCGGGGGAGTGGCAAGATGAAGTCACCATTCACGGCCCCCGTTGCCGCAGCTGCGACGACCAGTGGAGCTCGGGGGCCACGCCCCGACAAAAGGCAGCGGCAATCACCGGTCCCTGACAGGGACCAGGGCGGGCTATGCCCTGTGCATGGCACCGGCAACCATACTGCCGCCGAGTGCTGGGAGATCCAGAGGCTTGCAGAGCGCTTCCGCAAAGGAAGACAGCAGAGGGCTGAAGCACCATCCCACCCTCAGAGGGATGGCAAACAGAAGGTCGATGCCCTAGTCACCGCTGCCCATCAGGTGGGGTTCCAGGAGCCTCAGCGTGTCATAAAGACAGTGCATGACGGTGAGGACTCAAGTTCCGACGGTGACGGGCCAGGGCGTTAGCCAACAGCGGCGCGCCTCCGTGCCTCGAACGTACCTCTCGGGAGCCGCCTAAGGTCTGTCAACCCCTTGAAGGCCTTGCCAGAAGGGGAAGACACCTTAGGTCATCCAAGGCGAGCCCGGGTCCACCTACCCCTTGAAGGCCTTAGCCAGAAGAGGAGAACTCCCCGGGGGCCCCCAGGAGAAGCCGCGCAGGACCTGATCCAGCGCGAAGATAACAACCTCGTCGACAAGACTCGGCTGCAGGGAACACCCCACAACGCACGGTCTCGGCTAATGCTCTAAGCACTACCGCCAAAGAACCAAACACGTCGGGGGCCTGCAGGAGGGCAACCTGGTGAAGCGGCACGCTCTATTCCGAGAAGGACCCATAAGCTCTCCCCCAGCAGGGAAGGTCCCTTCCGAATCATGAAAGCTGCCGCCCCAGGTACACATGCCTTTCAACCAAGAGTGGGATCCATTCCAAAAAATCCTTGCCATGAAGCAACACTGTAAGTCCTACTTCCTGAGCATCGGTAGAACAGGGTTATTCCCTTCTGTAATAGATCCCATAGAATTTAGGAACAGAGCTTGGGGTAGCTAAGTCTCAAGGGACGGTACAGGACTACGTCCAGTTTAGCCTGGTTCCAACCCTAAGCGCGTAGAGTCTTGCTTCCCTTGAAGACAAGGCGGAACATTGCCTCCATGTACAGCCAGAATTCCACCTATGGGCACGAATACAGAGACCTGTTCTACTTAGCTCTCTCTCATGCGTTCATTTAAATTATGCATTAATTTTTATGATCGCACTATCTCTGTATGTTCATCGTACATCTAGCTCCTCCTCTCCTGCGCTCATCCATAGTCGGCATTCGCTATCCTACCGAAGGCGGCTGCGCTTGAGGCACCTGCCGATGGCCGAGTGAGTCTCTCGGGCCTCCCCCAGTCAGGTGTTGCGGTGCCAGTTGGTTACCTCCAGGAAAGGCCTGCGTTGTGCATGGGGGGTCCAGGGTGCGTATCCAGCTTAGCCGGCCCTGAGCCCAAAGCATGCGCATCCTGCCCTCCGGAGGTCCAGGGGAGTACGACCGCTTTGCCTGGTCATGAACCCAAAGCACGTGCACTCTGCTTCCCCAGCGCATGGCCCGGTACTAGGGATCGGACGGCCGTACCCGGACCTCGGAGGGAGCCGGAGCTCCGGCGCCTCGTGCACAGAATTGCCCAAGCCCCATATAGCGAATCAGGATCGTAAGACGGATAAGACTAGGAGACGGGAGGGGAGGAACCCCCGAAGAGAATTATGTTTCCTCTGGCTGTGTGCAGGACCTCCAGGTTATGACGACAGGGGCGGCATGAAGCAGGGGGGAAAGGAGCTACCAACTACTCCGGCCTTGGACTGGAAAGACCAGGACCTGCCCCTCCAGTAGGGGCGGGACCCGGGGCCCCACGTGTCCAGCGGGCCCGGAACTCTCTCCTCCCTTGAGGAGGGCTCCGGGCTCGCCACGTGGCAGGCGGAAACCGGACCTCCCCCCTCGGTGGGAGGGCTCCGAAAGCCCTACGTGTCCAACATGGCCGGAGCTCCCGCCTCTTAAGGAGGAGCTCCGGACCCGCCACGTGGCAGGCAGATTTGGAGCTCCCCATAGGGCGAGATCCGGAGACCTCCGGGGGCCCCTAACACGGTTAGGACCCGGGGAGGGTGTCTGTGCAAAGCTCCAAGATTGGAGATGGCCTCTGAGTACCTTGCGGAGCTAAGGACTCAGTCAGGCAAAGCCAAGAAGGAGAGAAAAAGCATCACAGACACAAATATCCAAGAGAGTCAAATTAAGCGAGGCTCCATGAGCTGGACTACAGACTCGATAAAAAGGGAGAAACAAGTCCTAAGGACCTCCCGGCTCCCGCCGGAACCTTGCGGCTATAAGGGCGGCCACATCCTCGACTTCAGCCCTGGCAGCTTCCTCCCGCTCCGCGGCTGGGCCCTCTCTCGCTGGCTCTAGCGAAAAAGAGGGGTCGCGGCTCTTGAAGCATGCCAGCACATGCGAGGTGACCTCTAAAGCCAAGCCGCGGCCCTCGGCCTCAAGCTCACTGGCAACCACCGAGTCTAGTCTGTCCAGCTTGGCGCCGATCGACTCCAACGCAGGGATCACCTCCGCCACCTTCAATGCGGGAGCCGCGGCCCTCACCGGACTGAAGCCAAGAGGGATCAGGGCGGACCCCGCTCGATCCACGAAGCTTGAGACCGCAAGAGCCTCGGAGGACCGCAAGGCTGAGAGCTCCTCCATCTCGCGGCAGGCCGCCTGCAGAGCCTCCAGGTTTCTCTCGGAGAATTCCTTCTCCTTGGCCGCCAGGGAGCTCTCCCGAAGGTGGAGAGTCTTGGCGAGCCGCTCCAACTCAGCGGCCTTGAAGTCGGCGGTCAGCTGCCGGTCCAAGACCGCCTGGCGATCACGGGAGATCTGTTCCTCCCTCAAGTCGAGGTCTGCCTTCAGGATCTCCAGCTCCTCCATCCGAGCTCGAAGGTCATCCTCGCCCGCAGCCAGCTGCGCGGCGACCCTCTCCGCCTCAGCTGCCATGGAACGCTCCCATTCCTCAACGGCGAGTTCACGGCGCTCCAACCGCTGCCGTATCTCCACAGCAGCAGAGAGGCTCTCTTCGGCCCGGGCGTGTGCCTCCAGGGTCTCCCTGTTGATCTGCCGCGATTGGGTGTCCATGCGGTCGACAGCCCGCTTCATCCGGTCGAGGAGTGCTTCCCTGAAGTCGAGCAACTCCCGCCTGGAGTCGAGCTCACTCTTAACCTTTGCGGTCCTCTCCCGCAAAAGGTTCCCCCAGGTGAGGAGGCGATCCCGTTCAACCGTATACTCCTCCCGCTCGCGCCCTAGCGCAGCCAAGACCTGCCGAACGCTTGTCTCGGCAAGCGCGAAGGCATCCGCCAGAGGCAATGGAGCAACAGAGGCCGGGGCAGTCCCTCCGACCTCCTCCATTACCTCGTCCTCAGGAAGAGCCGACGCACCAGCAACCGAGACGAGACGCCGATCAGGAGAAGCTGGCTCCGAGGCTCTGGCAGCCAGGCCCGCCGGGCTCTCTTCAGCTTCTGGCTCCTTGATCTGAGGAGAGGGGCGAACCGGGGAAGGCGGTGCTGGAGAAAAGGCTGGGCCGCCTAGTGCAGGATCGACCTGCGCTGGCTTGGGGGCCGCGGTGGCCGTCTTGGCAGGAAGAGACGACGCCGCCGAGGAGTCCGGGCACACCGGAACAGGAGACGTTCGCGCTGGCCTGGGGGCCGCGGCAGTTGCCCCTGGCTCCGTGCGCAGCGGCACAGATTCCCCGCAAGTCGGGGAAGGCCGGGAAGCGCGGACACTCCAGTGGGCTCTGAACTCCGACTTCCGAGCCGGGGTAGGACTCCCAGAGCCCGCTATCGTCACTGACGGCCGCTCCGCAGTCGCTTGGACTGGCGGAACAGGGGACGCCCCAGAAGCTTCCCCCAGCGCATCAACCCGGGGCCTCTTCGAGTCGCCACCGGAGGGAGTGTCAGGCACCCCAGAATCCCGACTTGGCACAGACGCAGTTGCTGGAGGAGATCGAGCGCGCTTCTTCTCTGGCGGCGGGTTGGAAGCCATGGCAAGGGAGAACTCAAAGGCAAGAGAGCAAAAGCACAAGAGTCCGAGAAGAAACGCAGAGAAGTGCGAAGGGAAGCTGCAATGTGGGTAAGACCCCCTCTAAAAAACTTCTCGGCTGCAATTCCAAGCGATTCGGAACTCTTCGAATACCCCGCACCGGCAACCGCTTCGGTTCCTAGACCGAGTGCCGATGACGGGTGGGCCCAAGCCGCCTGACTGAAGCGGTGGGGGCAAGGAGTCAGTCTCCTAAGAAGATGAGCCGACAAGGCACTTCGGCGGTTCCCGAAGAAAGCGCCACAACATGCAGAAGTGGCAGTCTTGGGAACCGCCGCAGTAAAAGCAACCATCAATTGAGCGCACGCTCCCACTATCCCGTGGTCGTTCGTGCTCCGGCAGCGGTCAATTCGGGACTTAGAGGAAGTGCACGGATCGGAAGAGACGGAGGTCCCACCTCGGGCTCGCTATCTCCCCCGAGATGGGCCCGGGGGCCACTGTCGGTACCTGAGATATGGGGTACCCCTGCGCACAGGGTAAAATGCCTAAGGAACTCGCCCTTCTCCGCAGGGAGAGCTCCGAAGGCGCCACGCGTCCGGCGGGGCCGGACCTCCCTCTCCTCATAGGAGAGCTCCGGGCCCGCCACGTGGCATACAGAAGCCGGACCTCCCCCTCCGCGGGAGAGAGGTCCGAAGGCGCCGTGTGTCCAGCGGGGCCGGACCTCCCCCTCCTCAGAGGAGAGCTCCAGGCCCGCCACGTGGCCAACAGAAGCCGAGCCTCCCCCTCCGCGGGGAGAGGTCTGAAGGCTCCACGTGCCCCGCGGGACTGACCCTCCTCTCCTCTGAGAAGGGCTCCGGGCCCGCCACGTGGCAGCAGAACGACGCTGCCTGCCCCGAGCGATAGGCAGCGGGCGTAAATACGCCCCATACCTTGCCCGTACATGGTATTCAAGGCCCGCGTCTTCCCAAGACGCGGAGACGCGGAGCACGCTTCTGTCAGGTGCCGTTGCGCCCAGTCGCATCACAGACTGGTGCGCGGTGTCAGAACCTGTCAGCCAATAAACACCGCGACAAGACATCCCATGCCGCCTGCGCCGTCATCAACCACTACGACTAGCATGCGGCATGGGCATGGCGGCAAGATAAAGACTCAGAAGCCTTCGACCAGAGACAACTACCGGCATAACTGCAGATACGGTAGATAATAGAAAATCTTCCCGGGACCACCTGTCGGGTCCCGGCTCCCCTTGTAAGCCGCCCGAGTCTTGGACTATAAAAGGCTCGGGTAGGCGTCGATAGCAAGGGTTCGCACTTTGCAACTCATACGCTAGCCATCCACTCTCAAGCTGTAACTCACCCCCGAGCTCAGGCCTCCGGCCCTGAGCAGCAAGCAATACAGCGAGCTCCATAGCTCGCCGTGGACGTAGGGTTTTACGCTCCGGCGGCCTGAACCACGTAAAACTCGCCGTGTCAAGCTCTTACTAACTCGTCCATCTGCGCAAGCTTTCCGCTAGGAACTAGCCCCACCGAAAAAAGAACCTCCGCGGGCTGCCCAGTGCAGGCCCGGGGGAAGTGTCGACCGAACACTTCGACACGTACATTTGATGCTTCTTATGTTCTCATGAAAAACAAGTATGGAAAAGTCATTGCTAAATATACAGGGCCACGCCACAAGAACTTAAGAACTTGTGTGTGGGTGCCCAAGACTCTTGTGACTAACCTGAGAGGACCCAAGCAAGCTTGGGTACCTAAAACCAAGGAATAATTCTATTTTGCAGGCTTACTCCTCCGACGGATCTAAGTGGGTGCTAGATAGCGGATGCACAAATCATATGACCGGAGAGAGAGGTATGTTTGTGGAGTACGAGTGCAACAAGGATCCAAGTGAAGGTATATACTTTGGAGACAACAGCCAAGGAAAGGTCCTTGGTAGTGGTAATATTGAAATATCCTCTCAACACACCTTATCTAATGTTTTACACGTAGACTCTCTAGATTATAATCTTTTATCAATATCTCAACTATGCGACAAAGGTTACAACTGTTTATTCACTAATGAGGGTGTGACCGTCTTTAGAAGAAGCGATGGCTCAATTGCATTCAAGGGATTGTTGAAGGGAAAGCTTTATCTTGTTGACTTCAACAAAGATAAAGCCAAACTCAACACTTGCTTGGTTGCTAAGACCAACATGGGATGGCTGTGGCATAGACGGCTAGCCCATGTTGGAATGAGAAATCTGCAGAAACTTCTAAAAGGTGGTCACATCCGTGGTCTTAAGGATGTGGTTTTTGAAAAAGACAGGCCGTGCAGCGCTTGTCAAGCAGGAAAACAGGTTGGAGCACCACACCCCGCCAAGAATGTGATGACCACCGCTAGACCGCTGGAACTTCTCCACATGGATCTCTTTGGTCCAATTGCGTACATCAGCATCGGCGGTAACAAATACGGTTTAGTAATTGTTGATGATTTTTCAAGATTTACCTGGGTATTTTTCTTGTATGATAAATCAGAAACTCAGGGAATCCTCAAGAAGTTCTTGAAAAGAGCTCAGAATGAATTCTCATCAACCGTAAAGAATATCAGAAGTGACAATGGGACAGAATTCAAGAACACCCAAGTTGAATGTGACGCCCTCAATTCTGTGGAAAACCACGGAACCGAGAACTAATGCATATGTGTGCCCATGATGTTCATCACACATACACATACGTTCCACAAACTGAATTCAGATTATATATATTACCACGAATAACAGAGTTTATTACAGCACCTCATGAGTCTTGGACTCATGCTCGGAAGTCCTTATTTCTACGCAGCAGAAATCTTATTTAAATGCGGAATCAAAAACTAATGCGGAAGCAAAACTAAGCAGAAGTGGCTTCATCTCTACTCCCTCCACAGGCAAGGTTGAGAACAGATCACACGCCATAATGCTCTACTCGGTCTTCATAGTAGTCTTCTCTTGCTATTGATGAAGAAATAATAATGCAAGTTTGAGTACAATGATGTACTCAGCAAGTGCGGGAATAACACATGACATGCAGCTCATAAACAAGGTAGGCATAAAAGGCTTATTTGCAGAAAAGCAGATTTATAAAACCGTGATAAAACAGCAACTTAACTTTAGATGAATGTATTCCCAGCATGTATGAAATTACCAACATACCTCCATCACTTCCCGTGTTCCATCCAAACATTAACCAATCCTTTACCCATACTCACGAATACCTCCTCGTATTCGCTACCATCTCACCTCATGAAACAACCTTGTCTCGCACCGAGACCAATCTCATATCATGACCCACCAGTCATGCAACCCTTTCTTCATCCAGACTTAACAATTCCAAACCAAACCATAACCAATAACCATAACCAAGAACCTTCCCAATAACCATTCCAGTAACCATCCCATCTAATCATGGCAGTTTAGCCAGGTGCTCGTGACCGTAAGCTCGGCTATCATGATAGTTTTAATAACTCTGCAGAGTTTGCACCTCTTTACCCACAAGTTTGTGATTTCGTCACCCGTCGGCGACTGTAGAACCTCCATTATACCAGTACACAACCGTCGGTGTATGGTCAAGAGATCACAAAATAGCCTTTACAAAGGGGTTACTAGATGTATGGACTCACTAAGGTTTCACCGGCAGGCTAGAATCTCCAATTCTCCCACCCACGGGCCCCCTCTTGTGCCATGCAGTTCCCAGGGCAGTCCTCACTCGACTCCCATTCCCCGCGCCTTCCACAGTCCATGACACTCTAGCAACGTACCTAATTACTCAGCTAAGCCGCACCCATACTTGGCATTGTGGTGGCACTGTTATCCTGGCATGTGCATGCATGAACCGGTCCTTAGATCTACGGCAAGCAAAACCACCATCTCATGCTACCTCATTCACAAACCCAGGCTTGCCTAGATCTCCCTCCGATCCATGTTCATTAACATCATCAGTTCCTCATCATCATTACGAGTGCAGTTAGCTAGACACATCTATCTCGCTTCCCAACCCCATGGACTCAACGAAGCATAAAGCAAAAACCATACCCGACTCATATACTTCCCAGGCAACAAGGGTTGTTTAATCAGAACTAGTAAACTCCTATAAAAAGGGTTTCCCATCATGTTTGACTCAGCACGCACACCTTTTCGCAAAACAAAATAGCTTTACCCAAAACATAGGATCAACATGGTCAAGGAGCACTTGCCTTGTTCTTGCGGTTCCGGTTGTTCTTGGTTCTCAAAACCTTGTTGCTGCAGCTCGTCGTAGACAGCTTCCTGAGTTTGTTCTGCTATGTAGGATTCACGTCCATACAAGATTCACAACAATCAATATCATGCACAAAACCCTAAACTAGATGCGATGATGCACATGCATGCTATCCTATGATTAGTTTCATTAGATTGATCTGTACGTGTTCTTGCATGGCTTGCATGGTCAGAGGTGTTCGGATCAAAGGTGGTCGTGGCGATGATCTTGTTTTTAGATCAAACTGATCATCGAGTGATCTGTCCACGAAAAGGCTTCTGTTCGAAAGGAATCAAAGAACAGATGCAAAGAGATGAACAACATGATGTCGTAAGGTGGTATTGAAGTCCTACCTCATGTTTTTTTCTTGACTTCGAGGTCCTCCTCAGACCGTTTGGTTCTTCTCCGATGATCTCCCTTGTTGCACTTCAGCGATGGTTTGCTCGGCGAGTTAGGGCTAGGCTCTAAGTCGTCGGCTCAGGATTTGAAAGAGAAGTTTGTGGTTTCGGCCAGAGGTTTTGGGTTCTATTTATAATCGGGAAGAGAAGAGTCCTAATCTGATTGGATCCCGAATAAGAGTCTTATTCAGATCTTTGTTGGATCCTAACGTCTTATCTTTGGTAACATCGTGGAATTTAGATCGGTTTATGTTGCGTACCGGTATCTTTACGCGTAAAAACCGCTCCAGAACTCGCTACCTCCGTGATGATGAGCTCCGGAAGCTCCACGTGTTCTCCGGGCCTGGTATCTCCTCATCCGCAGAGACGAGCTCCGGTTGTGCCGCGTGTCAATCGATCGAGACCTCCCTCTTCTTCGGAGACGAGCTCCGCGCACGCCACGTGTGGGTGCTGGTCTTTCCGCCTTTCCTTCCCTCAGGGACATGCCCCGAGGTCGACATGTGTCCAGAAGCGACGGACCTCCGGAGATAAGCTCCGGTGGCGACACGTGTTCAATAGATCCGGACTTCTCGGAGATGGGTTCCGAGATTAACACGTATCCCGTGCGACTGGTCCCCTGACTTCCGCGAGGACTAGCTCCGAAGGTGACATGTGTCCCATGAAAAATGCCTTTGCTTCTTCCGCAGAGGCTAACTCCACGGGCAACACGCGTCCCACAGGGTCGGACCTCTTTCCAATTGCGGAGGTGACCCCCGAGCCTGCCACGTATCCAGTTTAGCGTCAGACCTCTCCCTATCTCTCGGGAATGAGTTCCGAACACGCCACGTGGTCTGCTGGTCGTGGAAGTTGCCTTTGGCGCTCTCAGAGAGCTTTACTGGCTATCCTTTTGATACTTGTTTCTGTTCCCTCTTTTCTAAAAATGTTTTTCTTCTTCATAAAACATGAACATATGCTGACACCCGAGATGAGGGTGTCACATTGAAGAATATCTCAATGAAGAAGGTATAAAGCATGAATTCTCGACACCCTACTCTCCTCAACAGAACGGGGTGGCCGAAAGGAAGAACAGAACATTGATCGAAATGGCGAGAACAATGTTGGATGAATACAAGACGACAGACCGCTTGTCATGCCACAAATCGGTTGTACCTTCATCGACTACTGAAGAAAACTCCATATGAGCTTCTCACGGGTAAAAAGCCTAATGTTTCTTATTTCAAAGTTTTTGGTTGCAAATGTTTTATTCTGAACAAGAAACCAAGGGCCTCGAAGTTCACTTCGAAGTCCGATGAAGGATTCTTGCTAGGATATGAATCGAATGCCTACGCCTATCGTGTCTTCAACAAGGTGTCCGGCCTTGTTGAAGTAGCACGTGACGTAATGTTCGATGAAACTAACGGCTCACAAGTGGAGCAAGTCGATAAGTTTATGCTAGATAAGGAGGAAGCTCCATGTGAAGCGCTGAAGAAAATGACACTTGGTGATATCCTACCACGAGAGGAAACACAAGACGAATTTCAAAAAGGAAGCAATTATCAAGGGGGAGCTCCTACACAAGATCAGGTTGAGGAAGGTCAAGAAGATCAAGATGATCATGGAAGCAATGATCTAGGGGAGGGAGACATGACACATGAAGACAATGAAGAACAAGCAACTATACAAATTCCACACCCAAGAGTAGTGCAAAGAGACCATCCTGTCAACAATATCATTGGAGATATTGCTAAGGGAGTAACTACTAGATCTCAAATTGAAAATTTGTGAACACTATTCTTTTGTGTCTTTTCTGGAGCCATACAGGGTAGAAGAAGCCTTAAGGGATCCAGACTGGGTGATTGCGATGCAAGAGGAGCTGAACAACTTCAAAAGAAATGAAGTGTGGGAGCTGGTGGAAAGACCAAGGGCGAACATCGTTGGAACCAAATGGGTCTTTCGGAACAAGCAAGATGAACATGGAGTGGTGACAAGAAATAAAGCAAGGTTGGTGGCCAAAGGTTATTCTCAGGTGGAAGGTTTGGACTTCGATGAAACTTTCGCTCCTGTAGCTAGACTTGAGTCCATTCGCATTTTATTGGCATATGCTACTCACCATAATTTCAAGTTGTATCAAATGGACGTCAAGAGTGCCTTCCTCAATGGTCCGATAAAGGAGGAAGTCTATGTGGAGCAGCCACCGGGGTTCGAAGATCAGGAGTATCCCAACCATGTCTATAAACTGCATAAGGCTCTCTATGGCCTCAAACAGGCTCCTCGAGCCTGGTATGAGTGCCTTAGAGATTTTCTAACTCAAAATGGATTCAAAACTGGTAAAGCTGACTATACACTCTTTACTAAACATTTTGATGATTATTTATTCGTATGTCAAAATTTATGTTGATGACATTATCTTTGGATCCACTAACAAGTCCTTCTGTGAAGAATTTAGCAAAATAATGACAGACAGGTTCGAGATGTCAATGATGGGTGAATTGAAGTTCTTCTTGGGATTTCAAGTGAAGCAACTGAGAGAAGGTACATTTATAAGCCAAACTAAATATACACAAGACATTCTCAAGAAATTCAATATGGACAAAGCCAAGCCCATCAATACACCCATGGCCATCAACGGACATCTCGACCTCAATGAAGACAGTCCAAATGTGGACCAAAAGGTATATCGGTCCATGATTGGCTCCTTACTTTATTTATGTGCATCTAGGCCAGATATTATGCTTAGTGTTTGCATGTGTGCAAGGTTTCAAGCCGCACCTAAAGAGTGTCACTTAATTGCTGTAAAAAGAATCCTAAGGTACCTTGTGCACTCACCCAACTTGGGCCTTTGGTATCCCAAAGGATCCAAGTTTAACTTGATAGGGTATTCCGACGCCGACTATGCAAGATGCAAAGTCGATAGAAAGAGCACGTCAGGGACTTGTCAATTTCTTGGTAGGTCCCTAGTTTCTTGGTCATCTAAAAAGCAGAACTCCATTGCTCTTTTCACAGCGGAAGCGGAGTATGTTGCAGCCGGTAGTTGTTGTGCGCAACTACTTTGGATGCGACAGACTCTTAGGGACTACGGCTACAATCTAAGTCATATCCCGCTTCTATGCGATAATGAAAGTGCTATAAAAATTGCACACAACCCTGTAGAGTACTCAAGAACTAAGCACATAGATATCCGTCATCACTTTCTTAGAGATCATTCATTAAAAGGTGACATTGCTATTTCACATGTTAGGACTGAAAAACAACTTGCGGATATTTTTACCAAACCATTAGATGAGAAAAGGTTTTGTGAACTAAGAAATGAGCTAAACATTGAAATGAGCTAAACATTCTTGACTCTCGAAATGTGGCTTGAAACATTGCATACCTGGTTGCAACTTAAAATGTTCCTTTGTATTGTTAAAAATGCTCCTCTTCTCCTTTTCTACTCAGAAAACTATCTTAATGAAGAAATCTTGTGAATTATGACCATTGTTTGATTGCTGATTGCCTACTGGTCATAATCACCAAGACTATTTGCAAAATTATTGTCCTTGGATCACCTCTAAACACTACTATCTGCATCAAGTCTGTTGGAACCGGACTTGTCCGGTTGTCGACCGGACTAGTCCGGACAGACGACAATTAGGTTAATTCAGGGGCACCGGACTAGTCCGCTACCATGACCGGACTAGTCCGGTCAGTCGCATATAGAAGGAGCTGGCCGGACCAAACCCCTCCCTCTCCACTCATAAGCACTTTGTCTCACCCCCTCTCCTAAACCCTAGCTCCCAAAGTGATTTTCGAGTTGAGCCCTCAAACTCGGAGTTTTCTCCGTGAAAAAGCCTCTCCTCGACGAGTGGATTCTACTCTCCGGACTCATCCGGATAGACTCTTGCTCCTTCAACACGAATCTTCAAATCTTGGTAAATTCCCCCCTAAAACCAAAATCTACACTTTTCTAGTTCTAGCTAGTTTCCTTTGATTTCAAAAGGATGTACATTGCCTAAATAGATGTATTCCTACCACTTTCCTGCCCTTGTGTCCTTAGATAGGAGATTTGATTCAAATGAAACATTAGGGTTCTTATGCTAGGCCGGACTAGTCCGGCGCTCAGATGCGGACAAGTCCGGTCCACCGGACAAGTCCGCACTCTGAAACCAGACAAGTCCGGTCTGTGACAGTTGAACCCTTACATTGCCATTTGAAGTCGGTAATGCGTCCATTTGCATCTAATCCTTGAACTCCTATCAGGCATCATGTCTTCAGGCTCAGATGACGGCTCTTTTCACCTTGACGAAGAAGTTCAACGTGAAAGAGTGAGGAGAGCTAAGGAGGGAGTGATGAAGAAAAGACATGATGTCAATGTCCACTCTTCACCTTTCGATGAAAATTTGCCTAAGAAGAGGAAAGTAATTGTGAAGAAGCCTCGAGGGAAGGCTATGGCCGAGAGCTCCTCAGGACCTAAGAGGACTCTCAATAAAGGAAAAGGGCTTGCTAGTGGCCCCATTGGGCCTTTGAAAATGAAAAATCCCGTTCATCGCAACAGGCAGCCTTCAAGTGAGGATTTCACTGGAAAAGGGGGTGAGCTAGCTGATAACTTTAGGAAGATTGAAGTGTATGACCGACCTAAACAATGTTCTGATCCAAGGTTCTGGAGCAACTTCCATGCAGACTACTATGAGCATGTGTACATGAAGAATCCTGTAGTAGAGCGTCAATGGCTAAATGTTGGATACCTGAAGTCGAAGAGGTATCCTGCCTTTCGTGAGATGGTGGAGGCCTTAGAGAGGCACGGTCTGACGGACCTGCTATCCTTTGAGTATGACTGGAACAATGAAGTCATTACCCAGTTTTACTCCACTCTCTACTTTGCTCGTGGTGATGGAGACAGTTTTACTTGGATGACTCATGGTTCAAAGTATACTGTCACTTATGATGAATTTGCTAGGATTCTTCACCTCCAACACACTTTGGATCATGAACTGGTCATCCATAATCTGAAACCCCTGGAGAAGGAAGAGCTTGAGTTTCTCTATGACACAAGGATGCCATATGTTCCTCCCACCATCAAATATCTGAAGCCCTTCTTTGTGGTCCTCAATAGAGTCTTGAGAAAGACTATAGCTCCGAAGGATGGAGATGCGGGAACTATACAAGGGACCTTGAGGACTCTCATGAAGGTCATTAGTGGAAGGAGACCATTCGATGTTTTTGAGTATATCTACAACGACATCGTGAACATCTCAATCACCCGCAATAGGTCCTGTGGATATGCACCGTATATCATGTACATGATTGAGAAAGTGACGGGACTCGAGTTCGTCAAGGATGTCAAGCATGCGGGGTTGAAGCCGCAAAAACCCACCGAGTACACTCTCCCCCCGGCTCCAACTGCCCTGTCCTCTCCACCAGTGGAGAGGAGATCAAAGCAAGCTCATGATGTCACTAGATCTGCAGCTGCTCCTCCTGGGTCTCCACCTGCCCAAGAATCATCCAGTGGCACCCTCAAGGTGCTCTCCTCCATCTTTGCCTGCTGCCGCAAGATCGAAGACAGGCAGCGCAAGGAAAAGCTTGCAAGGAAGAAACATCAACAATATGTCAATGCCAATATCAAGTCTATCTGTGCAAAGCTTGAGATTGAGCCCGTTGGATCACCGCCCACCTCCGAGGACTCAGAGGAAGATCCTGCTCCCGTGGATGCCAAAGTTGGTGAAGATGAAGATCAGACTGAGACTGAAGGAGGAGGCAGCGATGAGTGATTCCCCTCAATTTTTCTCTTTTTGGTGCCTTGATGCCAAAGGGGGAGAGATTGAGATTAGATTTGGACTCTAACTATCTAGTATTAGTTATTAAGCTCTTTTGTGATCAAGGACATGTACCTATTTTAAAATCTTGTAATGCACTATTTCTTTTCTTATGTGTGATGCACTATGCTCTAATGCCTACTTATATGTTCACTATTGTTTGTCTTTAATTTATCACATTTTGTTTATCACACACCTGTTAGGCACCCCACCATAAGGTGTGTGCATATGTGAGAAGCTTTTTGTGAATTCTTTATTATTCTCATATGTGCACACCTTATGAAAATAACCTTTTTATTCTCAATTGTGATATCTCAAATAGTTGTCATCAATCACCAAAAAGGGGGAGATTGTAAATGCATCTAGGATATCCCTTGTGGGTTTTGGCTAATTGATGACAAGCATATGAGATCCTAACGAAATGATTGCAGGACAAACAAAGTGAACTAGCTCGGTGCACACAAAAAGGTGAAAAATAAAATGCTGCCCGAAAAGGAAGACTTTAGTGGAATTTAGAAGAGCAAATTAGATGTAAATGTATAGGGTGTGTGTGAGAGACACATCCCAAGAGCTCAGGACTTTTCGTAAGGGTAAGGGGTTAATAATCAACTAAAATCCACTGGACACCGGACTAGTCCGTCCATGGCCTGGACTAGTCCGGTCAGCTTACTGGAATGCAACCGGACAAGTCCGGTTTTAGACCGGACTAGTCCACTCATGTCTCTGTTGTCCTCTTTAGAGGACTGCGGACTAGTCCATCCATGCGACAGGACTAGTCCGCTAAACTTTCTAGAACCCCACTTCACATGGCACCGGACAAGTCCGGTTTTAGACCGGACTAGTCCGGTTAACCCACTGGAAGTAGACCGGACAAGTCCGATAATATACCGGACTAGTCCGGTATTAGGTTTTACAACGACAATCTTTTGGAAACCATATAAATGGGTGATCCACGGCCTCCCAAAAGAGAGACAGGACTAATACTGCAGCAAACACAAACCCTAGAGCTGCCACCTTGTCCCAAGAGCCCAAAACACATCTCCCCACACATCTAAAGTGCAAAAATATCAAAATCAATTGAACACTTGGATTCGGGATTGGGAGATCGTTGTTCTTTTGTTGTGAGCTCTTGGGGTTTGATCTCTCTACACTCATATTCTGCATTGTAATCTTTTTGAGTGTATTTGATCATTTTCTCATTGTAATTCTTGTTGGAGCCCTCAACGTGTGAGGTTGCCCCACAAACTCGTTGATTACCCGTGATAGTGGAGTCAAGTCGGCCTTTGTGGTGACTTGAAGAGGGAAAGGGTTGGGAACCCGGCTCTGTGTGAGCTTCCTCAACGAGGACGTAGATCTCTTGGTGAGATCGAACCTCGGTAAAAATTCGTATCTTTTGTCTCTCACTTACTTTACATTTTGATACATTAGATCACTAGTTTGCTAATGATCATTTGAGTTTCTTATAAGTTTGCACGTGCATTCATACAATAAACTTAATTTATAAAAACTATTGTTCTCATTCCGCTGCTAAAAGATTCAATTTCTGAAACACACTTAATTAACTCACATAATTCAGCACACCGGACTAGTCCGCCCACACAACCGGACTAGTCCGGTCAATCAAGTTTCTGATAACTCTATTAAGTGTGCAGTAATCTTTTAAAGGCCTATTCACCCCCCCTCTAGGCCACATTCAATGATGACCCATATTGAATCATATCCTGATTGGGTCCTAGGCAATCCCACTATGAAATCCATACCGATTTCTTCCTATTTCCATTCAGGCACTTTGAGTGGTTGAATAATCCTGCGGGTCGTTGATGTTCTGCTTTCACCAACTGGCATGTGTCACATAGGGCAACATGTTCCGCGACATCTCGCTTCATGCCATACCACCAATACCTGCTCTTGAGGTCCTGGTACATCTTCATACTCCCAGGATGAATGGAATAGTCAGAATTGTGAGCCTCCTTCAAAATCAATTCCCGGATCTTCTTTACTTCTGGCACACAGATTCTTTTCCCGTGCCACACCGTTCCTTGTTCATCCTCTCTGAAACCAGGGGCTTTATTTTCCTTGATGAGTTGCCTGATTTCTTGTATCTTCTCATCATCCTTTTGACCCTCGCGTATTTCTTGCTCTAGTGTGGAGTCCCCTTCCATGGCGATGGCTTCACCACTATTCACAAGGCATAGATTGAGCCTTATAACCTTGTCCTTCAATTCTGCAGACATGTCCTTCAAGCTCAACTTATTGACCTGCACTTTCCGACTTAAAGCATCTGCCACGATGTTTGCTTTCCTAGGATGATAGTTGATGCCCACATCAAAGTCATTGATTAGCTCTAACCATCTCCTTTGTCTGAGATTGAGATCTGGCTGTGTGAAAATGTACTTTAAACTCTTATGATCCGTATATATCTCTGTCCTCTTCCCCATCAAATAGTGCCGCCAAATTTTAAACGCGTGTACCACTGCGGCTAGTTCTAGTTCATGTGTAGGATAGTTCTTCTCGTGCTTCCGGAGCTGCCGGGATGCATAAGCCACGACATGCCCTTCTTGCATGAGAACACATCCCAACCCGTTTTCAGAGGCATCGCAGTACACCGTAAAGTTCTTCTGCATATCTGGCATAACTAGCACTGGGGCTGTTGTCAATCTTTTCTTTAACTCTTGAAAACTCGTCTCGCACTGCGGCGTCCATGTGAATGTGATTCCCTTCTCCAACAGTTTGGTGAGGGGTCTCGAGATCTTAGAGAATCCCTCAATAAACCGTCGATAGTATCCTGCCAATCCCAAGAAGCTTCGAACTTCCCCGACATTTTCAGGGGTCTTCCACTTCTGTATATCCTCGATTTTGGCGGGATCCACGGAGATTCCTTCCTCCGAGATTATATCTCCTAAGAAGGGAACTCTCTTCAGCCAAAACTCACACTTGCTCAACTTGGCATATAGTTGGTGTTCTCTCAGCCTCTGCAACACCAACCTTAGATGTTTCTCATGTTCCTCTTCATCTTTGGAGAAGACGAGAATGCCATTTATGAAAACCACCACAAATTTGTCCAGATATTCCATGAATACCTTGTTCATGAGATACATGAAGTATGCCAGGGCATTCGTTAGCCCGAAAGGCATGACAGTGTATTCATACAGTCCGTACCGAGATACGAATGTTGTCTTGGGAATATCAGTTTGCCTTATCTTAAGTTGGTGGTACCCCGATCTGAGATCAATTTTCGAGAACACACAAGCTCCCCTCAACTGATCAAATAAGTCTTCAATGCGGGGTAATGGGTACTTGTTCTTGATGGTTACCTCATTCAAGGCACGGTAGTCCACGCATAACCTTTGGGTTTCGTCCTTCTTGGGCACAAATATCACTGGAGCTCCCCAAGGTGAGGAACTAGGACGAATATATCCCTTCTCCGTCAATTCTCTCAAATGATCCTTGAGTTCTCCCAGCTGCTTGGAGTCCATCCGATAAGGTCTCTTGTATATCGGGGCTGTTCCAGGTACTAGCTCAATTGTGAATTCCACTTCACGATCCGGAGGCATACCTGGCAACTCCTCCGGAAAAACATCTGGATATTCCCTGATGGTCCTGATCTCCTCCACTTTCACCTCAACTTGATTTAATTTAATGTCCCTCCTAGGCTCTTGTATTGTTATAAACTTTACTCTTGTGCCACTAGGGTGAGTTAGTTCCACCGTTCTGGTCGAACAATGGATGACCCCCTTATGTTTGGTCAACCAATCCATGCCAAAAATAATATCTATCCCTTGTGAATCTATCACTATGAGGTTGGCAGTAAATACTACCCCATTAATGTCTAGATTCACCTTGGGACACACTCGTCTTGTCCTTATTTCTGCACCTGGAGAGTTTACTGCTAGCATATGGTTCATTTGTGTTGTTGCTAGATCGTGCTTCTTAACAAACCCTTGAGCAATGAACGAGTGGGTAGCACCAGAATCGAACAACAGGGTTGCAATGTGTAAATTGGCAGGAAACTTACCAACTACCACGTCGGGTGCCTCTTGCGCCTCCTCCATGGTGACGTGATTCACCCGTCCTCGCATTACATTCTATTGTTGCGGCTGCGCGGGCTTCTTCTTTGGGCACTTATGGGTGTAGTGCCCCACTTCACCACAGTTAAAGCATTGCACCCCAACCTTAGGTGCCTGGCCTTTGTTGTCTTGGGGTTGGTTTGGGGGTCCTTGTACTGCTGGTCGAGGTGGATATGCGGGGCGAGGCTGCTGTACGAACTGACGTTGTGGCTGTATTGGTGCTGCCGGAGGCCTGTAGTTCGGGTTGTACCCTCTTGGTGCTGAGTAGGGTACCGCAGCACGGTTCGTCTGCCCGGCGGGTTGCTGCATCAGACGTGGGCGGGTGTTGCTCCCTGAGGCTTGGTGTGACCACCCGGCTTTCCGCTTGTTCTCATTTTTCAAGGCCTTCAGCTTCCTTTCTACCACAAAATACTCTGTCCACCATCTTTTGGAAGCTTTCATACTCGTTGGAGGACATTGCACACTGCATTTCTGCGGTAAGTCCTTCCACGAAACAATCCTGTTTCTGCTCATCAGTCTCTATGTCCCGTGGGGCATAACGGGAGAGTTGAGTAAATTTAGTGAGGTATTCCCTCACACTCATGTTTCCTTGCTGCAGTCCCAAGAACTCATTCCTCTTGTTTTTGAGTTCACCCCTTGGTATGTAATGGTTGCGGAAGCTACGCTTGAATTCTTCCCAAGTGATGTTCTCAGGATCATGATGGGTGGCCACGTAGGCGGTCCACCAATCAGCAGCAGGTCTATGCAATTGATGAGAGGCAAACATCACCCTCTCATACCCTTGGCACTGTATGATCCTCATCTTGCTCTCAATGGTTTTTAGCCAATCATCTGCCTCCAGAGGTTCAGCAGCACTTGCAAACTTCGGAGGTTGAGTTCCTAGAAACTCACTCAACCTTGGTTGGCGTGGTGCAGCTTGTGGAGGTGGAACTTGATGCAAGTTTGCCACCACTTGAGTCAGGTTCTGGATGAGCTGATTTTGATTCTCAAGCATTTGGTGGATGGGATCAACTCCCTCACGGCGTCCACTCCTGTCTTGGCTCCCAGGAAGATGAGGGTTGCAGGCCTCATCGTTGTTGTTGGCGGGGTTGGCAGCACGACCCTTTCCTTCAGGGTGTCACGAACATCCTGAAGCTCCTGCTGACACTCCTGCAGTCGAGTGCTAAGCATAGCAGCATCCTCCAAGCACAGGTCCATGTGCTCATGGGAAGTCCCCTGCTGCACTGGCGGTACTTGTACTCCGTTGTACCACTCTCGCTCTGGAGGACATACATGTACTCGGTTCTGTCCAGGTGTCGGCGATAGATGTGACTCTGGCAGGTGATGGCCTCCCAGGTAACATCCTTCTCCGCATTGACCTGTGTCGCTCGACAAGCTGGAGAGCGGTGGATCTTGAGCAGCTGATTTTCGTGGATAATCCTCATCTCTGAACTCCATTCTTCCCTCTTCTCACGGATGGTCCTGGTGGAGCTATAGTGTATAATTAGCTTGCCCGTATTGCCGGCGGCTTGGAGCATATGTTGAAGACGGCGCAACAAGCCTCCTACTGCCAATCTGTAGGAAAGGTACGTCACCGGACGACTCTCCTCTCTTTGGGCAAGGGCAACTACGGGAACTTTCCCTCCTGTGGACTTGCGAGCGGTGCGAATCATGCGAACCATCTAAAACAGAAAGCATTTAAACTTAGGTTAGATAAACTTTTAAACCAAAAATCCTATTTTGAATGAAAGTTGGGGTAAGATGAAGAAAGTGACTCCATTAAATAACACTTTTCAACACACACCTTGTAAAATAGTTTTTAAGAAAATAGGGCCCTTAAATACGTCCATTTCTACCTAGGTCCACGTTCCTACGGGCAACCTTGGCTCTGATACCACTTCTGTCACACCCGGTTTCTCCGAAGAACAACTGAGTGAATATCACATGTATGCCAGGATCATTTTCTCATACATGTGATGACAAATAGTGAAGCATCATTTATTACAAGCCAGGTGTCGAATATAAATAAGTCTTACATAGCATATGTCTCGATGGACGTTAATAAATTCATCACAAATAAATAAACTAGCAGCGGAATATTATTCTTGTGGGCTCCGTTACAGGCATTGCCCGGGGGACTCCATGAACCTAGAAACCTTCTTCGGGTCCAAAGTCTTGATCATTAAACACCACTTCATTATCTTGACCTGAGCAGCAATATAAACCAACAAATATGCAAGGTTGAGTACCGATGGTACTCAGCAAGTGTGGGAAAGTTATGTCATGCATGGCTAGAACAAGGAGAGGTTGAACTCATGGTTAAAGCACTACGCAATTAATACCTATCACCTTAGCTTATTAAGCACCTACATTACTACACAGGTGAAATGGTCCCAATGTCCCATCCCACCATCATAATCAAATAACCATAACATCATTTCCAATGTTAAGCTCCCCGCTTAACATCCACAACTTCCAAAGCCATCATACTCTAATCATGAATAAGTCCAAGCCGCTCTTGACCGTGAGCACGGCTGTCATGACAGTTTTGACTCTGCAGAGTTTGCACCACTGTACCCACATGTAGTGATTTCATTCCCCGTTGCCGGGTGGACTAAAAGAACCTCCATTATGCCAGTGGCTACGAACCACATTCACACTTTCCAGGTGTGTAGCCAGGAGATCACTACGAAGCATTTACAAAGGGATTCCCGACGAGCGTGGGCCCACTGAGGTTTCACCCCTAACAGCATACAAGAGGCTCTAACCCCGCTGCAGTGGCCCCCTCTTGAGCCTTGCGGTTCATATGGTAGTCCAGCTGACACCTACTCCCCGCACCATCCAACACACCCATACTACGCCGGGGATACACCTAATTAATTGGCCAAGCTGCCCCATCTCAGCATGTGGTTGGCACGGTAAAGCCAGGTTACATGCTCCATGAACCAGTCCTTAGGATCCAGGCAAGTACTAAACACAAACCCGAGTCTCGTGCACCCAGCACCAACCAAAACATCCAACTTGCCTTGATCCCTACCTCTACATAACTCACAATATCTCATTCAAGAGTATGGTAAAATAAACTGATGATCTCATATCCCAAATATCCCATTCTAAGCATGGCTAAGCATATGCATAACAATAAATGACATGATAAAATGAATCCCAACCCAAGCTACAAGGAAACAATATAATGCAATTCTAGGGAAACTTCCTAGCATGAGTTTCATATTTCATTTGACAATGCAAATAATTCTATCGACACATCCTAGCATAGGATCAAAGTGGTCAAGGACACTTACCTTCTTCTTGCTGCTCTAGGAATGGGTAGTCCTGATCTTGGAAAGGAAGAACTTGCTCTGGAACAGGTTCTACTCATACCATCACACATAGCAAAAGAAAACAACAATCCATAAGACATAGTTCACACTTCCACTTCATACAAACCACACATTCACATTTATGAAAGCCCTTCACATTTCTATGTGTTGTGGTTACTCTATGTGTGTTGATTTTGGCTTACATGCACTTTTGAACATGTGTATATGATTTCTACTTTTGTATTCACATTTATGTTTGCATACTATATATGAGTTTCCAATTTAAATAAATTCCTTATATTCAATTACTACACCTTTTAGCTACCAAGTATGCATGAAAGGTATTTTCCTAGTCCATATGTGTCTTCAGACCTTCTACCAACCCTAAACTGAATTCTTTGGATTTTGGAAACTTCATTTATCATTTTCTAGTTATTCATACCTAGTTTGCTATATTTTCAGATTTATTTCCTATGCCTAAATGTGAACTTTATTATGAAAATAGTAAGACACCTCATCTAAACAGAATAGGTTTTGGGTCTAAAATATTAAATAATATATTTTTGAACTTCTCCTCTGATGTGAACTATTTTACATTTATTTTACTAATTTTCAGAATTATTCTCTACTTAAAAATTGTGTCCCTATAACTAATAAATGTGAATAATCAATTAAACAGATTTATTTCAGCCAAAAATCTATTTTTATCTCACTCCAAAGTTTTCCAAGTACTAGGAAAGTTTTTAATTTGAATTTGCAATGTGTTTGTCCCATCTTTTAAATTTTAAATACTAAACACATAGTCAAATTCCTAAATTTAATATCACATAGGGTTAAAAAGGTAAATTCACCCCACTACAGGGTCTATTATATTATTTTAAGAATTTCCAGGGGTCTAACTACACATAACAGAGGGATTTTGCTAATTTTTATTAAGTCCAGGGGCTAAAACTGATTTTTAATTGAATTTACATGAATTTCTGAAGTTCCAGGGGCTAGATCAGAAGTTTCCGGGGCTAGCTCGTATTTTCCGAGAACCCCAGGGGGTAGCGCGTAAGAATTCCGGCCTTTATAACGCGGGGCTGACGTGGACCGTCCGATTTAAAACAAACGGCTGAGATTATAACGTCGAACTGGTACGCGGGGATTTAAATTCTACCGTGCGATTTAAAATAGACGGCGCACAAGCGGCCACGTCGCTCTGATCGAGCACGGGCGGCGCTGCCCGGCGGCGCACGGCGGCGGGAGGCCGTGATCTCGCCGGAGAGTTTCGGATCTTCGTCAATTCTTCCTCAAACTGTGATTTTATGGCATAGATCGGTAGAGGGGAGGTCGGGGATCTCACCTCGAGGGTTTTCTTAAACTCGGAGGTCCTAGAAAGCGGTCAGCGACGAGGTCCGAGGTGAATTCACGGCGAGGCTCGTCGGCGCTGTGTTTGAAGCGCAAACCACCGAGTTTTCTGCACCTGCGCGGTTCCCCGGAGGCGGTGGATCAAGACCAGCGAGTTAGATCAGAATTCCGGAGCGAAGATCGAGCATAATTTGCCGGAGAAACTCGGGTTCTCACCGGGAGGAAAAACGGCGGATCGCGGGGGAAAAACAGGACGATGCTGGGGTTTTTATAGACGGGGAAGGGCGGCGTGTTAGTTTAGATCGAGTTGGAGTCCTCCGGAACCAGAATTTGGCTGGGAACGCGCGGTTTTCCGGGTTAGTTTCGATCGGGTGCGCGCGCGGAGGAGTCCCGGGTTCGGACGAGCGGGAGCTCGGGGATGACAGGTGGGTCCCGCCTGTCTGCGAGAGGTGCGCGTGCGCGCGGCTGCGGGCTGGCGCGGGGGTTGGGTGGGCTGGCTGGTGGGTTTCGGCCCACTGGCCGGGAAGGTTTATTTTTTTTCTTTTTCTTTTTCTTTTTCATTTCTGTTTTGAATTTAATTTGAATTCCAGTTTGAATTTGAATTTTTGCAACACATGCAATACGTCCAAAAATTTTTAAATTCCCCTCTTAATAGGATTTTGGGGTGTTACAGTCCTTACCCTTCTGCGACGGGTCACGGCGGATGGGTAGTCGAGCGTTGAGGGAGGTCAGTCGAGCACCGAGCCCGGACCAACGGCTCCCATCGAGTGTCTCTACGCGTCCTTGGGTGCTCGAAGCTTGGATGTCCGTAACATTCCGGCTCCCGCCTCTGTTGCAACGGAGAGGGTGAGGCAACCCAGTCCGGAGCCGTCATAAATAACGTATTTTACACATGCTCTCACGACGGTGTATGTATATAGCTAACCGTCATGAGAGCATATAATTATCACTCAATTTTATACACAGTATTCAACTAAATAAAATGAAGCAAATACTTAACAATTAAACTAACGAAATAAGAGATTATCTAATGTAACAACTACTTATCGCCTAAAATAAAACCAAATAATAAACTAAAGACAATTTTCAACTAATTAATTTTCAACTAAATTTACAATTCAATTTACAACCAGGCTTTCAAATCCTAGGTGTTTGACCAGGCGCGCAGGCGGCGGGCGGTGGTGGAGGCGGCAGAGAAGTAGGCGGAAGGGTGTGGCGGGGGCTGAAGAGGCGGACTCAGGGGCTCGGGGGAGGAGGCGGGCTTGGGGCGGAGGCGGGCTCAGGCTGAGGAGCCCAATCACCACAAACCGTTGGTTGAGACACAACCCTCCACATTTCAGATGGGTTATATAAAACTTTAATTTAAGCCCAACCCTACTGATTCTCTTCCCCACCCCTTCTATCTCCTCTCCAAGCGCGGCGGCAGGCAGGAAGTCTAGAACGACAGCGGTGGCGAGGTGGCGGCGGTAACAATAAAAGGCATCGACGTTGACGACACAAGGCGGCGGCGACACCAGGCAGCGGAAGTGGCACCAGGCGGCGCGATGGGCTGGCGGCGCCCGTGTAGCGACGGGGGCGCACGGCCATGCGCCGGCGGTGGCGACGACTGGCCAGGCAAGGTGAGCCTCCCTGGTGTCCTCCCGCCGCCAACTGGACTTTACAACTAAACTAAATTATTTACAACTAATACAAACAATAAACAACAGACTACAAATAAATTGACAAACTAAATAACTTAGAACTAATCGAAATGCAATTTAAAACTAAAACAAATAATTTACATAAATTAAACAACAAATATTAAAAGTTACTTGTTTTTGTCGGTGACGTGGCGCGGGGAGGCCGGGGACACTAGGCGGCGGCGAACAGGGGCGGGGCCGGGCGGCTGCCGGGGGCGAGGCCGGGTCGCAGCTGAGGGCGGGGCCGGGAGAGCGGCGGCCGGGGGGCTGGTGCCGGGTGGCGGCCAGGGCGGGGCCGGGCAGCGGGTGGAGGTAAGCGGTGGCGTGGCCAGGTGACGGCCGTGGTGGAGGCACGGGCGGCGACGGGAGAGAGAAGCGGGCGAGCAGGCCGCCGCTCGTGAATAAGGTTAGGCCATCATCAATAAGGTTTTATTTACGACGGCCAGACCTGTGCCGTCGTAAATAAGGTCTTATTGACGACAACCAATTTTGGCCATCGTAAATAGCCTTATTTACGACGGCCAACCCTATGACCGTCGTAAATAAATCTGTCCGTTGTAAATGTTGCTTTTTCCTGTAGTGTGGTGCGAGATAAGAAATCAAAAACAAACAACAAAAATACCATGTGCATATGGCAATAAAAACTTACATGATTATAAATACAAAAAGTAAAATACAAGTATGTAATGGACAATAGGAAAGAGGTAATATGTGATGAGGTGGTTGAATCTTTTGATAAGAGAGATAATTTCGATTGATGCATGGAGTCGACATTCAAGGTCTGACTACAATCATTCAAGTACGCTGCCGTACCATCTAATACACCAACTCTAATTATCGCTAAATTTTCCTTAAAAAAATGGTTGCTATATGATGAATGTATTAGGTATGATTTTCCGATAGCTACGTTGATAATCCGATACTCCAAGCAGAATACGAGAACACTAGTGTTGATGGTACTAATTTTGACCATCAATATGTCTCAATTATATGAAGGAGTAAACATTTCTTGCAGGCATTGTCTATAGAAATAACATAATTCCACTTGTACTTGGAGAAATGGTGCATGCACCATTTTATTGTAAAAATGAGAAAGAATTGATGGAGTGATCCTGAAAACTACCATCTCAGACAATCACAGGCTAACATGTGGCAGCACATGGATCCATGGACCCATTCCTAGAGTTATCCGAGTGAATCTAACGATGTATCACCTGAGGAAGGAATGAGGACCCGCCTATCAGTCACTTAGAAGAAACACACCCGCGAAGTGGGCCACCCCAGATTCGGCCAAACCAGGGATTCAGCCGACCTGGTCCTGGCGCCATTCCCGGTCAAACGACGCGTGTCATCTCCTGGTGGCTCACTAATGGCGGCAACAACTACTTCCCACACAGATTCTGGCTTCAAACCGCCTTAACTCATATATAAATACCCCCACACTCTTGCTTCAAGTGCTAGCACTTGAGCATCATTCTCTTGTATACACATTACTCTTATACCTTAGTGAAGTTTAGGTTGTAGAGAGTTGCCTCTAGTTTCCAAGTCCATCTTGGGAAAAGTATGACTCATGTATCTTTTTCTTTATTTGTGACTTTATGCTTATTTATAATAGTAGTCCTTTATTATTCATATGCTTGGATGAAGCGTTTCTTGTTTGATTGTAGATTCTATATATGTGATATGTATAGTTGTCTTTATGATAACGTAGTAATGTTATTATTATGTTATCATAAACACCATAATCCTCCACTGTAGTCTAATTAGGTAATATGTGAATATGTTAGTATGAACATATTAGTGCTAAGATCTAACATTGGTTCAACGATGTTTAGGTTAGTCATTACCTTGGGATGGTACTTGTATTGCAACTCTTAAGATATTTGCTTAGCATGCCAGCGTGGTGATTGGATAGTTAAGTAGCGTTGGATATCTCATAGTCCTACGGATTGTAGGAGTAGGCGGCTGGTAGTGACAGCCTTGTTCGTTCTTTATACTCCTCCACGTTCGGCTGTGCCATAGGATCTTAGCGGGAGTCTCTCTAGTGTTGCCAGAGGTAACCCCGTGCCCGATGTGTTGGACTACTAAGCACCAGTATTCACCACTAGCATATCCATATGTACATTATTAGGCTATGCATATGTATATAGGAGCACTTTAGGAACAAGCCCTCATGTTAGTCTAACTTCCACTAGGACCACATTACCTTTAGAGTAGATAGTCTAAGTGTGTGTCACGATACCCTCATTATCTATTTATCCATCCTACTTGGTTTCACACTAGAACACCCTACACTATCCATAACCATCCAACACTCCACAACCTTCCTTTGTGATAAATAAATACAATATCCTAGAGAATACTCTTGGTCAAAATTCTACAATGGTATTTTCCAGGCACTTGCGGAACTCATCTTGCTTTGCCCCTAGGTTAACCTAGTTGTTACAAGCATTGCTAGCATTTATTGTCAGGATGAACTGTAGCTGTTAGCAAATACCAACAACTAACAATCACGACACCATTACTTCATTGGTTATGAATCATGCCACACATAAATTTCGCTAAGAAGGTTAATCCATGCAAGTGTCACTAAGAACACGAGCAAGAATAAAGAAGAACCAATACAAAATTGTTGAAGTTGGGGTTTCACTAACTGAAGAAACAACAAACTTGTGTATAACATACCAATCTATGCAAAAACCATGTAATTTGGTTGGCGAGTGCTATATTTATAGCCTATGGTTCGGCTAAAGTCCCCTAGACATGTCTCTAATGGACTTGTAATAGATACAAGGCTCAATGTTCTAATAGATGGTAAAACACCCAGATAGATTTTGGATTCAACTTTATTTTGATGATTACTGTTAATTCAGATAAACTTTGTGAGACCCATGGGATTAGAAAATTATCTCCTTATCTTTTCATCCATATATATAACATAAAAACAGAGTCTGTACATGTTTTAGTGTTAGCTTGAAGGTAAACTGCTCCTTATGATAAGTCTTTTTAAACACTTATGATCCCAATTTTACACTTAAAAAAAAATAAGAAAGAACTGAGAGATCGATTACGATACTTTCAAATCATTGATTTACTCGTGTATTTAATGAGCATGGAACAACCTGATATATCTTTTGCTACGAGCAAATTAAGCAAGTTCATGTCAAACCGGACTATTGACCATTTTCATTCACTTGAAAGAGTCATGCACTATCTGAAGGTATAATGAGCTATGAGCCTCTCTATTTGGCTCATCTTTTTTTGCTTAAAGATATAGTGATACGAGCTAAATTTCATATGTTGATGAACTCTACGCTACAAATGACTATTGTTTACCCTTAAAGCTGGTGGTGTCATGGATGCCTTTTAAGAAAACTATATTGAAGAGATCAACCATGCAATCGGAACTTAATGCTATGTATCTTTTAAACAAATCATATTGAAGATAGCAAATGCAAAGGCAGAATAGATGTAAGAGCTCTTAACAGACTTGTGTGTGATTGAAAAACCATTATTGGAGATTTTTATGAATTGTGACAATGAAATGATGATTGCAAAATAAACAATTATAATGATAATGCAAAGTCATAAAGACACATGAAGAGATGTTTGAAGTGTGTTAGTAAAATGAGAAACTCCGGAGTTATCACTATTTTGTACATTCAAATAGACAAAAATCCTGTAGATTCTTTTACGAAGAGAACTATCACAAAATATGATAGAATGTGCATTGAGAGAGATGGATATGAGACTCATACTATGAATCTGTAGTGGTAGTCTGACTTTTGTGATTCAAGATTCCGTGAATTAGGATATCTAAAAAACATGCTATTGGTTAACATAGGAGAGTATTATGTGAGACCCTCTCTGTGTAAGATGCAAAACTCTGAAAACTGTAAGGCGGGTTGGCAATATAAATTAATGTGTTTGTATTGGTCATGTTTAGCAAACATGTTTCATACACAGAATTTTTGAAAGAGTACACCTATATGAGCTCCATTTTTTTCATCATAGTATATGAGACTTAAGTGATTTTTAATAAGCTAATGAATAAAACAGAGAGTATGACGTATATGCTCCATCCCTGGATAGAGTATTGGCAGTCAGGTACTTATTGTGGTCTTTAAGTGAAATCAGTTCACATAAAACTTTTAATTAAATACATGGTTCATTGTTCAAATTGTGAATAGGTGTAGCTTAAATCTTTAGGCGGAAATTCAAATATCATTCTATGCTAAAACAATAGTATATCAAAAAGTCAATGATAATAGACAAATCTCTAAATATATTTAGAGATTTAGTGGGGCCATGTGAGAAAAGCACGAAGCAAAATTTCTAAATAAATTTCAAAGGCCAATATATGGCAAGAAGTGAGTGCTAAATTTAGGTCGTGTTTGCCATGGTTTCAGAGTCGAACTCAGCTTAGATCTGAAAAAATCTAGGCAAACACCCCAACTGCACAAATTGGTGGAGCAGACCAACCCTACAAAGTTGGAGGAGCTGTAGTTCATTTTTTCAGAGTAACACTTTTCTTACTCCAAAACAAGTCAGTATGAAAGTATATGTGGAGTTGGGAGAAATTTACCTGCAATTGCCACTAGTTACAAAAAACGGTTTTTTTATCTGCCCCGTCCCCCCTGTTGCTGTTACTCTCTGGAATCTACCGAAACTTAGATGCAACGTCTAGCTGATCTAGCATTTCGATGATAAACGAAGAAGTTTCTCGTTTTCGTGGAGAACACGAGTGCTTTACTCGGCAAAGCACCAAAGACACTAGATAGCTAATAGATGTAAAAGGAATACGACTGATTGAGCTAAATGTCGCTTTTTTTTCTCTTGGCAACAGGCTGCCCTTTATATACCTAATGAGTTCTAGTTAAACATGACATTTATATAAATGAAATACGATTTCCATCCAAACTAATCTCTAACTTATTCTTTATCCTATCTTACAAGTTGTCACGTACAAGTGCAAGTCGTTCAATATAAGGTTCAGCCCAAAATTGTTTAAGTATCTCCTCAGCCCACGCCCGCTTGTAATTTGTGCACTTGTACCTTACCGCCATAATATAAATCACAGATAAATCGCGGCCCGCGTCTTTCTTATGACTGGAGCTCTTGTACCTTGCCGTCGCATGATAAATTGCCTCTGGAATTAAGTTTTCCTTGCACTTCTACCTGCAAAACTTGTTACCAAATTCAACACCCAACACATGCCCCCCTATTTTTAGGCAAACAAATTATGTCAAAAAACATCTTTCCAGCACCGATTTACCAATCAAATTGGCTTTATTATAACAAACCGTTTAACCTTGCAAACCCCTCAATAACTCACAAGATTGGAGATAAAGTCATCCTTCTTGTCATATGCTAGGATGATATTTTTTTTTCAAATATCTCCCATTAAGAGGTTTGCCTAGACTTTCTCCTTGCAATGTTTCCACAAGTACGAGTTCCTTGGAATAATACCAGTAATCTTGTATGGCCCTTCCCAGCTAGGTGACCATTTTCCAAACTTCTTCTCCTGTTCCTATAGGCAAAATCATTTTCCATACCAAATTCCCAAGCTGAAACGATTTTCCCTTGACCTTCTTGTTATACATCTTGGCCACCCTTAACTTTTCTCTTTCAATCTCTCTCAATGCCTCAAACCGGCTTTTGAGTATTCCATCTATCACATCCATCATAAGATCATTGTATTATACAGCCGATAGATTGTTTTGTTGGGCTTCCCTACAAGCTTGCAACTTGATCTTAACAGGAAGTACAACTTCTTGCCCATAGACAAGTTCAAAAGGAGTTACCTTGGTAGCACCATGTTTGGAAATCCTATGAGCCCATAGTGCTTCACTCAATGTTTCATGCCACCTCCTTGGATTCTCCTTTATCTTTTTCTTAATCAACCTGATCAAAATCTTGTTGCTAGCCTCGACTTGCTGTTTGTTTGAGCAAATATGGTGATGATTAACAACTTGATCTTAAAAGAATCGGCAAACTCTCTAAATTGAGATGACATAAAAGAACCTCCCTGATCTGTGATCAATGTTTGTTTGGACGCCTAATCTATATATGATATGCTCCTATACAAAAATAATTACCTCTTATAAATATTGTTCTTCAATGGAATAGCTTCTATCTATTTAGTGAAATAATCAGTTGCAACTAGAACAAAACGATGCCTTTTTAATGACGAAGAATGTATCTCACCATTGAAATCCAAACCCATCCTCTAAATGGCCACGACTTTATAAAAGGATGCAACATACTATCCGGAGCTAATTGTATATCACCAAATCTTAGACAAGCTTCACACCCTTTGTAATATCTAAAACAATCACTTTGCATAGTTGGCCAATAAAACCCTGCCCTCTTTAGCGTCCACTTCATCTTATGAGCCGACTGATGTGTACCACATAGCCCTTCATGCACTTCACCCATGGATATCTTAGCTTGTTCTTGATCTAAACACTTAAACAAGGGACCATCTATTTTTCAATGATATAGTTCATCATCAATCAAAGTATATTTCAAATCTTGACGCTGAACCTTTCTTTTGTAGTAAACTTCCCCTGCCTCACTTCATACCCTGACGCTTGTTGAGCTAATGTATTGGCCCTCTAGTTTGCTTCCCTAAATATGTGTTTGATGAAAAAAGTATCCATGGTTCTAATAAGATACAAGCATAACTCTCTATAATCATTTAAGACTCCATCCAAACATTGGCTCTCACAACTGATCAGTTGTATCACAAGCTTGGAATGGCCAAATACTTCTATGTCTTTAATTCCCATATCAACCAAACATTCCAAGCCATTCAACAATGCTTCATATTCGGCTTGATTGTTTTTACATCCAAATTCTAGCCGAATAGACAACTCATACTTGATGTTATAGGTGACACCATGACAATCCAATTCCTTGACCTTTATCACAAACCGATTTATTAAAATAAAACTTCCATGGACACGCCTCGACTAAACACACACCATCATCAAGTTGTATGCTATGATCCCCAATAAAATCAGCAACTACTTGCCCCCTCATACCCTGAAGAGATTCATATCCTAAGTCATACTCCACCAAAGAATAAGCCCACTTCCACAGTATACCACTAAGGATCGGTTTTTGCAACATGTATTTGATTACATCATGTTGGCAGGCTATTATGCAAGTACTAGGAAGTATATAGTGTCAAAATTTTGAGCAAGCGTAGTATAGAGACAAACATAACTTTTCAACAAACACATACGTCGTCTCAGCATCAAGCAATCGTCTACTCAAGTAAGCCACAAAGAACTCTTTACGTCCATCTTCTTGAGTTGAAACAACTCCTATATCTTGTTCTTGAGCAGCAACATACAACCTAAAAGCTTGACCAACTTTAGATGCCCGTAAAACTGGAGGGTAACCAAGTATGTCTTGATTTTTCAAATGCCTTGTAAAATACCACATGTTTTCTTGCTGTTGTAAACTGAACTTGGGCTGTTCAGATCATTACCACAAGTGATCAAGCATGTTATGCAAGTAAATAAATTGTTCAATCAAATTCAAATGTGTCATCACAAAAAGAGAATGCAAACTGTTGGTTTAAATTTTCCATTTGCAGCAGCCAATGTAAAAATCTGATTCCATATTTGAATTCCTCAGGTCCAAATTAGTGGGAACGCAAAGTTCAAAAAATTTTGGAGGTGCTTTACTAATTATTTCAAAGAGGGCATGAAAATGCATTTGAATTCAAATTCAAATTTGAGTATGGATGAAACTTTGTCAAAGGTCGAGAGGGATTCCAATTTTGAACCCTACATGCTTGATTTGGATCATCTGCCAAATTTGAGAGATTTTAGAGGATAAGGAGGGGGAAGATGTGGGGCCAACTTGTCAGTTACACCACAAAGATCTTCAGCGCAGTTGGTTCCTCTGTTCATTCTTGAAGGCCACTGAGCTGCACACCGAGGCATCCCGCGCGGCAGTGCAACTGCCACCGTGAAGCGCTCGTGGGCGAGCTGGCGAGCTCCTTGCTGCGTCTACCGTGCCCACGTTGCCCCTCAGTGGCACAAAACCGACATTACTTCCCTTCTTCTCCACCACAGCGCCTCTTCTCGGGATTTCTTGCTGCCACCGAGTTCCCACGGCAAGCTTCATTGCTAGCCCGTTCAGTGAGCTCTGACGCCTGGCCAAGAGTGAAAACGGTGTCGCCCAAGTCCCCTCAAGCTTCCCGAAGAAAAAGACTGACACCATCTCCACTGGATCACGGCGTCGAGCTCGGTTTTTCTTCCTGGCCCTGTGTCACGCCGCCGCTGCAAAAGCTTCATCGCCCGGCCGCAAGGATCCATCTTCCGTCAAGTCTGGTGCACCAAAAGGTTTGCCTGGAATCCTTTTTCCTTCCCCACAACCACGGAACCATGCCGTAGCTTGTCTCACCGGAATTTGACGTTTTTCCACCGACATGTGATATGAACTGCAGGTAATCTATCAAGCAATTCTTGTTACATGCTAAACCAATCACCATACCACTTAGATAATACCTTCTACATGTTCTTGCGAGTCACTTGGATCAAGAACAATGGAAAACCATCGAGCAACCACGGTGTTCTTCGAGTTTTCTGTTTTCCGCCGATTTTTGACCTAGCTCGATGGTGAGGTCCTACTTCCAGCTAGTTTCAGCTCGATTGGGATGCATTTTCGAGTTCCCCTCGATGCCGTGGTGCTGAACGAGCAATCAGAGAGGCTTTTGGTGAAGTCCTGAGCGAGTTCGAGCTCACCGGACTTGAGCCGCCGCTGCCGCTCGTCGCACGCTATGTTGCGGTCGCCGCCGGCCTGGGGAAACCTCACCATCGTGCTGCACATGGTGGTTTAGGCGCTAGCGGCCAGTTTTAGGGGATGAGGAAGATGGAACACGTTCAGACGTGGTGTGCCGCCTCGCTCCGGCGACCTCGCGCCGCCGTTCCGAGGAGAGGGATGACAGCGCGGGCCTGCCTGTTAGTGGGACACTGTTCCTCTGTGGGATCTTCTGTAAAACCGGGATCAGGCGTGTCCACATGGGAAATGGGCTGTGGCCCCTATGTGGCTTGTCTGTGATTGGCTGATTTAAATTCCAGTGGGCCCAACTGTCAGCCACTAGGTCAATCTCCAATCCAAAAGAAAATCCAGATTCTAGCCAAACTTCAAAAATTCATAACTTCCTCTAGGTTTGGCCAAAAATCCTCAAATAAATTTCGTTAGAACCCTCTTGATCTGTACTTTACAGTGGTACATCATGTTGGGTATGAAAAGCCCAGGATTCTTTCTCAGTAATTCATTTAAGTTAAATTTTGTGAAATTAATTCCAGGAGAATTCTTTCCTAGCTAAATCCCAAACTGTGCCAGATCATTCTTCATAATTTCGTTGACCTCAAGTTCAAATTTCAGCTTCATTGGCCTCTATTTAGTAGGTATAATGGTGTTCAAATCCCCTATGTCCATGAAAATAGGAAAATCAACAGAAACATTTTCAGTAGATACCCTGAACTTGAAATATCAATATCTCCCAGTAGCAAGCTTAGAAAAATGTGAAACCAAATTTCATGGACTCCATAAATCGTGTACTTACTGAAAAGTCAACTTTTAAGTATATTAAAGTCCCACAATTTCCTTAGGAAGCCAAATAAGTAAATTGCTTTAGGGATTTAGGGAGACCAAATATAATTTGTTAAACCTGAAACTTTGCAAAATATTCTTATATGACCTTAGGAATCTTCTGTAAAAATCCTATCCTCAGTGGACCTAATTATCCTAAATAACTTAGAGTTTAATCCCATATGTTAAATATGAGCACCTTTGGCTCTATAACTAAATCTCTCTGTTCAGATTAAATTCTCCATCTGATTTTGTACATCACAGAGGCACATAATTGATTTCTAATTAGTATTGATCATCCTCACACTGTAAACCAATTGCTGGGTTCATTTCTTAACTTGCATGTTGATAGTGCTCACGACGGAGGCGATCAAAGAAGGAGTTCGACGGAGTAATTCAGTTAAACAGCAAGCTCTTGATCTGATTTGCGACAAATGGATCGACGAGCTTCGAACGTTTTCTTATAGAAAGGGAAGCCCCGGTTTGCAATTAAGAAATCTTTATAATGTTTTCATTTGTATACACTATATGTATGAGATGGTATTGTGCATTAGGTCTAAGTGATTTGAAACCCAATTGCATGACCAGATTAACCTGAGAGAGAATGGGTAGAACAGAACCTTGTCGAGTGAATTATGCTATGCTTAATGTTCACTTGGAAGGACCGGTCAAAGTCGAGTAGTTAGAATCTACTCGCAATACTAGGACTTGAATTCTTGTCGGTATTGGTTTATGAGTTGAACGGTGAGGAGAAGTCACTAATGAGAAATGGAGACCGGGCAGGGATGTAGAGAGTAGCAGGACGAGGTCCGTGCATGCGCAGTCCTGCCTGTGTCAAATAAGGCTCGTACCGTACTTGGCCCTGTTGGACAAGTTTGAGTTGTGTACCGGGTGTATATGGGACCCAAGAAACCGATGTACCTTGTGAGATCCATGTTGGAACTTTTCCTATCAGCTTAGGCTTCCTGCCTTATTACAGCAGGAGGTAACTCGCTCATGAACAACTCACAGCGGAGGTGCACCTTGAGGGAGCTTGCTGTTCGGGTCGATGGGACCGTGACCGATGTGGATAAAACTTTGGAAAGGTGTCTGCGTGCAACATTGGTCGAGTGTGCTTTTGCAACCCGGGAGTGGGTGTACGTGTAGTGCAGTCCGGGTGTCTTTTGATTCGAATCACCGTCGCTCGCGGATATTTGAGCATACTTGGACACTGAGTTTTGACGTATTAACAAATGAAGTAAATTGCTGGAAATTGATACTCATTGATTCATAAATTGTATTGCAACCTTGTATGGATTAGGGTTAGAGCAAACTAAAGTTTATTTCACATTGTGCAAGAAGCATCGTGATGAAGCGTTTCCTGTTTGATTGTGGAGCTACAATGCTGCTCGGCTCAAGGCGTTAAATTGATGCTATAAAACTGAAAGTTAAGGATCAAATGTAGGCGAGTCTTTTATGCAAACTTCAGCTGCCATGTTGAATGTTCCTGCATATAGAGTTCCATGTTTAGGTGAAATGGTTAAGTCTTTGTGGGGGACCACCTCGTGGTTCTCCCACTCCGGGATCGCAGAGGGTGGTGCCATGTGATGCGGCACCCAACAGCACACAAGAAAAGATTAAGAACAACATACACACTTTTATTTTGATAAAACACAGCGAAAGTCCTTTACAAAAGTAATGTACAGTGGAAGTATTATACATAATATACTCTCATACTAACTAAGCAAAAGTGCAGCCGTCCAGCCCTGGGACGCTACACACTAGCAACACTCACACGACGATCACGGAGGCGTGCAGGGCTCCAGCTCGGCCGTGTACCCCGACGGGGGCATCACCTTGTCCTCGGACCCTTCCTCATAACCCTCACCTGCAACAGCTCAAATATTGCAACCGTGAGCACGATGGATCAACAAGACTTAACCGACACTCCTAATCATGAAACTCTACATGCAGGAATTTGTAATATAGGAAAATGACATTGCAATAAAGACACGCCTACATGTTAATCCTTACTTTCAGTTTTATAGCAGCAGTTTAATGTGCCTTAGGCAGCCCTCACATCGGAAGTCCACAATCAAACAAGAAACACTTTTCTCCGATATGGTTACACCCAATCAATAGACACCCGAATAACATGTCACATACACCCACTTTCAGAAGTGTGGTGCTTCACACCTTCCTACTCTGTTGTATGCAGCAACCTTTCAATGGAAACCCAAATGCCGAACTGGTCCATCCGTAATGGGCAGGAGGTCCCCGCGTGGAGCGTGTCTGTGTCCACCGGCAGATTTACACCTTGCTACGCTCAACCCACTCCTATAAAACGTTTGGGTAAGCATCGGCACCCAGGTTAACCAATTACATTGGTTTCCTGGTTCCCATATGCCAGTGTGCATCCGGTACTGTTCAAACTTGTCCAGCAGGTCCGCACACAGCTCGGTCCTCAATCGACACCAACAGGGCTACGCACGTGAGACCTCCGCTCACTGCATCCTATCCCTTTTGTTCGAGCTGGAGAGGCTGTCAATCCGTCGGGCGATGGTGCTGCGCATAGGTGATCAACACCGGATATCCGAAAGAAAACCTAGTTCGCAGGAGCCAACCGACGGTGCTAGCGACTCCTTATGTCTTTGGGAAGAAGAAGGGAGACTTGGCGCAGCTTTACCTTGGCTCAGTCGCGCGAGAAGCACGCCGAGCTCGCAGGGCGTCGATGAGCCGAAGAGTTCTTCCGCCGGGTGAATGTTTCAGCAGGATTTCGGACGGGATGGGGGAGAGGCTAGGGAACACGATGAAGAAACGAGGTGGAGTGTCGAGGGCGCTTAGTGGAGGCTGAGTACGTGGAGAAAACAGCCGAGGTGGAGGGTGCGTCGTTGGCCGGCAGATCGTGCAGCCGCTTGGTGGCGCACCGAGGTGAAAACAGAGTTGGCTAAGGAAATTTGTGTGGCTGACTGCTGGGTCCCACCCCCTCATTTCTTATTCAATTTTTTCACTGATATTTTACCACATCTACTCACAATTAAAAGCTATACTTCCACACCAAGTCATGGTTTGAATTTTTGAAATTCAAATGGACTGAATTCTGGTGTGGAATTTGAAATGTATTTGGCTCTTTGAATTTTGAATTTGAATCTCCCTCCTTCCATTGCTCCAAAAGCATAGCAAACCAAACTCAAATAATTCTGAATTTTTGGCATGGATGCTAATTCAAATGTGGGGAACACATTTGTGAAACCAATTAGCCACTTTGGAGGATGTAAGGGCCTCAGTTTTAACAACCATTTGCAGTGCTCATCACCACACCACACACCTCATTTGAGCAAGAATGATGAACACAAATGAAGAGCAAGTAACAACTATCAACATGCTCATTAGAGAACAAACTCACACATTGCAAAAGTGGTATTTCCCACATGTGATATAGATGGGCTGGACATATGAAAACTCCTACACTTTGCTAAGGATGTCCATGCCAAGTTTCACCCAAATTCAAAACCTTTTTGAGGTCATTTTGGGTATAGTTAGGAAGAGGGCAGTTTGAAACCATATTCAAATTCAAACTGTTTTCAACCACTGAATTTAAAAGTGGAAGGCATATTCTCACTCAGCACATTTTTGTGAGCTCACACACCAATTTTCACTCCATTTGGAGTTGATCTTGACATGAGCTAAGGGGGAGAAATTCAAACTTTATTTGAATTTCAAACTGAACTTGTGCTGAAATTCATTCAAACCAAACCTCATTTGAACTTTGATCAATTCAAATGGCTCTTGGGTGAATAATTTGAATGGCCAAGGGTAGAATAGGGTTCACTGTTTACCACAGCTGTTAGGAGTAAATTTCAGAGGTTAAAAGAGGAGTGGGACCCACATGTCAGCCTCTGCCTCAAAGCAAACCGACTGAACCACAGTTCAGTCGGTTCCCGGCAGCTGTGCGCGCGCGCCACCGAAGGGGGCAGCCGGCGCCAGCTCCTGCTGCGTGCCCCAAGCCGGAGACCAGCCGACCGGGCTATTTATTCCCTCCCCGGCGTGCTCCGATCCCTCACTTCCCGAGCTGCCGACGTACACGATCCATTTCTCCACTGCCATCACCGGCGCTCGAGTTCCTGCTTGATCAAGCCGATCGCAGCTCCCTCTTTCCATTCCAAGGTCCCGGCAAGGTACTAGCGACCATCCTCCATCCTTCCCATTGATAGAAATCGATTGAAACCGAGTGATATCGGCTGTGCCGAAAGATCAAACTCGGAACTGGAAACCGCCGCACCTCGGGCTCTCGTGGACAGCCCAACCTGGGCGTTGTCACGCCCGAGCCAAGGCAACCTTGGACGCGCAGGTGACCGGTGCTGCTCACCCCCGAGCCACAGCTCGAGTGATTGCTCACCGGCGGCGAATTTCCACTTTTCCCCTTTCTGTGTACAGAACGACCTTCGGGTACGATTCTGTGTAATTCGTGCGCTAGAAAGGATTAGAGGGCCTCAGGCCACTCCCACACGAGCTAGACACGGTGACGCACAAGTCGCCTTCACAACTCTGGGCCGGAGAACCTCTGTGCCCGGCGTAATTCAAGGTCTACTAATGGCGGAACGAACGGGGGGCATCGGGCGCACGGTGAGGACCTATTTCGGGCCTTCCCCGAGCTGCTCCGAGTTCATGTCGACCTTCTCTGAGGTCCACTGATGCTCCCCGACCGATTTCCCAAGTAGCTGAGGTACTAGGAGAGTCAGCCGACATGGCCGAAGTCGTTCCGATATGGCGGCTCGTCGCCGACCATACTCCGGCCGTTGTCATGAGCAGCTGACCCTCGGATCATGTTCCCCAAGCAAAAGTAGGCAGGGGCGGCCAGAATCAAGAAGTTTGGAGCTGTACAGCAGCCAGCGGCGAGCTCTCCGGCGAGGTCCCTCGGCGGCGGAGCGCGGGTGTCACGAGGTTGAAGAAGGGGGTGGACCCCAGCTGTCAGCGGCCGATATTTTGAATCGGGATCCGGCTGCGGCCGGGATCGGGTGTGCTGGCGCGCAAAAGCCTTGTGGGCCGCGGTGTGCCATCGCCTAGGCGTGCGACGCGTGTCCCCTGGGCCCACGCGCGAGTTTAAACTTTTCCCCGATTTTCAGATTTCCTTCAAACTTCAAATCCTTATAACTTTGGCTAGAAAGCTCCAAATTGAGTGAACCAAATTTTGCTGGATTCAGCTCTCCGAGTACTTTCCAGAAAATCAAGTTTCACTTCATGAAATCCTTTAATTCTCCAGAATTAATTCCTTAAAGTTTAAACTGTTAGGAATTTTAACTGGAGAATCCTTTGGGGGAAAAATCTGAAATTTTGCTGAGATGTTCACCAAAATATCCTTGAGCTACCATAAAAATTTCAGATCCATTTGAGCTCATTTAGTCCACCTAATGGTGTGATTAGTAAAACTGTTCCAGAGAAAATAGAAAATGTTCAGAAACATTTTCCGAATTCTCTCTGAAATTGTTTAGCTCATATCTTTAGTTAGGGACTTCCAAATTAAGTGAGACCAACTCCATTAGAACCCTCTGAAAATCTAGTTTTCAGAAAGACATAGTTTGTTTCATGAAAATCCTTAGAACACCCTAAAAGCCTTTAATTAAGGTCAAGGACATAATTAATTGTGGAGGGCTCAAATGAGCTTTGCTGCAACTAAAACTTGACCAATTCCTTGTTTAGGTTGTAACCAAGCCACAGTAAAAGTTTCACAGTCATTAGGTCTGTCTAGCAAGGGTTACAGACTTCACAACTTCAAAGTGAATACAAATACATTTAAATTAATACATACATTGTTCTTATCATGTAGTCGCTAAGGTCGAGGAGGAACCCGAAGTCCTAGACTTTGTTACTCCGGAGGAACAGCTAGCCTACGACCAAGAGCAGCAAGGCAAGCCCCGGTTTGCATTAACCTTTTTACAAATTTTTATTGTTTTGAGCACATACTTGTTTCCTTTGTTCTTTGCATTAGAGTCTTGATTGGAAACCCAACTGCACAGCCAAGAAAACCATGGGTTGGGTTTAGGATTGCAAACCTCGTTAGCCACTGCATTGCTAGGATAGAGTAGGATTCGGTACAAGTCGAGTAGTTGGAACTACTCGCGAGAATAGGCTAGAGGCACATTGCTCGGGTAGAGATAGCACATGAAACACATGGCAAGAAAATGAGACCGAGCGGAGAGTAAGGGTAGCAGGACTTTGGGGCCTGTGTGCTGTAGCTCCGCTTGTGTCGATTGAGGACCGAGCCGTGTGCGGGCCTGTTGAACAAGCTAGAACAGTACCGAAGACCTACCGGCTATATGGGAACCGGGAAACTGATGTAGCTCGGGTAGCTGGGTATTGAGGCATTGCCCGTCGTTCAGAGGGTAGGTTGAGAGCTCGAGGTGTAAATCAGCTGGCGGCACAGAGATGCGCGTGCAGGGACCTCTTGCTCGGGACGATGGGACCGGTTCAATATTTGGCTAACGGGTGAAAGGTAGTCGCGTACGGCGTCCGTGATGGTTGTTGTAGGCAACATCGAGTACGGGCGTACGTGACGGGTTGTTCGGGTAATCCCTGCAGGTGTAAATCGATTATAATCGCCGTCCCTCGCAGTCAGTGAGTACCACTTGTTCACTGTACCGTGACGTAGAAAGAACAGGCTAGTTACATGTTAAAATGTTGCTGATTGAAAGCTGGACATTGTTTGTTAATGATATGCTGTAGTTTAGTGCTAACTAAAGTTCTTTTCAACTTTGGGCAAGGTACATGAGAAAAATGCGTTTCTTGTTTGATTGCGGCTCTCTTATGTGCTTTAGCGTAAAGTTCTCCACAACCTGCTGCTAAAACATGAAAGTAAGGTTCTACTAATTAGGCGAGTCCTTGCAAATGATTCTTACCTCATGCAACCCATTACCCTCATGTAGAAGTTCCATGTTTAGGTGAGACGGGTCAGACTTGCTGAGCCTTCGTGCTCACTGCTTGTGTTTGAAGCTTTTGCAGGGTTTTATGAGGAAGGGACTCCCGAAGAGGAGACGGAACCCCAGGAGGGGAACCCCGTCGAGTGGGAGTCGTGCACGCCGCAAAGTTAGTGTGTGTGTGTGCTAGCAAGGACACGTTCAAGGGCTGAACGTGTACTTGATGCTTAGTCTACGCCCGCGAGTGTGGACTAAACTTATTTTGGATGTAAACATGTTGATAAACTTGTTTATGTAATAAAGCTTCCGCTTCCGCTTTGTACCGTTGACGTGTGTTATACGGTGCTGCGCAACGCAGCACCCCTCAGCGTGATCCTGGCTCGACAGGACCAATGGGGTCGTGTCTGCGTGGTATCAGAGCTCGCTTGAGGTTTAACACAGTACAAAGGTCTTCTTTTTCAAAAATCCAGTGAGGAACGAGTTAGTAGCCCGTATAAGGATGTTATTAGTATATAGAAAGTGGCTTATTAACCCATTTGTTATGTCGGAAAATCGTGCATCTCGGGACGTTCATGTCTTGGGGGGTGCACGTAAGCGCTGTCCACCAGTGCGCACAAGCTGAAGGGTGGAGCCCCACGGGTGGCAGGTAACCCGACCCGCTTTAGTATCCTCTACGACTCTTCATGTCGTTTGGGGTATTCGAGCAACGTCTGTCCCTGGCGTTCGTGGTGCAACATGGGAGACCCCGTCACGTGGTCTAAAACGTGAACACGTAACTCAAGGCGTGTTTGGCTTGAGAACATCCGGGCGAGTGATGACGGCCGGGTGTACAAACTGTATGGATTCCGGGCTCGGTGTGCAGCCGAGTCTGATGATTGGTTGAATTTCTGCAGGTAGCCTTACCACGAAACGGTAGACGTGTAGAATCCGTGTGCGAGTGACGAGTAGTGCCACTGGACTAACGAAGCCGGCTAAGCCCGGTATAGGTTTTTCTTTGTGAGGACGTAGTACCGACATGATCTGGTGACGCATCGACGTCACGCCCAACTAAATGAACAACTTTATTTAAAAATTTGAAGGTTTTGATCCAGAGTGGTAAAACTTGATGTAACTCCTTCCCTTGAACAGGATATTCAAAGCTAACAAGTTTTCAACTTATAGGATGTTAAGGACAGAGCACTCTGTTTTCAGCTAAATCAAGGCTGAAGTTAATCAGAGGTTAGAGGTTGAGTTCTTTCGAGGTTGGGGTCATATGATACATTTCTGGAAAGCTTTGGAGGAGCTTTACAACTTTTCTGTTGAGTTCCAGAGGTGTTTTATCCCTTAACTACTCGAAAAATGCAGTAGAGTTGAAACTGTCCAGAAAACAGGACAGAGCAAAGACTCTTTGTAGACTCTCTGTAAATTAAGCATAACTTCCTGCTTAAAAATCCAAAAATAGGAAATGAGGTAGTTCTGGAAAGCTTATGAGATGGGTTACAACTTTGTAACAGAAAGTTTTGTCAGATTAGGAACAGAATTAACTGGGATTCTTGGATCAAATCAGTACCTAAGGCAGGGAGGTGCTGTCCAATTGTTTCCAGAAATTCTGTTAACTTTGACATCTCATAACTTTTGAACCAGGACAGATCATAGGCCAAGCAAATGCTTTCTGGAAAGCTATTGAAGTTAGCTTTAACTTTGATGTTAAGCTCCAGAATTAGTTTTGCTTTTAACCTGGCCTAAATCAGGTTGATATGGAAACTGGTCAGGGCTGTCATGGTAACAGCAGATCAGCAGTCAAATTTGTTTAAAAATTTGAACTATGTTTCCAAGTGTTATGGGTTCAATGACATATCTTATGTTATAACTCAATGGTTTACTGTTTACCTAAATATTTGACATTTCTCAAATATATTTTTACAGATGGCAGCAGATAAACGGTTGGAAAACGGGTGGATAGTTTCCCACTGTTCTGACCGTAGCGGCTACCCGGAAGCATTGTGGCAAATGCTCCAATATTTCGGGTACAACCAGATGCCGCAATACTTCGCCAAGGAAGAAGGCGAAGAGGGGAACAAGACGTGGACGATCCATGTCGAGGTTCCTACAGGACCTACGCCACCCGGTTGGGTGCCATTCACCGTCACGGTGAGAGGAAGACAACCGGAAGGTATGTGGCAAGTGGCAGCCCGTGACACTATGTCACGTTTCTGCCAACTACACGTGCAGGCTATGGAGGGAACTCCATACGCACTCGTTCCGGTGGAGGGACGAGCTCAGCATGTGTGGGAAGAGAGGTACCTGGAGGCAACAGACCCGACTTGCCCAAGGTACAACCCCGCGGAGGCAAACCTCAGCCTCCAAATGAGGGCGGGAAATGCTGTGATGGACAGCCAAGCTGTTCATACGGAGCATCTCGCCACTAAGCTCCAGGAGAGCACCAGCCGTGGAGATCATTTCGAGAGTGCTCACAGCGCACTCCGCAATGTGCTCCTTCCGACGATTAAGCGACTGAATGAACAACACAATCAGTTGCGTCGTCTGAAGAAGGCAAAGAAGAAGAGCCGTGTCGATATCGCGGCGTTGCAAGAACTGGTGCAGACCCTAACCCAGCAGAATGCGGACCTTGCTCAAGAGCGGGACGACGCTATTGAGGAAGGACAAGGCTGGGAAGAGGACTACAACCAGGCTATGGACGAGGTGCATGCATTGCAGGACCTCGTGCCCCCGGTATTGGGCGTACCGGTAGTTCTGGGTCTTCCAGCCATGGGAGAACCCGGAATGGGAGAAGAGGTGGTAGATCCCGAACCACCAGCCGAGGTACCGGAGGAGGACGACCCACAGGAGGTCGAGGTCTACTCCGAGTAGGGGGTTACGGTGGCCAAAGTAGGGCAGCTAGGGTAGCGTAACCCAACTTTTGTAATCGGTGACATGTCGTGTAGACAGTAGCTTATGTATAGGTAGTGACGACATGAGCACGACTTCTCGGAGATCCGAGAATAATGTATCTTGTATAAAGTTTATGCTTTATCAATATATGTGAATGTTGTGCAAAGTTAATCATGCGTCGCTTCAATACTTACTGCTGTTATGGAATTTTGAGTAAGACATGTGCTAATTGCTGCGGTGTTGAATTTCAGAATGACGCGTACTCGTGCCAACCCTGATGTTGGAGGTACTAGCCAAGGGGGAGAGACCTCCCAACCGCCTCCCGAGGACTCCTCGGGACAGCAGCAGCAACAGCAACAGCAAACACCGCCACCGCCACTGCCAACGGTTACATTGGCCGACATTGTCGCGGCAATGGCGGGTTCACATCAGCAGCATACAGAGCTGCTGCAAACGTTAATTGCGAATACGTCTCGCCCAGAGAGACGTCAAGATCGCGAGGAGCGCCAACAGAGCTCCTACTCTGACTTCCTGGCGACTCATCCCCCTGTATTCTCAAGGGCGGATGAACCACTTGACGCGGACAACTGGCTCCGCGCCATAGAGATGAAGTTCGAGCTGCTCCAAATCAGCGAGCAGCGCAAGACTCAGTTCGCGGTCCAGCAGCTCCAAGGATCCGCGAGCGCGTGGTGGGCCAACTTTTGTGCTTCACAACCCACCGACCGAGTGATGACCTGGGCGGAGTTCCGGACGGCCTTCAGGGCCTATCATATACCGCCCGGTTTGATGAAGAGGAAAACGCAGGAGTTCCTACACCTGCAACAAGGGAGCCGGAACGCGCTGGAATATTCCAGAGCGTTCAACGATCTCGCGCTCTACGCGTCGTATCACGCAGATACGGACGAGAAGCGGCGGGACCATTTTTACCAGGGGCTTAACCCGCTCCTGAAGGACAAGCTGGCGATGTTCAATCGCGGCAGCCTCAACGACATAATTGATGCTGCGATTGTTCAGGAAGACTCCGGCAAGGAGTTGGCGGCGGCAGAGCGAAAGCGAAGCGCGCCGCAGAGCAGCGGAGAAGGAGGCAGTCCTTCTCAGAAGTTTCGGATGGTGAATCGCCCACCATCAGGTCCGCGCTGGCAGCCACCACAGCGGTCGATGCCGTTCCGCAGTTGGCCGTACTCTTCACCGGCCTTCCGGCCGGCACTGCCAGCACCACCGCAACAACAACAGCAGCAGCGGGCGATGCCGCGTGCGTTTGCACCTCCGCAACGCATGCCGGGCTTTCGTCCACCAAGTACTCCACCAGCAGCGGCCACATGTTACAAGTGTGGTCGTCCAGGACACTTCGCGAGCAGTTGCCCGGAGAGGCAAGGCGGCGGAGTGGCATCACAGTTTCCGGGGAGGAATCAACCCCGGAACCCTACTAATGCGCGGCGGGCAAACCCTAGGCCCGGTACTGTCCACCAGCTTGCCATTGAGGACGTGCCGGAGGGCGAGCCAATCCTTGCGGGTATGTTCCAACTCCACCAGCATCCCGCTATAGTACTATTTGATTCAGGCGCCACGCATAATTTTATTAGCCAAGCTTTCATTGCTAAACACAGCTTGCCAATACTACCCACCGATAGTCCATATTTAATTTGTTCACCGGGTGGGAAGATTTCAGCAAGCGTAATGGTCTCCAAAGCACCATTATGCTTAGCGGATAGAGTGTACCCCACGTCTCTCATTATCTTAGAGGGACAAAAGGTCGATGTCATCCTAGGGATGTCGTGGTTAACCCGCCACGGCGCTGTTTTAGACACCGTCCTTCGAGTCGTGCACTTGAACTCAGAGGTGCACGGTTCTCACTCATTATTTCTGGACAGTCCAGAAATAAAACTTCCAAGTGTCTATCAAGCCACCACCATCAGATTGGAAGACATTCCAGTGGTCCGAGAGTTCCCGGATGTATTCCCGGACGATTTGCCGGGGATGCCACCCGATAGAGAGGTGGAGTTCAAGATTGAACTTGCACCAGGAACCATGCCAATATCCCGAAGGCCGTACAAGATGGCGCCCCAGGAGTTGGCTGAACTGAAGACTCAGCTCACGGACCTTCTGGAGAAGGGTTTTATTAGGCCGAGCTCCTCCCCATGGGGTTGTTCGGCATTATTTGTCAAGAAGAAGGATGAAACGTTGCGGCTTTGCGTGGACTACCGTCCATTAAATGCCGTAACCATCAAGAACAAGTACCCGTTGCCACGGATCGACATGTTGTTTGATCAATTGGTCGAAGCGAAGATCTTTTCCAAGATGGATTTAAGATCCGGGTACCATCAGATTAAGATAAGGGCGGAGGACATTCCAAAGACAGCTTTCTCGACAAGGTACGGACTTTATGAGTACCTGGTCATGTCCTTTGGCCTCACCAATGCTCCAGCTCACTTCATGTACTTAATGAACTCGGTGTTCATGCCGGAGCTGGACAAGTTTGTCGTGGTCTTCATCGACGACATCCTGGTATATTCCAAGTCAGAGGAAGATCACAAGAAACATCTGCGTATAGTCTTGCAACGGCTGCGGGATCACAAGTTATACGCATAGTTCAGCAAATGCGAGTTTTGGATATCGCAAGTGCCTTTCCTCGGGCATATCATCTCAGCAGAGGGTATCGCTGTGGACCCGAGCAAGATCACGCAAGTGCTGAATTGGAAATCCCCGAGAACGGTTCATGAGGTACGGAGTTTCCTCGGACTCGCGGGATATTATCGGAGGTTCATTCCGAACTTCTCGAAGATTGCCAAGCCAATGACAGAGCTGCTGAAGAAGGCTACCAAATATGTTTGGAATCCAGCATGTGAAGCAGCATTCAAGGCTTTAGTCAAGCACCTGACATCAGCACCGGTTTTGGCACAGCCAGACACAACAAAACCGTTCGATGTGTACTGCGATGCATCCGGCATTGGTCTCGGATGTGTGCTGATGCAAGACCGAAGAGTGGTCGCGTATGGATCAAGGCAGCTTAGGAATCATGAGCAAAATTATCCAACTCACGATTTGGAGCTCGCTGCCGTGGTACTTGCACTGAAGATGTGGAGGCACTACCTACTCGGTAACCTCGTACATTTATATACCGACCACAAAAGCCTCAAGTACATATTCACTCAGAAGGAGCTGAACATGAGGCAACGTAGATGGTTAGAACTGATAAAGGATTACGAAATAGAGATCCATTATCATCCGGGCAAGGCAAACGTTGTGGCAGATGCGCTGAGCCGCAAGTCACACGTTAATAATCTGACCATCACACCGTTGGAAGAGAGCGAACCACCACTACATGTGATTCCACACGGAGCTCTCTACAACTTAGCTTTGATCCCCACCATCCGCGAAGAGATAGCGGCAGCCCAGAAGAATGACAAGGGCATGTCACATTTGCGGAGACGTGTAGACAGTGGGGAGTTGAAATGTTTCCGGAAGGACGGAGACGGCGTCCTATGGTTCAAGGACCGGATTGTCGTACCCCGAAACCCGGAATTACGGAAGAAAATCTTTGATGAGGCTCACTTATCAAAGTTTTCTATTCACCCCGGCAGCAACAAGATGTATCAAGAACTCAGAAGCAAGTTTTGGTGGACACGGATGAAGCGAGAGACGGCAAAATACGTGTCCGAGTGTGATACATGTCGAAGGGTGAAGGCCGACCACATGCGGAAACCGGGACTGCTGCAACCACTGGGCATTCCTGCCTGGAAGTGGGAGGACGTGAGCATGGATTTCGTCGTCGGTTTACCCACCACCTTACAGAAACATGATTCTGTGTGGGTGATCGTCGATCGGCTCACCAAAGTTGCCCATTTCATCCCGGTCAACACCAATTACAACGCCAAGAAGTACGCTGAACTGTACATCTCACGGATCTTGTGCTTATACGGCGTACCCCGTACCATCATATCGGACCGGGGCACTTTATTTGTGTCCCGTTTTTGGGAGCAGCTGCACGCTGTCTTGGGGACGAAGCTGATCCGTAGTTCAGCCTACCACCCGCAGACGGATGGACAAACCGAGCGGGTAAATCAAATCCTAGAAGACATGCTACGAGCTTGCGCTATCGACCACGGCAAGAATTGGGATGATCACTTGCCATTAGCCGAGTTCTCGTACAACAATGGGTACCAAGCCAGCATCAAGATGGCGCCCTACGAGGCGCTATACGGCAGGAAATGCCGCACACCACTGAACTGGTGTGAGTCTGGCGAGAGGGTTACCTTCGGGATTGACCTTGTCAACCACGCGGAAGAAAAGGTTCGACTAATTCAAGCGAACCTAAAAGCCGCTCAATCCCGTCAGAAACAGTATGCGGACCGGAGAAGGCGCCCATTACAATTCGAAGTTGGGGACCACGTATATCTACGGGTGTCTCCAATGAAGAGCGTAAACAGATTTGGGGTGCGAGGAAAGTTGGCACCCCGATTCATCGGTCCATTCCAGATTACCGAAAGATGTGGATCGGTAGCATACCGGCTGAAATTACCAGAAGCACTTTCCGGTGTGCACGACGTCTTTCACGTTTCCCAGCTGAGGAAGTGTCTCAAGCTATCAACTACCGTTCAGCTGGAAGACATTGAAGAACTGCAACCGGATCTCACTTATCGGGAGGAACCGGTGCAGGTTATTGATGAAAAGGCCCGAACCACACGCAACCGTACGTTGTGGTTCTACAAGGTTCTATGGAGTAATCACTCCATGGACGAAGCGACATGGGAGAGCGAAGAATTCCTTCGCACTAACTACCCCGACTTTTTCACGTCGCACATCCGGTAATTTTCCACCGTCCTCTCTCTCATTTTCACCTTATAATCTCGGGACGAGATTCTTTTAAGGGGGGAGGAATGTAAGGGCCTCAGTTTTAACAACCATTTGCAGTGCTCATCACCACACCACACACCTCATTTGAGCAAGAATGATGAACACAAATGAAGAGCAAGTAACAACTATCAACATGCTCATTAGAGAACAAACTCACACATTGCAAAAGTGGTATTTCCCACATGTGATATAGATGGGCTGGACATATGAAAACTCCTACACTTTGCTAAGGATGTCCATGCCAAGTTTCACCCAAATTCAAAACCTTTTTGAGGTCATTTTGGGTATAGTTAGGAAGAGGGCAGTTTGAAACCATATTCAAATTCAAACTGTTTTCAACCACTGAATTTAAAAGTGGAAGGCATATTCTCACTCAGCACATTTTTGTGAGCTCACACACCAATTTTCACTCCATTTGGAGTTGATCTTGACATGAGCTAAGGGGGAGAAATTCAAACTTTATTTGAATTTCAAACTGAACTTGTGCTGAAATTCATTCAAACCAAACCTCATTTGAACTTTGATCAATTCAAATGGCTCTTGGGTGAATAATTTGAATGGCCAAGGGTAGAATAGGGTTCACTGTTTACCACAGCTGTTAGGAGTAAATTTCAGAGGTTAAAAGAGGAGTGGGACCCACATGTCAGCCTCTGCCTCAAAGCAAACCGACTGAACCACAGTTCAGTCGGTTCCCGGCAGCTGTGCGCGCGCGCCACCGAAGGGGGCAGCCGGCGCCAGCTCCTGCTGCGTGCCCCAAGCCGGAGACCAGCCGACCGGGCTATTTATTCCCTCCCCGGCGTGCTCCGATCCCTCACTTCCCGAGCTGCCGACGTACACGATCCATTTCTCCACTGCCATCACCGGCGCTCGAGTTCCTGCTTGATCAAGCCGATCGCAGCTCCCTCTTTCCATTCCAAGGTCCCGGCAAGGTACTAGCGACCATCCTCCATCCTTCCCATTGATAGAAATCGATTGAAACCGAGTGATATCGGCTGTGCCGAAAGATCAAACTCGGAACTGGAAACCGCCGCACCTCGGGCTCTCGTGGACAGCCCAACCTGGGCGTTGTCACGCCCGAGCCAAGACAACCTTGGACGCGAAGGTGACCGGTGCTGCTCACCCCCGAGCCACAGCTCGAGTGATTGCTCACCGGCGGCGAATTTCCACTTTTCCCCTTTCTGTGTACAGAACGACCTTCGGGTACGATTCTGTGTAATTCGTGCGCTAGAAAGGATTAGAGGGCCTCAGGCCACTCCCACACGAGCTAGACACGGTGACGCACAAGTCGCCTTCACAACTCTGGGCCGGAGAACCTCTGTGCCCGGCGTAATTCAAGGTCTACTAATGGCGGAACGAACGGGGGGCATCGGGCGCACGGTGAGGACCTATTTCGGGCCTTCCCCGAGCTGCTCCGAGTTCATGTCGACCTTCTCTGAGGTCCACTGATGCTCCCCGACCGATTTCCCAAGTAGCTGAGGTACTAGGAGAGTCAGCCGACATGGCCGAAGTCGTTCCGATATGGCGGCTCGTCGCCGACCATACTCCGGCCGTTGTCATGAGCAGCTGACCCTCGGATCATGTTCCCCAAGCAAAAGTAGGCAGGGGCGGCCAGAATCAAGAAGTTTGGAGCTGTACAGCAGCCAGCGGCGAGCTCTCCGGCGAGGTCCCTCGGCGGCGGAGCGCGGGTGTCGCGAGGTTGAAGAAGGGGGTGGACCCCAGCTGTCAGCGGCCGATATTTTGAATCGGGATCCGGCTGCGGCCGGGATCGGGTGTGCTGGCGCGCAAAAGCCTTGTGGGCCGCGGTGTGCCATCGCCTAGGCGTGCGACGCGTGTCCCCTGGGCCCACGCGCGAGTTTAAACTTTTCCCCGATTTTCAGATTTCCTTCAAACTTCAAATCCTTATAACTTTGGCTAGAAAGCTCCAAATTGAGTGAACCAAATTTTTCTGGATTCAGCTCTCCGAGTACTTTCCAGAAAATCAAGTTTCACTTCATGAAATCCTTTAATTCTCCAGAATTAATTCCTTAAAGTTTAAACTGTTAGGAATTTTAACTGGAGAATCCTTTGGGGGAAAAATCTGAAATTTTGCTGAGATGTTCACCAAAATATCCTTGAGCTACCATAAAAATTTCAGATCCATTTGAGCTCATTTAGTCCACCTAATGGTGTGATTAGTAAAACTGTTCCAGAGAAAATAGAAAATGTTCAGAAACATTTTCAGAATTCTCTCTGAAATTGTTTAGCTCATATCTTTAGTTAGGGACTTCCAAATTAAGTGAGACCAACTCCATTAGAACCCTCTGAAAATCTAGTTTTCAGAAAGACATAGTTTGTTTCATGAAAATCCTTAGAACACCCTAAAAGCCTTTAATTAAGGTCAAGGACATAATTAATTGTGGAGGGCTCAAATGAGCTTTGCTGCAACTAAAACTTGACCAATTCCTTGTTTAGGTTGTAACCAAGCCACAGTAAAAGTTTCACAGTCATTAGGTCTGTCTAGCAAGGGTTACAGACTTCACAACTTCAAAGTGAATACAAATACATTTAAATTAATACATACATTGTTCTTATCATGTAGTCGCTAAGGTCGAGGAGGAACCCGAAGTCCTAGACTTCGTTACTCCGGAGGAACAGCTAGCCTACGACCAAGAGCAGCAAGGCAAGCCCCGGTTTGCATTAACCTTTTTACAAATTTTTATTGTTTTGAGCACATACTTGTTTCCTTTGTTCTTTGCATTAGAGTCTTGATTGGAAACCCAACTGCACAGCCAAGAAAACCATGGGTTGGGTTTAGGATTGCAAACCTCGTTAGCCACTGCATTGCTAGGATAGAGTAGGATTCGGTACAAGTCGAGTAGTTGGAACTACTCGCGAGAATAGGCTAGAGGCACATTGCTCGGGTAGAGATAGCACATGAAACACATGGCAAGAAAATGAGACCGAGCGGAGAGTAAGGGTAGCAGGACTTTGGGGCCTGTGTGCTGTAGCTCCGCTTGTGTCGATTGAGGACCGAGCCGTGTGCGGGCCTGTTGAACAAGCTAGAACAGTACCGAAGACCTACCGGCTATATGGGAACCAGGAAACTGATGTAGCTCGGGTAGCTGGGTATTGAGGCATTGCCCGTCGTTCAGAGGGTAGGTTGAGAGCTCGAGGTGTAAATCAGCTGGCGGCACAGAGATGCGCGTGCAGGGACCTCTTGCTCGGGACGATGGGACCGGTTCAATATTTGGCTAACGGGTGAAAGGTAGTCGCGTACGGCGTCCGTGATGGTTGTTGTAGGCAACATCGAGTACGGGCGTACGTGACGGGTTGTTCGGGTAATCCCTGCAGGTGTAAATCGATTATAATCGCCGTCCCTCGCGGTCAGTGAGTACCACTTGTTCACTGTACCGTGACGTAGAAAGAACAGGCTAGTTACATGTTAAAATGTTGCTGATTGAAAGCTGGACATTGTTTGTTAATGATATGCTGTAGTTTAGTGCTAACTAAAGTTCTTTTCAACTTTGGACAAGGTACATGAGAAAAATGCGTTTCTTGTTTGATTGCGGCTCTCTTATGTGCTTTAGCGTAAAGTTCTCCACAACCTGCTGCTAAAACTTGAAAGTAAGGTTCTACTAATTAGGCGAGTCCTTGCAAATGATTCTTACCTCATGCAACCCATTACCCTCATGTAGAAGTTCCATGTTTAGGTGAGACGGGTCAGACTTGCTGAGCCTTCGTGCTCACTGCTTGTGTTTGAAGCTTTTGCAGGGTTTTATGAGGAAGGGACTCCCGAAGAGGAGACGGAACCCCAGGAGGGGAACCCCGTCGAGTGGGAGTCGTGCACGCCGCAAAGTTAGTGTGTGTGTGTGCTAGCAAGGACACGTTCAAGGGCTGAACGTGTACTTGATGCTTAGTCTACGCCCGCGAGTGTGGACTAAACTTATTTTGGATGTAAACATGTTGATAAACTTGTTTATGTAATAAAGCTTCCGCTTCCGCTTTGTACCGTTGACGTGTGTTATACGGTGCTGCGCAACGCAGCACCCCTCAGCGTGATCCTGGCTCGACAGGACCAATGGGGTCGTGTCAGAGGATTTTGAATTTGAAACTGAAATTCGTATTCAAGTTTGAGGGCTTCCTCTATTAATCCCAAACAAATAGTAGAACCCCTCCAAATGAGCTGAAATTTGAGAGGCCTAATATTTGGATTATGGAGACCCAAGTTATGAATCTAGATCTCCATGTTTGGAAGTTTTTGGGAAGTTTGAATCATCACTTTGAACTCACACCGTTATATTTCAAAGTTTTAATTCCCCTCATTTTTCCTAAGTGTGAATGTGCTGACTTTCTTGCTAGCACTTTTGGGGATTTTACAGTCTTGCTGAGCCTTTGTGCTCACACTTGCTATTTTAGTGGTTTTGCAGGTATTAACATCTAGGCTTATGATAAGGTTGTCCGGTGAGACTCGGAACCATCCGAGTTGTTTACTCATAGGGAAACCGTACCACTGTGGTATGTCTTCGTCATGCTAGTGAGAAGAGTCCTGGGTTGAACGTCTTCTCTTTTGCTTAGTATAGATATGAGAAGTGAGTTGTATTTAAGCTTCCGCTGTAGTGTATTTTGATGTAAATTACTTTACTCATGAAAACTTTGTAAATTCAGATATTGATTTATGCAATATGGTTCCTTTATTATGTGTGTTGTTGGGTGCCACATCGCATGGCACCATCCAATGCGATTCCTGGAAAGTGCGGGACCAGGTCCCCACAGACTGGTATTAGAGCCGCGTTGGGAATAACACACTAAATAAGGATTGTATTACGATAAAAACTTAGGATACGGTGTGGAAACGGTACTAGGCTCACATAAGGATTTTATTAGCATAGTACTTAAGGTGGCAAATGTGAAGGCCCAAGAATTCACTTACTAAAGTGTTCATCATATCACCCACACCACAGCCCATTTTGTGGAGATCTCATGAACACTTGTGAAGAGCAAGTAATCACCATCAAGAGGATGATTAAGGAAAGTCTTACAAATTCAAAAGTTAGATCTTCCACATGTAAAAATGAGAGGATGAGCTCACAATTAGGCCCTAAACATTCTTAGGATTGCGCATGCCAAGTTTCATGCCAATCCAAACCTTTTTGAGGCAGTTTTGGATCCAATTGTAAAAAGGGCTAATTTGAATGCAAATTCCAATTTAAGATACTTTCATCATCTGAATTCAAAATATGGATTCATATTCATACTCAGCACATTTTTTTGAGTTACTCCACCAATTTTCATCCTCATTGGAGTTCATCTTGTCAGGAACAATTTTTGAATTAATTCAAATGGAATTTGAAATTCAAATTCAAGTGCGAGTCAAATTTAGCCAGACCAACTCCAATTTGAAGAATTCAAATTCATCTCATGACTTAGTGTTGAAGTCTTACATTTAACTGTGAGTAGATGAGGGAAATATCAGCAAAGAATTGAAAAGAATTCAAGGGGAAGAGGGGCCCACTGGTCAGTGACTGAAGGCAGAGTGAACCAACTCACTCGAGTGCAGTCTCGCGGGTGACCGCCGAGCGGCCACGTCTGACCAGCGCACGCTCTGAACCCTCCACCTCGCGGTGATTTCGTGGCGGTAAAGTCCAGCATGACGCACAGCTGCGCTAGTCTCACCGTTTCCAAGCTGAACGGAGCCTCTCACGAGTTGTTCTTCATTTTCCGCTCGCCAACTTTTCGCCGCTGCCTCTGCTCACTGGCGACCGGCCGATCCCGGCTGCTTCACGCACCGCCGCCATAGAAGAAAAGGTGCGCCTAGTCATGCTGCAGCTGTAGGAGAAAACCGTTTGCCGTTTCACGCGGTGTAGGGCGAGTATTTGGCAATTCTCTGGACGGTGTGTATTAGCGTTAGCGATCGGTCGACGGCAAAATTCGTTGCGCAGAGGCAACCGCCGCTCGAGCTGCACACCACACACGTCCTAGAGGTCCTTGCGCTCCTTCTTGATAAAAAATCAGCGAGAAAGACCCACCGGAACCCTAGTTTCGCCGAGGGGCAGTTTGGCGGAAGAGGGGGTCGCCGGTGAGGTCCAGTTTGCCGGCCTTTTGGGTCCAAACTGAGGTTATTCCGAGTTTCCTGAGGTTGCCCTGAACGTGGTGACGCGATTAGCGCGCGAAGAGGGTGGCTGGAGTGACGGGAGCACATTGCCGATGAGGCACAGTGGCATATCGCTCATCGACGGCGAGCTACGGCGGTTAGCCATTTGGCACCGAGGTGTCCATCGTGTTCAGCGTTCGGAATTAGGTGGGGGTGGCCAGTTTCACCGTCGCCGGTGAGCTAGGTCGCTGGGAACGCCGGCCTCGCCGGAGATTCAGCGGCTCAGGGCGGTGGTGTCGCGAGGTAGATGAAGACCCTGGCCCCACGTGTCAGCGACCCGGCAAAAATGCGCGCGAGGCGGTTTAATTTAATCTAAGCACATGGGGCCCGCTGTCAGTGTCTGTTTAGGCGCGGGAAAGAAATTTTTTTAGGAAAAATAAATCCGAATTCGGCTCAAACTTTAGAAATCCATAACTTTGTGTAGAATTGTCCAAGTTTAGTGAACTAAATTTTGTTGGATTCAGCTCTTCGAGTACTTTTCAGCAAAACAAGTTTCCGTCCATGAAACTCATTCTTTTCCAGAATTATTTCTCCAAAGTTTAAAATGTTGGGAATTTTATCTGGAGATTTCCTTTAGGGAAAATTCTGAAATTTGGCCAGGATGTTCATTTGAGTATCCTTGAGTCACATGAAAAATTTCAGATCCATCCGAGTATATTAAGTCCACCTAATGGTGTGATTAAGTGGACTGATACAGATAAAATGGAAAATGTTCAGAAACATTTTCATAAATTTTCTCAAACTTGATTAGAGCATAACTTTCTATAGGATTCTCCAAATTACATGAAACCAACTCCATTAGAACCATATCAAACTCTAGTTTCCAGAAAGTAATGGTTTGAACCATACCAATCCATGTGCGGCCCACGCTGATCAAGTTTGAATGTACCGAAGGCATATCAGATATATGGGGACAGATAAACTGATGCAACCTATACCTCCGGGCGTTGAGGCATAACACACCGATTTATAGGTGTAGGTTGAGGGCAGCAAGGTGGAAATCCGCTAACGGGCATAGAGAGATGCTCCATGTAGGGAACCTCCTGCTCGTTTAGGTGCGACGGGTTCAATGTTTGGGCTGTTTGGTGAAAGGTTGTCTCGTGCGACATCGATGGAGTGTGCCGTGCATGTCACACCCGGTTTTTCCGAAGAACAACCAAGTGAATATCACATGTATGCCAGGATCATTTTCTCATACATGTGATGACAAATAGTGAAGCATCATTTATTACAAGCCAGGTGTCGAATATAAGTAAGTCTTACATAGTAAATGTCTCGATGGACAATAATAAGTTCATCACAAGTAAATAAACTAGCAGCGGAATATTATTCTTTAGGGCTCCATCACAGGCGTTGCCCGGGGGTCTTCATGAACCTAAAAACCTTCCTCGGGTCCAAAATCTTGGTCATTATACACCACCTCATTATCTTGACCTGAGCAGCAATATAAACCAACAAATATGCAAGGTTGAGTACCAACGGTACTCAGCAAGTGTGGGAAAATCATATCATGCATGGCTAGAACAAGGAGAGGTTGAACTCATGGCTAAAGCACTACGCAGTTAATACCTATCACCTTAGCTTATTAAGCACCTACATTACTACACAGGTGAAATGGTCCCAATCTCCCAACCCATTATCATAATCCAATAACCATAACATCATTTCCAATGTTAAGCTCCCCGCTTAACTTCCAAAACCATCAATCCTCTAATCATGAATAAGTCCAGGCCGCTCTTAACCGTGAGCACGGCTGTCAAGACAGTTTTTGACTCTGTAGAGTTTGTACCACTGTACCCACATGTAGTGATTTCATCCCACGTTGCCGGGTGGACTAAAAGAACCTCCATTATGCCAGTGGCTACGATCCACATTCACACTTCCCAGGTGTGTAGCCAGGAGATCACTACAAAGCCTTTACAAAGGGATTCCCGACGAGCGTGGGCCCACTGAGGTTTCACCCCTAACAGCATACAAGAGGCTCCAACCCCGCTGCAGTGGCCCCCTCTTGAGCCTTGCGGTTCATATGGTAGTCCAGCTGACACCCACTCCCCGCACCATCCAACACACCCATACTACGCCGGGGATACACCTAATTAATTGGCCAAGCTGCCCCATCTCAGCATGTGGTTGGCACTGCAAAGCCGGGTTACATGCTCCATGAACCGGTCCTTAGGATCCAGGCAAGTACTAAACACAAACCCAAGTCTCGTGCACCCAGCACCAACCAAATCATCCAACTTGCCTTGATCCCTACCTCTACATAACTCACAATAGCTCATTCAAGAGTATGGTAAAATAAACTGATGATCTCATATCCCAAATATCCCATTCTAAGCATGGCTAAGCAATATTCATGTGAATAAATGACATGACAAAATAAATCCCAACCCAAGCTACAAGGAAACAAGGTAATGCAATTCTAGGGAAACTTCCTAGCATGGGTTTCATATTTAACTTGACAATGCAAATAATTCTATCTACACATCCTAGCATAGGATCAAAGTGGTCAAGGACACTTGCCTCCTTCTTGCTGCTCTTGAAATGGGTAGTCCTGATCTTGGAAAGGGATAACTTGTTCTTGAACAGGTTCTACTTCATACCATCACACATAGCAAAAGAAAAACAACAATCATAAGACATAGTTCACACTTCTTACTTCATACAAACCACACATTCATATTTATGAAATTCATTCACCATTATATGTGTTGTGGTTACTTTGTGTGTTGATCTGTGGCTTGCATACACTTTTATTTATATGTGTATGATTCCTACTTTGGTGTTCATATTTATACTTACATACTATATATATATATATATGTGTGTGTGTGTTTCAGTTTTAAATAAATTCCTTATATTAAACTACCAAGTATGTATGAAAAGTATTTTTCTTCTCCATATGTGCCTTCATAATTTCTATCAACCCTAAACTGAACTCTTTGGATTTTTAAAAACTCCATTTATCATTTACTAGTTGCTATATTTTCAGATTTATATTCCTATGCATAATTGTGTATTTTATTATGAAATTAGTAATACACATCATCTAAACAGTATAGGTTCTGGTCCTAAATAATTTAATAACATATTTTGACCTTGGCCTCTGATGTAAACTATTTCATAATTATTTTCCCTATTTTTCTATAACTATTCTTTACTTAAAAATGTGTCCCTATACTAATAAATGTGAATATTAAATGAAACAGATATTTTAGCCCAAAAATATATTTTTATCTCACTCCAAAGTTTTCTAAATACTGAAAAAGTTTTTAATTAATTTTGACAATTATGTTTGTCCCACTTTTTAATTTTTAAGCACTAGTTACATATTCAATTTTCTAAATTAAATACTAAACAGGGCTAAAATAATGAACTCACCTCATTACAGGGTCTATAATATTATTTTCATAATTTCCAGGGGTCTAGCTACACTTATCAGAGGTGTGTTTCCTAATTTTTATTAAGTCCAGGGGCTAAAACTGATTTTTAAATGAATTTACATGATTTTCTGGAGTTCCAGGGGCTAGATCAGAAGTTTCCGGGGCTAGCTCTTATTTCCCGAGAACCCCAGGGGGTAGCACGTAAGAATTCCAGTCTTTATAATGCGGGGCTGACGTGGACCGTCCGATTTTAAACCGACGGCTGAGATTATAACATCGAACCGGTACGCGGGGATTTAAACCCTACCGTGCGATTTAAAATAAACGGCGCACAAGCGGCCACGTCGCTCTGATCGAGCGCGGGCGGCGCTGCCGGCGGCGCACGACGGCGGGAAGCGGCGATCTCGCCGGAAAGTTTCGGATCCTCGAGAATTCTGCCTACAACTGTGATCTTATGGCATAGATCGGTAGAGGGGAGGTCGGGGATCTCACCTCGGGGGTTTTCTTGAGCTCGGGGGTCCTGGAAAGTGATCGGCGGCGAGGTCCGAGGCAAAACCACGGCGAAGCTCGTCGGCGCTGGATTTACACCGTAAGTCTCCGAGTTTTCTGCACCTGCAAAGCTCCCCGGAGGCGGTGGATCAAGACCAGCGAGTTAGATCAGAGTTTCCGAGCTTAGATCGGCCAGAATTCACCGGCGAAGTCTCGGTGCTCACCGGAGTAAAAATCGGCGATCGCGTGGGAAAAACCGATCGGGGCTGGGGTTTTTATAGCCGGGGGAGGGCGGTGGGTCGGTTGTGATCGAGTTTGAGTCTTCTGGGACCAGAATTCGGGCTGAGGGACGCGGTATTCCGATCGGTTAAGATCGCGCGCGCGGGAGAGTCCGGGGTCGCGGGGTTGGGGATGGCAGGTGGGTCCCACCTGTCTGTGAGAGATAGCGCGGGCGCGCGCGGCTGCGGGCTGGCGCGGGGAAACTGGGCCGGCTGGCGGGTTTCGGCCCACTGGCCGGTTTTTTTCCCGTTTTCTTTTTCTTTTTTCCATTTCTTTTCTGTTTTGAGTCTAATTTGAATTTCAGTTTGAATTTGAATTTTTGCAAAACATGCAACACGTCCAAAAATTTTTAAATTCCCCTCTGAACATGGTTTAGGGTTTTGAATCAAAATTTGGGGTGTTACAGCTCTACCCCCCTTAAAAGAAATCTCGTTCTCGAGATTTGTGTTTCTAAGAAAACAATTCCGGAAATTGTGCCTTGAGCTCATCTTCCCGTTTCCAGATGGCTTCCTCTTCTGAGTGATGCTTCCACTGCACCTTGCACATCCGGATTCTCTTGTTTCTGGTGAGGCGTTCCATCGTCTCCAAAATCTTGTATGGTTGCTCGGCATAAGACAAATCCTCAGCTACATCCACTTCATTCATGGGTAACACCTCTTCAGGCGTCCTCAGACATTTCTTGAGTTGTGACACATGGAATACATCGTGTACATCCAATAGATGAACCGGTAACTCTAGTTGGTACGCCACTTCGCCTTTTCTTTCCAAAACTTGAAAGGGTCCGATGTATCGAGGTGACAACTTCCGTTTCACCTTGAACCGACGAAGTCCTCTGATAGGGGACACCTTGAGATAAACATAGTCTCCTACGTTGAAAACGAGCTCTCTTCTTCGTACATCAGCATAACTCTTCTGGCGGGTTTGTGCTATCCTCAAGTTGTTGCGAATCTCCCTCACCTTCACCTCGGCTTCTTGTAGCACTTCTGGACCAAACACTTTACTTTCTCCTGTTTGGTTCCAAAATAGGGGAGTTCTGCACTTCCTTCCATACAAAGCTTCAAACGGTGACATTTTCATACTAGCTTGATAGCTGTTGTTATAGGAAAACTCCGCATACGGTAAGTTCTTGTCCCAACTCCTATTGTTTTTGAGTGCACATGCCCTTAACATATCTTCAAGGATCTGATTGGTTCTCTCCGTCTGCCCGTCAGTTTGGGGATGATAGGCAGAGCTGAAGTTCAGATGGGTTCCCATGGTTTCATGCAACTTCTACCAAAACCTCGAGGTGAACTGTGTCCCTCGGTCCGACACTATCTTCATTGGCACTCCATGGTAACACACAATCCTTGACATGTACAATTCTGCCAATTTGGATCCGCTGTAGCTTTCTTTCACAGGGATGAAATGAGCTACCTTGGTTAGCCTATCAATAATGACCCATATTGAATCATACCCGGATTGGGTCCTAGGCAATCCCACGACAAAATCCATGCTGATTTCTTCCCACTTCCATTCAGGTACTTTGAGTGGTTGCAATAATCACGCGGGTCGTTGATGTTCTGCTTTCACCAACTGACATGTGTCACATAGGGCAACATGTTCCGCGACATCTCGCTTCATGCCATACCACCAGTACCTGCTCTTGAGGTCCTGGTACATCTTCGTACTCCCAGGATGAATGGAATAGTCAGAATCGTGAGCCTCCTTCAAAATTAATTCACGGATCTCCTTTACTTCTGGCACACAGATCCTTTTTCCATGCCACACCGTTCCTTGTTCATCCTCTCTAAAACTAGGAGCTTTATTTTCCTTGATGAGCTGTCTGATCTCTTGTATCTTCTCATCATTCTTTTGGCCCCCGCGTATGTCTTGCTCGAGTGTGGAGTCCACTTCCATGGCGATGGCTTCACCACTATTTACTAGACATAGATTGAGCCTTATAACCTCGTCCTTCAATTCTGCGGGCATGTCCTTCAAGCTCAACTTATTGACCTGCACTTTCCGACTCAAAGCATCGGCCACGACGTTTGCTTTCCCGGGATGATAGTTGATGCCCACATCAAAGTCATTGATTAGCTCTAACCATCTCCTTTGTCTGAGGTTGAGATCTGGCTGTGTGAATATGTACTTCAAACTCTTATGATCCGTATATATCTCTGTCCTCTTCCCCATCAAATAGTGCCACCAAATTTTCAACGCGTGTACCACTGCAGCTAGTTCTAGGTCATGTGTAGGATAGTTCTTCTCGTGCTTCCGAAGCTGCCGGGATGCATATGCCACGACATGTCCTTCTTGCATGAGAACACATCCCAACCCATTTCCAGAGGCATCGCAGTACACTGTGAAATTCTTCTGCATATCTGGCATAACCAACACTGGGGCTGTTGTCAATCTCTTCTTTAGCTCTTGAAAGCTCGTCTCACACTGTGGCGTCCAGGTGAATGTGATTCCCTTCTCCAACAGTTTGGTGAGAGGTCTCGAGATCTTGGAGAATCCCTCAATAAACCGTCGATAGTATCCAGCCAATCCCAAAAAGCTTCGAACTTCCCCGACATTTTCAGGGGTTTTCCACTTCTGGATATCTTCGATTTTGGCGGGATCTACGGAGATTCCTCCCTCCGAGATTATATGTCCTAAAAAGGGAACTCTCTTCAGCCAAAACTCACACTTGCTCAACTTGGCATATAGTTGGTGTTCTCTCAGCCTCTGTAACACCAACCTTAGATGTTTCTCATGTTCTTCTTCACCTTTGGAGAAGACGAGAATATCATCTATGAAAACCACCACAAATTTGTCCAGATATTCCATGAATACCTTGTTCATGAGATACATGAAATATGCCGGGGCATTGGTTAGCCCGAAAGGCATGACAGTGTATTCATACAGTCCGTACCGAGATACGAAAGCTGTCTTGGGAATATCAGATTGCCTTATCTTGAGTTGGTGGTATCCCGACCTGAGATCAATTTTCGAGAACACACAAGCTCCCCTCAACTGATCAAACAAGTCTTCAATGCGAGGCAATGGGTACTTGTTCTTGATGGTTACCTCATTCAAAGCACGGTAATCCACACATAACCTTTGGGTTCCATCTTTCTTAGGCACAAATATCACCGGAGCTCCCCATGGTGAGGAACTAGGGCGAACATACCCCTTCTCCGTCAATTCTCTCAAATGATCCTTGAGTTCTTCTAGCTGCTTGGAGTCCATCCGATAAGGTCTCTTGTATATCGGGGCTGTTCCCGGTACTAGCTCAATTGAGAATTCCACTTCACGGTCGGGAGGCATACCTGGCAACTCCTCCGGAAAAACATCTGGATATTCCCTGATAGTCCGGATTTCCTCAACTTTCACCTCCACTTGATTTAATTTAATGTCCCTCCTAGGCTCGTGTATCGTTATGAACTTTACTCTTGTGCCACTAGGGTGAGTTAGTTCCACCGTTCTGGTCGAACAATGGATGATTCCTTTATGTTTGGTCAACCAATCCATACCCAAAATAATATCTATCCCTTGGGAATCTATCACTATGAGGTTAGCCGTAAATACTACCCCATTAATGTCTAGGTTCACTTTGGAACACACTTGTCTTGTCCTGATTTTTCCACCTGGAGAGTTTACCGCTAGCATATGGTTCATTTGTATGGTTGCTAGGTCATGCTTCTTAACAAACCCTTGAGCAATGAACGAGTGGGTAGCACCAGAATCAAACAGCAGAGTTGCAAGGTGTAAATTGGCAGGAAACTTACCAACTACCACATCGGGTGCCTCTTGTGCTTCCTCCATAGTGACATGGTTCACCCGTCCTCTCATTACATTCTGCTGTTGTGGCGGCGCAGGCTTCTTCTTTGGGCATTTATGGGCGTAGTGCCCCACTTCACCACAGCTGAAACATTGCACCCCAATCTTAGATGCCTGGCCCTTGCTCTCTTGGGGTTGGTTTGGGGGTCCTTGCACTGCTGGTCGAGGTGGATATGCGGGGCGAGGCTGCTGCGCAAACTGACGTTGCGGCTGTGCTGGTGCTGCGGGAGGCCTGTAGTTTGGGTTGTACCCTCTTGGTGCTGAATAGGGTACCGCAGCACGGCTCGTCTGCCCCGTAGGTTGCTGCATCATACGTGGGCGGGTGTTGCTCACTGAGGCTTGATGTGACCACCCAGCCTTCCTCTTATTCTCATTTTCCAGGGCCTTTAGCTTCCTTTCTACCACAAACGCTCGGTCCACCATCTTTTGGAAGCTTTCATACTCATTGGAGGACATTGCACACTGCATCTCTGCGGTAAGTCCTTCCACGAAACAATCCTGTTTCTGCTCATCAGTCTCTATGTCTCGTGGAGCATAACGGGATAGTTGAGTAAATTTGGTGAGGTATTCCCTCACCGTCATGTTTCCCTGCTGCAGTCCCAAAAACTCCTTCCTCTTGTTTTTGAGTTCACCTCTTGGGATGTAATGGTTGCGGAAGCTACGCTTGAACTCTTCCCAAGTGATGTTCTCAGGGTCATGATGGGCGGCCACGTAGGCGGTCCACCAATCAGCAGCAGGTCCATGCAATTGATGAGAGGCAAACAGCACCCTCTCATACCCTTGGCATTGTATAATCCTCATCTTACTTTCAATGGTCTTCAGCCAATCATCTGCCTCCAGAGGTTCAGCAGCACTTGCAAACTTTGGAGGTTGAGTTCCTAGAAACTCACTCAACCTTGGTTGGCGTGGTGCAGCTTGTGTAGGTGGAACTTGATGCAAGTTGGCCACCACTTGAGTCAAGTTCTGGATAAGCTGATTTTGATTCTCCAGCATTTGGTGGAGAGGATCAACTTCTTCACGGCGACCACCCCGGTCCTGGCCTCCAGAAAGATGAGGGTTGCATGCCTCATCATTGTTGTTGGCGGGGTTGGCAGCACGTCCTTTTCCTCTTCCGGCCATCTGGCAGAATCAACAAATGTTAATTTGATACCATTTAGTATCATCTTACTGCTTTCATTTGTTGGTACTTTGAGGTGTTGAGGCTTTGTTAAAATTTTACGAGGGTTCATATCTCACACCAAATAAATGCACTATTATTTCCTGTGGGTTCACACACCAAAGCAAAACAATCTGAAGACGAGGCTGTGGACAATTGCTCATGGCTTCCACAACTCACGTCACACACCAAGCATTATCACACCATTAACTACGTAACGACTCGACTACTCGACCTCTTGCTAGCTAGGGGAAAGACTCTACACTACTCGTCCTCTTGAGCTGGCTCCTCGGGATCTTCCTCCTCATTTCGGCTACCTTCTGACTCTGCTTTGGGTGGGGAGGCTGCTGGTGGAGAAGTGCGACGACGCCTGATTGCTCGGCGATCCGGGGAGTCAGGAGTCCATGTATCATTCACGATGACGCACAGTTCATTCCCATCTCCTCTTTCTCTCGCCTTTAAGCAAGCTCGCAGCAACGCCTCCGTGTCCTTCAGGGTGTCTCGGACATCCTGAAGCTCTTGTTGACACTCCTGCAGTCGAGTGCTGAGCATAGCCGCATCCTCCAAGCACAAGTCCATGTGCTCATGGGAAGTCCCTTGCTGCACTGGTGGGTATTTGTACTCCGTGGTACCACTCTCACGTTGGAGGACATACATGTACTCAGTTTTGTCCAAGTGGCGACGATAGATGTGACTCTGGCAGGTGATGGCCTCCCAGGTGACATCTTTCTCCGCGTCAACTTGTGTTGCTCGACAAGCTGGAGAGTGGTGAATCTTAAGCAGCTGATTCTCGTGTATAATCCTCATCTCCGAACTCCATTCTTCCCTCTTCTCACGGATGGTCCTGGTGGAGTTATAGTGGATGATTAGCTTGCCCGTATTGCCTGCGGCTTCGAGCATACGTCGAAGACGGCGCAACAAGTCTCCTACTGCCAATCCGTAGGAAAGGTATGTCACTGGACGACTCTCCTCTCTTTCGGCAAGGGCAACTATGGGAACTCTCCCTCCTGTGGACTTGCGGGCGGTGCGAATCATGCGAACCATCTAAAATAAAAAAAATTTAAATTTAGGTTAGATAAACTTTTTAAACAAAAATCCCATTTTGAATGAAAATTTGGGGTAAGATGAAGAAAATGACTCCTTAAATAACACTCTTCAACCCACACCTTGGAAAATAGTTTTAAGAAAATAGGGCCCTTAAATACGTCCATTTCTACCTAGGTCCACGTTCCTACGGGCAACCTTGGCTCTGATACCACCTCTGTCACACCCGGTTTTTCCGAAGAACAACCAAGTGAATATCACATGTATGCCAGGATCATTTTCTCATACATGTGATGACAAATAGTGAAGCATCATTTATTACAAGCCAGGTGTCGAATATAAGTAAGTCTTACATAGTAAATGTCTCGATGGACAATAATAAGTTCATCACAAGTAAATAAACTAGCAGCGGAATATTATTCTTTAGGGCTCCATCACAGGCGTTGCCCGTGGGTCTTCATGAACCTAAAAACCTTCCTCGGGTCCAAAATCTTGGTCATTATACACCACCTCATTATCTTGACCTGAGCAGCAATATAAACCAACAAATATACAAGGTTGAGTACCAACGGTACTCAGCAAGTGTGGGAAAATCATATCATGCATGGCTAGAACAAGGAGAGGTTGAACTCATGGCTAAAGCACTACGCAGTTAATACCTATCACCTTAGCTTATTAAGCACCTACATTACTACACAGGTGAAATGGTCCCAATCTCCCAACCCATTATCATAATCCAATAACCATAACATCATTTCCAATGTTAAGCTCCCCGCTTAACTTCCAAAACCATCAATCCTCTAATCATGAATAAGTCCAGGCCGCTCTTAACCGTGAGCATGGCTGTCAAGACAGTTTTTGACTCTGTAGAGTTTGTACCACTGTACCCACATGTAGTGATTTCATCCCCCGTTGCCGGGTGGACTAAAAGAACCTCCATTATGCCAGTGGCTACGATCCACATTCACACTTCCCAGGTGTGTAGCCAGGAGATCACTACGAAGCCTTTACAAAGGGATTCCCGACGAGCGTGGGCCCACTGAGGTTTCACCCCTAACAGCATACAAGAGGCTCCAACCCCGCTGCAGTGGCCCCCTCTTGAGCCTTGCGGTTCATATGGTAGTCCAGCTGACACCCACTCCCCGCACCATCCAACACACCCATACTACGCCGGGGATACACCTAATTAATTGGCCAAGCTGCCTCATCTCAGCATGTGGTTGGCACTATAAAGCCAGGTTACATGCTCCATGAACCGGTCCTTAGGATCCAGGCAAGTACTAAACACAAACCCAAGTCTCGTGCACCCAGCACTAACCAAATCATCCAACTTGCCTTGATCCCTACCTCTACATAACTCACAATAGCTCATTCAAGAGTATGGTAAAATAAACTGATGATCTCATATCCCAAATATCCCATTCTAAGCATGACTAAGCAATATTCATGTGAATAAATGACATGACAAAATAAATCCCAACCCAAGCTACAAGGAAACAAGGTAATGCAATTCTAGGGAAACTTCCTAGCATGGGTTTCATATTTAACTTGACAATGCAAATAATTCTATCTACACATCCTAGCATAGGATCAAAGTGGTCAAGGACACTTGCCTCCTTCTTGCTGCTCTTGAAATGGGTAGTCCTGATCTTGGAAAGGGATAACTTGTTCTTGAACAGGTTCTACTTCATACCATCACACATAGCAAAAGAAAAACAACAATCATAAGACATAGTTCACACTTCTTACTTCATACAAACCACACATTCATATTTATGAAATTCATTCACCATTATATGTGTTGTGGTTACTTTGTGTGTTGATCTGTGGCTTGCATACACTTTTATTTATATGTGTATGATTCCTACTTTGGTGTTCATATTTATACTTACATACTATATATATATATATATATATATATATATATATGTGTGTGTGTTTCAGTTTTAAATAAATTCCTTATATTAAACTACCAAGTATGTATGAAAAGTATTTTTCTTCTCCATATGTGCCTTCATAATTTCTATCAACCCTAAACTGAACTCTTTGGATTTTTAAAAACTCCATTTATCATTTACTAGTTGCTATATTTTCAGATTTATATTCCTATGCATAATTGTGTATTTTATTATGAAATTAGTAATACACATCATCTAAACAGTATAGGTTCTGGTCCTAAATAATTTAATAACATATTTTGACCTTGGTCTCTGATGTAAACTATTTCATAATTATTTTCCCTATTTTTATATAACTATTCTTTACTTAAAAATGTGTCCCTATACTAATAAATGTGAATATTAAATGAAACAGATTCATTTTAGCCCAAAAATATATTTTTATCTCACTCCAAAGTTTTCTAAATACTGAAAAAGTTTTTAATTAATTTTGACAATTATGTTTGTCCCACTTTTTAATTTTTAAGCACTAGTTACATATTCAATTTTCTAAATTAAATACTAAACAGGGCTAAAATAATGAACTCACCTCATTACAGGGTCTATAATATTATTTTCATAATTTCCAGGGGTCTAGCTACACTTATCAGAGGTGTGTTTCCTAATTTTTATTAAGTCCAGGGGCTAAAACCGATTTTTAAATGAATTTACATGATTTTCTGGAGTTCCAGGGGCTAGATCAGAAGTTTCCGGGGCTAGCTCTTATTTCTCGAGAACCCCAGGGGGTAGCACGTAAGAATTCCAGTCTTTATAATGCGGGGCTGACGTGGACCATCCGATTTTAAACCGACGGCTGAGATTATAACATCGAACCGGTACGCGGGGATTTAAACCCTACCGTGCGATTTAAAATAAACGGCGCACAAGCGGCCACGTCGCTCTGATCGAGCGCGGGCGGCGCTGCCGGCGGCGCACGGCGGCGGGAAGCGGCGATCTCGCCGGAAAGTTTCGGATCCTCGAGAATTCTGCCTACAACTGTGATCTTATGGCATAGATCGGTAGAGGGGAGGTCGGGGATCTCACCTCGGGGGTTTTCTTGAGCTCGGGGGTCCTGGAAAGTGATCGGCGGCGAGGTCCGAGGCAAAACCACGGCGAAGCTCGTCGGCGCTGGATTTACACCGTAAGTCTCCGAGTTTTCTGCACCTGCAAAGCTCCCCGGAGGCGGTGGATCAAGACCAGCGAGTTAGATCAGAGTTTCCGAGCTTAGATCGGCCAGAATTCACCGGCGAAGTCTCGGTGCTCACCGGAGTAAAAATCGGCGATCGCGTGGGAAAAACCGATCGGGGCTGGGGTTTTTATAGCCGGGGGAGGGCGGTGGGTCGGTTGTGATCGAGTTTGAGTCTTCTGGGACCAGAATTCGGGCTGAGGGACGCGGTATTCCGATCGGTTAAGATCACGCGCGCGCGGGAGAGTCCGGGGTCGCGGGGTTGGGGATGACAGGTGGGTCCCACCTGTCTGTGAGAGATAGCGCGGGCGCGCGCGGCTGTGGGCTGGCGCGGGGAAACTGGGCCGGCTGGCGGGTTTCGGCCCACTGGCCGGTTTTTTTCCCGTTTTCTTTTTCTTTTTTCCATTTCTTTTCTGTTTTGAGTCTAATTTGAATTCCAGTTTGAATTTGAATTTTTGCAAAACATGCAACACGTCCAAAAATTTTTAAATTCCCCTCTGAACATGGTTTAGGGTTTTGAATCAAAATTTGGGGTGTTACAGTGCAGCTCCGAGTATGGGCGTACGTGACGTGCAGCTCCGAGTCGATTTTCTGTCCCTCACAATAATGAGTAGCACTTGGTCACTCAGTCGTGACGTAGGTAATTATATGGAATGGTTGTGATGCATTACTGCTGTCATGAATAACTTGTATTGCTACATGTGTGTCACCAAATATTGCTCACTAAATTTCAAATTTATGAACCATTAATGACGGGGACCATGATCCAAACTTTGGGTCAGTTGCAGGCCAACAACAACCCCGTTCCGGCACCACCGCCACCACCACCGCCGGCTCACAACAGACTGGGAGAGTTCATGAGGACTCGACCACCCACCTTTGCTCAAGCTAGTGATCCCATGGAGGCCGATGATTGGTTAAAATCCATGGAGAAGAAGCTTTCCATTGTTCAGTGCAATGACCGAGAAAAGGTTCTCTTTGCGTCGCATCAACTTATGGAAGCTGCCGCTGACTGGTGGGATGCCCTATGCAACGCCCATGTCGACCCGGAGACAATCACTTGGACTGAGTTCAAGGAGAGTTTCCGCTATCATTACATCCCTGCTGGTGTAATGATGATCAAAAGACAGGAGTTTGAAGGTCTCCGCCAAGGACAGAAAAGCGTGAATGAGTATCTCAACAAGTTCACGCAACTGTCCCGGTATGCCCCCGAAGATGTCAACTCAGACCAGAGGAAGCAGTACCTGTTCATGAGAGGGTTGAACAATGAGATCCAGGTTCAGCTCCTCAACAATGACTACGTGAGCTTCCAGAAGCTGGTAGACAAGGCTATAGTGGTTGAAAACAAGATCCAAGAGATCGAGCGAGAGTGCAAGAGGAAGATGCTATACCAGCCTCAAGGGAGCAACGTACGACCTCGGTACACGCCCCCAGCTGCACCGCAGTATGGATCGACCACTCCTGCATACCGCCCTAGTCAGCCACCACAGCAACAACCAGTTGCACCAGCACCTGGTGTGCCCACGCCTCCTATGCCCCGACCTAACATGGGCGCTCCTGTTCAAAACCCCCGCCCCAACGTACCTGCTGCCGTGGGCAACAGGGCATGCTTTGCATGCGGTGAAATAGGACACTTCACGAACCAGTGCCCAAGGAGAGGTCCTGGACAGCAAGGCAACGTGCCCAAACAGAACCCGTGACCGAACGGAGGGGACAATCAAGGAAACCGTGGACAGCAGAACTATGCCCGCGGCAACGTGAACCATGTCTGCTGAGGAAGCACAACAGGCTGAGGACGTCGTAATTGGTATGTTCCTTGCCAACTCCAACCCGGCCACCATCTTATTTGATTCTGGAGCATCGCATTCCTTCATATCATCCAAGTACGTTGCCAAGTATAATCTACTCATATCACACCTAAAATGTGCTATGATAGTTAATTCTCTCGGTGGAGAGATGAGGACTAATATATTATGTCCTAAGGTAAGCCTTAAAATAAGGGGGGTAGACTTCCTCGCCAACCTCATTGTCTTGGATTCCCAAGGACTTGACATAATACTCAGGATGGATTGGTTAAGCAAGCACAACGGGGTAATCCAATGTGCTGAAAGAAGCATGCAGTTGACAAATGAGCATGGTATTCATGTCGAGTTTGAGTCAGCCCACAAACATCCGAAGGGGCAATCTTGACCCACATCGAAGGAACAACATTGGACAGCATTCCAGTGGTTCAAAAATTCTCGGACGTGTTTCCAGAGGAACTTCCAGGTATGCCCCCTGATCGGGACATTGAGTTTGCCATTGATTTGGTGCCCGGAACTGCACCCATAGCAAAGAGATCCTATAGGATGCCAGTCAATGAACTAGTAGAACTTAAGAAGCAAATCCAGGAGCAGCTAGATAAGGGTTTTATACGTCCAAACTCGTCACCATGGGGAGCCCCTGTGCTCTTCGTGGACAAGAAGGATGGAACCCAAAGGATGTGCGTGGACTATAGGTCTCTCAACGAGGTGACAATCAAGAACAAATACCCTCTGCCCCATATAGAGGACTTATTCGACCAAATGAAAGGAGCCCGGGTGTTCTCCAAGATTGATCTTCGGCCGGGATACTTCCAGCTGAAGATTAAGCCCTCCGATATACCCAAGACAGCCTTTCGAACACGGTATGGTTCGTATGAATATACCGTCATGTATTTTGGATTAACAAATGCACCCGCATACTTCATGTACCTTATGAACAAGGTTTTCATGGAGTACTTGGACAAGTTCGTCATGGTTTTCATTGACGGCATTATGGTGTATTCAAAAAGCGAGGAGGAGCATGAAGAACATTTGAAATTGACCTTGCAGAAAATGCGTGAGCATCAATTGTATGCCAATCTTAACAAGTGTCAATTTTGGCTAAAGGAAATATCATTCCTAGGCCACATTATCTCCAAAGAAGGGGTATCGGTTGATCCCAGAAAAGTGAGAGATGTTCTGAAGTGGGACCTGCCGCAAAACGTGAGGGATATTTGGAGTTTTCTTGGGATGGTGGGATACTATCGAAGATTCATCAAGAACTTCTCTAAGATAGAAAAGCCTATGACGGAGTTGCTAACGAAGGGAAAAGCCTTTCGATGGACACCAACGTGCCAAGAAAGTTTTGAGGAGCTCAAGGAAAGACTAACCACAGCGCCGGTTTTGGTATTGCCGGACGTAAGCAAGAGCTTTGACATATATTGTGACGCATCTAGACATGGGCTCGGATGTGTGCTCATGCAAGACAGACAAGTAGTAGCCTATGCCTCACGGCAATTAAAGAAGCATGAGCTCAATTATCCTACACATGACTTGAAGCTAGCAGCAGTAGTGCATGCATTGAAGATTTGGAGACATTATATCCTTGGTCATCGATGTGAGATCTATACGGATCATAAAAGCCTCAATTACATATTTACCCAAACGGATTTAAATTTGAGGCAACGTCGATGGTTGGAACTCATCAAGGATTACGATGTTGGAATTAACTACCACCCCGGGAAGGCCAATGTAGTAGCTGATGCATTGAGCCAAAAGGGAGCATGTCACCAACTCACGGTTCGGGAGCTACCACCCAAACTACGTAATGAGTTCGAACGATTACACCTCGGATTCTTGAATAATATGGAAATAATGGAGATCTACTCTTCATTGGAGCAAGAGATAAGAGATGGCCAAGTAACGGATGAGGACATCAAGGAGATCAAGGAAAGAATCCGACAAGGAATAGAGAAAGATTTCAAAGAAGATGAGAAGAGTACGATTTGGCTAGGAAAAGGATTTGTGTGCCTGACGTGAAGCACCTCTGCGACATGATATTGAAGGAGGCACATGATTCACCCTACTCCATACATCCCGGAAGTACAAAAATGTTCAAGGACTTGAAGACTTGTTATTGGTGGGACGGTATGAAAAGGGACATAGCCGAATACGTTGCCCTATGCGAAACATGCCAACGGGTGAAGGCTGAACATCAAAGACCCGCTGGATTGTTGCAACCTTTGAAGGTACACGAGTGGAAGTGGGAAGACATCAGCATGGATTTCATCGCCGTATTGCCACGTACCCAGTCGGGTTATGACTCCATCTGGGTAATCGTGGACCGATTAACGAAAACATCCCATTTTCTTCCTATAAGGGCCAATTACAACGTTGCACAATTAGCCGAGTTGTACATGGAACAGATCGTGTGCCGTCATGGAGTCCCGAGGAGGATAATCTCAGATCGAGGTTCTCAGTTTACCTCTAGATTTTGGAGGAAGCTGCAGAAAGCTATGGGTACACGACTGGATTTTAGCTCCGCCTATCACCCACAAACCGATGGGCAAACCGAAAGGACAAACCAGATTTTGGAAGACATGTTGAGAGCTTGCGCCTTGAAACGAGGGCGTAGTTGGGATAGGAGTTTACCGTACGCCGAATTCTCCTATAACAACAGCTATCAAGCTAGCTTGAAGATGTCGCCTTTCGAAGAATTATATGGTAGACGGTGTAGAACGCCGCTGTTCTGGAACGAGACCGGAGAGAACCAGGTGTTTGGACCCAAAGTGCTACAAGAGGCTGAAAAGCAAGTCCAAACGATACGGGAGAACTTAATGGCTGCTCAGTCACGACAGAAAGGCTATGCGGACAATAGGCGAAGGAAGTTGACCTTTGAAGTAGGAGACTTCGTATACCTTAAGGTATCGCCTATCCGAGGCCAACGACGTTTCAACGTCAAAGGCAAGCTAGCACCTCGCTATATCGGACCGTTTAAGATTTTGGACAAGCGAGGATAAGTAGCCTATCAACTAGAGCTCCCAACGCACCTCTCCGACGTACATGCCGTGTTTCATGTATCCCAGCTCAAGAAGTGCTTGAGAGTACCATAGGAGCAAATACCAATGGAAGAGCTTGAACTTCAAGAAGACCTGACCTATACGGAGCACCCTGTCCGAATTTTGGACGTAAAGGAAAGGGTCACCCGAAACAAGATGATTCGATGGTGCAAGGTACAATGGAGCCATCACACTGAAGCTGAAGCCACATGGGAGCGTGAAGAAGACATTAAGGCGGAATTTTCTCATCTATTCTCTACTAACGAATCTCGAGGGCGAGATTCAATTTAAGGGGGTAGATTTGTGACACCCTCATTTTTGGTTTCAGGATATATTCATGTTTATGAAGAGAAAACATTTTAAGAGTAGGAACACCATCAAAAGGATAGCCAATAAGAGCCGAATCCAGTTTCTAGAAAGCACCAAAGACAACTTCCACAGCCGCTGGCCATGTGGCGTGTCCGGAGCTCATCCCTGCGAAGTAGGGAGAGGTCCACCGCTAAACTGGCTACGTGGCAGGCTCGGGGCTCATCTCTGCGAAGGGGAGAGGTCCGACCCTGCGGGACACATGTTGCCCCCGGAGCTAGCCTCTGCGGAAGAAGCAAAGGCATTTTTCACAGGACACATGTTACCTTCGGAGGTAGTCACCGCGGAAATCAGAGAACCAGTCACGCGGGATATGTGTCGATCTCAGAGCTCACCCCCGAGAGGTCCGGTTCTATTGGACACGTGTTAACCTCGGAGCTCGGCTCTGATAAGAAAGGAAGTCTGGCGCTGTTAGGCCACGTGGCATGCGCTGAGCCACCTCCAAATATGAGAGGAGGTCCCGACCGCCAGGATACATGGCGCACCCGAAGCTCACCTCCGAAGAGAGGGAGATCTCGCTCGACACGTGGCCCAACCGGAGCTCGTCCCTGCGGAAAGGGAGAGACCAGGAACCGGTGGACACGTGGAGCTTCCGGAGCTCATCACCGAGGAGGTAACGAGTTCTGGAGCGGGTTTTGGATTTTGTACGCGTAGAGATAACGGAAAAGAAACCGACCTGAATTCCACAATGATACCACACCAAATCGACTAAAGATAAGATGGTAAGATTTAACGACAATTTGAATAGAACTCTTATTCAAAGTCCAATCAGATTAGGACTCTTCTCTTCCCAATTATAAATAGAACCCAGAATCTCTGGCCGAAACCACAAACTTCTTTTCTAACTCCTGAGCCGACGACTTAGAGCCCTAGCCCTAACTCGCCGAGTAAGCCATCGCCGGAGTTCAGCGAGGAAGATCGCCGGAAGAGAGCCCAACAATCTGTCTGAGGAGGACCTCGAGACCGAGAAGAACGTGAGGTAGGTCTCCAATATAACCTTGCGACATCGCCATGTTTTCCTTGCATCTGTTCTTCGATTCCTTTCGAACAGAAGCTTTCTCGTGGACAGATCACTTGATGACCGGGTTGATCTAAAGACAAGATCTTCGCCACGACCACCTTCCATCCGAACACCTCTGTTCATCATAAAATCCATGCAAGCCATGCAAGAACACGTACGAACCGATCTAATAAAACTAATCATAGGATAGCATGCATATGCATCATCGCTTCTAGTTTAAGGTTTGTGCATGATATTGATTGCTGTGAATCTTGTATGCATGTGATCCTACGTAGCAGGACAAGCTCAGGGAGCTGTCTACGACGAGTTGCAACAACAAGGTTTCGAGATACAAGAACAACCGGAACCGCAAGAACAAGGCAAGTGCTCCTTGACCATATTGATCCTATGTTTGGGTAAAACTGATTTGTTTTGCAAAAAGGTTTGTGTGCTGAGTCAAACATGATGGGAAACCCTTTTATAGGAGTTTACTAGCTTTGGTTAAACCACCCTTGTCGCCAGAGATGTTTATGAGTCGGGTATGGTTTTTTACTTTTATGCTTTGCTGAGTCCCTGGGATTGGGAATCGAGATAGACGTGTCTAGCTAACTGCACTCGTAATGATAATGAGAAACTGATGTTAATAATGAACATGGATCGGAGGGAGATCTAGGCAAGACTGGGTTGGTGAATGAGGTAGCATGAGATGGTGGTTTAATTGCCGTAGATCTAAGGACTGGTTCATGCATGCACATGCCAGGATAACAGTGCCACCACAAGGCCAAGTATGGGTGCAGCTTAGCTGAGTAATTAGGTAAGTTGCTAGGGTGTTATGGACTGTGGAAGGCGCGGGGAATGGGAGTCGAGTGAGGACTGCCCTGGAAACTGCATGGCACAAGAGGGGGCCCGTGGGTTGGAGAATTGGAGATTCTAGCCTTCCGGTGAAATCTTAGTGAGTCCATACATCTAGTAGCCCCTTTGTAAAGGCTATTTTGTGATCTCTTGGCCATACACCGACGCTTGTGTACTGGTATAATGGAGGTTCTGCAGTCGACGACGGGTGACAAAATCACAAACTTGTGGGTAAAGAGGTACAAACTCTGCAGGGTTCTTAAAACTATCATGATAGCCGAGCTTACGGTCACGAGCGCTTGGCCAACTGCCATGATTAGTTGGGATGGTTATTGGGATGGTTCTTGGTTATGGTTATTGGTTATGGTTTGGATGGTTTGGTTACGGTTTGGTTTTGGGACTGTTGAGTCTGGGTGATAAGATAGTTGCATGACTGTTGAGTCATGACAACGAGATTGGTCTCGGTGTGAGGCGAAGTTGTTTATGAGATGGGATGGTAGCGAATACGAGGAGGTATTCGTGAGGTGGTAGCGAATACAAGGAGGTATTCGTGAGCAAGAATGAAGTTGGTTAATGTTCGGGTGGAACATGGAAAGTAATGGAGGTATGTTGGTAATTTATTACATGCTGGGATTACATTCACCTAAAGTTAAGTTGTTGTTTTATCGTGGTTTTGATAACTTTGCTTTTCTGCAATGAGCCTTTTTATACCTACCTTGTTATGAGCTACATATCATATTTTTCCGCACTTGCTGAGTACATCATTGTTCTCAAACTTGCATTATTTCATCATCAGCAACAGGAGAAGATTTCTATGAAGATCAAGTGGAGCATTAGGCGTGTGATCTGTTCTCAACCTTGCCTGTGGAGGGAATAGAGATGAAGCCACTTCTGCTTAGATTTGCTTCCGCATTAGTTAAATCACTTCCACATTAGAATAAAGACTTCCGCTGCATAAAAATAAGACTTCCGCTGTGAGCATGAGTCCAAGACTCATGAGACATTGTAATAAACTCTGTTATTCGTGGTAATATATATTCTGAATTCAGTTTGTTGATCATATGTGTATGTGTGACGAACATCCTGGGCACACATATGCATTAGTTCTCGGTTCCGTGGTTTTCCACAGAATTGAGGGCGTCACACTTGATCTCCACTTCGATTTCTTCACAAGTCCTCATGTAGATGCTACACGTTATGAATATGCGCAAGTATTTAATTGTAAAGCTTTTGCTAATAAGCTCTAATGACAAGTTTAAAAACTGGATCTCTGTTTAAGGATTTAAAATGACACTGGTGCTAAGGTTTGGGTTTGGGTTAATCAACATGATCAAGTGCTAAGTGTTTTCCCCACTTGTGTGTTGATCATCTTAAAAGGTTGAACAGAACAGTGGTGATCCAGAGCTCCAATGGATCTGAATATTTTCATGTGAGTTCCTTGTCACAAGAAAGTCATCTGGACCAAAAATTAGCACTTTTCACTAAGTGGTTTATTCAGAACAATTCTTGAAGCAATTAAGCAAAGAAGAATTAATTCTGAGGTAACACACATGTTCATGTCAAACTTAGTGAACAAAAATTTCAATTATAGTTCATAGAGCCTGCATGAATTGTCCTAGGATTTTTGGATCTAAGAATTGCCCAGAACTGAATTTCCAAGTTTTGGGAATTCTCTGAAAATGTTTCTGTATTCTTTTGAACAGAGCAACTTGAAATCTGAATTCTCCTAACCAAATTAAATCCCAATGAGCTGAAAATTTTACAGGAGTTCAATAACATCCTATAGAACATTCTGGCAAAATTTGAGGATTTTGGATTAACCAAACTCCCTAAAAAATTCTTTTTCTGAAAAGTTTAAAGAATTTTCCAGAATTAAATACTGACTTTCATACAAATTGGGTTGCATAATTGGATAGAGTTTTTCAACCTGAATCTAACCCAATTTGAATCACTAAACTTGGAGTTTCCTAGCAAAAGTTATGCTCTTCTAAGGTTTGGGGAAATCTGAAATTCAATTTATACCGGGAAAAGTTTAAATCCTGATTGTGGGTCCAGGGCCACGTGTCACTCTCTGAAATGAAGACACACGGGGCCACAGGTTTGCTCCCGCGTTGTCACAGCCTGATCCAGCGCCACATAAGATCCCACACCCGATTTGCTTCTCACTGACAGCGGGCACGGGCAGCTTCTTCAACCTCGCGCCACTCCCGCGCCGGTCCGCCGCCCGAGCTCGCCGGAGCTCGACACAAACCATATCTCCGGCCACCTCTCGAGCTGTCACTTGCCGCCAGCCCCTAAAGTCATGTGCTGAACACATTGGGAGTGTTTCCCCGGACCGGCGACGGCTCTAACCTAGCTCGCACCGATGCGGCGGCTCGGTGGAGGTTCGGAGATGTCGCCCCGACGTGCTAGCCCGCAAAATGCCCATTTAAACGGCCCTACAGCATCAGTGATGGCTATATAAGCTCAGCATGAACTCCAAAGGGACCGGGATTGGCTCTAAGGTGGGTCTCACCGTGCGCCCAAAGCTTCCCGCCACGGCCGCCGTTGGGAAAGTTCAAAATACACCAGCTACATGTGGTTTCATGCTAGGTTTGCAAAGCAAACTCGTGCGCCATCGAGTCTAGCTCCAGTAAGTGCAATTTCATGGGCTCTAATCAAGAATCATCAGGAATTTGGAGTTTCCTTACCAGAAGGTGGTTTTGCACCGGCCGGAAGAAAATTGGGAAATACTCCGGCGACGATCAATCACTTGGCTTGAGCTTCGGAGGTGAGCAGCGTGGAGTCTTGGCACGTCCAATGGTGCCATTTTTTGGCCGTGAAAGGCTCTCTGTAGGGCTGTCGACGAGCACCTTCCCTCGGCTATGGTTCGGCCGCCGCGGGAAAACTCTTTTCTCGGTGTGGGGAGGCCGAGCTCACTCAGTGGTGGTCCGAGGAGGTCGTGATGGTTACTGTGGTGTTGTTTTGCTGATCATCCGAGGCTTGTACGTGAGCTGGTGGGTGGACGAGCGATCGACGGGGTGCGGCAGCCTCTGTTCTCGTGTGCGCGAGGACGAGAAGGAAACAGAGACGCGCTCGGTTCTGTGGGCGAAAAGAAGCATGGCAGTGAAGTGATGAGGTCACCGAGTGGAGTGCCCTCACGAGGGAAACACAAGGAGGAGGTGGCCTCGGCGCCGCTCGGTGTCGCCTGGTGCACTGCTCGCCTCTGTCTCGAGTGGAACCGACTGAAGATGCAAAACAGAGACTGCACACTTCAATTGAAGATCTTTTGCAAGCTTAACTTCCTCAATGACATGTGGGTCCCACAAGTCAGTCCCTCCTTATCCCTCAAAAGATCTCCAAAATTTGGCAAATGCTGGAAATCAATTGTGGGAGTTCAAATCTGAATGGTATTTGGATAATTGGGCAAATTTCATCCAAATTCAAATGTGTATTTGAATTCTTTGCAAATTTAGGCCCTTTTGGAAAATGGGTAGCAAAACATTTCAAAAATTCATGAAACTTTGCATACCCACTAATTTGGACCTAAGGAATTCAAATATGAAATCTGATTTTAAATTTGGCTGCTGCAAATGAGCTTTTTAACACAACAGTTTGCAATCCATTGTGTTGCCCTCATTTGAAATTTGAGTTGAACAAAGTTTGTTCCAAAATCTGAATTCAACTTCCTCACACACATGAGAACATTTTCGCCTTGGATTCAAATCCCTTTTGGGTTCCAAGTTGTGAAACAAATAGTTGACTTGTGTGAAGAGAGCTCTCATGTGTATTATCACATGTGGAAAAGTTTAAACAAGTCCCATTTTTCATACACATGAAACCAACTTGCATTCAACTTGAGTTTCTTTGTATTCATATTTTGGGACCTTTACAGCAGGGTACCAACAGTGGCCCCCGGGCCCATCTCGGGGGAGACAACGATCCCGCAGGTGGGGCCCCCATCTTCCCCATGTGGTAGCTTTAAACCTGCACTTTGGAAGCCGAAGTGGCAGTGCGATTCTAGTGTAGTGGGTGTGCAGTTGTACCTGGGAGACGAAAAGGCTGCACACCCCTGGCATAATGGGTGTACTCGACAGTCAAAATGGCAGCACATAGTCAGCATAGTGGACGCATGCCCGCCTTTGACTGGTGGGTCGTGGCGACGTGCTCGAGGGGTTTCCCCGGGGTATTTACTGCAGCAGCCCTCGGGTCGACTGCTGCGGTTCCACCGTGCCACTTTTATTGGGAACTGCCGGATGTTCCCGAGGACTCACCCGCCTGGCCCCCAGTGTCTGACGGGTGGACCTGGGTCCCATCCGTCATTGGGGGGGGGGGGGGGCGGGCAGCGCGCGGTGGTGGAAACCCAAACTTCACGCCCGTTGTCCTGCCAAAGGTTGAGGACGTAGAAAAGGATGCCTTTCAGAGAAGGGTGGTTCCTTTCTGCCTCTTGCGATCTTTGTCTTCCTATTTCGCGCTTGAAGCCTCCGCTCCTCAGTGCTCTTGGCTTTCTCTCACCTCCATGGCTTCTGGCCTCCGTTCCACCCGGCTTGGCACCAATGGCGACATCAGTATCGTGAGGCGCCTGCTTGGGTAGTAGTCGGCCACATTCGACGGAAAGATCTGTCACGGGAGGGTCCTGCTGACCGACATGCATCCTGGTGAGGTGGTTCTCGTCAGCTTGTACGTGCTGCCCGGGTTCGCCCTCCCGGCGAGTCCTTCCTCCTCACCCTGCTGGAGGTGTATGGGCTCCAACTCCAGCACCTCACGCCGCACGCCCTCGCACTAGTGGTTGTCATCGTCCCCTTTTCTGAGATGTTCGTGTGCGTGCGGCCTCGGTTCGGTGTAAAGGTCCCAAAAATATGAATACAAAGAAACTCAAGTTTGCACAAACATTTGGTTTCATGTGTATGAAAAGTGGGACTTGTTTAAACTTTTTCATATGTGATGATGCACATGAGATCTATCTCTACACAATCTTATGGTTACTTACATGCTTGGACCCAAGGTGGAATGGAAAGTTTAAAAACCAGATTGTGAACACCATTTGTTCAATGCCAATTTCAAATGAGGGTAACACAAGGGATTGCAAACTGTTGTGTTAAAAAGCTCATTTGCAGCAGCCAAACCAAAAATTAGATTTCCTATTTGAATTCCTTAGGTCCAAATGAGTGGGTATGCGAAGTTTCATGAATTTTTGAAATGTTTTGCTATCCATTTTCCAATTGGATTTAAATTTGCAATGAATTCAAATACACATTTGAATTTGGATGAAACTTGCCCAATTATCCAAATGCAGTTCAGATTTCAACTCCAAACACTTGAATTTCATCATTTGCAAATTTTGGAGATATTTTAGAGGATAAGAGGGAGCTGACTGTGCGACCCACATGTCATTGGAGCAGTAAAACTTGCAATTGAAGTTTCAGTCCACAATCTCTGTTTCACTCGGGCAAACCGAAGTCTTCACCGGTCGACACCGAGACCCACCGAGGACAGCTCCCGGCTGTTTCCCTCATGCTGGCAAGCTTCTTCCCGGTTTCATCACTTCATTCCGTGCTCTGTTTGCCCACAGAACCGAGAACCTCTCTGTTTTCTTGCTCTCTCGCGCTCAAGAACAGAGCAGCCACCGCCACACCTCTGTAGCTTGGGAGCCGGTGTTTCTCTCGCGTGCAAGCCTCAGGCAGTAGAAAAATGGCACCACGGTAACCTCCACGACCTCCTCGGACCATAACTGTAACACCCTCAAATTTATTTCCATGCATTGCATACATTTTTCATGTACAGAAGCATTATAAAATAAGTAGAAATGGAGAAAGAACTATAGAAATGGAGAAAGAACCATAGAAATGGAGGAAGGAACCATAGAAATGGAGAAAGAACTATAGAAATGGAGAAAAAACCATAGAAATGGAGAAAGAACCTTAGAAATGAAGGAAGGAACCATAGAAATGGAGAAGGGCATATAGAAATGGAGAATGGGGCATAGAAATGGAGAGTGGGACATAGAAATGGAGAGGGAAATGTAGAAATGGAGTAAGTGACATAGAAATGGTGGGGACGGGGAAAAAGATAGCTGAAATGAGCCAATTCCAATTTCCCCAAATTTTTCCCCAAATCTCCAAATTCCCCAATTCCCCCAAAAGGGGAATTTCCCCCACATTGTTGCCGCACCAAATCAATTTGGGAAAAAATTGTTAGGATTTAGCTCCAATTGGAGTAGAATTCTCCGCCCTCCCCCCTTATAAATAGAACCCAACCCCCCCTTGGCCGCAGCCCCCCCCCTTCACCCCCAAGTCGGCAACTTGGAGGCCCTAGCCCCCAACTCGCCGAGTTGCCCCCCCCCCTCGCCAGAATTCAGTTGCCGGTGAGCCCCGCCGGCGAGCTCCGCCGGTGAGCCCCGCCGACGAGCCCCGCCGTCGAGCCCCGCCATCGAGCCCCGCCGACGAGCCCCGTCGTCGAGCCCCGCCGAAGAGCCCCGTCACGCCTCGCCGTCGCCGGAAAAGAGCCGACGATCTGTCCTGCCCTAACCATCCATAGAAAAATATCCCGCTGATGCCATTGCTAGAAGGAAGGCCCTGCCACCAAGGAGGAAGTGCGGTAGGTCTCCATTACCCATCTTACAACGTCGCCGCTGTTTCTACGCAGCCGTTTTCTTCACCCCCTTCGAACAGAAACTTTTTCGTGTGGACAGATCATGTTTTGATCGGTTTTTGATGGTGGAATTGATCTAGATCTTGAGTCAAGATCATGACAACGTCCACACTTCGTGCCAGCACCCTTGTTCATCATAAAACCCCATGAAAGGCCATTAAAACATGCAAGAACACATACAAACTGGATTAATAAAACTGCACCATAGGATTTGCATTCATCTACCCCATTGCATCTTGAGTAAAGTTTGTGCATGATGATTGATTGCTGTAAATTTTGTATGTGCTTGATCGTGAGTATAAGAACAATCTCAAGAGGCCATATACAAGGATCTACAGCACCAAGGCTTCGAGACGCTCGAACAACAAGAACCACGGGAGCAAGGCAAGTGCCCCTTGACAATATTGATCCCATGATTTGAAACTGTTTTGTTTGTGAAAACTTATATGCTTGAGTCAACTTGATGGGACACCCTTTTATAGGAGTTTACTAGTTTTTTTAAACCATACTTGTCACCGGGAATGTTGATGAGTCGGGTATGGTCGTTTTTCCTTTTTGCTTCGCTTAATTCACGGGATATGGGAAGCTGAAATAAAACATGTCTAGCTACTGCACTCATATGAATAATGATGATGAGAACTTGATGATGTTAATGAGCATGAAATCGGGGAGATTTAGGCAAGCTTGGTTCGTGAATGTTGCTGGATGAGATGGTGGTGCGTGCCATAGATCTAAGGACCGGTTCATGCGAGAATATGCCAGGAAAACAGTGCCACCACAAGGCCACGTGACATGAACACATTGGCCTTGTCGAGCCAGGATCACACTGAGGAGTGCTGCGTTGCACAACACTGGATAACGCACGTCAAAGATACAAAGCGGAAGCAAAGTTTTATTACATAAACCAGTTTATGAACATTTTTACAACAAAATAGTCCAGTCCACACTCACGGCGTAGACTTTGCATTGAGTTCATGTTCAGCCCGTGAACGTGTCCCCGCTAGCATGCACACACACTAACACGGAGTTCCCCTCCTGGAGTTCCGTCTCCTCCTCAGGAGTCCCTTCCTCATAGACCCCTGCAAAAGCTTCAAACAAAAGCAGTGAGCACGATGGCTCAGCAAGACTGACCCGTCTCTCCTATACATGGAACTTCTATATGATGGGTACAGGGTATATGAGGTAAATGATTTGCAAAGGACTCGCCTAATTATTTGAACCTTACTTTCAAGTTTTAGCAGCAGGTTGTGGAGAACCTTACGCTAAGGCACATGAGAGAGCCACAATCAAACAAGAAACGCATTCCTCTCATGTACTTTGCCCAAAGTTGAAAAGAACTTTAATTAGCTCTAAACTACAACAAGACATTAACAAGCAAGGTATATCTTTCAAATCAGCAAACTTTTAACATGAATCTAGCCTGTTTTTTCTACGTCACGGTACAGTGAACAAGTGTTACTCACTGACCGTGAGGGACGGCGAGTATAATCGATTTACACCTGCAAGGTTATCCGAATAACCCGTCACGTACGCCCGTACTTGATGTTTCCTACAGCAACCATCACTGGCATCTACGTGACCACCTTTCACCCGCTAGCCAAATATTGAACCGGTCCTATCGTCCCGAGCAAGAGGTCTCTGCATGCGCATCCGCAGTGCCGCCAGCCAATTTACACCTTGAGCTCTCAACCAACCCTCTGAACGACAAGCAATGCCTCAATACCCAGCTACCCGAGTTACATCGGTTTCCCGGTTCCCATATAGCCGGTAGGTCTTCGGTATGTTCTAGCTTGTTCAACAGGCCCGCACATGGCTCGGTCCTCAATCAACACAAGCGGAGCTATAGCACCCAGGCCCCAAAATCCTGCTGCCCTTACTCCCCGCTCGGTCTCATTTTTCTTGCCATGTGTTTCATTTGCTATCTTTACCCGAGCGATGTGCCTCTAGCCTATTCTTGCGAGTAGTTCCAACTACTCAACTTGTACTGAATCCTACACTGTCTTAGCATTGCAGTAGCTAACGAGGTTTTCAAACCTAATTCCAACTCATGGTTTTCTTGGATATGCAATTGGGTTTCAAACAAGACCCTAATGCAAGAAAGAAGTGGGTGCTCAAAGTAAGTTCTCAAAACAGTAAAAAGTTGTAAAATGGGTTAATGCAAACCGGAGCTTGCCTTGCTGCTCTTGTGCGTAGGCTAGCTGATATTCCAGAGTGACGAATTCTTAGACTTCGGGTTCCTCCTCAACCTTAGCGACTACATGAGATAACATAAATATGTATCAATTTAAATGCATTTGAATTGAATTTAACTTGTGAAGACTATAAGTCCTACTAAACAGACCCAATGACTCTGAAATTTTTACCATGGTTTGGATACAGCCCAAAGAGAGACTTGGCCAAGTTTCATTTGCATCAAAGCTCATTTGAGCTCTCCAAAAATAATTATGTACTTGGCCTTAATTGGAGCTCTTAGGGTATTCTAGATATTTTCATGGAGCAAGCCATGACTTTCTGAAAACTAGATTTTTTGAGGGTTCTAATGGAGTTGGTCTCACTTAATTTGAAGTTTCCTAGCAACATATATGAGCTAAACAATTTCAGAGAAATTCTGAAAATGTTTCTGGACATTTTCTATTTTCTCTGGAACAGTTTTCTTAATCACACCATTAGGTGGATCAAATGAACTCAAATGGATCTGAAATTTTTATGGTATGTCAGGAACATTTTGGTGAACATTGTAGCAGAATTTTAGAATTTTCCTCCAAAGGATTCTCCAGTTAAAATTCTAAAGAGTTTACAATTTGCAGGATTAATTCTGGAGAACTAAGGATTTTCATGAAGTGAAACTTGATTTGTTGGAAAGTACTTAGATAGCTTAATCCAACAAAATTTACTTCACTCGATTTGGAGTTTCCTAGCCAAAGTTATGTGGGTTTGAGATTTGAACTAAAACTGAAAATCAAAGAAAAGTTTAAACTTCTGCCTGTGGGTCCCACACACAGTGCTTCGTCTTCCTCCTCGCGCCAAATTCCTGGCGGCAGCGACGGTCTCCGGCGAGACTCGCCAGAACCGAGTTTCCGGCCACCTCCCGGCCCGAAACTCGCCACCTCCCCCTTTTTCGACCTCCTGAACTCGGCCGTGAGCTCGCCGGACACCGGTGACAGCACCCACTAGTGTTTTGGCGAGGTCGGTTTCGCACCACCATGCACCAAATCAATTGGAAATTGCTCGGAGAGCATCAGTGGAGCACGAGGAACATGAACCAAGGCTTTGTGGAAGCTAGAAACGCCGGCAACTCTACCCTCGATGGTGAGCCGAGGTACTTTGCAATGGCGGCAAGGAAAACGGCCATATCACGGACGATCTTCAACGGTTTTCCTTGCTTCCTTCTCGAGCGTGTGCGCTAGCATGTATAGAACCTACTGGACAACCGGCTTGACCAACAATAGTGTGTGGAGTCCGAATTTCAATCGGAGGTGAGCTCGGCTCATATGAACTGGCTTTTGGTAAACTTGGAAATTCTCAACCGATCGTTGATCATATGCCAAACGGCTTTCGGCTACACCATCTACGTGCACCTTTCTTCTGTAGAGAGGTGGATGCGACGACGGCTGTGCCGAGCTGTCCACGAGAGACCGAATGGCGGCAACGTTCTGTTCGCCAGGAAAAATGCCCGGCTAAGCTCGAGGGCGCCTCCTCACTGGACAACATGACGTCTAGGACGTTGCTCACGAGCTCAAGATGTCGTTTTTCTACTGGGGAGGTTGTGTTCGTGAGCGATCGGCCTGCTCATGAGCGGAATCGAGAGGGCGGCTGGTTTTCGGTGGAGCTCGGTGTGAAACTGAATGAACTCGCCGTGGGCTCGGGTGATATTTAACAGGAGCACACCGGGGAGGGATAAGGAGCCAGGCAGCTGGTCTACCGTGCGGGGAAGCACAGCAGGAGCTGGCGCTGGTCGGCTCCTCGGTGGCGCGCTCGGCTGCAACCCGAGAACCGAGTGTTGAGTCTTCAGTCAGTTGAATTTGCTATAGAGGCTGACATGTGGATCCCACCTCTCATTTTAACCTCCAAAATTGAATTTTCCCCACTGCTCTAAACAGTAGAGACCCAATTAACCTTGGTCATTTGAATTATCTACCCCTTGGCCATTTGAATTGGGTAGAATTCAAATTGGAGTTTGTTTGAAGAATGCAGTTTGAAATTCAAATAAAGTTTGAATTTCCTAAACTTAGCTTATGTCAAGATCAACTCCAAATGGAGTGAAAATTTGGTGTGTGAGCTCACAAAAATGTGGTGAGTAAGAATATGCCTCCCACTTTTGAATTCATGGGACGGAAGTAGTTTGAATTTGAATTTGAGTTCAAACCACCCTCTTTCTAGTTATACCCAAAAATACCTCAAAAGGTTTTGGATTTGGGTGAATTTTTGCATGAGCCTTCCTAGCAAGGTGTTGAAGTTTTTTATATGCTTAGAACCTAGATGATGCATGTGGGAAATGCCATTTTTGCATTGTGAGTTTATTCTCTAATGAGCATGTTGATGGTGGTTACTTGCTCTTCAAATGTGTTCATCAAGTTTCTTCAAATGAAGAGTGTGTGTGGTGATGAACACTTTGAATATGTGCCAAAAACTTAGGCCCTTACATTCCTCCCCCCTTAAAAGAATCTCGTCCCGAGATTATAAGGTGAAAATGAGATAGAGGGCGGTGGAAAATTACCGTATATGCGACGTGAAAAAGTCGGGGTAGTTAGCGCGAAGAAATCCTTCGCTCTCCCATGTCGCTTCGTCCACAGAGTGATTACTCCAGAGAATTGTAGAACCACAACGTACGGTTGCGTGTGGTTTGGGCCTTTTCATCAATAATCTGAACCGGTTCCTCCCGATACATGAGATCCGGTTTCAGTTCTTCTATATCCTCCAGCTGGATGGTAGTGGATAGCTTGAGACACTTCCTCAGCTAGGAGATGTGAAAGACATCGTGCACACCGGAAAGTGCTTCTGGTAATTTCAGCTGGTATGCTACTGACCCACATCTTTCTGTAATCTGGAATGGACCGATGAATCGGGGTGCTAACTTTCCTCTCACCCCGAATCTGTTCACGCCCTTCATTGGAGACACACGTAGATATACGTGATCCCCGACTTCTGCATATTGTTTCTGTCGGGATTGGGCGGCTTTTAGGTTCGCTTGAATCCGCCGAACCTTTTCCTCCGCATTGTTGACAATATCAATCCCGAAGGTAACCCTTTCGCCAGACTCACACCAATTCAGTGGTGTGCAGCATTTTCTCCTGTATAGTGCCTCGTAAGGTGCCATCTTGATGCTGGCTTGGTACCCATTGTTGTACGAGAACTCGGCTAACGACAAGTGATCATCCCAATTCTTGCCGTGGTTGATAGCGCAAGCTCGTAACATATCTTCTAAAATTTGGTTTACCCACTCAGTTTGCCCATCCTTCTGCGGGTGGTACGCTAAACTACAGATCAGCTTCATCCCCAACGCAGCATGTAGCTGCTCCAAAAAACAGGACACAAATAAAGTGCCCCGATCCGATATGATGGTATGGGGTACGCCATATAAGCATAGGATCCGTGAGATGTACAATTCAGCGTACTTCTTGGCGTTATAGTTGGTATTGACCGGGATGAAATGGGCAACTTTGGTGAGCCGGTTAACAATCACCCACACAGAATCATGCTTCTAAAAAGTGGTGGGTAAACCGACGATGAAGTCCATGCCCACGTCTTCCCACTTCTAGGAAGGAACGCCCAGTGGTTGTAGCAGTCCCAGTTTCCGTATATGATCTGCCTTCACCCTTCGACATGTATCACACTCGGACACGTACTTGGCAATCTCCCGCTTCTTTCGTGTCCACCAAAACTTGCTTCTGAGTTCTTGATACATTTTGTTGCTACCGGGGTGAATAGAAACCTTTGACAAGTGAGCCTCATCAAAGATTTTCTCCTGTAATTCTGGATTACGGGGTACGACGATCCGGTCCTTGAACCATAGGACGTCGTCTCCGTCTTTCCGGAAACATTTCAGCTCCCCACTGTCTACACGTCTCCGCAAATGCGACATGCCCTTGTCATTTTTCTGAGCTGCCGCTATTTCTTCACGGATGATGGGGACCAACACTAAGTTGTAGAGAGCTCCATGTGGAATCACATGTACTGGTGGTTCGCTCTCTTCAAACGATGTGATGGTCAGGTTGTTGACGTGTGACTTGCGGCTCAGAGCATCCGCCACTACGTTTGCCTTGCCGGGGTGATAATGGATCTCTATTTCGTAATCCTTTATCAACTCTAACCATCTTCACTGCCTCATGTTCAGCTCTTTCTGAGTGAATATGTACTTGAGGCTTTTGTGGTCGGTATATAAATGCATGAGGTTACCGAGTAGGTAGTGCCTCCACATTTTAAGTGCGAGCACCACGGCGACGAGCTCCCAAGTCGTGAGTTGGATAATTCTGCTCATGGTTTCTGAGCAGCCGTGATCCATACACGACCACTCTTCGGTCTTGCATCAGCACATATCCGAGCCCAATGCCAGATGCATCGCAGTACACATCGAACGGTTTTATTGTGTCTGGCTGCGCCAAAACCGGTGCTGATGTTAGGTGCTTCACTAATGCCTTGAACGCTGCTTCACATGCCGGACTCCAAACATATTTGGTAGCCTTCTTCAGCAGCTCCGTCATTGGCTTGGCAAGCTTTGAGAAGTTCGGAATGAACCTCCGATAATATCCAGCGAGTCCGAGGAAACTCCATACCTCGTGAACAGTTCTCGGGGACTTCCAATTCAGCACTTGTGTGATCTTACTTGGGTCTACAACGATGTCCTCCGCTGAGATGATATGCCCGAGAAAAGGCACTTTCAATATCCAGAATTCACACTTGCTGAATTTCGCGTATAGCTTGTGATCCCGCAGCCGTTGCAAGACTATACACAGATGCTTCTTGTGTTCTTCCTCCGACTTGGAATACACCAATATGTCGTCGATGAAGACCACGACAAACTTGTCCAGCTCTGGCATGAATACCGAGTTCATCAAATACATGAAGTGAGCTGGAGCATTGGTGAGGCCGAAGGACATGACCAGGTACTCATAAAGCACGTACCTCGTCGAGAAAGCTGTCTTCGGAATATTCTCAGCCCGTATTTTAATCTGGTGGTACCCGGATCTTAAGTTCATCTTGGAAAAGATCTTTGCTTCGACCAACTGATCAAACAACATGTCGATCCGTGGCAACGGGTACTTGTTCTTGATGGTTACGGCATTTAGTGGACGATAGTCCACACAAAGCCACAACGTCTCGTCTTTCTCCTTCACAAACAATGCCGAACAGTCCCATGGCGAGGAGCTCAGCCTAATAAAACCCTTCTCCAGCAGGTCCGTTAGCTGAGTCTTCAGTTCAGCCAATTCCTTGGGCGCCATCTTGTACGGCCTTCGGGATATTGGCATGGTTCCCGGTGCAAGTTCAATCTTGAACTCCACCTCTCTGTCGGGCGGCATCCCCGGTAAATCATCCGGAAACATGTCAGGGAACTCCCGGACCACTGGAATGTCTTCCAATCTCATGGTTGTGGATTCATACACACTTGGAAGTTTTATTTCTGGACTGTCCAGAAATAAGGAGTGTGACTCGTGCATTTCTGAGTGTAGATGCACGAGTCAGAGGACGGTGTCTAAAACAGCGCCGTGGCGGGTTAACCACGACATCCCTAGGATGACATCGACCTTCTGTCTCTCTAAAATTGTGAGAGACGTAGGGTACACTCTACCCGCTAAGCATAATGGTGCTTTTGGAACCATCATGCTTGCTGAAATTTTCCCACCCGGTGAACAAATCAAATATGGACTATCGGTGGGTAGTATTTGCAAGCTGTATTTAGCAATGAAAGCTTGGCTAATAAAATTGTGCGTGGCGCCTGAATCAAATAATACTATGGCGGGATGCTGGTGGAGTTGGAACATACCCGCAAGAATTGGTTCACCCTCCGGCACGTCCTCTATGGCAAGTTGGTGGACAGTGCCAGGCCTAGGGTTTGCCCGCCGCGCATTAGTGGGGTTCCGGGGCTGATTCCTCCCCGGGAACTGCGGTGAACCTCCGCCGCCTTGCCTCTCAGGACAACTGCTGGCGAAGTATCCTGGACGACCACACTTGTAGCATGTGGCTGCTGATTGTCCGGTGCTTGGGGGACGAAAGCCCGGCATGCGCTGCTGAGGTGCATACGCACGCGGCATCGCCCGCTGCTGCTGTTGTTGCTGCAGAGGTGGGACTGGCAGTGCCGGCCTGAATGCCGGTGGAGAATATGTCCCACTGTGAAATGGCATCTGCCTCTGTGGTGGCTGCCAGCGTGGACCCGATGGTGGGCGATTCACCATCCGATATTTCTGAGAAGGACCACCTCCCTCTCCGCTGCTTTGCGGCACGCTTCGTTTCATTTCTGCCGCCGCTAACTCCTTGCCGGAGTCCTCCTGAACAATCGCAGCATCAATAATGTCATTGAGGCTGCCGCGAGTGAACATCGCCAGCTTGTCCTTCAGGAGCGGGTTAAGCCCCTGGTAGAAGTGATCCCGCCGCTTCTCGTCAGTATCCGTGTGATACGAAGCGTAGAGTGCAAGATCATTGAACGCCCTGGAGTATTCCAGTGCGTTCCGGCTCCCTCGCTGCAGGAGTAAGAACTCCCGCGTCCTCCTCTTCATGAGACCCGGCGGTATATGATAGGCCCTAAAGGCCGTCCGGAATTCCGCCCAGATCATAACTCGCTCGGTGGGCTGCGAAGCACAGTAATTCACCCACCACGAGCTTGCGGATCCCTGGAGCTGTTGGACCGCGAACTGAGTCTTGTGCTGCTCACTCACTTGGAGCAGCCCAAACTTCATCTCCATCGTGCGGAGCCAGTTGTCCGCATTGAGGGGTTCATCCGCCCTTGAGAATACCGGGGGATGAGTAGCCCAGAAAGTCGGAATAGGAGCTTTGTTGGTGCTCCTCACGATCTTGACGCCTCTCTGGTCGAGACGTATTCACAATAAGGGTTTGCAGCAACTCGGTGTGCTGCTGATGAGAACCCGCCATTGCTGCCACGATGTCAGCCAAAGTAACCGTTGGCGGTGGCGGTTGTTTCTGTTGCTGTTGCTGCTGTTTCTGTCCCGAGGAGTCCTCGGGAGGCTGTTGGGAGGTCTCTCCCCCTGACTGGAACCCCCAACATCCGGGTTGGCACGAGTACAAGTCATTCTGAAATTCAAAACAGCAGTGATCAGCACATGGTCATGTTTAAAATTCCCTATGAAACAGTAAGTATTTGAAGTGACACATGAATAATTTGCACAACATTCACATATATTGATAAAGCATAAACTTTATACAAGATACATTAGTCTCGGATCTCCGACAAGTCATGCTCATGTCGTCACTACCTATACATATGCTACTGTCTACTCGACATGTCACCGATAACAAAAGTTTGGGTTACATCACCCAGCTGCCCTACTTGGCAACGGTAACCTCCTACTCGGAGTAGAATTTGACCTCCTGCGGATCGTCCTCCTCCGGTACCTCTGCTGGTGGCTCTGGGTCCACAACCTCCTCTTCCGGTTCGGGTTCCCCCATTGCCGGAAGACCCAAAACCACGGGTACGGCACCTACCACCGGTATGCCCATTACCGGAGGTACGAGGTCCTACAACGTGTGCACCTCGTCCATGGCTTGGTTGTAGTCCTCTTCCAGCCTTGCCCCTCCTCAATAGCGTTGTCCCACTCTTGAGTAAGGACCTCGTTCTGCTGGGTCAGAGCCTGCACTTGTTGTTGCAAAGCCGTGATGTCGACACGGCTTTTTCTCTTCGCCTTCTTCAGACGATGCAACTGATTATGTTGTTCGTTCAGTCGCTTGATCGTCGGAAGGAGAACATTGCGGAGTGCGCTGTGAGCACTCTCGAAACGACCTCCACGGCCGTCGCTCTCCTTGAGCTTCACGGTGAGACATTCCGTATGAACAGTTTGGCTGTCCATCACGGCCTTTCCTACCCTTAATTGGAGGCTGAGGTTTGCCTCCGCGGGGTTGTACCTTGGGTAACCCGGATCGGTTGCCTCCATGTACCTCCCCTTCCACACATGATTAGCTCGTCCCTCCACCGGAACGAGCACGTATGGAGTGCCCTCCATAGCACTCACATGTAGCTGGCAGAAACGCGACATGGCGTCGCGGGCTGCCACTTGCCACATTCCCTCCGGCTGTCTACCTCTCACCGTGATAGTGAACGGTGCCCAACCGGGTGGCGCAGGTCCTGCAGGAACTTTGACATGGATCATCCACGTCTTGTTTCCCTCCTCGCCTTCTTCTTTGGCGAAGCACTGCAACATCTTGTTGTATCCGAAATATTGAAGCATTTGCCTCAATGCTTCCGGATAACCGCTGCAGTGAGAACAGTGGGACACCACCCACCCGTTCTCCAACTGTCTATCCGCTGTCATCTGTAAAAACATATTTGAGAAATGTCAAATATTTATTTGAACAGTAAACCCTTGAGTTATAATATAAAACATGTCATTGAACTCATAAAACTTGGAAACATAGTTCAAACTTTAAACAAATTTGACTGCTGATCTGCTGTCCAATATGATAGCCCTGACCAGTTTCATTTTAACCTGATTTAGACCAGACTAAAAGAAAAACCAACTCTGGAGCTCAACATCAAAGTTAAATATAACTTCAATATCTTTCCAGAAAGTATTTGCTTGGCCTAAGATCTGTCCTGGTTCAAAAGTTATGAGATGTCGAAGTTGATAGAATTTCTGGAGAAAATTGGACAGCACCTCCCTGCTCTAGGTACTGATTTGATCCAAGAATCCCAGTTAATTCTACTCCCAATCTGACAAAACTTTCTGTTACAAAGTTATAACCCATCTCTTACACTTTTCAGAACTACCTCATCTTCTATTTTTGGATTTTTGTGCAGGAAGTTATGCTCAATTTACAGAGAGTACAGAGAGTGTTTGCTCTGCCCTGTTTTCTGGACAGTTTCCACTCTATTGCATTTTTCGATTGGTTAAGGGGAGAAACACCTCTGGTCCTCAACAAAAAAAGTTGTAAATCTCTTCCACAGATTTCCAGAAATGTATCATATGACCCTAACCTCGAAGGACTCAACCTCTAACCTCTGATTAACTTCAGCCTTAATTCAGCTGAAAACAGGAGACTCTGTCCTTAGTATCCTATAAGTTGAAAACTTGTTAACTTTAAATATCCTGATTAAGGGAAGGAGTTACATCAAGTTTTAGTGCTCTGGATTAAAACTTTCAAGTTTTAAAATGCAGTTGCTCAAATGGAGTTTCCATATTTGTTTGGGATTAAAAGGAAAAGCCCTCTAATCTGAATTTCAAATTCAGTTTCAAATTCCAATTCCCTCAATTTGCAAATTTGGTTCCACAAATGTGTTCACCACATTTGAATGAGAAGCCATGCCAAAAATTGGAAACTTTGGAGCTGGTTTGCTATGTTTTGGGGGCAATACAAAATGGAGAATTCAAACTCCATTTCAAATTCAAATGGTCAAATACAATTCAAACTTTCACACCAAAATTTAAATCATTTGAATTCAGAAAGTTTAAACCATGACTTGGTGTGAAAGTCTAGCCTTAAATGTTGAGTTGCTGGGGTAAAATATCAGAGAAAATTTGGATAAGAATGGTGGGACCCCTTGGTCAGCCACACACAAGAGCTGCCGCCTCAGCCAACTGCGGTTGAACAGCGGGGGCGCGACAGCTCCCGGTTCCAACCCATGCCCGAGGTGCACCGCACCACCTCCTGATTCTTCCGCCTACTTGATAATCCGCTTGTGCCACAGCCCAAGCATAACTTTCCTTGCTCTCTCGGCCGTTCACCGATGTGCTTCCTCCTTCTCTGCTCGAGCATGTGAGCGAAAACCGCCGCGCTAGGCTAGTCGTTCGGGTTCCCGGTGTTGATTGTCTTCCGACGACACCAGCGCGTAGATGAGCTAACCATCAGCTCCGCCGGAGCCTCCTCGACGCTTTCCAACAGCCCCCAGCTTGTGACGGGCCCTCCGTACCGGCGCCGAACCGTTCTGCTCCGAAGGAAAACAGAGCTCGACGTCACCGCCGCGGTTCCCCATCTACCGGCTGACTCCGACCTCCCCAGCGCGAGGGAAACCACCCAGAGGTGCGTCACGAAGTCTAGTTTCTCATACCGATGCCCTTTGGTACTTTACCACCGCCGGCTAGCCAGAATTTGGAGATTTCTGACGATACACGTGGAAGTTAGCTCGAGACCGTTTCGGGAAATTCTTCCCACACGCTGAATCATCGGGTCTGCGGCCCTAGACACAGCTACTAGATCCCCTAGCGCCTCCCCACGCTGAAGCATGGCGCAAACCATCCCCTTTGCAACCCTAGCGACGAGAATCCGTCGCCGCCGGCTGAAACAGTTCGGTTCACCGTCGAGCTACACCTTGCACGAGTTTTCACCCACTTTTGTATGCAAGAACGTGCTCCTCACATCACCCTGATGCTTACGGTGCTCTCCCCAACTGGAATACTCACCTGCTACGCGAGAACGACGGCGCCGGGGTGAGGTTTGCCGCTGCCACCGTCGGGGAGGTGTTCCCGGCCATTTAGCGCCGCCACCGAGCTCACCCGAGTGTTCCTCGTCGGATTTTGGGCACAGGCAGTGAGGATTGAGCCGTCTAAGGCACGGGACAGCCGTTCCGGTGCGCGAGGTAGACGAAGGTGAAGGCCTGCCCCACCTGTCAGTGGCACTGGTTAGGCGCCGGATCGATTTGCGGCTCGGGATCTATTGTAGCTGCGCGGGTTAAACACCGTAGCCCCGGTGTTGCCGAAATTTCACTGGTCCGATTTAAAACAGTGGGCCCAGTTCCAATTATTTGAAGTTTCTGTGAGGGAAATAATTCCTGGAATTAGCTGATCTTTCCAAGCTCATAACTCTGTGTAGAAAACTCCAAAAAGGGTGAGACCAATTTTGTTGGAATCCTCACGAAGAGTACTTCACATAGAAACCAATTTTAGGCTATGAAAATTCCCAGGAATTTCTGTAGAATTGTTTTTATTAAATACTTTGGGGATTTATTACAGGAGCAATTCTTTATGAAATATTCCCAAATTTGGGCAGCAGATCCTTTTCATAGTTACTGATCTCCAGTAAAAATTTGAGCTTCATTGGAGTTCATTTGCTAGGCTAAAGTACCTCCCCAAGTTCAGCCTTTATTTGGAAATTCAAATTTAAACAGAAACTTTTCAGAACTCCTGTCCGAACTTGAAAAATTCATATCTCTCTGATGGTAGCTCCAAAAATGGTGAAAAAAATTTTGTTAGAACCATTGAGACTTACCCTAATCATATCTTCCGCTATTAGCTATGTCAAAGCTCCTGATTTGGGCTCAAAATTCAGAGAAGCATTGTACTTGTAGGAATTTTAAAGACTACATTGTGCAATGACATGTCTCCAAATTTGGCTCAAATCATCCTTAGAGAGTCTAGTATCCACTATTAAAATCCAAAAGCCAATTAAGGGTCCTAAATAACAGTAGCTATGAATAGAAGTGACACGACCCAATGGTCCTGTCGAGCCAGGATCACGCCGAGGGGTGCTGCGTTACACAGCACCGTATAACACACGTCAAAGGTACAAAGCGGAAGCAGAAATTTTATTACATAAACAGGTTTATGAACTTGTTTACATCAAAATAAGTCTAGTCTACACTCGTGGGCGTAGACTAAGCATCAAGTGCACGTTCAGCCCTCGAACGTGTCCTTGCTAGCACACACGCACACTAACTCTGCGGCGTGCACGACTCCCACTCGACGGGGTTCCCCTCCTGGGGTTCCGTCTCCTCTTCGGGAGTCCCTTCCTCATAGAACCCTGCAAAAGCTTCAAACACAAGCAGTGAGCACGAAGGCTCAGCAAGTCTGACCCGTCTCACCTAAACATGGAACTTCTACATGAGGGTAATGGGTTATACGAGGTGAAAATCAGTTGCAAGGACTCGCCTAATTAGTAGAACCTTACTTTCAAGTTTTAGCAGCAGGTTGTGGAGAACCTTACGCTAAGGCACATGAGAGAGCCACAATCAAACAAGAAACGCATTTCTCTCATGTACTTTGCCCAAAGTTGAAAAGAACTTTAGTTAGCTCTAAGCTACAGCATATCATTAACAATCAATGTCCAGAAATACACTTGGAAGTTTTATTTCTGGACTGTCCAGAAATAATGAGTGAGACTCATGCACTTCTGAGTTCAAGTGCACGACTCGGAGGACGGTGTCTAAAACAGCGCCGTGGCGGGTTAACCACGACATCCTAAGATGACATCGACGTTTTGTCCCTCTAAAATTATGAGAGACGTAGGGTAAACTCTACCCTCTAAGCACAATGGCGCTTTTGGGACCATCATGCTTGCTGAAATTTTCCCACCCGGTGAACAGATCACATAAGGACTATTGGTGGGTAGTATTTGCAAGCTATAGTTATCAATGAAAGCTTGGCTAATGAAGCTATGCGTGGCGCCTGAATCAAATAGTACTATAGCGGGATGCTGGTGGAGTTGGAACATACCCGCAAGGATTGGCTCGCCCTCCGGCACGTCCTCAATGGCAAGCTGGTGGACGGTGCTGGGCCTAGGGTTTGCCCGCCGCGCATTAGTAGGGTTCCGGGGTTGATTCCTCCCCGGAAACTGTGGTGCCACTCTGCCGCCTTGCCTCTCCGGGCAACTGCTCGTGAAGTGCCCTGGACGACCACACTTGTAACATGTGGCCGCTGCTGGTGGAGTGCTCGGTGGACGAAAGCCCGGCATGCGTTGCTGAGGTGCAAACGCACGCGGCATCGCCCGCTGCTGTTGTTGTTGTTGCGGTGGTACTGGCAGTGCCGGCCGGAATGCCGGTGAAGAGTACGGCCGACTGCGGAACGGCATCGACCACTGTGGTGGCTGCCAGCGTGGACCTGATGGTGGGCGATTCACCATCCGAAACTTCTGAGAAGGACCGCCTCCTTCTCCGCTGCTCTGCGGCACGCTTCGCTTTCGCTCTGCCGCCGCCAACTCCTTGCCGGAGTCCTCCTGAACAATCGCAGCATCAATGATGTCGTTGAGGCTGCCGCGATTGAACATCGCCAACTTGTCCTTCAGGAGCGGGTTAAGCCCCTGGTAAAAATGGTCCCGCCGCTTCTCGTCGGTATCAGCATGATACGACGCGTATAGCGCGAGATCGTTAAACGCCCTGGAGTATTCCAGCGCGTTCCGGCTCCCTTGTTGCAGGTGTAAGAACTCCTGCGTCTTCCTCTTCATCAGACCTGGCGGTATATGATAGGCCCTGAAGGCCGTCCAGAACTCCGCCCAGGTCATCACTCGGTCGGTGGGCTGTGAAGCACAGAAGTTGGCCCACCACGCGCTCGCGGATCCTTGGAGCTGCTGGACCATGAACTGAGTCTTGCGCTGCTCGCTGATCTGGAGCAGCCCGAACTTCATCTCTATGGCGCGGAGCCAGTTGTCCGCGTCAAGTGGTTCATCCGCCCTTGAGAATACAGGGGGATGAGTCACCAGGAAGTCCGAGTAGGAGCTCTGTTGGCGCTCCTCACGATCTTGACGTCTCTCTGGGCGAGACGTATTGGCGATGAGAGTCTGCAGCAACTCTGTGTGCTGCTGATGCGAGCCTGCCATTGCCGTGACAATGTCGGCCAATGTAACCATTGGCAGTGGCGGTGGCGGTGTTTGCTGTTGCTGTTGCTGCTGCTGTCCCGAGGAGTCCTCGGGAGGTGGTTGGGAGGTCTCCCCCATTGACTGGTACCCCCAACGTCAGGGTTGGCACGAGTACGCGTCATTCTGAAATTCAAAACAGCAGCGTTTAGCACATGTCTTACTTAAAATTTCCATAAGCAACAGTAGGTATTGAAGCGACGCATGATTAATTTGCACAACATTCACATATATTGATAAAGCATAAACTTTATACAAGATACATTATTCTCGGACCTCCAAGAAGTCGTGCTCATGTCGTCACTACCTATACATACGCTACTGTCTACACGACATGTCACCGATTACAAAAGTTGGGTTACCTTACCCTAGCTGCCATACTTGGCAACCGTAACCCCCTACTCGGAGTAGAACTCGACCTCCTATGGGTCGTCCTCCTCTGGTACCTCTGCTGGTGGCTCTGGGTCTACCACCTCTTCTCCCATCCCGGGTTCTCCCATTGCTGGAAGGCCCAAGACCACCGGTACGCCCAATACCGGAGGTACGAGGTCCTGCAAAGCATGCACCTCGTCCATAGCTTGGTTGTAGTCCTCTTCCCAGCCTTGTCCTTCCTCAATCGCGTCCCGCTCTTGAGCAAGGTCCTCATTCTGCTGGGTTAGGGTCTGCACCAGCTCTTGCAACGCCGCGATGTCAACACGGCTCTTCTTCTTTGCCTTCTTCAGACGACGCAACTGATTGTGTTGTTCATTCAATCGCTTGATCGTCGGAAGGAGCATATTGCGGAGTGCACTGTGTGCACTCTCGAAATGGTCTCCACGGCTCGTGCTCTCCTTGAGCTTTGTGGCGAGATGCTCCGTATGAACAGTTTGGCTGTCCATCATGGCGTTTCCCGCCCTCATCTGGAGGCTGAGATTTGCCTCCGCGGGGTTGTACCTTGGGCAACTCGGGTCCGTTGCCTCCAGGTACCTCTATTCCCACACATGCTGAGCTCGTTCCTCCACAGGAACGAGTGCGTATGGTGTGCCCTCCATAGCCTGCACATGTAGTTGGCAGAAATGTGACATAGTGTCACGGGCTGCCACTTGCCATATTCCTTCCGGTTGTCTTCCTCTCACCGTGACGGTGAATGGCACCCAACCGGATGGCGTAGGTCCTGCAGGAACCTCGACATGGATCATCCACGTCTCGTTCCCCTCTTCGCCTTCTTCCTTGGCGAAGTATTGCGGCATCTGGTTGTACCCGAAATATTGGAGCATTTGCCACAATGCTTCCGGGTAGCCGCTACGGTGAGAACAGTGGGACATCACCCACCCGTTCTCCAACTTCTTATCTGCTGTCATCTGTAAAAATATATTTGAGAAATGTCAAATATTTATTTAAACAGTAAACCATTGAGTTATAACATAAGACATGTCATTGAACCCATAAAACTTGGAAACATAGTTCAAATTTTAAACAAATTTGACTGTTGATCTGCTGTTCCCATGACAGCCTGACCAGTTTCCATTTCAACCTGATTTAGGCCATGTTGAAGGCAAAACCAATTCTGGAGCTCAACGTCAAAGTTAAAGTTAACTTCAATAGATTTCCAGAAAGTATTTGCTTGGCCTAAGATCTGTCCTGGTTCAAAAGTTATGAGATGTCAAATTAACAGAATTTCTGGAAACAATTGGACAGCACCTCCCTGTTTTAGGTACTGATTTGATCCAAGAATCCCAGTTAATTCTGTTCCTAATCTGACAAAACTTTCTGTTACAAAGTTGTAACCCATCTCATAAGCTTTCCAGAACTACCTCATTTCCTATTTTTGGATTTTTAAGCAGGAAGTTATGCTTAATTTACAGAGAGTCTACAGAGAGTCTTTACTCTGTCCTGTTTTCTGGACAGTTTCAACTCTACTGTATTTTTCGAGTGGTTAAGGGATGAAACACCTCTGGAATTCAACAGAAAAGTGGTAAAACTCTTCCAAAGCTTTCCAGAAATGTATCACATGACCCCCAACCTTGAAAGAACTCAGCCTCTAACCTCTGATTAACTTCAGCCTTGATTCGGCTGAAAACAGAGTGCTCTGTCCTTAACATCCTATAAGTTGAAAACTTGTTAACTTTGAATATCCTGTTCAAGGGAAGGAGTTACATCAAGTTTTACTACTTGGATTAAAACCTTCCAGTTTTTACAATGAAGTTGTTTATTTAGTTGGGTGTGACGTCGATGCGTCACCAGATTATGTCGGTACTACGTCCTCACAAAGAAAAACCTATACCGGACTTAGCCGGCTTCGTTAGTTCAGTGGCACTACTCGTCACTCGCACACGGATGCTACACGTCTACCGTTTCGTGGTCGGGCTACCTGCAGAAACTCAAACAATCATCAGACTCGGCTGCACACCGAGCCCGGAATCCATACAGTTCGTACACCCAGCCGTCATCACTCGCCCGGATGATCTCAAGCCAACCACGCCTTGAGTTACGTGTTCACGTTTCAGACCACGTGACGGGGTCTCCCATGTTGCACCACGCACGCCAGGGACAGACGTTGCTGAATACCCCAAACGACATGAAGAGTCGTAGAGGATACTAAAGCGGGTCGGGTTACCTGCCACCCGTGGGGCTCCACCCTTCAGCTTGTGCGCACTGGTGGACAGCGCTTACGTGTACCCCCCAAGACATAAACGTCCCGAGATACACGATTTTCCGACATAACAAAATAGGTGAATATGCCACTTTCTATAGGCTAATAACATCCTTATACGGGCTACTAACTCGTTCCTCACTGGATTTTTGAAAAAGAAGACCTTTGTACTGTGTTAAACCTCAAGCGAGCTCTGATACCACGCTGACACGACCCCAATGGTCCTGTCGAGCCAGGATCACACCGAGGGGTGCTGCGTTGCACAGCACCGTATAACTCACGTCAAAGGTACAAAGCGGAAGCAGAAATTTTATTACATAAACAGGTTTATGAACTTGTTTACATCAAAATAAGTTTAGTCTACACTCACGGGCGTAGACTAAGCATCAAGTGCACGTTCAGCCCTCGAACGTGTCCTTGCTAGCACACACGCACACTAACTCTGCGGCATGCACGACTCCCACTCGACGGGGTTCCCCTCCTGGGGTTCCGTCTCCTGTTCGGGAGTCCCTTCCTCATAGAACCCTGCAAAAGCTTCAAACACAAGCAGTGAGCACGAAGGCTCAGCAAGTCTGACCCGTCTCACCTAAACATGGAACTTCTACATGAGGGTAATGGGTTATATGAGGTAAAAATCAGTTGCAAGGACTCGCCTAATTAGTAGAATCTTACTTTCAAGTTTTAGCAGCAGGTTGTGGAGAACCTTACGCTAAGGCACATGAGAGAGCCGCAATCAAACAAGAAACGCATTTCTCTCATGTACTTTGCCCAAAGTTGAAAAGAACTTTAGTTAGCTCTAAGCTACAGCATATCATTAACAATCAATGTCCATCTTTCAATCAGCAACATTTTAACATGTGACTAGCCTATTCTTTCTACGTCACGGTACAGTGAACAAGTGGTACTCACTGACCGCGAGGGACGGCAATTATAATCGATTTACACCTGCAGGGTTACCCGAACAACCCGTCACGTACGCCCGTACTCGATGTTGCCTACAACAACCATCACGGACGCTGTACGCAACTACCTTTCACCCGTTAGCCAAATATTGAACCGGTCCCATCGTCCCGAGCAAGAGGTCTCTGCACGCGCATCTCCTTGCCGCCAGCCGATTTACACCTCAATCTCTCAACCTACCCTCTGAACGACGGGCAATGCCTCAATAACCAACTACCCGAGTTACATCAGTTTCCCGGTTCCCATATAGCCGGTAGGTCTTCGGTACTGTTCTAGCTTGTTCAACAGGCCCGCACACGGCTCGGTCCTCAATCGACACAAGCGGAGCTACAGCACACAGGCCCCCAAAGTCCTGCTGCCCTTAACCTCCGCTTGGTCTCATTTTCTTGCCATGTGTTTCATGCGCTATCACTACCCGAGTCGAGTGCCTCTAGCCTATGCTCGCGAGTAGTTCCAACTACTTGACTTGTACCGAATCCTACTCTATCTTAGCAATGCAGTGGCTAACGAGGTTTTCAATCCTAAACCCAACCCAGGGTTTTCTTGGCTATGCAGTTGGGTTTCCAATCAAGACTCTAATGCAAAGAATCACAACAATATTCAAAGATGTGCTCAAAACAATAAACATTTGTAAAAAGGTTAATGCAAACCGGAGCTTGCCTTGCTGCTCTTGGTCGTAGGCTAGCTGTTCCTCGGGAGTGATGAAGTCTAGGACTTCGGGTTCCTCCTCGACCTTAGCGACTACATGATAAAAGAAACATATGTATCAATTTAAATGTGTTTGTATTAAGTTTTAAACTTGTGAATCTTATAAGTCCCACTAGACAGACTCTATGACCTTGAAACTTTTACTGTGGCTTGGTTACAACCTAAATGGAGACTTGGTCAAGTGTTAATTGCAGCAAAGCTCATTTGAGCCCTCCACAATTAATTATGTCCTTGACCTTAATTGGAACTCTTAGGGTGTTCTAAGGATTTTCATGAAGCAAACTATGACTTTCTGAAAACTAGATTTTCAGAGGGTTCTAATGGAGTTGGTATCACTTAATTTGGAAGTTACTAACTAAAGATATGAGCTAAACAATTTCAGAGAAAATTCTGAAAATGTTTCTGAACATTTTCTATTTTCTCTGGAACAGTTTCACTAATCACACCGTTAGGTGGATCTAATGAGCTCAAATGGATCTGAAATTTTTATGGTAGTTCAGGGATATTTTGGTGAACATCCCAGCAAAATTTCAGGATTTTCCTCCAAAGGATTCTCCAGTTAAAATTCCTAACATTTTAAACTTTGAGGATTTAATTCTGGAGAATTAAGGAATTTCATGAAGTGAAACTTGATTTGCTGGAAAGTACTCAGAGAGCTGAATCCAGCAAAATTTGGTTCACTCAATTTGGAGCTTTCTAGCCAAAGGTATGAGGATTTGAAGTTTGGAAGAATTCTGAAAATCGGGGAAAAGTTTAAACTCTCGGGGCCCGCGGGGACACGTGTCGAGCGCGGAGGTGTCCGGCACATCGGGGATACCACACGTGTCGATCGCGGAGGTGTCCGGCACACCGGAGCTCACAGGGTATTTGCGCGCTAGCACAGCCGATCCCCGGCCACACCCGATCCCGATTTAAATCCTTCAGCCGCTGACATGTGGGCCAGCCGGCTTCTTCTTCCTCCCGCCGTTCTCTCGCGCCCGCGCCGCCGATCTCGCCGGAGCAGACTCGGGGCTCGCCGGCTCGCCGCTGCCGGACCTCCCATGGTCTGAAACTCGCCGCCAGGGGGTTGTCGACGTCGAGGAACACGTCGGTGGTGTCAGGTCGGACTGGGGGTGACCGGAAATAGCTCGGCGACGTGCCGCGGCCTCGGTTGAGATTCGGCGCCGTCGACCGTGGGTTCTAACCTGCCAACACGTCGAACAAACGGTCCTACAGCATCAGTGTACCTCTAGGAAGCTCGACAAGGTGTCAAAATGGTTCAGGGATGACGGCAAGTTGGTCTGCACCGTGTGACCGATCGTGCTCGCCATGACCGCCCTCGATCGAGCTCGAAATTCGTTACTCCTAGACAGTTTTATGCCACGGATGCAGAAAAGAACTTGATCGCCGGCTAGTCCAGCGTCTATACGCAGGATTTGATGACCTCCGAAAGATCATAGAGCGAGAATTTAAAGAAACCGTACCGGAAGCTCGGTTTACGGTCGCCGGAGCAAAAACTAGAAATTCTCTGTGGATTCTTCACGGTTTGCTTCCAAACTTGGAGGAGAGCAGCACGGTGGTCGCGCGCTCCTGTCGCCTCTCTTGCTGGACCGTGAAAACGCCTGTGGAACGCTGTCCATGGGCGCCTGACTCTCGGCTATGGTTGAGTCGCCGCTGTGGCGATTGCTCTTGGGCAAAGGAGGTTGGAACTCGGGGTTTCTGGTGTTGGGGAGGTGGAGTGCGACCTCAGGTGGCTGTCTAGCAGCTCAGGGACGAAGGAGGAGATGGTTTTCCTGGTTTTCCCGATTGAGCAGAGAGCTGCGGCGAGAAACAATGCCGCTGCTCGGTTTTGCCCGCGAAAAGATAAAGCCGGCCGACTCCTGCTCAGTGGAGGCGGTGCCGGTCGCATGGGGGCGCGAGCAAGCCGCCCTGGGCGCCAGCGCACGGAGAGGTAAGCAGCTGGTGGCGCCGGTAGCTGCTCGGTGGCACGGCCGACAGCTGCTCGGTGGAATTTCCCACCGAGACTCTGACTTTGGGTGCAAGTTTCTCCTTCTTCCCTCTATGACACGTGGGTCCCACCCAGGGTTTTAACCTCTGAAATTTACTCCTGATCACTGTTGTAAACAGTGAACCCCATACTACCCTTGGCAATTCAAATTATTCACCCATGAGCCATTTGAATTGATCAATGTTCAAATGAGGTTTGGTTTGAATGAATTTCAGCACAAGTTCAGTTTGAAATTCAAATAAAGTTTGAATTTCTCCCACTTAGCTCATGTCAAGATCAACTCCAAATGGAGTGAAAATTGGTGTGTGAGCTCACAAAAATGTGCTGAGTAAGAATATGCCTCCCACTTTTAAATTCATGGGATAAAAACAGTTTGAATTTGAATATGGTTTCAAACTGCCCTCTTCCTAAATATACCCAAAATGACCTCAAAAAGGTTTTGAATTTGGGTGAAACTTGGCATGGACATTCTTAGTAAAGTGTAGGAGTTTTCATATGTCCAGCCCATCTATATCACATGTGGGAAATACCACTCTTGCAATGTGTGAGTTTGTTCTCTAATGAGCATGTTGATAATTATTACTTGCTCTTCATTTGTGTTCATCATCCTTCCTCAAATGAGGTGTGTGGTGTGGTGATGAACACTGCAAATGTGTGTCAAAAACTGAGGCCCTTACAAGAAGTTCAATACTTATAAGTCCTTAATACTTACACATATATTTTGCTACATTTGATTTAGTGACCGAAGTTGAGGACGCACCGGAGCCCTTGGACGTCCTCCCACCAGAAGCTAACTTCCCCTTTAACTCGCAACCAGGCAAGCCCCGGTTTGCACTTAAGTACCTTTTATAAAGCTTTTCATTTGTATTACTTATGTCTAGGTTGAATTGTATGCATTAGAGTTAGGGTGATTGAAACCCCAATTGCATAGCCTTTTAAATCCTATAAAGGGTTGGGTAGTTTACAAACTCGACGAGTAGAGAATGCCATGCTAATGTTTAGGATCTCGGTAGAAGTCGAGTGGTTGGAAGCTACTCGTGAGATAGTACTTATCACACGGAAAGAAAAGAGGTAGAAAATGGCTTGAGTTATAAAAATGAGACCCAGCAGGGGGGATAGGATGCAGTGAGCAGGGGTCTCACGTGCGTAGCCCTGTTGGTGTCCGTTGAGGACCGTCCGCGTGCGGCCCTGCTGGACAAGTATCGAACAGTACCGGATGCATACTGACATATGGGAACCAGGAAACCGATGTAATTGGTTAACCTGGGTGCCGAGGCTTACCCAACCATAAATAGAAGTGGGTTGAGGGTAGCAAGGTGTAAATCTGCCGGTGGGCAGAGTCACGCTCCACGCCGGGACCTCCTGCCTGTTACGGATGGACCGGTTCGGCATTTGGGTTGCCTTTGAAAGGTTGTCACATACAACAGAGTAGGACGGGGTGTGGAATCACGCTTCTGAAAGTGGGTGTATGTGACGTGTTATCCGGGTGTGTCTTGATTGCAATCACCGTCCCCCGTGGTTATTTGAGTACCCGCTTGTTCACTGCGCTGTGACGTAGTAAGAAGTGAAATGAGCCAACTGAATATGCTGCATTGAATTATAAATGTCTTGAAACCTTGTATGTTGTAGTTATAGAGCTAATTAAGTTTATATTCCACTTTGGGCATCACCACATCGGAGGAAAGCGTTTCTTGTTTGATTGTGGACTTCCGATGTGAGGGTTGCCTAAGGCACATGTATTTGCTGCTATAAAACTGAAAGTAAGGATCAACTTATAGGCATGTCTTTGTTGCAAAGTCCTTTCCCTATCATACACATCCCTGCATGTAGAGTTCCATGCCTAGGTGAGACGGTTAAGCCTCGCTGAGCCATCGTGCTCACGGTTGCAATATTTGAGCTGTATGCAGGTGAGAGCTATGAGGAGGGTTCCGAGGATGAGGCGATGCCCCCGTCGGGGTATACGGCAGAGCTGGAGCCCTGCACGCCACCGTGATTCTCCGGTTCCTTGCTGCTAGCATGTAGCGTCCCCGGGCTGGACGGCTACACTTTTGCATAGTTAGGATGAGAGGCCATATAGTATAATACTTCCGCTGTTCATTAAGTTTTGTAAAAGACTTCCGCTTTTTTATATCAAATAAACGTTTGTATGTTGTTCTTAATCTTTTCATGTGTGCTGTTGGGTGCCGCATCGCACGGCACCACCCTATGCGATCTTGGAGTGGGTGAACCACGGGGTGGTCCCCACATCACGGAGATCCGGGACTACTTGAAAGACAATATGCTCGCTGATGAACGTGTATCCGCTGAATGGATCGTGCGCATGGCTAAAAGATACGCGCTGGTAGAAGGGGATCTCTACCGGCGTGGCGCCAACGACGTCCTATTGCGGTGCATAACCCAGGGGGAAGGCTTTGACTTGCTCGCTGAGATCCATGGAGGCGAATGTGGGAGTCACTCTTCCTCACGCACGCTCATCGGTAAAGCCTTCCGGCATGGCTTCTACTGGCCGACAGCACTTCGGGATGCCGTCAAGCTGGTCAAGAGCTGCAAGGCGTGCCATTTTCATGCCAAGCAGATCCACACACCGGCTCAGGCGGTACAGATGATCCCGCCTTCGTGGCCATTCGCGGTATGGGGGTTGGACATCCTGGGGCCATTCCCCAAAACCGTCGGGGGATTCCGTTACCTCTACATCGCTGTCGACAAGTTCATCAAGTGGCCGGAAGCTACACCCATCATTACCATCAACAAGCAATCCGCAGTCAAGTTTATCAAGTCGATCGTCTGCAGGTTTTGGGTCCCGGACAGAATCATCACCGACAACGGGACCTAGTTCACCAGCGCAGCGTTCCAAGACTACTGCGAAGACCTCGGCATCCAGGTGTGCTATGCCTCCATTGCTCACCAAAAGAGCAATGGGCAAGTCGAGAGGGCCAACGTCGAGATCCTTCAGGGCCTCAAGACTCGCACCTATGCCGGCCTGAAGAAACATGGTGCCAAGTGGGTGGATGAGCTTCCGAACACACTGTGGGCTAACCGGACATCCCAAAGCCGGGCCACCGCGGAGACACCCTTCTTCATGGTGTACGGGGCCGATGCTGTGCTTCCCCCAAAAATCACCATGGGGTCTCTCCGTGTCCGAGCTTACGATGAAGCCACGCAGGGCAACCTCCGGCGTGAAGACATCGACCTCATCGACGAGGCTCGATTACACGCAACGCTCCGCAACGCACGGTACAGGCAGGCGCTCCAGCTCTACCACCAAAGCACCGTGCGTGTTCGGGAGCTCCAAGAAGGCGACCTGGTGCTGCGGCGCATACTTTCTCGCGAAAGGACCGACAAACTCTCCCCCAGCTGGGAAGGTCCCTTCCGAGTCACAAAAGTCTGCCACCCCGGGTGCATACGCCTTTCCACCGAGGATGGGGATCCGCTCCCGAACCCTTGGAACATAGAACACCTCCGTAAGTTCTATCCCTAGAGCAGTAGTAGGACAGTTCTTTTTCTTTCTGTAATAAATCCCATAGAGTCCAGGAACAGCGCTCGGAGCAGCTAAGTCCCAGGGGACGGTCCAGAACTACATTTCAGCTTGGCCTGGTTCCGACCCTAAGTGCGTAGAGTCTTGCTTCCCTTCTTAATGTGGCGGGTCGTTGTCTCCATGTTTAGCCTGCCTTCCTCCTATGGATATTTTGTGACGCCCTCAATTCTGTGGAAAAAAACCACGGAACCGAGAACTAATGCATATGTGTGCCCAGGATGTTCTTTACACATACACATACATTCCACAAACTGAATTCAGATTATATATTACCACAAATAACAGAGTTTATTACAATTCCTCATGAGTCTTGGACTCATGCTTACAGCGGAAGTCTTATTTCTATGCAGCGGAAGTCCTTATTTAAATGCGGAAGCAAAAACTAATGCGGAAGCAAAACTAAGAAGAAGTGGCTCCATCTCTACTCCCTCCACAGGCAAGGTTGAGAACAGATCACACGCCATAATGTTCCACTTGATCTTCATAGTAGGCTTCTCCTGCTGCTGGTGATGAAGTAATGATGCAAGGTTGAGTACAATGATGTACTCAGCAAGTGCGGGAAAACACATGATATGCAGCTCATAAACAAGGTAGGTATAAAAAGGCTTATTTGCAGAAAAGCAATCTTGTAAAACCATGATAAAACAACAACTTAACTTTAGATGAATGTAATCCCAGCATGAATTAAATTACCAACATACCTTCATCACTTCCCGTGTTCTGTCCAAACATTATCCAATCCTTTATTCATTCTCACGAATACCTCCTCGTATTCGCTACCATCTCATCTCACAAATCAACCTCGTCTCATACCGAGACCAAATTCTCATGTCATGACTCAACAGTCATGCAAACATCTCACCATCCAGACTCAACAGTTCCAAACCAATAACCATAACCAAGAACCTTCCCAATAACCCGAAACATAGAATCAACATGGTCAAGGAGCACTTGCCTTGTTCTTGCGGTTCCGGTTGTTCTTGATTCTCAAAACCTTGTTGCTGCAGCTTGTCGTAGACAGCTTCCTGGATCTGTCCTGCTATGTAGAATTCACGCGCATACAAGATTCACAGCAATCAATATCATGCGCAAACCTTAAACTAGATGCGATGATGCACATGCATGCTATCCTATGATTGTTATTAGATTGTTGTGCTCTTGCATGGCTTGCATGGGCAGAGGTGTTCGGATCAAAGGTGGACGTGGCGATGATCTTGTCTTTAGATCAAACTGATCATCGAGTGATCTGCCCATGAGAAGGCTTCGGTTCGAAAGGAATTGAAGAACAGATGCAAAGATGAACACAATGATGTCGTAAGGTGGTATCGAAGTCCTACCTCACGCTCTTCTTGTCTTCGAGGTCCTCCCCAGACCGCTCGGTTCTTCTCCGATGATCTCCCTTGTTGCGCTTCGGCAATGGTTGGCTCGGCGAGTTAGGGCTAGGGCTCTAAGTCGTCGGCTCAGGAGTTGAAAGAGAAGTTTGTGGTTTCGGCCAGAGGTTTTGGGTTCTATTTATAATCGGGAAGAGAAGAGTCCTAATCTGATTGTATCCGAATAAGAGTCTTATTCAGATCTTTGTTAGATCCTGACGTCTTATCTTCGGTAACATCGTGGAGTTTAGATCGGTTTCTGTTGCGTACCGGTATCTTTACGCGTAAAAACTGCTCCAGACTCGTTACCTCCGTGGTGATGAGCTCCGGAAGCTCCACGTGTCCTTCCGAGCCTGGTATCTCTTCTCCCACAGAGACGAACTCCGGTTGTGCCGCGTGTCACGAGCGAGACCCCCCTCTTCTTCGGAGGTGAGCTCCATGCACGCCACGTGTTGGCGCCGGTCTTCCCCTTCTCCTTTCTTCAGGGACGTGCCCCGCGGTCGACACGTGTCCAGCAGCGACAGACCTCCCGGAGATAAGCTCCGGTGGTGACGCGTGTCCAATAGAACAGGACCACTCGCAGGTGAGCTCCGAGATCGACACGTATCCCGCGCGGCTGGTCCTCTGATTTCCGCGAGGACTAGCTCCGAGGATGACACGTGTCCTGCGGAAATGCCTTTGCTTCTTCCGCAGAGGCTAGCTCCGTGGGCAACACGTGTCCCACAGGATTGGACCTCTCCCCTTTGCGGAGACGAGCCCCGAGCCTGCCACGTAGCCAGCTTGGCGGCGGCCTCTCCCCACTTCGCAGGGATGAGCTCCGATCACGCCACGTGGCCTGCTGGCCGCGGAAGTTGCCTTCAGCGCTCTCTGAAGGCTTTATTGGCTATTCTTTTGATAATTCTCTGTTCCTATTTTTCATTAAAATGTTTCCTTTTCATAGGACACGAACATATGCTGACACCCGAGGTGAGGGTGTCACAAATCTACCCCCCTTAAATTGAATCTCGCCCTCGAGATTCGTTTGTAGAAAATAGATGGGGGAATTCCGCCTTGATATCCTCTTCACGTTCCCATGTGGCTTCAGCTTCAGTGTGATGGCTCCATTGTACCTTGCACCATCGAATCACCTTGTTTCGGGTGACCCTTTCTTTTACGTCCAAAATTCGGACATGGTGTTCTGCGTAAGTCAGGTCCTCTTGAAGTTCAAGTTCTCCCATTGACACTTGTTCTTCTGGTACTCTCAAGCACTTCTTGAGCTGGGATACATGAAACACGTCATGTACGTCGGAGAGGTGGTTTGGGAGCTCTAGTTGATAGGCTACTTCTCCTCGCTTGTCCAAAATTTCAAAGGGTCCGATGTAGCGAGGTGCTAGCTTGCCTTTGACGTTGAAACGTCGTTGGCCTCGGATAGGCGATACCTTAAGGTATACGAAGTCTCCTACTTCAAAGGTCAACTTTCTATGCCTATTGTCCACATAGCCTTTCTGTCGTGACTGAGCAGCCTTTAAGTTCTCCCGTATCGTTTGGACCTGCTTTTCAGCTTCTTGTAGTACTTCGGGTCCAAACACCTGGTTCTCTCCAGTTTCGTTCCAGAACAGTGGCGTTCTACACCGTCTACCATATAAGGCTTCAAAAGGCGACATCTTCAAGCTAGCTTGATAGTTGTTGTTATAGGAGAACTCAGCATACAGTAAACTCCTATCCCAACTACGCCCACGTTTTAAGGTGCAAGCTCTCAACATGTCCTCCAAAATTTGGTTCGTCCTTTCGGTTTGCCCATCTGTTTGTGGGTGATAGGCGGAGCTAAAATCCAGTCGTGTCCCCATGGCTTTCTGCAGCCTCCTCCAGAATCTAGAGGTAAACTGAGATCCTCGATCTGAGACTATCCTCTTCGGGACTCCGTGACGGCACACGATCTGCTCCATGTACAACTCTGCCAATTGTGCAACGTTGTAACTGGTCTTTACCGGAAGAAAATGGGCGGTTTTCGTCAACCGGTCCACAATGACCCAGATGGAGTCGTATCCTGACTGAGTACGTGGTAACCCGACGATTGTAACACCCCAAATTTTTAGTCCAAACCCAAATTTTGATTCAAAACCCTAAACCATGTTCAGAGGGGAATTTAGAAATTTTTGGACGTGTTGCATGTTTTGCAAAAATTCAAATTCAAACTGGAATTCAAATTATACCCAAAACAGAAAAGAAATGGAAAATGAAAAAGGAAATCGGGAAAAAACTGGCCAGTGGGCCGAAACCGCCAGCCGGCCCAGCTACCCCGCGCCAGCCCGCCCCCGCGCGCGCCGCGCTGCCTCTCACCGACATGTGGGACCCACATGTCATCCCTAACCCCGCGACCCCGGACTCTCTCCCGCGCGCGCGATCGCAACCGATCGGGAAACCCGTCCCCGCAGCCGAATTCCGGTCCTAGAGGACTCCAACTCGATCACAACAGACCCCCCGCCCTCCCCCGGCTATAAAAACCCCCGATCCGATCAGTTTTCCTCACGCGATTGCCGATTTTCACTCCGGTGAGCACCGAGACTTCGCCGGTGAATTCTGGCCGATCTAAGCTCGGAAACTCTGATCTAACTCGCTGGTTTTGATCCACCGCCTCCGGGGAACTTTGCAGGTACAGAAAACTCGGAGAGTTACGGTGCAAACACAGCGCCGACGAGCTTCGCCGTGGTTTTGCCTCGGACCTCGCCGCCGATCACTTTCCAGGACCCCCGAGCTCGAGAAAACCCCCGAGGTGAGATCCCTGACCTCCCCTCTACCGATCTATGCCATAAGATCACAGTTCTAGGTAGAATTCTCGCAGAACCGAAACTTTCCGGCGAGATCGCCGCTTCCCGCCGCCGTGCGCCGCCGGCAGCGCCGCCCGCGTTCGATCAGAGCGACGTGGCCGCATGTGCGCCGTTTATTTTAAATCGCACGGTAGACTTTAAAACCCCGCGTACCGGTTCGATCTTATAATCTCAGCCGTCGGTTTAAAATCGGACGGTCCACGTCGACCCCGCGTTATAAAGACTGGAGTTCTTACGTGCTACCCCCTGGGGTTCTCTGGAATTGAGAGCTAGCCCCGGAAACTTCAGATCTAGCCCCTGGAACTCCAGAAAATCATGTAAATCCATTAAAAAATCAGTTTTAACCCCTGGACTTAATAGAAATTAGGAAAAACACCTCTGTTAAGTGTAGCTAGACCCCTGGAAATTATGAAAATAATATTATAGACCCTGTGATGGGTGAGTTTACTTTTTAACTTTGTTTAGTATTTAATTTACAAAATTTAATATGTAACTAGTGTTTAAAAATTAAAAAGGGGGACAAACATAATTGTCAAAATTTATTAAAAACTTTCTCAGTACTTAGAAAACTTTGGAGTGAGATAAAAATATATTTTTGGGCTGAAATAAATCTGTTTTATCTATTATTCACATTTAATAGTATAGGGACACATTTTTAAGTAAAGAATAGTAAAAGAAAAATAGGGAAAATAATTATGAAATAGTATACATCATAAGCCATGGTCAAAATATGATTTTAAATTATTTAGGACCAGAACCTAATATGTTTAGGTGATGTGTATTACTAATTTAATAATAAAATACACAATTGTGCATAGGAATATAAATCTGAAAATATAGAAACTAGTAAATGATAAATGGAGTTTCTAAAATACAAAGAATTCAGTTTAGGGTTGATAGAAATTGTGAAGGCACATTGTATGCAAGTATAAATGTGGAGACAAAAGTAGGAATCATATATACATGGTTAAAAGTGCATGCAAGCCACAACTTAACACACATAAAGTAACCACAACACATATAATGGTGAATGAATTTCATAAATGTGAATGTGTGGTTTGTATAAAGTAGAAGTGTGAACTATGTCTTATGATTGTTGTTTTTCTTTTGCTATGTGTGATGGTATGAAGTAGAGCCTGTTCAAGAGCAAGTTAACCCTTTCCAAGATCAGGACTACCAATTTCAAGAGCAGCAAGAAGGAGGCAAGTGTCCTTGACCACTTTGATCCTATGCTAGGATGTGTAGATAGAATTATTTGCATTGTCAAGTTAAATATGAAACCCATGCTAGGAAGTTTCCCTAGAATTGCATTACCTTGTTTCCTTGAAGCTTGGGTTGGGATTTATTTTGTCATGTCATTTATTTACATGCATACGCTTAGCCATGCTTAGAATGGGATATTTGGGAAATGAGATCATCAATTTATATTACCATACTCTTGAATGAGACATTGTGATTTATGTAGAGGTAGGGATCAAGGCAAGTTGGATGTTTTTGGTTGTGTGCTGGGTGCACGAGACTTGGGTTTGTGTTTAGTACTTGCCTGGATCCTAAGGACCGGTTCATGGAGCATGTAACCCGGCTTTACAGTGCCAACCACATGCTGAGATGGGGCAGCTTGGCCAATTAATTAGGTGTATCCCCGGCGTAGTATGGGTGTGTTGGATGGTGCGGGGAGTAGGTGTCAGCTGGACTACCATATGAACCGCAAGGCTCAAGAGGGGGCCACTGCAGCGGGGTTGGAGCCTCTTGTATGCTGTTAGGGGTGAAACCTCAGTGGGCCCACGCTCGTCGGGAATCCCTTTGTAAAGGCTTCGTAGTGATCTCTTGGCCGCACACCTGGGAAGTGTGAATGTGGATCGTAGCCACTGGCATAATGGAGGTTCTTTTAGTCCACCCGGCAACGGGGGATGAAATCACTACTTGTGGGTACAGTGGTACAAACTCTGCAGAGTCAAAACTGTCTTGACAGCCGTGCTCACGGTTAAGAGCGGCCTGGACTTATTCATGATTAGAGGAATGATGGTTTTGGATGTTAAGCGGGGAGCTTAACATTGGAAATGATGTTATGGTTATTTGGTTATGAAGATGGGATGAGAGATTGGGACCATTTCACCTGTGTAGTAATGTAGGTGCTTAATAAGCTAAGATGATAGGTATTAATTGCGTAGTGCTTTAACCATGAGTTCAAACTCTCCTTGTTCTAGCCATGCATGATATAATTTTCCCACACTTGCTGAGTACCATTGGTACTCAACCTTGCATATTTGTTGGTTTATATTGCTGCTCAGGTCAAGATAATGAGGTGGTGTATAATGACCAAGATTTTGGACCCGAGGAAGGCTTTTAGGTTCATGAAGACCCCCGGGCAACGCCTGTGATGGAGCCCTAAAGAATAATATTCCGCTGCTAGTTTATTTACATGTGATGAAGCATTAATGTCCATTGAGACATTTGCGATGTAAGACTTATTTATATTCGACCCCTGGCTTGTAATAAATGATGCTTCACTATTTGTCATCACATGTATGAGAAAATGATCCTGGCATACATGTGATATTCACTTGGTTGTTTTCTTCGGAAAAACCGGGTGTGACAGAGGTGGTATCAGAGCCAAGGTTGCCCGTAGGAACGTGGACCTAGGTAGAAATGGACGTATTTAAGGGCCCTATTTTCTTAAAAACTATTTTCCAAAGTGTGGGTGGAAAAGTGTTATTAAAGGAGTCATTTTCTTCATCTTACCCCAACTTTCATTCAAAATAGGATTTTTGTTTGAGAATTTATCTAACCTAATTTTAAATTCTTTTGTTTTAGATGGTTCGTATGATTCGCACCGCTCGTAAGTCCACAGGAGGGAGAGTTCCCGTAGTTGCCCTTGCCGAAAGAGAGGAGAGTCGCCCAGTGACGTACCTTTCCTACGGATTGGCAGTAGGAGATTTGTTGCGCCGTCTTCGACGTATGCTCGAAGCCGCCGGCAATACGGGCAAGCTCATCATCCACTATAACTCCACCAGGACCATCCGTGAGAAGAGGGAAGAATGGAGTTCGGAGATGAGGATTATACATGAGAATCAGCTGCTTAAGATTCACCACTCCCCAGCTTGTCGAGCAACACAAGTTAACGCGGAGAGAGATGTCACCTGGGAGGCCATCACCTGCCAGAGTCACATCTATCGTCGCCACTTGGACAAAACTGAGTACATGTATGTCCTCCAATGTGAGAGTGGTACCACGGAGTATAAGTACCCACCGGTGCAGCAAGGGACTTCCCATGAGCACATGGACTTGTGCTTGGAGGATGCTGCTATGCTCAGCACTCGACTGCAGGAGTGTCAACAAGAGCTTCAGGATGTCCGAGACACCCTGAAGGAAACGGAGGCGTTGCTGCGAGCTTGCTTAAAGGCGAGAGAAAGAGGAGATGGGAATGAACTGTGTGTCACCGTGAGTGATCCATGGACTCCTGACTCCCCGGATCGCCGAGCAATCAGGCGTCGTCGCACTTCTCCACCAGCAGCCTCCCCACCCAAAGCAGAGTCAGAAGGTAGCCGAAATGAGGAGGAAGATCCCGAGGAGCCAGCTCAAGAGGACGAGTAGTGTAGAGTCTTTCCCTTAGCTAGCAAGAGGTCGAGTAGTTGAGTCGTTACGTAGTTAATGGTGTGATAATGATTGGTGTGTGACGTGAGTTGTGGAAGCCATGAGCAATTGTCCACAGCCTCATCTTCAGATTGTTTTGCTTTGGTGTGTGAACCCACAGGAAATAATAGTGCATTTATTTGGCGTGAGATATAAACCCTCGTAAAAGTATAACAAAGCCTCAACACTTCAAAGTACAAACAAATGAAAGTAGTAAGATGATACTAAATGATTTCAAATTGACATTGGTTGATTCTGCCAGATGGCCGGAAGAGGAAAAGGACGTGCTGCCAACCCCGCCAACAACAACGATGAGGCATGCAACCCTCATCTTTCTGAAGGCCAGGACCGGGGTGGTCGCCGTGAAGAAGTTGATCCTCTCCACCAAATGCTGGAGAATCAAAATCAGCTCATCCAGAACTTGACTCAAGTGGTGGCCAACTTGCATCAAGTTCCACCTCCACAAGCGGCACCACGCCAACCAAGGTTGATTGAGTTTCTAGGAACTCAACCTCCAAAGTTTGCAAGTGCTGCTGAACCTCTGGAGGCAGATGATTGGCTGAAGACCATTGAAAGTAAGATGAGGATAATACAATGCCAAGGGTATGAAAGGGTGCTGTTTGCCTCTCATCAATTGCAGGGACCTGCTGCTGATTGGTGGACCGCCTACGTGGCCGCCCATCATGACCCTGAGAACATCACTTGGGACGAGTTCAAGCGTAGCTTCCGCAACCATTACATCCCAAGAGGTGAACTCAAAAACAAGAGAAAGGAGTTTCTGGGACTGCAGCAGGGAAACATGACGGTGAGGGAATACCTCACTAAATTTACTCAACTATCCCGTTATGCTCCACGAGATATAGAGACTGATGAGCAGAAACAAGATTGTTTCGTGGAAGGACTTACCGCAGAGATGCAGTGTGCCATGTCCTCCAATGAGTATGAAAGTTTTCAAAAGATGGTGGACAGAGCGTTTGTGGTGGAAAGGAAGCTAAAGGCCCTGGAAAATGAGAATAAGAGGAAGGCGGGATGGTCACATCAGGCCTCAGGAAGCAACACCCGCCCACGTATGATGCAGCAACCTACGGGGCAGACGAGCCGTGCTGCGGTACCCTATTCAGCACCAAGAGGGTACAACCCAAACTACAGGCCACCCGTAGCACCTGCACAGCCGCCGCGTCAGTTTGTGCAGCAGCCTCGCCCCGCATATCCACCTCGACCAGCAGTGCAAGGACCCCCAAACCAACCCCAAGACAACAAAGGCCAAGCACCTAAGGTTGGGGTGCAATGTTTCAGCTGTGGTGAAGTGGGGCACTACGCCCATAAATGCCCAAAGAAGAAGCCTGCGCCGCCACAACAGCAGAATGTATTGAGAGGACGGGTGAACCATGTCACTATGGAGGAAGCACAAGAGGCACCCGACGTGGTAGTTGGTAAGTTTCCTGCCAATTTACACCTTGCAACTCTGCTGTTTGATTCTGGTGCTACCCACTCGTTCATTGCTCAAGGGTTTGTTAAGAAGTATGACCTAGCAACCACACAAATGAACCATATGCTAGCCGTAAACTCTCCAGGTGGAGAAATAAGGACAAGACAAGTGTGTCCCAAAGTGAGCCTAGACATTAATGGGGTAGTATTTACTGCTAACCTCATAGTGATAGACTCACAAGGGATAGATATTATTTTGGGTATGGATTGGTTGACCAAACATAAAGGAATCATCCATTGTTCGACCAGAACGGTAGAACTAACTCACCCCAGTGGTACCAGAGTAAAGTTCATAACAATACACGAGCCTAGGAGGGACATTAAATTAAATCAAGTGGAGGTGAAAGTTGAGGAAATCAGGACCATCAGGGAATATCCAGATGTTTTTCCGGAGGAGTTGCCAGGTATGCCTCCCGACCGCGACGTGGAATTCGCAATTGAGCTAGTACCGGGAACAGCCCCAATATACAAGAGACCTTATCGAATGGACTACAAGCAGCTAGAAGAGCTCAAGGATCATTTGAGAGAATTGACGGAGAAGGGGTATGTTCGCCCTAGTTCCTCACCATGGGGAGCTCCGGTGATATTCGTGCCTAAGAAAGATGGAACCCAAAGGTTATGCGTGGATTACCGTGCCTTGAATGAGGTAACCATCAAAAACAAGTACCCATTACCCCGCATTGAAGACTTGTTTGATCAGTTGAGGGGAGCTTGTGTGTTCTCAAAAATTGATCTCAGGTCGGGATACCACCAGCTCAAGATAAGGCAATCTGATATTCCCAAGACAGCTTTCGTATCTCGGTACGGACTGTATGAATACACTGTCATGCCTTTCGGGCTAACCAATGCCCCGGCATACTTCATGTACCTCATGAACAAGGTATTCATGGAATATCTGGACAAATTTGTGGTGGTTTTCATAGATGATATTCTCGTCTTCTCCAAAGATGAAGAAGAACATGAGAAACATCTAAGGTTGGTGTTGCAGAGGCTGAGAGAACATCAACTATATGCCAAGTTGAGCAAGTGTGAGTTTTGGCTGAAGAGAGTTCCTTTTTTAGGACATATAATCTCGGAGGGAGGAATCTCCGTAGATCCCGCCAAAATCGAGGGTATCTAGAAGTGGAAAACCCCCGAAAATGTCGGGGAAGTTCGAAGCTTTTTGGGATTGGCTGGATACTATCGACGGTTTATTGAGGGATTCTCCAAGATCTCGAGACCTCTCACCAAACTGTTGGAAAAGGGAATCACATTCACCTGGACGCCACAGTGCGATACGAGCTTTCAGGAGCTAAAGAAAAGATTGACAACAGCCCCAGTGCTGGTTATGCCAGATATGCAGAAGAATTTCACAGTGTACTGCGATGCCTCTGGAAATGGGTTGGGATGTGTTCTCATGCAAGAAGGACATGTCGTGGCATATGCATCCCGGCAGCTTCGGAAGCACGAGAAGAACTATCCTACACATGACCTTGAACTAGCCGCAGTGGTACACGCTTTGAAAATTTGGCGGCACTATTTGATGGGGAAGAGGACAGAGATATATACGGATCATAAGAGTTTGAAGTACATATTCACACAACCAGATCTCAACCTCAGACAAAGGAGATGGTTAGAGCTAATCAATGACTTTGATGTGGGCATCAACTATCATCCCGGAAAAGCAAACGTCGTGGCCGATGCTTTGAGTCGGAAAGTGCAGGTCAATAAGTTGAGCTTGAAGGACATGCCCGCAGAATTGAAGGACGAGGTTATAAGGCTCAATCTATGTCTAGTAAATAGTGGTGAAGCCATCACCATGGAAGTGGACTCCACACTCGAGCAAGACATACGCGAGGGCCAAAAGAGTGATGAGAAGATACAAGAGATCAGACAGCTCATTAAGGAAAATAAAGCTCCTGGTTTTAGAGAGGATGAACAAGGAACGGTGTGGCACGGGAAAAGGATCTGTGTGCCAGAAGTAAAGGAGATCCGTGAATTAATTTTGAAGGATGCTCATGATTCTGACTATTCCATTCATCCTGGGAGTACGAAGATGTACCAGGACCTCAAGAGCAGGTATTGGTGGTATGGCATGAAGCGAGATGTCGCGGAACATGTTGCCCTATGTGACACATGTCAGTTGGTGAAAGCTGAACATCAACGACCCGCGGGATTATTGCAACCACTCAAAGTGCCTGAATGGAAGTGGGAAGAAATCAGCATGGATTTTGTCGTGGGATTGCCTAGGACCCAATCCGGGTATGATTCAATATGGGTCATTATTGATCGGCTAACCAAAGTAGCTCATTTCATTCCTGTGAAAGAAAGCTACAGCGGATCCAAATTGGCAGAATTGTACATGTCAAGGATTGTGTGTTACCATGGAGTGCCAAAGAAGATAGTGTCGGACCGAGGGACACAGTTCACCTCGAGGTTTTGGCAAAAGTTGCATGAAACCATGGGAACCCATCTGAATTTCAGCTCTGCCTATCATCCCCAAACTGACGGGCAGACGGAGAGAACCAATCAGATCCTTGAAGATATGTTAAGGGCATGTGCACTCAAAAACAATAGGAGTTGGGACAAGAACCTACCGTATGCGGAGTTTTCCTATAACAACAGTTATCAAGCTAGTATGAAGATGTCACCGTTTGAAGCTTTGTATGGAAGGAAGTGCAGAACTCCCCTATTTTGGAACCAAACAGGAGAAAGCAAAGTGTTTGGTCCAGAAGTGCTACAAGAAGCCGAGGCGAAGGTGAGGGAGATTCGCAACAACTTGAGGATAGCACAAACACGCCAGAAGAGTTATGCTGATGTACGAAGAAGAGAACTCGTTTTCAACGTGGGAGACTATGTTTATCTCAAGGTGTCCCCTATCAGAGGACTTCGTCGGTTCAAGGTGAAAGGGAAGTTGTCACCTCGATACATCGGACCCTTTCAAGTTTTGGAAAGAAAAGGCGAAGTGGCGTACCAACTAGAGTTACCGGTTCATCTATCGGACGTGCACGATGTATTTCATGTGTCACAACTCAAGAAATGTCTGAGGACGCCTGAAGAGGTGTTACCCATGAATGAAGTGGATGTAGCTGAAGATTTGTCTTATGCCGAGCAACCATACAAGATTTTGGAGACGATGGAACGCCTCACCAGAAACAAGAGAATCCGGATGTGCAAGGTGCAGTGGAAGCATCACTCAGAAGAGGAAGCTACCTGGGAACGGGAAGATGAACTTAAGGCACAATTTCCGGAATTGTTTTCTTAGAGATACCAATCTCGAGGACGAGATTTCTTTTAAGGGGGGTAGAGCTGTAACACCCCAAATTTTTAGTCCAAACCCAAATTTTGATTCAAAACCCTAAACCATGTTCAGAGGGGAATTTAGAAATTTTTGGACGTGTTGCATGTTTTGCTAAAATTCAAATTCAAACTGGAATTCAAATTATACCCAAAACAGAAAAGAAATGGAAAAAGAAAAAGGAAATCGGGAAAAAAACTCGCCAGTGGGCCGAAACCGCCAGCCGGCCCAGCTACCCCGCGCCAGCCCGCCCCCGCGCGCGCCGCGCTGCCTCTCACCGACGGGTGGGACCCACATGTCATCCCTAACCCCGCGACCCCGGACTCTCTCCCGCGCGCGCGATCGCAACCGATCGGGAAACCCGTCCCCGCAGCCGAATTCCGGTCCCAGAGGACTCCAACTCGATCACAACAGACCCACCGCCCTCCCCCGGCTATAAAAACCCCCGATCCGATCAGTTTTCCTCACGCGATCGCCGATTTTCACTCCGGTGAGCACCGAGACTTCGCCGGTGAATTCTGGCCGATCTAAGCTCGGAAACTCTGATCTAACTCGCTGGTTTTGATCCACCGCCTCCGGGGAACTTTGCAGGTACAGAAAACTCAGGGAGTTACGGTGCAAACACAGCGCCGACGAGCTTCGCCGTGGTTTTGCCTCGGACCTCGCCGCCGATCACTTTCCAGGACCCCCGAGCTCGAGAAAACCCCCGAGGTGAGATCCCTGACCTCCCCTCTACCGATCTATGCCATAAGATCACAGTTCTAGGTAGAATTCTCACAGAACCGAAACTTTCCGGCGAGATCGCCGCTTCCCGCCGCCGTGCGCCGCCGGCAGCGCCGCCCGCGTTCGATCAGAGCGACGTGGCCGCATGTGCGCCGTTTATTTTAAATCGCACGGTAGACTTTAAAACCCCGCGTACCGGTTCGATCTTATAATCTCAGCCGTCGGTTTAAAATCGGACGGTCCACGTCGACCCCGCGTTATAAAGACTGGAGTTCTTACATGCTACCCCCTGGGGTTCTCTGGAATTGAGAGCTAGCCCCGGAAACTTCAGATCTAGCCCCTGGAACTCCAGAAAATCATGTAAATCCATTTAAAAATCAGTTTTAACCCCTGGACTTAATAGAAATTAGGAAAAACACCTCTGTTAAGTGTAGCTAGACCCCTGGAAATTATGAAAATAATATTATAGACCCTGTGATGGGTGAGTTTACTTTTTAACCCTGTTTAGTATTTAATTTACAAAATTTAATATGTAACTAGTGTTTAAAAATTAAAAAGGGGGACAAACATAATTGTCAAAATTTATTAAAAACTTTCTCAGTACTTAGAAAACTTTGGAGTGAGATAAAAATATATTTTTGGGCTGAAATAAATCTGTTTTATCTATTATTCACATTTAATAGTATAGGGACACATTTTTAAGTAAAGAATAGTTAAAGAAAAATAGGGAAAATAATTATGAAATAGTATACATCATAAGCCATGGTCAAAATATGATTTTAAATTATTTAGGACCAGAACCTAATATGTTTAGGTGATGTGTATTACTAATTTAATAATAAAATACACAATTATGCATAGGAATATAAATCTGAAAATATAGAAACTAGTAAATGATAAATGGAGTTTCTAAAATACAAAGAATTCAGTTTAGGGTTGATAGAAATTGTGAAGGCACATTGTATGCAAGTATAAATGTGGACACAAAAGTAGGAATCATATATACATGGTTAAAAGTGCATGCAAGCCACAACTTAACACACATAAAGTAACCACAACACATATAATGGTGAATGAATTTCATAAATGTGAATGTGTGGTTTGTATAAAGTAGAAGTGTGAACTATGTCTTATGATTGTTGTTTTTCTTTTGCTATGTGTGATGGTATGAAGTAGAGCCTGTTCAAGAGCAAGTTAACCCTTTCCAAGATCAGGACTACCAATTTCAAGAGCAGCAAGAAGGAGGCAAGTGTCCTTGACCACTTTGATCCTATGCTAGGATGTGTAGATAGAATTATTTGCATTGTCAAGTTAAATATGAAACCCATGCTAGGAAGTTTCCCTAGAATTGCATTACCTTGTTTCCTTGAAGCTTGGGTTGGGATTTATTTTGTCATGTCATTTATTTACATGCATACGCTTAGCCATGCTTAGAATGGGATATTTGGGAAATGAGATCATCAATTTATATTACCATACTCTTGAATGAGACATTGTGATTTATGTAGAGGTAGGGATCAAGGCAAGTTGGATGTTTTTGGTTGTGTGCTGGGTGCACGAGACTTGGGTTTGTGTTTAGTACTTGCCTGGATCCTAAGGACCGGTTCATGGAGCATGTAACCCGGCTTTACAGTGCCAACCACATGCTGAGATGGGGCAGCTTGGCCAATTAATTAGGTGTATCCCCGGCGTAGTATGGGTGTGTTGGATAGTGCGGGGAGTAGGTGTCAGCTGGACTACCATATGAACCGCAAGGCTCAAGAGGGGGCCACTGCAGCGGGGTTGGAGCCTCTTGTATGCTGTTAGGGGTGAAACCTCAGTGGGCCCACGCTCGTCGGGAATCCCTTTGTAAAGGCTTCGTAGTGATCTCTTGGCCGCACACCTGGGAAGTGTGAATGTGGATCGTAGCCACTGGCATAATGGAGGTTCTTTTAGTCCACCCGGCAACGGGGGATGAAATCACTACTTGTGGGTACAGTGGTACAAACTCTGCAGAGTCAAAACTGTCTTGACAGCCGTGCTCACGGTTAAGAGCGGCCTGGACTTATTCATGATTAGAGGAATGATGGTTTTGGATGTTAAGCGGGGAGCTTAACATTGGAAATGATGTTATGGTTATTTGGTTATGAAGATGGGATGAGAGATTGGGACCATTTCACCTGTGTAGTAACGTAGGTGCTTAATAAGCTAAGATGATAGGTATTAATTGCGTAGTGCTTTAACCATGAGTTCAAACTCTCCTTGTTCTAGCCATGCATGATATAATTTTCCCACACTTGCTGAGTACCATTGGTACTCAACCTTGCATATTTGTTGGTTTATATTGCTGCTCAGGTCAAGATAATGAGGTGGTGTATAATGACCAAGATTTTGGACCCGAGAAAGGCTTTTAGGTTCATGAAGACCCCCGGGCAACGCCTGTGATGGAGCCCTAAAGAATAATATTCCGCTGCTAGTTTATTTACTTGTGATGAAGCATTAATGTCCATTGAGACATTTGTGATGTAAGACTTATTTATATTCGACACCTGGCTTGTAATAAATGATGCTTCACTATTTGTCATCACATGTATGAGAAAATGATCCTGGCATACATGTGATATTCACTTGGTTGTTTTCTTCGGAAAAACCGGGTGTGACAACGATGAAGTCCATACTGATGTCCTCCCATTTCCATTCGGGTATTCTCAAAGGTTGCAGCAATCCAGCGGGTTTTTGATGTTCGGCTTTTACCCGTTGGCATGTGTCGCATAGGGCAACGTATTCGGCTATATCCCTCTTCATACCATCCCACCAATAGCAAGTTTTCAAATCCTTGTACATTTTGGTGCTCCCTGGATGTATGGAATAGGGTGAATCATGTACCTCCTTCAATATCATGTCGCGAAGGTGTCTTATGTTTGGCACACAAATTCTTTTTCCTAGCCAAAGCGTACCCTTTTCATCCTCCTTGAAATCCTTCTCTATCCCTTGTCGGATTCTTTCCTTGATCTCCTTGATCCCCTCGTCCGTTGCTTGGCCCTTCCTTATTTCTTGTTCCAATGAGGAGTGGATCTCCATTATTTCCATGTTATTCAAGAATCCGAGGTGTAACCGTTCGAACTCCTTACGTAGTTCGGGTGGTAGCTCCCGAACCGTGAGTTGGTAGCATGCTCCCTTTCTGCTCAATGTGTCCGCTACTACATTGGCCTTCCCGGGGTGGTAGTTGATTCCTACATCATAGTCCTTGATGAATTCTAACCATCGACGTTGCCTCAAATTCAAGTCCGTTTGTGTAAATATGTACTTGAGGCTTTTATGATCCGTATAGATCTCGCATCGATGACCAAGGATATAATGTCTCCAAATCTTCAATGCATGCACCACTGCTGCTAACTCCAAGTCGTGCGTAGGATAGTTAAGCTCGTGCTTCTTTAATTGTCGTGCGACATAGGCTACCACTTGTCCTTCCTGCATGAGTACACACCCGAGCCCTTGTCTGGATGCGTCACAATATATGTCAAAGCTCTTGCTTTCGTCTGGCAATACCAGAACTGGTGCTGTGGTTAGCCTTTTCTTGAGTTCCTCAAAACTTTCTTGGCAGGCTTGTGTCCATTGAAAGATTTTTCCCTTCATTAGCAACTCCGTCATAGGTTTTGCTATTTTAGAGAAGTCTTTAATGAAGCGCCGATAGTATCCTGCCATCCCAAGGAAACTCCGAATATCCCTCACGCTCTTCGGTTGGTCCCACTTCAGAACATATCTCACCTTTCCAGGATCAACCGATACCCCTTCCTTGGAGATGATGTGGCCTAGGAAACATATTTCCTTTAGCCAAAATTGACACTTGTTGAGCTTGGCATACAACTGATGCTCGCGCAACTTGTGCAAGGTCAATCTCAGATGTTCTTCATGCTCCTCCTTACTTTTTGAATACACCATAATGTCATCGATGAAAACCACGACGAACTTGTCCATGTACTCCATGAAAACCTTGTTCATAAGGTACATGAAGTATGCGGGTGCATTCGTCAATCCAAAAGACATAACGGTATATTCATATGAACCATACCGTGTCCGAAAGGCTGTCTTAGGTATATCGGAGGGCTTAATCTTCAGCTGGAAATATCCCGACCGAAGATCAATCTTGGAGAATACCTGGGCTCCTTTCATTTGATCGAACAGGTCCTCTATACGGGGCAGAGGGTATTTATTCTTGATTGTCACCTCGTTGAGAGATCTGTAGTCCACGCACATTCTTTGGGTTCCGTCCTTCTTGTCCACGAAGAGTACCGGAGCTCCCCATGGTGACGAGCTTGGACGGATAAAACCCTTCTCCAACTGTTCTTGAATTTGCTTCTTGAGTTCAACTAACTCGTTGACGGGCATCCTATATGGTCTCTTAGCTATAGGTGCAGTTCCGGGTACCAAATCTATGGCAAAATCGACGTCCCGGTCAGGTGGCATTCCCGGGAGCTCTTCCGGGAACACGTCCGAAAATTCCTGAACCACTGGAATGCTGTCCAATGTTGTTCCTTCGACATGGTTCAAATCTGCCCGTTCGGTTGCTTGCTGGGCTGACTCAAACTCGACACGAATACCGTGTTCGTTTGTCAACTGCACGCTCCTTTCAGCACATTGGATTACTCCATTGTGCTTGCTTAACCAGTCCATTCTGAGTATGATGTCAATCCCGTGGGAGTCCAAAACAATAAGGTTGGCGAGGAAGTCTACCCCCCTTATTTTAAGGCTTACTTTAGGACATACTATATTAGTCCTCATTTCTCCTCCGGGAGAATTAACTAACATAGCACATTCTAAGTGGGATACGGGTAGATGATGCTTGGCAACATATTCGGATGATATGAAAGAATGCGATGCTCCGGAATCAAATAAAATGGTGGCTGGGTTTGAGTTGGAAAGGAACATACCAATTGCGACGTCCTCAGCCTGTTGTGCTTCCTCAGAAGTGACATGGTTAACGTGGCCACGAGCATAGTTCTGCGGTCCATGGTTCCCTTGGTTGTCCCCTCCGTTTGGTCGCTGGTTCTGCTTGGGCACGTTACCTTGCTGTCTAGGGCCTCTCCTTAGGCACTGATTAGCGAAGTGGCTTACTTCCCCGCATGCAAAGCATGCCCTGTTGCCTACGGCAGCATGTACGTTCGGGCGGGGGTTTTGAACAGGAGCATCATTGTTGGGTCGGGGCGCAGGAGGCATGGGCACACGAGGTGCCGGTGCAACGAATCGTTGCTGTGGTGGCTGACCAGGGCGGTTCGTAGGAGTGGTCGATCCATACTGCGGTGCAGGGGGCATGTATCTAGGTCGTACGTTGCTCCCTTGGGGCTGGTATGGCATCTTCCTTTTGCACTCTCGCTCGATCTCTCAGATCTTGTTTTCCACCACAATAGCCTTATCAACTAGCTTCTGGAAGCTTACGTAGTCATTGTTGAGGAGCTGAACTTGGATCTCATTGTTCAACCCTCTCATGAACAGGTACTGCTTCCTCTGATCTGAGTTGACATCTTCGGGGGCATACCGGGACAGTTGTATGAACTTGTTGAGATATTCGTTCACACTTTTCTGTCCTTGGCGGAGACCTTCAAACTCCTGCCTTTTGAGCATCATTACACCGACAGGGATGTAGTTAGAGCGGAAACTTTCCTTGAACTCAGTCCAAGTGATTGTCTCCGGGTTGGCATGGGCGTTGCTCAAGGCATCCCACCAGTCAGCAGCAGCTCCCATAAGTTGGTGCGACGCGAAGAGAACCTTCTCTCGGTCGTTGCACTGAACAATGGCGAGCTTCTTCTCCATGGATTTCAACCAATCATCGGCCTCCATGGGGTCACTAGTTTGAGCAAAGGTGGGTGGTCGAGTTCTCATGAATTCTCCCAACCTGTTATGAGCCGGCGGTGGTGGTGGCGGTGGTGCCGGAACGGGGTTTTGGTTGGCCTGCAACTGACCCAAAGTTTGGATCATAGTTTGCATAAGCTGGTTTTGCATGGCCATCAACCTTTCTAGGTTGTTCTCGCCAGCTCCGGGGTTAACGGGAACTTCCTCGTGATCATCCTCTTAGTTGTCACGGACGTTCCTTCGGCCGGCGTTTCCTCTCACCATCTGTGAGAGAGGTCAAGAATAGAAGGTTAGAAGGTTAGTAGGTCCTTTCGACTATATGCATCAAGGTGAGTGGGACTATATATATTAGCCCTTATGAGGATGTGAGCAAGTGCCGAAACATCTCACACCTCTTTCTTCTTACGTGTGGATATGGACAACGTTTTTGAGACGTCCCACAACTCACACTAGGCACATATTCACAAATAATCATCACAAGGGCCCACTCAACTCCTATTCAAGGATGGTTTCCTATGTCAAGGTGGTTTTAAAGGCCAATCTATGCTATTCACCCTAGGATGCCTGTAACTCCTTCTTGGGGTTAACCCGTATCTCTATTATCTATCTACGGCTTTCTACCTAGGCGTGTAACCTACTGTCAACCCGTGGCTCTGATACCAATCTGTGACGCCCTCAATTCTATGGAAAAAAACCACAGAACCGAGAACTAATGCATATGTGTGCCCAGGATGTTCTTCACACATACACATACATTCCACAAACTGAATTCAGATTATATATTACCACGAAAAACAGAGATTATTACAATTCCTCATGACTCTTGGACTCATGCTTACAGCGGAAGTCTTATTTCTATGCAGCGGAAGTCCTTATTTAAACGCGGAAGCAAAAACTAATGCGGAAGAAAAACTAAGCAGAAGTGGCTCCATCTCTACTCCCTCCACAGGCAAGGTTGAGAACAGATCACACGCCATAATGTTCCACTTGATCTTCATAGTAGGCTTCTCCTGCTGCTGGTGATGAAGTAATAATGCAAGGTTGAGTACAATGATGTACTCGGCAAGTGCGGGAACACACATGATATGCAGCTCATAAACAAGGTAGGTATAAAAAGGCTTATTTGCAGAAACGCAATCTTGTAAAACCATGATAAAACAGCAACTTAACTTTAGATGAATGTAATCCCAGCATAAATTAAATTACCAACATATCTTCATCACTTCCCGTGTTCCATCCAAACATTAACCAATCCTTTATTCATTCTCACGAATACCTCCTCGTATTCGCTACCATCTCATCTCACAAATCAACCTCGTCTCATACCGAGACCAAATTCTCATGTCATGACTCAACAGTCATGCAAACATCTCATCATCCAGACTCAACAGTTCCAAACCAATAACCATAACCAAGAACCTTTCCAATAACCATCCCATCTAATCATGGCAGTTTAGCCAGGTGCTCGTGACCGTAAGCTCGGCTATCATGATAGTTTTAATAACTCTGCAGAATTTGCACCTCTTTACCCACAAGTTTGTGATTTCGTCACCCGTCGGCGACTGCAGAACCTCCATTATACCAGTACACATCCGTCGGTGTATGGTCAAGAGATCACAAAATAGCCTTTACAAAGGGGTTACTAGATGTATGGACTCACTAAGATTTCACCAGCAGGCTAGAATCTCCAATTCTCCCACCCACGGGCCCCCTCTTGTGCCATGCAGTTCCCAGGGCAGTCCTCACTCGACTCCCATTCCCCGCGCCTTCCACAGTCCATAACACTCTAGCAACTTACCTAATTACTCAGCTAAGCCGCACCCATATTTGGCCTTGTGGTGGCACTGTTATCCTGGCATGTGCATGCATGAACCGGTCCTTAGATCTACGGCAAGTAAAACCACCATCTCATGCTACCTCATTCACAAACCCAGGCTTGCCTAGATCTCCCTCCGATCCATGTTCATTAACCTCATCAGTTACTTATTATCAGTACGAGTGCAGTTAGATAGACACATCTATCTCGCTTCCCAATCCCATGGACTCAGCGAAGCATAAAGCAAAAACCATACCCGACTCATAAACTTCCCTGGCGACAAGGGTGGTTTAACCAAAACTAGTAAACTCCTATAAAAGGGTTTCCCATCATGTTTGACTCAGTACGCACACCTTTTCGCAAAACAAAACAGTTTTACCCGAAACATAGGATCAACATGGTCAAGGAGCACTTGCCTTGTTCTTGCGGTTCCGGTTGTTCTTGATTCTCAAAACCTTGTTGCTGCAGCTTGTCGTAGACAGCTTTCTGGATTTGTCCTGCTATGTAGGATTCACACGCATACAAGATTCACAGCAATCAATATCATGCGCAAACCTTAAACTAGATGCGATGATGCACATGCATGTTATCCTATGATTGTTATTATATTGTTGTGCTCTTGCATGGCTTGCATGGGCAGAGGTGTTTGGATCAAAGGTGGATGTGGCGATGATCTTGTCTTTAGATCAAACTGATCATCGAGTGATCTGCCCACGAGAAGGCTTCGGTTCGAAAGGAATTGAAGAACAGATGCAAAGATGAACACAATGATGTCGTAAGGTGGTATCGAAGTCCTACCTCACGCTCTTCTTGTCTTCGAGGTCCTCCCCAGACCGCTCAGTTCTTCTCCGATGATCTCCCTTGTTGCGCTTCGGCAATGGTTGGCTCGGCGAGTTAGGGCTAGGGCTCTAAGTCGTCGGCTCAGGAGTTGAAAGAGAAGTTTGTGGTTTCGGCCAGAGGTTTTGGGTTCTATTTATAATCGGGAAGAGAAGAGTCCTAATCTGATTGTATCCGAATAAGAGTCTTATTCAGATCTTTGTTAGATCCTGACGTCTTATCTTCGGTAACATCGTGGAGTTTAGATCAGTTTCTGTTGCGTACCGGTATCTTTACGCGTAAAAACTGCTCCAGACTCGTTACCTCCGCGGTGATGAGCTCTGGAAGCTCCACGTGTCCTTCCGAGCCTGGTATCTCTTCTCCCACAGAGACGAGCTCCGGTTGTGCCGCGTGTCACGAGCGAGACCTCCCTCTTCTTCGGAGGTGAGCTCCACGCACGCCACGTGTTGGCGCCGGTCTTCCCCTTCTCCTTTCCTCAGGGACGTGCCCCGCGGTCGACACGTGTCCAGCAGTGACAGACCTCCCGGAGATAAGCTCCGGTGGTGACGCGTGTCCAATAGAACAGGACCTCTCGCAGGTGAGCTCCGAGATCGACACGTATCCCGCGCGGCTGGTCCTCTGATTTCCGTGAGGACTAGCTCCGAGGATGACACGTGTCCTGCGGAAATGCCTTTGCTTCTTCCGCAGAGGCTAGCTCCGTGGGCAACACGTGTCCCACAGGATCGGACCTCTCCCCTTTGCGGAGATGAGCCCCGAGCCTGCCACGTAGCCAGCTTGGCGGCGGCCTCTCCCCACATGCTCTCTGAAGGCTTTACTGGCTATTCTTTTGATAATTCTCTCTGTTCCTATTTTTCATTAAAATGTTTCCTTTTCATAGGACACGAACATATGCTGACACCCAAGGTGACGGTGTCACATATTTATATGGAAAGAAACATGTCCTGCCACACTCTTACCCTAGTGCTCATTTAAATTACGCATTAATTTTTATGATAGCACTTTCCGTGTATGCTCACCGTACACTTAGCTCTCCTTTCCCACTCTCATCCCTAGTCGGCATTTGCTATCTAACCGAAGACGGTCGCACTTGAGGTACCTGCCGATGGCCAGGGGGCCTCTCGGGCCTCCTCCAGTCAGGTGCTGCGGTGCCAGTTGGTCACATCAAGGAAAAGCATGCGCAGTGCATGGGGGGTCCAGGGTGCGTAGCCTGCTTTGCCTGGTTCCGACCCAAAGCGTGCGCGCCCTGCCCTTCGGAGGTCAAGGGGAGTATAGCCTGCTTTGCCTGGTTCCATACTAAAAGCCTGTGCACTCTGCCTCCCCAGCGTTACGGTCCAGTACTAGGGGCCGGACGGTCGTACCCTGACCTTGGAGGGAGTCGGACCCCTAGCGCCGGGCGCACTGAATTGCCCAAGCCCCGTATACCGGACCAGGACTGTAAGCCAAATAAGACTATGAGATAGGGAGGGGAGAGCCCCCAAGGAGAATTACGGTTCCCTTACTTCTGTGCAGGAACTCCTGGCCTTAGCTCCCCCGCAGGAGTATGGTAGGTGTGCCCAAACCATTGGCCACACCTACCAGGGGGCCACTACAGGGGCGGGTTCCAAAGGCCCCACGTGTCCGGTGGGGCCGGGGCCCCCCTCTCCTCAGAGGATAGCTCCGGGCCCGCCACGTGGCCGACAGAGCCGGACCTCGCCCGCTCCATAGGGGCGAGCTCCGAAGGCTCCACGTGTCCCGCGTGGCCGGACCACCCTCTCCTCAGAGGAGCTCCGGGCTCGCCACATGGCCAGAAGATCTGGACCTCCCCCCGTCCTCACGAGGCGAGCTCCAAAGACCCCTCGGGCCCTTATCACAACAAGGACCCAAGGAAGGTGTCTGTGCAAGACTTCAAGATCAGTGAAGACCTCCTGAAGTCCTTGCGGAGCTAAGGACTTGGGAGGGCCAAGCCAAGAAGAAGATAAAAAACACAGACACAAAAAACAACAAGAGTCTATTCATTCATCAAAGCTCCATGAGCAGGACTACAGACTCAACAAAAACAAAAAAGAAAAGATACAAGGCCTTTCGGCCGCGGGGGCGACTGCCTAGGAGTCCCCAGACTCCCGCTGTTACCTGGAGGCTACAAGGGCGGCCACGTTCCTGACTTCAACCCTGGAAGCTTCCTCCCGCTCGATGACGGGGCCCAGTCTTACCGGCTAGTCACCTTCGGAGCTAGTCACCGCGGAAATCAGAGGACCAGTCGCGGGGGGTATGTGTCTATCTCGGAGCTCACCTCTGAGAGGTCCGGTTCCATTGAACACATGTCGCCACCGGAGCTTATCTCCGGGAGGTCCGTCACTATTGGACACGTGTCAACCTCGGAGCTGTCTCTGAGAAGAAAGGAAGTCTGGCGCAGAGCCACCTCCGAATAAAGAGGAAGTCCCTGACCGCCAAGATACGTGGCACACGCAGAGCCCACCTCGGAAGGAGAGGGAGGTCTTGTTCGCTTGACACATGGCACAACCGGAGCTCGTCTCTGCGGAAAAAGGGTAGACCAGGTCCCGATGGACACGTGGAGCCTCCGGAGCTCATCACCGAGGAGGTAACGAGTTCTGGAGTGGTTTTTGGATTCTGTACGCGTAGAAATACCGGAACAGAAACCAACCTGAATTCCACAATCAGGACTCTTATTCAGGATACAATCAGATTATAACTCTTCTCTTCCCGATTATAAATAGAACCCAGAACCTCTGGCCGAAACCACAAAATTCTTTTCCAACTCCTGAGTCGATGACTTAGAGCCCTAGTCCCAACCCGCCGAGTAAACCATCGCCGGAATGCAGCAAGGAAGATCGCCGGAGGAAAGCCGAATGATCTGAGGAGGACCTCGAGACCGAGAAGAACGTAAGGTAGGTCTCCAATACCACCTTACGAAATCGTTGTGTTTTCTTGTATCTGTTCTTTGATTCCAAAACCACCTTTCGAACAGAAGCCTTTTCGTGGACAGATCACTTGATGATCAGGTTGATGTAAAGACAAGATCATCGCCACGACCACCTTTGATCCGAACACCTCTGTTCATCATAAAATCCATGCAAGCCATGCAAGAACACGTACAAACCAATCTAATAAAACTAATCATAGGATAGCATGCATATGCATCATGCATCTAGTTTAAGGTTTGTGCATGATATTGATTGCTGTGAATCTTGTATGCACGTAATCCTACATAGCAGTGCAAGCTCAGGGAGCTGTCTACGACGAGCTGCAGCAACAAGGTTTTGAGATCCAAGAACAACCGGAACCGCAAGAACAAGGCAAGTGATTCTTGACCATATTGATCCTTTGTTTTGGGTAAAACTGATTTGTTTTTCAAAAATGTGTGTGTGCTGAGTCAAACATGATGGGGAAACCATTTTTATAGGAGTTTACTAGCTTTGGTTAAACCACCCTTGTCACAAGGGATGTGTATAAGTCGGGTATGGTTTTTGCTTTATGCTTCGCTGAGTCCATGGGATTGGGAAGCGAGATAGATGTGTCTAGCTAACTGCACTCGTAATGATAATGAGAAACTGATGATGTTAATAAACATGGATCGGAGGGAGATCTAGGCAAGCCTGGGTTCGTGAATGAGGTAGCATGAGATGGTGGTTTACTTGCCGTAGATCTAAGGACCGGTTCATGCATGCACATGCCAGGATAACAGTGCCACCACAAGGCCAAGTATGGGTGCGGCTTAGCTGAGTAATTAGGTAAGTTGCTATAGTGTTATGGACTATGGAAGGTGCGGGGAATGGGAGTCGAGTGAGGACTGCCCTGGGAACTGCATGGCACAAGAGGGGGCCCGTGGGTGGGAGAATTGGAGATTCTAGCCTGCTGGTGAAACCTTAGTGAGTCCATACATCTAGTAGCCCCTTTGTAAAGGCTATTTTTTGATCTCTTGGCCATACACCGACGGTTGTGTACTGGTATAATAGAGGTTCTGCAGTCGCCGACTGGTGACGAAATCATAAACTTGTGGGTAAAGAGGTGCAAACTCTGCAGAGTCTAAAACTATCATGATAGCCGAGCTTACGGTCACGAGCGCCTGGCCAACTGCCATGATTAGTTGGGATGGTTATTGGGATGGTTCTTGGTTATGGTTATTGATTATGGTTATGGTTTGGTTTTGGGACTGTTGAGTCCGGGTGACAAGATGGTTGCATACTGTTGAGTCATGGCAACGAGATTGGTCTCGGTGTGAGGCAAAGTTGTTTATGAGATGAGATGGTAGCGAATACGAGAAGGTATTCGTGAGACGGTAGCAAATATGAGGAGGTATTTGTGAGCAATAATAAAGTTGGTTAATGTTCGAGTGGAACATGGAAAGTGATGGAGGTATGTTGGTAATTTATTACATGCTGGGATTACATTCACCTAAAGTAAGATGTTGTTCTATCGTTGTTTTGATAACTTTGATTTTCTGCAAATGAGCCCTTTTTATACCTACCTTGTCATGAGCTACATATCATGTTTTCCCGCACTTGCTGAGTACATCATTGTACTCAAACTGGCATTATTTCATCATCAGCAACATGAGAAGATTTCTATGAGGATCAAGTGGAGCATTAAGAAGTGTGATCTGTCCTCAACCTTGCCTGTGGGGATGGAGTAGAGATGGAGCCACTTCTGCCTAGAATTGCTTCCGCATTAGTTAAATTGCTTCCACATTAGTTAGAAGACTTCCGCTGCATAGAAATAAGACTTCCGCTGTGAGCATGAGTCCAAGACTCATGAAACATTGTAATAAACTCTGTTATTCGTGGTTATATATATTCTGAATTCAGTTTGTGGAAAATATGTGTATGTGTGATGAACATCCTGGGCACACATATGCATCAGTTCTCGGTTCCGTGGATTTCCACAGAATTGAGAGCGTCACAGATTTGTATCAGAGCCACTGGTTGATAGTAGGTTACACGCCTAGTAGAAATCTCCGATTGATATTAGAGCCACGGGTTAACAGTAGGTTACACACCTAAATAGGAATCGTAGATTGGTATCAGACACAGATTGGTAGTTAAGCCACACTGACCAAAGGAAGCACCCTAGGACGCTTAGATTGGCTTTAAAACTACCTTGGCATAGGAAACCAGCCTTTTATAGGAGTTGTGTGAGCCTTTGCAATGATTGTTTGTGATTGTGTGCTTAGTGTGAGTTATGGGACATCTCCAAATGTTGTCCATATCCACACGTAAGTAGAAAGAGGTGTGAGATGTCTCGGCACTTATTCACATCCTCATATGGGCTAGTATATATATACAGTTCAACTCACCTTGATGCATATAGTTGAAGGGACCTACCTAACCTTCTAACCTTCTATTCTATTTCGTCCTCTCTCACAGATGGTGAGGGGAAATGCCAGCCGAAGGAACATCCGTGACAACCAAGAGGATGACCACGATGAAGTTCCTGTTAACCTCGGAGCTGGCGAGAACAACCTGGAAAGGTTGATGGCCATGCAGAATCAGCTTATGCAAACCATGATCCAAACTTTGGGTCAGTTGCAGGCCAACAACAACCCCGTTCCGGCACCACCACCACCACCACCACCGGCTCACAACAGACTGGGAGAGTTCATGAGGACTCGACCACCCACCTTTGCTCAAGCTAGTGATCCCATGGAGGTCGATGATTGGTTGAAATCCATGGAGAAGAAGCTTGCCATTGTTCAGTGCAATGATCGAGAGAAGGTTCTCTTTGCGTCGCACCAACTTATGTGAGCTGCCGCTGACTGGTGGGATGTCCTATGCAACGCTCATGTCGACCCGGAGACAATTACTTGGACTGAGTTCAAGGAGAGTTTCCGCATTCATTACATCCCTGCTGGTGTAATGATGCTCAAGAGACAAGAATTTGAAGGTCTCCGCCAAGTGCAGAAAAGCGTGAATGAGTATCTCAACAAGTTCACGCAACTGTCCCGGTATGCCCCCGAAGATGTCAACTCAGATCAGAGGAAGCAGTATCTGTTCATGAGAGGGTTGAATAATGAGATCCAGGTTCAACTCCTCAACAATGACTACGTAAGCTTCCAGAAGCTGGTAGACAAAGATATAGTGGCTGAAAACAAGATCCGAGAGATCGAGCGAGAGTGCAAGAGGAAGATGCCATACCAGCCTCAAGGGAGCAATGTACGACCTCGGTACATGCCCCCTGCACCGCAGTATGGATCGACCACTCCTGCATACTGCCCTGGTCAGCCACCACAGCAACAACCCATTGCACCAGCACCTCGTGTGCCATGCCTCCTAACGTGGGCGCTCCTGTTCAAAACCCCCGCCCCAAAGTACCTGCTGCTGTAGGCAACAGGGCATGCTTTGCATGCGGAGAAATAGGACACTTAGGGAACCAGTGCCCGAGGAGAGGCCCTGGACAGCAAGGCAACGTGCCCAAGCAGAACCCGCGACTGAACGGAGGGGACAATCAAGGAAACCATGGACAGCAGAACTATGCTCGCGGCAACGTGAACCATGTCTCTGCTGAGGAAGCACAACAGGCTGAGGACGTCGTAATTGGTATGTTCCTTGCCAACTCCAACCCAGCCACCATCCTTTTTGATTCTGGAGCATCACATTCCTTCATATCATCCAAATATGTTGCCAAACATCATCTACCCGTATCCAATTTAGAATGTGCTATGTTAGTTAACTCTCCCGGAGGAGAAATGAGGACTAATATAGTATGTCCGAAAGTAAGCCTTAAAATAAGGGGGTTAGACTTCCTTGCCAACCCTATTGTCTTGGACTCCCAAGGGATTGACATAATACTCGGGATGGATTATAGCAAGCACAACGGAGTAATCCAATGTGCTGAAAGGAGCGTGCAGTTGACAAACAAGCACGGTATTCGTGTCGAGTTTAAGTCAGCCCAGCAAACAACCGAACAGGCAATTTTGAACCACGTCGAAGGAACAACATTGGACAGCATTCCAGTGGTTCAGAAATTTTCGGACGTGTTCCCGGAAGAGCTTCCAGGTATGCCCCCTTCGGGACATTGAGTTTGCCATTGATTTGGTACCTGGAACTGCACCCATAGCCAAGAGACCCTATAGGATGCCCGTCAATGAGCTAGTAGAACTCCAGAAGCAAATTCAAGAGCAGTTGGAGAAGGGTTTTATACGTCCAAGCTCGTCACCATGGGGAGATCCTGTGCTCTTCGTAGACAAGAAGGATGGAACCCAAAGGATCTGCGTGGACTATAGGTCTCTCAACGAGGTAACAATCAAGAACAAATACCCTCTACCCCGTATAGAGGACCTATTCGACCAAATGAAAGGAGCCCGAGTGTTCTCCAAGATTGATCTTCGGTCGGGATACCTCCAGCTGAAGATTAAGCCCTCCGATATACCCAAGACAGCCTTTCAAACACGGTATGGTTCGTATGAATATACCGTCATGTCTTTTGGGTTGACAAATGCACCCGCATACTTCATGTACCTTATGAACAAGGTTTTCATGGAGTACTTGGACAAGTTCGTCGTGGTTTTCATCGACAACATTATGGTGTATTCAAAAAGGGAGGAGGAGCATGAAGAACATTTGAAATTGACCTTGCAGAAATTGCGGAGCATCAATTGTATGCCAAGCTTAACAAGTGTCAATTCTGGCTAAAGGAAATATCGTTCCTAGGCCACATTATCTCCATGGAAGGGGTATCGGTTGATCCCGGAAAAGTGAGAGATGTTCTGTAGTGGGACCAACCGCAAAGCGTGAGGGATATTCGGAGTTTTCTTGGTATGGCTGGATACTATCGGCGCTTCATTAAAGACTTCTCTAAGATAGCAAAGCCTATGACGGAGTTGCTAATGAAGGGAAAAGTCTTCAAATGGACACCAGCATGCCAAGGAAGTTTTGAGGAACTTAAGAAAAGACTAACCACAGCACTGGTTCTGGTATTGCCGGACGTAAGTAAGAGCTTTGACATATATTGTGACGCATCCAGACAGGGGCTCGGATGTGTGCTCATGCAAGAAGGACAAGTGGTAGCCTATGCCTCACGACAATTAAAGAAGCACGAGCTCAATTATCCCACGCATGACTTGGAGCTGGCAGCAGTAGTGCATGCATTGAAGATTTGGAGACATTATATCCTTGGTCATCGATGTGAGATCTATACGGATCATAAAAGCCTCAAGTACATATTTACACAAACGGACTTGAATTTGAGGCAACGTCGATGGTTGGAACTCATCAAGGATTACGATGTTGGAATCAACTACAACCTCGGGAAGGCCAATGTAGTAGCTGATGCATTGAGCCGAAAGGGAGCATGTCACCAACTCACGGTTCGGGAGCTACCACCCGAACTACGTAAGGAGTTCGAACGGTTACACTTCGGATTCTTGAACAACGTAGAAATAATGGAGATCCACTCTTCATTGGAGCAAGAGATAAGAGAGGGCCAAGCAATGGATGAGGGGATCAAGGAGATCAAAGAAAGGATCCAACAAGGAATAGAGAAGGATTTCAAGGAGGATGAGAAGGGTACGCTTTGGCTAGGAAAAAGGATTTGTGTGCCTAATATGAAGCACCTCCGCGACATGATATTGAAGGAGGCACATGATTCACCCTATTCCATACATCCCGGAAGTACCAAAACGTACAAGGACTTAAAGACTTGTTATTGGTGGGATGGTATGAAAAGGGATATAGCCGAATACGTTGCCCTATGCGACACATGCCAACGGGTGAAGGCCGAACATCAAAGACCCGCTGGATTATTGCAACCTTTGAAGGTACCAGAGTGGAAGTGGGAGGACATCAGTATGGATTTCTTCGTCGGATTGCCACGTACTCAGTCGGGTTATGACTCCATCTGGGTTATCATGGACCGATTGATGAAAACCGCCCATTTTCTCCCTATAAGGGCCAATTACAACGTGGCACAATTAGCCGAGTTGTATATGGAGCATATCATGTGCCGTCATGGAGTCCCGAAAAGGATAGTCTCAGATCAAGGTTCCCAGTTTCCCTCTAGATTCTGGAGGAAGCTGCAGAAAGCTATGGGTACACGACTGGATTTTAGCTCCGCCTATCACCCACAAACCGATGGACAAACCGAAAGGACAAATCAAATTCTGGAGGACATGTTGAGAGCTTGCGCCTTGAAAAGTGGGCGTAGTTGGGATATGAGTTTATCGTATGCCGAATTCTCCTATAACAACAGCTATCAAGCTAGCTTGAAGATGTCGCCTTTCGAAGCATTATATGGTTGAAGGTGTAGAACGCCGCTGTTTTGGAACGAGACCGTAGAGAACTAGGTGTTTGGACCCGAAGTGCTACAAGAAGCTGAAAAGCAAGTCCAAACAGTACGGGAGAACTTAAAGGCTGCTCAGTCACGACAAAAAGGCTATGCGGACAATAGGCGAAGGAAGTTGACTTTCGAAATAGGAGACTTCGTATACCTTAAAGTATCGCATATCCGAGGCCAACGACGTTTCAACGTCAAAGGCAAGCTAGCACCTCGCTACATCGGACCCTTTGAGATTTTGGACAAGCGAGGAGAAGTAGCCTATCAATTAGAGCTCCCAATGCACCTCTCCGACGTACATGATGTGTTTCATGTATCCCAGCTCAAGAAATGCTTGAGAGTACCAGAGGAGCAAATACCAATGGAAGAGCTTGAAATTCAAGAAGACCTGACCTATACGGAGCACCCTGTCCGAATTTTGGACGTAAAGGAAAGGGTCACCAGAAACAAAGTGATCCGATGGTGCAAGATACAATTGAGCCATCACACCGAAGCTGAAGCCACATGGGAGCGTGAAGAAGACATCAAGGCAGAATTTCCTCATCTGTTCTCTACTAACGAATCTCGAGGGCGAGATTCAATTTAAGGGGGGTAGATTTGTGACACCCTCATCTCTGGTTTCTGCATGTATTCATATTTCATGTAGAGAAAACATTTTAAAATAAGGGGGAACAGAGAAATTATCAAAAAGATAGCCAGTAAGAGCGGAATCCAGTTCACAGAGAGCGCCAAAGATAACTTCCGCGGCCCGCTTGCCACGTGGCGTGTTCGGAGCTCATCCCTGCGAAGTGGGGAGAGGTCCGCCGCTAAAATGTCTACGTGGCAGGCTCGGGGCTCATCTCCGCAAAGGGGGAGAGGTCCGACCCTGTGGGACACGTGTTGCCCCCAGAGCTAGCCTCTGCGGAAGAAGCGAAGGCATTTTTACAGGACACATGTCACCTTCGGAGCTAGTCACCGCGGAAATCAGAGGACCAGTTGCGCGGGGTACGTTTCGATCTCGGAGCTCACCTCCGAGAGGTCCGGTTCCATTGAACACATGTCGCCACTGGAGCTTATCTCCGGGAGGTCCGTCACTGTCGGACACGTGTCAACCTCGGAGCTGTCTCTGAGAAGAAAGGAAGTCTGGCACGGAGCCACCTCCAAATAAAGAGGAAGTCCCTGACCGCCAGGATACGTGGCGCACGCGGAGCCCACCTCGGAAGGAGAGGGAGGTCTTGTTCGCTTGACACATGGAACAACCGGAGCTCGTCTCTGCGGAAAAAGGGTAGACCAGGTCCCGATGGACACGTGGAGCCTCCGGAGCTCATCACCGAGGAGGTAACGAGTTCTGGAGCGGTTTTTGGATTCTGTACGCGTAGAAATACCGGAACAGAAACCGACCTGAATTCCACAATGATACCGCACCAAATCAACTAAAGATAAGTTGTAAGATTCAACGACAAATTGAACAGGACTCTTATTCGGGATACAATCAGATTAGGACTCTTCTCTTCCCGATTATAAATAGAACCCAGAACCTCTGGCCGAAACCACAAACTTCTTTTCCAACTCCTGAGTCGATGACTTAGAGCCCTAGTCCCAACCCGCCTAGTAGACCATCGCCGGAGTGCAGCAAGGAAGATCGCCAGAGGAAAGCCCAACGATCTGAGGAGGACCTCGAGACCGAGAAGAATGTAAGGTAGGTCTCCAATACCACCTTACGACATCGTTGTGTTTTCTTGCATCTGTTCTTTGATTTCTTTCGAACAAAAGCCTTCTCGTGGACAGATCACTTGATGATCAGGTTGATCTAAAGACAAGATCATCGCCACGACCACCTTTGATCCGAACACCTCTGTTCATCATAAAATCCATGCAAGCCATGCAAGAACACGTACAAACCAATCTAATAAAACTAATCATAGGATAGCATGCATATGCATCATCGCATCTAGTTTAAGGTTTGTGCATGATATTGATTGCTGTGAATCTTGTATGCACGTAATCCAACATAGAAGGACAAGCTCAGGGAGCTGTCTACGACGAGCTGCAGCAACAAGGTTTTGAGATCCAAGAATAACCGGAACCGCAAGAACAAGGCAAGTGCTCCTTGACCATATTGATCCTATGTTTTGGGTAAAACTTATTTTTTTTGCAAAAAGATGTGTGTGCTGAGTCAAACATGATGGGGAAACCCTTTTTATAGGAGTTTACTAGCTTTGGTTAAACCACCCTTGTCGCCAGGGATGTTTATAAGTCGGGTATGGTTTTTGCTTTATGCTTCGCTGAGTCCATGGGATTGGGAAGCGAGATAGATGTGTCTAGCTAACTGCACTCATAATGATAATGAGAAACTGATAATGTTAATAAACATGGATCGGAGGGAGATCTAGGCAAGCCTGGGTTCGTGAATTAGGTAGCATGAGATGGTGGTTTACTTGCCGTAGATCTAAGGACCGGTTCATGCATGCACATGCCAGGATAACAGTGCCACCACAAGGCCAAGTATGGGTGCGGCTTAGCTGAGTAATTAGGTAAGTTGCTAGAGTGTTATGGACTATGGAAGGTGCGGGGAATGGAAGTCGAGTGAGGACTGCCCTGGGAACTGCATGGAACAAGAGGGGGCCCGTGGGTGGGAGAATTGGAGATTCTAGCCTGCCGGTGAAACCTTAGTGAGTCCATACATCTAGTAGCCCCTTTGTAAAGGCTATTTTGTGATCTCTTGGCCATACACCGACGGTTGTGTACTGGTATAATGGAGGTTCTGCGGTCACCGACGGGTGACGAAATCACAAACTTGTGGGTAAAGAGGTGCAAACTCTGCAGAGTCTAAAACTATCATGATAGCCGAGCTTACGGTCACGAGCGCCTGGCCAACTGCCATCATTAGTTGGGATGGTTATTGGGATGATTCTTGATTATGGTTATGGTTTGGTTTTGGGACTATCGTGACCATAAGCTCGGCTATCGTGATAGTTTTAGACTCTGCAGAGTTTGCACCTCTTTACCGACAAGTTTGTGATTTCATCACCCGTTGGCGACTGCAGAACCTCCATTATACCAGTACACAACCGTCGGTGTATGGTCAAGAGATCAAAAAATAGCTTTTACAAAGGGGTTACTAGATGTATGGACTCACTAAGGTTTCACCGGCAGGCTAGAATCTCCAATTCTGCCACCCACGGGCCCCCTCATGTGCCATGCAGTTCCCAGGGCAGTCCTCACTCGACTCTCATTCCCCACGCCTTCCACAGCCACAACACTCTAGCAACTTACCTAATTACTCAGCTAAGCCACATCCATACTTGGCCTTGTGGTGGCACTGTTATCCTGGCATGTGCATGCATGAACCGGTCCTTAGATCTACGGCAAGTAAACCACCATCTCATGCTACCTCATTCACAAACCCAGTCTTGCCTAGATCTCCCTCCGATCCATGTCATTAACCTCATGAGTTTTCTCATATCATTACGAGTGCAGTTAGCTAGACACATCTATCTCGCTTCCCAATCCCATGGACTCAGCGAAGCAAAAAGCAAAAACCATACCCGACTCATAAAACATCCCTGGCGACAAGGGTGGTTTAACCAAAACTAGTCAACTCCTATAAAAGGGTTTCCCATCATGTTTGACTCAGTACGCACACCTTTTCACCAAACAAAACAGTTTCACCCAAAACATAGGATCAATATGGTCAAGGAGCACTTGCCTTGTTCTTGCGGTTCCGGTTGTTCCTGGATTTCAAAATCTGGTTGCTGCAGTTCGTCGTAGACAGCTCCCTGAGCTTGTCCTGCTAGGTAGGATCACGTGCATACAAGATTCACAGCAATCAATATCATGCACAAATCTTAAACTAGATGCGATGATGCATATGCATGCTATCCTATGATTTTTAATAGATTGGTGTGTTCTTGCATGGTTTGCATGGACAGAGGTGTCCGGATCAAAGGTGGATGTGGCAATGATCTTGTCTTTAGATCAACCTGATCATCAAGTGATCTGTCCACGAGAAGGCTTCTGTTCAAAAGGAATCAAAGAATAGATGCAAAGAAAACACAACGATGTCATAAGGTGGTATTGGGGGCCTACCTTACATTCCTTTCGGTCTTCGAGGTCCTCCTCAGACCGCTGGGCTTTCCTCCGGCGATCTTCCTTGCCGCGCTCCGGCGATGGCTTTCTCGGCGAGTTGGGGCTAGGGCTCTAAGTCGTCGGCTCAGGAGTTGGAAAAAAAGTTTGTGGTTTCGGCCATGAGTTTTGGGTTCTATTTATAATCGGGAAGAGAAAAGTCCTAATCTGATTGTATCCCAAATATGAGTCCTGTTTGAATCTTACAACTTATCTTTAGTTGATTTGGTGCGGTATCATCGTGGAATTCAGGTCGGTTTCTGTTCCGAGGCCTCCGATTCCAAGGAGTTGATTCAGCAAGTTCCCCGTGCTACCCCACGGGAAGTCTAATCGGATCAATCGGTGGTTCCGTAATGAGTAGTCGAATACACATTGAGGGGGCCTTGCCTCCTCCTTCCCGCCCACACCTTCATTCTTTTCCTCCTCTGATCTTAGAAAGCATACTAAACTTCACTCCAATCTTTCTCCATTAGCAACAAGAGCAGCTCTATCTATCGGCCCTTGATGATTGATTAAGCTTAGCTATACCGCTTAGGTTGCAAAAGTATGACAAGATAACACGTATATGACAAAGATAAGAAGCTTCATGGGCAAGAAAACCTGAATTTATGGCGAGACTTCGAGGATCAATAGTTCGATCCGTAGACTGAGCAACAATAAGAAAAAGGCAAGTGCCCTTGACCATTTTGCTCCTTTTTAGGGATTTTAGTTAGAATTTACATGCATGTCTGAAATTTGAATCCCAAGCTAGGTTGTTTACTAGAATTTCTTTACTGTTCCTTGTAGCCTGGGTTTGGGATTAGATAGGATTATGCTTTTATGTCATTTTCACATGCTTAGCTCTGCTTAGATGATGGGATTGGGAGTAATTTATATTATTGATATTATCATGATCATTGAGATATTGTGTGGAGATATATATGGTATATATATGTGGAGCTAGAGATAGTAATCTAGTAGGCTGGTTGGTACGCGGTTGGTGCGTATGCACGAGACTCGGGTTGGTGGCTTACACCATGCCACCACAAGAACTGGTATGGGACAGAGTGGCCAAGTAATTAGGTGTATTCCCGATGTAGTGTGAGTGGACGCAAGGGAATCAAAAACCAAGATTTGCTTTATCAGGTATCAAACGGGAACTACGAGCAAATAAAACACCTTTCAAAAGTATTAATACAGTCACATGGATGGTAAATACGTGAATGTGATGGACTAAAAAATCTGCGGTTCCTAATGGAATAGGTAACAAAGCGACTTTGCCGCCTACAGCTACTAACTCGCCACCTCCCCACGTTAAACTGGTACTTGTTGTTGCACCAGGAGCTGTTAAATCTTCCACTTGTCCTCTTGTCGAGTTATAGAGCACTCCTCCAAAGCTGTCAACCATTTCTACGCGTACAGATTCCAAAATCGCTTCAGAACCCGTCACCTTCGCGGTGATGAGCTCCGGAAGCTCCACGTGCCCATCGGCCTGGTCTCTACCTTTCCGCAGAGACGGGCTCCGGTTGTGCCGCGTGTCAAATGAGCAAGACTTCCCTCTTCTTCGGAGGTGAGCTCCGCATGCGCCATGTATCCTGGTGGTCGGGGCCTCCTCTCTTACTCGGAGGTGGCTCCGTGCACGCCACGTGTCAGTGCCGGACCTTTCCTCTCTTCTTTCCTCAGAGACGAGCTCCGAGGTTGACACGTGTCCAGCAGCGACGGACCTCCCGGAGATAAGCTCCGGTGGCGACACGTGTTCGATAGCACCGGACCTCTCGGAGGTGAGCTTCGAGATCGACACGTATCCCGCGCGACCAGTCCTCTGATTTCCATGATGACTAGCTCCGGGGGCAACACGTGTCCCATAGGGCCGGACCTCTCCCCTTTTGCGGAGATGAGCCCCGAGCCTGCCACGTAGCCTACTTTAGCGGCGGACCTCTCCCCACTTCGCAGGGATGAGCTCCGAACACGCCACGTGGCCAGCGGGCCGCGGAAGTTGTCTTTGGCGCTCTCTGAGAGCAGGATTCGGCTCTTATTGGCTATTCTTTTGATATTTTTCTTTGTTCCTACTTTTCTTAAAATGTTTTCTCTTCATAAAACATGAACGTATGCTGACACCCGAGATGAGGGTGTCACAAATCTACCCCCCCTTAAATTGAATCTCGCCCTCGAGATTCGTTAGTAGTGAATAGATGGGGAAATTCTTCCTTGATATCCTCTTCATGCTCCCATGTGGCTTCAGCTTCTGTGTGATGGCTCCATTGTACCTTGCACCATCGAATCACCTTGTTCCGGTTGACCCTTTCCTTTACGTCCAAGATTCGGACAGGGTGTTCCGCATAAGTCAGGTCCTTTTGAAGTTCAAGCTCTCCCATTGATACTTGTTCCTCTGGTACTCTCAAGCATTTCTTGAGCTGGGATACATGAAACACGTCATGTATGTCGGAGAGGTGGTTTGGGAGCTCTAGTTGATAGGCTACTTCTCCTCGCTTGTCCAAAATCTTAAATGGTCCGATGTAGCGAGGTGCTAGCTTTCCTTTGACGTTGAAACGTCGTTGGCCTCGGATAGGTGATACATTAAGGTATACGAAGTCTCCTACTTCAAAGGTCAACTTCCTACGCCTATTGTCCGCATAGCCTTTCTGTCGTGACTGAGCAGCTTTTAAGTTCTCCCGTACCGTTTGGACTTGCTTTTCGGCTTCTTGTAGCACTTCGGGTCAAAACACCTGGTTCTCCCCAGTTTCGTTCCAGAACAGCGGCGTTCAACACCGTCTGCCATATAATGCTTCGAAAGGCGACATCTTCAAGATAGCTTGGTAGCTGTTGTTATAGGAGAATTCGGCATACGGTAAACTCCTATCCCAACTACGCTCACGTTTCAAGGCGCAAGCTCTCAACATGTCCTCCAGAATTTGGGTTGTCCTTTCGGTTTATCCATCAGTTTGTGGGTGATAGGTGGAGCTAAAATCCAGTTGTGTACCCATGGCTTTCTGCAGCTTCCTCCAGAATCTAGAGGTAAACTGAGAACCTCGATCTGAGACTATCCTCCTCGGGACTCCGTGATGGCACATGATCTGCTCCATGTACAACTCTGCTAATTGTGCAACGTTGTAATTGGCCCTTACAGGGAGAAAATGTCACACCCGGTTTTTCCGAAGAACAACCAAGTGAATATCACATGTATGCCAGGATCATTTTCTCATGCATGTGATGACAAATAGTGAAGCATCATTTATTACAAGCCAGGTGTCGAATATAAATAAGTCTTACATCACAAATGTCTCAATGAACACTAATGCTTCATCACAAGTAAATAAACTAGCAGCGGAATATTATTCTTTAGGGCTCCATCACAGGTGTTGCCCGGGGGTCTTCATGAACCTAGAAACCTTCCTCGGGTCCAAAATCTTGGTCATTATACACCACCTCATTATCTTGACCTGAGCAGCAATATAAACCAACAAATATGCAAGGTTGAGTACCAATGGTACTCAGCAAGTGTGGGAAAATTATATCATGCATGGCTAGAACAAGGAGGGGTTGAACTCATGGTTAAAGCACTACGCAATTTATACCTATCACCTTAGCTTATTAAGCACCTACATTACTACACAGGTGAAATGATCCAAATCTCCCATCCCATCATCATAAACCAATAACCATAATCATCATTTCCAATGTTAAGCTCCCCGCCTAACTTCCAAAACCATCAATTCTCTAATCATGAATAAGTCCAGGCCGCTCTTAACCGTGAGCACGGCTGTCAAGACAGTTTTGACTCTGCAGAGTTTGTACCACTGTACCCACAAGTAGTGATTTCATCCCCCGTTGCCGGGTGGACTAAAAGAACCTCCATTATGCCAGTGGCTACGAACCACATTCACACTTCCCAGGTGTGTGGCCAAGAGATCACTACGAAGCCTTTACAAAGGGATTCCCGACGAGCGTGGGCCCACTGAGGTTTCACCCCTAACAGCATACAAGAGGCTCCAACCCCGCTGCAGTGGCCCCCTCTTGAGCCTTGCGGTTCATATGGCAGTCCAGCTGACTCCTATTCCCCGCACCATCCAACACACCCATACTACGCCGGGGATACACCTAATTAATTGGCTAAGCTGCCACATCTCAGCATGTGGTTGGCACTGTAAAGCCGGGTTACATGCTCCATGAACCGGTCCTTAGGATCCAGGCAAGTACTAAACACAAACCCAAGTCTCGTGCACCCAGCACACAACCAAAACATCCAACTTGCCTTGATCCCTACCTCTACATAACTCACGATGTCTCATTCAAGAGTATGGTAATATAAACTGATGATCTCATGTCCCAAATATCCCATTCTAAGCATGGCTAAGCATATGCATGGAAATAAATGACATGGTAAATCAAATCCCAACCCAAGCTTACAAGGAAACAAGGTAATGCAATTCTAGGGAAACTTTCCTAGCATGGGTTTCATATTTCATCTGACAATGCAAATAATTCTATCTACACATCCTAGCATAGGATCAAAGTGGTCAAGGACACTTGCCTCCTTCTTGCTGCTCTTGAAATGGGTAGTCCTGATCTTGGAAACTGATAGCTTGCTCTTGAACAGGTTCTACTTCATACCATCACACATAGCAAAAGAAAAACAACAATCATAAGACATAGTTCACACTTCTACTTCATACAAACCACACATTCACATTTATGAAAGTTTCTTTACTATTTTATGTGTTGTGGGTACTCTATGTGTGTTGATTTGGGGCTTGCATACACTTTTATTTACATGTGTATGATTCCTACTTTGGTGTTCATATTTATCCTCACATACTATATATGTATATACATGTATATATGTGTGTTTCAGTTTTAAATAAATTCCTTATATATTAAACTACCAAGTATGTATGAAAAGTATTTTTCTTCTCTATATGTGCCTTCATAATTTCTATCAACCCTAAACTGAATTCTTTGTACTTTAGAAACTCCATTTATCATTTACTAGTCTCTATATTTTCAGATTTATATTCTTATGCATAATTGTGCATTTTATTATTAAATTAGTAATACACACTACCTAAACAGATTAGGTTCTGGTCCTAAATAATTTAAGATCATATTTTGACCTTGGCTTCTGATGTATACTATTTCATAATTATTTTCCCTATTTTTCTTTAACTATTCTTTACTTAAAAAAAATGTGTCCCTATACTATTAAATGTGAATAATAGATGAAACAGATTTATTTCAGCCCCAAAAATATATTTTTATCTCACTCCAAAGTTTTCTAAGTACTGAGAAAGTTTTTAATAATTTTGACAATTAGGTTTGTCCCCCTTTTTAATATTTAAACACTAGTTACATACTCAATTTTCTAAATTAAATACTAAACAGGGCTAAAATAATGAATTCACCCCATTACAGGGTCTATAATATTATTTACATAATTTCCAGGGGTCTAGCTACACTTTTCAGAATTGTTTTTCTTAATTTCTATTAAGTCTAGGGGCTAAAACTGATTTTTAAATGAATTTACATGATTTTCTGGAGTTCCAGGGGCTAGATCTGAAGTTTCCGGGGCTAGCTCTCAATTCCAGAGAACCCCAGGGGGTAGCACGTAAGAATTCCAGTCTTTATAACGCGGGGCTGACGTGGACCGTCTGATTTTAAACTGACGGCTGAGATTATAACATCGAACCGGTACGCGGGGTTTTAAAGTCTACCGTGCGATTTAAAATAAACGGCGCACAAGCGGCCACGTCGCTCTGATCGAGCGCGGGCGGCGCTGCCGGCGGCGCACGGCGGCGGGAAGCGGCGATCTCGCCGGAAACTTTCGGATCCTCGAGAATTCTGCCTAGAACTGTGATCTTATGGCCTAGATCGGTAGAGGGGAGGTCAGGGATCTCACCTCGGGGGTTTTCTCGAGCTCGGGGGTCCTGGAAAGTGCTCGGCGGCGAGGTCCGAGGTAAAACCACGGCGAAGCTCGTCGGAGCTGGATTTGCACCGTAAGTCTTCGGGTTTTCTGCTCCTGCAAAGTTCCCCGGAGGCGGTGGATCAAGACCAACAAGTTAGATCAGAGTTTCCGAGCTTAGATCGGCCAGAATTCACCGGCGAAGTCTCGGTGCTCACCGGAGTGAAAATCGGCGATCGCGTGAGAAAAACTGATCGGATCGGTTGTTTTTATAGCCGGGGGAGGGCGGTGGTTCTGTTGTGATCGAGTTAGAGTCCTCAGGGTCCAGAATTCGGCTGCGGGACGCGGTTTCCCGATCGGTTGCGATCGCGCGCGCGGGGGAGAAGTCCGGGGTCGCGGGGTTAGGGATGACAGGCGGGTCCCACCCGTCAGCGAGGGGCAGCGCAGCGCGCGCGGGGGCGGGCTGCGCGGGGGTTTGCTGGGCCGGCTGGGGTTTCGGCCCACTGGCCAGTTTTTTTCCGGTTTTCCTTTTTCTTTTTCCATTTCTTTTCTGTTTTGAGTCTAATTTGAATTCCAGTTTGAATTTGAATTTTTGCAAAACATGCAACACGTCCAAAATTTTCTAAATTCCCCTCTGAACATGGTTTATGGTTCTAAATCAAAATTTGAGTTTTGACTAAAAATTTGGGGTGTTACAGCTCTACCCCCCTTAAAAGAAATCTCGTCCTCGAGATTGGTGTTTCTAAGAAAAAAATTCCGGAAATTGTGCCTTAAGCTCATCTTCCCGTTCCCAGGTGGCTTCCTCTTCTGAGTGATGCTTCCACTGCACCTTGCACATCCTGATTCTCTTATTTCTGGTGAGGCGTTCCATTGTCTCCAAAATCTTGTATGGTTGCTCGGCATAAGACAAATCCTCAGCTACATCCACTTCATTCATGGGTAACACCTCCTCAGGCGTCCTCAGACATTTCTTGAGTTGCGACACATGGAACACATCGTGCACGTCCGACAGATGAACCGGCAACTCTAGTTGGTACGCCACTTCGCCTTTTCTTTCCAAAACTTGAAAGGGTCCGATGTATCGAGGTGACAACTTCCCTTTCACCTTAAACCGACGAAGTCCTCTGATAGGGGACACCTTGAGATAAACATAGTCTCCCACGTTGAAGACGAGCTCTCTTCTTCGTACATCAGCATAACTCTTCTGGCGTGTCTGTGCTATCCTCAAGTTGTTGCGAATCTCCCTCACCTTTGCCTCGGCTTCTTGTAGCACTTCTGGACCAAACACCTTACTTTCTCCTGTTTGGTTCCAAAATAGGGGAGTTCTGCATTTCCTTCCATACAAAGCTTCAAACGGTGACATCTTCATACTAGCTTGATAACTGTTGTTATAGGAAAACTCCGCATACGGTAGGTTCTTGTCCCAACTCCTATTGTTTTTGAGTGCACATGCCCTTAACATATCTTCAAGGATCTGATTGGTTCTCTCCGTCTGTCCGTCAGTTTGGGGATGATAGGCAGAACTGAAATTCAGATGGGTTCCCATGGTTTCATGCAACTTTTGCCAAAACCTCGAGGTGAACTGTGTCCCTCGGTCCGACACTATCTTCTTTGGCACTCCATGGTAACACACAATCCTTGACATGTACAATTCTGCCAATTTGGTTCCGCTGTAGCTTTCCTTCACCGGAATGAAATGAGCTACCTTGGTTAGCCTATCAATAATAACCCATATTGAATCATACCCGGACTGGGTCCTAGGCAATCCCACGACAAAATCCATGCTGATCTCTTCCCACTTCCATTCAGGCACTTTGAGTGGTTGCAGCAACCCCGCGGGTCGTTGATGTTCTGCTTTCACCAACTGACATGTGTCACATAGGGCAACATGTTCCGCGACATCTCGCTTCATGCCATACCACCAATACCTGCTTTTGAGGTCCTGATACATCTTCGTACTCCCAGGATGAATGGAATAGTCGGAATCGTGAGCCTCCTTCAAAATTAATTTACGAATCTCCTTTACTTCTGGCACACAGATCCTTTTCCCGTGCCACACCGTTCCTCTCTAAAACCAGGAGCTTTATTTTCCTTGATGAGCTGTCTAATCTCTTGTATCTTCTCATCATTCTTTTGTCCCTCGTGTATGTCTCGCTCAAGTGTGGAGTCCACTTCCATGGCGATGGCTTCACCACTATTTACTAGACATAGATTGAGCCTTATAACCTCGTCCTTCAATTCTGCAGGCATATCCTTCAAGCTCAACTTATTGACCTGCACTTTCCGACTCAAGGCATCGGCCACGACGTTTGCTTTCCCGGGATGATAGTTGATGCCTAAATCAAAGTCATTGATTAGCTCTAACCATCTCCTTTGTCTAAGGTTGAGATCTGGCTGTGTGAATATGTACTTCAAACTCTTATGATCCGTATATATCTCTGTCCTCTTCCCCATCAAATAGTGCCGCCAAATTTTCAACGCGTGTACCACTGCAGCTAGTTCTAAGTCATGTGTAGGATAGTTCTTCTCGTGCTTCCGAAGCTGCCGGGATGCATATGCCACGACATGTCCCTCTTGCATGAGAACACATCCCAACCCGTTTCCAGAGGCATCGCAGTACACCGTGAAATTCTTCTGCATATCTGGCATAACCAACACGGGGGCTGTTGTCAATCTCTTCTTTAGCTCCTGAAAGCTCGTATCGCACTGTGGCGTCCAGGTGAATGTGATTCCCTTTTCCAACAGTTTGGTGAGAGGTCTCGAGATCTTGGAGAATCCCTCAATAAACCGTCGATAGTATCCAGCCAATCCCAAAAAGCTTCGAACTTCCCTGACATTTTCAGGGGTTTTCCATTTCTGGATATCTTCGATTTTGGCGGGATCTACGGAGATTCCTCCCTCCGAGATTATATGTCCTAAAAAGGGAACTCTCTTTAGCCAAAACTCACACTTGCTCAACTTGGCATATAGTTGGTGTTCTCTCAGCCTCTGTAACACCAACCTTAGATGTTTCTCATGTTCTTCTTCATCTTTGGAGAAGACGAGAATATCATCTATGAAAACCACCACAAATTTGTCCAGATATTCCATGAATACCTTGTTCATGAGGTACATGAAATATGCCGGGGCATTGGTTAGCCCGAAAGGCATGACAGTGTATTCATACAGTCCGTACCGAGATACGAAAGCTGTCTTGGGAATATCAGATTGCCTTATCTTGAGTTGGTGGTATCCCGACCTGAGATCAATTTTCGAGAACACGCAAGCTCCCCTCAACTGATCAAACAAGTCTTCAATGCGGGGTAATGGGTACTTGTTCTTGACGGTCACCTCATTCAAGGCACGGTAATCCACGCATAACCTTTGAGTTCCATCTTTCTTAGGCACAAATATTACCGGAGCTCCCCATGGTGAGGAACTAGGGCGAACATACCCCTTTTCCGTCAATTCTCTCAAATGATCCTTGAGCTCTTCTAGCTGCTTGGAGTCCATTCGATAAGGTCTCTTGTATATCGGGGCTGTTCCCGGTACTAGCTCGATTGCGAATTCCACGTCACGGTCGGGAGGCATTCCTGGCAACTCCTCCGGAAAAACATCTGGATATTCCCTGATAGTCCTGATTTCCTCAACTTTCACCTCCACTTGATTTAATTTAATGTCCCTCCTAGGCTCGTGTATCGTTATGAACTTTACTCTTGTGCCACTAGGGTGAGTTAGTTCCACCGTTCTGGTCGAACAATGGATGATTCCTTTATGTTTGGTCAACCAATCCATACCCAAAATAATATCTATCCCTTGTGAATCGATCACTATGAGGTTAGCGGTAAATACTACCCCATTAATGTCTAGGTTCACTTTGGGACACACTTGTCTTGTCCTTATTTCTCCACCTGGAGAGTTTACCGCTAGCATATGGTTCATTTGTGTGGTTGCTAGGTCATGCTTCTTAACAAACCCTTGAGCAATGAACGAATGGGTAGCACCAGAATCAAACAGCAGAGTTGCAAGGTGTAAATTGGCAGGAAACTTACCAACTACCACGTCGGGTGCCTCTTGTGCTTCCTCCATAGTGACGTGGTTCACTCGTCCTCTCATTACGTTCTGCTGCTGTGGCTGCGTGGGCTTCTTCTTTGGACACTTATGGGCGTAGTGCCCCACTTCACCACAGCTGAAACATTGCACCCCAATCTTAGATGCTTGGCCCTTGTTGTCTTGGGGTTGGTTTGGGGGTCCTTGCACTGCTGGTCGAGGTGGATATGCGGGGCGAGGCTGCTGCACAAACTGACGTTGCGGCTGTGCTGGTGCTGCGGGAGGCCTGTAGTTTGGGTTGTACCCTCTTGGTGCTGAATAGGGTACCGCAGCACGGCTCGTCTGCCCCGTAGGTGGCTGCATCATACGTGGGCGGGTGTTGCTCCCTGAGGCTTGATGTGACCACCCAGCCTTCCTCTTATTCTCATTTTCCAGGGCCTTCAGCTTCCTTTCCACCACAAACGCTCTGTCCACCATCTTTTGAAAGCTTTCATACTCATTTGAGGACATTGCACACTGCATCTCTGCGGTAAGTCCTTCCACGAAACAATCTTGTTTCTGCTCATCTGTCTCTATGTCTCGTGGAGCATAACGGGATAGTTGAGTGAATTTAGTGAGGTATTCCCTCACCGTCATGTTTCCCTGCTGCAGTCCCAAAAACTCCTTCCTCTTGTTTTTGAGTTCGCCTCTTGGGATGTAATGATTGCGGAAGCTACGCTTGAACTCTTCCCAAGTGATGCTCTCCGGGTCATGATGGGCGGCCACGTAGGCGGTCCACCAATCAGCAGCAGGTCCTTGCAATTGATGAGAGGCAAACAGCACCCTCTCATACCCTTGGCATTGTATGATCCTCATCTTACTTTCAATGGTCTTCAGCCAATCATCTGCCTCCAGAGGTTCAGCAGCACTTGCAAACTTTGGAGGTTGAGTTCCTAGAAACTCACTCAACCTTGGTTGGCGTGGTGCAGCTTGTGGAGGTGGAACTTGATGCAAGTTGGCCACTACTTGAGTCAAGTTCTGGATGAGCTGATTTTGATTCTCCAGCATTTGGTGGAGAGGATCAACTTCTTCACGGCGACCACCCCGGTTCTGGCCTCCAGAAAGATGAGAGTTGCATGCCTCATCATTGTTGTTGGCGGGGTTGGCAGCACGTCCTTTTCCTCTTCCGGCCATCTGGTAGAATCAACAAATGTTAATTTGAAAGCATTTAGTATCATCTTACTACTTTCACTTGTTTGTACTTTGAAGTGTTGAAGTTTTGTTAAAATCTTACGAGGGTTTTATATCTCACACCCAATAAATGCACTATTATTTCCTGTGGGTTCACAACCAAAGCAAAACAATCTGAAGACGAGGCTGTGGACACTTGCTCATGGCTTCCACAACTCACGTCACACACCAAGCATTATCACACCATTAACTACGTAACGACTCGACTACTCGACCTCTTGCTAGCTAGGGGAAAGACTCTACACTACTCATCCTCTTGAGCTGGCTCCTCGGGATCTTCCTCCTCATTTCGGCTACCTTCTGACTCTGCTTTGGGTGGGGAGGCTGCTGGTGGAGAAGTGCGACGACGCCTGATCGCTCGGCGATCCAGGGAGTCAGGGGTCCATGGATCACTTACGGTGACACACAGTTCATTCCCATCTCCTCTTTCTCTCGCCTTTAAGCAAGCTCGCAGCAATGCCTCCGTCTCCTTCAGGGTATCTCGGACATCCTGAAGCTCTTGTTGACACTCCTGCAGTCGAGTGCTGAGCATAGCAGCATCCTCCAAGCACAAGTCCATGTGCTCATGGGAAGTCCCTTGCTGCACCGGTGGGTACTTGTACTCCGTGGTACCACTCTCACGTTGGAGGACATACATGTACTCAGTTTTGTCCAAGTGGCGACGATAGATGTGGCTCTGGCAGGTGATGGCCTCCCAAGTGACATCTCTCTCCGCGTCAACTTGTGTTGCTCGACAAGCTGGAGAGTGGTGGATCTTAAGCAGCTGATTCTCGTGTATAATCCTCATCTCCGAACTCCATTCTTCCCTCTTCTCACGGATGGTCCTGGTGGAGTTATAGTGGATGATGAGCTTGCCCGTATTGCCGGCGGCTTCGAGCATACGTCGAAGACGGCGCAACAAATCTCCCACTGCCAATCCGTAGGAAAGGTACGTCACTGGACGACTCTCCTCTCTTTCAGCAAGGGCAACTACGGGAACTCTCCCTCCCGTGGATTTACGAGCGGTGCGAATCATGCGAACCATCTAAAACAAAAGAATTTAAAATTAGGTTAGATAAAATTTCAAACAAAAATCCTATTTTTGAATGAAAGTTGGGGTAAGATGAAGAAAATGACTCTTTTGATAACACTTTTTCACCCACACCTTGGAAAATAGTTTTTAAGAAAATAGGGCCCTTAAATACGTCCATTCCTACCTAGGTCCACGTTCCTACGGGCAACCTTGGCTCTGATACCACCTCTGTCACACCCGGTTTTTCCGAAGAACAACCAAGTGAATATCACATGTATGCCAGGATCATTTTCTCATGCATGTGATGACAAATAGTGAAGCATCATTTATTACAAGCCAGGTGTCGAATATAAATAAGTCTTACATCACAAATGTCTCAATGAACACTAATGCTTCATCACAAGTAAATAAACTAGCAGCGGAATATTATTCTTTAGGGCTCCATCACAGGTGTTGCCCGGGGGTCTTCATGAACCTAGAAACCTTCCTCGGGTCCAAAATCTTGGTCATTATACACCACCTCATTATCTTGACCTGAGCAGCAATATAAACCAACAAATATGCAAGGTTGAGTACCAATGGTACTCAGCAAGTGTGGGAAAATTATATCATGCATGGCTAGAACAAGGAGGGGTTGAACTCATGGTTAAAGCACTACGCAATTTATACCTATCACCTTAGCTTATTAAGCACCTACATTACTACACAGGTGAAATGATCCAAATCTCCCATCCCATCATCATAAACCAATAACCATAATCATCATTTCCAATGTTAAGCTCCCCGCCTAACTTCCAAAACCATCAATTCTCTAATCATGAATAAGTCCAGGCCGCTCTTAACCGTGAGCACGGCTGTCAAGACAGTTTTGACTCTGCAGAGTTTGTACCACTGTACCCACAAGTAGTGATTTCATCCCCCGTTGCCGGGTGGACTAAAAGAACCTCCATTATGCCAGTGGCTACGAACCACATTCACACTTCCCAGGTGTGTGGCCAAGAGATCACTACGAAGCCTTTACAAAGGGATTCCCGACGAGCGTGGGCCCACTGAGGTTTCACCCCTAACAGCATACAAGAGGCTCCAACCCCGCTGCAGTGGCCCCCTCTTGAGCCTTGCGGTTCATATGGCAGTCCAGCTGACTCCTATTCCCCGCACCATCCAACACACCCATACTACGCCGGGGATACACCTAATTAATTGGCTAAGCTGCCCCATCTCAGCATGTGGTTGGCACTGTAAAGCCGGGTTACATGCTCCATGAACCGGTCCTTAGGATCCAGGCAAGTACTAAACACAAACCCAAGTCTCGTGCACCCAGCACACAACTAAAACATCCAACTTGCCTTGATCCCTACCTCTACATAACTCACAATGTCTCATTCAAGAGTATGGTAATATAAACTGATGATCTCATGTCCCAAATATCCCATTCTAAGCATGGCTAAGCATATGCATGGAAATAAATGACATGGTAAATCAAATCCCAACCCAAGCTTACAAGGAAACAAGGTAATGCAATTCTAGGGAAACTTTCCTAGCATGGGTTTCATATTTCATCTGACAATGCAAATAATTCTATCTACACATCCTAGCATAGGATCAAAGTGGTCAAGGACACTTGCCTCCTTCTTGCTGCTCTTGAAATGGGTAGTCCTGATCTTGGAAACTGATAGCTTGCTCTTGAACAGGTTCTACTTCATACCATCACACATAGCAAAATAAAAACAACAATCATAAGACATAGTTCACACTTCTACTTCATACAAACCACACATTCACATTTATGAAAGTTTCTTTACTATTTTATGTGTTGTGGGTACTCTATGTGTGTTGATTTGGGGCTTGCATACACTTTTATTTACATGTGTATGATTCCTACTTTGGTGTTCATATTTATCCTCACATACTATATATGTATATACATGTATATATGTGTGTTTCAGTTTTAAATAAATTCCTTATATATTAAACTACCAAGTATGTATGAAAAGTATTTTTCTTCTCTATATGTGCCTTCATAATTTCTATCAACCCTAAACTGAATTCTTTGTACTTTAGAAACTCCATTTATCATTTACTAGTCTCTATATTTTCAGATTTATATTCTTATGCATAATTGTGCATTTTATTATTAAATTAGTAATACACACTACCTAAACAGATTAGGTTCTGGTCCTAAATAATTTAAGATCATATTTTGACCTTGGCTTCTGATGTATACTATTTCATAATTATTTTCCCTATTTTTCTTTAACTATTCTTTACTTAAAAAAAATGTGTCCCTATACTATTAAATGTGAATAATAGATGAAACAGATTTATTTCAGCCCCAAAAATATATTTTTATCTCACTCCAAAGTTTTCTAAGTACTGAGAAAGTTTTTAATAATTTTGACAATTAGGTTTGTCCCCCTTTTTAATATTTAAACACTAGTTACATACTCAATTTTCTAAATTAAATACTAAACAGGGCTAAAATAATGAATTCACCCCATTACAGGGTCTATAATATTATTTACATAATTTCCAGGGGTCTAGCTACACTTTTCAGAGGTGTTTTTCTTAATTTCTATTAAGTCTAGGGGCTAAAACTGATTTTTAAATGAATTTACATGATTTTCTGGAGTTCCAGGGGCTAGATCTGAAGTTTCCGGGGCTAGCTCTCAATTCCAGAGAACCCCAGGGGGTAGCACGTAAGAATTCCAGTCTTTATAACGCGGGGCTGACGTGGACCGTCTGATTTTAAACCGACGGCTGAGATTATAACATCGAACCGGTACGCGGGGTTTTAAAGTCTACCGTGCGATTTAAAATAAACGGCGCACAAGCGGCCACGTCGCTCTGATCGAGCGCGGGCGGCGCTGCCGGCGGCGCACGGCGGCGGGAAGCGGCGATCTCGCCGGAAACTTTCGGATCCTCGAGAATTCTGCCTAGAACTGTGATCTTATGGCCTAGATCGGTAGAGGGGAGGTCAGGGATCTCACCTCGGGGGTTTTCTCGAGCTCGGGGGTCCTGGAAAGTGCTCGGCGGCGAGGTCCGAGGTAAAACCACGGCGAAGCTCGTCGGAGCTGGATTTGCACCTTAAGTCTTCGGGTTTTCTGCTCCTGCAAAGTTCCCCGGAGGCGGTGGATCAAGACCAACAAGTTAGATCAGAGTTTCCGAGCTTAGATCGGCCAGAATTCACCGGCGAAGTCTCGGTGCTCACCGGAGTGAAAATCGGCGATCGCGTGAGAAAAACTGATCGGATCGGTTGTTTTTATAGCCGGGGGAGGGCGGTGGTTCTGTTGTGATCGAGTTAGAGTCCTCAGGGTCCAGAATTCGGCTGCGGGACGCGGTTTCCCGATCGGTTGCGATCGCGCGTGCGGGGGAGAAGTCCGGGGTCGCGGGGTTAGGGATGACAGGCGGGTCCCACCCGTCAGCGAGGGGCAGCGCGGCGTGCGCGGGGGCGGGCTGCGCGGGGGTTTGCTGGGCCGGCTGGGGTTTCGGCCCACTGGCCAGTTTTTTTCCGGTTTTCCTTTTTCTTTTTCCATTTCTTTTCTGTTTTGAGTCTAATTTGAATTCCAGTTTGAATTTGAATTTTTGCAAAACATGCAACACGTCCAAAATTTTCTAAATTCCCCTCTGAACATGGTTTATGGTTCTAAATCAAAATTTGAGTTTTGACTAAAAATTTGGGGTGTTACAGAAAATGGGCGGTTTTCATCAATCGGTCCACGATGACCCAGATGGAGTCGTAACCCGACTGAGTACGTGGCAATCCGACGATGAAATCCATACTGATGTCCTCCCACTTCCATTCGGGTACCTTCAAAGGTTGCAACAATCCAGCGGGTTTTTATGTTCGGCCTTCACCCGTTGGCATGTGTCGCATAGGGCAACATATTCGGCTATATCCCTCTTCATACCATCCCACCAATAACAAGTTTTCAAGTCCTTGTACATTTTGGTGCTTCCGGGATGTATAGAATAGGGGGAATCATGTGCCTCCTTCAATATCATGTCGCAGAGGTATTTTATGTTAGGCACACAAATCCTTTTTCCTAGCCAAAGCGTACCCGTCTCATCTTCTTTGAAATCCTTCTCTATTCCTTATCGGATTCTTTCCTTGATCTCCTTGATCTCCTAATCCGTTACTTGGCCATCTCTTATTTCTTGCTCCAATGAAGAGTGGATCTCCATTATTTCCATGTTGTTCAAGATACCGAGATGTAACCGTTCGAACTCCTTACGTAGTTCGGGTGGTAGCTCCCGAACTGTGAGTTGGTGACATGCTCCCTTTCGGCTCAATGCATCAGCTACTACATTGGCCTTCCCGGGGTGGTAGTTGATTCCCACATCATAATCCTTGATGAGTTCCAACCATCGACGTTGCCTCAAATTCAAGTCCGTTCGTGTAAATATATACTTGAGGCTTTTATGATCCGTATAGATCTCACATCGATGACCAAGGATGTAATGTCTCCAAATCTTCAATGCATGCATTACCGCTGCTAGCTCCAAGTCATGTGTAGGATAATTAAGCTCGTGCTTCTTTAATTGTCTTTGAGGCATAGGCTACCACTTGTCCTTCTTGCATGAGCATACATCCGAGCCCCTGTCTGGATGTGTCACAATATGTCAAAGCTCTTGCTTACGTCTGGCAATACCAGAACCGGTGCTGTGGTTAGCCTTTTCTTGAGTTCCTCAAAACTTCCTTAGCAGGCTGGTGTCCATTGGAAGACTTTTCCCTTCGTTAGCAACTCCGTCATAGGCTTTGCTATTTTAGAGAAGTCTTTAATGAAGCGTCGATAGTATCCAGCCATCCCAAGAAAACTCCGAATATCCCTCACGCTCCGCGGTTGCTCCCACGTTAGGACATCTCTTACTTTTCCGGGATCAACAGGTACCCCTTCCTTGGAGATAATGTGGCCTAGGAAAGATATTTCCTTTAGCCAAAATTGACACTTGCTAAGCTTGGCATACAATTGATGCTCTCGCAATTTCTGCAAGGTCAATTTTAAATGTTCTTCAAGCTCCTCCTCACTTTTTGAATACACCATAATGTCGTCGATGAAAACCACGATGAACTTGTCTAAGTACTCCATGAAAACCTTGTTCATAAGGTACATGAAATATGCGGGTGCATTTGTTAACCCAAAAGACATGACGGTATATTCATACGAACCATAACGTGTTCGGAAGGCAGTCTTGGGTATATCGGAGGGCTTAATCTTCAGCTGGAAATATCCCGACCGAAGATCAATCTTGGAGAACACTTGGGCTCCTTTCATTTGGTCGAACAGGTCCTCTATACGGGGCAGAGGGTATTTGTTCTTGATTGTCACCTCGTTGAGAGACCTATAGTCCACGCACATCCTTTGGGTTCCATCCTTCTTGTCTACGAAGAGCACAGGAGCTCCCCATGGTGACGAGCTTGGACGTATGAAACCCTTCTCCAACTGCTCCTGAATTTGCTTCTTGAGTTCTACCAGTTCATTGACGGGCATCCTATAGGGTCTCTTGGCTATGGGTGCAGTTCCGGGTACCAAATCAATGGCAAACTTAATGTCCCGATCAGGGGGCATACCTGGAAGCTCTTCCGGAAACACGTCCGAAAATTCCTGAACCACCGGAATGCTGTCCAATGTTGTTCCTTCAACGTGGTTCAAATTTGCCCTTTCAGTGGTTTGTTGGGCTGACTCAAACTCGACACGGATGCCGTGCTCACTTGTCAACTGCACGCTTTTTTCAGCACATTGGATTACCCCTTTGTGCTTGCTTAACCAATCCATCCCGAGTATTATGTCAATCCCTTGGGAGTCCAAGACAATAAGGTTGGCAAGGAAGTCTACCCCCCGTATTTTAAGGCTTACTTTCGTACATACTATATTAGTCCTCATCTCTCCACCGAGAGAATTAACTAACATAGCACATTCTAAGTGGGATACGGGTAGGTGATGTTTGGCAACATATTTGGATGATATGAAGGAATGTGATGCTCCAGAATCAGACAAGATGGTGGGTGGGTTGGAGTTGGCAAGGAACATACCAATTACGACGTCCTCAGCCTGTTGTGCTTCCTCAGCAGAGACATGGTTCACGTTGCCGCGAGTATAGTTCTGCTGTCCCCGATTTCCTTGTTTGTCCCCTCCGTTCGGTTGCGGGTTCTCCTTGGGCGCGTTGCCTTGCTGTCCAGGGCCTCTCCTCGGGCACTGGTTCGCGAAGTGTCCTATCTCCTCGCATGCAAAGCATGCCCTGTTGCCCATGACAGCAGGTACGTTGGGGCATGGGTTTTGAACAGGAGCGCCATTGTTAGGTCGGGGTGCAGGAGGCATGGGCACGCGAGGTGCTGGTGCAACAAATTGTTGCTGTGGTGGCTGACCAGGGCGGTATGTAGGAGTGGTTGATCCATACTGCGGTGCAGTGGGCATGTACCGAGGTCGTACATTGCTCCATTGAGGCTGGTATGGCATCTTCCTCTTGCACTCTCGCTCGATCTCTCGGATCTTGTTTTCAACCACTATGGCCTTGTCAACCAGCTTCTGGAAGCTTACGTAGTCATTGTTGAGGAGCTGAACCTGAATCTCATTGTTCAACCCTCTCATGAACAGGTACTGCTTCCTCTGGTCTGAGTTGACATCTTCGGGAGCATACCGGGACAGTTGTATGAACTTGTTGAGATACTCGTTCAACCTTTTCTGTCCTTGGCGGAGACCTTCGAACTCCTGCCTCTTGAGCACCATTACACCAGCAGGGATGTAATGAGAGCGGAAGCTCTCCTTGAACTTAATCCAAGTGATTGTCTCTGGGTTGACATGGGCGTTGCATAGAGCATCCCGCTCGTCAGCAGCGGCTCCTGTAAGTTGGTGCGACGCGAAGAGAACCTTCTCTCGGTCATTGCACTGTACTATGGCAAGCTTCTTCTCCATGGATTTCAACCAGTCGTCGGCCTCCATGGGGTCACTAGCTTGAGCAAAGGTGGGTGGTCGAGTCCTCATGAACTCTCCCAACCTGTTATGAGCCGGCGGTGGTGGTGGCGGTGGTGCTGGAACGGGGTTGTGGTTGGTCTGCAACTGACCCAAAGTTTGGATCGTGGTTTGCATAAGCTGGTTTTGCATGGCCATCAACCTTTCCAGATTGTTCTCGCCAGCTCTGGGGTTAACAGGAACTTCGTCGTGATCATCCCCTTGGTTGTCACGGACGTTCCTTCGGCCGGCATTTCCTCTCACCATCTGTGAGAGAGATCGAAATAGAATAGAATTATTAGAAGGTTAGGTAGATTCCCTCAACTATATGCATCAAGTTGAGTTGGACTATATATATATTCTAGCCCATATGAGGATGTGAACAAGTGCCGAAGCATCTCACACCTCTTTCTACTTACGTGTGGATATGGACAATGTTTTGAGACGTCCCACAACTCACACTAAGCACATAATCACAATTAATCATCACAAGGGCTCATACAACTCCTATTCAAGGATGGTTCCCTATGTCAAGGTGGGTTTAAGGCCAATCTAAGCGTCCTAAGGTGCTTCCTTGAGTCAGCGTGGCTTAACTACCAATCTGTGTTTTAATACCGATCTGTGACTCCTATTTAAGTGTGTAGCCTACTGTTAACCCGTGGCTCTAATGTGAATCTAAGGTTTCTATCTAGGCGTGTAATGTACTGTCAACCCGTGGCTCTGATACCAATCTGTGACGCCCTCAGTTCTGTGGAAAACCACGGAACCGAGAACTAATGCATATGTGTGCCCAGGATGTTCATCACACATACACATATGTTCCACAAACTGAATTCAGATTATATATTACCACGAATAACAGAGTTTATTACAATACCTCATGAGTCTTGGACTCATGCTCATAGCGGAAGTCTTTATTTCTACGCAGCGGAAGTCTTTATTCTAATGCGGAAGCAATTTAGCTAATGCGGAAGCAAATCTAAGCAGAAGTGGCTCCATCTCTACACCCTCCACATGCAAGGTTGAGAACAGATCACACGCCTTAATACTCCACTTGGTCTTCATAGTAGGCTTCTCCTGCTGATGATGATGAAATAATAATGCAAGTTTGAGTACAATGATGTACTCAGCAAGTGCGGGAAAAACATGATATGCAGCTCATAACAAGGTAGGTATAAAATGTCTTATTTGCAGAAAAGCAGATTTATAAAACCATGATAAAACAACAACTTAACTTCAGATGAATGTAATCCCAAGATGTATTAAATTACCGACATACCTTCATCGCTTTCCATGTTCCACCCGAACCTTAACCAACCTCATTTTTTACTCACGAATACCTCCTCGAATTCGCTACCATCTTATCTCATAAACAACTTTGTCTCACACCGAGACCCATTTCTTACCATGACTCAACAGTCATACAACCATCTTATCACCCAGACTCAACAGTCCCAAAACCAAACCACAACGTAATCAATAACCATAACCAAGAACCTTCCCCATAACCATCCCAACTAATCATGGCAGTTTAGCCAGGCGCTCGTGACCGTAAGCTCGGCTATCATGATAGTTTTAGACTTAGCAGAGTTTGCACCTCTTTACCCACAAGTTTGTGATTTCGTCACCCGTCGGCGACTGCAGAACCTTCATTATACCAGTACACAACCGTCGGTGTATGGTCAAGAGATCACAAAATAGCTTTTACAAAGGGGTTACTAGATGTATGGACTCACTAAGGTTTCACCGGCAGGCTAGAATCTCCAATTCTCCCACCCACGGGCCCCCTCTTGTGCCATGCAGTTCCCAAGGCAGTCCTCACTCGACTCTCATTCCTCACGCCTTCCACAGTCCATAACACTCTAGCAACTTACCTAATTACTCAGCTAAGCCACACCCATACTTGGCCTTGTAGTGGCACTGTTATCCTGGCATGTGCATGCATGAACCGGTCCTTAGATCTACGGCAAGTAAACCACCATCTCATGCTACCTCATTCACAAACCCAGTCTTGCCTAGATTTCCCTCCAATCCATGTTCATTAACCTCATCCGTTTTCTCATATAATTACGAGTGCAGTTAGCTAGACACATCTATCTCGCTTCCCAATCCCATGGACTCAGCGAAGCAAAAAGCAAAAACCGTACCTGACTCATAAAACATCCCTGGCGACAAGGGTGGTTTAACCAAAACTAGTCAACACCTATTAAAGGGTTTCCCATCATGTTTGACTCAGTACGCACACCTTTTCGCAAAACAAAACAATTTCACCCAAAAAATAGGATCAATATGGTCAAGGAGCACTTGCCTTGTTCTTGTGGTTCCGTTGTTCTTGGATTTCAAAACCTGGTTGCTGCAGTTCGTCGTAGACAGCTCCCTGAGCTTGTCCTTCTAGGTAGGATCACGTGCATACAAGATTCACAGCAATCAATGTCATGCACAAACCTTAAACTAGATGCGATGATGCATATGCATGCTATCCTATGATTTTTATTAGATTGGTGTGTTCTTGCATGGCTTGCATGGACATAGGTGTCTGGATCAAAGGTGGACGTGGCAATGATCTTGTCTTTAGATCAACCTGATCATCAAGTGATCTGTCCACGAGAAGGCTTCTGTTCGAAAGGAATCAAATAACAAATGCAAAGAAAACACAACGATGTCGTAAGGTGGTATTGGGGACCTACCTTACGTTCCTTTCGGTCTTTGAGGTCCTCCTCAGGTTGCTGGGCTTTCCTCCGGCGATCTTCCTTGCCGCGCTCCGGCGATGGCTTTATCGGCGAGTTGGGGCTAGGGCTCTAAGTCGTCAGCTCAGGAGTTGGAAAAGAAGTTTGTGGTTTCGGCCATGAGTTTTGGGTTCTATTTATAATCGGGAAGAGAAGAGTCCTAATCTGATTGTATCCCGAATATGAGTCCTGTTTGAATCTTACAACTTATCTTTAGTTGATTTGGCGCGGTATCATCGTGGAATTCAGGTCAGTTTCTGTTCCGGTATTTCTACGCGTACAGATTCCAAAATCGCTTCAGAACCCGTCACCTTCGCGGTGATGAGCTCCGGAAGCTCCACGTGCCCATCGGCCTGGTCTCTACCTTTCCGGAGAGACGGGCTCCGGTTGTGCCGCGTGTCAAACGAGCAATACTTCCCTCTTCTTCGGAGGTGAGCTCCGTGTGCGCCACGTATCCTGGTGGTCGGGACCTCCTCTCTTACTCGGAGGTGGCTCCGCGTACGCCACGTGTCAGTGCCGGACCTTTCCTCTCTTCTTTCCTCAGAGACGAGCTCCGAGGTTGACACGTGTCCAGCAGCGACGGACCTCCCGGAGATAAGCTCCGGTGGCGACACGTGTTCGATAGCACCGGACCTCTCGGAGGTGAGCTTCGAGATCGACACGTATCCCGCGCGACCAGTCCTCTGATTTCCATGATGACTAGCTCCGGGGGCAACACGTGTCCCATAGGGTCGGACCCCTCCCCTTTTGCGGAGATGAGCCCCGAGCCTGCCACGTAGCCTACTTTAGCGGCGGACCTCTCCCCACTTCGCAGGGATGAGCTCCGAACATGCCACGTGGCCAGCGGGCCACGGAAGTTGTCTTTGGCGCTCTCTGAGAGCTGGATTCGGCTCTTATTGGCTATTCATTTGAAATTTTTCTCTGTTCCTACTTTTCTTAAAATGTTTTCTCTTCATAAAACATGAACATATGCTGACACCCAAGATGAGGGTGTCACAGGCCAGGACCTGCCGGACACTAGCCTGGGCAAGCTTTATGGCATCCGCCAAGGGCAGCAGGGCGGCAGATGTTGAAGCCGCGCCCCCGACCTCCTCCATCACGTCGTCCTCCCGAGGAGGAGACGCCGGTGCAGCAGCGTCCACGGAGACCGCGATGAGGTGCCGATCTGGAGAAGCCGGCGCCAGAGCAGGGCCGCTCTCGACGCGCCCCTGCTCGCCGTCCGCCGCAGGGCCTGCGGCTGCTCCTCCCGCCTCAACACTGGAGGGCTGGACGCCGCTAGCCGGCCCCGCTGAGCCCTCGAAAACCGCTGGCTTCTGAGCTGGTGAAGGAGGACGAGCGGGTGTTGCCACCGCCGCTGCAGGAGCTGGTCTGACCGGCACAGAAGAAGCCTGCACCGACTTGGGGGCCGGTGAAGCCACCGCGGCTTCCGGATGCTGCGGCGCAGATCCCCCACCAACCGCAGATGACCTGGGAACAGAGTCATTCCTGGCACCTGATGAGTCCCTTCAAGCATGGGAAGCTCTCGGGTTAAGGAAAGAAGAAAAGAACGCAAGTTCTGGAACCCGGTAAGAGCAACACTTACCGAGGGACGCGAACGCTCCAACGAGCATGGAGCCCCGGCTTCCGAGCTGGGGTAGAGCCGCTGGAGCCTGCCGCTGCCACCCGGGCCTGAGCCACAGGCACCCGGACCGGCAGGACAGGGGGTGCTCCCGGAGCCCCCCTAGGAGGAGGAGCAGTAGGACTCCCGCCGGCCGTGTCTCCGGTGCCGCTCGTCGTCCCAGCCCCAGAAGCCCGGGGCACCTGCGTCCCCAGATGAATCCCGATGCTGCTCCCTCTTGCGCCGCTGCCTGCCGAGCCTACAGCCGGGACATTCGTCGCCCGGGGCGCCTGAGCCCTCGGCTCGCCCCCGGGCGGTGCAGCGCAGGCGTCCCTCCTCGGAGCTCCTTCATCTGAGGAAGGAGGATGGGACGCCCGGGGCTCCTCGGACCGCCGCTGTCCGAGGGGAGTCCCGTCGGAATGGAAGACCCGAGGCCTCTTGGGGTCGCCGCCCGACGAACTGACACCTCCAGAAGGAGGACACGAAGGTACCCCAGTCCCCTGGCTTGGCGCGAACGACGCTGTCGGAGGGGACTGGGCACGTTTCTTCTCCGGCAAACCGGAGGCCGGCTCCCTGCCCTTCCCCTTGTCGGCGGTCCGAGCTCCGTCAGCCTTCGGCGTAGGTTAGGCATCAGACGACGCCTCCAGCTCCGCTCCGGAACGCTCAACCCTGGAGATTGAAATCCCCCGGGAGACGCCACCGACCTGGCGCACGGCAATCCCGATGTCGTCCAAGGTCGGCAGCTCCCGCAATAGCCTCGACCTCAGCAACAGCTCCCGAGAGAGTGGGCGGCAGGAAGCTGGCAGCATAAGAGAGTTGTCATCGAGGGCATTGCTGCTGATACGCGCCAGTGTCTCCTTCAGCTCTTCCTCGGAAGGAACCAAGTCCAAGCCTCTATCCACCCTGGTGCCGTCGTGGATGCCGGAGAAGTACCATGCCAGGCGGTGGCGCTGCTGCAGCGGTGCAATGCGCTGCGACAGGAAGCTCTCCAGCACCATCAGGGACGTCAATCCGTGCTCCGCCAGGAACCGGATCCATGCCAAGATTGGAGCGTACTCGGGCTCCAGCACCGGGCCCTCCTCCCAGAATTGACGCTCGGTGGTTGGAGCACCGGTTGGCAACTGGAGGCGATCGTGCTCGTCGGTCTTCATGATCACCCAGTTGTCTCTCCAGTCTTCCCACCTCGCCGCGCTGAACGGCAGAACGTACCCTGAGACCTTCGGATCCTTGCAGCGATGCTGGAAGTAGTAAGCTCCCAGCTGGTTCTTCGACCCGCACCCGGTCGTCTGCAGCACGAAGAAATGACGGAAGAGGGTCACCGAGGCGCGCACCCCCACAAACAGTTTGCAGAACTGTATGAAGACAGCGGCCATGGCGAAAGAGTTGGAGGAGAGGTGATGGAGCTGGAGGCCATACGTCTCCAGCAGCGTCAGAAAGAATGAAGAGATTGGCGGGACGAACCCTTTGAAGCCGTAAGCGGCGAAAAAGACAATATCCCCCGCCTCCATATGCAGGGGGAGATGTAAGGGCCTCAGTTTTTGACACATGTTTGAAGTGTTCATCACCACACACACACACCTCATTGGAAGCAAGTTGATAAACACATTGGAAGAGCAAGTAACCACCATCAACATGCTCATTAGAAAACAAACTCACATATGGCAAAAGGGGTATTTCCCACATACATCATATAGGGGCTGGGCATTGGGAAAACTCCTACACATTGCTAGGAACGTCCATGCCAAGTTTCACCCAAATTCAAAACCTTTTGAGGTACTTTGGGGGTATAGCTAGGAGGAGGGCAGTTTGAACTCAAATGCAAATTCAAACTGTTTTGATCCCATAAATTCAAAAGTGGGAAGCATATTCTTACTCAGCACATTTTTGTGAGCTCACACACCAATTTTCACTCCATTTGGAGTTGTTCTTGACATGAGCTAAGTGTAGCAAATTCAAACTTTATTTGAATTTCAAACTGAACATATGCTGAAATTCATTCAAAACAAACTCAATTTGAATTCTAACCGATTCAAATGGCTCAAGTGTAGATAATTCAAATCACCATGGGCTTTGTGGGGGACTACTGTTTACAACAGTGAATTTGAGTTAAGATCAGAGGTTAAAATTGAAAGTGGGACCCACATGTCAGCCACTGAAGGAAATCAACCGAGTGGACTTTCAGTACTCGGGTCCCTGAGATTCTCCCGAGAGCGCCACCGAGGGAGGCCGCCGCGCCACCAGCAGCTTGCCCACTGTCACACCCGGTTTTTCCGAAGAACAACCAAGTGAATACACATGTATGCCAGGATCATTTTCTCATACATGTGATAACAAATAGTGAAGAATCATTTATTACAAGCCAGGTGTCGAATATAAATAAGTCTTACATAGTATATGTCTCGATGGACAATTATAAGTTCATAAAGTAGCAGCGGAATAATTATTCTCGTGGGCTCCGTCACAGGCGTTGCCCGGGGGACTCCATGAACCTAGAAACCTTCTTCGGGTCCAAAGTCTTGATCATTATACACCACCTCATTATCTTGACCTGAGCAGCAATATAAACCAACAAATATGCAAGGTTCAGTACCGATGGTACTCAACAAGTGTAGGTAAGTTATGTCATGCTGGGCTAGAACAAGAAGAGGTTGAACTCATGGTTAAAGCACTATGCAATTAATACCTATCACCTTAGCTTATTAAGCACCTACATTACTACACAGGTGAAATGGTCCCAAACTCCTATCCCATCATCATAATCAAATAACCATAACATCATTTCCAATGTTAAGCTCCCCGCTTAACATCTTTAACTTCCAAAACCATCACTCCTCTAATCATGAATAAGTCCAAGCCGCTCTTGACCGTGAGCACGGCTGTCATGACAGTTTTGACTCTGCAGAGTTTGCACCACTGTACCCACATGTAGTGATTTCATCCCCCGTTGCCGGGTGGACTAAAAGAACCTCCATTATGCCAGTGGCTACGAACCACATTCACACTTCCCAGGTGTGTAGCCAGGAGATCACTACGAAGCCTTTACAAAGGGATTCCCGACGAGCGTGGGCCCACTGAGATTTCACCCCTAACAGCATACAAGAGGCTCCAACCCCGCTGCAGTGGCCCCCTCTTGAGCCTTGCGGTTCATATGGTAGTCCAGCTGACACCCATTCCCCGCACCATCCAACACACCCATACTACGCCGGGGATACACCTAATTAATTGGCCAAGCTGGCCCATCTCAGCATGTGGTTGGCACGGTAAAGCCAGGTTACATGCTCCATGAACCGGTCCTGAGGATCCAGGCAAGTACTAAACACAAACCCGAGTCTCGTGCACCCAGCACTGTGACACCCTCATCTCGGGTGTCAGCATATGTTCATGTGTTATGTAGAAGAAAACATTTTAAGAAAAGATGGAATAATGACAAATATCAAAAGGATAGCCAATAAAGCTCTCAGAGAGCGTCGAAGACAACTTCCGCGACCAGCAGGCCACGCGGCGTGATCGGAGCTCGTCCCCAAGAAGTTGGGAGAGGTCTGCCGCTAAACTAACCCTGTGGGACACGTGTTGCCCACGGAGCTAGCCTCTGCAGGAGAGGCAAAGGCATTTCCGCAAGGCATGTGTCATCCTCGGAGCTAGACCTCGCGGGAATCAGAGGACCAGTCGCGCGGGATACATGTCGATCTCGGAGCTCACCTGCGAGAGGTCCTGTTCTATTGGACACGCGTCGCCACCGGAGCTTATCTCCGGGAGGTCTGTCGCTGCTGGACACGTGTCGACCGCGGGGCACGTCCCTGTGGAAAGAAGAAGGGGAAGACCGGCGCCAACACGTGGCGTGCGTGGAGCTCACCTCCGAAGAAGAGGGAGGTCTCGCTCGTGACGCGCGGCACAACCGGAGCTCGTCTCTGCGGGAGAAGAGATACCAGGCCCGGAAGGACACGAGGAGCTTCCGGAGCTCATCGCCGCGGAGGTAACGAGTTCTGCAGCGGTTTTTACGCGTAAAGATACTGGTACGCAACAGAAACCGAACTAAATTTCCACAATGTTACTAAAGATAAGACGTTAGGATCCAACAAAGATCTGAATAAGACTCTTATTCGGGATCCAATCAGATTAGGACTCTTCTCTTCCCGATTATAAATAGAACTCAAAACCTCTGGCCGAAACCACAAACTTTTCTTTCAACTCCTGAGCCGACGACTTAGAGCCCTAGCCTAACTCGCCGAGCAAACCATCGCTGAAGCAGATCATTGGAGGAGAACCGAGCGGTCTGAGGAGGACCTCGAAGACAAGAAGAGCGTGAGGTAGGACTTCAATACCACCTTACGACATCATTGTGTTCGTCTCTTGCATCTGTTCTTCAATTCCTTTCGAACAGAAGCCTTCTCGTGGGCAGATCACTCGATGATCAGTTTGATCTAAAGACAAGATCATCGCCACGTCCACCTTTGATCCGAACACCTCCGTCCATGCAAGCCATGCAAGAGCACACCAATATAATAAAAATCATAGGATAGCATGCATGTGCATCATCGCATCTAGTTTAAGGTTTGCGCATGATATTGATTGCTCTGAATCTTGTATGCACGTGACCCTACATAGAAGGACAAGCTCAGGAAGCTGTCTACGACGAACTGCAGCAACCAGGTTTTGAGATCCAAGAACAACCGGAACCGCAAGTACAAGGCAAGTGCTCCTTGACCATATTGATCCTATATTTTGGGAAAAACTGTTTGTTTGCGAAAAGGTGTGCGTACTGAGTCAAACATAATAGGAAACCCTTTTATAGGAGTTTACTAGTTTTGATTAAACCACCCTTGTCGCCTGGGAAGTTTATGAGTCGGGTATGGTTTTTGCTTTATGCTTCGCTGAGTCTATGAGATTGGGAAGCGGAATAGATGTGTCTAGCTAACTGCACTCGTAATGATAGTGAGAAACTGATGTTAATAATGAACATGGATCGGAGGGAGATCTAGGCAAGACTGGGTTTGTGAATGAGGTAGCATGAGATGGTGGTTTACTTGCCGTAGATCTAAGGACCGGTTCATGCATGCACATGCCAGGATAACAGTGCTACCACAAGGCCAAGTATGGGTGCGGCTTAGCTGAGTAATTAGGTAAGTTGCTAGAGTGTTATGGACTGAGGAAGGCGCGGGGAATGGGAGTCGAGTGAGGACTGCCCTGGGAACTGCATGGCACAAGAGGGGGCCCGTGGGTGGGAGAATTGGAGATTCTAGCCTGCCGGTGAAACCTTAGTGAGTCCATACATCTAGTAACCCCTTTGTAAAGGCTATTTTGTGATCTCTTGACCATACACCGACGGATGTGTACTGGTATAATGGAGGTTCTGCAGTCGCCGACGGGTGACGAAATCACAAACTTGTGGGTAAAGAGGTGCAAACTCTGCAGAGTTATTAAAACTATCATGATAGCCGAGCTTACGGTCATGAGCACCTGGCTAAACTGCCATGATTAGTTGGGATGATTAGTTGGGGTGGTTTTCGGGATGGTTATTGGGAAGGTTCTCGGTTATGGTTATTGGTTTGGAACTGTTGAGTCTGGATGATGAGATGGTTGCATGACTGTTGGGTCATGACATGACATTGGTCTCGGTGTGAGACTAGGTTGATTTTTGAGATGAGATGGTAGCGAATACGAGGAGGTATTCGTGAGTATGAATAAAGGATTGATTAATGCTCGGATGGAACACGGGAAGTGATGGAGGTATGTTGGTAATTTAATATATGCTTGGATTACATCTAAAGTTAAGTAGCTGTTTATCATGATTTTACAAATCTGCTTTTCTGCAAATAAGCCTTTTATGCCTACCTTGTTTATGAGCTGCATATCATGTGTTTTCCCGCACTTGCTGAGTACATCATTGTACTCAACCTTGCATTATTACTTCATCATCAGCAGCAGGAGAAGCCTACTATGAAGATCAAGTGGAGCATTATGGCGTGTGATCTGTTCTCAACCTTGCCTGTGGAGGGAGTAGAGATGAAGCTACTTCTGCTTAGTTTTGCTTCCGCATTAGTTTTGCTTCCGCATTAAAATAAAGATTTCCTCTGCATAGAAATAAGACTTCCGCTGTAAGCATGAGTCCAAGACTCATGAGACGTTGTAATAAACTCTGTTATTCGTGGTTATATATATATATATATATATATATATATATATCTGAATTCAGTTTGTGGATCGTATGTGTATGTGTGATAAACATCCTGGGCACACATATGCATTAGTTCTCGGTTCTGTGGTTTTCCCACAGAATTGAGGGCGTCACAGATTGGTATCAGAGCCACCGGTTGACAGTAGGTTACACGCCTAGATAGAAAACCTTAGATAGATAATAGAGCTACGGGTTAACCCCTAAATAGGAGTCACAAGCGTCCTAGGGTGAATAGCTTAGATTGGTCTTTAAAAACCACCTTGACATAGGAAACCATCCTTGAATAGGAGTTGTGTGGGCCCTTGTGATGATTATTTGTGAATATGTGCTTAGTGTGAGTTGTGGGACGTCTCAAAAACGTTGTCCATATCTATACGTAAGAAGAAAGAGGTGTGAAATGCTTCGGCACTTGATCACATCCTCATAAGGACTAATATATATCGTCCAACTCACCTTGATGCATATAGTTGAAGGGACCTACCTAACCTTCTAACCTTCTATTCTATTTCGTTCTCTCTCACAGATGGTGAGAGGAAACGCCAACCGAAGGAACGTCCAGGAGGATGACCATGAGGAAGTCCCTGCTAATCCCGTGAAAATCACCTGGAACGGTTGCTGGCCATGCAAAACCAGCTTATGCAAACCATGATACAAACTTTGGGTCAGTTGCAGACCAACCAAAACCACGTTCCGGCACCACCGCCACCACTACCGCCGGCTAATAACAGGTTGGGAGAGTTCATGAGGACTCGACCACCCACCTTTGCTCAAGCTAGTGACCCCATGGAGGCCGATGATTGGTTGAAATCCATGGAGAAGAAGCTCGCCATTGTTCAGTGCAACGACCGAGAGAAGGTTCTCTTTGCGTCGCACCAACTTATGCGAGCTGCCGCTGACTGATGGGATGCCTTGAGCAACGCCCATGCCAACCCGGAGACAATCACTTGGACTGAGTTCAAGGAAAGTTTCCGCTCCCACTACATCCCTGTTGGTGTAATGATGCTCAAGAGGAAGGAGTTTGAAGGTCTCCGCCAAGGACAGAAAAGTGTGAATGAATATCTCAACAAGTTCATACAACTGTCCCGGTATGCCCCCGAAGATGTCAACTCAGATCAGAGGAAGCAGTACCTGTTCATGAGAGGGTTGAACAATGAGATCCTAGTTCAGCTCCTCAACAATGACTACGTAAGTTTCCAGAAGCTGGTTGATAAGGCTATTGTGGTTAAAAACAAGATCTGGGAGATCGAGCGAGAGTGCAAGAGGAAGATGCCATACCATCCCCAAGGGAGCAACGTACGACCTAGGTACATGCCCCCTGCACCGCAGTATGGATCAACCACTCCTACGTACCGCCCTTGTCAGCCACCACAGCAACGGTTCGTTGCACCGGCACCTCGTGTGCCCATGCCTCCTGCGCCCCGGCCTAACAATGGCGCTCCTGTTCAAAACCCCCGCCCCAACGTACCTGCTGCCGTAGGCAACAGGGCATGCTTTGCATGCGGGGAAGTAGGCCACTTCGGTAACCAGTGCCCGAGGAGAGGCCCTGGACAGCAAGGTAACGTGCCCAAGCAGAACCAACGACCAAACGGAGGGGACCACCAAGGGAACCGTGGACCGCAGAACTATGCTCGTGGCCATGTTAACCATGTCACTGCTGAGGAAGCACAACAGGCTGAGGACGTCGCCATTGGTATGTTCCTTGCCAACTCCAACCCAGCCACCATTTTATTTGACTCCGGAGCATCACATTCCTTCATATCATCCAAATATGTTGCCAAACATCATCTACCCGTATCCCACTTAGAATGTGCTATGTTAGTTAATTCTCCCGGAGGAGAAATGAGGACTAATGTAGTATGCCCTAAAGTAAGACTTAAAATAAGGGGGGTAGACTTCCTTGCCAACCTTATTGTTTTGGACTCCCACGGGATTGACATCATACTCGGAATGGACTGGTTAAGCAAGCACAATGGAGTAATCCAATGTGCTGAAAGGAGCGTGCAGTTGACAAACAAACACGGTATTCGTGTCGAGTTTGAGTCAGACCAGCAAACAACCCAACGGACAAATTTGATCCATGTCGAAGGAACAACATTAGACAGCATTCCAGTGGTTCAGGAATTTTCGGATGTGTTCCCGGAAGAGCTCCCGGGAATGCCACCTGACCGGGACATCGAGTTTGCCATAGATTTGGTACCCGGAACTGCACCTATAGCTAAGAGACCATATAGGATGCCCGTCAACGAGTTAGTTGAACTCAAGAAGCAAATTCAAGAACAGTTGGAGAAGGGTTTTATCCGTCCAAGCTCGTCACCATGGGGAGCTCCGGTACTCTTCGTGGACAAGAAGGACGGAACCCAAAGAATGTGCGTGGACTACAGGTCTCTCAACGAGGTGACAATCAAGAATAAATACCCTCTGCCCCGTATAGAGGACCTGTTCGATCAAATGGAAGGAGCCCAAGTATTCTCCAAGATTGATCTTCGGTCGGGATATTTCTAGCTGAAGATTAAGCCCTCCGATATACCTAAGACAGCCTTTCGGACACGGTATGGTTCATATGAATATACCGTTATGTCTTTTGGATTGACGAAAGCACCCGCATACTTCATGTACCTTATGAACAAGGTTTCCATGGAGTACTTGGACAAGTTCATCGTGGTTTCCATCGATGACATTATGGTGTATTCAAAAAGTAAAGAGGAGCATGAAGAACATCTGAGATTGACCTTGCAGAAGTTGCGCAAGCATCAGTTGTATTCCAAGCTCAACAAGTATCAATTTTGGCTAAAGGAAATATCTTTCCTAGGCCACATCATCTCCAAGGAAGGGGTATCGGTTGATCCTGGAAAGGTGAGAGATGTTCTAAAGTGGGACCAACCGAAGAGCGTGAGGGATATTCGAAGTTTCCTTGGAATGGCAGGATACTATCTGCGCTTCATTAAAGACTTCTCTAAGATAGCAAAACCTATGACGGAGTTGTTAATGAAGGGAAAAGTCTTTCAATGGACACACGCCTACCAAGAAAGTTTTGAGGAACTCAAGAAAAGGCTAACCACAGCACCAGTTCTGGTATTGCCAGACGTAAGGAAGAACTTTGACATATATTGTGACGCATCCAGACAAGGGCTCGGGTGTGTACTCATGCAGAAAGGACAAGTGGTAGCCTATGCCTCACGACAATTAAAGAAGCACGAGCTTAACTATCCTACGCACGACTTGGAGCTAGCAGCAGTGGTGCATGCATTAAAGATTTGGAGACATTATATCCTTGGACATCGATGTGAGATCTATACGGATCATAAAAGCCTCAAGTACATATTTACACAAACGGACTTGAATTTGAGGCAATGTCGATGGTTAGAACTCATCAAGGATTATGATGTGGGAATCAACTACCACCCCGGGAAGGCCAATGTAGTAGCGGACGCATTGAGCAGAAAGGGAGCATGTCACCAACTCACGGTTCAGGAGCTACCACCCGAACTACAGAAGGAGTTCGAACGGTTACACCTCGGATTCTTGAATAACATGGAGATAATAGATATCCACTCCCCATTAGAGCAAGAAATAAGAGAGGGCCAAGCAACGGACGAGGGGATCAAGGAGATCAAGGAAAGAATCCGACAAGAGATGGAGAAGGATTTCAAGGAGGATGAAAAGGGTACGCTTTGGCTAGGAAAAAGGATTTGTGTGCCAAACATAAGACACCTTCGCGACATGATATTGAAGGAGGCACATGATTCACCCTATTCCATACATCCAGGGAGCACCAAAATGTACAAGGATTTGAAAACATGCTATTGGTGGGATGGTATGAAGAGGGATATAGCCGAATACGTTGCCCTATGCGACACATGCCAACGGGTAAAAGCCGAACATCAAAAACCCGCTGGATTGCTGCAACCTTTGAGAATACCCGAATGTAAATGGGAGGACATCAGTATGGACTTCATCGTCGGATTACCACGTACTCAGTCAGGATACGATTCCATCTAGGTCATTGTGGACCGGTTGACGAAAACCGCCCATTTTCTTCAGGTAAAGACCAGTTACAACGTTGCACAATTGGCAGAGTTGTACATGGAGCAGATCGTGTACCGTCACGGAGTTTCGAACAGGATAGTCTCAGATCGAGGTTCTCAGTTTACCTCTAGATTCTGGAGGAAGCTGCAGAAGGCCATGGGTACACGACTGGATTTTAGCTCCGCCTATCACCCACAAACAGATGGACAAACCGAAAGGACGAACCAAATTTTGGAGGACATGTTGAGAGCTTGCGCCTTGAAACGTGGGCGTAGTTGGGATAGGAGTTTACCGTATGCCGAGTTCTCCTATAACAACAGCTATCAAGCTAGCTTGAAGATGTCGCCTTTCGAAGCCTTATATGGTAGACGGTGTAGAACGCCACTGTTTTGGAACGAGACTGGAGAGAACCAGGTGTTTGGACCCAAAGTACTACAAGAGGCTGAAAAACAAGTCCAAACGATACGGGAGAACTTAAAGGCTGCTCAGTCACGACAGAAAGGCTATGCGGACAATAGGCGTAGGAAGTTGAGCTTTGAAGCAGGAGACTTCGTATACCTTAAGGTATCGCCTATCCGAGGCCGACGACGTTTCAACGTCAAAGGCACGCTAGCACCTCGCTACATCGGACCCTTTAAGATTTTGGACAAGCAAGGAGAAGTAGCCTATCAACTAGAGCTCCCAAACCACCTCTCCGACGTACATGACGTGTTTCATGTATCCCAGCTCAAGAAGTGCTTGAGAGTACCAGAGGAACAAGTGTCAATGGGAGAACTTGAGCTTCAAGAGGACCTGACATACGCAGAACACCCTGTCCGAATCTTGGACGTAAAGGAAAGGGTCACCCAAAACAAGGTGATTCGATGGTGCAAGGTACAATGGAGCCATCACACTGAAGCTGAAGCCACATGGGAGCGTGAAGAGGATATCAAGGCAGAATTTCCCCATCTATTTTCTACTAACGAATCTCGAGGGCGAGATTCAATTTAAGGGGGGTAGATTTGTGACACCCTCATCTCGGGTGTCAGCATATGTTCATGTGTTATGAAGAAGAAAGCATTTTAAGAAAAGATGGAATAATGACAAATATCAAAAGGATAGCCAATAAAGCTCTCAGAGAGCGTCGAAGACAACTTCCGCGACCAGCAGGCCACGCGGCGTGATCGGAGCTCGTCCCCAAGAAGTTGGGAGAGGTCCGCCGCTAAACTAACTACGTGGCAGGCTTGGGGGTCACCTCCGCAATTAAAGAGAGGTCCGACCCTGTGGGACACGTGTTGCCCACGGAGCTAGCCTCTGCAGGAGAGGCAAAGGCATTTCCGCAAGGCACGTGTCATCCTCGGAGCTAGACCTCGCGGGAATCAGAGGACCAGTCGCGCGGGATACGTGTCGATCTCGGAGCTCACCTGCGAGAGGTCCTGTTCTATTGGACACGCGTCGCCACCGGAGCTTATCTCCGGGAGGTCTGTCGCTGCTGGACACGTGTCGACCGCGGGGCATGTCCCTGAGGAAAGAAGAAGGGGAAGACCGGCGCCAACACGTGGCGTGCGTGGAGCTCACCTCCGAAGAAGAGGGAGGTCTCGCTTGTAACGCGCGGCACAACCGGAGCTCGTCTCTGCGGGAGAAGAGATACCAGGCCCGGAAGGACACGTGGAGCTTCCGGAGCTCATCGCCGCGGAGGTAACGAGTTCTGGAGCGGTTTTTACGCGTAAAGATACTAGTACGCAACAGAAACCGAACTAAATTTCCACAATGTTACTAAAGATAAGACGTTAGGATCCAACAAAGATCTGAATAAGACTCTTATTCGGGATCCAATGAGATTAGAACTCTTCTCTTCCCGATTATAAATAGAACCCAAAACCTCTGGCCGAAACCACAAACTTTTCTTTCAACTCCTGAGCCGACGACTTAGAGCCCTAGCCCTAACTCGCCGAGCAAACCATCGCTGAAGCAGATCATCGGAGGAGAACCGAGCGGTCTGAGGAGGACCTCGAAGACAATAAGAGCGTGAGGTAGGACTTCAATACCACCTTACGACATCATTGTGTTCGTCTCTTGCATCTGTTCTTCAATTCCTTTCGAACAGAAGCCTTCTCGTGGGCAGATCACTCGATGATCAGTTTGATCTAAAGACAAGATCATCGCCACATCCACCTTTGATTCGAACACCTCTGTCCATGCAAGCCATGCAAGAGCACACCAATCTAATAAAAATCATAGGATAGCATGCATGTGCATCATCGCTTCTAGTTTAAGGTTTGCGCATGATATTGATTGCTGTGAATCTTGTATGCACGTGACCCTACATAGCAGGACAAGCTCCGGAAGCTGTCTACGATGAACTGCAGTAACCAGGTTTTGAGATCCAAGAACAACCGGAACCGCAAGTACAAGGCAAGTGCTCCTTGACCATATTGATCCTATATTTTGGGAAAAACAGTTTGTTTATGAAAAGGTGTGCGTACTGAGTCAAACATGATGGGAAACCCTTTTATAGGAGTTTACTAGTTTTGATTAAACCACCCTTGTAGCCTGGGAAGTTTATGAGTCGGGTATGGTTTTTGCTTTATGCTTCGCTGAGTCTATGGGATTGGGAAGCGGAATAGATGTGTCTAGCTAAATGCACTCGTAATGATAGTGAGAAACTGATGTTAATAATGAACATGGATCGGAGGGAGATCTAGGAAAGACTGGGTTTGTGAATGAGGTAGCATGAGATGGTGGTTTACTTGCCGTAGATCTAAGGACCGGTTCATGCATGCACATGCCAGGATAACAGTGCCACCACAAGGCCAAGTATGGGTGCGGCTTAGCTGAGTAATTAGGTAAGTTGCTAGAGTGTTATAGACTGAGGAAGGCGCGTGGAATGGAAGTCGAGTGAGGACTGCCCTGGGAACTGCATGGCACAAGAGGGGGCCCGTGGGTGGGAGAATTGGAGATTCTAGCCTGCCGGTGAAACCTTTGTGAGTCCATACATCTAGTAACCCCTTTGTAAAGGCTATTTTGTGATCTCTTGACCATACACCGATGGATGTGTACTGGTATAATGGAGGTTCTGCAGTCGCCGACGGGTGACGAAATCACAAACTTGTGGGTAAAGAGGTGCAAACTCTGCAAAGTTATTAAAACTATCATGATAGCCGAGCTTACGGTCACGAGCACCTGGATAAACTGCCATGATTAGTTGGGATGGTTTTCGGGATGGTTATTGGGAAGGTTCTCGGTTATGGTTATTGGTTTGGAACTGTTGAGTCTGGATGATGAGATGGTTGCATGACTGTTGGGTCATGACATGAGATTGGTCTCTGTAACACCCCAAAAATTCTCAAAACAGAAAAGAAATAGAAAAAGAAAAAGGAAAACAAAAAAAACCGACCAGTGGGCCGAAACCCACCAGCAGGCCCAATGAGCCCCCGCGCCAGCCCGCAGCCACGCGCGCCTTTTCCTCCCACTGACAGGCGAGGCCCGCCAGCCCTTCTTCTACCTCGCGCCCGCGCCTGGATTCTCTCACCCCGAATCAAAACCGACCCGGATTCCTTTGCATCCCCGCCGAATTCCGTTCGTAGGCGACACGAACTCGATCTAAACCACCCCGCCACCCTTCCCTGTCTATAAAAACCCCGACCTTGTCCCGTTTTTCCCACGCGATCCGCCGATTTTACTCCGGTGAGAACCCGAGCCCCTCCGGTGAATTCTGCCCGATCTACGCTCGGGAATTCCGATCTAACTCGCTGGTCTTGATCCACCGCCTCCGGGGAACCTCGCAGGTGCAGAAAACTCGGTGGTTTGCGGCTCAAACACAGCGCCGACGAGCCTCGCCGTGAATTCACCTCGGACCTCGTCGCCGACCGCCCTCCAGGACCTCCGAGCTCAAGAAAACCCCCGAGGTGAGATCCCCGACCTCCCCTTCACCGATCTATGCCATAAAATCACAGTTTTAGGAAGAATTTATGAAGATCTGAAACTCTCCGGCGAGATCGCCGCCGTGCGCCGCCGGCAGCGCCGCCCGCGCTCGGTTAGAGCGACGTGGCCGCTTGTGAGCCGTCTATTTTAAATCGCACGGTGTGGTACAAACTCTGCAGAGTCAAAACTGCCATGACATCCGTGCTCACGGTCAAGAGCGGCTTGGACTTATTCATGATTAGAGGAGTGATGGTTTTGGAAGTTATGAATGTTAAGCGGGGAGCTTACCATTGGAAATGATGTTATGGTTATTTGGTTATGATGATGGGTTGGGAAATTGGGACCATTTCACCTGTGTAGTATTGTAGGTGGTTAATAAGCTAAGGTGATAGGTATTAATTGCATAGTGCTTTAACCATGAGTTCAACCTCTCCTTGTTCTTGCCATGCATGACATAACTTTCCCACACTTGCTGAGTATCATCGGTACTCAACCTTGTATATTTGTTGGTTTATATTGCTGCTCAGGTCAAGATAATGAGGTGGTGTATAATGACCAAGACTTTGGACCCGAAGAAGGTTTCTAGGTTCATGGAGACCCCCGGGCAACGCCTGTAATGGAGCCCACAAGAATAATATTCCGCTGCTAGTTTATTTATTTGTGATGAACTATTTATCGTCCATCGAGACATATGCTTTGTAAGACTTATTTATATTCGACACCTGGCTTGTAATAAATGATGCTTCACTATTTGTCATCACATGTATGAGAAAATGATCCTGGCATACAAGTGATATTCACTCGGTTGTTCTTCGGAGAAACCCGGTGTGACAGTCTCGGTGTGAGACGAGGTTGATTTGTGAGATGAGATGGTAGCGAATACGAGGAGGTATTCGTGAGTATGAATAAAGGATTGATTAATGCTCGGATGGAACACGGGAAGTGATGGAGGTATGTTGGTAATTTAATATATGCTGGGATTACATCTAAAGTAAAGTAGCTGTTTATCATGATTTTACAAATCTGCTTTTCTGCAGATAAGCCTTTTATGCCTACCTTGTTTATGAGCTGCATATCATGTGTTTTCCCGCACTTGCTGAGTACATCATTGTACTCAACCTTGCATTATTACTTCATCATCAGCAGCAGGAGAAGCCTACTATGAAGATCAAGTGGAGCATTATGGCGTGTGATCTGTTCTCAACCTTGCCTGTGGAGGGAGTAGAGATGGAGCCACTTCTGCTTAGTTTTGCTTCCGCATTAGTTTTGCTTCCGCATTAAAATAAAGATTTCCGCTGCATAGAAATAAGACTTCCGCTGTAAGCATGAGTCCAAGACTCATGAGACGTTGTAATAAACTCTGTTATTCGTGGTTATATATATATATCTGAATTCAGTTTGTGGAACGTATGTGTATGTGTAATAAACATCCTGGGCACACATATGCATTAGTTCTCGGTTCCGTGGTTTTCCCACAGAATTGAGGGCGTCACAAGCACCAATCAAAACATCCAACTTGCCTCGATCCCTACCTCTACATAACTCATAATATCTCATTCAAGAGTAAGGTAAATAAATTGATGATCTCATATCCCAATTATCCCATTCTAAGCATGGCTAAGCATAAATAATATGAATGAATGACAAAATAGAACAAAATCCCATCCCAAGCTACAAGGAAAACAAGGTAATGCAATTCTAGGGAAACTTCCTAGCATGGGTTTCATATTTCAATTGACAATGCAAATAATTCTATCTACACATCCTAGTATAGGAACAAAGTGGTCAAGGACACTTGCCTCCTTCCTGCTGCTCTTGGAATGGGTAGTCTTGATCATGGAAAGGAAGAACTTGCTCTGGAGCAGGTTCTACTCATACCATCACACATAGCAAAAGAAACAACAAGTCATAAGACATAGTTCACACTTCCACTTCATACAAACCACACATTCACATTTATGAAAGCCATTCACAATTCTATGTGTTGTGGTTACTCTATGTGTGTTGATTTTTGGCTTACATGCACTTTTAAACATGTGTATATGATTTCTACTTTTGTATTCACATTTATGTTTTCATACTATATATGAGTTTCCAATTTAAATAAATTCCTTATATTCAATTACTACACCTTTTAGCTACCAAGTATTCATGAAAGGTATTTTCCTACTCCAAATGTGTCTTCAGACCTTCTACCAACCCTAAACTGAATTCTTTGGATTTTGGAAACTTCATTTATCATTTTCTAGTTATTCATACCTAGTTTGCTATATTTTCAGATTTATTTCCTATACCTAAAGGTGAACTTTATTATGAAAATAGTAAGACACCTCATCTAAACAGAATAGGTTTTGGGTCTAAAATATTAAATAATGTATTTTTGAACTTCTCCTCTGATGTGAACTATTTTACATTTATTTTACTAATTTTCAGAATTATTCTCTACTTAAAAATGTGTCCCTATAACTAATAAATGTGAATAATCAATTAAACAGATTCATTTCAGCCAAAAATCTACTTTTATCTCACTCCAAAGTTTTCCATGTACTAGGAAAGTTTTTAATTTGAATTTACAATGTGTTTGTCCCTTCTTTTAAATTTTAAATACTAAACATATATTCAAATTCCTAAATTTAATAACACATAGGGTTAAAAAGGTAAACTCACCCCACTACATGGTCTATTATATTATTTTAAGAATTTCCAGGGGTCTAACTACACATAACAGAGGGGTTTTCCTAATTTTTATTAAGTCCAGGGGCTAAAACTGATTTTTAAATGAATTTACATGATTTTCTGAAGTTCCAGGGGCTAGATCAGAAGTTTCCGGGGCTAGCTCGTATTTTCCGAGAACCCCAGGGGGTAGCATGTAAGAATCCCGGCCTTTATAACGCGGGGCTGACGTGGACCGTCCGATTTAAAACAGACGGCTGAGATTATAACATCGAACCGGTACGCGGGGATTTAAAATCTACCGTGCGATTTAAAATAGACGGCGCACAAGCGGCCACGTCGCTCTGATCGAGCGCGGGCGGCTCTGCCCGGCGGCGCACGGCGGCGGGAGGCGGCGGTCTCGCCGGAGAGTTTCTGATCTTCGTCAATTCTTCCTAAAACTGTGATTTTATGGCATAGATCGATGGAGGGGAGGTCGGGGATCTCACCTCGGGGGTTTTCTTGACCTCGGAGGTCCTCGAAAGCGATCGGCGACGAGGTCCGAGGTGAATTCACGTCGAGGCTCGTCGGCGCTTTGTTTGAACCGCAAACGACCGAGTTTTCTGCACCCGCGAGGTTCCCCGGAGGTGGTGGATCAAGACCAGCGAGTTAGATCAGAATTCCCGAGCGAAGATCGAACAGAATTCGCCGGAGAAGCTCGGGTTCTCACCGGAGAGAAAAACGGCGGATCGTGGGGAAAAACGGGGAGATGCCGGGGTTTATATAGCCGGGGAAGGGCGGCGTTCGGTTGTGATCGAGTTTGCGTCGTCCACGAATGAAATTCGGCTGGGATACGCGAGGATCCGGGGCGGTTTCGATCCGGAGGTGAGAAGAGTCCGGCCGGCCGAGCGCGGGCGCGAGGAGGAAGAAGGGTTGGCGGGCCCCGCGTGTCAGTAGGAAAGAGGGGGGGCGCGCGGCTGCGGGCTGGCGCGGGGGTTAGTGGGCCGGCTGGTGGGTTTCGGCCCACTGGCCGAGGAGGTTTGTTTTTTCTTTTTCTTTTTTTTTTTCATTTCTGTTTTGAGTTTAATTTGAATTCCAGTTTGAATTTGAATTTTTGCAACACATGCAATACGTCCAAAAAAATTTTAAATTCCCCTCTTGACAGGATTTTGGGGTGTTACAGCTCTACCCCCCTTAAAATAAATCTCGTCCTCGAGATTCGGGTTCTAAGAAAACAATTCCGGAAATTGTGCCTTAAGCTCATCTTCTCGCTCCCAGGTGGCTTCCTCTTCTGAGTGATGCTTCCACTGCACCTTGGACATCCGGATTCTTTTATCTCTTGTGAGGCGCTCCATTGTCTCCAAAATCTTGTATGGTTGCTCGGCATAAGACAAATCCTCAGTTACGTCAACCTCATTCATGGGTAACACCTCTTCAGGCGTTCTCAGACATTTCTTGAGCTGTGACACATGGAATACATCGTGCACATCCGATAGGCGAGCCGGTAATTCTAGTTGATACGCCACTTCGTCTTTCCTCTCCAGAACTTGAAAGGGTCCGATGTATCGAGGTGACAACTTCCCTTTCACCTTGAACCGACGAAGTCCTCGGATAGGGGACACCTTGAGATAGACATAGTCCCCCACGTTGAAAACGAGCTCTCTTCTTCGTACATCGGCATAGCTCTTTTGTCGTGTCTGTGCTATCCTCAAGTTGTTGCGAATTTCCCTCACTTTCGCCTCAGCTTCTTGTAGTACTTCGTGACCAAACACTTTACTTTCCCCTGTTTGGTTCCAAAACAGGGGAGTTTTGCACTTCCTCCCATACTAAGCTTCAAACGGTGACATCTTCAAACTAGCCTGATAGCTATTGTTATAGGAGAATTCCGCATACGGTAAGTTCTTGTCCCAACTCTGATTGTTTTTGAGTGCACACGCCCTCCGCATATCCTCAAGAATATGATTCGTTCTTTCCGTTTGCCCATCAGTTTGAGGATGATAGGCAGAACTAAAGTTCAGATGGGTGCCCATGGTTTCATGCAGCTTCTGCCAGAACCTTGAGGTGAACTTTGTCCCTCGATCCGACACTATCTTCTTTGGCACTCCATGGTAACACACGATCCTTGACATGTACAACTCCGCCAATTTGGATCCGCTGTAGCTTTCTTTCATGGGGATGAAATGAGCTACCTTGGTTAGCCTGTCGATGATGACCCATATCAAATCATATCATGATTGGGTCCTAGGCAATCCCACTATGAAATCCATACCGATTTCTTCCCATTTCCATTCAGGCACTTTGAGTGGTTGCAATAATCCCGCGGGTCGTTGATGTTCTGCTTTCACCAACTGACATGTGCCACATAGGGCAACATGTTCCGCGACATCTCGCTTCATGCCATACCACCAATACCTGCTCTTGAGGTCCTGGTACATCTTCGTACTCCCAGGATGAATGGAATAGTCAGAATCGTGAGCCTCCTTCAAAATCAATTCACGGATCTTCTTTACTTCTGGCACACAGATTCTTTTCCCGTGCCACACCGTTCCCTATTCATCCTCTCTGAAACCAGGGGCTTTATTTTCCTTGATGAGTTGCCTGATTTCTTGTATCTTCTCGTCATTCTTTTGACCCTCGCGTATTTCTTGCTCTAGGGTGGAGTCCACTTCCATGGCGATGGCTTCACCACTATTCACAAGGCATAGATTGAGCCTTATAACCTTGTCCTTCAATTCTGCAGGCATGTCATTCAAGCTCAACTTATTGACCTGCACTTTCCGACTTAAAGCATCTGCCACAATGTTTGCTTTCCCAGGATGATAGTTGATGCCCACATCAAAGTCATTTATTAGCTCTAACCATCTCCTTTGTCTGAGGTTGAGATCTGGCTATGTGAAAATGTACTTTAAACTCTTATGATCCGTATATATCTCTGTCCTCTTGCCCATCAAGTAGTGCCGCCAAATTTTCAACGCGTGTACCACTGCGGCTAGTTCTAGGTCATGTGTAGGATAGATCTTCTCGTGCTTCCGGAGCTGCCGGGATGCATATGCCACGACATGACCTTCTTGCATGAGAACACATCCCAATCCGTTTCCAGAGGCATCGCAATACACCATAAAGTTCTTCTGCATATCTGGCATAACTAGCACTGGGGCTGTTGTCAGTCTTTTCTTTAACTCCTGAAAACTCGTTTCGCACTGCAGCGTCCATGTGAATGTGATTCCCTTCTCCAACAGTTTGGTGAGGGGTCTCGAGATCTTAGAGAATCCCTCAATAAACCGTCGATAGTATCCTGCCAATCCCAAGAAACTTCGAACTTCCTCGACATTTTCAGGGGTCTTCCACTTCTGTATATCCTCTATTTTGGCGGGATCCACGAAGATTCCTCCCTCCGAGATGATATGTCCTAAGAAGGGAACTCTCTTCAGCCAAACTCACACTTGCTCAACTTGGCATATAGTTGGTGTTCTCTCAGCTTCTGCAACACCAACCTTAGATGTTTCTCATGTTCCTCTTCATCCTTGGAGAAGACGAGAATGTCATCTACGAAAACCACCACAAATTTGTCCAGATATTCCATGAACACCTTGTTCATGAGATACATGAAGTATGCCGGGGCATTAGTTAGCCTGAAAGGCATGACGGTGTATTCATACAGTCCGTAGCGAGATACGAAAGCTGTCTTTGGAATATCGGCTTGCCTTATCTTAAGTTGGTGGTATCCCGACCTGAGATCAATTTTTGAGAACACACAAGCTCCCCTCAACTGATCAAATAAGTCTTCAATGCGGGGTAACGGGTACTTGTTCTTGAAGGTTACCTCATTCAAGGCACGGTAGTCTGCGCACAACCTTTGGGTTCCGTCCTTCTTGGGAACAAATATCACTGGAGCTCCCCATGGTGAGGAACTAGGACGAATATACCCCTTCTCCATCAGTTCTCTCAAATGATCCTTGAGTTCTCCCAGCTGTTTGGAGTCCATCCAATAAGGTCTCTTGTATATCGGGGCTGTTCCAGGCACTAGCTCAATTGCGAATTCCACTTCACGATCAGGAGGCATACCTGGCAACTCCTCCGAAAAAACATCTGGATATTCCCTGATGGTCCTGATCTTCTCCACTTTCACCTCAACTTGATTTAATTTAATGTCCCTCCTAGGCTCTTGTATTGTTATAAACTTTACTCTTGTGCCACTAGGGTGAGTTAGTTCCACCGTTCTGGTGGAACAATGAATGATTCCTTTATGTTTGGTCAACCAATCCATACCCAAGATAATATCTATCCCTTGTGAATCTATCACTATGAGGTTAGCAGTAAATACTACCCCATTAATGTCTAGGTTCACTTTGGGACACACTTGTCTTGTCCTTATTTCTCCACCTAGAGATTTTACTGCTAGCATATGGTTCATTTGTGTTGTTGCTAGGTCATGCTTCTTAGCAAACCCTTGGGCAATGAACAAGTGGGTAGCACCAGAATCAAACAACAGGGTTGCAATGTGTAAATTGATAGGAAACTTACCAACTACCACGTCAGGTGCCTCTTGCGCTTCCTCCATGGTGACGTGGTTCACCCGTCCTCTCATTACATTCTGCTGTTGTGGCTGCGTGGGCTTCTTCTTTGGGCACTTATGGGCGTAGTGCCCCACTTCACCACAGTTGAAACATTGCACCCCAACCTTAGGTGCCTGGCCTTTGTTTTCTTGGGGTTGGTTTGGGGGTCCTTGCGCTGCTGGTCGAGGTTGATACGTAGGGCGAGGCTGCTGTATGAACTGACGTTGTGGCTGTATTGGTGCTGCCGGAGGCCTGTAGTTTGGGTTGTACCCTCTTGGTGCTGAGTAGGGTACCGCAGCACGATTCGTCTGCCCTGCGGGTTGCTGCATCAGACGTGGGCGGGTGTTGCTCCCTGAGGCTTGGTGTGACCACCCGGCCTTCCTCTTGTTCTCATTTTCCAAGGCCTTCAGCTTCCTTTCTACCACAAACGCTCTGTCCACCATCTTTTGGAAGCTTTCATACTCGTTGGAGGACATTGCACACTGCATTTCTGCGGTAAGTCCTTCCATGAAACAATCCTGTTTCTGCTCATCAGTCTCTATGTCCCGTGGGGCATAATGGAAGAGTTGAATAAATTTAGTGAGGTATTCCCTCACAGTCATGTTTCCTTGCTGCAGACCCAAGAACTCCTTCCTTTTGTTTTTGAGTTCACCCCTTGTATGTAATGGTTGCGGAAGCTATGCTTGAACTCTTCCCAAGTGATGTTCTCAGGGTCATGATGGGCGGCCACGTAGGCGGTCCACCAATCAGCAGCAGGTCCATGCAATTGATGAGAGGCAAACAGCACCCTCTCATATCCTTGGCACTGTATGATCCTCATCTTGCTCACAATGGTCTTTAACCAATCATCTGCCTCCAGAGGTTCAGCAGCACTTGCAAACTTTGGAGGTTGAGTTCCTAGAAACTCACACAACCTTGGTTGGCGTGGTGCAGCTTGTGGAGGTGGAACTTGATGCAAGTTGGCCACCACTTGAGTCAGGTTCTGGATGAGCTGATTTTGATTCTCAAGCATTTGGTGGATGGGATCAACTCCCTCACGGCGTCCACTCCTGTCTTGGCTCCCAGAAAGATGAGGGTTGCAGGCCTCATCGTTGTTGTTGGCGGGGTTGGCAGCATGACCCTTTCCTCTTCCGGCCATCTAGCATGATCAACCAAATGTTAATTTAAGGCATTACGTATTATCTTACTACTTTCACTTGTTTTTTTACTTTGAAGTGTTGAGGCTTTGTTATACTTTCTGAGGGTTTATGTCTCATACAAAAATAAATGCACTATTATTTCATGTGGGTTCACACACCAAAGCAAAACAATCTGAAGACGAGGCTGTGGACAATTGCTCATGGCTTCCACAACTCACGTCACACACCAAGCATTAACACACCATTAACTAAGATAACGACTCGACTACTCGACATCTTGCTAAACTAAGGGAATGACTCTACACTGCTCGTATCACTGAGCTGGCTCCTCAGGATCTTCCTCATTATTGCGGCTGCCCTCTGACTCTGCTTTGGGTGGGGAGGCTGCTGGTGGAGAAGTGCGACGACGCCTGATCGCCCGGCGATTTGGGGAGTCAGGAGTCCATGTATCATTCACAGTGACACACAGTTCATTCCCATCTCCTCTTTCTCTCGCCCTCAAGCAGGCTTGAAGCAACGCCTCGGTTTCCTTCAGGGTGTCCCGAACATCCTGAAGCTCCTGCTGACACTCCTGCAGTCGAGTGCTGAGCATAGCAGCATCCTCCAAGCACAAGTCCATGTGCTCATGGGAAGTCCCTTGCTGCACTGGCGGGTACTTATACTCCGTTGTACCGCTCTCGCGCTGGAGGACATACATGTGCTCAGTCTTGTCCAGGTGTCGACGATAGATGTGACTCTGGCAGGTGATGGCCTCTCAGGTGACATCCTTCTTCGCATCGACCTGTGTTGCTCGACAAGCTGGAGAGCGGTGGATCTTGAGTAGCTGATTTTCGTGGATAATCCTCATCTCTGAACTCCATTCTTCCCTCTTCTCACGGATGGTCCTGGTGGAGCTATAGTGTATGATTAGCTTGCCCGTATTGCCGGCGGCTTGGAGCATACGTCGAAGACGGCGCAACAAGCCTCCTACTGCCAATCCGTAGGAAAGGTACGTCACCGGACGTCTCTCCTCTCTTTGGGCAAGGGCAACTATGGGAACTCTCCCTCCTGTGGACTTGCGAGCGGTGCGAATCATGCCAACCATCTAAAACGGAAAGCATTTAAACTTAGGTTAGATAAACTTTTAAACAAAAATCCTATTTTGAATGAAAGTAGGGGTAAGATGAAGAAAGTAACTCATTAAATAACACTTTTCAACACACACCTTGTAAAATAGTTTTTAAGAAAATAGGGCCCTTAAATACGTTCATTTCTACCTAGGTCCATGTTCCTACGGGCAACCTTGGCTCTGATACCACTTCTGTCACACCTGGTTTTTCCGAAGAACAACCAAGTGGATATCACATGTATGTCAGGATCATTTTCTCATACATGTGATGACAAATAGTGAAGCATCATTTATTACAAGCCAGGTGTCGAATATAAATAATTCTTACATAGTATATGTCTCGATGGACAACAATAAGTTCATAAAGTAGCAGTGGAATAATTATTCTCGTGGGCACCGTCACAGGCGTTGCCCGGGGGACTCCATGAACCTAGAAACCTTTTTCGGGTCCAAAGTCTTGATCATTATACACCACCTCATTATCTTGACCTGAGCAGCAATATAAACCAACAAATATGCAAGGTTGAGTACCGATGGTACTCAACAAGTGTGGGAAAGTTATGTCATAATGGGCTAGAACAAGAAGAGGTTGAACTCATGGTTAAAGCACTACGCAATTAATACCTATCACCTTAGCTTATTAAGCACCTACATTAGTACACAGGTGAAATGGTCCCAAACTCCCATCCCATCATCATAATCAAATAACCATAACATCATTTCCAATGTTAAGCTCCCCGCTTAACATCTTTAACTTCCAAAATCATCACTCCTCTAATCATGAATAAGTACAAGCCGCTCTTGACCGTGAGCACGGCTGTCATGACAGTTTTGACTCTGCAAAGTTTGCACCACTGTACCCACATGTAGTGATTTCATCCCCCGTTGCCGGGTGGACTAAAAGAACCTCCATTATGCCAGTGGCTACGAACCACATTCACACTTCCCAGGTGTGTAGCCAGGAGATCACTATGAAGCCTTTACAAAGGGATTCCCGACGAGCGTGGGCCCACTGAGGTTTCACCCCTAACAGCATACAAGAGGCTCCAACCCCGCTGCAGTGGCCCCCTCTTGAGCCTTGCGGTTCATATGGTAGTCCAACTGACACCTATTCCCCGCACCATCCAACACACCCATACTACGCCGGGGATACACCTAATTAATTGGCCAAGCTGCCCCATCTCAGCATGTCGTTGGCACGGTAAAGCCAGGTTACATGCTCCATGAACCGGTCCTTAGGATCTCGTACACCCAGCACCAACCAAAACATCCAACTTGCCTCGATCCCTACCTCTACATAACTCATAATATCTCATTCAAGAGTAAGGTAAATAAATTGATGATCTCATATCCCAATTATCCCATTCTAAGCATGGCTAAGCATAAATAATATGAATGAATGACAAAATAGAACAAAATCCCATCCCAAGCTACAAGGAAAACAAGGTAATGCAATTCTAGGGAAACTTTCTAGCATGGGTTTCATATTTCAATTGACAATGCAAATAATTCTATCTACACATCCTAGTATAGGAACAAAGTGGTCAAGGACACTTGCCTCCTTCCTGCTGCTCTTGGAATGGGTAGTCTTGATCTTGGAAAGGAAGAACTTTCTCTGGAGCAGGTTCTACTCATACCATCACACATAGCAAAAGAAACAACAAGTCATAAGACATAGTTCACACTTCCACTTCATACAAACCACACATTCACATTTATGAAAGCCATTCACAATTCTATGTGGTGTGGTTACTCTATGTGTGTTGATTTTTGGCTTACATGCACTTTTAAACATGTGTATATGATTTCTACTTTTGTATTCACATTTATGTTTGCATACTATATATGAGTTTCCAATTTAAATAAATTCCTTATATTCAATTACTACACCTTTTAGCTACCAAGTATTCATGAAAGGTATTTTCCTACTCCATATGTGTCTTCAGACCTTCTACCAAACCTAAAACTGAATCCTTTGGATTTTGGAAACTTCATTTATCATTTTCTAGTTATTCATACCTAGTTTGCTATATTTTCAGATTTATTTCCTATACCTAAAGGTGAACTTTATTATGGAAATAGTAAGACACCTCATCTAAACAGAATAGGTTTTGGGTCTAAAATATTAAATAATGTATTTTTGAACTTCTCCTCTGATGTGAACTATTTTACATTTATTTTACTAATTTTCAGAATTATTCTCTACTTAAAAATGTGTCCCTATAACTAATAAATGTGAATAATCAATTAAACAGATTCATTTCAGCCAAAAATCTACTTTTATCTCACTCCAAAGTTTTCCATGTACTAGGAAAGTTTTTAATTTGAATTTACAATGTGTTTGTCCCTTCTTTTAAATTTTAAATACTAAACATATATTTAAATTCCTAAATTTAATAACACATAGGGTTAAAAAGGTAAACTCACCCCACTACAGGGTCTATTATATTATTTTAAGAATTTCCAGTGGTCTAACTACACATAACAGAGGGGTTTTCCTAATTTTTATTAAGTCCAGGGGCAAAAACTGATTTTTAAATGAATTTACATGATTTTCTGAAGTTCCAGGGGCTAGATCAGAAGTTTCCGGGGCTAGCTCGTATTTTCCGAGAACCCCAGGGGGTAGCACGTAAGAATCCCGGCCTTTATAACGTGGGGCTGACGTGGACCGTCCGATTTAAAACAGACGGCTGAGATTATAACATCGAACCGGTACGCGGGGATTTAAACTCTACCATGCAATTTAAAATAGACGGCGCACAAGCGGCCACGTCGCTCTGATCGAGCGTGGGCGGCGCTGCCCGGCGGCGGGAGGCGGCGGTCTCGCCGGAGAGTTTCGGATCTTCGTCAATTCTTCCTAAAACTGTGATTTTATGGCATAGATCGGTGGAGGGGAGGTCGGGGATCTCACCTCGGGGGTTTTCTTGAGTTCGGAGGTCCTGGAAAGCGATCAGCGACGAGGTCCGAGGTGAATTTACGGCGAGGCTCGTCGGCGCTGTGTTTGAACCGCAAACCACCGAGTTTTCTGCACCTGCGAGGTTCCCCGGAGGCGGTGGATCAAGATCAGCGAGTTAGATCAGAATTCCCGAGCGAAGATCGAACAGAATTCGCCGGAGAATCTCGGGTTCTCACCGGAGAGAAAAACGGCGGATCGTGGGGAAAATGGGGAGATGCCGGGGTTTATATAGCCGGGGAAGGGCGGCGTTCGGTTGTGATCGAGTTTGCGTCGTTCACGAACGAAATTCGGCTGGGATACGCGAGGATCCGGGGCGGTTTCGATTCGGAGGTGAGAAGAGTCCGGCCGGCCGAGCGCGGGCGCGAGGAGGAAGAAGGGTTGGCGGCCCCGCGTGTCAGTGGGAAAGCGGGGGCGCGCGGCTGCGGGCTGGCGCGGGGGTTAGTGGGCCGGCTGGTGGGTTTCGGCCCACTGGCCGGGGAGGTTTGTTTTTTTCTTTTTCTTTTTCATTTCTGTTTTGAGTTTAATTTGAATTCCAGTTTGAATTTGAATTTTTGCAACACATGCAATACGTCCAAAAATTTTTAAATTCCCCTCTTGACATGATTTTGGGGTGTTACACCCACGCGCGCGCCCAGGGTCGGTTCCGGACCCCTTCTTAAGGCGCCCCCCTTCTCGGCCGAAGCCCTCGCCGTTTCCTCCTCGCAAGAACACAGCGCCGGGAAATTTTTCTCCGTCACTCAGAACCGATCAGAGAGCTCCGATCACAGCCTCCCCGTCCCCTCCAGAGCTACGGCAAGGTACTAGGAACCCTCCTCTTTCTTCCCCGTTGCTAGAACTCAGCTGAAACCGGTCGATCTCGGCTATACCGAGAGTTCAATTCGGTGACCTAAAATCGCCGCACTTCGGGCTCCCGTGGACAGCCCAACCGGGAGGTGATCACGCCCGAGCCAAGGCACCCTTGGACGCGCTGGTGATCGGTGCTACTCACCCCCGAGCCACAGCCCGAGTGTTTGCTCACAGGCGGCGAATTTCCAGTTTTCCCCTTCCTCGGTACAGACCGACCTTCGGGTGCAGTTCTGTCGAATTCATACTCTAGAAAGGATTAGGGGGCCTCAATCCGCTCCCACACAAACTAGACCCGGTAGCGCACAAGTTTCCTTCACAACCTTTGGCCTAAGAACCCCTGTACCCGGCGTATTTTGAAGTTTGCCGACGGCGGAGCATGCGGGAAGCATCGGGCGCATGGTGAGGGCCTACTTTGGGCCTCCCCCGCACTGCTTCAAGCTCATGTCGACCTTCCCTATGGTCCATTGATACTCCCCGACCGGTTGCTCGAGTGGTTGAGATGCTAAGGAGGTCGGTCGACACGGCCGAAGTCTTCCCGAGGTGGCTGCTCGTCGCCGACCATGTACCGGCCATTTTCATGACGAGCTGAGCTCGGAATCGTGTTCCCCGAGTGAAAGTAGGCATGGGCGGCCGGAACCATGAAGCTTGGAGCTCCACAGAGGCTGCCGGCGAGCTCTCCGGCGAGGTACCCCGGCGGCAGAGTGCGGCGGCGGGAGGTAGACGAAGGGGGTGGACCCCAGCCATCAGCGGCAGATATTTTAAATCAGGATCGGACTGCGGCTCGGATCCGGTGTGCTGGCGCGCAAAAACCCCGTAGACCCCGGTGTGCCGACGCCTCAGCGCGCGACACGTGTCCCTGTGCCCCACCGGCAGATTTAAACTTTTCCCCGATTTTCAGATTTCATTCAAACTTCAAATCCTCATAACTTGGGCTAGGAAGCTCCAAATCGAGTGAACCAAATTTTTTTGGATTCATCTCTCTGGGTACTTTCCAACAAATCAAGTTTCACTTCATGAAAATCCTTAAGTCTCCAGAATTAATTCCTCAAAGTTTAAACTGTTTGGAATTTTAACTGGAGAATCTCTTGGAGGAAAATTCTGAAATTTTGCTGGAATGTTCACCAAAATATCCCTGAACTACCCTAAAAATTTCAGATCCATTTGAACTCGTTTGATCCATCTAATGGTGTGATTAGTGAAACTGTTCCAGAGAAAATAGAAAATGTTCAGAAACATTTTCAGAATTTTCTCTGAAATTGTTTAGCTCATATCCTTAGCTAGGAACCTTCAAATTAAGTGAGACCAACTCCATTAGAACCCTCTGAAAATATAGTTTTCAGAAAGTCATGGCTTGTTCCATGAAAACCCCTAGAACACCCTAAGAGTTCCAATTAAGGTCAAGGACATAATTAATTGTAGATAGCTCAAATGAGCTTTGCTGAACTAAAACTTGACCAAGTCTATGTTTAGGTTGTAACCAAGCCACAGTAAAAGTTTCACAGTCTTTGGGTCTGTCTAGTGAGACTTAGAAGGTTCACAGGTTAAAACTCAATTCAAATGCATTTAATTAATACATGTACTTCTTATATCATGTAGTCGCTAAGGTCGAGGAGGAACCCGAAGTCCTAGACTTCGTTACTCCGGAGGAGCGGTTAGCCTACGACCAAGAGCAGCAAGGAAAGCTCCGGTTTGCATTAACCTTTTTACAAATTTTTCTTGTTTTGAGCACTTACTTGAGTATCAATATTTCTTGCACTGAAGTCTTGTTTGAAAACCCAATTGCATAGCCAAGAAAACCATGGGATGGGATTAGGCTTGCAAACCCTGTTAGCTACTGCAATGCTAAGATAGTGTAGGATTCGGTACAAGTCGAGTAGTTGGAACTACTCGCGAGCATAGGCTAGAGGCACTCGACTCGGGTAGAGATAGCACATGATACACATGGCAAGAAAAAATGAGACCGAGCGGAGAGTAAGGGCAGCAGGACTTTGGGGCCTGTGTGCTATAGCTCCGCTTGTGTCAATTGAGGACCGAGCCGTGTGCGGGCCTGTTGAACAAGCTAGAACAGTACCGAAGACCTACCGGCTATATGGGAACCAGGAAACCGATGTAACTCGGGTAGCTGGGTATTGAGGCATTGCCCGTCGTTCAGAGGGTAGGTTGAGAGCTTGAGGTGTAAATCGGCTGGCGGCACTGAGATGCGCGTGCAGAGACCTCTTGCTCGGGACGATGGGACCGGTTCAATATTTGGCTGACGGGTGATAGGTGGTTGCGTACGACGTCCGTGATGGTTGCTGTAGGCAACATCGAGTACGGGCGTACGTGACGGGTTATTCGGGTAACCCTGCAGGTGTAAATCGATTATAATCGCCGTCCCTCACGGTCAGTGAGTACCACTTGTTCACTGTACTGTGACGTATAAAGAACATGCTAGTTACATGTTAAAATGTTGTTGATGAAAAGATGGACTTGATTGTTAATGATTGCTGTAGGTTATAGCTAATTAAAGTTCCTTTCAGCTTTGGGCAAAGTACATGAGAGAAATGCGTTTCTTGTTTGATTGCAGCTCTCTCATGTGCCTTAGCGTAAGGTTCTCCACAACCTGCTGCTAAAACTTGAAAGTAAGGTCCCACTAATTAGGCGAGTCCTTTGCAACTTGTTTTTATCTCATGTACCCATCACCCCTCATGTAGAAGTTCCATGTTTAGGAGAGACGGGTCAGTCTTGCTGAGCCTTCGTGCTCACTGCTTGTGTTTGAAGCTTTTGCAGGGTTCTATGAGGAAGGGACTCCCGAGGAGGAGACAGAACCCCAGGAGGGGAACCCCGTCGAGTGGGAGTCGTGCACGCCGCCATGTTAGTGTGCGTGCGTGCTAGCAAGGACACGTTCACGGGCTGAACGTGAACTTGATGCATAGTCTATGCCCGCGAGTGTAGACCAGACCTATTTTGGATGTAAAAATGTTCATAAACCACTTTATGTAATAAAAGTTTTTCTTCCGCTTTGTACCTTTGATGTGTGTTATTCGGTGCTGTGCAACGCAGCACCCCTCAGCGTGATCCTGGTCGACAAGACCGTGGGATCGTGTCAGCGTTGGTATCAGAGCTCGCTTGAGGTTTAACGCACCACAAAGGTCATCTTTTTCAAAAATCCAGTGAGGAACGAGTTAGTAGCCCGTATAAGGATGTTATTAGCGTATAGAAAGTGGCATACTAACCTATTTGTCTATGTCGGAAAATCGTGTATCTCGGGACGTTTATGTCTTGGGGGGGTGCACGTAAGCACTGTCCACCAGTGCGCACAAGCTGAAGGGTGGAGCCACCCGTGTGGCACGTAACCCGACCCGCTTTACTATCCTCTACGACTCTTCATGTCGTTTGGGGTATTCGAGCAACGTCTGTCCCTGGCGTGCGTGGTGCAACTTGGGAGACCCCGTCACGTGGTCAGTAACGAGAACACGTAGCTCAAGGCGTGTTTAGCTTGAGAACATCCGGGCGAGTGATGACGGCCGGGTGTACGGACTGTATGGATACCGGGCTTGGTGTGCAGCCGAGTCTGACGATTGTTTGAGTTTTCTGCAGGTAGTCTGACCACGAAACGATAGACGTGTAGCATCCGTGTGCGAGTGACGTTTAGTGCCACTGAACTAATGGAGCCGGCTAAGTCCGGTATAGGTTTTTTTTTGTGAGGACGTAGTACCGACATGATCTGGTGACGCATCGACGTCACACCCCACTAAATGGAAAACTTCATTTAAAACTGGAAGGTTTTTATTCATAGTAGTAAAACTTGATGTAACTCCTTCCCTTGAGCAGGAGATTCAAAGTTAACGAGTTTTCAACTTATAGGTTGTTAAGGACAGAGCACTCTGTTTTCAGCTGAATTAAGGCTGAAGTTAATCAGAGGTTAGATATTGAGTTCTTTCGAGGTTGGGGTCATATGATACATTTCTGGAAATCTTTGGAAGAGTTTTACAACTTTTCTGTGGAGGTACAGAGGTGTTTCATCTCTTAACCAATCGAAAAATGCAGTAGAATTGAAACTGTCCAGAAAACAGGGCAGAGCAAAGACTCTCTGTAACTTGAGTATAACTTCCTGCATAAAAATCCAAAAATAGAAAATGAGGTAGTTCCGGAAAGCTTATGAGATGGGTTACAACTTTGTAACAGAAAGTTTTGTCAGATTGGGAGCAGAATTAACTGGAATTTTTGGATGAAATCAGTACCTAAAGCAGGGAGGTGCTGTCCAATTTCCTCCAGAAATTCTGTTAACTTTGACGTCTCATAACTTTTGAATCGGGACAGATCTTAGGCCAAGCAAACACTTTCTGGAAATCTATTGAAGTTAGCTTTAACTTTGATGTTGAGCTCCAGAATTGGTTTTGCCTTTAGCATGGCCTAAATCAGGTTGAAATGGAAACTGGTCAGGGCTGTCATGCGGACAGCAGATCAGCAGTCAAATTTGTTTAAATTTGAACTATATTTCCAAGTTTTATGGGTTCAATGACATGTCTTATGTTATAACTCAATGGTTTACTGTTTAAATAAATACTTGACATTTCTCAAATATATTTTTACAGATGACAGCAGATAAACAGTTGGAGAACGGGTGGGTGGTGTCCCACTGTTCTCACCGCAGCGGCTATCCGGAAGCATTGAGGCAGATGCTTTAATATTTTGGGTACAACCAGATGCTGCAGTACTTCACCAAGGAAGAAAGCGAGGAGGGGAACAAGACATGGACAATCCATGTCGAGGTTCCTGCAGGACCTACGCCACCCGGTTGGGCGCTGTTCACCATCACGGTGAGAGGTAGACAACCGGAGGCGATGTGGCAAGTGGTAGCCAGCGACACCATGTCGCGTTTCTGCCAACTACACGTGAGGGCTATGTAGGGCACTCCATACGCGCTCGTACCTCCGGTATTGGGCATACCGGTAGTCTTGGGCCTTCCAGCCATGGGAGAACCCGAGATGGGAGAAGAGGTGGTAGATCCAGAGCCACCAGCAGAGGTACCGGAGGAGGACGACCCACAGGAGGTCGAGTTCTACTCCGAGTAGGGGGTTACAGTTGCCAAGTAGGGCAGCTAGGGTGGGGTAACCCAAACTTTTGTAATCGGTGACATGTCGTGTAGACCGTAGCGTATGTATAGGTAGTGACGACATGAGCACGACTTCTCGGAGAACCGAGAGTAATGTATCTTGTATAAAGTTTATGCTTTATCAATATATGTGAATGTTGTGCAAATTATTCATGTGTCACTTCAATACCTACTGTTGCATATGGAATTTTTAGTATGCCATGTGCTAATCGCTGCTGTTTTGAATTTTAGAATGACTCGTACTCGTGCCAACCCGGACGTTGGGGGTACTAGCCAAGGGGGAGAGACCTCCCAACAGCCTCCTGAAGACTCCTCGGGACAGCAACAGCAAACACCGCCACCGCCACTGCCAACGGTTACATTGGCCGACATCGTAGCGGCAATGGCGGGTTCTCATCAGCAGCACACGGAGTTGCTGCAAACTCTCATTGCCAATACGTCTCGACCAGAGAGGCGTCAAGACCGTGAGGAGCGTCAACAGAGCTCCTACTCCAACTTCCTAGCGACTCATCCCCCGGTATTCTCAAGGGCGTATGAACCTCTCGACACGGACAACTGGCTCCGTGCAATAGAGATGAAGTTCGGGATGCTCCAGATAAGTGAGCAGCGCAAGACTCAGTTCGTGGTCCAGCAGCTCCAAGGATCCGCGAGCGCATGGTGGGAAAACTTCTGTACTTCACAGCCCACCGACCGAGTTATGACCTGGGCGGAGTTCCGGACGGCCTTCAGGGCCTATCACATACTGCCGGGTCTGATGAAGAGGAAGACGCAGGAGTTTCTACACCTGCAGCAAGGTGTAAAGGTCCCAAAAATGTGAATACAAAGAAACATGAGTTTGCACAAATGTTGGAGTCATGTGTATGAAAAAGGGGCTTAGTTGAAACTTTTTCCCACATATGATAACATAGGTGAGATTTCTTCTAAACAAACTTAGGGTTACTGCATGGATGGATCTCATGTGGATTAAAACCATAGAAATGAAGAGCTCAAGTGCAAGGGAAGGGTTTAAAAATCAGAGATGAACTAAATGTAAATTCAAACTTCAAGTGAGGGAAGGACACATTGAGAACTTCAAAACTGTTGTGTTCAAACTCTTGTTTGCAGCAGCTAACAAAAGAATCAAATTGCATATTTGAATTCCTTAGGTCCAAATTAGTGGGTAGGCAAAGTTTCATTAATTTGTGAAAAGATTTGCTGCCCATTTTTCCAAATGGAGTCAAATGTGCAAAGAATTCAAATAAACATTTGAATTTGCATGGAATTTGTCCAAACTATTCAAATAAGCTCAGTTTCCAACTTTCAAACATTTGGGGTGGATAATTGTCAAACTTTGGAGATATTTTGAGGAAAAGAGGTACTGACTAGTGGGGCCCACCTGTCATGGGGATGAATAGACTTAACACTTAAGTTTTTCTCTCTGTTCCTCACCCCACCGAGGTGTAACCCTGAGGCGACACCGAGCGGCCGCCCCCTTCGCCCAAGGCTCCACCTCCTGCTCTTCGCCCGGGCCGCTGGCAGCACGGGAGTCGGCGGTGCCTCTTACGTGACCCTCCCGCGTGACCGAGACGACCATCCGGGTTTCTTCTCCTCACGCACGTGATATCCAGAGAACGGAACCGAGCTCGCCGCCCCTCTGGAAAGCCATCGGGAGCCGGCTAAACCACACCACAGCACCTCCCCGAGCTGCACAATGACGCTGCGCCATCGTTCCGCACCTTCTGAGCGCGAGAGCTAGCCACCTGTGGTGTGTTTCGAGCGTTAAACGCCTCACCCGCGGTGAACTACAGCCAGCCGACGATCGGGCGCACGCGGGCAGCCTTCCACAAGGGGTGTTACATCCGAGCAAGCCCGACCACGGGAGCGCGCCATCGTGCTGCAAACCGTGGAGGATCAGCGGCCAATTTGGAGATTTTGTCCCGTCGACCTCAAACAGAGCATCCGGTAATCGCCGCCAAAATTCTCGCTCTCCATTCCACTGTAGCTTGTCAAATCTTGCACACACGAGCTGGGCTAGCCGGCGATCATTTGCCCTTTTGCAACCAATGCCTGAAAACCATTGTGCACGACGTATTTCACACTTTTTCCACGGCGGTTATGGTGGGGCGGTTCGGGCTCCCGATGAGAGCTAGGTTAGGGCCATTTCCAGGCTGCTTCACCACCCGGACGATCCTCCTTGGTGTCCACTGGTGCTGTAGCGCCGTTCCACCGAGGTCTGGGGCAGGCTAGGATGACCGGGCGACGTTGCCGAACTGGTCCAGAGCCGCCGCGCCGTGGCCAGCTAGGTTAGAGCCATCGCCAGCCGGGGAAGAGGGTTCCATCGTGTTCAGCACGTGAAATTAGGCCCTAGCGGTGAGGGAGGGCTCGGGGGATGGCCGGGAGACCGGAATCCGTCGAACTCTGGCGAGCCCGGCGGCGCGCGGGCGCGGGGGCCGGAGGTAGAAGACGACCCGGCGGGTCCCGCCTGTCAGCGGCGGTGTTTTCAAATCTCTGATCGGCTGTGGCGCGGTGATCTGGTGTGGCGGCGAGGGAAATACTCAGTAGCCCCATGTGGCTTGCGTCGGCGACTGACACCTGTCCCCTGGACCCACAGCCAGTATTTGAACATTTTGGGGAATTTCAGTTTTCAGTTCAAACTTTGAATAGCTACAACTTTGGTTAGGAGAATCTGAAAATTTTGAAACAAATTTTGTTGGATTCCTCTGATAGAGTACTACCCAAATGTAGAACCCATTTTGTATGAAACCCTTTATTTAATTCTGTAAAATTCTTTAAAGCATTTTAGCAAAAGAATTTTAGAGGGAGTTTGGTTAATCCAGAAATCCTCACTTTTCGCCAGAATAGTCTTTAGGGTATTAGTGAACCCCTGTAAAAGTTTCAGCTCAATTGGAGTTAATTTGATCAGGGAAATTTGGATTTGAAGATGCTGTGTTCAATTGAATACAGAAACTTTTTCAGAGAATTTCCAAAAAACTTGGAAATTCAGTTCTGGATAGATCTTAACTCCAAAAATGCTAGGAAAATTCATGCAAACTCTATGAGCTATAATTGAAATTGTAGTACAATAATTTTAGCATGAACATGGGTGTGATCTCAGAATTAATTCTTCTTTGCTTAATTGCTTAGAAAATTATTCTGAACAAACCACTCAATGAAAAGTGCTAATTGTTGGTCCAGAGGACTTTCTTGTGACAAGGAACTCACATGAAAACTCTCAGCCCCATTGGAGCTCTGGATCACCCTGTCTCTGTTTAACCTCTTAAGGTGATCAATATAGAAGAGGGGGAAAACCACTTAGCATTAATCATGTGCTTAGATCCAAACCCAAACCACTAGCACCAGTGTCATTTTAAATTCTTAAACAGAGTTCCAGTTTTTGAAAACTTGTTATTAGGACTTGTAGCAAAGTCTTTACAATTAAACAATTGTGCATATGCATTACGTGTAGCATCTACGTGAAGGACTTCAAGTCATGGGAGGAGAGATCAAAGGAAGGAGGCAAGAGATCAAGTCAAGTGGTCTTCACTAACTGCATATATATATAAGTCACCTGCAAAACAATGGCAAGCCCCGGTTTGCATCAAATTTACAAGCTTTATTTGTATTTACTTCATACGTCTAGCATTGTATTTATTGCATTACGTCTAGATGGTATGAACCTCCAAATGCATGACCTAGAAAACCCTGGAGTTTAATATAGGATATGTTATCAATTAATTATAACTGCTGATCTCAACAAAAGTGGATTAAAAGAAGCAAATCTCGAGTGTGCAGATTCCTACTCGTGAACAGGGATTTAGGGGAATCAATCGGAAGAGTTGGGAATTGATCCTCATAGTTAGGAATGGAGACCGGGCAGTGGATGGAAAGTCAAGGACATGGTCCTGTGAGCCTAGTCTATGTCTGAGTCGATTAAGGCCCGTTCTCGTGTGCGACCCGTTGGGCAAGTTTGAGTTGTGTACCGGATGCATACTGGCTATATGGGACCCAGGAAACCGATGTAACATGTTAACCTAGGTGTCGAGGCATACCTCACCGTATGATGCCGATGCTGAAAGGGTAGAGAAGTCTGCTCTACGAGGGTTTGCCATAGAGAGACTTAATCCCAGTCGGTGGGACCGGTTCGACATTTGGGTGTCGTGTGAAAGGTTGCCACGTACGACGTCAGTGACGGTTGCTGTGTGCAACGTCGAGTACGGGCATACGTGTCGTGTCAGCCGGGTGTTTTTGATTGCAATCACTGTCGCTCGCGGTAGTGAGCATACTTGTTCTCTGCGTCGTGACATAGTAATAAACAGGGAAAAGTTAATAATGCTTCGTGAGTAATCCTCATAATGGAGATGAGGAATGATCAACCTTTTCACTAAATTTATTTTCCAACTTGGGCTAGTAGCATCGAGGCAAAGCGTTTCTTGTTTGATTGTGGAGTCTCGACGTTGATGGCGCAAGGTCTGTATGAGTCTAGGGTAGCTCATTAAAGTTACTTTCACCTCGAGCAAGTGACATCGAGATGAAGCGTTTCTTGTTTGATTGTGGAGTCTCGATGTAAGTTGCGCGAGGTCTATAAAAGTTGATTAAAACCTGAAGTAAGGACTCTCCTTCAGCTCAAATTCATCGTTTGTGCAAACCTCTGTAATCAGCCCTCTATTTCTATCATGTAGATGTAAAGGTCCCAAAAATGCAAAGTCAATAAAGTGAATGTTGATTCCCATTTATGTTGGAATGCATGAAAATGGGACTTAAAATAAAATTTGTATACGTGATGATGCACATGGATGTCCAATCAAACGAGCTCCTACATTCATTTGAAGGTGTTAAGCCAAGGTTGGATTAAACACCATGTGTAAAGTTCTCACATATAGGGAGGAGTTCAAATTCAGATTTTGAACTCAATTGTTCCCCTCAAGTTGCTGCCAAAAAGTTGGAGCATACAGGTATCCTCACATCATTGAATTCGAGGAAATTCATGGTGGCCACATCCTGATTTCAGGGTGGGCTAAAAAGGAGTCAAATATGACCATTTCCAGATGTGAGCTGAATTCCAAGTTGAAAGTGAACTTCACACTGAATTCGGTTTATTCAAACTTCAGCCCACGTTTAAACCCCCGAAATATCAGATTGAGGGGATTTACTGGAATGAAGACCTTTTTGAAACATTTGGAGGATAAGGAGAGGAGTAACGGGGGTAGACCCCACATGTCAGTTGGCTGCTTTAACTTGCTCCCGAAGAATTTCTCTGTTCGGTGTCGAACACCAATCGAGCCTCCACAGAGTGCCACCGAGGGCAGCCACCTCCAGCTTCCTGCATCGAGCTGGCGACCTGCTCGTGGCTTCAACACCTCACGGCGTGATCCTCTCACTCACCAACCGAGCTGCAAGCAGAGGCCACCTCCTCGCTGTTTCTATCGCGCTGGCGACCAGCTCATGGGATTGAGTAGCTCCCGACGTGATCTTTTGCTCACAAAAACAGCAACCCTGGGCGTTATCTTCCCCTCGCCCACGAACTGAACCGAGAGCTCCGAATTTAAAGTTTTGAACCTAACCGAAGGTTAACTCCTGGTAATCAAATTCAGTTTGTGGGAATAATTGCAAATTTCGAGTTTGAAGTTGGGGAGCCACTGAGTGAGGGGGAGACTTCTTATGGGACCCACCTGTCATTTGCACAGAGTCAAAAAAATGAGCTCCTGTTTGGTGTGCGCTTGACACCGAGAAGCATGCATCTCCAGCGAGCTGCTTGTGTGCCTGCTGCCTCCGAGTCGGTTCAATCCGTTGCCTATATCAGGGAACAAACAAAGTTCTTTTTCCCTGCTCGCGACTCCACAGCACAGCGCTCGTACGCACGCGCTCAGAAAGAAAATGGCGCCGCCTCCTCTCTGCTCGCATCCCCGATCAGCCTACAGCCACTGTGGCGCCCAGCTGAACCTCCTAGGAGCTGCGCCGACCTCCACTGGACGTCTTCCACCACTTCTCAGCTCGTCCCCGGCCTCCCCTCGCTGTGCCCGAGCTGTTCTTCACCGGCAAAACAGACCCGACGTTGCACCTCACTGCAACTCACGTTCCGGCCGCTCCAACGCCTCTCCTGCACGTCCAGCACCTCCCTAAGGTGCGCCAAGGTGTGTAGATCATTCTACCGCAGTCCCCTTGCCCTTCCCCATCACTGTCTCGCTGGAATTTGGATTTTGGCGCCGGTACACGTGAAGAACCGACCCACACCAAAACTGGAAATTCGTCCAACGCGGTTGATCATCGGTTCTACAATTCAAGCCACAGAAACTAGGGATCCTAGCGCCCTCCCACGCCAAAGCACACATCAAACCGTCCACCACAGGCCCCGGGCGACGAGAAATCGCCGGCGGCGGCAAAAACGGGTCGGTCCTCCGGTGAACCCTATGTTCCGGCCATTTGCTGCAAGTTTTAGCCTGTGTTCCATGTTCCCCGATCATTGGTGATGCTTTAGGTCAATGTAGCTCGTCGGGAGAAGCTTCGGACGCGCCAGAACGCGTTGATGCCGAGCTCCCGAGCCGCCCCACCGGTGCCGGCCTGTTTTCGGCCATTTTCATGCGTGGAAACCTTGCCCGGCAGCTGCGCCATGTTCCCAGGAGCATGTAGGGCGAAACCGGAGATAATTTGGTGGAGAAATGAGGGAGAACGAGCCATGCCACGATTTGAACTGGTGTGCACGCGCGCCTCTGGCGGGAGGTTGAAGAAGGACCTGACCAGTGGGCCCCCCTGTTAAGTCTCTGTGTAGATTTTAAACAGAGAGCTATCACAGTTTGAAAAATTCATAACTTTGTGTATACAGCTCCAAAAAGGGTGAGACAAATTTTGTCTGAATCCTTAGGATAAGTACTTTACAGAGGAACAAATTTCATGCTATGAAAATGCCCAGGAATTTCTGTAGAATTGTTTTTATTAAATATTTTAGGGATTTATTACAGGAGCAATTATTTATGAAATATTCCCAAATTTGGGCAGCTAGTCCTTTTCATAGTGCCTGACATCCAATAAAATTTTTAGGATTTTTGGAGCTTATTTGTAGGGCTTAATCAGTAGGTTATCTCAGGATTAAATAAATTAGCTAAAAATCATAGAATTGATTTCCAGAAAAATGTTTCAACCTTCATAGCTCCATAACTTTCTGTAGGGATGTCCAAAATTTGTGAAACAAATTTTGTTGGATTTCTCTCAGTCAGTACTTTGCAGAAATGCAAAGAAATTGATCTGAAGATCTCTGGATATTTCTCCAAGATTCATCAAAGTTAAATCTTTGGGAATTTAGTCCAGAATGTCTCTGTTATGGAGTTCATTTGCTAGGTCCAATTACCTTCCAAAGTCCAGCCTTTATTTGGAAATTCAAATTTAAACAGAAACTTTTCAGAACTCCTGTCCAACTTCAAAAATTCATATCTCTCTGATGGTAGCTCCAAAAATGGTGAAACAAATTTTGTTAGAACCATGGAGACTTACCCTAATCAGATCTTCCACTATTAGCTATGTCAAAGCTCCTGAGTTGGGCTCAAAATTCAGAGAAGCATTGTACTTGTAGGAATTTTAAAGACTACATTGTGCAATGACATGTCTCCAAATTTGGCTCAAATCATCCTTAGAGAGTCTAGTATCTACTGTAAAAATCCCAAAGCCAATTAAGGATTCTAAATAGCAATAGCTATGAATAGTAGTTTAATTCTTATAAATCCTTAATACTTACGCATGTATTTTATTACATTTCATAATAGTGACCGAAGTTGAGGACGCACCGGAGCCCTTGGACGTCCTCCCACCAGAAGCTCACTTCTTCTCTGACTCGCAACCAGGCAAGCCCCGGTTTGCACTTAAGTACCTTTTATAAAATTCTTTATTTGTATCACTTATGTCTAGGGTGAATGTTTACATTAGAGTTAAGGTGTTTGAAACCCCACTTGCACAACCTTTTAAATCCTATGAAGGGTTGGGTAGCTTACAGAGCCGACGAGTAGACCAGGCCCCGCTAATATGCTTAGGACCTCGGTAGAAGTCGAGTAGTTGGAATCTACTCGCGAGGTAAGGTTTATCACACGGTTTGGTCAGAATAGAAAATGGCTTAAGAGTGGTATAAATGAGACCCAGCAGGGGGGATAGGAAGCAGTGAGCTTAGGTTTCACGTGTGTAGACCTGTTGGTGTCGATTGAGGACCGAGTCGTGTGCGGGCCTGCTGAACAAGTATCGAACAGTACCGGATGGCATACTGACATAAGTAGGAAACCGATGTAAATGGTTAACCTGGGTGCCAAGGCTTACCCAACCGTAAACAGGAGTGGGTTGAGGGTAGCAAGGTGTAAATCTGCCGGTGGGCACAGTCACGCTCCACGCGGGGACCTCCTACCCGTTACGGATGGACCGGATCGGTGTCTGGGTTGCCTTTGAAAGGTTGTTGCATACAACAGAGTAGGAAGGGGTGTGGAATCACGCTTCTGAAAGTGGGTGTATGCAACGTGTTGTCCGGGTGTCTCCTGATTGCAATCACCGTCCCTCGCGGTTATTTGAGTACCGCTTGTTCACTGTTTCGTGACGTAGTAAGAAGTGAAGTAAGCCAGTTGAATGATAATATGCTGTGATGATATATTAATGTTTTAGAAACCATGTATGCTGTAGATGTAGAGCTAATTAAGTTTACTTTCCGCTTTGGGCATCACCACATCGGAGGAAAGCGTTTCTTGTTTGATTGTGGACTTCCGATGTGAGGGCTGCCTAAGGCACATGAATTTGATGCTATAAAACTGAAAGTAAGGATCAACTTATAGGCGTGTCTTTGTCGCAAATTCCTTTTCCTATCATACACCTCCCTGCATGTAGAGTTCCATGCCTAGGTCAGACGGTTAAGCCTTGCTGAGCCATCGTGCTCACGGTTGCAATATTTGAGCTGTATGCAGGTGAGAGCTATGAGGAGGGTTCCGAGGATGAGGCGATGCCCCCGTCAGGGTACACGGCCGAGATGGAGCCCTGCATGCCGCCGTGATTTCTCCGGTTCCATGCTGCTAGCGTGTAGCGTCCCCGGGCTGGACGGCTGCACTTTTGCATAGTTAGGATGAGAGGCTACTAATGTACATTACTTCCGCTGTATAGTTATATTTTGTAAAATACTTCCGCTGTTTTATATCAAATAAAAGTTTATATGTTGTTCTTTATTCTTTTTGTGTGTTCTGTTGGGTGCCGCATCACACGGCACCACCCTATGCGATCTTGGAGTGGGTGAACCACGTGGTGGTCCCCACAGTAGAGTTTCATGGCTAGGGTGACGGGTCAGTCTTGCTGAGCTTCGTGCTCACAGATACTGCACAAGTTGTTTTGCAGGTAATAACTGTACGCTGAGATGTGCGGGTGCCCGATGAGACTCGGAACTCCCCGAGTGGTGAACTCATGGTAGCCCCTGCCGCTGCTATTATGACAGTGTTGCTAGCGAGAAGGGTCCGCGGGCTAGACACCTTCTCTGTTGCTTAGCATAGGTATGAGACGTGAGTTGTAAAAGTCTTCCGCTGTAGTTTATTTTGAGAAGTATTTGTAAAATCAACACTTTGTAAGCTTCCGCTTGTTTTATGTAATATGATGCTTTATTATGTGTGCTGTTGGGTGCCGCATCGCACGGCACTACCAAATGCGATTCCCGGGCGAGGTGTCCCGTCCCCGTGAGTGATCGGGACAGCGGGGTCCTCACAGCGTGGTATCAGAGCCGCATTGGTAATAGCACACGGAATAAGGATTGTATTACGACAAAAACTTAGAATACGTTGAGGAAACGATAGTAGGCCCACATAAGGACTATAGTAGTATAGTTACTTAAGGTGGCAGTACTAACGTACTTGTTATAATACTGAAATTTTGATTATGTAATGACGCACCTACGCTCAGGTAAGAATGGTAAGGAACGCCACCGAAAGCGGTTCAATTTCGGTTAGCTCCCCTGACGAGGAATGAGGTTCAGGGCTTGGTCTCACAGCTCGGTGTGAGACATTAATATGAAACTCTTGGACTCTTCATGTTCCTGAGTTCATATGATACGCTGATCCCTAGCGTGCATTAGGCAAGTAAGTGGAGACCCCATCGCGTGGTCAGTAACGCGAGAGTGCGTTCGTCTGGAAATAGCCCAGGAGGACATATGCAGCGCTTGCCATCGGCGTGCTCTGCAGGGCAGTAGGTGGTATCTGTTGGGTTGATAACATTCCCAACCGTGACGACCGGTTCATGTGAAGCCCTCAATTCTGTGGAAAACTACGGAACCGAGAACTAATGCATATGTGTGCCCAGGATGTTCATCACACATACACATACGTTCCACAAACTGAATTCAGATTATATATTACCACGAATAACAGAGTTTATTACAATCACCTCATGAGTCTTGGACTCATGCTCACAGCGGAAGTCTTTATTTCTACGCAGCGGAAATCTTTATCTAAATGCTGAAGCAAAAACTAATGCGGAAGCAAAACTAAGCAGAAGTGGCTCCATCTCTACTCCCTCCACAGGCAAGGTTGAGAACAGATCACACGCCATAATGCTCTACTTGATCTTCATAGTAGTTTTCTCTTGCTGTTGATGAAGAAATAATAATGCAAGTTTGAGCACAATGATGTACTCAGCAAGTGCGGGAATAACACATGATATGCAGCTCATACAAAGGTAGGTATAAAAGGCTTATTTGCAGAAAAGCAAATTTATAAAATCATGATAAAACAGCAACTTAAATTTAGATGAATGTAGTCCCAGCATGTATTAAATTACCAACATAGCTCCATCACTTCCCATGTTCCATCCGAACATTAACCAATCCTTTACTCATACTCACGAATATCTCCTCGTATTCGCTACCATCTCATCTCATAAAACAACCTCGTCTCGCACTGAGACCAATCTCATGTTATGACCCACCAGTCATGCAAACATCTCATCATCCGGACTCAACAATCTCAAACCGAACCACAATCAATATCCATAACCAAGAACCTTCCGAATGACCATTCCAATAACCATCCCAGTAAACATCCCATCTAATCATGGCAGTTTAGCCAGGTGCTCGTGACCGTAAGCTCGGCTATCATGATAGTTTTAATAACTCTGCAGAGTTTGCACCTCTTTACCCACAAGTTTATGATTTCGTCACCCGTCGGCGACTGCAGAACCTCCATTATACCAGTACACAACCGTCGGTGTATGGTCAAGAGATCACAAAATAGCCTTTACAAAGGGGTTACTAGATGTATGGACTCACTAAGGTTTCACCGGCAGGCTAGAATATCCAATTCTCCCACCCACGGGCCCCCTCTTGTGCCATGCAGTTCCCAGGGCAGTCCTCACTCGACTCCCATTCCCCGCGCCTTCCACAGTCCATAATACTCTAGCAACTTACCTAATTACTCAGCTAAGCCGCACCCATACTTGCCCTTGTGGTGGCACTGTTATCCTAGCATGTGCATGCATGAACCGGTCCTTAGATCTACGGCAAGTAAAACCACCATCTCATGCTACCTCCTTCACAAACCAGGCTTGCCTAGATCCCCCTCCGATCCATGTTCATTAACCTCATCAGTTTCTCATTATCATTACGAGTGCAGTTAGCTAGACACATCTATCTCGCTTCCCAATCCCATGGACTCAGCGAAGCATAAAGCAAAAACCATACCCGACTCATAAACTTCCCAAGCGACAAGGATGGTTTAACCAAAACTAGTAAACTCCCATAAAAAAGAGGTTTCCCATCATGTTTGACTCAGCACGCACACCTTTTCGCAAAACAAAACAGTTTTACCCAAAACATAGGATCAACATGGTCAAGGAGCACTTGCCTTGTTTTTGCGGTTCCGGTTGTTCTTGGATCTCAAAACCTGGTAGCTGCAGTTCGTCGTAGACAGGTCCCTGAGCTTGTCCCGCTATGTAGGATCATGTGCATACAAGATTCACAGCAATCAATATCATGCACAATCCTTAAACTAGATGCGATGATGTACATGCATGGTATCCTATGATTAGTCTTTTATTAGATTGATCTGTACGTGTTCTTGCATGGCTTGCATGGTCAGAGGTGTTCATATCAAAGACGAACGGGGCGATGATCCTGTCTTTAGATCAAACTGATCATCGAGTGTTCTGCCCATGAAAAGGCTTCTGTTCGAAAGGAATCAAAGAACAGACACAAAGAGATGAACACCATGACGTCGTAAGGTGGTATCGAAATCCTACCTCACGTTCTTCTTGTCTTCGAGGTCCTCCTCCGATGATCTCCCTTGTTGTGCTTCGGCGATGTTTTGCTCGGCAAGTTAGGGCCAGGGCTCTAAGTCATCGGCTCAGGAGTTGAAAGAGAAGTTCGTGGTTTCGGCCAGAGGTTTTGGGTTCTATTTATAATCGGGAAGAGAAGAGTCCTAATCTGATTGGATCCCGAATAAGAGTCTTTTTCAGATCTTTGTTAGATCCTGATGTCTTATCTTCGGTAACATCGTGGAGTTTACATCGGTTTCCGTTGCGTACCGGTATCTTTACGCGTAAAAACCGCTCCAGACTCGTTACTTCCGTGGTGAAGAGCTCCGGAAGTTCCACGTGTACCCCGGGCCTGGTATCTCTTCTCCCGCAAAGATGAGCTCCGGTTGTGCCGCGTGTCACGAGCGAGACCTTCTTCTCCTTCGGAGATGAGCTCCATGCACGCCACGTGTTGGCGCCGGTCTTCCTCTTCTTCTTTCCTCAGGGACATGCCCCGCGGTCGACGCGTGTCCAATAGAACAGGACCTCTCGCAGGTGAGCTCCGAGATCGACACGTACCCCGCGCGGATAGTCCTCTGATTTCCGCGAGGACTAGCTCTGAGGATGACACGTGTCCTGCAGAAATGCCTTTGCTTCTTTCGCAGAGGCTAGCTCCGTGGGCAACACGTGTCCCACAGGATCAGACCTCTCCCCTTTGCGGAGATGAGTCCCGAGCCTGCCACGTAGCCAGCTTGGCGGTGGCCTCTCCCCACTTTGCAGGGATGAGCTCCGATCACGCCACGTGGCCTGCTGGCCGCGGAAGTTGCCTTCGACGCACTCTAAGGGCTTTATTGGCTATTCTTTTGATAACTCTTTCTGTCCCTATTTCCCATTAAAATGTTTCCGTTTCATAGGATACGAACATATGCCGACACCCGAGATGAGGGTGTCACAAATCTACCCCCCTTAAATTGAATCTCGCCCTCGAGATTCGTTTGTAGAAAATAGATGGGGAAATTCTGCCTTGATATCCTCTTCTCGCTCCCATGTGGCTTCAGCTTCAGTGTGATGGCTCCATTGTACCTTGCACCATCGAATCACCTTGTTTCGGGTGACCCTTTCCTTTACGTCCAAGATTCGGACAGGGTGTTCTGCATAAGTCAGGTCCTCTTGAAGTTCAAGTTCTCCCATCGACACTTGTTCCTCTGGTACTCTCAAGCACTTCTTGAGCTGGGATACATGAAACACGTCATGTACGTCGGAGAGGTGGTTTGGGAGCTCTAGTTGATAGGCTACTTCTCCTCGCTTGTCCAAAATCTTAAATGGTCCGATGTAGCCAGGCGCTAGTTTGCCTTTGACGTTAAAACGTCATTGGCCTCGGATAGGTGATACCTTAAGGTATACGAAGTCTCCTTCTTCAAAGGTCAACTTCCTACGCCTATTGTCTGCATAGCCTTTCTGTCGTGACTGAGCAGCCTTTAAGTTCTCCCGTATCGTTTGGACTTGCTTTTCAGCCTCTTGTAGTACTTCTGGTCCAAACAACTGGTTCTCTCCAGTCTCGTTCCAGAACAGCGGCGTTCTATACCGTCTACCATATAAGGCTTCGAAAGGTGACATCTTCAAGCTAGCTTGATAGCTGTTGTTATAGGAGAACTCGGCATACGGTAAACTCCTATCCCAACTACGCCCACGTTTCAAGGTGCAAGCTCTCAGCATATCTTCCAAAATTTGGTTCGTCCTCTCGGTTTGCCCATATGTTTGTGGGTGATAGGCGGAGCTAAAATTGAGTCGTGTACCCATGGCTTTCTGCAGCTTCCTCCAGAATCTAGAGGTAAACTGAGAACCTCGATCTGAGACTATACTCTTCGGAATTCCATGACGGCACACGATCTGCTCCATGTACAATTCTGCCAATTGTGCTACATTGTAACTGGTCTTTACAGGGAGAAAATGGGCGGTTTTCGTCAATCGGTCCACAATGACCCAGATGGAGTCGTATCCTGACTGAGTTCTTGGCAATCCGACAATAAAGTTCATACTGATGTCCTCCCATTTCCATTCAGGTATTTTCAAAGGTTGCAACAACCCGGCGGGTTTTTGATGTTCGGACTTTACCCGTTGGCATGTGTCGCATAGGGTAACGTATTCGGCTACATCCCTCTTCATACCATCCCACCAATAGCAAGTTTTCAAGTCTTTGTACATTTTGGTGCTCCCTGGATGTATGGAATAGGGTGAATCATGTGCCTACTTCAATATCATGTCGCGAAGGTGTCTTATGTTTGGCACACAAATCCTTTTTCCTAGCCAAAGCGTACCCTTTTCATCCTCTTTGAAATCCTTTTCTATCCCTTGTCGGATTCTTTCCTTGATCTCCTTGATCCCCTCGTCCGTTGCTTGGCCCTCTCTTATTTCTTGCTCCATTGAGGAGTGGATCTTCATTATTTTTATGTTATTCAAGAATCCGAGGTGTAACCGTTCGAACTCCTTTCGAAGTTCGGGTGGTAGCTCCCGAACCGTGAGTTGGTGGCATGCTCCCTTTCTGCTCAGTGCGTCAGCGACCACATTGGCCTTCCCGGGGTGGTAGTTGATTCCCACATCATAATCCTTGATGAGTTCTAACCATCGACGTTGCCTCAAATTCAAGTCCGTTTGTGTAAATATGTACTTGAGGCTTTTATGATCTGTATAGATCTCACATCGATGACCAAGGATATAGCGTCTCCAAATCTTCAATGCATGCACCACTGCTGCTAACTCTAAATCATGAGTAGGATAGTTAAGCTCATGCTTCTTTAATTGTCGTGAGGCATAGGCTACCACTTGTCCTTCCTGCATGAGTACACACCCGAGCCCTTGTCTGGATGCGTCACAATATATGTCAAAGCTCTTGCGTACGTCTGGCAATACCAGAACTGGTGTTGTGGTTAGCCTTTCCTTGAGTTCCTCAAAACTTTCTTGGCAGGCTTGTGTCCATTGAAAGATTTTTCCCTTCGTTAGCAACTCCGTCATAGGTTTTGCTATCTTAGAGAAGTCTTTAATGAAGCGACGATAGTATCCTGCCATCCCAAGGAATCTTCGAATATCCCTCACGCTCTTCGGTTGGTCCCACTTCAGAACATCTCTCACCTTTCCGGGGTCAACCGATAACCCTTCCTTGGAGATGATGTGGCCTAGGAAAGATATTTCCTTTAGCCAAAATTGACACTTGTTGAGTTTGGCATACAACTGATGCTCGCGCAACTTCTGCAAGGTTAATCTCAGATGTTCTTCATGCTCCTTCTCACTTTTTGAATACACCATAATGTCGTCGATGAAAACTACAACAAACTTGTCCAAGTACTTCATGAAAACCTTATTCATAAGGTACATGAAGTATGCGGGTGCATTCGTCAATCCAAAAGACATAACGGTATATTCATATGAACCATACCGCGTCTGAAAGCTCGTCTTAGGTATATCGGAGGGCTTAATCTTCAGCTGGAAATATCCCGACCGAAGATCAATCTTGGAGAACACTTGGGCTGCTTTCATTTGATCGAACAGGTCCTCTATACGGGGCAGAGGGTATTTATTCTTGATTGTTACCTCGTTGAGAGACCTGTAGTCCACGCACATTCTTTGGGTTCCGTCCTTCTTGTCTACGAAGAGTACCGGGGCTCCCCATGGTGACGAACTTGGACGGATAAAACCCTTCTCCAACTGTTCCTGAATTTGCTTCTTGAGTTCAACTAACTCGTTGACGGGCATCCTATATGGTTGTCACACCCGTTCCCAGGTGGCTTCCTCTTCTGAGTGATGCTTCCACTGCACCTTGCACATCCGGATTCTCTTGTTTCTGGTGAGGCGTTCCATCGTCTCCAAAATCTTGTATGGTTGCTCGGCATAAGACAAATCTTCAGCTACATCCACTTCATTCATGGGTAACACCTCCTCAGGCGTCCTCAGGCATTTATTGAGTTGTGACACATGGAATACATCGTGCACGTCCGATAGATGAACCGGTAACTCTAGTTGGTACGCCACTTCGCCTTTCCTTTCCAAAACTTGAAAGGGTCCGATGTATCGAGGTGACAACTTCCCTTTCACCTTGAACCGACGAAGTCCTCTGATAGGGGACACCTTGAGATAAACATAGTCTCCCACGTTGAAAACGAGCTCTCTTCTTCGTACATCGGCATAGCTCTTTTGGCGTGTTTGTGCTATCCTCAAATTGTTGCGAATCTCCCTCACCTTTGCCTCGGCTTCTTGTAGCACTTCTGGACCAAACACTTTACTTTCTCCTGTTTGGTTCCAAAATAGTGGAGTTCTGCACTTCCTTCCATACAAAGCTTCAAACGGTGACATCTTCATACTAGCTTGATAACTGTTGTTATAGGAAAACTCCGCATAAGGTAAGTTCTTGTCCCAACTCCTATTGTTTTTGAGTGCACATGCCCTTAACATATCTTCAAGGATCTGATTGGTTCTCTCCGTCTGCCCGTCAGTTTGGGGATGATAGGCAGAACTAAAGTTCAGATGGGTTCCCATGGTTTCATGCAACTTTTGCGAAAACCTCGAGGTGAACTGTGTCCCTCGGTACGACACTATCTTCTTTGGCACTCCATGGTAACACACAATCCTTGACATGTACAATTCTGCCAATTTGGATCCGCTGTAGCTTTCTTTCACCGGAATGAAATGAGCTACCTTGGTTAGCCTATCAATAATGACCCATATTGAATCATACCCGGATTGGGTTCTAGGCAATCCCACGACAAAATCCATGCTGATTTCTTCCCACTTCCATTCAGGCACTTTGAGTGGTTGCAATAATCCCGCGGGTCGTTGATGTTCTGCTTTCACCAACTGACATGTGTCACATAGGGCAACATGTTCCGCGACATCTCGCTTCATGCCATACCACCAATACCCGCCTTTGAGGTCCTGGTACATCTTCGTACTCCCAGGATGAATGGAATAGTCGGAATCATGAGCCTCCTTCAAAATTAATTCACGGATCTCCTTCACTTCTGGCACACAGATCCTTTTCCCGTGCCACACCGTTCCTTGTTCATCCTCTCTAAAACCAGGAGCTTTATTTTCCTTAATGAGCTGTCTGATCTCTTGTATCTTCTCATCATTCTTTTGGCCCTCGCATATGTCTCGCTCAAGTGTGGAGTCCACTTCCATGGCGATGGCTTCACCACTATTTACTAGACATAGATTGAGTCTTATAACCTCGTCCTTCAATTCTGCAGGCATGTCCCTCAAGCTCAACTTATTGACCTGCTCTTTCCGACTCAAAGCATCAGCCACGACGTTTGCTTTTCCGGGATGATAGTTGATGCCCACATCAAAGTCATTGATTAGCTCTAACCATCTCCTTTGTCTGAGGTTGAGATCTGGCTGTGTGAATATGTACTTCAAACTCTTATGATCCGTATATATCTCTGTCCTCTTCCCCATCAAATAGTGCCGCCAAATTTTCAACGCGTGTACCACTGCAGCTAGTTCTAGGTCATGTGTAGGATAGTTCTTCTCGTGCTTCCGAAGCTGCCGGGATGCATATGCCACGACATGTCCTTCTTGCATGAGAACACATCCCAACCCATTTCCAGAGGCATCGCAGTACACTGTGAAATTCTTCTGCATATCTGGCATAACCAACACTGGGGCTGTTGTCAATCTCTTCTTTAACTCCTGAAAGCTCGTCTCGCACTGTGGCGTCCAGGTGAATGTGATTCCCTTTTCCAACAGTTTGGTGAGAGGTCTCGAGATCTTGTAGAATCCCTCAATAAACCGTCGATAGTATCCAGCCAATCCCAAAAAGCTTCGAACTTCCCCGACATTTTCAGGGGTCTTCCACTTCTGGATGTCCTCGATTTTGGCGGGATCTACGGAGATTCCTCCCTCCGAGATTATATGTCCTAAAAAGGGAACTCTCTTCAGCCAAAACTCACACTTGCTCAACTTGGCATATAGTTGGTGTTCTCTCAACCTCTGCAACACCAACCTTAGATGTTTCTCATGTTCTTCTTCATCTTTGGAGAATACGAGAATATCATCTATGAAAACCACCACAAATTTGTCCAGATATTCCATGAATACCTTTTTCATGAGATACATGAAATATGCCGGGGCATTGGTTAGCCCGAAAGGCATGACAGTGTATTCATACAGTCCGTACCGAGATACGAAAGCTGTCTTGGGAATATCAGATTGCCTTATCTTAAGTTGGTGGTACCCCGACCTGAGATCAATTTTTGAGAACACACAAGCTCCCCTCAACTGATCGAACAAGTCTTCAATGCGGGGTAATGGGTACTTGTTTTTTATGGTTACCTCATTCAAGGCACGGTAATCCACGCATAACCTTTGGGTTCCGTCTTTCTTGGGCACAAATATCACCGGAGCTCCCCATGGTGAGGAACTAGGGCGAATATACCCCTTCAACGTCAATTCTCTCAAATGATCCTTGAGCTCTGCTAGCTGCTTGGAGTCCATTCGATAAGGTCTCTTGTATATCGGGGTTGTTCCCGGTACTAGCTCAATTGCGAATTCCACGTCACGGTCGGGAGGCATACCTGGCAATTCCTCCGGAAAAACATCTGGATATTCCCTGATAGTCCTGATTTCCTCAACTTTCACCTCCACTTGATTTAATTTAATGTCCCTCCTAGGCTCGTGTATCGTTATGAACTTTACTCTTGTGCCATTGGGGTGAGTTAGTTCCACCGTTCTGGTCGAACAATGGATGATTCCTTTATGTTTGGTCAACCAATCCATACCCAAAATAATATCTATCCCTTGTGAATCTATCACTATGAGGTTAGCCGTAAATACTACCCCATTAATGTCTAGGCTCACTTTGGGACACACTTGTCTTGTCCTTATTTCTCCACCTGGAGAGTTTACCGCTAGCATATGGTTCATTTGTGTGGTTGCTAGGTCATGCTTCTTAACAAACCCTTGAGCAATGAACGAGTGGGTAGCACCAGAATCAAACAGCAGAGTTGCAAGGTGTAAATTGGCAGGAAACTTACCAACTACCACGTCGGGCGCCTCTTGTGCTTCCTCCATAGTGACGTGGTTCACCCGTCCTCTCATTACATTCTGCTGTTGTGACTGCGCGGGCTTCTTCTTTGGGCACTTATGGGCATAGTGCCCCACTTCACCACAGCTAAAACATTGCACCCCAACCTTAGGTGCTTGGCCTTTGTTGTCTTGGGGTTGGTTCGGGGGTCCTTGCACTGCTGGTCGAGGTGGATATGCGGGGCGAGGCTGCTGCAAAAACTGACGTTGCGGCTGTGCTGGTGCCGCGGGTGGCCTGTAGTTTGGGTTGTACCCTCTTGGCGCTGAATAGGGTACCGCAGCACGGCTCGTCTGCCCCGTAGGTTGCTGCATCATACGTGGGCGGGTGTTGCTCCCTGAGGCCTGATGTGACCACCCCGCCTTCCTCTTATTCTCATTTTCCAGGGCCTTTAGCTTTCTTTCCACCACAAACGCTCTGTCCACCATCTTTTGAAAACTTTCATACTCATTGGAGGACATGGCACACTGCATCTCTGCGGTAAGTCCTTCCACGAAACAATCTTGTTTCTGCTCATCAGTCTCTATGTCTCGTGGAGCATAACGGGATAATTGAGTAAATTTAGTGAGGTATTCCCTCACCGTCATGTTTCCCTGCTGCAGTCCCAAAAACTCCTTTCTCTTATTTTTGAGTTCACCTCTTGGGATGTAGTGGTTGCGGAAGCTACGCTTGAACTCTTCCCAAGTGATGTTCTCAGGGTCATGATGGGCGGCCATGTAGGCGGTCCACCAATCAGCAGCAGGTCCCTGCAATTGATGAGAGGCAAACAGCACCCTCTCATACCCTTGGCATTGGATTATCCTCATCTTACTTTCGATGGTCTTCAGCCAATCATCTGCCTCCAGAGGTTCAGAAGCACTTGCAAACTTTGGAGGTTGAGTTCCTAGAAACTCACTCAACCTTGGTTGGCGTGGTGCAGCTTGTGGAGGTGGAACTTGATGCAAGTTGGCCACCACTTGAGTCAAGTTCTGGATAAGCTGATTTTGATTCTCCAGCATTTGATGGAGAGGATCAACTTCTTCATGGCGACCACCCCCGTCCTGGCCTCCAGAAAGATGAGGGTTGCATGCCTCATCATTGTTGTTGGCGGGGTTGGCAGCACATCCTTTTCCTCTTCCGGCCATCTGGCAGAATCAACAAATGTTAATTTGATACCATTTAGTATCATCTTACTACTTTCATTTGTTGGTGCTTTGAGGTGTTGAGGCTTTGTTAAAATTTTACGAGGGTTTATATCTCACTCCAAATAAATGCACTATTATTTCCTGTGGGTTCACACACCAAAGCAAAAGAATCTGAAGACGAGGCTGTGGACAATTGCTCATGGCTTCCACATCTCACGTCACACACCAAGCATTACCACACCATTAACTACGTAACGACTCGACTACTCGACCTCTTGCTAGCTAGGGGAAAGACTCTACACTACTCGTCCTCTTGAGCTGGCTCCTCTGGATCTTCCTCCTCATTTCGGCTGCCTTCCGACTCTGCTTTGGGTGGGGAGGCTGCTGGTGGAGAAGTGCGACGACGCCTGATTGCTCGGCGATCCGGGGAGTCAGGAGTCCATGGATCACTCACGGTGACACACAGTTCATTCCCATCTCCTCTTTCTCTCGCCTTTAAGCAAGCTATCAGCAACGCCTCCGTTTCCTTCAGGGTGTCTCGGACATCCTGAAGCTCTTGTTGACACTCCTGCAGCCGAGTGCTGAGCATAGCAGCATCCTCCAAGCACAAGTCCATGTGCTCATGGGAAGTCCCTTGCTGCACCGGTGGGTACTTGTACTCCGTGGTACCACTCTCACGTTGGAGGACATACATGTACTCAGTTTTGTCCAAGTGGCGACGATAGATGTGACTCTGGCAGGTGATGGCCTCCCAGGTGACATCTTTCTCCGCGTCAACTTGTGTTGCTCGACAAGCTGGAGAGTGGTGAATCTTAAGCAGCTGATTTTCGTGTATAATCCTCATCTCCGAACTCCATTCTTCCCTCTTCTCACGGATGGTCCTGGTGGAGTTGTAGTGGATGATCAGCCTGCCCGTATGCCGGCGGCTTCGAGCATACGTCGAAGACGGCGCAACAAATCTCCTACTGCCAATCCGTAGGAAAGGTACGTCACTGGACGACTCTCCTCTCTTTCGGCAAGGGCAACTACGGGAACTCTCCCTCCTGTGGACTTACGAGCGGTGCGAATCATGCGAACCATCTAAAAACAAAAGAATTTAAAATTAGGTTAGATAAATTCTCAAACAAAAATCCTATTTTGAATGAAAGTTGGGGTAAGATGAAGAAAATGACTCCTTTAATAACACTTTTCCACCCACACCTTGGAAAATAGTTTTTAAGAAAATAGGGCTCTTAAATACGTCCATTTCTACCTAGGTCCACGTTCCTACGGGCAACCTTGGCTCTGATACCACCTCTGTCACACCCGGTTTTTCCGAAGAAACAACCAAGTGAATATCACATGTATGCCAGGATCATTTTCTCATACATGTGATGACAAATAGTGAAGCATCATTTATTACAAGCCAGGTGTCGAATATAAATAAGTCTTACATCGCAAATGTCTCAATGGACACTAATGCTTCATCACAAGTAAATAAACTAGCAGCGGAATATTATTCTTTAGGGCTCCATCATAGGCGTTGCCCGGGGGTCTTCATGAACCTAAAAGCCTTCCTCGGGTCCAAAATCTTGGTCATTATACACCACCTCATTATCTTGACCTGAGCAGCAATATAAACCAACAAATATGCAAGGTTGAGTACCAATGGTACTCAGCAAGTGTGGGAAAATCATATCATGCATGGCTAGAACAAGGAGAGGTTGAACTCATGGTTAAAGCACTACGCAATTAACACCTATCACCTTAGCTTATTAAGCACCTACATTACTACAGAGGTAAAATGGTCCAAATCTCCCAACCCATTATCATAATCCAATAACCATAACCTCATTTCCAATGTTAAGCAACCCGCTTAACTTCCAAAACCATCATTCCTCTAATCATGAATAAGTCCAGGCCGCTCTTAACCGTGAGCACGGCTGTCAAGACAGTTTTGACTCTGCAGAGTTTGTACCACTGTACCCACAAGTAGTGATTTCATCCCCCGTTGCCGGGTGGACTAAAAGAACCTCCATTATGCCAGTGGCTACGATCCACATTCACACTTCCCAGGTGTGTGGCCAAGAGATCACTACGAAGCCTTTACAAAGGGATTCCCGACGAGCGTGGGCCCACTGAGGTTTCACCCCTAACAGAATACAAGAGGCTCCAACCCCGCTGCAGTGGCCCCCTCTTGAGCCTTGCGGTTCATACGGTAGTCCAGCTGACACCTACTCCCCGCACCATCCAACACACCCATACTACGCCGGGGATACACCTAATTAATTGGCCAAGCTGCCCCATCTCAGCATGTGGTTGGCACTGTAAAGCCGGGTTACATGCTCCATGAACCGGTCCTTAGGATCCAGGCAAGTACTAAACACAAACCCAAGTCTCGTGCACCCAGCACACAACCAAAACATCCAACTTGCCTTGATCCCTACCTCTACATAATCTCACAATGTCTCATTCAAGAGTATGGTAATATAAACTGATGATCTCATATCCCAAATATCCCATTCTAAGCATGGCTAAGCAAATGCATGTAAATAAATGACAAAATAAATCCCAACCCAAGCTACAAGGAAACAAGGTAATGCAATTCTAGGGAAACTTTCCTAGCATGGGTTTCATATTTCATTTGACAATGCAAATAATTCTATCTACACATCCTAGCATATGATCAAAGTGGTCAAGGACACTTGCCTCCTTCTTGCTGCTCTTGAAATGGGTAGTCCTGATCTTGGAAAGGAATAACTTGCTCTTGAACAGGTTCTACTTCATACCATCACACATAGCAAAAGAAAAACAACAATCATAAGACATAGTTCACACTTCCACTTCATACAAACCACACATTCATATTTATGAAATTCATTTACCATTATATGTGTTGTGGCTACTTTATGTGTGTTGAGATGTGGCTTGCATGCACTTTTAACCATGTGTATATGATTCCTACTTTTGTGTCCACCTTTATACTTACATACTATTTATATGGGTTTCCAATAAATTTCTTATATTCAACTACTTCACCTTTTTACTACCAAGTGTGTATGAAAAGTATTATTCTTCCCCATATGTGCCTTCATAATTTCTACCAACCCTAAACTGAATTCTTTGTATTTTAGAAACTCCATTTTTCATTTACTAGTTGCTATATTTTCAGATTTATATTCCTATGCATAATTGTGTATTTTATTATTAAATTAGTAATACACATCACCTAAACAGATTAGGTTCTGGTCCCAAATAATTTAAAATCATATTTTGACCTTGGCCTCTGATGTAAACTATTTCATAATTATTTTCCCTATTTTTCTATAACTATCCTTTACTTAAAAAAATGTGTCCCTATACTAATAAATGTGAATAATAGATAAAACAGATTTATTTCAGCCCAAAAATATATTTTTATCTCACTCCAAAGTTTCCTAAGTACTGAGAAAGTTTTTAATTAATTTTGACAATTATGTTTGTCCCCCTTTTTAATTTTTAACCACTAGTTACATATTCAATTTTCTAAATTAAATACTAAACAGGGCTAAAATAATGAATTCACCCCATTACAGGGTCTATAATATTATTTTCATAATTTCCAGGGGTCTAGCTACACTTATCAGAGGTGTTTTTCTTAATTTCTATTAAGTCCAGGGGCTAAAACTGATTTTTAAATGAATTTACATGATTTTCTGAAGTTCCAGGGGCTAGATCTGAAGTTTCCGGGGCTAGCTCTCAATTCCAGAGAACCCCAGGGGGTAGCACGTAAGAATTCCAGTCTTTATAATGCGGGGCCGATGTGGTCCGTCCGATTTTAAACCGACGGCTGAGATTATAAGATCGAACCGGTACGCGGGGTTTTAAAGTCTACCGTGCGATTTAAAATAAACGGCGCACAAGCGGCCACGTCGCTCCGATCGAGCGCGGGCGGCGCTGCCGGCGGCGCACGGCGGCGGGAAGCGGCGATCTCGCCGGAAAGTTTCGGATCCTCAAGAATTCTGCCTAGAACTGTGATCTTATGGCCTAGATCGGTAGAGGGGAGGTCAGGGATCTCACCTCGGGGGTTTTCTCGAGCTCGGGGGTCCTGGAAAGTGATCGGCGGCGAGGTCCAAGGCAAAACCACGGCGAAGCTCGTCGGCGCTGGATTTACACCGTAAGTCTTCGGGTTTTCTGTACCTGCAAAGTTCCCCGGAGGCGGTGGATCAAAACCAGCGAGTTAGATCAGAGTTTCCGAGCTTAGATCGGCCAGAATTCACCGGCGAAGTCTCGGTGCTCACTGGAGTGAAAATCGGCGATCGCGTGGGAAAAACTGATCGGATCGGGGGTTTTTATAGCCGGGGGAGGGCGGTGGGTCTGTTGTGATCGAGTTGGAGTCCTCTGGGACCAGAATTCGGGCGACGGGACGCGGTTTTCCGGTCGGTTGCGATTTCGCGCGCTCGGGGGAAAAGTCCGGGGTCGCGGGGCTCGGGGTTAGGGATGACAGGTGGGTCCCACCCGTCGGTGAGAGGCAGCGCGGCGCGCGCGGGGGCGGGCTGGCGCGGGAGTAGCTGGGTTTGAGTTGGAAAGGAACATACCAATTGCGACGTCCTCAGCCTGTTGTGCTTCCTCAGAAGTGACATGGTTAACGTGGCCACGAGCATAGTTCTGCGGTCCACGGTTCCCTTGGTTGTCCCCTCCGTTTGGTCGCTGATTCTGCTTGGGCACGTTACCTTGCTGTCCAGGGCCTCTCTTCGGGCACTGGTTAGCGAAGTGGCCTACTTCCCCGCATGCAAAGCATGCCCTGTTGCCTACGGCAGCAGGTACGTTGGGGCGGGGGTTTTGAACAGGAGCGCCATTGTTAGGCCGGGGTGCAGGAGGCATGGGCACACGAGGTGCCGGTGCAACAAACCATTGCTGTGGTGGCTGACCAGGGCGGTACGTAGGAGTGGTTGGTCCATACTGCGGTGCAGGGGGCATGTACCTAGGTCGTACGTTGCTCCCTTGGGGCTGGTATGGCACCTTCCTTTTGCACTCGCGCTCAATTTCTCGGATCTTGTTTTCCACCACAATAGCCTTATCAACCAGCTTCTGGAAGCTTACGTAGTCATTGTTGAGGAGCTGAACTTGGATCTCATTGTTCAACCCTCTCATGAACAGGTACTGCTTCCTCTGATCTGAGTTGACATCTTCGGGGGCATACCGGGACAGTTGTATGAACTTGTTGAGATATTCGTTCACACTTTTCTGCCCTTGGCGGAGACCTTCAAACTCCTGCCTCTTGAGCATCATTACGCCAACAGGAATGTAGTGGGAGCGGAAATTTTCCTTGAACTCAGTCCAAGTGATTGTCTCCGGGTTGGCATGGGCGTTGCTCAAGGCATCCCACCAGTCAGCAGCTGCTCCCATCAGTTGGTGCGACGCAAAGAGAACCTTCTCTCGGTCGTTGCACTGAACAATGGCAAGCTTCTTCTCCATGGATTTCAACCAATCATCGGCCTCCATTGGATCGCTTGCTTGAGCAAAGGTGGGTGGTCGAGTCCTCATGAACTCTCCCAGCCTGTTATGAGCCGGCGGTGGTGGTGGCGGTTATGCCGGAACGGGGTGTTGGTTGGCCTGCAACTGACCCAAAGTTTGGATCATGGTTTGCATAAGCTGGTTTTGCATGGCCATCAACCTTTCTAGGTTGTTTTCGCCAGCTCTGAGGTTAGCAAGAACTTCCTCGTGGTCATCTTCCTGGATGTTCCTTCGGCTAGCGTTTCCTCTCACTATCTGTGAGAGAGAACGAAATAGTAATAGAAGGTTAGAAAGTTAGATAGGTCCTTTCAACTATATGCATCAAGGTGAGTTGGACTATATATATTAGCCCTTATGAGGATGTGAGCAAGTGCCGAAACATCTCACACCTCCTTCTTCTTATGTGTGGATATGGACAACGTTTTTGAGACGTCCCACCACTCACACTAAGCATATATTCACAAATAATCATCACAAGGGCCCACTCAACATCCTATTCAAGGATGGTTTCCCTATGTCAAGGTGGTTTTAAAGGCCAATCTAAGCTATTCACCCTAATATGCTTCCTTTGGCCCGCGTGGCTTAGCTATCTGTGATTTCTATTTAGGGGTGTAACTTGCCGTTAACCCGTGATTCAAATATCAATCTAAGGTTTCTATCTAGGCGTGTAACCTACTGTCAACCCGTGGCTCTGATACCAATCTGTGACGCCCTCAATTCTGTGGAAAACCACGAAACCGAGAACTAATGCATATGTGTGCCTAGGATGTTCATCACACATACACATACGTTCCACAAACTGAATTCAGATTATATATTACCACGAATAACAGAGTTTATTACAATCACCTCATGAGTCTTGGACTCATGCTCACAGCGGAAGTCTTTATTTCTACGCAGCGGAAATCTTTATCTAAATGCGGAAGCAAAAACTAATGCGGAAGCAAAACTAAGCAGAAGTGGCTCCATCTCTACTCCCTCCACAGGCAAGGTTGAGAACAGATCACACGCCATAATGCTCTACTTGATCTTCATAGTAGTTTTCTCTTGCTGTTGATGAAGAAATAATAATGCAAGTTTGAGCACAATGATGTACTCAGCAAGTGCGGGAATAACACATGATATGCAGCTCATAAACAAGGTAGGTATAAAAGGCTTATTTGCAGAAAAGCAAATTTATAAAATCATGATAAAACAGCAACTTAACTTTAGATGAATGTAGTCCCAGCATGTATTAAATTACCAACATACCTCCATCACTTCCCATGTTCCATCCGAACATTAACCAATCCTTTACTCATACTCACGAATATCTCCTCGTATTCGCTACCATCTCATCTCATAAAACAACCTCATCTCGCACTGAGACCAATCTCATGTTATGACCCACCAGTCATGCAAACATCTCATCATCCGGACTCAACAATCTCAAACCGAACCACAATCAATATCCATAACCAAGAACCTTTCCAATGACCATTCCAATAACCATCCCAGTAAACATCCCATCTAATCATGGCAGTTTAGCCAGGTGCTCGTGACCGTAAGCTCGGCTATCATGATAGTTTTAATAACTATGCAGAGTTTGCACCTCTTTACCCACAAATTTGTGATTTCGTCACCTGTCGGCGACTGCAGAACCTCCATTATACCACTACACAACCGTCGGTGTATGGTCAAGAGATCACAAAATAGCCTTTACAAAGGGGTTACTAGATGTATGGACTCACTAAGGTTTCACCGGCAGGCTAGAATCTCCAATTCTCCCACCCACGGGCCCCCTCTTGTGCCATGCAGTTCCCAGGGCAGTCCTCACTCGACTCCCATTCCCCGCGCCTTCCACAGTCCATAACACTCTAGCAACTTACCTAATTACTCAGCTAAGCCGCACCCATACTTGGCCTTGTGGTGGCACTGTTATCCTGGCATGTGCATGCATGAACCGGTCCTTAGATCTACGGCAAGTAAAACCACCATCTCATGCTACCTCCTTCACAAACCAGGCTTGCCTAGATCCCCCTCCGATCCATGTTCATTAACCTCATCAGTTTCTCATTATCATTACGAGTGCAGTTAGCTAGACACATCTATCTCGCTTCCCAATCCCATGGACTCAGCGAAGCATAAAGCAAAAACCATACCCGACTCATAAACTTCCCAAGCGACAAGGATGGTTTAACCAAAACTAGTAAACTCCTATAAAAAAGAGGTTTCCCATCATGTTTGACTCAGCACGCACACCTTTTCGCAAAACAAAACAGTTTTACCCAAAACATAGGATCAACATGGTCAAGGAGCACTTGCCTTGTTCTTCGGTTCCGGTTGTTCTTGGATCTCAAAACCTGGTAGCTGCAGTTCATCTTAGACAGGTCCCTGAGCTTGTCCCGCTATGTAGGATCATGTGTATACAAGATTCACAGCAATCAATATCATGCACAATCCTTAAACTAGATGCGATGATGTACATGCATGCTATCCTATGATTAGTCTTTTATTAGATTGATCTGTACGTGTTCTTGCATGGCTTGCATGGTCAGAGGTGTTCATATCAAAGACGAACGGGTCGATGATCCTGTCTTTAGATCAAACTGATCATCTGCACCCTTGGACGCGCTGGTGATCGGTGCTGCTCACCCCCGAGCCACAGCCCGAGTGTTTGCTCACAGGCGGCGAATTTCCAGTTTTCCCTTTCCTCGGTACAGACCGACCTTCGGGTGCGTTTCTGTCGAATTCACACTCTAGAAAGGATTAGGGGGCCTCAATCCGCTCCCACACAAACTAGACCCAGTAGCGCACAAGTTGCCTTCACAACCTTTTGCCTAAGAACCCCTGTACCCGGCGTATTTCGAAGTTTGCCGACGGCGGAGCATGCGGGAAGCATCGGGCGCATGGTGAGGGCCTACTTTGGGCCTCCCCCGAGCTGCTTCAAGCTCATGTCGACCTTCCCTAAGGTCCACTGATGCTCCCCGACCGGTTGCTCGAGTAGTTGAGATGCTAAGGAGGTCGGTCGACACGGCCAAAGTCTTCCCGAGGCGGCTGCTCGTCGCCGACCATGTACCGGCCATTTTCATGACGAGCTGAGCTCGGAATCATGTTCCCCGAGTGAAAGTAGGCAGGGGCGGCCGGAATCATGAAGCTTGGAGCTCCACAGAGGCTGCCGGCGAGCTCTCCGGCGAGGTACCCCGGCGGCAGAGCGCGGGCGGCGGGGGGTAGACGAAGGGGGTGGACCCCAGCCGTCAGCGGCAGATATTTTAAATCGGGATCGGGCTGCGGCTTGGATCCGGTGTGCTGGCACGCAAAAACCCCATAGACCCCGGTGTGTCGACGCCTCAGCGCGCAACACGTGTCCCCGTGGCCCACCGGCAGATTTAAACATTTCCCCGATTTTCAGATTTCATTCAAACTTCAAATCCTCATAACTTGGGCTAGGAAGCTCCAAATCGAGTGAACCAAATTTTGTTGGATTCAGATCTCTGAGTACTTTCCAACAAATCAAGTTTCACTTCATGAAAATCCTTAAGTCTCCAGAATTAATTCCTCAAAGTTTAAACTATTTGGAATTTTAACTGGAGAATCTCTTGGAGGAAAATTCTGAAATTTTGCTGGAATGTTCACCAAACTATCCCTGAACTACCCTAAAAATGTCATATACATTTGAACTCGTTTGATCCACCTAATGGTGTGATTAGTGAAACTGTTCCAGAGAAAATAGAAAATGTTCAGAAACATTTTCAGAATTTTCTCTGAAATTGTTTAGCTCATATCCTTAGCTAGGAACCTTCAAATTAAGTGAGACCAACTCCATTAGAACCCTCTGAAAATCTAGTTTTCAGAAAGTCATGGCTTGTTCCATGAAAACCCCTAGAACACCCTAAGAGATCCAATTAAGATCAAGGACATAATTAATTGTAGAGAGCTCAAATGAGCTTTGCTGCAACTAAAACTTGCCAAGTCTCTGTTTAGGTTGTAACCAAGCCACAGTAAAAGTTTCACAGTCTTTGGGTCTGTCTAGTGAGACTTAGAAGGTTCACAGGTTAAAACTCAATTCAAATGCATTTAATTAATACATGTACTTCTTATATCATGTAGTCGCTAAGGTCGAGGAGGAACCCGAAGTCCTAGACTTCGTTACTCCAGAGGAGCAGCTAGCCTACGACCAAGAGGAGCAAGGCAAGCTCCGGTTTGCATTAACCTTTTTACAAATTTTTCTTGTTTTGAGCACTTACTTGAGTATCAATATTTCTTGCACTGAAGTCTTGTTTGAAAATCCAATTGCATAGCCAAGAAAACCATGGGTTGGGATTAGGATTGCAAACCCCGTTAGCTACTGCAATGCTAAGATAGTGTAGGATTCGGTACAAGTCGAGTAGTTGGAACTACTCGCGAGCATAGACTAGAGGCACTCAACTCGGGTAGAGATAGCACATGATACACATGGCAAGAAAAATGAGACCGAGCGGAGAGTAAGGGCAGCAGGACTTTGGGGCCTGTGTGCTATAGCTCCGCTTGTGTCGATTGAGGACCGACCGTGTGCGGGCCTGTTGAACAAGCTAGAACAGTACCGAAGACCTACCGGCTATATGGGAACCGGGAAACCGATGTAACTCGGGTAGCTGGGTATTGAGGCATTGCCCGTCGTTCATAGGGTAGGTTGAGAGCTTGAGGTGTAAATCGGCTGGCGGCACTGAGATGCGCGTGCAGAGCCCTCTTGCTCGGGACGATAGGACCGGTTCAATATTTGGCTGACGGGCGAAAGGTGGTTGCGTACGACGTCCGTGATGGTTGCTGTAGGCAACATCGAGTACGGGCGTACGTGACAGGTTATTCGGGTAACCCTGCAGGTGTAAATCGATTATAATCGCCGTCCCTCCGGTCAGTGAGTACCACTTGTTCACTGTAACGTGACGTAGAAAGAACATGCTAGTTACATGTTAAAATGTTGCTGATTGAAAGATGGACTTGATTGTTAATGATTGCTGTAGGTTAGAGCTAATTAAAGTTCCATTCAACTTTGGGCAAAGTACATTAGAGAAATACGTTTCTTGTTTGATTGCGGCTCTCTCATGTGCCTTAGCGTAAGGTTCTCCACAACCTGCTGCTAAAACTTGAAAGTAAGGTCCCACTAATTAGGCGAGTCCTTTGCAACTTGTTTTTATCTCATGTACCCATCACCCCTCATGTAGAAGTTCCATGTTTAGGAGGGACGGGTCAGTCTTGCTGAGCCTTCGTGCTCACTGCTTGTGTTTGAAGCTTTTGCAGGGTTCTATGAGGAAGGGACTCCCGAGGAGGAGACGGAACCCCAGGAGGGGAACCCCATCGAGTGGGAGTCATGCACGCCGCCGTGTTAGTGTGCGTGCGTGCTAGCAAGGACATGTTCACAGGCTGAACGTGAACTTGATGCATAGTCTACGCCCGCGAGTGTAGACTGGATCTATTTTGGATGTAAAAATGTTCATAAACCACTTTATGTAATAAAAGTTTTGCTTCCGCTTTGTACCTTTGATGTGTTTATTCGGTGCTGTGCAACGCAGCACCCCTCAGCGTGATCCTGGCTCGACAAGACCGTGGGGTCGTGTCAGGAGAGTCCCTCTCCAGAGGCATCACTGCTGCTCCTCCGAATGCCACACCAACAACTTTCGCATCGGCCTAAGCTCTGCCGACTGGGTGTAGAGCGGCGGAGGCAGGTTGGAAGCCATGGCCGACGGAGGCGAAAGAACTTGGGGGCTGAGAACGCTTGAGCGCTCAGAGGACTCTAGAGGGCTCAGGCGTGGGGAAGTGCGAAGGGAAGCCTGCTATGCAGATGAGATCCCCTTTTTAACTTCCCAGACGCGATTCAAAGCGATTCAAAACTCTTCGAATACGCTGCTTGGGACAACCACTTCAGCTCCAAGCCCTGGAGTCGATGACATGTAGGCCCAGGCCATCCTGCGGAAGCGGTAGACCAAGAAGTCGGACCCCAGGCGGAGAACCCAGCGGTTCCCGAAAAGGCGCTGCAATGTGCAGAAGTGGCAGCCTTGGGAACTGCCGTAGTAAAAGCAGCCATCAAGCAGGGCTCACGCCCCCATGATCCCACGACTGTTCGTGCTCCAGCAACGGTCAAAGCGGGTCTTCGAGAAGGTGCGCGAAGTAGAAGAGACGGGGGCTCCACCTCGAGCTTGTTATCTCCCCCGAGATGGGCCCGGGGGCCACTGTCGGTACCCTCAATATGGGGTAGCCCCACGCACAGGGGAAATCGCCTAAGGACTTTGCCCCCTCCGTAGGGGCAAGCTCCTAAAGCCCCACATGTCCTGCGGGGTCGGACCTCCCTCTCCTCAGAGGACGGCTCCGGGCCCGCCACGTGGCCGGTAGAGCCGGACCTCCCTTCTCTGCAGGGAGAGCTCCGAAGGCTCCACGTGTCCAGAGGGGCCGGACCTCCCTCTCCTCAGAGGAGAGCTCCGGGCCCGCCACATGGCCAGCAGAGCCGGACCTCCCTCCTCCGTGAGGAGAGCTCCAAAGGCCCCACGTGTCCAGCGGGGCCGGACCTCCTTCTCCTCAGAGGAGAGCTCCGGGACCGCCACGTGGCCAGCAGAGCCGGACCTCCCCCCTCCGCGGGGAGAGCTCCAAAGGCCTCACGTGTCCCATGGGGTCGGACCTCCCTCTCCTCAGAGGAGAGCTCCGGGCCCGCCACGTGGCCGCAGAACAGCGCTACCTGCCCTCGCGCGGTAGGCAGGAAGAGTAAAGACGCGCCATACCTTGTCCGTACAAGGTATTCAAGGCACGCACCTTCCCAAGATGCGGAGACGCGGATCACGCCACTGTCAGGTGTTGTTGTGCCTAGTCGCATCGCAGTGAAGACTGGCACGCCGCGTCAGAAGTTGTACACCATTAAACACAGCGATAAGACATCCCCTGCCACCCCTGCCATCATCAACCACTACGCCTAGCTTGCAGCGTGGGCAGGGCGGCAAGACGAAGACTCAGAGGCCCTCGCCAGAGACAGCTACTGGCGTAGCTGCAGGATACGGTAGATGGCAGGCAATCTCCCCGGGACCACCTGTCAGGTCCCGGGCCTACCTTGTAAGCCGCCCGAGCCTTGGACTATAAAAGGCTCGGGTAGGCAACGTTAGAAGGGGTTTGAACTCTGTTCGGTTTGCCACTTAGCACACTCACACTCAGGGTTCACGCTCACGCAAGTACGCGCCCTGAATCAGCATTCTAGCACTCAGCTCATCCTCAAGCTCGGAACTCTGGTTCTGAGCATCAGGCAATACAACGAGCACCTCTGCTCACCGTGGACATAGGGTTTTATGCTCCGGTGGCCTGAACCACGTAAAAAACCCATTGTTTTCATCTGTTTCCTTCGTCCAGTACAGCGAGACTCACGTGGGGGGACTAGCCCCTCCAAAAAAGAACCTCCATGGGCTGTCCAGTGCAGGCCCGGGGGAAGTGTTGACAGCTACACTTTGACATTATTCATGAGCAAAGTTGAGAAAGATTAATGTCTGGTTGAGACATGGAAAAGGGATGAATCATAATGGAGGTATGTTAATGTTTAAGTACATGTTGGGATTACATTCACTTAAAGCTAAGTTGCTGTTTTTATCGTGTTTTGAGAAATAAACTTTCCTTTCTGCAATGAGCCTTTTTATACCTTCCATGTTATGAGTTACATATCATATTTTCCCGCACTTGCTGAGTACATCATGTACTCAAACTTGCATTATCATACATCATCAGCAACAGGAGAGGAGTGCTATGAAGACCCTGTGGAGTACTAGGAGTGTGATACACCGTCAACTTGCCTGTGGGGATGGAGTAGAGATGGAGCCGCTGCTGCTGCTTAGATTGCTTCCGCACTAGTTAGAAGACTTCCGCTGCTAGAATAAAGACTTCCGCTGCTAGAATAAGATTTCCGCTGCTAGCATGAGTCCAAGACTCATGAAACATTGTAATAAACCCTGTTATTCGTGGTTTGATATATTCTGAATTCAGTTTGTGAAGTATATGTGTATGTGTGATGAACATTCTGGGCACACATACACATCAGTTCTCGGTTCTGTGTTCTACAGAAACGAGGGCGTCACAGATTGGTATCAGAGCCACGGTTAACAGTAGGTCACATGCCTAGATAGAAAGCACAGATTAGTATCAACCTGTCACGTTTGACAGTAGGTCACAAGCCTAGATAGAAAACACAAGTTGGTATCAGCACAGATTGGTATCAACCTACCACGGTTGATCGTAGGTCACACATCTAGATAGAGATCACAAATTGGTATAGATACCATAGTTGATCATAGGCCACAAGCCTAGGTAAGACCACAAGTTGGTATCAGTCCACGTTGACGGTAGGACGCACCCCTACTCACAGATTGGTATTAGAAGCCACGCTGACCATAGGATGCAAGCTTAGGTAAAATGCATAGATTGGCATTGGAACCACCTTGACTATAGGACTCCCATCGAATAAGCCTTGAATAGGAGTTGTGTGCTGAGCTTTGTGATAATTGTTTGTGCTTGAGTGCTTAGTGTTAGTTGTGGGACGTTTCAGCATTGTCCATATCCACACATAGTAGAGAGATGTGAGATGCTTCGGCACTTATTCACATCCTCATAAAGGCTAATATATGTAGCCCATCCACCTTGATGCATATAGCTAGGGGGATCCATCTAACCTTCTAACCTCTATTCTATCCAACTCTCTCTCACAGATGGTGAGAGGAAACGCCGGACGTCAAGGGAGGAACGTCCGTGGCAATCAAGAGGAGGACCACATCGAGGTTCCGCAAAATGACAACCCAGGGGCAGGTGAGAACAACCTGGAACGGTTGATGGCTATGCAGAATCAGCTTATGCAAACTATGATCCAAACTTTGGGTCAGCTGCAGGCCAACAACAACAATCCCGTTCCGGCACCACCGCCACCACCACCGCCACCACCGCCGGCTCACAACCGACTGGGAGAGTTCATGAGGACTCGACCACCTGCTTTTGCTCAAGCTAATGACCCCATGGAGGCTAACGACTGGTTGAAATCCATGGTGAAGAAGCTTGCCATAGTTTAGTGCAATGACCAAGAGAAGGTTCTCTTCGTGTCGCACCAACTCATGGGAGCAGCCTCTATCTGGTGGGATGCCCTTTGCAACACTCATGTCCACCTGGAGACTATTACTTGGACTGAGTTCAAGGAGAGTTTCTGCTCTCATTACATCCCTGCTTGTTTAATGATGCTCAAGAGACAGGAGTTCGAAGGTCTCCGCCAAGGACAGAAGAGCGTGAATGAGTACCTCAACAAGTTCACGCAACTGTCCCGGTATGCCCCCGAGGATGTCAACTCGGACCAACGGAAGCAGTACTTGTTCATGAGAGGGTTGAACAATGAAATCCATGTTCAGCTCCTCAACAATGACTATGCGAGCTTCCAGAAACTTGTTGACAAAGCTATAGTGGTTGAGAGCAAGATCCGAGAGATCGAGCGAGAGGGCAAAAGAAAGATGCCATACCAGCCACAAGGGAGTAATGTACGTCCTTGGTACACGCCCCCTGCTGCACCACAGTATGGATCGTCCACATCTACTTTTCTCCCTAATCAACCACCACAGCAACGTCCTTCCATGCAAGCACCTCGTGTGCCTTTACCTCCTGTGCCCCGAACAAATGTGGGCAATCCTGTTCAAAATCCCCGCCCCAACATACCTGCTGTCGTGGGCAACAAGGCATGCTTTGCATGCGGAGAGACGGGACACTTTGCGAGCCAGTGCCCGAGGAGAGGTCCTGGACAGCAAGGCAACGTGCCCAAGCAGAACCTACGGCCGAACGGAGGAGCCAATCAAGGAAACCGTGGACAGCAGAACTACGCTCGCGGCAACGTGAACCATGTCTCTGCTGAGGAAGCACAACAGGCTATGGACGTCGTGATTGGTATGTTCCTTCCCAACTTCAACCCAGCCACCATTCTATTTGATTCTGGAGCATCACTTTCATTAATATCATCCATGTATGTTGCCAAGTATAGTCTACCCATATCACACTTGAAATATACTATGTTGGTTAATTCTCCCGGTGGAGAGATGAGGACTAATATAGTATGTCTGAAAGTAAACCTTAAAATAAGGGGGGGGTAGACTTCCTTGCCAACCTCATTGTCTTGGATTCCCAAGGGCTTGACATAATACTCAGAATGGATTGGTTAAGCAACACAATGAAGTAATCCAATGTGCTGAAAGGAGCGTGCATTTGACAAATGAGCACGGTACCCGTATCGAGTTCGAGTCAGCCCAACCAGCAACCGAGAAGGCGACGTTGAACCACGTCAAAGAAGCAACAATGGAAAGCATTCCGGTGGTTCAAGAATTCTCGGACGTGTTCCCGGAAGAACTTCCAGGTATGCCACCTGACCAGGACATTCAGTTTTTGTGACACCCTCATCTCGGGTGTCAGCATATGTTCATGTTTTATGAAGAAGAAAAACATTTTAAGAAAATAAGGAACAGAGACAAGTATCAAAAGGATAGCCAATAATGCTCTCCGAGAGCACCGAAGGCAACTTCCACGGCCAGCAGACCACTGTAAAGGTCCCAAAATTATGAATACAAAGAAACACTTATTTGCAAAAGTTGGTTTCATGTGTATGAAATTTGGGACTTGTTAAAACTTTTCCCCACATGTGATAACACACATGAGGGTTTTCTTCACACAAGTTCAAATGTTTATTTGAAAACTTGGAACCCAAGATGGGTCTGAAACAAAGATGGGAAGTTCCCATAGGTGTGAGAAAACAAAAATCAGATTTGGAACAATTGTTCAAACTCAAAATTCAAATGAGAGCAACACTAGGAATTTCCAAACTGTTGTGCTACAAATCTCATTTGCAGCAGCCAAATTTAAAATCAGGTTTCAGAATTCCTTGGGTCCAAATTAGGGGGTGTGCAAAGTTTCATGATTTATGGAAATAAATTGCAACCCATTTTCCAAATTGGACTTTAAATGACAAAGAATTCAAACACTCATTTGAATTTGGATGAAACTTGCCCAATTATCCAAATGCATACCAGATTTGAATTCCCGCAATTGAATTCACTCAATATTCAAACTTGGGAGATATTTGGAGGGGGATAAGGAGGGACTGATAAGTGGGTCCCACATGTCATTGAGAGCACTGAAATTGCAAAAGATCTCAGTCCACAGTCTCTGTTTTGCTTTCCTCCCACGCGAAGCCGCCTTCGCTCCGCTCGACACCGAGCTCGGCCGACGCCTCCACCTCCTGCTGGGTTCTTCGTGCTGGAGAGCTGCTGGACGTCGGTGGCTACCGCCTCACTGCCTCTCCCGCCTCTTAACTGAAGCCACGGCGCTGTTCTTCTCTCTCTCGCACCGGAAGACAGAAAACACAGCCGCCGTGCTTCGATCGATCGGGAGCTCGGGAAATTCTAGTGAGCAGCGCCTCTGAGCAGCAAAACAACACTACCAACGTCCCCACGACCTCCTCGAGCCATCACCCAGTGTGTTCGTGCCCTCTACGCCGAGAACCTTGAGTTTCCGCGGCGGCCGAACACCCCGGCGGCGACGTGCTTCCGTGGACAGCCTCCTCCAGAAAGTTTCACGACCAAGCGAGGCCACTTTTGGACGCGCAGGAGCTCCGTGCAGCTTCCACCCGACGCACAGAGCCTGCCTCGACCTCTCAACGGCGAATTTTGAAGATCCTCTCTGGCCGGTGAAAACCAACCTTCCGGTATGATTCTGTAAAATTCCCGATCAATTGTTGTTTAGACACCACGAGACTTCGCACACACCGGCTAGACATGTAGGCGCACCAGTTCTCTTTTGAAACCTCGCATGAAACACCCTGTGCACGGTGCAATTTCAAGCTTTCCCAAGGCGGCTATGGCGGGAAGATGCGGGTGCATGGTGAACCCTAAGTTAGATCCATCTCCGAGCCATTTCCTTTCCAAGTCAATGATCCCTAATGTCCGATGGTGCTCTAGAGCATGGAAACCGGAGCCTAGAAGGCTTAGGGCGTCGGGGCGACGTCGCCGGACTTCGTCCGAACCGTTGCGCCGTCGCGGGCTAGTTTGGGGGCCCTACCGGCTCGAGCAAACCCCACCAGCGTGTTCCTCACGTTGAATTAGGGGCTAGCGGCGAGTTTCAGCAGTTGAGATGGCCGGACGACTGATCCCGGAGCTTCTCCGGCGAGCCCCGCGGCGGGATCGCGCGGGAGCGAGAGGTGGAAGACGACCCCCCCGGGCCCGCGTGTCAGCAACTCGGGGAAAACAGGCCGGATACTCTGTGGCACGGGATCGGCTGTGACAGCGCGGGAAATAATTCTGTAGCCCGTGTGGCACTTCCTCAGCAACTGACACGTGCCCCATGGCCCACAGTCAGGTTTAAACTTTTCCCCGGATTTATTCAAATTCCAGGTTTTTCCCCAAACTTTAGAAGAGCATAACTTTTGCTAGGAACCTCCAAATTTAGTGATTCAAATTGGGTTAGATTAAGATTGACAAACTCTATCCAAATATACAACCCAATTTGTATGAAAGTCTTTATTTAATTCTGGAAAATTCTTCAAAGCTTTTCAGCCAAATAATTGTAGAGGGAGTTTGGTTTATCCAAAAATCCTCAAATTTTTCCAGAATATTCATTAGGGTGTTATTAGGCTCCTGTAAAAGTTTCAGCTCATTTGGAGTTGATTTGATCAGGGTAATTCAGATTGTAATTTCCTGTATTCAAATGAATACAGAAAACATTTTCAGAGAATTTCCAAAACTTGTAAATTCAGTTCTGGGAAATTCTTAGCTCCAAAAATCCTAGAAAAATTCATGTAGACTCTATGAACTATAATTGAAATTGTGGTTCACTAAGTTTGACATGAACATGAGTGTTACCTCAGAATTAATTCATCTTTGACTAAACACTTAGAGAATTATTCTGAATAAACCACTCCATGAAATGTGCTAAATTTTGGTCCAGAGGACTTTCTTCTGACAAGGAACTCACATGAAAATTCTCAGCTCCATTAGAGCTCTGGATCACCACTGTCATGTGTGATCTCTTAAGGTGATCAACACTTAAGTGGGAAGAAGCACTCAACACTTGATCATAGTGTTTAAGCCCAACCCAAACCACTAGCACCAGTGTCATTTTAAATTCTTAAACAAAGTTCCAGTTTTAAAATGGTCATTAGATCTTATGAGCAAAAGCTTTTCAATTAAATACATATGCATGATCATATCGTGTAGCATATACGTGAAGAAGGTGAGAAGAACTTGAGGTGAAGATCAAGGAGGGAGGAAATCAAGTGATCAAGCTCCAAGTGATCGTCACTAACTGATTGTAACAGTAGTCACCTGCAAAACAGGCAAGCCCCGGTTTGCATTTGAACCGTTTTATAAAGCATTTTCATTTGTAGAGATCATAGCTTTGCATCGTTGATTGCATTACGTCTAGATGATATTGAAAACCCACTTGCATGCCCAGAAACACCTAAGAGAGAAAGGGTAGAATAGCAACTCCTCGAGGGAATTTGGCTACGCTAATGTTAGTAGGAAAGGTCCGGTAGAAGTCGAGTAGTTGGAATCTACTCGCGAGTTTAGGGCTGGTTTACTCGGAACGGGTCCGAATTAGAAAAGATGAGGAAAGTTCACACATAAGAAATGGAGACCGGGCAGGGAGGTTTAGATGCAGCAGGTTGCAGGTCGTGCGTGCATAGCCCTGCCTGTGTTGGTTAAGGCCCGTCCGTGCTTGGCCCTGTTGGACAAGTTTGAGTTGTGTACCGGGCACATACTGGCTATATGGGACCCAGGAAACCGATGTACCTTGGGAGATCCATAGTGGAACTTTTCCGACTGCCTTAGGCTTTCGGCGTCAGGGTAGCAGGAGGTACCTCGCTCAAGAACATACCACAGCGGGTATGTACCTTGAGGGAGCTTGCGTACTCGGGGCAGTTGGACTGCGTCCAATGTGGAAGATCTTGGGAAAGGTGGCCGCGTACAACGTCAGTCGAGGTTGCTGCCGGCAACTCGGAGTACGGGTGTACGTGTCGTGTAGTCCGGGCGTGTACTGATTCGAATCACCGTCGCTCGCGGTCATATGAGCATACTTGCCCACTGCGTCTTGACGTAGTAACAACTGGAATTGTTTATCTTTGAACTTGATAAGGCTGTGCTATAACTTGTATTGCAACCATGATTGAATTAGAGATAGGCTCATTAAAGTTTACTTTCACTTTGTGCAAGGAGCATCGCAACAAAGCGTTTCTTGTTTGATTGTGGAGTTGCGATGCTTTTCGGCTCAAGGTCTGCACAATGAGGCTTAAAATTTGAAAGTTAAGGATCAACTTTAGGCGAGTCCTTTATGCAAATCTAGCCGACCCCATTGTAACTGTCGTGCATGTAGAGTTTCTTGTTTAGGAGAGACGGGTCAGACTTGCTGATCCTATGTGCTCACACTTGCTATATGAGTGGTTTTGCAGGTTAACAACGATGCTGAAAAGAAGGTTGTCCGGTGAGACTCGGGGACTCCCGAGTCAGGTAACACATGAAGAACCCATCCGCTGCTGCTTGTCTTCGTGTTGCTAGCGAGAGGAGTCCGCGGGCTGGACATCATCTCGAGTGCTTTTAGTTATTCGACGTGAGTTGATATAGACTTCCGCTGTACTTACTTGATGTAAAGTATTTACAAAGAAAAACTTGTAATCTTCCGCTATTGTTTTATGTAATACATTGTTCCTCATATGTGTGTTGTTGGGTGCCGCATAACACGGCACCACCCAATGCGATTCCCGGGCGAGTGGCCTGTCTCGGCTGAGCCGGTCGCGCCAGCGTGGTATCAGAGCTGTTTCAGCGTGGTATCAGAGCCGCATTGGGAATAGCACACGGAATAAGGATGGTATTACGACAAAAATTTAGGTTATGGTGAGGATACGGTACTAGGCCCACATAAGGATTACTATTAGCTTAATATGAAGGTGGCAACCTAACTTATTTGTTATGTCGGAAAATCGTGCATCTCGGGACGATTTATGTCTTGGGGGGTGCACATAAGCGCTGTCCACCAGTGCGCACAAGCTGAAGGGTGGAGCCCCACGGGTGGCAGGTAACCCGATCCGCTTTAGTATCCTCTACGATTCCTCATGTCGTTTGGGGTACTCGAGCAACGTCTGTCCCAGGCGTGCGTGGTGCAATTTGGGAAACCCCGTCACATGGTTAGTAACGTGAACACGTAGCTCAAGGCGTGTTTGGCTTGAGAACACCTGTGCGAGTGATGACGGACGGGTGTAAGAACTGTATGGATACCGGGTTCGGTGTGCAGCCGGACCTGACGATTGAGTGTGACTTATGCAGGATTAACCACGAAACCGTAGTACGAATAGTACACGTTTGCAAGTGACCATTTTAGTGCCACCTAAGACACGTTTATGCCGGTATAATCCGGATAGGATTTTCTTTTGGCGAGGCTACGTAGTACCGACATGCTTCTTACGGTGCGTCGACACCGTACTAAACTTAATAACCCCTTTCCTTTGAAGAAATGACTCATGAACTAACTTTCAACTAAAAATGGAATTTTGAAACGAATATTAGTTACTGAACTCTTATTTTGAGCTAAGATTCAAATGAGAGGAAGATTAGACTTCAAAGATTTCAAAAACAGAGTGCTCTGTTTTCAGCAGAAATTTGTGCTGGACTTCAACAGAGCATAACTCTGAGTAGCTTGACCCAATTAAGGTGTATGATACAGTTCTGGAAATATTTTCAAGTGATCTACAACTTCTTTGTAGACCTCCAGAGCTAAATCACATGCTAAATGGGTATAAAGTTCAGAGTAAGGTAAACTGTCCAGAACCAGGACAGCAACAAAACCTCTCTGGACCTTTCTGTTTTTAAGCCATAACTTTCTGTAGAAACCCTTAAGAAGCCTATGATACACCATTGGATAGGTTATAAAATGTGCAACATTGTTGTAGTTCATAGTTTGTTCAGGTTCTTATTGTATTTACATATACAACTGTGATAAAATCAGCCATGTACAAAGGAGGTGCTGGCAAATTTTATCCAGGAATTCTGTCAACTTTGGATAATCATAACTTTAAATCCGCAGATGATCTAGGGGCATATGAGTACTCGTTGGAAAGATACGGAAGTTAACTTTAACTTTAGTATTCAACTCGAGTTATGAAATTGTTCTTAACTAGACCAAAATCTGGAGATAGTGCATAAAGGTCTGTCCTGTACAGATAGGCTGAATAGCTATGCCTACTAAGGAGTTTTGTAAACATGAATTTTGTTACTGCTTTCATAAAGTTTTGACATAATCATGTTTCCATTAGTCTCACATGCTGCTGAGTTCTTGTTTAACTCGTCTCAACTACATTTTGCAGTATGGTTCGTAATCGCTCTAGGAGTAGTGCCGGAAGTTCTCATCGAGGCGGTGATGCTTCTATTCCACCGCTGGAACCACCATCCACAGGATGGATGAATCTTATGACTCGAGTTGTCGAGTCTAACCAAGAGAACACTAGGCTACTCCAAGAAGCAACACAAGAACACACACGCTTACTCCAAGCTTTGGTACAGCAATGCGTACTCCAGAACATGCAACAAGTCGTTCCACCTCGGGACGCTTATCTGGACTTCTTGGCGACTCAACCGCCTATCTTTACTGAAGCCACCGAACCTGTGGAAGCAGATCAATGGCTTCGTGTCATGGAGTCGAAATTTGGAGTATTCAAGTGTGATGACTACCAGAAGACAAAGTTTGCCGCTCAGCAACTCCATGGAGCCGCCGGAAACTGGTGGGTGGATCATCTTGCCACCATTCCGGAGGACCATCAAGTAGCATGGAGTGAATTTTGTGTAGCCTTCCGTACTCGTTACATACCACTAGGTATTGTCAAGGCAAAACGGGAGGAATTTTTGGGCTTGAAGCAAGGGGACATGAGTGTCCTCGAGTATGTCAGAAGGTTTAATCTTTTGGCCCAATATGCTCCCGAGTATGTGGCGAAAGAAGAGGCACGGTGTGACCTATTCTTCCATGGCCTGAGTGCTATATTACAGGAAAAGCTGGCCGTACACAATAACGGCAGTTACACCGACATGGTCGATGCGGCTTTCATTCAAGAGAAGCCGACACTTGAGTGGCAAGCAGAGAAGAGAAAGATGAGTGAGATCGAGCAGGCTAGCACAAGTTATGTGCCTCAGAAGTACCGTTTGGTGTATCAAACGCCATCCGGTGAAAGATGGAGGCCACCTGTACGATCAACTCCTCGGAGGTTGATTGCTGGTCAAGTTTTACAACTTGCACCACCTCCACTGCCGCAGCATCAGACGGTGGTTTGTGCTCCATCGCTGCAGCCGTATGTACCTAGCAGTCCACCGCAAGTCAACGAAGAACCGGAAAGGCATCCGTGTCTTACTTGTGGGCGTAAGGGCCATTATGCTAGGCAATGTCCGGAGGGAATTCAAGGATGCGGGTCATCATATTTACAACAATACGACCCGTACCTTAGTCTGCAGATAGGAGGGCAGATAAGGGACAACATTCACTATACTGTGATTGATGATGTTCCGGAAGGAGAAGCCGCTTTAGCAGGGATGTTTTCTCTGAATCAGCTACCGGTTTTAGTTCTCTTTGATTCCTGTGCCACACACAACTTCATTAGCCAATCTTTCGTGGCTCAACATCAGCTCCAAACAGTTTATACAAAGTGGCAATACCTCATATCTTCGCCCAGGGGCAGCAGTACCGCAAGTGAGGTTGTCTCCCGAGCACCTCTTTGTTTGGGGGGTAAAATATACCCTACGGCCCTCATTATTCTTGAAGGTCTGAAGATCGACATCATTTTGGGAATGTCGTGGTTGAATTACCACAGAGCGGTTCTTAACATCAGCTCCAGGACCATTGAGCTCAACTCCCCACAGCACGGTCTTCATATATTAATTATGGGTGCCAGAGGGCAGCAGATTGCAACAGTGAACCACACGGAAGCTGTCAAGATAGAGGACATTCCGGTGGTACGTGAGTATCCGGATGTGTTTCCCGATGATTTACCGGGCATGCCGCACGAACGAGACGTTGAGTTCAAGATTGAACTTATACCGGGAACGACACCGATATCACGAAGGCCGTACAAGATGGCACCCAATGAACTGGCAGAATTGAAGACACAGCTGAATGACCTAATGAGCAAGGGTTTTATACGACCAAGTTCGTCACCTTGGGGTTGTTCAGCGTTGTTTGTCAAGAAGAAGGACGAAACACTACGGCTTTGTGTTGATTATCGTCCTTTGAACGCCGTTACCATCAAGAACAAGTATCCACTACCTCGCATTGATATGCTCTTCGATCAATTAGTGGGTGGTATTTTCAAAGATGGATCTTCGGTACGGATATCACCAGATTAAAATCCGGGCAGAAGATATTCCGAAGACGGCATTCTCAACGAGATACAGGCTGTATGAGTATCTCGTTATGTCTTTTGGTTTGACCAACGCCCCGGCACACTTTATGTACCTGATGAATTCAGTGTTCATGCCGGAGTTGGGTAAATTCGTCGTTGTCTTCATCGACGATATCTTGGTGTACTCCAAGTCAGAGGAAGAACATGCTGAACATCTGCATATTGTGCTACAAAGATTGCGAGATCATCAGCTCTATGCAAAATTCAGCAAGTGTGAATTCTGGATTAATCAAGTACCTTCTCTCGGACACATCATTTCAGCGGAGGGCATCACTGTAGATCCGAGTAAGATTATCCAAGTGCAGAAATGGGAGTCACCAAAGTCAGTACATGAAATACGAAGCTTCCTCGGTTTAGCGGGTTACTACCGGAGATTTATTCCAAGTTTTTCCAACATTGCTAAACCGGTGACGGAATTATTAAAGAAGAATACCAGATTTGTGTGGGGTGCTGCGTGTGAACAAGCTTTCAAGACCTTAGTGAAGCATCTCACAACAGCCCCAGTTCTTGCTCAGCCGGATACGACAAAGCCATTCGACGTTTATTGCGATGCATCTGGCATTGGTCTTGGTTGTGTGCTGATGCAAGAAAGACGAGTGGTCGCTTATGGATCTCGTCAACTCAGAACTCACGAGCAGCATTATCCAACTCATGATCTTGAGTTAGCTGCCATGGTCCATGCTTTGAAGATGTGGAGGCATTACTTGCTCGGAAATCTTGTACACCTCTACACCGACCACAAGAGCTTGAAGTACATCTTCACTCAAAAAGAATTGAACATGAGGCAACGAAGATGGCTAGAGCTCATTAAGGACTATGAACTAGAGATTCATTATCATCCAGGAAAGGCGAATATGGTCGCCGATGCGCTCAGTCGTAAGGCGCATATCCATCACCTAACTATTGCTGAAATGGATGATGAAGAATCAAGCCTCCGTGTCATACCGTATGGAGCTCTCTATAATCTCGCTGTCATTCCTACTATCCGAGAGGAGATCATGGAAGCTCAACGAAAAGACAAGGGTGTGTCTCACATACGGCGGAGGATAGACAACGGAGAAATGAAGTGCTTCCGGAAGGACGATGAAGGTACCTTGTGGTTCAACGACCGGATTGTAGTGCCCCGGGATATGGGAGTACGGAAGAAAATTTTGGATGAAGCTCATTTGTCCAAGTTTTCCATTCATCCGGGCAGTAATAAAATGTACCAAGATCTCCGGAAGAAGTTTTGGTGGACACGTATGAAACGTGAAGTTGCAAAGTACGTTTCAGAGTGTGATACGTGTCGAAGAGTCAAGGACGACCATATGAAGAGGTCAGGCCTGTTGCAGCCACTGCAAGTACCGGCATGGAAGTGGGAAGACTTGAGTATGGACTTCATCGTAGGGTTGCCAATGACCTCCCACAACCATGATTCGATTTGGGTAATCGTGGACCGGTTAACCAAATCAGCACATTTCATCCCTGTGCATACTAGGTACAACGCAAAGCAGTATGCGGAGCTGTACATAGCACGGATCTTGTGCTTACATGGAGTTCCCCGCACCATTGTGTCAGATAGAAGATCGCTGTTCGTAGCCCGTTTCTGGGAACAGCTACACACCTCCTTGGGGACAAAGTTGATTAGAAGCTCTGCATATCACCCTCAAACCGATGGGCAAACTGAGAGGGTGAATCAAATACTAGAGGATATGCTAAGAGCATGTGCCATCCACCACGGTAAGAGCTGGGATGATCACTTACCACTGGCGGAGTTCTCGTACAACAACGGATATCAGACGAGCATCAAAATGGCACCGTATGAAGCTCTATACGGCCGGAAGTGCCGTACGCCATTGAATTGGTGCGAATCCGGTGAACGATTAACGTTCGGGGTTGATCTTGTCAATGAAGCCGAAGAGAGAGTTCGAATAATACAAGAGAACCTCAAGGCGGCCAAATCTCGTCAAAAGAGCTACGTGGACCAGAGACGTCGACCGCTGCATTTCAAAGTCGGAGAGCACGTGTATCTTCGTGTGTCTCCGATGAAGGGGATTCATCGGTTCGGTGTCAAGGGGAAACTTGCTCCCCGATTCATCGGTCCGTTTACTATCACGGAGAAGTGCGGAACTGTAGCCTACCGGCTGGAACTACCGGCAAGCCTTGCCAGTATTCACGACATATTTCACGTGTCCCAGCTGCGGAAATGTCTTAAGTTTACCGCTGCCATCCGCACCGAAGACATTGACGAGTTAAAGCCGGATCTCACCTATGTCGAGCAACCTGTACATATTATCGACGAAAAGACCCGGACCACCAGGAACCGGACTTTGAAATTTTACAAAGTCCTGTGGAATAATCATACCCCGGAAGAGGCGACGTGGGAAACCGAAGATTACATCCGCAAGAACTATGCGGAGCTTTTGTCATAAACCTTGTAATTACCTCCCACCTCGTTCTTCTTTTTGAATCTCGGGACGAGATTCCTTTTAAGGGGGGAGGAAAGTAAAGGTCCCAAAATTATGAATACAAAGAAACACTTACTTGCAAAAGTTGGTTTCATGTGTATGAAATTTGGGACTTGTTAAAACTTTTCCCCACATGTGACAACACACATGAGGGTTTTCTTCACACAAGTTCAAATGTTTATTTGAAAACTTGGAACCCAAGATGATTATGAAACAAAGATGGGAAGTTCCCATAGGTGTGAGAAAACAAAAATCAGATTTGGAACAATTGTTCAAACTCAAAATTCAAATGAGAGCAACACTAGGAATTTCCAAACTGTTGTGCTACAAATCTCATTTGCAGCAGCCAAATTTAAAATCAGGTTTAATATTTGAATTCCTTGGGTCCAAATTAGGGGGTGTGCAAAGTTTCATGATTTATGGAAATAAATTGCAACCCATTTTCCAAATTGGACTTTAAATGACAAAGAATTCAAACACTCATTTGAATTTGGATGAAACTTGCCCAATTATCCAAATGCATACCAGATTTGAATTCCCACAATTGAATTCACTCAATATTCAAACTTGGGAGATATTTGGAGGGGGATAAGGATGGACTGATCAGTGGGTCCCACATGTCATTGAGAGCACTGAAATTGCAAAAGATCTCAGTCCACAGTCTCTGTTTTGCTTTCCTCCCACGCGAAGCCGCCTTCCCTCCGCTCGACACCGAGCTCGGCCGACACCTCCACCACCTGCTGGGTTCTTCGCGCTGGAGAGCTGCTGGACGTCGGTGGCTACCGCCTCACCGCCTCTCCCGCCTCTTAACTGAAGCCACGGCGCTGTTCTTCTCTCTCTCGCACCGGAAGACAGAAAACACAGCCGCCGTGCTTCGATCGATCGGGAGCTCAGGAAATTCTAGTGAGCAGCGCCTCTGAGCAGCAAAACAACACTACCAACGTCCCCACGACCTCCTCGAGCCATCACCCAGTGTGTTCGTGCCCTCTACGCCGAGAACCTTGAGTTTCCGCGGCGGCCGAACACCCCGGCGGCGACGTGCTCCCGTGGACAGCCTCCTCCAGAAAGTTTCACGACCAAGCGAGGCCACTTTTGGACGCGCAGGAGCTCTGTGCAGCTTCCACCCGACGCACAGAGCCTGCCTCGACCTCTCGACGGCGAATTTTGAAGATCCTCTCTGGCCGGTGAAAACCAACCTTCCGGTATGATTCTGTAAAATTGCCGATCAATTGTTGTTTAGACACCACGAGACTTCGCACACACCAGCTAGACATGTAGGCGCACCAGTTCTCTTTTGAAACCTCGCATGAAACATCCTGTGCACGGTGTAATTTCAAGCTTTCCGAAGGCGGCTATGGCGGGAAGATGCGGGTGCACGGTGAACCCTAAGTTAGAGCCATCTCCGAGCAATTTCCTTTCCACGTCGATGATCCCTAACGTCCGCTGGTGCTCTAGAGCTTGGAAACTGGAGCCTAGAAGGCTTAGGGCGTCGGGGCGACGTCGCCGGGCTTCGTCCGAACCGTTGCGCCGTCGTGGGCTAGTTTGGGGGCCCTACCGGCTCGAGCAAACCCCACCAGCATGTTCCTCACGTTGAATTAGGGGCTAGCGGCGAGTTTCAGCAGTTGAGATGGCCGGACGACTGATCCCGGAGCTTCTCCGGCGAGCCCGGCGGCGGGATCGCGCGGGAGCGAGAGGTGGAAGACGACCCCCCTGGGCCCGCATGTCAGCGACTCGGGGAAAACGGGCCGGATACTCTGTGGCACGGGATCGGCTGTAACAGCGCGGGAAATAATTTTTTAGCCCGTGTGGCACTTCCTCAGCAACTGACACGTGCCCCATGGCCCACAGTCAGGTTTAAACTTTTCCCCGGATTTATTCAAATTCCAGGTTTTTCCCCAAACTTTAGAAGAGCATAACTTTTGCTAGGAACCTCTAAATTTAGTGATTCAAGTTGGATTAGATTCATATTGAAAAACTCTATGCAAATATACAACCCAATTTGTATGAAAGTCTTTATTTAATTCTGGAAAATTCTTCAAAGCTTTTCAGCAAAAGAATTGTAGAGGGAGTTTGGTTTATCTAAAAATCCTCAAATTTTGCCATAATATTATTTAGGTATTTATTAGACTCCTGTAAAAGTTTCAGCTCATTTGGAGTTGATTTGATCTGGGTAATTCAGATTGTAAGTTCCTGTATTCAAATGAATACAGAAAACATTTTCAGAGAATTTCCAAAACTTGTAAATTCAGTTCTGGGAAATTCTTAGCTCCAAAATTCCTAGAAAAAATCATGTAGACTCTATGAACTATAATTGAAATTGTGGTTCACTGAGTTTGACATGAACATGAGTGTTACCTCAGAATTAATTCATCTTTGATTAAACACTTAGAGAATTATTCTGAATAAACCACTCCATGAAATGTGCTAAATTTTGGTTCAGAGGACTTTCTTGTGACAAGGAACTCACATGAAAATTCTTAGCTCAATTAGAGCTCTGGATGACCCCTGTCATGTGTGATCTCTTAAGGTGATCAACACTTAAGTGGGAAGAAGCACTCAACACTTGATCCTAGTGTTTAAGCCCAACCCAAACCACTAGCACCAGTGTCATTTTAAATTCTTAAACAAAGTTCCAGTTTTAAAATGGTCATTAGATCTTATGAGCAAAAGCTTTTCAATTAAATACATATGCATGATCATATCGTGTAGCATATACGTGAAGAAGGTGAGAAGAACTTGAGGTGAAGATCAAGGAGGGAGGAAATCAAGTGATCAAGCTCCAAGTGATCGTCACTAACTGATTGTAACAATAGTCACCTGCAAAACAGGCAAGCCCCGGTTTGTATTTGAACCGTTTTATAAAGCATTTTCATTTGTAGAGATCATAGCTTTGCATCGTTGATTGCATTACGTCTAGATGATATTGAAAACCCCACTTGCATGCCCAGAAACACCTAAGAGAGAAAGGGTAGAATAGCAACTCCTCGAGGGAATTTGGCTACGCTAATGTTAGTAGGAAAGGTCCGGTAGAAGTCGAGTAGTTGGAATCTACTCGCGAGTTTAGGGCTGGTTTACTCGGAACGGGTCCGAATTAGAAAAGATGAGGAAAGTTCACACATAAGAAATGGAGACCGGGCAGGGAGGTTTATATGCAGCAGGTTGCAGGCCGTGCGTGCATAGCCCTGCCTGTGTCGGTTAAGGCCTGTCCGTGCTTGGCCCTGTTGGACAAGTTTGAGTTGTGTACCGGGCACATACTGGCTATATGGGACCCAGGAAACCGATGTACCTTGGGAGATCCATAGTGGAACTTTTCCAACTGCCTTAGGCTTTCGGCGTCAGGGTAGCAGGAGGTACCTCGCTCAAGAACATACCACAGCGGGTATGTACCTTGAGGGAGCTTGCGTACTCGGGGCAGTTGGACTGCGTCCAATGTGGAAGATCTTGGGAAAGGTGGCCGCGTACAACGTCAGTCGAGGTTGCTGCCGGCAACTCGGAGTACGGGTGTACGTGTCATGTAGTCCGGGCGTGTACTGATTTGAATCACCGTCGCTCGCGGTCATATGAGCATACTTGCCCACTGCGTCTTGACGTAGTAACAACTGGAATTGTTTATCGTTGAACTTGATAAGGCTGTGCTATAACTTGTATTGCAACCATGATTGAATTAGAGATAGGCTCATTAAAGTTTACTTTCACTTTGTGCAAGGAGCATCGCAACAAAGCGTTTCTTGTTTGATTGTGGAGTTGCGATGCTTTTCGGCTCAAGGTCTGCACAATGAGGTTTAAAATTTGAAAGTTAAGGATCAACTTTAGGCGAGTCCTTTATGCAAATCTAGCCAACCCAATTGTAACTGTCGTGCATGTAGAGTTTCTTGTTTAGGAGAGACGGGTCAGACTTGCTGAGCCTATGTGCTCACGCTTGCTATATGAGTGGTTTTGCAGGTTAACAACGATGCTGAAAAGAAGGTTGTCCGGTGAGACTCGGGGACTCCCGAGTCAGGTAACACATGGAGAACCCAGCCACTGCTGCTTGTCTTCGTGTTGCTAGCGAGAGGAGTCCGCGGGCTGGACTTCATCTCGAGTGCTTTTAGTTATTCGACGTGAGTTGATATAGACTTCCGCTGTAGTTACTTGATGTAAAGTATTTACAAAGAAAAACTTGTAAGCTTCCGCTATTGTTTTATGTAATACATTGTTCCTCATATGTGTGTTGTTGGGTGCCGCATAACACGGCATCACCCGATGCGATTCCCGGGCGAGTGGCCTGTCTCGGCTGAGCGGGTCGCGCCAGTGTGGTATCAGAGCTGTTTCAACCACGTGGCGTGTTCAGAGCTCATCCCCGAGAAAATGGGAGAGGTCCGCCGCTAAACTGGCTACGTGGCAGGCTCGGGGGTCACCTCCGCAATTGGAAAGAGGTCCGACCCTGTGGGACACGTGCTGCCCGCGGAGATAGCCTCTGCGGAAGAAGCAAAGACATTTTTTATAGGACACGTGTCATCCCCGGAGCTAGTCTTCACGGAAATAAGAGGGCATGTCGCGGGGGATACGTATCAATCTCGGAGCTCATCTCAGAGAAGTCCGGATCTATCGAACATGTGTCGCCACCGGAGCTTATCACCGGAAGGTCCGTCGCAGCTAAACATGTGGCGTGCGCTGAGCTCGTCTCCGAAGAAGAGGGAGGTCTCGCTCGTGACACGCGGCACAACCGGAGCTCGTCTCTGCGGGAGAAGAGCTACCAGGCTCGGAAGGACACGTGGAGCTTCCAGAGCTCATCACCGCAGAGGTAACGAGTCTGGAGCTGTTTTTATACGTGAAGATACATGTACGCAACGGAAACCGATCTAAACTCCACGATGTTACCGAAGATAAGACGTCAGGATCTAACAAAGATCTGAATGAGACTCTTATTCAGGATCCGATCAGATTAGGACTCTTCTCTTCCCAATTATAAATAGAACCCAAAACCTCTGGCCGAAATGACACGACCCCATTGGTCCTGTCGAGCCAGGATCACGCTGAGGAGTGCTGCGTTGCACAGCACCGTATAACACACGTCAAAGGTGCAAAGCAGAAGCGGAAGTTTCATTACATAAACAAGTTTATGAACATGTTTACATCAAAATAAGTTCAGTCTACACTCGTGGGCGTAGACTAAGCATCAAGTGCATGTTCAGCCCTCGAACGTGTCCTTGCTAGCACACACGCACACTAACTCTGCGGCGTGCACGACTCCCACTCGACGGGGTTCCCCTCCTGGGGTTCCGTCTCCACTTCGGGAGTCCCTTCCTCATAGAACCCTGCAAAAGCTTCAAACACAAGCAGTGAGCACGAAGGCTCAGCAAGTCTGACCCGTCTCACCTAAACATGGAACTTCTACATGAGGGTAATGGGTTGCATGAGGTAAAAATCATTTGCAAGGACTCGCCTAATTAGTAGAACCATACTTTCAAGTTTTAGCAGCAGGTTGTGGAGAACCTTACGCTAAGGCACATGAGAGAGCCGCAATCAAACAAGAAACACATTTCTCTCATGTACTTTGCCCAAAGTTGAAAAGAACTTTAATTAGCTCTAAGCTACAGCATATCATTAACAATCAATGTCCAGCTTTCAATCAGCAACATTTTAACATGTAACTAGCCTGTTCTTTCTACGTCACGGTACAGTGAACAAGTGGTACTCACTGACCGCGAGGGACGGCGATTATAATCGATTTACACCTGCAGGGTTACCCGAACAACCCGTCACGTACGCCCGTACTCGATGTTGCCTACAACAACCATCACGGACGCCGTACGCGACTACCTTTCACCCGTTAGCCAAATATTGAACCGGTCCCATCATCCCGAGCAAGAGGTCTCTGCAAACGCATCTCTGTGCCACCAGCTTATTTACACCTCGAGCTCTCAACCTACCCTCTGAACGACGGGCAATGCCTCAATACCCAGCTACCCGGGTTACATCAGTTTCCCGGTTCCCATATAGACGGTAGGTCTTCGGTACTGTTCTAGCTTGTTCAACAGGCCCGCACACGGCTCGGTCCTCAATCGACACGAGCGGAGCTACAGCACACAGGCCCCAAAGTCCTGCTGCCCTTACTCTCCGCTCGGTCTCATTTTCTTGCCATGTGTATCATGTGCTATCTCTACCCGAGCAATGTGCCTCTAGCCTATTCTCGCGAGTAGTTCCAACTACTCGACGTGTACCGAATCCTACTCTATCCTAGCAATGCAGTGGCTAACGGGGTTTGCAATCCTAAACCCAACCCATGGTTCTCTTGGCTATGCAGTGGGGCTTCCAAACAAGACTCTAATGCACAGAATAAAGGAAACAAGTATGTGCTCAAAACAATAAAAATTTGTAAAAAGGTTAATGCAAACCGGAGCTTGCCTTGCTGCTCTTGGTCGTAGGCTAGCTGTTCCTCCGGAGTAAAGAAGTCTAGGACTTCGGGTTCCTCCTCGACCTTAGCGACTACATGATATAAGAAACATATGTATCAATTTAAATGCATTTGTATTAACTTTGAAGTTGTGAAGTCTATAACCCTTGCCAGACAGGCCTAATGACTGTGAAACTTTTTATATGGCTTGGTTACAACCTAAATAGAGACTTGGTCAAGTTTTAGTTGCAGCAAAGCTCATTTGAGCCCTCCACAATTAATTATGTCCTTGACCTTAATTGGAACTCTTAGGGTGTTCTAGGAATTTTCATGAAACAAAATATGACTTTCTGAAAACTGGATTTTCAGAGGGTTCTAATGGATTTGGTCTCACTTAATTTGGAAGTCCCTAACTAAAGATATGAGCTAAACAATTTCAGAGAAAATTCTGAAAATGTTTCTGAACATTTTCTATTTTCTCTGGAACAGTTTCACTAATCACACCATTAGGTGGATCAGATGAGCTCAAATGGATCTGAAATTTTTATGGTAGTTCAGGGATATTTTGGTGAACATCCCAGCAAAATTTCAGGATTTTCCCCCAAAGGATCTTCCAGTTAAAATTCCTAACAGTTTAAATTTGAGGAATTAATTCTGGAGAAATAAGGAATTTCATGAAGTGAAACTTGATTTTCTGGAAAGTACTCAGAGAGCTGAATCCAGCAAAATTTGGTTCACTCAATTTGGAGCTTTCTAGCCAAAGTTATGAGGATTTGAAGTTTGAAGGAAATCTGAAAATCGGGGAAAAGTTTAAACTCGCGCGTGGGCCCAGGGGACACGCGTCACACGCCGAGGCGATGGCACACCGCGGCCCACAAGGATTTTGCGCGCCAGCACACCCGATCCCGGCCGCAGCCGGATCCCGATTCAAAATATCTCCCGCTGACAGCTGGGGTCCACCCCCTTCTTCAACCTCGCGACACCCGCGCCCCGCCGCCGAGGGATCTCGCCGGGGAGCTCGCCTCCGGCTGCTGTACAGCTCCAAACTTCTCGATTCTGGCCGCCCCTGCCTACTTTTACTCGGGGAACAGGATCCGAGGGTCAGCTGCTCATGACAACGGCCGGAGCATGGTCAGCGACGAGCCGCTACCTCAGAACGACTTCGGCCATGTCGGCTGACTACCCTAGCACCTCAGCTACTTGGGAAACCGGTCGGGGAGCATCAGTGGACCTCAGAGAAGGTCGACATGAGCTCGAGGCAGCTCGGGGAAGGCCCGAAATAGGTCCTCACCGTGCGCCCGATGCCGCCCGTTCGTTCCGCCATTAGTAGACCTCAAATTACGCCGGGCACAGAGGTTCTCCGGCCCAGAGTTGTGAAGGAAACTTGTGCGTTACCGTGTCTAGCTCGTGTGAGAGCGGCCTGAGTCCCTCTAATCCTTTCTAGAGCACGAATTAAACAGAATCGTACCCGAAGGTCGTTCTGCACACAGAAAGGGGAAAAGTGGAAATTCGCCGCCGGTGAGCAACCACTCGAGCTGTGGCTCGGGGATGAGCAGCACCGGTCACCCGCGCGTCCAAGGGTGCCTTGGCTCGGGCGTGACAACGCCCTGGTTGGGCTGTCCACGAGAGCCCGAGGTGCGGCAGTTCCAAGTCCCGAATTTGATCTTTCGGCCCAGCCGATATCAATCGGTTTCAACCGAATTCTAGCAACGGGAAGGACGGAGGAAGGTCTCTAGTACCTTGCTGGGGCTCTGGAGTGGAAGGAGGGAGCTGCGATCGGCGTCCTCCGATCAAGTCCGAGCTGCAGAAGTTTTCGGCCGGCGCTGAGTTCTTGCGGGAAGAACGGCGGTACCTCGGCCGAGGAGGGGGCAGGCGCCTTAAGAAGGCTCTGCACCGCCTCACGCCCGCGCGTGGGCAAGCAGCTGGTGGCGCGGCGGCTGGCCTCGGTGGCGATCACCGCTGCGGCTCGGCGACCCGAGTGAAAAAGTCTCAGTCGGTTTGATCTGAGCAGTGGCTGACATGTGGGTCTCACCTCCAGTTTTAACCTCTGAAATTTACTCCTAATCACTGTTGTAAACAGTGAACCCCATACTACCCTTGGCAATTCAAATTATTCACCCATGAGCCATTTGAATTGATCAAAATTCAAATGAGGTTTGGTTTGAATGAATTTCAGCTCAAGTTCAGTTTGAAATTCAAATAAAGTTTGAATTTCTCCCACTTAGCTCATGTCAAGATCAACTCCAAATGGAGTGAAAATTGGTGTGTGAGCTCACAAAAATGTGCTGAGTAAGAATATGCCTTCCACTTTTAAATTCATGGGATAAATACAGTTTGAATTTGAATAAGGTTTCAAACTGCCCTCTTCCTAACTATACCCAAACTGACCTCAAAAAGGTTTTGAATTTGGGTGAAACTTGGCAGGGACATCCTTAGTAAAGTGTAGGAGTTTTCATATGTCCAGCCCATCTATATCACATGTGGGAAATACCACTTTGCAATGTGTAAGTTTGTTCTCTAATGAGCATGTTGATAATTGTTACTTGCTCTTCATTTGTGTTCATCATTCTTCCTCAAATGAGGTGTGTGGTGTGGTGATGAACACTGCAAATGTGTGTCAAAAACTGAGGCCCTTACATTCCTACCCCCTTAAAAGAATCTCGTCCCGAGATTATAAGGTGAAAATGAGAGAGAGGATGGTGGAAAATTACCGGATATGCGACATGAAAAAGTCGGGGTAGTTAGTGCGAAGGAATTCTTCGCTCTCCCATGTCGCTTCGTCCATGGAGTGATTACTCCATTGAACCTTGTAGAACCACAACGTACGGTTGCGTGTGGTTCGGGCCTTTTCATCAATAATCTGCACCGGTTCCTCCCGATAGGTGAGATCCGGTTGCAGTTCTTCAATGTCTTCCAGCTGAACGGTAGTTGATAGCTTGAGACACTTCCTCAGCTGGGAAATGTGAAAGACGTCGTGCACACCGGAAAGTGCTTCTGGTAATTTCAGCCGGTATGCCACCGATCCACATCTTTCGGTAATCTGGAATGGACCGATGAAGCGGGGTGCTAACTTTCCCCTCACCCCAAATCTGTTTACGCCCTTCATTGGAGACACCCGTAGATATACGTGATCCCCAACTTCGAATTGTAATGGGCGCCTTCTCCGGTCCGCATACTGTTTCTGACGGGATTGAGCGGTTTTTAGGTTCGCTTGAATTAGTCGAACCTTTTCTTCCGCGTTGTTGACAAGGTCAATCCCGAAGGTAACCCTTTTGCCAGACTCACACCAGTTCAATGGTGTGCGGCATTTTCTCCCGTATAGCGCCTCGTAGGGCGCCATCTTGATGCTGGCTTGGTACCCATTGTTGTACGAGAACTCGGCTAACGGCAAGTGATCATCCCAATTCTTGCCGTGGTCGATAGCGCAAGCTCGTAGCATGTCTTCTAGAATCTGATTTACCCGCTCGGTTTGTCCATCCGTCTGCGGGTGGTAGGCTGAACTACGGATCAGCTTCGTCCCCAAGGCAGCGTGTAGCTGCTCCCAAAAACGGGACACAAATAAAGTGCCCCGGTCCGATATGATGGTACGGGGTACGCCGTATAAGCATAGGATCCGTGAGATGTACAGTTCAGCGTACTTCTTGGCGTTGTAGATGGTGTTGACCGGGATGAAATGGGCAACTTTGGTGAGCCGATCGACGATCACCCACACAGAATCATGTTTCTGTAAGGTGGTGGGTAAACCGACGACGAAATCCATGCTCACGTCCTCCCACTTCCAGGCAGGAATGCCCAGTGGTTGCAGCAGTCCCGGTTTCCGCATGTGGTCTGCCTTCACCCTTCGACATGTATCACACTCGGACACATATTTTGCAGTCTCTCGCTTCATCCGTGTCCACCAAAACTTTCTTCTGAGTTCTTGATACATTTTGTTGCTGCCGGGGTGAATAGAAAACTTTGATAAGTGAGCCTCATCAAAGATTTTCTTCCGTAACTCCGGGTTTCGGGGTACGACGATCCGGTTCTTGAACCATAGGACGCCGTCTCCGTCCTTCCGGAAACATTTAAACTCCCCACTGTCTATACGTCTCCGCAAATGTGACATGCCCTTTTCATTCTTCTGGGCTGCCGCTATCTCTTCACGGATGGTGGGGATCAAAGCTAGGTTGTAGAGAGCTCCGTGTGGAATCACATGGTGTGGTGGTTCGCTCTCTTCCAATGGTGTGATGGTCAGATTATTGACGTGTGACTTGCGGCTCAGTGCATCTGCCACAACGTTTGCCTTGCCCGGATGATAATGGATCTCTATCTCGTAATCCTTTATCAGTTCTAACCATCTTCGTTGCCTCATGTTCAGCTCCTTCTGAGTGAATATGTACTTGAGGCTTTTGTGGTGGGTATATAAATGTACGAGGTTACCGAGTAGGTAGTGCCTCCACATTTTTAGTGCAAGTACCACGGCAGCGAGCTCCAAGTCGTGAGTTGGATAATTTTGCTCATGGTTCCTAAGCTGCCGTGATCCATACGCGACCACTCTTCGGTCTTGCATCAGCACACATCCGAGCCCAATGCCGGATGCATCGCAGTACACATCGAACGGTTTTGTTGTGTCTGGCTGCGCCAAAACCGGTGATGATGTCAGGTGCTTGACTAAAGCCTTGAATGCTGCTTCACATGCTGGACTCCAAACATATTTGGTAGCCTTCTTCAGCAGCTCTGTCATTGGCTTGGCAATCTTCGAGAAGTTCGGAATGAACCTCCGATAATATCCCGCGAGTCCGAGGAAACTCCGTACCTCATGAACAGTTCTCGGGGATTTCCAATTCAGCACTTGCGTGATCTTGCTCGGGTCCACAGCGATACCCTCTGCTGAGATGATATGCCCGAGGAAAGGCACTTGCGATATCCAAAACTCGCATTTGCTGAATTTTGCGTATAACTTGTGATCCCGCAGCCGTTGCAAGACTATACGCAGATGTTTCTTGTGATCTTCCTCCGACTTGGAATATACCAGGATGTCGTCGATGAAGACCACGACAAACTTGTCCAGCTCCGGCATGAACACCGAGTTCATTAAATACATGAAGTGAGCTGGAGCATTGGTGAGGCCGAAGGACATGACCAGGTACTCATAAAGTCCGTACCTTGTCGAGAAAGCTGTCTTTGGAATGTCCTCCGCCCTTATCTTAATCTGATGGTACCCGGATCTTAAATCCATCTTGGAAAAGATGTTTGCTTCGACCAACTGATCAAACAACATGTCGATCCGTGGCAACGGGTACTTGTTCTTGATGGTTACGGCATTTAATGGATGGTAGTCCATGCAACGCCGCAGCGTCTCATCCTTCTTCTTGACAAATAATGCCGAACAGCCCCATGGCGAGGAGCTCGGCCTAATAAAACCCTTCTCCAGAAGGTCCGTGAGCTGAGTCTTCAGTTCAGCCAACTCCTTGGGCGCCATCTTGTACGGCCTTCGGGATATTGGCATGGTTCCTGGTGTAAGTTCAATCTTGAACTCCACCTCTCTATCGGGGGGCATTCCCGGTAAATCATCCGGGAATACATCAGGAAACTCCCGGACCACTGGAATGTCTTCCAATCTGATAGTTGTGGACTGATAGACACTTGAAAGTTTTATTTCTGGACTGTCCAGAAATAATGAGTGAGAACCGTGCACCTCTGAGTTTAAGTGCACGACTCGAAGGACGGTGTCTAAAACAGCGCCGTGGCGGGTTAACCACGACATCCCTAGGATGACATCGACCTTCTGTCCCTCTAAGATAATGAGAGACGTGGGGTACACTCTACCCGCTAAGCATAATGGTGCTTTGGAGACCATTACGCTTGCTGAAATCTTCCCACCCGGTGAACAAATTAAATATGGACTATCGGTGGGTAGTATTGGCAAACTGTGTTTAGCAATGAAAGCTTGGCTAATAAAATTATGTGTGGCGCCTGAATCAAATAGTACTATAGCGGGATGCTGGTGGAGTTGGAAATACCCGCAAGGATTAGCTCGCCCTCCGGCACGTCCTCAATGGCAAGTTGGTGGACAGTGCCGGGCCTAGGGTTTGCCCACCGCGCATTAGTAGGGTTCCGGGGTTGATTCCTCCCCGGAAACTGTGGTGCCACTCCGCTGCCTTGCCTCTCCGGGCAACTGCTCGCGAAGTGTCCTGGACGACCGCACTTGTAACATGTGGCTGCTGCTGGCGGAGTACCCGGTGGACGAAAGCCCGGCATGCGTTGCGGAGGTGCAAACGCACGCGGCATCGCCCGCTGCTGCTGTTGTTGTTGCGGTGGTACTGGCAGTGCCGGCCGGAATGCCGGCGAAGAATACGGCCGACTGCGGAACGGCATCGACCGCTGTGGTGGCTGCCAGCGTGGACCTGATGGTGGGCGATTCACCATCTGAAACTTCTGAGAAGGACCGCCTCCTTCTCCGCTGCTCTGCGGCGCGCTTCGCTTTCGCTCTGCCGCCGCCAACTCCTTGCCGGAGTCCTCCTGAACAATCGCAGCATCAATGATGTCGTTGAGGCTGCCTCGATTGAACATCGCCAACTTGTCCTTCAGGAGCGGGTTAAGCCCCTGGTAAAAATGGTCTCGCCGCTTCTCGTCTGTATCCGCGTGATACGACGCGTAGAGCGCGAGATCGTTGAACGCTCTGGAGTATTCCAGCGCGTTCCGGCTCCCTTGTTGCAGGTGTAGGAACTCCTGCGTCTTCCTCTTCATCAGACCTGGCGGTATATGATAGGCCCTGAAGGCCGTCCGGAACTCCGCCCAGGTCATCACTCGGTCGGTGGGCTGTGAAGCACAGAAGTTGGCCCACCACGCACTCGCGGATCCTTGGAGCTGCTGGACCGCGAACTGAGTCTTGCGCTGCTTGGTGATTTGGAGCAGCCCAAACTTCATCTCTATGGCGCGGAGCCAGTTGTCCGCGTCAAGTGGTTCATCCTCCCTTGAGAATACAGGGGGATGAGTCGCCAGGAAGTCGGAGTAGGAGTTCTGTTGGCGCTCCTCACGATCTTGACGTCTCTCTGGGTGAGACGTATTGGCGATGAGAGTCTGCAGCAACTCTGTGTGCTGCTGATGCGAGCCCGCCATTGCCGCGACAATGTCGGCCAATGTAACCGTTGGTAGTGGCGGTGACGGTGTTTGCTGTTGCTGTTGCTGCTGCTGTCCCGAGGAGTCCTCGGGAGGTGGTTGGGAGGTCTCTCCCCCTTGACTGCTACCCCCAACGTCATGGTTGGCACGAGTACGCGTCATTCTGAAATTCAAAACAGTAGCAATTAGCACATGTCTTACTTAAAATTCCATACGCAACAGTAGGTATTGAAGTGACACATGATTAATTTGCACAACATTCACATATATTGATAAAGCATAAACTTTATACAAGATACATTATTCTCGGATCTCCGAGAAGTCGTGCTCATGTCGTCACTACCTATACATACGCTACTGTCTACACGATATGTCACCGATTACAAAAGTTGGGTTACGCTACCCTAGCTGCCCTACTTGGCAACGGTAACCCCCTACTCGGAGTAGAACTCGACCTCCTGTGGGTCGTCCTCCTCCGGTACCTCTGCTGGTGGCTCGGGGTCTACCACCTCTTCTCCCATTCCAGGTTCTCCCATGGCTGGAAGACCCAAGACTACCGGTACGCCCAATACCGGGGGCACGAGGTCCTGCAAGGCATGCACCTCGTCCATAGCTTGGTTGTAGTCCTCTTCCCAGCCTTGGCCTAGCGTCGTCCCGCTCCTGAGCAAGGTCCTCATTCTGCTGGGTTAGGGTCTGCACCAGCTCTTGCAACGCCGCGATGTCAACACGGATCTTCTTCTTTGCCTTCTTCAGACGACGCAACTGATTGTGTTGTTCATTCAGTCGCTTGATCGTCGGAAGGAGCACATTGCGGAGTGCGCTGTGAGCACTCTCGAAATGATCTCCACGGCTTGTGCTCTCCTTGAGCTTGGTGGCGAGATGCTCCGTATGAACAGCTTGGCTGTCCATCACAGCGTTTCCCGCCCTCATTTGGAGGCTGAGATTTGCCTCCGCGGGGTTGTACCTTGGGCAACTCAGGTCTGTTGCCTCCAGGTACCTCTCTTCCCACACATGCTGAGCTCGTCCCTCCACCGGAACGAGTGCGTATGGTGTGCCCTCCATAGCCTGCACGTGCAGTTGGCAGAAACGTGACATAGTGTCGCGGGCTGCCACTTGCCACATCCCTTCCGGTTGTCTTCCTCTCACCGTGACGGTGAATGGCACCCAACCGGGTGGCGTAGGTCCTGCAGGAACCTCGACATGGATCGTCCACGTCTTGTTCCCCTCTTCGCCTTCTTCCTTGGAGAAGTATTGCGGCATCTGATTGTACCCGAAATACTGGAGCATTTGCCACAATGCTTCCGGGTAGCCGCTACGGTCAGAACAGTGGGAAGCCACCCACCCGTTCTCCAACTGTTTATCTGCTGCCATCTGTAAAAATATATTTGAGAATTGTCAAATATTTATTTAAACAGTAAACCCCTGAGTTATAACATAAAACATGTCATTGAACCCATAAAACTTGGAAACATAGTTCAAATTTTACACAAATTTGACTGCTGATCTGCTGTTCCCATGACAGCCTTGACCAGTTTCCATATCAACCTGATTTAGGTCATGTTAAAGGCAAACCAATTCTGGAGCTCAACATCAAAGTTAAAGTTAACTTCAATAGCTTTCCATAAAGTATTTGGTTGGCCTAAGATCTGTCCTGGTTCAAAAGTTATGAGATGTCAAAGTTAACAGAATTTCTGGAATCAATTGGACAGCACCTCCCTGCTTTAGGTACTGAATTGATCCAAGAATCCCAGTTAGTTCTGTTCCCAATCTGACAAAACTTTCTGTTAAAAAGTCGTAACCCATCTCATAAGCTTTCCAGAAGTACCTCATTTCCTATTTTTGGATTTTTAAGCAGGAAGGTATGCTTAATTTACAGAGAGTTTACAGAGAGTCTTTGCTCTGTCCTGTTTTCTGGAAAGTTGCAACTCTACTGCATTTTTCGAGTGGTTAAGGGATAAAACACCTCTGGACCTCAACAGAAGAGTTGTAAAGCTCTTCCAACGCTTTCCAGAAATGTATCATACGACCCCAACCTCGAAAGAACTCAACCTCTAACCTCTGATTAACTTCAGCCTTGATTCAGCTGAAAACAGAGTGCTCTGTCCTTAACATCCTATAAGTTGAAAGCTTGTTAACTTTGAATATCCTGTTCAAGGGAAGGAGTTACATCAAGTTTTACTACTTTGGATTAAAACCTTCCAGTTTTTACAATGAAGTTGTTTATTTAGTTGGGTGTGACGTCGATGCGTCACCAGATTTTGTCGGTACTACGTCCTCACAAAGAAAAACCTATACCGGACTTAGCCGGCTTCGTTATTTCAGTGGCACTAAACGTCACTCGCACACGGATGCTACACGTCTACCGTTTCGTGGTCAGGCTACCTGCAGAAACTCAAACAATCATCAGACTCGGCTGCACACCGAGCACGGAATCCATACAGTTGGTACACCCGGCCGTCATCACTCGCCCGGATGTTCTCAAGCCAAACACGCCTTGAGTTACGTGTTCACGTTTCAGACCACGTGACGGGGTCTCCCATGTTGCACCACGCACGCCAGGGACAGACGTTGCTCGAATACCCCAAACGACATGAAGAGTCGTAGAGGATACTAAAGCGGGTCGGGTTACCTGCCACCCGTGGGGCTCCACCCTTCAGCTTGTGCGCACTGGTGGACAGCGCTTACATGTACCCCCCAAGACATGAACGTCCCGGGATGCACGATTTTCCGACATAACAAATAGGTTAATAAGCCACTTTCTATATACTAATAACATCCTTATACGGGCTACTAACTCGTTCCTCACTGGATTTTTGAAAAAGAAGACCTTTGTACTGTGTTAAACCTCAAGCGAGCTCTGATACCACGCTGACACGACCCCATTGGTCCTGTCGAGCCAGGATCACGCTGAGGGGTGCTGCGTTGCACAGGACCGTATAACACAGGTCAAAGGTGCAAAGCGGAAGCGGAAGTTTCATTACATAAACAAGTTTATGAACATGTTTACATCAAAATAAGTTCAGTCTACACTCACGGGCGTAGACTAAGCATCAAGTGCACGTTCAGCCCTCGAACGTGTCCTTGCTAGCACACACGCACACTAACTCTGCGGCGTGCACGACTCCCACTCGACGGGGTTCCCCTCCTGGGGTTCCGTCTCCTCTTCGGGAGTCCCTTCCTCATAGAACCCTGCAAAAGCTTCAAACACAAGCAGTGAGCACGAAGGCTCAGCAAGTCTGACCCGTCTCACCTAAACATGGAACTTCTACATGAGGGTAATGGGTTGCATGAGGTAAAAATCATTCGCAAGGACTCGCCTAATTAGTAGAACCTTACTTTAAAGTTTTAGCAGCAGGTTGTGGAGAACCTTACGCTAAGGCACATGAGAGAGCCGCAATCAAACAAGAAACGCATTTCTCTCATGTACTTTTCCCAAAGTTGAAAAGAACTTTAATTAGCTCTAAGCTACAGCATATCATTAACAATCAATGTCCAGCTTTCAATCAGCAACATTTTAACATGTAACTAGCCTGTTCTTTCTACGTCACGGTACAGTGAACAAGTGGTACTCACTGACCGCGAGGGGCGGCGATTATAATCGATTTACACCTGCAGGGTTACCCGAACAACCCGTCACGTACGCCCGTACTCGATGTTGCCTACAACAACCATCACGGACGCCGTACGCGACTACCTTTCACCCGTTAGCCAAATATTGAACCGGTCCCATCGTCCCGAGCAAGAGGTCTCTGCACGCGCATCTCTGTGCCGCCAGCCGATTTACACCTCGAGCTCTCAACCTACCCTCTGAACGACGGGCAATGCCTCAATACCCAGCTACCCGGGTTACATCAGTTTCCCGGTTCCCATATAGCCGGTAGGTCTTCGGTACTGTTCTAGCTTGTTCAACAGGCCCGCACACGGCTCGGTCCTCAATCGACACAAGCGGAGCTACAGCACACAGGCCCCAAAGTCCTGCTGCCCTTACTCTCCGCTCGGTCTCATTTTCTTGCCATGTGTATCATGTGCTATCTCTACCCGAGCAATGTGCCTCTAGCCTATTCTCGCGAGTAGTTCCAACTACTCGACTTGTACCGAATCCTACTCTATCCTAGCAATGCAGTGGCTAACGGGGTTTGCAATCCTAAACCCAACCCATGGTTCTCTTGGCTATGCAGTGGGGCTTCCAAACAAGACTCTAATGCACAGAATAAAGGAAACAAGTATGTGCTCAAAACAATAAAAATTTGTAAAAAGGTTAATGCAAACCGGAGCTTGCCTTGCTGCTCTTGGTCGTAGGCTAGCTGTTCCTCTGGAGTAACGAAGTCTAGGACTTCGGGTTCCTCCTCGACCTTAGCGACTACATGATATAAGAAACATATGTATAAATTTAAATGCATATGTATTAACTTTGAAGTTGTGAAGTCTATAACCCTTGACAGACAGACCTAATGACTGTGAAACTTTTTCTATGGCTTGGTTACAACCTAAATAGAGACTTGGTCAAGTTTTAGTTGCAGCAAAGCTCATTTGAGCCCTCCACAATTAATTATGTCCTTGACCTTAATTGGAGCTCTTAGGGTGTTCTAGGAATTTTCATGAAACAAAATATGACTTTCTGAAAACTGGATTTTCAGAGGGTTCTAATGGATTTGGTCTCACTTAATTTGGAAGTTCCTAACTAAAGATATGAGCTAAACAATTTCAGAGAAAATTCTGAAAATGTTTCTGAACATTTTCTATTTTCTCTGGAACAGTTTCACTAATCACACCATTAGGTGGATCAGATGAGCTCAAATGGATCTGAAATTTTTTATGGTAGTTCAGGGATATTTTGGTGAACATCCCAGCAAAATTTCAGGATTTTCGCCCAAAGGATCTTCCAGTTAAAATTCCTAACAGTTTAAACTTTGAGGAATTAATTCTGGAGAAATAAGTAATTTCATGAAGTGAAACTTGATTTTCTGGAAAGTACTCAGAGAGCTGAATCCAGCAAAATTTGGTTCCCTCAATTTGGAGCTTTCTAGCCAAAGTTATGAGGATTTGAAGTTTGAAGGAAATCTGAAAATCAGGGAAAAGTTTAAACTCGCGCGTGGGCCCAGGGGACACGCGTCGCACGCCGAGGCGATGGCACACCGCGGCCCACAAGGATTTTGCGCGCCAGCACACCCGATCCCGGCCGCAGCCGGATCCCGATTCAAAATATCTCCCGCTGACAGCTGGGGTCCACCCCCTTCTTCAACCTCGCGACACCCGCGCCCCGCCGCCGAGGGATCTCGCCGGAGAGCTCGCCGCCGGCTGCTGTACAGCTCCAAACTTCTCGATTCTGGCCGCCCCTGCCTACTTTTACTCGGGGAACAGGATCCGAGGGTCAGCTGCTCATGACAACGGCCGGAGCATGGTCGGCGACGAGCCGCTACCTCAGAACGACTTCGGCCATGTCGGCTGACTACCCTAGCACCTCAGCTACTTGGGAAACCGGTCGGGGAGCATCAGTGGACCTCAGAGAAGGTCGACATGAGCTCGAGGCAGCTCAGGGAAGGCCCGAAATAGGTCCTCACCGTGCGCCCGATGCCGCCCGTTCGTTCCGCCATTAGTAGACCTCAAATTACGCCGGGCACAGAGGTTCTCCGGCCCAGAGTTGTGAAGGCAACTTGTGCGTTACCGTGTCTAGCTCGTGTGAGAGTGGCCTGAGGCCCTCTAATCCTTTCTAGAGCACGAATTAAACAGAATCGTACCCGAAGGTCGTTCTGCACACAGAAAGGGGAAAAGTGGAAATTCACCGCCGGTGAGCAACCACTCGAGCTGTGGCTCGGGGATGAGCAGCACCGGTCACCCGCGCGTCCAAGGGTGCCTTGGCTCGGGCGTGACAATGCCCTGGTTGGGCTGTCCACGAGAGCCCGAGGTGCGGCTGTTCCAAGTCCCGAATTTGATCTTTCGGCCCAGCCAATATCAATCGGTTTCAACCGAATTCTAGCAACGGGAAGGACAGAGGAAGGTCTCTAGTACCTTGCTGGGGCTCTGGAGTGGAAGGAGGGAGCTGCGATCGGCGTCCTCCGATCAAGTCCGAGCTGCGCAAGTTTTCGGCCGGCGCTGAGTTCTTGCGGGGAAGAACGGCGGTACCTCGGCCGAGGAGGGGGCAGGCGCCTTAAGAAGGCTCTGTGCCGCCTCACGCCCGCGCGTGGGCAAGCAGCTGGTGGCGCGGCGGCTGGCCTCGGTGGCGATCACCGCTGCGGCTCGGCGACCCGAGTGAAAAAGTCTCAGTCGGTTTGATCTGAGCAGTGGCTGACATGTAGGTCCCACCTCCAGTTTTAACCTCTGAAATTTACTCCTAATCACTGTTGTAAACAGTGAACCCCATACTACCCTTGGCAATTCAAATTATTCACCCATGAGCCATTTGAATTGATCAAAATTAAAATGAGGTTTGGTTTGAATGAATTTCAGCACAAGTTCAGTTTGAAATTCAAATAAAGTTTGAATTTCTTCCACTTAGCTCATGTCAAGATCAACTCCAAATGGAGTGAAAATTGGTGTGTGAGCTCACAAAAATGTGCTGAGTAAGAATATGCCTTCCACTTTTAAATTCATGGGATAAAAACAGTTTGAATTTGAATAAGGTTTCAAACTGCCCTCTTCCTAACTATACCCAAACTGACCTCAAAAAGGTTTTAAATTTGGGTGAAACTTGGCAGGGACATCCTTAGTAAAGTGTAGGAGTTTTCATATGTCCAGCCCATCTATATCACATGTGGGAAATACCACTTTTGCAATGTGTAAGTTTGTTCTCTAATGAGCATGTTGATAATTGTTACTTGCTCTTCATTTGTGTTCATCATTCTTCCTCAAATGAGGTGTGTGGTGTGGTGATGAACACTGCAAATGTGTGTCAAAAACTGAGGCCCTTACATGTACTCATGCAGGAAGGACAAGTGGTAGCCTATGCCTCACGACAATTAAAGAAGCATGAGCTTAACTATCCTACTCATGATTTGGAGTTAGCAGCAGTGGTGCATGCATTGAAGATTTGGAGACATTATATCCTTGGTCATCGATGTGAGATCTATACAGATCATAAAAGCCTCAAGTACATATTTACACAAACGGACTTGAATTTGAGGCAACGTCGATGGTTAGAACTCATCAAGGATTATGATGTAAGAATCAATTACCACCCCGGGAAGGCCAATGTAGTAGCTGACGCATTGAGCAGAAAGGGAGCATGCCACCAACTCACGGTTCGGGAGCTACCACCCGAACTACGTAAGGAGTTTGAACGGTTACACCTCGGATTCTTGAATAACATGGAAATAATGGAGATCGACTCATCATTGGAGCAAGAAATAAGAAAGGGACAAGCAACGGACGAGGGGATCAAGGAGATCAAGGAAAGAATCCGACAAGGGATAGAGAAGGATTTCAAGGAGGATGAAAAGGGTACGCTTTGGCTAGGAAAAAGGATTTGTGTGCCAAACATAAGACACCTTCGTGATATGATATTGAAGGAGGCACATGATTCACCCTATTCCATACATCCAGGGAGCACCAAAATGTACAAGGACTTGAAAACTTGCTATTGGTGGGATGGTATGAAGAGGGATATAGCCGAATACGTTGCCCTATGCGACACATGCCAACGGGTAAAAGCCGAACATCAAAAACCCGCTGGATTGTTGCAACCTTTGAAAATACCTGAATGGAAATGGGAGGACATCAGTATGGACTTTATTGTTGGATTGCCACGAACTCAGTCAGGATACGACTCCATCTGGGTCATTGTGGACCGGTTGACGAAAACCGCCCATTTTCTTCCGGTAAAGACCAGTTACAACATTACACAGTTGGCAGAGTTGTACATAGAGCAGATCGTGTGCCGTCATGGAGTTCCGAAGAGGATAGTCTCAGATCGAGGTTCTCAGTTTACCTCTAGATTCCGGAGAAAGCTGCAGAAAGCCATGGGTACACGACTGGATTTTAGCTCCGCCTATCACCCACAAACAGATGGGCAAACCGATAGGACGAACCAAATTTTGGAGGACATGCTGAGAGCTTGCACCTTGAAACATGGGCGTAGTTGGGATAGGAGTTTACCGTATGCTGAGTTCTCCTATAACAACAGCTATCAAGCTAGCTTGAAGATGTCGCCTTTCGAAGCCTTATATGGCAGACGGTGTAGAACGCCGCTGTTCTGGAACGAGACTAGAGAGAACCAGGTGTTTGGACCCGAAGTACTACAAGAGGCTGAAAAGCAAGTACAAACGATACGGGAAAACTTAAAGGCTGCTCAGTCACGACAGAAAGGCTATGCGGACAATAGGCGTAGGAAGTTGACCTTTGAAGTAGGAGACTTCGTATACCTTAAGGTATCACCTATCCGAGGCCAACGACGTTTTAACGTCAAAGGTAAACTAGCGCCTCGCTACATCGGACCATTTAAGATTTTGGACAAGCGAGGAGAAGTAGCCTATCAACTAGAGCTCCCAAACCACCTCTGTGACGTACATGACGTTTTTCATGTATCCCAACTCAAGAAGTGCTTGAGAGTACCAGAGGAACAAGTGTCAATGGGAGAACTTGAACTTCAAGAAGACCTGACCTACGCAGAACACCCTGTCCGAATCTTGGATGTAAAGGAAAGGGTCACCCGAAACAAGGTGATTGTGGGGACCGCCCCGTGGTTCACCCACTCCAGGATCGCATAGGGTGGTGCCGTACGATGCGGCACCCAACAGCACACATGAAAAGAATAAAGAACAACATACAAACTTTTATTTTCACTACAGGATTCCTGTCAACATACGACGGCTAAAACCATCGTATATAAAGCAGAAGCCGTCGTATATAGTTTATATACGACGGTTTGCAGCCGTCGTATATAATTTGTCGTATATATAGTTATATACGACGGAGCCGTCGTATATAACAGTATATATACGACGGCCGCTTATATACAACGGCCGGTTTCGTGGACTTGGCCCAGTGGACCAGGGCCATTATATACGACGGCTGGGCCCTGGCTGTCGTATATAAGCCCTTATATACGACAGCCGCTGGGCCCTGGCTGTCGTATATAAGGTCTTATATACGACAGCCTGGCCCAGCCGTCGTATATAATTTAGGCTTATATACGACGACCCTGTATAGCGGCCGTTGTATATAAACTATACAGGCCGTCGTATATAAGCTTTTCCATTTTTTTTTAAAAAATAGAAAACGGCTAACCTGGCTCGATGGCCAGCTACACATACAAAGACAACAAAAAAACAGTTTGATATATAAATTCACAACAAAGTGCAATAGTACACATCGACAATCACAAAGTCTAACATCCACACAAATGAAAACAAAATCACAAATCTATTGATTACTAGCCCCTCCACTACCTCCGGGAGCGAAAAAGTCATCCTGCCGCGGCGAACCTGGCGCCCTTAGCTGTGGCGATGGAGTCTGAGCCTCCATCCCTGATCCCTGCGAAACAAAGTGACATATGTACAAGTTTACAATTGTTTTTCTAGTTTCATTAGGATTCTTAGCGGTTGGGGCTTCCACTTAATGTAACTTTCTTTTTATACCTGTACTCCAGGAAACTGCTCCTGTGGTGGCGACGGCTCCAGCACGAACGGAGGTGGCTGCCACAACGGTATCTGGATTTGCTGCCCTTGCTGTCGAGCTAGCGCCTTCCATTTCAAACATTACAATTTACAAAACTAATTGAAATGCAATGTAATTAAACTATAATTGTATGTTTCTTACTTCCATTGCCGCTTGCATCTGTGCCATATAGGACGCATGGTACGCCATGGCAGCCCTGTTGTTCTCTCGCTCTCTCGCCAAGGCCTCTTCCTGCCGAGCCAAGCTCTCCCGAAGCGCCATGACTTCGAGATCTCTCTCGGTGACACGGCGGCTGGAGGAGCCTGCAGCCGAAGACTGCGAGGAGCTGCCTCTCGCAGGTCGTGCCTCCCTAGAGTTGACAACTCCAGAGAATATGGCAAGCCTAAAAAAACGAATCAATTCAAGGTAAAATTAAATAATCTTGAATTGAAAACAATGAAAGTAAATGAATTCACCTTCCGTGTGCTTTTCCACCTCCGCTTGCATACGCGGCTTGAGGGTCGATGTTCGGGGAGTTTTCCCAATCGAACCCTTCGCCGTGTATCCTCACAGCCTCTTGCCCATACCTAGTCTGAAAAACAATGAAATTGTATAAGTTCAACAACATATATAGTGTCAAACAATTTCAGAGGTCATGAAACTTACCAGGCGCTCCGCTGCGTACTGACTACACTGCTCCGGTTGAGAAGGGTCAGCGTGACCTCTCCTATAGACCGCAGTAGCACTCGGTCGCACGCCGGTCTCCTTTTCCTGTGAACATATGTTAGTACGAACAATACTACATTATGAATATAATAAAAACTACCAAGAAACTTACCATCCGTTTAGCCATTCGCACAAAACCTTGGACGCCCATACCGTGCTTCCCTGAGCTCCCTCTGGCATCTCGAGCCTTCTTGGACTTAGAGATGAACTCATCACTAGCCCAATACCTGCAAAGGGCTCGGTAATCTTCAGTTCGTCCCTGTAACCAAGGGACACTAACCTGCACACATGCGTAGTTCATTAGGTGTTACTTAGCAATATTAATATGAATAATTTAAAGATTACGCAACCTACCTCTGCGTATTGCTCCTCCGTCAAGTACGTGTCGGAGGCGTCTCTGAATGACCCAACCTCGTGGTCGTGGAGCTTTAAGTAGTCGTTAACTACTTGACTCCGAGCGTTCAAAAGCATTTGCATAACAAGCTTCCGAGCGTTCACTTCGAACACGGAGCGGGCGTGATCCATCTGCTCAGCCGGGTCCTCAAGGCGGTACCTGAGCTGTAGGAAGCCAACACAGTTCGACATATACGCACATTAATATTTGAAGGAACATAAAGAATTGAAACTTCAAATATTTATGAAAGTTACTTACCCAAAAATCTGCCCACACGACTCCCTGTAGGTTGTCGTTCTCCGGGTGAGGAACGCGCGCGTAGTCGTCCCACGACGTAGCTGCACGTCCATCAATCGCACCGGGGTAGTGCAGACGCACTAAGTTCCCGATGCAACTGTTCACTGTCCTGTGGTGTTTCTGCCCGTCGTACGAGAGGTCCTCCCAAGAACTAAAAAGTTGTTTGTTAAGTCATTAAGTAAGATCATAGTCTTTGAGAACAAATAGAAATGAATACTTTAGTAATGTGTTACCTGTCTCCAACCGGACGAATAATTACCGGCTCTCTAGGAATAGGTGGAGGACCAACAAAGTTACTCCTCCTCGTGTGTCTCCTCCGCTGCGGCACCACGTCTGGTGACCCAGAAGGCTGGTCACCAGACGTGTCCTCAGGCTGGGTGCCCTCGGGCTCGCTGGGCAGACTACCCTGGGGGTTGCTGCCGGAGGGCTGGCTACCAGAGGGCTCGCTGCCCGAGGGCACGCTGCGCTGCGTACCCGTCTCCTAAGGTGCCGCTCTGGCCTCGGACTCATAGTCCGAATCAGACTACAATGGTAAAGTAAGTAAGCTAAATTGAAAAAGTGATTTTAATAATTTTGTGCAATGTAGAAAAATTTACCTCTGTACGCTGCAAACTGACAACCCTGTCCCGCAACTCTGGACACACACTTAACAGCTGAGTGCGTCTGCTCCCGCTGTAAGTGGAACCGTAGAAGTAGTCGTCCCTCTCCTGCGAGGGGAGGAAACCCCTCACACTCGGCGCCTTCTTCCCCTTTGAACCCTTTGAACCCTTGCTTGACGACATCCTAATCAGTTTAAAAAGTAATTACTCCTAATCAGTTTCAAAAGTAATGTAAGCGATAATTAATGTCACTTTCATTTAAAAGAACATTACTCGTAATCAGTTTCAAAATTCATCAACATCATGATCATCAACATCGCGATCTGTCGTCTTGAGCTGTTTACGTTTCCGCTTTCGCATTGTAGATGTCTCTACATCTGCAACGTCTCCTACTAAGTTATCGAGTCCTGCACCAGACTCGACGATAAAAGAGTCTGGCAACTCTTCGTCTTGGTAAACTTCTTCAATGTCTCCACTATCATGATAACCATCATCTCCAGGAGTATACAAGCGCTCACGAGGATTCACTTTATATACCACTCACCAAGTGCTAAGCTTCTTACATGGATAAGGTAGATAATACACTTGTTCCACTTGATGTGCAAGAACGTATGTATCTAAACCTCGTAAGCGTTCGTTGTGATTCACTTCCACCATGCCAAATTGATTTTCTCGAGTTCCATGATTGTCATCAAACCAATCACAATCAAAGAACACCACTCGAAGTTCTTTATTGCCAGCGAAAGTAAATTCCAGAATTTTGTTAATGATTCCATAGTAATTGGTTTCTTTCCCTTGTGAGTCGATTGCTCTCGTCACAACTCCGCAATTTAATGTTGCTGCGAGAGGACGAAGAGTTTCGAATTGAGTTGTACGGAATCAGAAGCCATTTACGTCATATCGACCATAGCTTCTAACTTTTACTAATCCATAAGATAGTTGTCGAAAATCTTGATGGATGTCTGTGTTCGCTAATACATAAGCTCGAAACCAGGATAAGAAATTTGGCCCTCCATTAATTCCAGCCCGTCGCATCGTTTCTACTTGCTTTCTCATTGGTTGATGCTTATGTTTCTAGTTTTGGTTCTGGAACTCACTGTACACACAAAACACATGCCATCAACATTAGCATACATGTATTGGTAAATACAATAATCATCATAAATGTAAGAGAAACACTTACTCGAAATATTTCTCCATGCCATCGATATTAGCATACATGTAGAGTAAAGCAGCAGTCCTTTCTCCTTCAGTAAAATCGTATGATGTGCTGCTGCCAACAGTAGTTCCCCTCGATTCAAAAATAGAGAGATCACTAACTGGTGGTTCGTCATCTACATTGTATCGCATTGCCGAAGTATTGACATTGTTTTCCTCTGTAAAGTAGAAACTAGAAAAGTAACCTACTTCCTTTAGAGTAAATGCTTCGGCAATGCACCCTTCAACCCTTGCTCTGTTGCCAACCATAGTTTTCAAATATCTCAAAGCTCTTTCAATATGGTACATCCATCTATATTGCACAGGACCACCAACTTTTGCTTCGAATGGAAGATGTATAAGAAGATGCTGCATTGGATTGAAGAAACCAGGAGGAAATATTTTTCCATCTTACATAAAAGTACAGGTATCTCCTTCTCTAACTTCTCCATCATGTCTTTCGTTATTTCTTTGGCACATAACTGCCTATAGAATAATGATAGCTCAGCTAACACCTTCCACACCGCATCATCCAGGTATCCCCGAAACATAACAGGTAAGAGTCTTTCCATTATTATATGATAGTCATGACTCTTCAACCCAGTGAGCTTTCCCGTTTTAACATTCACGGCTCGTCTCAGACTAGCAGCATAACCATCTGGGAATTTCAAAGTTTTCAACCATTCCATAACTTGTTTCTTTTCATTAGGTCGAAGCACGAAAGAAGCACGTGGCTTACCACCGCTTTCAGAGAACTCAAGAGTAGGTCGATTACAAATCTCGGCCAAATCCTTTCGAGCCTTTAAGTCGTCTTTCGTTTTGCCCGTGATATCCATGCACGTGCTTATGATACATTCGGCCATGTTACGCTCCTGATGCATTACATCAATATTATGCATCAGTATCAATGACTTCACATATGGTAGCTCCCAAACTCCACATACATGAGTCCAGTTGTGAACATTTCCGTAACCTACAAAGAATCCAGGGCAAGCTTCATCAGGGACTAGTGAGTCCAACACATCGGATACTTCACACCCACTTAGGCGTTTAGGTGGTTCCTTAGTGACAACAGTATCTTTTCTGAAGACATTCCTCTGTTGCCTGAATGGGTGGTTTCGAGGAAGCCAACGCCTATGACAATCAAAGTAGCTTATCTTTCCACCGTATGTAAGTCGAAAACACTCTGTGTCAGACGCACATGTGGGACACGACAAACGACCATGTGTGCTCCATCCAGAAAACATGCCGTACGCAGGGAAATCATGGACAGACCACAAATAAGCAGCTCGAAGGTTGAATTTCTGCTTCTTGTAACAGTCATACGCTTCAACTCCAATCCACAACGTTTTCAATTCTTCAATCAATGGTTTCAACATCACATTGATACGTGATGCCGGATGATCTGGTCCTGGTATAATGAGGCTAAGAAACATAAACTAGTACTTCATACAAAGAGAAGGTGGTAGGTTGTACGGAATAACAAAGACGGGCCAACAGGAGTATGGTGTGGCATTTGTACTGAAAGGTGAAAAACCATCCGTCGCTAACCCGATGCGAACATTTCTTGCATCACTAGCAAAAGCAGGATCAAAAGAGTCCAAAGACTTCCATGCATCACCGTCCGACGGATGAGTCAACACATCTTTGTTCTCACGCACACCTTCTTTGTGCCATCTCATGTGTCTGGCAGATCTTTTAGAAAGAAACAGCCGCTTCAACCGAGGTGTCACAGGCAAGTAACGCAATTGCTTATGTGCAACTTCTGTCATTACTTTATCACCATCGTCATTGACAACTTCGACAAACCTTGATTTTCCACACTTTAAACAATTCTTCTCTTTGTCATGCTCTTTCCAAAATAGCATGCAGTTATCTGGACACACGCCAATTTTTTCATATTTCATACCCAGTCCAGATAGTAATTTCTTTGAGTGATACATATCTTTGGGCAGTTTATGAGGTTGTGGAAGAGCATCGCTGATAAGTTTCATCATATCATTGTAGCAATTATTAGAGAAGAAATACTTAGATTTGATTGCCATAAATCTGGTCATGAAAGTAAGAAGAGTCATTTCAGTATGATCATGCAACACCTCTTCAGAAGCTTTCAAGAGATTAAAGAATGCGTCTGCCTCATTTGTGGGCGGATCCTCCGTTTGTATATCTTGTAACATCTCATCGATCCTGTCAACACCCGGACAATCATCATCATCTACATGAACGGCTCAAGGAGCAGACTCACCGTGGAAACTCCAGACCTCATAATATGGCATGTAACCGTTTTTGCACAAGTGTAATGACAATGTCGTTTTGTCCAAAAACTTAATATTCCGACATTTCGCACATGGACAACGAACTTTATCGGTCGTAGACAACGAGAACACTCGATCAATAAAGTCATGCTCGGGAGAGGCGTTGGAGCGGCCGGAAGGCGAGGTGCAGCGAGGGGCGACGTGCTCTGTGTTCTCCCGGTGAAGAACGGCTCGGGCACTGCGAGGGGAGCTCGGGGATGAGCTGAGGAGCGGTGGAGCTCGTCGAGGAGTCGCTGGCGCAGCTCCTGGGGCGATCAACCACTGCTGTGAGGGCTGGAGGGCTGCTGACCCACGAGCATAGAACAGCAGCGGCTGTTTTTGGTGAGAGCTCGAGCAGAGGCTGTGGAGAAGAGAAGAAACTCCACCGTGCTGCTACTTTAGCTCTGGATAAACCACGCACGATGCTGCCTTCGGGAGGAAGTCATTGCAAGCTGCTCGGTGGAGGAAAAATCACAGCGCGGTGGCAGCTCGGTGAACGCCCGAGGGAAAAACCGGAAAGGAAAATGAAACTGTGAGACTGACTGCTGGGTCCCACCACCTCATTTTCTTAATCAACTTTTTCACTGATCTTTTCACCACAGCTACTCAAAATTAAATGCTTTACTTCACCTCAAAGTTAAGTTTGAATTTGCAGAATTCAAATGGTTTGAATTCTGGTATAGAATTTGAATGGGGTTTGATCATTTGAATTTGAAAAGGAGTTTGAATTCTCCACTTTGTATTGCCTCAAAAATATAGCAAACCAGCTCCAAAGTTTCCAACTTTTGGCATGGCTGCTTATTAAAAGGTGGAGAACACATTTGTGAACCCAAATTTTGAAATTGAAGGAATTGGAATTTGAAACTGAATTTGAAATTTAGATTAGAGGGCTTTTCCTTTTAATCCCAAAAAAATATAGAAACTCCTCCAAATGAGCTGAAATTTGGAAGGGTGCATATTTGGACTATGAAGATCCAAGCTTTGCATTTGGATCTCCATGTTTGGGAGTTTTTGGGAAGTTTGATTCACAACTTTGAACTCACAACGTTATAATTCAAAGTTTTAATTCCCCTCATTTTTCCTACGTGTACATGAGCTGAATTTTTCTTGCTACCACTTTTTGGGGATTTTACATCCATCCCCCCTTAAAAAGAATCTCGTCCTGAGATTCCAAAAGAAATGTAGAGTGGGGGAAACTTTACCGGGTATACGATGATAGCAAGTCCGGATAATATGTTTGTAGATAGTCCTCTCTTTCCCATGTCGCCTCATCAGCTGTATGGTTGCTCCACAAGACCTTGTAGAACCATAAGGTCCGGTTTCTTGTGGCACGAGTCTTTTCTTCGATAATCCGGATTGGATACTCCGTGTACGTGAGGTCCGGTTGAAGAACTTCTATGTCTTCAGTGCGGATTTCAGCTGAAGGTTTGAGGCATTTTCTCAGCTGAGAGATGTGGAAGATGTTGTGAATGCCTGCGAGCGACGCCGGTAAATCCAAACGATAGGCCACGGTCCGCATCTTTCAATGACAGCGAACGGGCCAATGAATCGCGGCGCAAGTTTACCCTTCACTCCGAAACAGTGAACTCCCTTCCTCGGAGACACATGGACATAAACATGGTCCCCAATGTCGAAGTGAAGAGGGCGGTGTCTTTTATCCGCATAGCTTTTCTGACGAGATTGAGCAGCCTTAAGATTGGCTTGTATTACTCGCACTCGTCCTTCAGCTTCATTCACAAGTTCAATGTCGTAGATAACTCGCTCGCCGGACTCACACCAGTTGAGAGGTGTGCGACATTTCCGGCCGTAGAGAGCTTCATACGGCGCCATCTTAATGCTAGCTTGATAGCCATTGTTGTAGGAAAACTCCGCCAACGGCAAATGATCGTCCCAATTCTTGCCGTGGTGGATGGCCCAAGCGCGTAGCATGTCTTCAAGCACATGATTTTTCACCCGTTCAGTTTGACCATCCGTCTGCGGGTGATATGCGGAGCTTCGGATCAGTTTGGTCCCCAATGATGCGTGCAGCTGTTCCCAGAACCGAGAGACGAACAGCGCACCACGATCTGAAATGATGGAGCAGGAACACCGTGCAAACATAAGATCTTTGCAATGTACAGCTCTGCATATTGCTTGGCCACGTACTTTGTATGTACGGGGATAAAATGAGCCGACTTGGTTAGTCGATCGACTATCACCCAAATCGAGTCATGTTTGTGAGACGTGAGAGGTAAACCAACAATGAAGTCCATGCTGATATCCTCCCACTTCCACGCCGGAATGTTCAATGGTTGCAGCTGTCCGGCTTTACGCATATGGTCGGCTTTCACCCGCCGACACGTATTACATTCAGATACGTATTTTGCGATCTCTCTCTTCATCCGTGTCCACCAAAACCTGGTTTTCAGATCCTGGTACATCTTGTTGCTGCCCGGATGAATAGAATACTTGGACAAATGAGCCTCGTCCAAGATTTTCTTCCGATGCTTCATGTCACGGGGTACCACTATACGGTCTTTAAACCATAGCGTGTCGTGTTCATCTCTTCGGAAGCATTTTATTTCGCCATTCTCCATCCTTCTCCGAATGTGCGACATTCCCATGTCCTTCCTCTGAGCTTCCATAATCTCCTCTCTTATGGTTGGGATGAGAGCAAGAGTATATAACGCCCCATATGGAACCAAGTACAGACTCGGCTCTTCTTCAAGTGGGGTGATGGAAAGATTGTTGACATGGGATTTGCGGCTTAAGGCATCGGCAACCACGTTTGCCTTCAACTAAGTTCTAGATCAAAAGCTATGAGCTTCTAAAGTTGACAGAAATTCCGGAGGAATTTCAGCAGCACCTCCCCTGTAAGTGCTCACTTTGGTCAACCTTTCCATATAGTTAGAAACATGTATGGACCGAACTCATACTTACAAAGTCGAAACATGATTCTTAAGCTTTATAGAATTGTAAGATTTAACCTTTTACAATTCTTATACCGGAAGTCATAAGCAAAATCCAAATCAGTATAGAAACTATGCACAGACTTTGATACTCCGGTCAGTTTCACTTGTACTGCGAATTTCACCTCTTTACAGGAGTATTCACTGTCCTGGGGTTGAACAGAAAAATTGTAAATAACTTCCCAATCTCTCCAAAAATGTATTTATATGATCTATTTGCATTCCTGGATCAAAAGATATGATGGTTCAAAGTTAACAGAATTCTGGCAGGATTTTGACAGCACCTCCACCGAGGTACCTAGTTTCAATCCACAATTCCAATTAATTCTGCTCCAGTTTGGCAAAACTTTGAATTACGAAGTTGTATCGTATCTCATGCCCTTTCCAAAGGTTTCTTGCCTGACCCTTAGGAAATTTTCTACAGAAAATTGTGGTCGAAATACAGAAAACTCCAGAGAGCATTTTAGTTTGCCCTGTTTCTGGACAGTACCTACTCTTCTGAGATTTTCGTCCCTTTGGAGGGAGATTTTGTTCTGGAGCTCTACAGAAAAGTTGTAGAGAACTTCACAACATTTCCAGAATGGTATCACACACCTCCATTGGTTCAACCAATCTGAAGTTATGCCCTGTTGAAGTTCAGCAAAGTTTCTGCTGAAACAGGGGAGATTGTTCCTAAGCTTTTGAGATTGAACCTATACTCCCAATCAACTCTTAGTTCAATATAGGAGTTTACTAACCCCTAAATGGATTCCTAAACTTCATTTTGACTCTTTTCTTTGAAAATAAACTTTTATGCAGTCGGTACTACGTTTCTTCACCAAAGAAAAATCCTAAACTGGTATTCCGGCTTATACGTGTCAAATGGTGGAACTAAAGACGTCACTCACAAACGGTTTCTACACGTCATGCACTAACGTGGTTAATGTACCTGCAGAAGAACACCCAATAATTGTGCACACAATGGTTTTTGACATTTCAGGCAGTTCCATATCATCATAAAAACATACGGTCCGTATCATTGCCATACGGATCGTCCTTGAGTCAAGCCACGTCTCAAGGTACATGGTCGTGTTTTCACACCACACGACGGGGAACCCGAGTAGAGCGCGAACGGGTCGTCACGGTTGGGAATTTTATCAACCCAACGGATACCACCTACTGCCTCATGACCGTTGAGGCACGCCGATGGCGAGCGCTGCGTATGGCCCTTTGAACATTGAACGTTCAAGAGTTGCATACTATCGTGTTGCTTACCACACGATGGGGTATTCTCACTTTTGCCTAAAGCACGCTGGAGATCAGCATTTTCATATGCTCTCAGAACCATTGAGAGGTTCAGAGACTCATATTCACTACCGTGCCAAGCCACGGTATACCAAACCATACTATTACTCGTATGGGGAGTTACCGCAATTGATCCGCCTGCGGTGGCGTACCTTACCTCTTACCTGACGTTGGAGCGTCGTTACAGAATGTATAACACATAAGTTAGTTTTTCCACCTTAGTAACTACTACTATCATAGACCTTATGTGGGCTTAATGACTAATCCTCACTCGACTACTTCTAAGTTTTCAAAATAGGCTCTTTTCGAGCGTGCTATTCCCAAATGCGGCTCTGATACCACGACTGTGGGGACCACCCCGTGGTTCACCCACTCCAGGATCGCATAGGGTGGTGCCGTACGATGCGGCACCCAACAGCACACACGAAAAGAATAAAGAACAACATACAAACTTTTATTTTATATAAACCAGCGGAAGTCATTTACAAAATATAATTATACAGCGGAAGTAATGTACATTAGTAGCCTCTCATCCTAACTATGCAAAAGTGCAGCCGTCCAGCCCGGGGACGCTACACGCTAGCAGCATGAAACCGGAGATCACGGCGGCGTGCAGGGCTCCATCTCGGCCGTGTACCCTGACAGGGGCATCGCCTCGTCCTCGGAACCCTCCTCATAGCTCTCACCTGCATACAGCTCAAATATTGCAACCATGAGCACGATGGCTCAGCAAGGCTTAACCGTCTGACCTAGGCATGAAACTCTACATGCAGGGAGGTGTATGATAGGAAAAGGAATTTGCGACAAAGACACGCCTATAAGTTGATCCTTACTTTCAGTTTTATAGCGTCAAATTCATGTGCCTTAGGCAGCCCTCACATCGGAAGTCCACAATCAAACAAGAAACGCTTTCCTCCGATGTGGTGATGCCCAAAGCGGAAAGTAAACTTAATTAGCTCTACATCTACAGCATACATGGTTTCCAAAACCTTAAGATATCATCACAGCATATTATCATTCAACTGGCTTTCTTCACTTCTTACTACGTCACGAAACAGTGAACAAGCGGTACTCAAATAACCGCGAGGGACGGTGATTGCAATCAGGAGACACCCGAACAACACGTTGCATACACCCACTTTCAGAAGCGTGATTCCACATGTGACGCCCTCAATTCTGTGGAAAACCACGGAACTGAGAACTAATGCATATGTGTGCCCAGGATGTTCATCACACATACACATACGTTCCACAAACTGAATTCAGATTATATATTACCACGAATAACAGAGTTTATTACAGCACCTCATGAGTCTTGGACTCATGCTCGGAAGTCCTTATTTCTACGCAGCGGAAATCTTATTTAAATGCAGAAGCAAAAACTAATGCGGAAGCAAAACTAAGCAGAAGTGGCTCCATCTCTACTCCCTCCACAGGCAAGGTTGAGAACAGATCACACGCCATAATTCTCTACTCGGTCTTCCTAGTAGTCTTCTCTTGCTGTTGATGAAGAAATAATAATGCAAGTTTGAGTACAATGATGTACTCAGCAAGTGCGGGAATAACACATGACATGCAGCTCATAAACAAGGTAGTTATAAAAGGCTTATTTGCAGAAAAGCAGATTTATAAAACCGTGATAAAACAGCAACTTAACTTTAGATGAATGTATTCCCAGCATGTATGAAATTACCAACATACCTCCATCACTTCCCGTGTTCCATCCAAACATTAACCAATCTTTTACCCATACTCACGAATACCTCCTCGTATTCGCTACCATCTCACCTCATGAAACAACCTTGTCTCGCACCGAGACCAATCTCATATCATGACCCACCAGTCATGCAACCCTTTCATCATCCAGACTTAACAATTCCAAACCAAACCATAACCAAAAACCATAACCAAGAACCTTCCCAATAACCATTCCAGTAACCATCCCATCTAATCATGGCAGTTTAGCCAGGTGCTCATAACCGTAAGCTCGGCTATCATGATAGTTTTCATAACTCTGCAGAGTTTGCACCTCTTTACCCACAAGTTTGTGATTTCGTCACCCGTCGGCGACTGCAGAACCTCCATTATACCAGTACACAATCGTCGGTGTATGGTCAAGAGATCACAAAATATCCTTTACAAAGGGGTTACTAGATGTATGGACTCACTAAGGTTTCACCGGCAGGCTAGAATCTCCAATCCTCCCACCCACGGGCCCCCTCTTGTGCCATGCAGTTCCCAGGGCAGTCCTCACTCGACTCCCATTCCCCGCGCCTTCCACAGTCCATAACACTCTAGCAACTTACCTAATTACTCAGCTAAGCCGCACCCATACTTGGCCTTGTGGTGGCACTGTTATCCTGGCATGTGAATGCATGAACCGGTCCTTAGATCTACGGCAAGCAAAACCACCATCTCATGCTACCTCATTCACAAACCCAGGCTTGCCTAGATCTCCCTCCGATCCATGTTCATTAACATTATCAGTTCCTCATCATCATTACGAGTGCAGTTAGCTAGACACATCTATCTCGCTTCCCAACCCCATGGACTCAGCGAAGCATAAAGCAAAAACCATACCCGACTCATATACTTCCCAGGCGACAAGGGTGGTTTAATGAGAACTAGTAAACTCCGATAAAAAGGGTTTCCCATCATGTTTGACTCAGCATGCACACCTTTTCGCAAAACAAAATAGTTTTACCCAAAACATAGGATCAACATGGTCAAGGAGCACTTGCCTTGTTCTTGCGGTTCCGGTTGTTCTTGATTCTCAAAACCTTGTTGCTGCAGCTCGTCGTAGACAGCTTCCTGAGTTTGTTCTGCTATGTAGGATTCACGTGCATACAAGATTCACAGCAATCAATACCATGCACAAAACCCTAAACTAGATGCGATGATGCACATGCATGCTATCCTATGATTAGTTTCATTAGATTGATCTGTACGTGTTTTTGCATGGCTTGCATGGTCAGAGATGTTCGGATCAAAGGTGGTCGTGGCGATGATCTTGTTTTTAGATCAAACTGATCATCGAGTGATCTGTCCACGAAAAGGCTTCTGTTCGAAAGGAATCGAAGAACAGATGCAAAGAGATGAACAACATGATGTCGTAAGGTGGTATTGAAGTCCTACCTCACGTTTTTCTTGACTTCGAGGTCCTCCTCAGACCGTTTGGTTCTTCTCCGATGATCTCCCTTGTTGCACTTCAGCGATGGTTTGCTCGGCGAGTTAGGGCTAGGCTCTAAGTCGTCGGCTCAGGATTTGAAAGAGAAGTTTGTGGTTTCGGCCAGAGGTTTTGGGTTCTATTTATAATCGGGAAGAGAAGAGTCCTAATCTGATTGGATCTCGAATAAGAGTCTTATTCATATCTTTGTTGGATCCTAACGTCTTATCTTTGGTAACATCGTGGAATTTAGATCGGTTTATGATGCGTACCGGTATCTTTACGCGTAAAAACCGCTCCAGAACTCGCTACCTCCGTGATTATGAGCTCCGGAAGCTCCACGTGTTCTCCGGGCCTGGTATCTCCTCATCCGCAGAGACGAGCTCCGGTTGTGCCGCGTGTCAATCGATCGAGACCTCCCTCTTCTTCGGAGACGAGCTCCGTGCACGCCACGTGTGGGTGCCGGTCTTTCCGCCTTTCCTTCCCTCAGGGACATGCCCCGAGGTCGACACGTGTCCAGCAGCGACGGACCTCCGGAGATAAACTCCGGTGGCGACACGTGTTCAATAGATCCGGACTTCTCGGAGATGGGTTCCGAGATTAACACGTATCCCATGCGACTGGTCCCCTGACTTCCGCGAGGACTAGCTCCGAAGGTGACATGTGTCCCATGAAAAATGCCTTTGCTTCTTCCGCAGAGGCTAGCTCCACGGGCAACACGCGTCCCACAGGGTCGGACCTCTTTCCAATTGCGGAGGTGACCCCCGAGCCTGCCACATATCCTGTTTAGCGTCGGACCTCTCCCTATCTCTCGGGAATGAGTTCCGAACACGCCACGTGGTCTGCTGGTCGTGGAAGTTGCCTTCGGCGCTCTCAGAGAGCTTTTACTGGCTATCCTTTTGATACTTGTTTCTGTTCCCTCTTTTCTAAAAATGTTTTTCTTCTTCATAAAACATGAACATATGCTGACACCCGGGATGAGGGTGTCACATATCTACCCCCCTTAAATTGAATCTCGCCCTCGAGATTCGTTAGTAGAAAATAGATAGGGGAATTCAGCCTTAATATCCTCTTCACGCTCCCATGTGGCTTCAGCTTCAGTATGATGACTCCATTGTACCTTGCACCATCGAATCACTTTGTTTCGGGTGACCCTTTCCTTTACGTCCAAGATTCGGACAGGGTGTTCTGCGTAGGTCAGGTCTTCTTGAAGTTTAAGTTCTCCCATTGACACTTGTTCCTCTGGTACTCTCAAGCACTTCTTGAGCTGGGATACATGAAACACGTCATGTACGTCGCAGAGGTGGTTTGGGAGCTCTAGTTGATAGGCTACTTCTCCTCGCTTGTCCAAAATCTTAAATGGTCCGATGTAGCGAGGCGCTAGTTTGCCTTTGACGTTAAAACGTCGTTGGCCTCGGATAGGCGATACCTTAAGGTATACGAAGTCTCCTACTTCGAAGGTCAACTTCCTACGCCTATTGTCCGCATAGCCTTTCTGTCGTGACTGAGCAGCCTTTAAGTTCTCCCGTATCGTTTGGACTTGCTTTTCAGCCTCTTGTAGTACTTCGGGTCCAAACACCTGGTTCTCTCCAGTCTCGTTCCAGAACAGTGGCGTTCTACACCGTCTACCATATAAGGCTTCGAAAGGCGACATCTTCAAGCTAGCTTGATAGCTGTTGTTATAGGAGAACTCGGCATACGGTAAACTCCTATCCCAACTACGCCCACGTTTCAAGGCGCAAGCTCTCAGCATGTCCTCCAAAATTTGGTTCGTCCTCTCGGTTTGTCCATCTGTTTGTGGGTGATAGGCGGAGCTAAAATCTAGTCGTGTACCCATGGCTTTCTGCAGCTTCCTCCAGAATCTAGAGGTAAACTGAGAACCTCGATCTGAGACTATCCTCTTCGGAACTCCATGACGGCACACGATCTGCTCCATGTACAACTCTGCCAACTGTGTAACGTTGTAACTGGTCTTTACCGGAAGAAAATGGGCGGTTTTCGTCAACCGGTCCACAATGACCCAGATGGAGTCGTATCCTGACTGAGTTCTTGGCAATCCGACAATAAAGTCCATACTGATGTCCTCCCATTTCCATTCAGGTATTTTTAAAGGTTGCAACAACCCAGCGGGTTTTTGATGTTCGGCTTTTACCCGTTGGCATGTGTCGCATAGGGCAACGTGTTTGGCTATATCCTTCTTCATACCATCCCACCAATAGCAAGTTTTCAAGTCCTTGTACATTTTGGTGCTCCCTGGATGTATGGAATAGGGTGAATCATGTGCCTCCTTCAATATCATGTCGCGAAGGTGTCTTAGGTTTGGCACACAAATCCTTTTTCCTAGCCAAAGCGTACCCTTATCATCCTCTTTGAAATCCTTCTCTATCCCTTGTCGGATTCTTTCCTTGATTTCCTTGATCCCCTCGTCCGTTGCTTGTCCCTTTCTTATTTCTTGCTCCAATGAGGAGTGGATCTCCATCATTTCCATGTTATTCAAGAATCCGAGGTGTAACCGTTCGAACTCCTTACGTAGTTCGGGTGGTAGCTCCCGAACCGTGAGTTGGTGGCATGCTCCCTTTCTGCTCAATGCGTCAGCGACCACATTGGCCTTCCTGGGGTGGTAGTTGATTCCCACATCATAATCCTTGATGAGTTCTAATCATCGACGTTGCCTCAAATTCAAGTCCATTTGTGTAAATATGTACTTGAGGCTTTTATGATCTGTATAGATCTCACATCGATGACCAAGGATATAATGTCTCCAAATCTTCAATTCATGCACCACTGCTGCTAACTCCAAATCATGTGTAGGATAGTTAAGCTCGTGCTTCTTTAATTGTCGTGAGGCATAGGCTACCACTTGTCCTTCCTGCATGAGTACACACCCGAGCCCTTGTCTGGATGCGTCACAATATATGTCAAAGCTCTTGCTTACGTCTGGCAATACCAGAACTGGTGCTGTGGTTAGCCTTTTCTTGAGTTCCTCAAAACTTTCTTGGCAGGCTTGTGTCCATTGAAAGATCTTCCCCTTCGTTAGCAACTCCGTCATAGGTTTCGCTATTTTAGAGAAGTCTTTAATGAAGCGCCGATAGTATCCTGCCATCCCAAGGAAACTCTGAATATCCCTCACGCTCTTCGGTTGGTCCCACTTCAGAACATCTCTCACCTTTCCAGGATCAACCGATACCCCTTCCTTGGAGATGATGTGGCCTAGGAAGGATATTTCTTTTAGCCAAAATTGATATTTGTTGAGCTTGGCATACAACTGATGCTCTCGCAACTTCTGCATGGTCAATCTCAGATGTTCTTCATGCTCCTCCTCACTTTTTGAATACACCATAATGTCGTCGATGAAAACCACGACGAACTTGTCCAAGTACTCCATGAAAACCTTATTCATAAGGTACATGAAGTATGCGGGTGCATTCGTCAATCCAAAAGACATAACGGTATATTCATATGAACCATACCGCGTCCGAAAGGCTGTCTTAGGTATATCGGAGGGCTTAATCTTCAGCTGGAAATATCCTGACCGAAGATCAATCTTGGAGAACACTTGGGCTCCTTTCATTTGATCGAACAGGTCCTCTATACGGGGCAGAGGGTATTTATTCTTGATTGTTACCTCGTTGAGAGACCTGTAGTCCACGCACATTCTTTGGGTTCCGTCCTTCTTGTCCACGAAGAGTACCGGGGCTCCCCATGGTGACGAACTTGGACGGATAAAACCCTTCTCCAACTGTTCTTGAATTTGCTTCTTTAGTTCAACTAACTCGTTGACGGGCATCCTATATGGTCTCTTAGCTATGGGTGCAGTTCCAGGTACCAAATCTATGGCAAACTCAATATCCCGGTCAGGTGGCATACCTGGAAGTTCTTCCGGGAACACATCCGAAAATTCCTGAACCACTGGAATGTTGTCCAATGCTACTCCTTCAACATGGTTCAGATCCGCCCGTTCGGTCGCTGATTCTGCTTGGGCACGTTACCTTGCTGTCCAGGGCCTCTTTTCGGGCACTGGTTAGCGAAGTGGCCTACTTCCCCGCATGCAAAGCATGCCCTGTTGCCTACGGCAGCAGGTATGTTGGGGCGGGGGTTTTGAACAGGAGCGCCCTTGTTAGGCCGGGGCGCAGGAGGCATGGGCACACGAGGTGCCGGTGCAACGAGCCGTTGCTGTGGTGGCTGACCAGGGCGGTACGTAGGAGTGGTCGATCCATACTGCGGTGCAGGGGGCATGTATCTAGGTCGTACGTTGTTCCCTTGGGGCTGGTATGGGATCTTCCTTTTGCACTCGCGCTCGATCTCTCGGATCTTGTTTTCCACCACAATAGCCTTATCAACCAGCTTCTGGAAGCTTACGTAGTCATTGTTGAGGAGCTGAACCTGGATCTCATTGTTCAACCCTCTCATGAACAGGTACTGCTTCCTCTGATCTGAGTTGACATCTTCGGGGGCATACCGGGACAGTTGGATGAACTTGTTGAGGTATTCGTTCACACTTTTCTGCCCTTGGCGGAGACCTTCAAACTCCTGCCTCTTGAGCATCATTACGCCAACAGGGATGTAGTGAGAGCGGAAATTTTCCTTGAACTCAGTCCAAGTGATTGTCTCCGGGTTGGCATGGCCGTTGCTCAAGGCATCCCACCAGTCAGCAGCTGCTCCCATCAGTTGGTGCGACGCAAAGAGAACCTTCTCTCGGTCGTTGCACTGAAAAATGGCAAGCTTCTTCTCCATGGATTTCAACCAATCATCGGCCTCCATTGGATCGCTTGCTTGAGCAAAGGTGGGTGGTCGAGTCCTCATGAACTCTCCCAACCTGTTATGAGCCGGCGGTGGTGGTGGCGGTGGTGCCGGAACGGGGTGTTGGTTGGCCTGCAACTGACCCAAAGTTTGGATCATGGTTTGCATAAGCTGGTTTTGCATGGCCATCAACCTTTCTAGGTTGTTTTCGCCAGCTCCGGGGTTGGCAGGAACTTCCTCGTGGTCATCTTCCTGGACGTTCCTTCGGCTGGCGTTTCCTCTCACCATCCGTGAGATAGAAGGTTAGAAGGTTAGGTAGGTCCTTTCAACTATATGCATCAAGGTGAGTTGGACTATATATATATTAGCCCTTTATGAGGATGTGAGCAAGTGCCGAAACATCTCACATCTCTTTCTTCTTATGTGTGGATATGGACAACGTTTTTGAGACGTCCCACCACTCACACTAAGCACATATTCACAAATAATCATCACAAGGGCCCACTCAACTCCTATTCAAGGATGGTTCCCTATGCCAAGGTGGTTTCAAAGCCAATATAAGTTATTCACCCTAGGATGATTCCCTTGGTCAGTGTGGCTTAGCTACCTATGACTTCTATTCAGGGGCGTAACTTGCTGTCCACCCGTGGCTCTAATATCAATCTAAGGCTTCTATCTTAGGCGTGTAACCTACTGTCAACCCGTGGCTCTAATACCAATCTGTGACGCCCTCAATTCTGTGGAAAACCACGGAACCGAGAACTAATGCATATGTGTGCCCAGGATGTTCATCACACATACACATACGTTCCACAAACTGAATTCAGATTATATATTACCACGAATAACAGAGTTTATTACAGCACCTCATGAGTCTTGGACTCATGCTCGGAAGTCCTTATTTCTACGCAGCGGAAATCTTATTTAAATGCGGGAGCAAAAACTAATGCGGAAGCAAAACTAAGCAGAAGTGGCTCCATCTCTACTCCCTCCACAGGCAAGGTTGAGAACAGATCACACGCCATAATGCTCTACTCGGTCTTCATAGTAGTCTTCTCTTGCTGTTGATGAAGAAATAATAATGCAAGTTTGAGTACAATGATGTACTCAGCAAGTGCGGGAATAACACATGACATGCAGCTCATAAACAAGGTAGTTATAAAAGGCTTATTTGCAGAAAAGCAGATTTATAAAACCGTGATAAAACAGCAACTTAACTTTAGATGAATGTATTCCCAGCATGTATGAAATTACCAACATACCTCCATCACTTCCCGTGTTCCATCCAAACATTAACCAATCTTTTACCCATACTCACGAATACATCCTCGTATTCGCTACCATCTCACGTCATGAAACAACCTTGTCTCGCACCGAGACCAATCTCATATCATGACCCACCAGTCATGCAACCCTTTCATCATCCAGACTTAACAATTCCAAACCAAACCATAACCAAAAACCATAACCAAGAACCTTCCCAATAACCATTCCAGTAACCATCCCATCTAATCATGGCAGTTTAGCCAGGTGCTCATGACCGTAAGCTCGGCTATCATGATAGTTTTAATAACTCTGCAGAGTTTGCACCTCTTTACCCACAAGTTTGTGATTTCGTCACCCGTCGGCGACTGCAGAACCTCCGTTATACCAGTACACAATCGTCGGTGTATGGTCAAGATATCACAAAATAGCCTTTACAAAGGGGTTACTAGATGTATGGACTCACTAAGGTTTCACCGGCAGGCTAGAATCTCCAATTCTCCCACCCACGGGCCCCCTCCTGTGCCATGCAGTTCCCAGGGCAGTCCTCACTCGACTCCCATTCCCCGCGCCTTCCACAGTCCATAACACTCTAGCAACTTACCTAATTACTCAGCTAAGCCGCACCCATACATGGCCTTGTGGTGGCACTGTTATCCTGGCATGTGCATGCATGAACCGGTCCTTAGATCTATGGCAAGCAAAACCACCATCTCATGCTACCTCATTCACAAACCCAGGCTTGCCTAGATCTCCCTCCGATCCATGTTCATTAACATTATCAGTTCCTCATCATCATTACGAGTGCAGTTAGCTAGACACATCTATCTCGCTTCCCAACCCCATGGACTCAGCGAAGCATAAAGCAAAAACCATACCCGACTCATATACTTCCCAGGCGACAAGGGTGATTTAATCAGAACTAGTAAACTCCTATAAAAAGGGTTTCCCATCATGTTTGACTCAGCACACACACCTTTTCGCAAAACAAAATAGTTTTACCCAAAACATAGGATCAACATGGTCAAGGAGCACTTGCCTTGTTCTTGCGGTTCCGGTTGTTCTTGATTCTCAAAACCTTATTGCTGCAGCTCGTCGTAGACAGCTTCCTGAGTTTGTTCTGCTATGTAGGATTCACGTGCATACAAGATTCACAGCAATCAATATCATGCACAAAACCCTAAACTAGATGCGATGATGCACATGCAAGCTATCCTATGATTAGTTTCATTAGATCGATCTGTACGTGTTTTTGCATGGCTTGCATGGTCAGAGATGTTCGGATCAAAGGTGGTCGTGGCGATGATCTTGTTTTTAGATCAAACTGATCATCGAGTGATCTGTCCACGAAAAGGCTTCTGTTCAAAAGGAATCGAAGAACAGATGCAAAGAGATGAACAACATGATGTCGTAAGGTGGTATTGAAGTCCTACCTCACGTTTTTCTTGACTTCGAGGTCCTCCTAAGACCGTTTGGTTCTTCTCCGATGATCTCCCTTGTTGCACTTCAGCGATGGTTTGCTCGGCGAGTTAGGGCTAGGCTCTAAGTCGTCGGCTCAGGATTTGAAAGAGAAGTTTGTGGTTTCGGCTAGAGGTTTTGGGTTCTATTTATAATCGGGAAGAGAAGAGTCCTAATCTGATTGGATCCCGAATAAGAGTCTTATTCAGACCTTGTTGGATCCTAACGTCTTATCTTTGGTAACATCGTGGAATTTAGATCGGTTTATGTTGCGTACCGGTATCTTTACGCGTAAAAACCGCTCCAGAATTCGCTACCTCAGTGATGATGAGCTCCGGAAGCTCCACGTGTTCTCCGGGCCTGGTATCTCCTCATCCGCAGAGACGAGCTCCGGTTGTGCCGCGTGTCAATCGATCGAGACCTCCCTCTTCTTCGGAGATGAGCTCCACGCATGCCACGTGTGGGTGCCGGTCTTTCCGCCTTTCCTTCCCTCAGGGACATGCCCCGAGGTTGACATGTGTCCAGCAGCGACGGACCTCCGGAGATAAGCTCCGGTGGCGACACGTGTTCAATAGATCCGGACTTCTCGGAGATGGGTTCCGAGATTAACACGTATCCCATGCGACTGGTCCCCTGACTTCCGCGAGGACTAGCTCCGAAGGTGACATGTGTCCCATGAAAAATGCCTTTGCTTCTTCCGCAGAGGCTAGCTCCACGGGCAACACGCGTCCCACAGGGTCGGACCACTTTCCAATTGCGGAGGTGACCCCCGAGCCTGCCACGTATCCTGTTTAGCGTCGGACCTCTCCCTATCTCTCGGGAATGAGTTCCGAACACGCCACGTGGTATGCTGGTCGTGGAAGTTGCCTTCGGCGCTCTCAGAGAGCTTTTACTGGCTATCCTTTTGATACTTGTTTCTGTTCCCTCTTTTCTAAAAATGTTTTTCTTCTTCATAAAACATGAACATATGCTGACACCCGGGATGAGGGTGTCACACCACACCCCTTCCTACTATGTTGTATGCAACAACCTTTCAAAGACAATCCAAATGCCGAACCGGTCCATTCGTAACGGGTAGGAGGTCCCCGCGTGGAGCGTGACTGTGCCCACCGGCAGATTTACACCTTGCTACCCTCAACCCACTCCTGTTTACGGTTGGGTAAGCCTCGGCACCCAGGTTAACCATTTACATCGGTTTCCTGCTTATGTCAGTATGCCATCCGGTACTGTTCGATACTTGTTCAGCAGGCCCGCACACGACTCGGTCCTCAATCGACACCAACAGGGCTACACACGTGAGACCTCTGCTCACTGCTTCCTATCCCCCTGCTGGGTCTCATTTTCACCACTCTTAAGCCATTTTCTATTCTGACCAAACCGTGTGATAAACCTTACCTCGCGAGTAGATTCCAACTACTCGACTTCTACCGAGGTCCTAAGCATATTGGCGGGGCCTTGTCTACTCGTCGGCTTTGTAATCTACCCAACCCTTCATAGGATTTAAGAGGTTATGCAAGTGGGGTTTCAAACACCTTAACTCTAATGCAACCATTCACCCTATACATAAGTGATACAAACAAAGAATTTTAAAAAAGGTACTTAAGTGCAAACCGGGGCTTGCCTAGTTGCGAGTCAGAGAAGAAGTGAGCTTCTGGTGGCAGGACGTCCAAAGGCTCCGGCGTATCCTCAACTTCGGTCACTATGATGAAATGTAATAAAATACATGTGTAAGTATTAAAGGTTTATAGAAATTGAACTTCTATTCATAGCTACTGCTATTTAGGATCCTTAATTGGCTTTGGGAATTTTTCAGTGGATACTAGACTTTCTAAGGATGACTTGAGCCAAATTTGGAGACATGTCATTGCATAATGTAGTCTTTAAAATTCCTACAAGTACAATGCTTATCTGAATTTTGAGCCCAAATCAGGAGCTTTGACATAGCTAGAAATGGAAGATCTGATTAGGGTAAGTCTCCATGGTTCTAACAAAATTTGTTTCACCATTTTTGGAGCTACCATCAGAGAGATATGAATTTTTGAAGTTGAACAGGAGTTCTCAAAAGTTTCTGTTTAAATTTGAATTTTCCAAATAAAGGCTGAAATTTGGAAGGTAATTTGACCTAGCAAATGAACTCCAATGAAGCTCAAATTTTTACTGGAGATCAGTAATGTCATGAGGAACTTCCTGGTCAAATTTGAGGAAATTCCATAACAGAGATTATTCTGGACTAAATTCCCAAAGATTTAACTTTGATGAACCTTGGAGAATATCCAGAGATCTTCAGATCAATTTCTTTGCATTTCTGCAAAGTACTGACTGAGATAAACCCAACAAAATTTGTTTCACAAATTTTGGACATCCCTACAGAAAGTTATGGTGGTATGAAGTTTGAACCAATTTTCTGGAAATCAATTCTATGATTTTTAGCTAGTTTATTTAATCCTGAGATAACCTACTGATTAAGCTCTCTAAATAAGCTCCAAAAATCCTAAAATTTTTTACTGGAGGTGAGGCACTATGAAAAGGACTAGCTGCCCAAATTTGGGAATATTTCATAAAGAATTGCTCCTGTAATAAATCCCTAAAGGATTTACTAAAAACAATTCTACAGAAATTCCTAGTCATTTTCATAGCATGCAATTTGTTCCTCTGTAAAGTACTCCTACTAAGGATTCAGACAAAATTTGTCTCACCCTTTCTGGAGCTGTCTACACAAAGTTATGAATTTTTCAAACTGTGATAGCTCTCTGTTTAAAATCTACACAGAGACTTAACAAGGGGGGCCCACTGGTCAGGTCCTTCTTCAACCTCCCGCCAGAGGCGCACGTGCGCACCAGTTCAAATCGTGGCATGGCTCGTTCTCCCTCATTTCTCCACCAAATTAGCTCCGGTTTCGCCCTACATGCTCCTGGGAACATGGCACAGCTGCCGGGCAAGGTTTCCACGCATGAAAATGGCCGAAAAAAGGCCGGCACCGGTGGGGCGGCTCGGGAGCTCGGCATCAACGTGTTCTGGCGCGTCCAAAGCTTCTCCTGGCGATCTACCTTGCCCTAAAGCATCACCAATGATCGGGGAACATGGAACGCAGGCTAAACCTTGCAGCAAATGGCTGGAAAATAGGGTTCACCGGAGGACCGACCCGTTTTTTGCCGCCGTCGGCGATTTCTCGTCGCCCGGGGCGTGGGATGGCTGGTTTAACCCGTGCTTTGGCGTGGGAGGGTGCTAGGGTCACTAGTTTCTGTGGCTTGAATTTTAGAACCGATGATCATCCACGTTGGACGAATTTCCAGTTTTTGTGTGGGTCGGTTCTTCACGTGTACCGGCGCCAAAACTCAAATTACTGCTAGCCGGCGATGGGGAAGGGCAAGGGGACTGTGGTAGCATGATCTACACACCTTGGCGCACCTTAGGGAGGTGCTGGACGTGTGGGAGAGGCTTGGAGCGGCCGGAAGGCGAGGTGCAGGGAGGGGCGACGTGCTCTGTGTTCTCCCGGTGAAGAACGGCTCGGGCACTGCGAGGGGAGCTCGGGGATGAGCTGAGGAGCGGTGGAGCTCGTCGAGGAGTCGCTGGCGCAGCTCCTGGGGCGATCAACCACTGCTGTGAGGGCTGGAGGGCTGCTGACCCACGAGCACAGAACAGCAGCGGCTGTTTTTGGTGAGAGCTCGAGCAGAGGCTGTGGAGAAGAGAAGAAACTCCACCGTGCTGCTACTTTAGCTCTGGATAAACCACGCACGATGCTGCCTTCGGGAGGAAGTCATTACAAGCTGGTCGGTGGAGGAAAAATCACAGCGCGGTGGCAGCTCGGTGAACGCCTGAGGGAAAAACCAGAGAGGAAAATGAAACTGTGAGACTGACTGCTGGGTCCCACCACCTCATTTTCTTAATCAACTTTTTCACTGATCTTTTCACCACAGCTACTCCAAATTAAATTCTTTACTTCACCTCAAAGTTAAGTTTGAATTTGCAGAATTCAAATGGTTTAAATTCTGGTGTAGAATTTGAATGGGGTTTGATCATTTGAATTTGAAAAGGAGTTTGAATTCTCCACTTTGTATTGCCTCAAAAATATAGCAAACCAGCTCCAAAGTTTCCAACTTTTGGCATGGCTGCTTATTAAAAGGTGGAGAACACATTTGTGAACCCAAATTTTGAAATTGACGAAATTGAAATTCAGATTAGAGGGCTTTTCCTTTTAATCCCAAACAAATATAGAAACTCCTCCAAATGAGCTGAAATTTGGAAGGGTGCATATTTGGACTATGAAGATCCAAGCTGTGCATTTGGATCTCCATGTTTGGGAGTTTTTGGGAAGTTTGATTCACAACTTTGAACTCACACCGTTATAATTCAAAGTTTTAATTCCCCTCATTTTTCCTACGTGTACATGAGCTGAATTTTTCTTGCTACCACTTTTTGGTGATTTTACACGGAGCTCGGTACTTTGGTTCACCGTCTTCGCGGCCCCCTGGGTCAGCCTTCGTTGGCGTCCACTCAGCCACGAAATCAGCCAGTGCTTGGCTCTTGGCTGTCTGACGTGGTCGGGAGCTCAGCTTGAACTCCGCCGTCTTCGGGCTGTCTTCCGGCTTCGGAAGCTGGCAGTGAGTGCCAGCTCCGCCCTCCGGGTGCTCTGGCGCACTTGCCCGCCAGCCTGAAGAGCTCAGAGATGTCTCGGACCTCTCTGGTCGCGAGCTTCTCAAGCATTTTCTCGTCCCGGACACCCTGTCAGAATGCCACCACCACAGAAGCACTTTGATTATGCGGGATGGTGTTGCGTACCTGGGAGAACCGCTGGATGAAAGAGCGCAGCGACTCCCCAGGTTGCTGCTTGACGGCGTGGAGGTCAAGCTTCGTGCCGGGACTGGTGTAGGAGCTGTCGAAGTTGGCGACGAACTGCCGGCAGAGCTCTCCCCAGTAGGTTATGGACCCCTGAGGGAGATTCATGAGCCACGACCGAGCTGGGCCGGTCAAGGCGACGGGGAAGTAGTTGGCCATGACAGCCTCATCCCCTCCTGCGACAAGTACGGCGGCGGAGTCCCCCGCCGGGTTGACGCTGCCATCGTACTTCCCGGGCAGGTGCGCCAAAACTTGCGCGACCACCTCGTGAAGCGGAGGTGGGGCTCCAGGGCCGTACATCCTGCCCCTGTTTCTGCAGGTGTTGGTGCCGCGAACGCTTGGTTCGCCGCTGGCACAGTGTACCCGGTATGGGCAAGGCTGCGCCATAGACCGGGGGCGCCGTTTGCAGGACATATGGTTGTGGCATATGCTGCGTGGTGTATGTCTGGGGCAGAGTTCGCGTGGCGAAAGTCTGCGCCTCAGGCAGGGTTGAGGCAGTCGTCATGCTGACACCGGCCTCGTGGCTGCGACGCCTTTCTCGTCGCCGCTCGAGGAACACTCGGGCATCTTGGCCCAGGTGGCATCGTTCCAGCTCAGTCCTCAGGTCCGTCGATGGAAGCCTGGTGGAGCTGGAATCCGCCGTCTGTCCGTCAACCGTTGGCGTGCGCGTCAGCGACATAGCCGGTTGGCCGGAGCGTCGTCCCCGCCGAAGTCAAGGGTTTGCGGCGGCGACGACAAGACGGTTTACCTCGCGAATCCCCTGCTGGTTCGCTGCCTGAGGCGCGTCCCCAGCAGGCGGGTTGTGCAGTAGCGCTCTTGTTGCGGCTAGCGCACCCCCGCCGGGTACGCCCAGCGCTACTGAAGACCTGACGCTGGTTGGAGCCTGCATTGCCGGGGTCGGCGCTGCCAGAGCCGGTTGCTGGCTCCCAGTGCAGGTACTGGTTCCGCGAACGCTTGGTTGCGCCTGGCACAGTGTATCCCGGTATGGGCAAGGTTGCGCCATAGGCCGGGGACGCTGCTTGCAGAGCACATGGTTGTGGCTTATGCTGTGCGGCGTACGCCTGGGGCAGAGCTCGCGTAGCGAAGGTCTGCCCTCCAGGCTGGGTCGAGGCCGACGTCATGTTGTCACCAGCCTCTTGAGTGCGACTCCTTTCTCAACGTCGCTCGAGGAACACTCGGGCATCTTGGCCCAAGTGGCACCGTTCCAGCTCTGTCCTCAGGTCCGTCGACGGAAGCCTGGTGGAGCTGGAGTCCGCCGTCTGCTCGCCAACCATTGGCGTGCGCATCAGCGACACAGCCGGTTGGCCGGAGCGTCGTCCCCGCCGAAGTCGAGGGTTTGCGGCGGCGACGACGAGACGGTCTATCTCACGAATCCACTGCTGGGTCACTGCCTGAGGCGCGTCCCCAGCAGGCGGATTGTGCAGTAGCGCTCTTGCTGCGGCTGGCGCACCCCCGCAAGGTACGCCCAGCACTACTGAAGACCTGACGCTGGTTGGAGCCTGCATTGCGGGGGTCGCCGCTGCCAGAGCCGGTTGCTGGCTCCCAGTGCAGGTACTGGTGCCGTGAATGCTTGGTTGCGCCTGACACAGTGTATACCGGTATGGGCAAGGTTGCGCCATAGGCCGGGGACGCCGCTTGCAGAGCACATGGTTGTGGTTTATGCTGCGCGGCGTACGCCTGGGGCAGAGCTCGCGTGGCGAAGGTCTGCCCTTCAGGCTGGGTTGAGGCCGACGTCATGTTGTCGCCAGCCTCTTGAGTGTAATGCCTTTCTTGACGTCGCTCGAGGAACACTCGGGCATCTTGGCCCAAGTGGCATCGCTCCAGCTCTGCCCTCAGGTCCGTCGGCGGAAACCTGGTGGAGCTGGGGTCCGCCGTCTGCCCGTCAACCGTTGGCGTGCGCGTTAGCGACACAGCCGATTGACCGGAGCGTCGTCCCTGCCGAAGTCGAGGGTTCACGGTGGCGACGACGAGGCGGTCCACCTTGCGGACCCACTGCTGGGTCGCTGAATGGGGCGCATCCCCACCAGGTGGGTTGTGCAGTAGTGCTCTTGCTGCAGCTAGCGCACCGCCATGGTGCTCGCTCAGCGCTGCAGAAGATCTCACACTGGTTGGAGCCTGCATTGCCGGAGTCGGCTGCTGGCTACCAGCTTGTGCCGACACACTCCGTCCTGAGTGCGTCGACATGTACTCCCCGCTGGACACGGTTCTCTGTGAACGCGGAGGGGGAGAGTTTGCCGCTGAAGGGAGCTTGGTCATCTTCGTCGGCGGAAACTCGTCGCGCGAGGGGAAAAGCCCCCTACCTGGCGCGCCAAATGTCGAAGTGTTCGGTCGACACTTCCCCCGGGCCTGCACTGGGCAGCCCGCGGAGGTTCTTTTTTCGGTGGGGCTAGTCCCTTGCGGAGAGCTTGCGCGGATGGACGAGTTAGTAAGAGCTTGACACAGAGAGTTTTACGTGGTTCAGGCCGCCAGAGCGTAAAACCCTACGTCCACGGCGAGCTATGGAGCTCGCTGTATTGCTTGCTGCTCGGGGCCAGAGTCCCGAGCTTGGGGGTGAGTTACAGCTTGGGTGTGAATGGCTAGCGTATGAGTTGCCGAGTGCGAACCCAGGGTGCGAGTGGCTAAAGTGCGAACCCTTGCTAACGTCGCCTACCCGAGCCTTTTATAGTCCACGACTCGGGTGGCTTACAAGGGGGGCCCGGGACCCGACAGGTGGTCCCGGGGAGATTGACTGTTATCTACCGTATCTGCAGTTATGCCGGTAGTTGTCTCTGGCGAAGGCTTCCGAGTCTCCGTCTTGCCGCCCTGCCCATGCCGCATGCTAGTCGTAGTGGTTGATGATGGCGCTGGCGGCATGGGATGTCTTGTCGTGGTGTTTATTGGCTGGCAGGTTCTGACACCGCGCGCCAGTCCGTGATGCGACTGGGCGCAACGGCACCTGACAGAGGCGTGCTCCGCGTCTCCGCGTCTTGGGAAGACGCGGGCCTTGAATACCTTGTACGGGCAAGGTATGGGGCGTCTTTATGCCTGCTGCCTATCGCTCGGGGGCAGGCAGCGCCGTTCTGCTGCCACGAGAGATAGGCAGCGGCCGTAAAAACGCCCCATACCTTGCCCATACAAGGTATTCAAGGCCCGCGTCTTCCCAAGACGCGGAGACGCGGAGCACGTCTCTGTCAGGTGCCGTTGCGACCAGTCGCATCACAGACTGGCGCGCGGTGTCAGAACCTGCCAGCCAATAAACTCCGTGACAAGACATCCCATGCCGCCTGCACCGTCATCAACCACTACGATGGGCATGCGGCATGGGCAGGGCGGCAAGATGAAGACTCAGAAGCCTTCGACCAGAGACAACTACCGGCATAACTGCAGATACTGTAGATAATAGACAATCTTCCCGGGACCACCTGTCGGGTCCCGGCCCCCCTTGTAAGCTGCCCGAGCTTTGGACTATAAAAGGCTCGGGTAGGCGTCGATAGCAATGGTTCGCACTTTGCAACTCATACGCTAGCCATACACTCTCAAGCTGTAACTCACCCCTGAGCTCAGGCCTCCGGTCCTGAGCAGCAAGCAATACAGCGAGCTCCATAGCTCGCCGTGGACGTAGGGTTTTATGCTCCGGCGGCCTGAACCACGTAAAACTCGCCGTGTCAAGCTCTTACTAACTCGTCCATCTGCGCAAGCTCTCCGCTAGAGACTAGCCCCACCGAAAAAAGAACCTCCGCGGGCTGCCCAGTGCAGGCCCGGGGGAAGTGTCGACCGAACACTTCGACAACCCCCAAGCTCAGGACTCCGGTTCTGAGCAGCAAGCAATACAGCGAGCTCCATAGCTCGCCGTGGACGTAGGGTTTTACGCTCCGGCGGCCTGAACCACGTAAAACTCACCGTGTCAAGCTCTTACTAACTCGTCATCCGCGCAAGCTCTCCGCAAGGGACTAGGCCCACCGAAAAAAGAACCTCCGCGGGCTGCCCATTGCAGGCCCGGGGGAAGTGTCGACCGAACACTTCGACAGCTAGCCATTCACGCCCAAGCTGTAACTCACCCCCAAGCTCAGGACTCCGGTTCTGAGCGGCAAGCAATACAGCGAGCTCCATAGCTCGCCGTGGACGTAGGGTTTTATGCTCCGGCGGCCTGAACCACGTAAAACTCACCGTGTCAAGCTCTCACTAACTCGTGTCCCGCGGGGCCGGACCTCCCTCTCCTCAGAGGAGAGCTCCGGGCCCGCCATGTGGCCGGCAAAAGCCGGACCTTCCCCTCCGCGGGGAGAGGTCCGAAGGCTCCACATGTCCCGCGGGGCCGGACCTCCCTCTCCTCAGAGGAGAGCTCCGGGCCCGCCACGTGGCCAGCAGAAGCCGGACCTTCCCCTCCGCGGGGAGAGGTCCGAAGGCTCCACGTGTCCTGCGGGGCCGGACCTCCCTCTCCACTGGGGAGAGCTCCGGACCCGCCACGTGTCCAGCAGAACAGCGCTGCCTGCCCCCGAGCGGTAGGCAGCGGGCGTAAAGACGCCCCATACCTTGCCCGTACAAGGTATTCAAGGCCCGCGCCTTCCCAAGACGCGGAGACGCGGAGCACGCCTCTGTCAGGTGCCGTTGCGCCCAGTCGCATCACAGACTGGCGCACGGTGTCAGAGCCTGCCAGCCAATAAACGCAGCGACAAGACATCCCATGCAGCCCCCGCCGTCATCAACCACTACGACTAGCATGCAGAATGGGCAAGCCTGCAAGATGAAGACTCAGAAGCCTTTGCCAGAGAAACCTACCGGCATAACTGCAGATACGGTGGATAATAGACAATCTCCCCGGGACCACCTGTCGGGTCCCGGGCCCCCCTTGTAAGCCACCCGAGTCTTGGACTATAAAAGGCTCGGGTAGGCAACGTTAGCAAGGGTTCGAACCCTGTTGGTTCGCACTCTAGCCATTCACCCCCAAGCTGTAACTCATCCTCAGGCTCAGGACTCCGGTTCTGAGCATCAAGCAATACAGCGAGCTCCATAGCTCGCCGTGGACGTAGGGTTTTACGCTCCGGCGGCCTGAACCACGTAAAACTCACCGTGTCAAGCTCTTACTAACTCGTCATACGTGCAAGCTCTCCGCAAGGGACTAGCCCCACCGAAAAAAGAACCTCCGTGGGCTGCCCAGTGCAGGCCCGGAGGAAGTGTCGACTGAACACTTCGACATTTGGCGCGCCAGGTAGGGGGCTTTTCCCTTGCGTGACGAGTTTCGGCCGACGAAGATGACCAAGCTTCCTTCAGCAGCAAACTCTCCTCCCCCACGTTCACGGCGAACCGTGTCCAGCGGGGAGTACATGTCGACGCACTCAGGGCGGAGTGTGTCGGCACAAGATGGTAGCCAGCAGCCGACTCCGGCAACGCCGACTCCGGCAATGCAGGCTCCGACCAGTGTGAGATCTTCTGCAGCACTGAGCGTGCACCATGGGGGTGCGTTAGCTGCAGCAAGAGCACTACTGCGCAACCCACCAGCTGGGGATGCGCCCCATTCAGCGACCCAGCAGTGGGTCCGCAAGGTGGACCGCCTCGTCGTCGCCGCCGTGAACCCTCGACTTTGGCAGGGACGACGCTCCGGTCAACCGGCTGTGTCGCTGACACGCACGCCAACGGTTGACGGGCAGACGGCGGACCCCAGCTCCACCAGGTTTCCATCGACGGACCTGAGGGCAGAGCTGGAGCAATGCCACTTGGGCTAAGATGCCCGAGTGTTCCTCGAGCGACGTCGAGAAAGGCGTCGCACTCAAGATGCTGGCGACAACATGACGTCGGCCTCGACCCAGTCTGAAGGGCAGACCTTCGCCACGCGAGCTCTGCCCCAGGCGTACGCCACGCAGCATAAGCCACAACCATGTGCTCTGCAAGCGGCGTCCCCGGCCTATGGCGCAACCTTGCCCATACCGGGGTACACGGTGTCAGGCGCAACCAAGCATTCGCGGCACCAGTACCTGCACTGGGAGCCAGCAACCGGCTCTGGCAGCGCCGACCCCGGCAATGCAGGCTCCAACCAGCGTCAGGTCTTCAGTAGCGCTGGGCGTACCCGGCGGGGGTGCGCCAGCCGCAGAAAGAGCGCTACTGCGCAATCCGCCTGCTGGGGACGCGCCTCAGGCAGCGACCCAGCAGTGGATTCGCAAGATAGACCGTCTCGTCGTCGCCGCCGCAAACCCTCGACTTCGGCGGGGACGACGCTCCGGCCAACCGGCTGTGTCACTGATGCGCACGCCAATGGTTGGCGAGCAGACGGCGGACTCCAGCTCCACCAGGCTTCCGTCGACGGACCTGAGGGCAGAGCCGGAGCGATGCCACTTGGGCCAAGATGCCCGAGTGTTCTTCGAGCGACATCGAGAAAGGCGTCGCAACCAAGAGGCTGGCGTCAGCATGATGTCGGCCTCGACCAAGCCTGAAGGGCAGATCTTCACCACGCGAGCTCTGCCCCAGGCATACGCCGCGCAGCATATGCCACAACCATATGCCCCGCAAACGGCGTCCCCGGTCTAGGGAGCAGCCTTGCCCATACCGGGGTACACTGTGCCAGCGGCGAACCAAGCGTTCGTGGCACCAACGCCTGCAGCAACAGGGGCAGGATGTACGGCCCTGGAGCCCCACCTCCGCTTCACGAGGTGGCCGCGCAAGTTTCGGCCGCACCTGCCTGAGAAGTACGATGGCAGCGTCAACCCGGCGGGGTTCCTCCAGATCTACTCCACCGCCGTACTTGCCACAGGAGGGGATGAGGCCGCCATGGCCAAACTACTTCCCCGTCGCCTTGACCGGCCCAGCCCGGTCTTGGCTAACGAACCTCCCTCAGGGTTCCATAACTTCCGGGGGAGAGCTCTGCCAGCAGTTCATCGCCAACTTCGGCAGCTCCTACACCCGTCCCGGCACGGAGCCTGACCTCCACGCCATCAAGCAACAACCTGGGGAGTCGCTGCGCTCCTTCATCCAGCGGTTCTCCCAGGTACGCAACACCATTCCGCATATTCAAAGTGCTTCTGTGGTGGCGGCACTTCGACAGTGTCCGGGACGAGAAGATGCTTGAGAGGCTTGCAACCAGGGAGGTCTGCGATGCCTCCGAGATCTTTAGCCTGGCGGACAAGTGCGCCAGAGCAGCCGTAGGGCGGAGTTGGCACTCACTGCCAGCTTCCGAAGCCGGAAGACAGCCCGAAGACGGCGGAGTTCAAGCTGAGCTCCCGACCACGTCAGACAGACAAGAGCCAAGCACTGGCTGACTCCGTGGCTGAGTGGACGCCAACGAAGGCTGACCCAGGGGGCCGCGAAGACGGTGAACCAAAGTACCGAGCTCCGGTCTTCACCGGGCCTCACTGGACGCTCTTCTTCGACGGCTCCTCGTGAAAGTAGGGGGCCGGTGCCGGCGTACTGCTCCTCATGCCATCGGGGGAGCAGTCTGGGTACATGGTGCGTCTCAATTCCAAGGCAACCAACAACTTGGCAGAGTATGAAGCACTCATCTTTGGCCTAAAAGACAGTCCTGTCTCTGGGCGGTCGCCAGTTGTTGGCGCAGGGCAACTCCCAGCTAGTTATCAAGCAAGATAAGGGTGAATGCCACTGCAATGACCCACAGCTAGCTGCTTGTCTGCTCCACGTGCGGATGTTGGAGAAAGACTTCCTCGCCTTGGACCTGCGCCAAGTACCGTGCGCTGGCACGGCCGCAGCTGACGACCTCTCAACGAAAGCCTCCATCAGAGCCCCTGCGAACGAAGGAGTCTTCGAGAGGACTTTGCTGCGGTCCACAGCCCGGCCCGCCGAGCCGGGCGAAGGGGGCTGAACCAGTGCCTCGAAGCTAGGCAGTCCCGGCGGCCCTGTATGCCGCCAAAGGATCGTAAGAGTCACTGGGGACTCCGTGCAACCCAGCGCTCAAGATCCAGAAGCTCAAGTAGTCCCGGTGCATGGACCACGGAGGTCCGGGACTCCTTGAAGGACATCCTTCCAGATGAACGTGCATCTGCTGAACGGGTGGTGCGGATGGCTAAGTGCTACGCGCTGGTATCTTTACTGGCGTGGCGCCACGACATCCTATTGCGGTGCATAACCCAGGAGGAAGGCTGCGATTAGCTCGCAGTAGTCCAAGGAGGCGAGTGCTGGGAACGCTCATCGTCCCGCACGTTGGTCGGTTAAGCCACCCGGCATGGCTCCTACTGACCGAGAGCCACCTGGACGCCGTCAAACTTGTTAGGGATGCAATGCGTGCCAGGTCTACGCCAAGCAGACCCACACAACCGGTGCAGACACGCACCCAAAGCCGTCGGGGGATACCGGCTCCTCCATGTCGAGGGCCAGCCGGACTTCCCAGGGCCGGGTCACGGAAACTACCCTTCCACATGGTATGCGGGGCCGAAGCCGTGCTTCCCCCTGAGATCGCCATGGGGGTCCCCCTGTGTCCGGCGTATGACGAAGCCACGCTTGACCCGCTCTGCGTGAAGACAGGCGCTCCGACGCCACCCTAGTAAGTTCACCATGCTTACTTAGGTGTTTATTTAAATTACTCATTAATTTATATGAACACCTCCCCACGCTCTAGACAGTGTGCGTCCATTGTACACTCGGTTCCTCTTTCCTGCTCTTGTGCATAGTCGATATTTGCCGTCCTGCCGAAGGCGGTAGTGCTTGGGGTACCTGCCAGAAGCCCGGTGGCCTTTTGGATCTCCCCCTGTAAGGGTACTTGTCGGTACCTGCGATATGGGGTACCCCCGCACACAGGGGAAAATGCCTAAGCAACTAGCCCTTCTCCGCAGGGAGAGCTCCGAAGGCGCCACGCGTTCGGCGGGGCCGGAGCTCCCTCTCCTCAGAGGAGAGCTCCGGGCCCACCACGTGGCATACAGAGGCTGGACCTCCCCCTCAGCGGGAAAGAGGTCTGAAGGTGCCACGTATCCGGCGAGGCCGGACCTCTCTCTCCTCAGAGAGGAGCTCCAGGCCCTCCACATGGCCGACAGAAGCCGAACCTCCCCCTCCACGGGGAGAGGTCCGAAGGCTCCACGTGTCCCGCGGGGCCGGACCCCTCCTCTCCTCTGAGGAGGGCTCCGGGCCCGCCACGTGGCCAGCAAAACAGCGCTGCCTGCCCCCGAGCGATAGGCAGCGGGCGTAAAGACGTCCCATACCTTGCCCGTACAAGGTATTCAAGGCCTGCGTCTTCCCAAGATGCGGAGACGCAGAGCACGCCTCTGTCAGGTGCCGTTGCGCCCAGTCGCATCACAGACTGGCGCGCGGTGTCAGAGCCTGCCAGCCAATAAACGCAGCAACAAGACATCCCATGCCGCCCCCGCCGTCATCATCCACTACGACTAGCATGCGGCATGGGCAGGGCTGCAAGACGAAGACTCAGAAGCCTTTGCCAGAGACGACTACCAGCATAACTGCAGATACGGTAGATGACAGACAATCTCCCCGGGACCACCTGTCGGGTCCCGGGCCCCCCTTGTAAGCCACCCGAGTCTTGGACTATAAAAGAGTCGGGTAGGCGACGTTAGCAAGGGTTCGCACTCTGCAACTCATACGCTAGCCATACACTCCCAAGCTGTAACTCACCCCCAAGCTCAGGACTCCGGCCCTGAGCAGCAAGCAATACAGCGAGCTCTATAGCTCGCCGTGGACGTAGGGTTTTATGCTCCGGCGGCCTGAACCACGTAAAACTCACTGCGTCAAGCTCTTACTAACTCGTCCATCCGCGCAAGCTCTCCGCAAGGGACTAGCCCCACCGAAAAAAGAACCTCCGCGGGCTGCCCAGTGCAGGCCCGGGGGAAGTGTCGACCGAACACTTCGACATTTGGCGCGCCAGGAAGGGGGGCTTTTTCCCCTGCGCGACGAGTTTCTGCCGACGAAGATGACCAAGCTTCCCTCAACGGCAAACTCTCCTCCCCCGCGTTCGCGGCGAACCGTGACCAGGGGAGAGTACATGATGACACACTCAGGACGGAGTGTGTCAGGGCAAGCTGGGTGCCAGCAACCGTCTCTGGCAGCGCCGACCCCGGCAATGCAGGCTCCAACCAGCGTCAGGCCTTCAGTAGCACCGGGCGTACCCGGTGGGGGTGCGCTAGCAGCAGCAAGGGCGCTACTGCACAATCCGCCTGCTGGGGACGCGCCTCAGGCAGCGACCCAGCAGTGGATTCACGAGGTAGACCGTCTTGTCGTCGCCGCCGCAAACCCTTGACCTCGGCGGGGACGACGCTCCGGCCAACCAGTTGTGTCGCTGACGCGCACGCCAACGGTTGACAGGCAGACGGCGGGTTCCAGCTCCACCAAGCTTCCGTCGACGGACCTGAGGACAGAGCTGGGACGGTGCCACTTGGGCCAAGATGCCCGAGTGTTCCTCGAGCGACGTCGAGAAAGGCGTCGCACTCAAGAGGCTGGCGACAACATGACGTCGGCCTCGACCCAGCCTGGAGGCAGACCTTCGCTACGCGAGCTCTGCCCCAGGCGTACGCCGCACAGCATAAGCCACAACCATGTGCTCTGCAAGCGGCGTCCCCGGCCTATGGCGCAACCAAGCGTTCGCGGCACCAGTACCTGGGAGCCAGCAACCGGCTCTGGCAGCACCGACCCCGGCAATGCAGGCTCCAACCAGCGTCAGGTCTTCAGTAGCGCTGGGCGTACCCGGCCGGGGTGCGCTAGCCGCAACAAGAGCGCTACTGCACAATCCGCCTGCTGGGGACGCGCCTCAGGCAGCGACCCAGCAGTGGATTCGCGAGGTAGACCGTCTTGTCGTCGCCGCTGCAAACCCTTGACTTCGGCAGGGACGACGCACCGGCCAACTTGCTGTGTCGCTGACGCGCACGCCAATGGTTGACGGACAGACGGCAGATTCCAGCTCCACCAGGCTTCCGTCGACGGACCTGAGGACTGAGCTGGAACGATGGCACCTGGGCCAAGACGCCCGAGTGTTCCTCGAGCGGCGACGAGAAAGGCGTCGCAGCCAAGAGGCCGGAGTCAGCATGACGACTGCCTCAACACTGCCTGAGGCGCAGACTTTCGCCACGCGAACTCTACCCCAGACATACGCCACGCAGCATATGCCACAGCCATATGTCCTGCAAACGGCGCCCCCGGTCTATGGTGCAGCCTTGCCCATACCGGGGTACACTGTGCCAGCGGCGAACCAAGCGTTCGCGGCACCAACACCTGCAGCAACAGGGGCAGGATGTACGGCCCTGGAGCCCCACCTCCGCTTCACGAGGTGGCCGCGCAAGTTTCGGCCGCACCTGCCCGAGAAGTACGACGGCAGCGTCAACCCGGCGGGGTTCCTCCAGATCTACTCCACCGCCGTACTTGCCGCAGGAGGGGATGAAGCCGTCATGGCCAAACTACTTCCCCGTCGCCTTGACCGGCCCAGCCTGGTCTTGGCTAATGAACCTCACTCAGGGTTCCATAACTTCCTGGGGAGAGCTCTGCCGGCAGTTCATCGCCAACTTCGGCAGCTCCTGCACCCGTCCCGGCACGGAGCTTGACCTCCAAGCCATCAAGCAACAACCTAGGGAGTCGCTGCGCTCCTTCATCCAGCGGTTCTCCCAGGTACGCAACACCATTCGGCATATTCAAAGTGCTTCTGTGGTGGCGGCACTTCGACAGTGTCCAGGACAAGAAGATGCTTGAGAGGCTTGCAACCAGAGAGGTCTGCGATGCCTCCGAGCTCTTCAGCCTGGCGGACAAGTGCGCCAGAGCAGCCGGAGGGCGGAGCTGGCACTCACTGCCAACTTCCGAAGCCGGAAGACAGCCCGAAGACGGCGGAGTTCAAGCTGAGCTCCCGACCACGTCAGACAGCCAAGAGCCAAGCACTGGCTGACTTCGTGGCTGAGTGGACGCCAATGAAGGCTGACCCAGGGGGCCGCGAAGACGGTGAACCAAAGTACCGAGCTCCGGTCTTCACCGGGCCTCACTGGACGCTCTTCTTCGACGGATCCTCGTGAAAGCAGGGGGCCAGTGCCGGCGTACTGCTTCTAATGCCATCGGGGGAGCAGTCTGGGTACACGGTGTGTCTCAATTCCAAGGCAATCAACAACTTGGCAGAGTATGAAGCACTCATCTTTGGCCTAAAAAACAGTCCTGCCTCTGGGCGCTCGCGAGTTGTTGGCGCAGGGCGACTCCCAGCTAGTTATCAAGCAAGTTAAGGGTGAATGCCCCTGCAATGACCCACAGCTAGCTGCTTATCTGCTTCACGTGCGGATGTTGGAGAAAGAATTCCTCGCCTTGGACCTGCGCCATGTACCGCGCGCTTGCACGGCCGCAGCTGACGACCTCTCAACGAAAGCTTCCATCGGAGCCCCTGCGCACGAAGGAGTCTTCGAGAGGACGTGGTTGCGGTCCACAGCCCGGCCCGCCGAGCCGGGCGAAGGGGGCTGAACCAGTGCCTCGAAGCTGGCAGTCCCGGCGGCCCTACAGCCATGGATGCCGCCAAGGATCGTAAGCGTCACTGGGGACTCCGTGCAACCCAGCGCTCAAGATCCAGAAGCTCAAGTCAGACCCGATGCATGGATCACGGAGATCTGGGACTACTTGAAGGACAACATCCTCCCTGATGAACATGCAACCACTGAACGGATCGTGCGTATGGCTAAGAGATACGCGCTGGTAGAGGGGGATCTCTACCGGCGCGGCGCCAACCACATCTGTCGGTACCTGCGATATGGGGTACCCCTGCGCACAGGGGAAAATGCCTAAGGAACTCGCCCTTCTCCGCAGGGAGAGCTCCGAAGGCGCCACGCGTCCGGCGGGGCCAAACCTCCCTCTGCTCAGAGGAGAGCTCCAGGCCCACCACGTGGCATACAGAAGCCGGACCTCCCCCTCCACGGGAGAGAGGTCCGAAGGCGCCACGTGCCCGGCGGGGCCGGACCTCCCTCTCCTCAGAGAGGAGCTCCGGGCTCGCCATGTGGCCAACAGAAGCCGAACCTCCCCCCTCCGCGGGGAGAGGTCCGAAGGCTCCACGTGTCCTGCGGAGCCGGACCCCCCTCTCTTCTGAAGAGGGCTCTGGGCCCGCCACGTGGCCAGCAGAATGGCGCTGCCTGCCCCCGAGCGATAGGCAGCGGGCGTAAAGACGCCCCATACCTTGCCCGTACAAGGTATTCAAGGCCCACGTCTTCCCAAGGCGCGGAGACGCGGAGCACGCCTCTGTCAGGTGCCGTTGCGCCCAGTCGCATCACAGACTGGCGCGTGGTGTCAGAGCCTGCCAGCCAATAAACGCAGTGACAAGACATCCCATGCCGCCCCCGCCGTCATCATCCACTACGACTAGCATGCGGCATGGGCAGGGCTGCAAGACAAAGACTCAGAAGCCTTCGCCAGAGACAACTACCGGCATAACTGCAGATACGGTACATCACAGTCAATCTCCCCGGGACCACCTGTCGGGTCCCGGGCCCCCCCCCCCTTGTAAGCCACCCGAGTCTTGGGCTATAAAAGGCTCGGGTAGGCAACGTTAGCAAGGGTTTGCACTCCCGCAACTCATACTCTAGCTGTCGGTACCTGAGATATGGGGTACCCCCGCGAACAGGGGAAAATGCCTAAGGAACTCACCCTTCTCCGCAGGGAGAGCTCCGAAGGCGCCACGCATCCGGCGGGGGCCGGACCTCCCTCTCCTCAGAGGAGAGCTCCGGGCCCGCCACGTGGCATACAGAAGCCGGACCTCCCCCTCCGCGGGCGAGGGGTCCGAAGGTGCCACGTATCCGTCGGGGCCGGACCTCCCTCTCCTCGGAGAGGAGCTCCGGGCCCGCCACGTGGCCGATAGAAGCCGAACCTCCCCCTCCGCGGGGAGAGGTCTGGAGGCTCCACGTGCCCCGCGGGTCGGACCCTCCTCTCCTCTGAGAAGGGCTCCGGGCCCGCCACGTGGCTAGTAGAACGGCGCTGCCTGCCCCCGAGCGATAGGCAGCGGGCGTAAAGACGCCCCATACCTTGCCCGTACAAGGTATTCAAGGCCCGCCTCCTCCCAAGACGTGGAGATGCGGAGCACGCCTCTGTCAAAACCAGCCAGCCAATAAACACCGCGACAAGACATCCCATGCCACCTGCGCCGTCATCAACCACTACGACTAGCGTGCGGCATGGGCAGGGCGGCAAGACGGAGACTCGGAAGCCTTCGCCAGAGACAACTACCGGCATAACTGCAGATACGGTAGATAACAGTCAATCTCCCCGGACCACCTGTCGTGTCCCGGGCCCCCCTTGTAAGCCACCCGAGTCTTGGACTATAAATGGCTCGGGTAGGCGACGATAGCAAGGGTTCGCATTTCTGCAACTCATACGCTAGCCATTCACGCCCAAGCTGTAACTCACCCCCGAGCTCAGGACTCCGGCCCTGAGCAGCAAGCAATAAAGCGAGCTCCATAGCTCGCCGTGGACGTAGGGTTTTATGCTCCGGCGGCCTGAACCACGTAAAACTCTCAGTGTCAAGCTCTTACTAACTCGTCCAACCGCGCAAGCTCTCCGCAAGGGACTAGCCCCACCAAAAAAAGAACCTCCGCGGGCTGCCCAGTGCAGGCCCGATGGAAATGTCGACCGAACACTTCGACACTAGCCATTCACACCCAAGCTGTAAACTCACCCCCAAGCTCAGGACCCCAGTTCTAAGCAGCAAGCAATACAGCGAGCTCCATAGCTCGCCGTTGACGTAGGGTTTTACGCTCCGGCGGCCTGAACCACGTAAAACTCGCTGTGTCAAGCTCTTACTAACTCGTCCATACGCTCAAGCTCTCCGCAAGGGTCTAGCCCCACCGAAAAAAGAACCTCCGCGGGCTGCCCAGTGCAGGCCCGGGGGAAGTGTCGACCGAACACTTCGACATTTGGCGCGCCAGGAAGGGTGACTTTTCCCTTGCGCGACGAGTTTCCGCCGACAAAGATGACCAAGCTTCCTTCAGCGGCAAACTCTCCTCCCCCGTGTCCGCGGCGAGCCGCGACCAGGGGGGAGTACATGTCAACACACTCAGGAAGGAGTGTGTCGGTACAAGCTGGGAGCCAGCAACCGGCTCTGGCAGCGCCGACCCCGGCAATGCAGGCTCCAACCAGCGTCAAGTCTTCAGTAGCGCTGGGCGTACCCGGTGGGGGTGCGCTAGCTGCAGCAAGAGCGCTACTGCACAATCCTCCTGCTGGGGACGCGCCTCAGGCAGCGACCCTGCAGTGGATTTGCGAGGTAGACCGTCTCGTCGTCGCCGCCGCAAACCCTCGACTTCGGCGGGGACGACGCTCCGGCCAACCGGCCGTGTCGCTGATGCGCACGCCAATGGTTGACGAGCAGACGGCAGATTCCAGCTCCACCAGGCTCCAGTCGACGGATCTGAGGACAGAGCTGGAATGGTGTCACATGGATCAAGATGCCCGGGTATACCTCGAGCAACGCCGAGAAAGGCGTCGCAAGCAAGAGGCTGGCGACAGCATGACGTCGGCCTCGACCCAGCCTGAAGAGCAGACTTTCACCACGCGATCTCTGCCCCAGGCCTACGCCATGCAGAATATGCCACAGTCATATGTCCTGCAGACGGCGCCCCCGGCCTATGGCGCAGCCTTGCCCATACCAGGGTACACTGTGCCCGGTGCGAACCAAGCGTTCACGGCACCAGTACCTGCGGCAACAGAAGCAGGATTTGCGGCCCTCGCGCCCCACCTTCGCTTCGCAAAGTGGCCGCGAAAGTTTCGGCCGCACCTGCCCGAGAAGTACGACGGCAGCGTCAACCCGGCGGAGTTCCTCCAGATCTACTCCACCGCCGTACTTGCCGCAGGAGGGAATGAAGCCGTCACGGCCAATTACTTCCCTGTCGCCTTGACCGGTCCAGCCCGGTCTTGGCTCATGAACCTCCCCCAGGGTTCCATAACTTCCTGAGGAGAGCTCTGCTGGCAGTTCATCGCCAACTTCGGCAGTTCCTACACCCGGCCTGGCACGGAGCTCGACCTCCATGCCATCCAGCAACAACCGGGGGAGTCGCTGCGCTCCTTCATCCAGCGGTTCTCCCAGGTGCGGAACACCATCCCACACATTCAAAATGCTTCTGGGTGGTGGCGTTCCGGCAAGGCGTCCGGGACAAGAGGATGCTCGAGAAGCTCGCGACCAGAGAGGTCCGCGATGTCTCCGAGCTCTTCAGCCTGGCAGACAAGTGCGCCAGAGCAGCCGAAGGGCGAAACTGGCACTCACTGCCGTCCTCCGAGTCAGGAGGACAGCCCGGATCTGGTCCTACTCCCAATGGAGGCAGCAAGAAGGCCAAGAACCGAGGCAGAGGCAAGATAGGATCACCGACCGCAGCTCCAGTCGTCACTGCAGCGACGCTCAGTGGGGCTCGGGGGCCGCGCCCCGACAAGAGGCAGCGAAGATCACCAATCCCAGAAGGTGATCAAGACAAGATATGCCCTGTGCATGGCAGCTGTCGCCACACTACTGCCGAGTGCCGGGAGATCCGAAAGCTTGCAGAGTGCTTCCGCAAAGGGAAGCAGCAGCGGACTGATGCCCCACCCTTCCGTCCAAGGGAGGGCAAGCAGAAGGTCGACGTCCCAGACAGCGTCGACCGCCCAGTGGAGTTCCAGGAGCCTCAGCGCGCCGTGAAGGCGGCACGCAACCATGAGGACTCTAGCTCCAGCGACGATGAGCGTAGAAAGAAGCTCTACGTCATATACGGCGGGTCCGCCGACCCCTCGTCCCGAAGCGCAGTCAAGACTCTGCGCCGAGCGGTAGCGTCGGTGGCTCCACTCCCAATTGCCGCACCGCACCTCAAGTGGATGGGGACCCCCATCAGCTTTGACGCCACCGACTGCCCCAGGAACATGGCTGGGGCCGGCCAACTACCGCTCTTGGTAGCTCCAACCATCGCCAACGTGAGGATGTACCACGTTTTGGTGGATGGTAGAGCTGGGCTGAACCTCATCAGCCGTGCAGCTTTCCAGAAGCTGCAGATCCCGATGGCCAAGCTCACCCTGTCGAGCCCGTTCTCAGGGGTAGGGCCGGGACAGGTCGTTCCCTACGGCAACATCAGCCTACCGGTGACCTTCGGAGCTCCGGACAGCTATCGGACAGAGTAGATTCTGTTCGACGTAGCGGAGATCGACCTCCCCTTCAACGCCATAATCGGCAGGCCAGCCCTGTATCGATTCATGACAGTAGCCCACTACGGCTACCTCGTCCTGAAGATGCCTACACCGACGGGCGTCCTCAGGATTCGTGGAGACCGCACTGCTGCAGTGTCGGCCTTAGAGAAACTCCAAGCGCTCGCAACAGCTGGGGCACCAGCCCCTGGCGGTGCAGAGCCGGACCATCTCCACCCGAGCGCACGCCACCGTGTCTCCGCCACAGCACCCCAGGTGCAACCTCTCGACGAGGGCGGCGTCCCCTTAAAGGTCGTCCAAGTCGGCGCCGAAGCCACCCAGACCACCCGGGTAGCCGGGGGCCTGGATAGCAAATAGGAAGGCACGCTCGTCACCTTCCTCCGGCACAACGTTGCCGTGTTTGCATGGCAGCCGTCACAGATGCCTGGGATCCCCAGGTAGGTGATCGATCACCACTTAAAAGTCTTCGCCAACGCCGGGCCGGTTCAACAGAAGCCCCGCAAGCAGTCCATCGAGCGGCAAAACTTCATTCATGAAGAAATCAAGAAGCTGCTGGACGCTGGCTTCATACGGGAGGTCCACCATCCCCGGTGGTTGGCGAACCCCCTCGTTGTCCCGAAGGCCGGCAGGAAGCTCCGGATGTGCATCGACTACACCAGTCTCAATAAGGCATGTCCCAACGATCCATTCCCTCTCCCTAGAATAGATCAAATAGTAGACTCAACATCAGACTGTGATATGCTGTGCTTCCTAGACGCCTACTCGGGTTTCCATCAGATCCCCATGTCTAGGGAGGATGAAGAGCAGACCTCCTTCATCACAGTAGATGGCCTTTATTGTTATGTGTCTATGCCTTACGGCCTAAAGAATGCACTCCCCACCTTTGTGCAAGCAATGCACAAAACCTTTGGAGAGTTAATAAGAGACTTAGTTGAGGTGTACGTCGATGACATAGTTGTCAAGGTCAAGCAGGGGTCATCTTTGTTAGATAACCTAGCTTTAGTTTTTGACAAGTTGCGCTCTACGCGCACCAAGATGAACCCCGACAAATGTGTGTTCGGTGTGTCCTCTGGGAAGCTCTTAGGATTCCTGGTATCGCACCGAGGGATTGAGGCCAACCCAGAGAAGATCAAGGCCATCGACTTGATGCGGCCTCCTGCCCGCGTCAAGGATGTCCAGAAACTCACGGGATGCCTAGCCGCGCTGAGTCGGTTTATACAGAGGCTAGCAGAGCGGGCACTCCCTTTCTTTAAGCTCCTGCGCAAGTCAGGCCCATTTGCCTGGACTGACGAAGCAGAAGAGGCTTTCCAGGAGTTGAAGCGACTCCTGACGACCCTACCTATCGTGGTAGCCCCTGGGCCCGGAGAGCACCTGCTGCTCTACATTGCGGCGACAACTGAAGTGGTGAGTATGGTCCTCGTCGCAGAGCGGCCGGACCTCTCATCTTCACAACCTGCTCCGGCAGCAGAAGACAGACGCCAGGAGGTCCCGCAGGACCAAGACGGTCTCTCGGACCTCCTAGGCAACCTCCCGGAGGTCCAGGGCGGTCTCCCGGACCCCCGAGATAAACCCCCGGGGGTCCTGTGGGACCCCCTAGGGGCCAAACGGGACCTCCCGGAGATCCCTCAAGACCCCCCGGAGCTCCCGGAGAACCAAGATAGCTTAAGGGCCTCCGGGACCCAGCTCACGGAGGAACCCATGGGTCCACTCACCTCCAGCGGGTCAGGGCCAATGGACGAAGACCTCCCAGACCTAAGGGAGAGGGTTCGAACCATCCAGAGGCCTGTCTACTACATCAGCGAAGTACTTCATGATGCCAAGACAAGGTACCTAGAAGTCCACAAGCTGCTGTATGCGGTGCTCGTGGCCTCCAGGAAGCTCCGCCATTACTTCCAGGCCCACCGGGTCTCGGTAGTCACCTCGTATCCGCTGAAGACGATTCTTCATAGCCCCCATGTGACTGGCAACGTTGCTAAATGGGCGGCGGAGCTGGCGGAGTTTGAGCTGGATTTCCTTCCACGCCATGCTGTCAAAAGCCAAGCACTGGCCGACTTTGTGGCAGAGTGGACACCAACGAAGACTGACCCAGGGGGCCACGAAGACGGTGAACCAGAGCGCCAATCTCCGGTCTTCACCGAGCCCCACTGGAAACATTTCTTCGAAGGCTCCTCGCGAAAGCAGGGGGCCGGTGACGGCGTACTGCTCCTCATGCCATCGGGGGAACAGTTTGGGTACATGGTGCGTCTAAATTTCAAGGCAACCAACAACATGGCAGAGTATGAAGCACTCATCTTTGGCCTACAGACAGCCCTGTCTTTAGGCGCTCGCCAGTTGTTGGCACAGGGCGACTCCCAGCTGGTCATCAAGCAAGTCAAGGGTGAATGCTCCTGCAATGACCCACAGCTAGCTGCGTATCTGCTTCACGTGCAGATGTTGGAGAAAGAATTCCTCGCCTTGGACCTGCGCCACGTACCGCGTGCTGGCAACGCCGCAGCTGACAGCCTTTCAACGAAGGCTTCCACCGGAGCCCCCGCGCCTGAAGGAGTTTTCAAGAGGACGTTGCTGCGGCCCACAGCTCGGCCCGCCGAGCCAGGTGAAGGGGGCTTGACCAGCACCTCGAAGCTGGTGGTCCCGGCGGCCCTACAGCCATGGATGCCGCCAAGGATCGTAAGCGTCACTGGGGACTCCGTGCAACCCAGCGCTCAAGATCCAGAAGCTCAAGTCAGACCCGATGCATGGATCACGGAGATCCGGGACTACTTGAAGGACAACATCCTCCCTGATGAACATGCAACCGCTGAACGGATTGTGCGTATGGCTAAGAGATACGCGCTGGTAGAGGGGAATCTCTACCGGCGCGGCGCCAACCACATCCTATTGCTGTGCATAACCCAGGGGGAAGGCTGCGACTTGGTCGCTGAGATCCATGGAGGCGAATGTGGAAGTCACTCTTCCTCACGCACGCTTGTCGGTAAAGCCTTTCGGCATGGCTTCTACTGGCCGACAGCACTCCAGGATGCCGTCAAGCTGGTCGAGAGCTGCAAGGCGTCCAAGTTCCACGCCAAGCAGATCCATACACCGGCTCAGGCGGTACAGATGATCCCACCCTCATGGCCATTTGCTGTATGGGGGCTGGACATCTTGGGACCATTTCCCAGAACCGTCGGGGGATTCCGGTACCTCTATGTCGCCATCGACACGTTCACCAAGTGGCCGGAAGCCACACCAGTTGTCACCATCAACAAGCAATCCGCAGTAAAGTTCATCAAGTCTATTGTCTGCCGGTTCGGGGTCCCGAACAGAATCATCACCGACAACGGGACCCAGTTCACCAGCGCAGCCTTCCAAGACTACTGCGAAGACCTCGGCATTCAGGTGTGCTATGCTTCTGTCGCCCATCCAAAGAGCAATGGGCAAGTCGAGAGGGCCAACGCGGAGATTCTCCGGGGCCTTAAGACCCGCACCTACGCCAGTCTGAAGAAACATGGTGCCAATTGGGTGGATGAGCTTCTGAGCACACTATGGGCTAACCGGACATCCCAGAGCCGGGCCACCGGTGAGACACCCTTCTTCATGGTGTATGGGGCCGAAGCTGTACTTCCCCCAGAAATCACCATGAAGTCTCACCGTGTCCGGGCTTACGACGAAGCCGTGCAGGACAACCTTCGGCGTGGGGAAATCGATCTTGTCGACGAGGTCCGATTGCATGCAGCACTCCGTAACGCACGGTACAGACAAGCGCTTCGTCGCTACCACCAGAGATCTGTGCGTGCCCGGGAGCTGCAGGAAGGTGACCTGGTGCTGCGGCGCATACTTTCTCGCGAAGAGACCCACAAACTCTCCCCTAGTTGGGAAGGTCCCTTTCGAGTCACAAAAGTGTGCCGCCCCGGGTATGTGCGCCTTTCCACCGAGGACGGGGATCTGCTACCAAACCCTTGGAACATAGAACACCTCCGTAAGTTCTACCCCTAGAACAAAGATAGGACAGTCCTTTCTTTTTGTAATAAATTCCACAGAGTCCAGGAACAGCGCTCGGAGCAACTAAGCCCCAGGGGACGGTACAGGACTACGTTCAGCTTTGCCTGGTTCCGACTCCAAGCGCGTAGAGTCTTGCTTCCCTTCTTAATGGGGCGGGTCGTGGCCCCCATGTTTAGCCTGCCTTCCTCCTGTGGAAAGTTATACGACAAGAATCCTGTTCTACTTTGCTCTTTCCTCGTACTCATTTAAATTGTGTACTAAGTTTTTTATGACTACCCTTGCGGTGCATGGCCGCCATGTGCTCAGCTCCCTCTTCTCATTCTCACCACTAGTCGGCATTTGCTGCCCTACCAGAGGCGGTTGCATCGGAGGTACCTGCCGATAGTCGAAGGGGCCCCGAGCCCCCGCCACATCGCGCACTACAGTCCCCAAGCACCGTGCATATGGTTAGGGACCGTGAGTCAAATAAGACTATGAGATAAGGAAGGGGGAGCCCCCAAGGAGAATTACGTTTTCTCTACTTGTGTGCAGGACCTCTCAGCCTCAAATCCCTACAGGAATGTGGTAGGAGCACCTGACCAATGAGACGCCGCTACCAGGGGGCCACTACGGGATCACGCAAGACCGGAACTCCAAGGCAAGAACGAAGGATCCACGGGCCCCCCTCTAAGGGAGGGGCTCGAAGACCCCACGTGTACCACGGGTCCGGACCTCCCTCTCCTCAGAGGAGAGCTCCGGGTCCGCCACGTGGCCGGCTGATCCGGGCCTCCCCATCCTCATGAGGCGGGTCCCGAGGACCTCCGGGGCCCTTAATACAATGAGGACCCGGGGAAGGTGCCGGAGCAGAACGTCGAGGTCGGTGAAGGCGTCTGAGCACCTTGCGGAGCTAAGGGCTCGGCCAAGCAAAACCCAGAAGAAGACAGAAAACATCGCAGGCACGAAGGGTCATAAGAGTTCATGGCTCCATGAGCTGGACTACAAACTCGATGAGAAAGAAAGAAACAAGCCCCAGGGTTCCCCTGACATGACCAGAGTCTAGAAGTTGCAAGAATGGCCACGTCACTAGGCTTCAGCCCTGGCGGCGTTCTCCCGCTCCGTGACCCGAGCGCAGGAATCGCCTTGGCCATCACCAGCGCAAGGGCCGGAAGGATGCTCCTGAAGCCTCCCCTGCTGCTTCAGCGATTTCCTTCTCCTGAAGTTCCCTCATCACCGGCGCAAAAGCCAGTGTCATCAAGGGAGCTCCGGAGGCCCCCTCCGCAGCTTCAGCGGTTTCTTTGAAGACTCCACCATCTGAGAAGGGACGCAACGCCAGGGAACTTTCTGCCTGCCGTCACCGAGGAAGGGCCCCATCGGGAGGACAAACCTGAGACCCCTTGGAGGCGCCGCCTCCAGAGGCAAGGCGTGCCCCAGACTTGGTGCAGACGCCGTCGCCGGAGGAAATCGAGAGCGATTTCCCCCCCCCCCCCCCAAAAAAGCGGGTTAGAAGCCATGGAAGAAGATAAGACCGCAGAGACTCGAGGGAGGTGCAAGGGCTGGAAGCCTTATAAGGGGAGCGCACCCACGTGGCGGTTTATTTTCACACCTTCCAAGTACGAGTCCAAGCGATTCGAAACTCTTCGAATACGCCGCATCGGCAACCGCTTTGGCTCCAAGACCGAGCACCGATGACAGGTGGACCCAAGCCGCCCAACTGAAGCGGTGGGTCAAGGAGTCAGTCTCCTAAGAAGACAAGCCGGCAAGGCACTTCGGTGGTTCCCGAAGAAAGCGCCACAACGTGCAGAAGTAGCAGTCTTGGGAACCGCCGCAGTAAAAGCAACCATCAAGTGGGCGCACACTCCCACGATCCCGCGGCCGTTCGTGCTCCGGCAGCGGTCAATGTGGGACTTACAGAAAGTGCGCGGATCATAAGAGTTGGAGGTCCCACCTCGAGCTCACTATCTCCCCCGAGATGGGCCCGGGGGCTACTGTCGGTACCTGCGATATGGGGTACCCCCGCGCACAGGGGAAAATGTCTAAGTAACTCGCCCTTCTCCGCAGGGAGAGCTCCGAAGGCGCCACGCGTCCGGCGGGGCCGGACCTCCCTCTCCTCAGAGGAGAGCTCCGGGCCTGCCACGTGGCATACAGAAGCCGGACCTCCCCCTCCGCGGGAGAGAGGTCCGAAGGCGCCACGTGCCCGGCGGGGCCAGACCTCCGTCTCCTCAGAGAGGAGCTCCGGGCTTGCCAAGTGGCCAACAGAAGCCGAACCTCCCCCCTCCATAGGGAGAGGTCCGAAGGCTCCACGTGTCCTGCGGAGCCGGACCACCCTCTCTTCTGAGGTGGGCTCTAGGCCCGCCACGTGGCCAGCAGAATGGCGCTGCCTGCCCCCGAGCGATTGGCAGCGGGCGTAAAGACGCCCCATACCTTGCCCGTACAAGGTATTCAAGGCCCGCGTCTTCCCAAGACGCGGAGACGCGGAGCACGCCTCTGTCAGGTGCCGTTGCGCCCAGTCGCATCACAGACTGGCGCGTGGTGTCAGAGCCTGCCAGCCAATAAACGCAGCGACAAGACATCCCATGCCGCCCCCACCATCATCATCCACTACGACTAGCATGCGGCATGGGCAGGGCTGCAAGACGAAGACTCAGAAGCCTTCGCCAGAGACAACTACTGGCATAACTGCAGATACGGTAGATCACAGTCAATCTCCCCGGGACCATCTGTCGGGTTCCGGCCCCCCCCTTGTAAGCCACCCGAGTCTTGGGCTATAAAAGGCTCGGGTAGGCAACGTTAGCAAGGGTTCGCACTCCCGCAACTCATACTCTAGCCATTCACACCCAAGCTGTAAACTCACCCCCAAGCTCAGGACTCCGGTTCTGAGCAGCAAGCAATACAGCGAGCTCCATAGCTCGCCGTGGACATAGGGTTTTACGCTCCGGCGGCCTGAACCACGTAAAACTCGCCGTGTCAAGCTCTTACTAACTCGTCCATACGCTCAAGCTCTCCGCAAGGGTCTAGCCCCACCGAAAAAAGAACCTCCGCGGGCTGCCCAGTGCAGGCCCGGGGGAAGTGTCGACCGAACACTTCGACAACATCCTATTGCGGTGCATAACCCAGGGGGAAGGCTGCGACTTGCTCGCTGAGATCCATGGAGGCAAATGTGGAAGTCACTCTTCCTCACGCACGCTTGTCGGTAAAGTCTTCCGGCATGGCTTCTACTGGCCGACAGCACTCCATGATGCCGTCAAGCTGGTCGAGAGCTGCAAGGCGTGCCAGTTCCACGCCAAGCAGATCCATACACCGGCTCAGGCGACACAGATGATCCCACCCTCATGGCCGTTTGCCGTATGGGGGCTGGACATCTTGGGACCATTCCCCAGAACCGTCGGGGGATTCTGGTACCTCTACGTCGCCATCGACAAGTTCACCAAGTGGCCGGAAGCCACACCAGTTGTCACCATCAACAAGCAATCCGCAGTAAAGTTCATCAAGTCTATTGTCTGCCGGTTCGGGGTCCCGAACAGGATCATCACCGACAACAGGACCCAGTTCACCAGTGCAGCCTTCCAAGACTACTGTGAAGACCTCGGCATTCAGGTGTGCTATGCCTCTGTTGCCCATCCAAAGAGCAATGGGCAAGTCGAGAGGGCCAACGCGGAGATTCTCCGGGGCCTTAAGACCCGCACCTACGCCAGTCTGAAGAAACATGGTGCCAATTGGGTGGATGAGATTCCGAGCACACTATGGGCTAACCGGACATCCCAGAGCCGGGCCACCGGAGAGACACCCTTCTTCATGGTGTATGGGGCCAAAGCTGTACTTCCCCCAGAGATCACCATGAAGTCTCACCGTGTCTGGGCTTACGACGAAGCCACGCAGGACAACCTCCGGCGTGGAGAAATCGACCTCGTCAACGAGGTCCGATTGCATGCAGCACTCCGCAACGCACGGTACAGACAAGCGCCCCGTCGCTACCACCAGAGATCTGTGCGTGCCGGGAGCTGCAGGAAGGTGACCTGGTGCTGCGGTGCATACTTTCTCGCGAAGGGACCCACAAACTCTCCCCTAGTTGTGAAGGTCCCTTCCGAGTCGCAAAGGTATGCCGCCCCGGGTGCGTACGCTTTTCAACCGAGGATGGGGACCTGCTCCCAAACCCTTGGAACATAGAACACCTCCGTAAGTTCTACCCCTAGAGCAAAGATAGGACAGACTCTTCTTTTCGTAATAAATTCCGTAGAGTCCAGGAACAGCGCTCGGAGCAGCTAAGCCCCAGGGGACGGTACAGGACTACGTTCAGCTTTGCCTAGTTCCGACTCCAAGCGCGTAGAGTCTTGCTTCCCTTCTTAATGGGGTGGGTCGTGGCCTCCATGTTTAGCCTGCCTTCCTCCTGTGGAAAATTATACGAAAAGAAACCTGTTCTACTTTGCTCTTTCCTTATACTCATTTAAATTATGTACTATATTTTTTATGACTACACTTCCGGTGCATGGCCGCCATGCGCTCAGCTCCCTCTTCTCATTCTCACCCCTAGTCGGCATTTGCTGCCCTACCAGAGGCGATTGCATTGGAGGTATCTGCCGATAGTCGAAGGGGGCCCGAGCCCCCGGCACTTCACGCACTACAGTCCCCAAGCACAGTGCATATGGTTAGGGATTGTGAGCCAAATAAGACTATGAGATAAAGGAGGGGGAGCCCCCAAGGAGAATTACGTTTCCCTTACTTGTGTGCAGGACCTCTCGGCCTCAAATCCCTACAGGAGTATGGTAGGAGCACCCGACCAATGGGATGCCCCTACCAGGGGGCCACTACGGGATCACGCAAGACCAGGACTCCAAGGCAAGACCGAAGGATCCGCGTGTCCAGCGGGACCGGATTGCCCCCCCTCTATCTCTGAGGGGGGGTCCGAAGGCCCCACGTGTCCCGCGGGGCTGGACCTCCCTCTCCTCAGAGGAGAGCTCCGGGCCCGCCACGTGGCCGGCAGATCCGGGCCTCCCCATCCTCATGAGGTGGGCCCCGAAGACCTCCAGGACCCCTAATACAGTAAGGACCCGGGGAAAGTGCTGGAGCAGAACGTCGAGATTGGCGAAGGCCTCTGAGCACCTTGCGGAGCTAAGGGCTCGGCCAGGCAGAACCAAGAAGAAGTCGGAAAACATCGCAGGCACGAAGGGTCACTAGAGTTCATGTATTCATTGCTCCATGGTTCCATGAGCTGGACTACAGACTTGATAAAAAAGAAAGAAACAAGCCCCAGGGTCCCCCTGGCACGACCAGAGCCTAGAAGTTGCAAGAGCGGCTACGCCATCAGGCTTCAGCCCCGGCGGCGTTCTCCCACTCCGTGACCCGAGCGCAGGAATCACCTCGGCCATCACCAGCGCGAGGGCCGGTATCATCAAGGATGCTCCTAAAAGCCCCCTCCGCTGCTTCAGTGGTTCCCTTGGAGACTTTCCTCATCACCAGCGCAAAAGCCGGTGTCATCAAGGGTGCTCCTGAAGCCCCCTCCGCTGCTTCAGCGGTCTTCTTGGAGACTCTGCCGCCTGGGGTCCTCCTTGGTGCTTCGGCAGTTTCCCTGGAGACTCCTCCGCCTGAAGCCGCCTCGGCGTATCAGTAGTTTCTTTGAAGACTCCACCATCCAAGAAGGGAAGCAACGCCAGGGAACTTTCAGCCTGCCATCGCCTAGGTAGATTCCCGTCAGAAGGACAAACTTGAGACCTCTTGGAGGCGCCACCTCCAGAGGCAAGGCATGCAGGCTCCCTGGGTCCCAGACTTGGTGCAGACGCCGTCGCCGGAGGAAATCGAGAGCGATCACCCCCCAAAGGAGGGTTAGAAGCCATGGAAGAAGACAAGGCCGCAGAGACTCAAGGAAGGTGCAAGTGCTGGAAGCCTTATAAGGGGAGCCTGCTCACGTTGCGGTCTCCTTTCGCACCTTCCCAGGTGCAATTCCAAGCGATCCGAAACTCTTCGAATACACCGCATCGGCAAACGCTTCGGCTCCAAGACCGAGCGCCGATGACAGGTGGACCCAAGCTGCCCAACTGAAGCGGTGGGTCAAGGAGTCAGTCTCCTAAGAAGACAAGCCGGCAAGGCACTCCGGCGGTTCCCGAAGAAAGCGCCGCAACGTGCAGAAGTGGCAGTCTTGGGAACTGCCGCAGTAAAAACAACCATCATGTGGGCGCACGCTCCCACGATCCCGCGACCGTTCGTGCTCCGGCAGTGGTCAATGCGGGACTTGGAGAAAGTGCGCGGATCAGAAGAGACGGAGGTCCTACCTCGGGCTCGCTATCTCCCCCGAGATGGGCCCGGGGGCCACTGTCGGTACCCGCGATATGGGGTACCCCCGCACACGGGGGAAAATGCCTAAGGAACTCGCCCTTCTCCGCAGGGAGAGCTCCGAAGGCTCGACGCGTCCGGCGGGGCCGGACCTCCCTCTCCTCAGAGGAGAGCTCCGGGCTCGCCACGTGGCCTGCAGAAGCTGGACCTCCCCCTCCGCGAGAGAGAGGTCCGAAGGTGCCACGTGTCCAGCGGGGCCGGACCTCCCTCTCCTCAGAGAGGAGCTCCGGGCTCGCCACGTGGCCGACAGAAGCCGGACCTCCCCCTCCGCGGGGAGAGGTCCGAAGGCTCCACGTGTCCTGCGGGGCCGGACCCCCCTCTCCTCTGAGGAGGGCTCCGGGCCCGCCACGTCGCCAGCAGAACGGCGCTGCCTGCCCCCGAGCGGTAGGCAGCGGGCGTAAAGACGCCCCATACCTTGCCCGTACAAGGTATTCAAGGCTCGCGTCTTCCCAAGGCGCGGAGACGCGGAGCACACCTCTGTCAGGTGCCGTTGCGCCCAGTCGCATCATAGACTGGCGCGCAGTGTGAGAGCCTGCCAGCCAATAAACGCAGCGACAAGACATCCCATGCCACCCCCGCCGTCATCGACCACTACGACTAGCATGCGGCATGGGCAGGCTGCAGGACGAAGACTCAGAAGCCTTCGCCAGAGACAACTACCGGCATAACTGCAGATACGGTAGATAACAGTCAATCTCCCCGGGACCACCTGTCAGATCCCAGGCCCCCCTTGTAAGCCACCCGAGTCTTGGACTATAAAAGGCTCGGGTAGGCGACGTTAGCAACGGTTTGCACTCTCGCAACTCATACGCTAGACTTCAGTCATCCCCAAACTCAGGACTCCGGTTCTGGGCAACAAGCAATACAACGAGCTCCTTAGCTCACCGTGAACGTAGGGTTTTACGCTCCGGCGGCCTGAACCACGTAAAACTCGCCGTGTCAAGCTCTTACTAACTCGTCCATACGCTCAAGCTCTCCGCAAGTGACTAGCCCCACCGAAAAAAGAACCTCCGTGGGCTGCCCAGTGCAGGCCAGGGGGAAGTGTCGACCGAACACTTCGACAAATACCTTGTACGGGCAAGGCATGGGGCGACTTTATGCCCCCTGCCTACAGCTCGCGGGCAGGCAGCGCTCTTCTGCTAGACACGTGGAGGGCCCGGAGCCCTCCTCAGAGGAGAGGGGGGTCCGGCCCCGCAGGTCACGTGGAGCCTTCGGACCTCTCCCCGCGGAGGGGGAGGTCCGGCTTCTGTCGGCCACGTGGCAAGCCCGGAGCTCTCCTCTGAGAAGAGGGAGGTCCGGCCCTGCTGGACACGTGGCGCTTTCGGACCTCTCTCCCGTGGAGGGGGGAGGTCCGGCTTCTGTATGCCACGTGGCGGGCCCGGAGCTTTCCTCTGAGGAGAGGGAGGTCCGGCCCCGCCGGACACGTTGCGCCTTTGGGGCTCTCCCTGCAGAGAAGGGCGAGTTCCTTAGGCATTTTCCCCTGTGCGCGGGGGTACCCCATATCGCGGGTACCAACAGTGGCCCCTGGGCCCATCTCGGGGGAGATTGCGAGCCCGAGGTGGGACCTCCGTCTCTTCTGATCCTCGCACTTTCTCTAAGTCCCGCATTGACCGCTGCCGGGGCACGAACAGCCGCGGGTTCGTGGGAGCGTGCGCTCACTTGATGGTTTCTTTTACTGTGGCGGTTCCCAAGACTGCCACTTCTGCACTGTCGGTACCTGCGATATGGGGTACCCCCGCGCACAGGGGAAAATGCCTAAGGAACTCGCCCTTCTCCGCAGGGAGAGCTCCGAAGGCGCCACGCGTCCGGCGGGGCCGGACCTCCCTCTCCTCAGAGGAGAGCTCCGGGACCGCCGCGTGACATACAGAAGCCGGACCTCCCCCTCCGCGGGCGAGGGGTTTGAAGGTGCCACGTATCCGGCGGGGCCAGACCTCCCTCTCCTCAGAGAGGAGCTCCGGGCCCGCCACGTGGCCGACAGAAGCCGAACCTCCCCCCTCCCCCCCCCCCCCCCCCGCGGGGAGAGGTCCGAAGGCTCCACAAGCCCTGCGGGGCCGGACCCTCCTATCCTCTGAGAAGGGCTCCGGGCCCGCCACGTGGCCAGCAGAATGGCGCTGCCTGCCCCCGAGCGATAGGCAGCGGGCGTAAAGACGCCCCATACCTTGCCCGTACAAGGTATTCAAGGCCCGCGTCTTCCCAAGACGCAGAGACGCGGAGCACGCCTCTGTCAGGTGCCGTTGCGCCCAGTCACATCACAGACTGGCGCGCGGTGTTAGAACCTACCAGCCAATAAACACCGCGACAAGACATCCCATGCCGCCTGCGCCGTCATCATCCACTACGACTAGCATGCGGCATGGGCAGGGCAGCAAGACGAAGACTCAGAAGCCTTCGCCGGAGACAACTACCGGCATAACTGCAGATACGGTAGATGACAGACAATCTCCTCGGGACCACCAGTCGGGTCCAGGCCCCCCTTGTAAGCCACCCGAGTCTTGGACTATAAAAGACTCGGGTAGGCAATGATAGCAAGGGTTCGCACCTCTGCAACTCATACGCTAGCCATTCACACCCAAGCTGTAACTCACCCCCAAGCTCAGGACTCCGGTTCTGAGCAGCAAGCAATACAGCGAGCTCCATAGCTCACCGTGGACGTAGGGTTTTACGCTCCGGCGGCCTGAACCACGTAAAACTCACCTTGTCAAGCTCTTACTAACTCGTCCATCCGAGCAAGCTCTCCGCAAGGGACTAGCCCCACCGAAAAAAGAACCTCCGCGGGCTGCCCAGTGCAGGCCCGGGGGAAGTGTCGACCGAACACTTCGACATTTGGCGCGCCAGGTAGGGGGCTTTTCCCCCTGCGTGACAAGTTTCCGCCGACGAAGATGACCAAGCTTCCCTCAGCGGCAAACTCTCCCACTCCGCATTCACGGCGATCCGTGACCAGTGGGGAGTACATGTCGACGCACTCAGGACGGAGTGTGTCGGCACAAGCTGGTAGCCAGCAGCCGACTCCGGCAGCGCCGACTCCGGCGATGCAGGCTACGACCAGTGTGAGATCTTCTGCAGCGCTGAGCGTACACCATGGGGGTGCGCTAGCTGCAGCAAGAGCACTGCTGCGCAACCCACCTGCTGGGGATGCGCCCCATTCTGCGACCCAACAATGGGTCCGCGAGGTGGACCGCCTCGTCGTAGCCGCCGCGAACCCTCGGTTTCGGCGAGGGCGACGCCCCGGTCAACCGGCTGTGTCGCTGACGCGCACGCCCACGTTGACGGGCAAATGGCGGATTCCAGCTCCTCCAGGCTCCCGTCGACGGACCTTAGAAGGGAGCTGGAACGGTGCCACTTGGGCCAGGATGCCCGGGTGTACCTCGAGCGACGTCGAGAAAGGCGTCGCAACCATGAGGCTGGCGACAGCATGACGTCGGCCTCGACACAACCTGGAGGGCAGATCTTCGCCATGCGAGCCCTGCCTCAGGCATACGCCACGCAGAATATGCCACAACCATATGGGCCGCAAGCAGCGCCCCCGGTCTACGGTGCATCCTTGCACATGCCAGGGTACACGGTGCCGAGTGCGAACCAAGCGTTCGCAGCACCAATACCTGCGGCAGCAGGAGCAGGATGTGCGGCCCTTGCACCCCACCTTCGCTTCGCGAGGTGGCCGCGCAAGTTTCGGCCGCACCTGCCCGAGAAGTACGACGGTAGCGTCAACCCGGCGGAGTTCCTCCAGATCTACTCCACCGCCGTACTTGCCGCAGGAGGGGATGAGGCTGTCATTGTAAGGGCCTCAGTTTTTGACACACATTTGCAGTGTTTATCATCACACCACACACCTCATTTGAGGAAGAATGATGAACACAATTGAAGAGCAAGTAACAATTATCAACATGCTCATTAGAGAACAAACTCACACATTGCCAAAGTGGTATTTCACACATGTGATATAAGGGGGATGGACATATGAAAACTCCTACATTTTGCTAAGGATGTCCATGCCAAGTTTCACCCAAATTCCAAACCTTTTTGAGGTCATTTTGGGTATAGTTAGAAAGAGGGCAGTTTGAAACCATATTCAAATTTAAACTGTTTTTACCCCATGAATTTAAAAGTGGGAGGCATATTCTTACTCAGCACATTTTTGTGAGCTTACACACCAATTTTCACTCCATTTGGAGTTGATCTTGACATGAGCTAAGTGGAGAAATTCAAATTTTATTTGAATTTCAAACTGAACTTGTGCTGAAATTCATTCAAACCAAACCTCATTTGAACTTTGATCAATTCAAATGGCTCATGGATGAATAATTTGAATTGCCAGGGGTAGTATGGGGATTACTGTTTACAACAGTGATTAGGAGTAAATTTCAGAGGTTAAAACTGGAAGTGGGTCCCACATGTCAGCCACTGCTCAGATCAAATCGACTGAGACTTTTCTCACTCGGGTCGCCGAGCCGCCGCTGCGATCGCCACCGAGGGCAGCCGCCACGCCAGCAGCTGCTTGCCCACGCGCGGGCGTGAGGCGGTGCAGAGCCTTCTTAAGGCACCTGCCCCCCTCCTCGGCCGAGGCATCGCCGTTCTTCCACGCAAGAACTCAGCGCCGGCCGAAGTTTTCCGCAGCTCGGAATCGATCGGAGAACACCGATCACAGCTCCCTCCGTCCACTCCAGAACCCCAGCAAGGTACTAGAGACCTCCTCCGTCCTCCCCGCTGCTAGAATTCCGTTGAAACCGATTGATATCGGCTGTGCCGAAAGATTAAATTCGGGGCTTGGAACCGCCGCACCTCAGGCTCCCGTGGACAGCCCAACCAGGGCGTTGTCACGCCCGAGCCAAGGCACCCTTGGACGCGCTGGTGACCGGTGCTGCTCATCCCCGAGGCACAGCTCGAGTGGTTGCTCACCGGCGGCGAATTTCCACTTTTCCCTTTTCTGTGTGCAGAACAACCTTCGGGTACGATTCAGTTTAATTTGTGCTCTAGAAAGGATTAGGGGGCCTCGAGCCGCTCTCACACAAGCTAGACACGGTAGCGCACAAGTTGCCTTCACAACTCTGGGCCGGAGAACCTCTGTACCCGGCGTAATTCGAGGTCTACCAATGGCGGAATGAACAGGCGGCATCGGGCGCACGGTGAGGACCTATTTCGGGCCTTCCCCGAGCTACCTCAAGCTCATGTTGACCTTCTCTGAGGTCCACTGGTGCTCCCCGACCGGTTTCCCAAGTAGTTGAGGCGCTAGGGAAGTTAGACGACATGGCCGAAGTCGTTCTGAGGTGGCGGCTCGTCGCCGACCATGCTCCGGCCATTGTCATGAGCAGCTGACCCTAGTATCCTGTTCCCCGAGTAAAAGTAGGCAGGGGCGGCCAGAATCGAGAAGTTTGGAGCTGTACAGAAGCCGGCGGCGAGCTCTCCGGCGAGGTCCCTCGGCGGCGGAGCGCGGGCGTCGCGAGGTTGAAGAAGGGGGTGGACCCCAGCTGCCAGCGGGAGATATTTTGAATCGGGATCTGGCTGCGGCCGGGATCGGGTGTGCTGGCGCGCAAAATCCTTGTGGGCCGCGGTGTGCTGTCGCCTCGGCGTGCGACGCGTGTCCCCTGGGCCCACGCGCGAGTTTAAACTTTTCCCCGATTTTCAGATTTCCTTCAAACTTCAAATCCTCATAACTTTGGCTAGAAAGCTCCAAATCGAGTGAACCAAATTTTGCTGGATTCAGCTCGCCGAGTACGTTCCAGCAAATCAAGTTTCACTTCATGAAAACCCTTAATTCTCCAGAATTAATTCCTCAAAATTTAAACTGTTAGGAATTTTAACTGGAGAATCCTTTGGAGGAAAATCGTGAAATTTTGCTGCGATGTTCACTAAAATATCCCTGAACTACCATAAAAATTTCAGATCCATTTGAGCTCAATTAATCCACCTAATGGTATGATTAGTGAAACTGTTCTAGAGAAAATAGAAAATGTTCAGAAACATTTTCAGAATTTCTCTGAAATTGTTTAGCTCATATCTCTAGTTAGGAACTTCCAAATTAAGTGAGACCAACTCCATTAGAACCCTCTGAAAATCTAGTTTTCAGAAAGTCATAGTTTGCTTCATAAAAATCCTTAGAACGCCCTAAGAGTTCCAATTAAGGTCAAGGACATAATTAATTGTGGAGGGCTCAAATGAGCTTTGCTGCAATTAAAACTTGACCAAGTCTCCATTTAGGTTGTAACCAAGCCACAATAAAAGTCTCACAGTCATAGGGTCTGTCTAGTGGGACTTATAAGCTTCACAAGTTTAAAACTTAATACAAACACATTTAAATTGATACATATGTTTCTTTTATCATGTTGCTGCTAAGGTCGAGGAGGAACCCGAAGTCCTAGACTTCGTTACTCCAGAGGAACAGCTAGCATACGAACAAGAGCAGCAAGGCAAGACCCGGTTTGCATTAACCGTTTTTACAAATTTTCATTGTTTTGAGCACTTACTTGAGTATTATTATCCTTTGCAATAGAGTCTTGTATGGAAATCCAACTGCATAGCCAAGAAAACCATGGGTTGGGTTTAGGATTGCAAACCCCGTTAGCTACTGCATTGCTAGGATAAAGTAGGATTCGGTACAAGTCGAGTAGTTGGAACTAATCGCGAGCATAGGCTAGAGGCACTCGACTCGGGTAGTGATAGCACATGAAACACATGGCAAGAAAATGAGACCGAGCGGAGAGTAAGGGCAGCAGGACTTTGGGGCCTGTGTGCTGTAGCTCCGCTTGTGTCGATTGAGGACCGAGCCGTGTGCGGGCCTGTTGAACAAGCTAGAACAGTACCGAAGACCTACCGGCTATATGGGAACCGGGAAACTGATGTAACTCGGGTAGCTGGGTATTGAGGCATTGCCCGTCGTTCAGAGGGTAGGTTGAGAGCTTGAGGTGTAAATCGGCTGGCGGCACTGAGATGCGCGTGCAGAGACCTCTTGCTCGGGACGATGGGACCGGTTCAATATTTGGCTGACGGGCGAAAGGTGGTTGCGTACGGCGTCCGTGATGGTTGTTGTAGGCAACGTCGAGTACGGGCGTACGTGACGGGTTGTTCGGGTAACCCTGCAGGTGTAAATCGATTATAATCACCGTCCCTCGCGGTCAGTGAGTACCACTTGTTAACTGTAGCGTGACGTAGAAAGAACAGGCTAGTTACATGTTAAAATGTTGCTTATTGAAAGATGGACTCTGATTGTTAATGATATGCTGTAGTTTAGAGCTAACTAAAGTTCATTTCAACTTTGGGCAAAGTACATGAGAGAAATGCGTTTCTTGTTTGATTGCGGCTCTCTCATGTACCTTAGCGTAAGGTTCTCCACAACCTGCTGCTAAAACTTGAAAGTAAGGTTCTACTAAGTAGGCGAGTCCTTGCAAATGATTTTTACCTCATGTAACCCATCAACCCTCATGTAGAAGTTCCATGCTTAGGTGAGACGGGTCAGACATGCTGAGCCTTCGTGCTCACTGCTTGTGTTTGAATCTTTTGCAGGGTTCTATGAGGAAGGGACTCCCGAAGAGGAGACGGAACCCAAGGAGGGGAACCCCGTCGAGTGGGAGTCGTGCACGCCGCAGAGTTAGTGTGCGTGTGTGCTAGGAAGGACACGTTCAAGGGCTGAACGTGCACTTGATGCTTAGTCTACTCCCGTGAGTGTAGACTGAACTTATTTTGATGTAAACATGTTCATAACTTGTTTATGTAATAAAATTTCCGCTTCCGCTTTGTACCTTTGACGTGTGTTATACGGTGCTGTGCAACGCAGCTCCCCTCAGCGTGATCCTGGCTCGACAGGACCTTGGGGTCGTGTCAGCGCTGGTATCAGAGCTCGCTTGAGGTTTAACACAGTACAAAGGTCTTCTTTTTCAAAAATCCAGTGAGGAACGAGTTAGTAGCCCGTATAAGGATGTTATTAGCATATAGAAAGTGGCATATTAATCTATTTGTTATGTCGGAAAATCGTGCATCTCGGGACGTTCATGTCTTGGGGGGTGCACGTAAGCGCTGTCCACCAGTGCGCACAAGCTAAAGGGTGGAGCCCCACAGGTGGCAGGTAACCCGACTCGCATTCATATCCTCTACGACTCTTCATGTCGTTTGGGGTATTCGAGCAACGTCTGTCCCTGGCGTGCGTGGTGCAACATGGGAGACCCCGTCACGTGGTCTGAAACGTGAACACGTAACTCAAGGCGTGTTTGGCTTGAGAACATCCGGACGAGTGATGACAGCCGGGTGTACGAACTGTATGGATTCCGGGCTCGGTGTGCAGCCGAGTCTGATGATTGTTTGAGTTTCTGCAGGTATCCTGACCATGAAACGGTAGACGTGTAGCATCCGTGTGCAAGTGACGTTTAGTGCCACTAAAATAACGAAGCCGGCTAAGTCCGGTATAGGTTTTTCTTTGTGAGGACGTAGTACCGACATAATCTGGTGACGCATCGACGTCACACCCAACTAAGTGAACAACTTCATTTAAAACTTGAAGGTTTTTATCTAAAGTAGTAAAACTTGATGTAACTCCTTCCCTTGAACAGGATATTTAAAGTTAACAAGTTTTCAACTTATAGGTTGTTAAGGATAGAGCACTCTGTTTTCAGCTGAATCAAGGCTGAAGTTAATCAGAGGTTAGAGGTTGAGTTCTTTCGAGGCTGGGGTCATATGATACATTTATGGAAAGATTTGGAAGAGCTTTACAACTTTTCTGTTGAGTTCCAGAGGTGTTTCATCCCTTAACCACTCGAAAAATGCAGTAGAGTTGAAACTGTCCAGAAAACAGGACAGAGTAAAGACTCTCTGTAGACTCTCTGTAAATTAAGCATAATTTCCTGCATAAAAATCCAAAAATAGAAAATGAGGTAGTTATGGAAATCTTATGAGATGGGTTACAATTTTGTAACAGAAAGTTTTGTCAGATTAGGAACAGAAGTAACTGGGATTCTTGGATCAAATCAGTACCTAAGGCAGGGAGGTGCTGTCCAAGTGTTTCCAGGAATTCTGTTAACTTTGACATCCCATAACTTTTGAACCAGGACAGATCTTAGGCCAAGCAAATACTTTCTGGAAATCAATTGAAGTTAGCTTTAACTTTGATGTTGAGCTCCAGAATTAGTTTTGCCTTTAACATGGCGTAAATCAGGTTGAAATAGAAACTGGTCAGGGCTGTCATGGGAACAGCAGATCAGCAGTCAAATTTGTTTAAAATTTGAACTATGTTTCCAAGTTTTGTGGGTTCAATGACATGTCTTATGTTATAACTCAATGGTTTACTGTTTAAATAAATATTTGACATTTCTCAAATATATTTTTACAGATGACAGCAGATAAACGGTTGGAGAACGGGTGGGTGGTTTCCCACTGTTCTGACCGTAGCGGCTACCCGGAAGCATTGTGGCAAATGCTCCAATATTTCGGGTACAACCAGATGCCGCAATACTTCGCCAAGGAAGAAGGCGAAGAGGGGAAAAAGACGTGGATGATCCATGTCGAGGTTCCTGCAGGACCTACGCCACCCGGTTGGGTGCCATTCACCGTCACGGTGAGAGGAAGACAACCGGAAGGAATATGGCAAGTGGCAGCCTGTGACACTATGTCACGTTTCTGCCAACTACACGTGCAGGCTATGGAGGGCACTCCATACGCACTCGTTCCGGTGGAGGGACGAGCTCAGCATGTGTGGGAAGAGAGGTACCTAGAAGCAACGGATCCGAGTTGCCCAAGGTACAACCCCGTGGAGGCAAATCTCAGCCTCCAGATGAGGGTGGGAAACGCCGTGATGGACAGCCAAGCTGTTCATACGGAGCATCTCGCCACAAAGCTCAAGGAGAGCACGAGCCGTGGAGACCATTTCGAGAGTGCTCACAGCGCACTCCGCAATGTGCTCCTTCCGACGATCAAGCGATTGAATGAACAACACAATCAGTTGCGTCGTCTGAAGAAGGCAAAGAAGAAGAGCCGTGTTGACATCACGGTGTTGCAAGAGCTGGTGCAGACCCTAACCCAGCAGAATGAGGACCTTGCTCAAGAGCGGGACGATGCTATTGAGGAAGGACAAGGCTGGGAAGAGGACTACAACCAAGCTATGGACGAGGTGCATGCTTTGCAGGACCTCGTGCCCATGGTGTTAGGCGTACCGGTGGTCTTGGGTCTTCCAGCAATGGGGGAACCCGGAATGGGAGAAGAGGTGGTAGATCCAGAGCCACCAGCAGAGGTACCAGAGGAGGACGACCCACAGGAGGTCGAGTTCTACTCCGAGTAGGGGGTTACGGTTCCCATGTACGGCAGCCAGGGTAGCGTAACCCAACTTTTGTAATCAGTGACATGTCGTGTAGACAGTAGCGTATGTATAGGTAGTGACGACATGAGCACGACTTCTCGGAGATCGGAGAATAATGTATCTTGTATAAAGTTTATGGTTTATCAATATATGTGAATGTTGTGCAAATTAATCATGTGTCACTTCAATACCTACTGTTGCTTATGGAATTTTCAGTAAGACATGTGCTAATCGCTGCTGTTTTGAATTTCAGAATGACGCGTACTCGTGCCAACCCTGACGTTGGGGGTACCAGTCAAGGGGGAGAGACCTCCCAACCACCTCCTGAGGACTCCTCGGGACAACAACAGCAGCAACAGCAACAGCAAACACCGCCACCGCCACTGCCAACGGTTACATTGGCCGACATCGTCGCGGCAATGGCGGGTTCACATCAGCAGCACACGGAGCTGCTGCAAACTTTAATTGTGAATACGTCTCGTCCAGAGAGACGTCAAGACCGTGAGGAGCGTCAACAGAACTCCTACTCCGACTTCCTGGCAACTCATCCCCCGGTATTCTCAAGGGCGGATGAACCACTTGACGCGGACAACTGGCTCCGCGCCATAGAGATGAAGTTTGGGCTGCTCCAGATCGGTGAGCAGCGCAAGACTCAGTTCGCGGTCCAGCAGCTCCAAGGATCCGCGAGCGCGTGGTGGGCCAACTTCTGTGCTTCACAGCCCACCGACCGAGTGATGACCTGGACGGAGTTCCGGACGGCCTTCAGGGCCTATCATATACCGCCAGGTCTGATGAAAAGAAAGACGCAGGAGTTCTTACACCTGCAGCAAGGGAGCCGGAACGCGCTGGAATACTCCAGAGCGTTCAACGATCTCGTGCTCTACATGTCGTATCACGCAGATACAGACGAGAAGCGGCGAGACCATTTTTACCAGGGGCTTAACCCGCTCCTGAAGGACAAGTTGGCGATGTTCAATCGCGGCAGCCTCAACGACATCATTGATGCTGCGATTGTTCAGGAGGACTCCGGCAAGGAGTTAGCGGCGGCGGAGAGGAAGCGAAGTGCGCCGCAGAGCAGTGAAGAAAAAGGCGGTCCTTCTCAGAAGTTTCGGATGGTGAATCGCCCACCATCAGGTCCACGCTGGCAACCACCACAGCGGTCGATGCCGTTCCGCAGTCGGCCGTACTCTTCACCGGCATTCCGGCCGGCACTGCCAGCACCACCGCAACCACAACAACAGCAGCAGGCGATGCCGCGTGCGTTTGCACCTCCGCAACGCATGCCGGGCTTTCGTCCACCGAGTACTCCACCAGCAGCGGCCACATGTTACAAGTGTGGTCATCCAGGACACTTCGCGAGCAGTTGCCCGGAGAGGCAAGGCGGCGGAGTGGCACCACAGTTTCCGGGGAGGAATCAACCCCGGAACCCTACTAATGCGCGGTGGGCAAACCCTAGGCCCAGCACTGTCCACCAACTTGCCATTGAGGACGTGCCGGAGGGCGAGCCAATCCTTGCGGGTATGTTCCAACTCCACCAGCATCCCGCTATAGTACTGTTTGATTCAGGCGCCACACATAATTTTATTAGCCAAGCTTTCATTGCTAAACACAGTTTGCCAATACTACCCACCGATAGTCCATATTTAGTTTGTTCACCGGGTGGGAAGATTTCAGCAAGCGTAATGGTCTCCAAAGCACCATTATGCTTAGCGGGTAGAGTGTACCCCACGTCTCTCATTATCTTAGAGGGACAGAAGGTCGATGTCATCCTAGGGATGTCGTGGTTAACCCGCCATGGCGCTGTTTTAGACACCGTCCTTCGAGTCGTGCACTTAAACTCAGAGGTGCACGGTTCTCACTCATTATTTCTGGACAGTCCAGAAATAAAACTTCCAAGTGTCTATCAAGCCACAACCATCAGATTGGAGGATATTCCAGTGGTCCGAGAGTTCCCTGACGTATTCCCGGACGAATTGCCGGGGATGCCACCCGCTAGAGAGGTGGAGTTCAAGATTGAACTTGCACCGGGAACCATGCCAATATCCCGAAGGCCGTACAAGATGGCGCCCAATGAGTTGGCTGAACTGAAGACTCAGCTCACGGAACTTCTGGAGAAGGGTTTTATTAGGCCGAGCTCCTCGCCATGGGGCTGTTCGGCATTATTTGTCAAGAAGAAGTATGAGACGTTGCGGCTTTGTATGGACTATCATCCATTAAATGCCGTAACCATCAAGAACAAGTACCCGTTGCCACGGATCGACATGTTGTTTGATCAGTTGGTCGAAGCAAAGATCTTTTCCAAGATGGATTTAAGATCCGGGTACCATCAGATTAAGATAAGGGCTGAGGACTTTCCGAAGATGGCTTTCTCGACGAGGTACGGACTTTATGAGTACCTGGTCATGTCCTTCGGCCTCACCAATGCTCCAGCTCACTTCATGTACTTAATGAACTCGGTATTCATGCCGGAGCTGGACAAGTTTGTCGTGGTCTTCATCGACGACATCCTAGTATATTCCAAGTCGGAGGAAGATCACTAGAAACATCTGCGTATAGTCTTGCAACGGCTGCGGAATCACAAGTTATACGCAAAATTCAGCAAATGCGAGTTTTGGATATCGCAAGTGCCTTTCCTCGGGCATATCATCTCAGCAGAGGGTATCGCTGTGGACCCGAGCAAGATCACTCAAGTGCTGAATTGGAAATCCCCGAGAACTGTTCACAAGGTACGGAGTTTTCTCGGACTCGCGGGATATTATCGGAGGTTCATTCCAAACTTCTTGAAGATTGCCAAGCCAATGACGGAGCTGCTGAAGAAGGCTACCAAATATGTTTGGGGTCCAGCATGTGAAGCAGCATTCAAGGCTTTAGTCAAGCACCTGACATCAGCACCGGTTTTGGCGCAGCCAGACACAACAAAACCGTTCGATGTGTACTGCGATGCATCCGGCATTGTGCTCGGATGTGTGCTGATGCAAGACCGAAGAGTGGTCGCGTATGGATCACGGCAGCTTAGAAACCATGAGCAAAATTATCCAACTCACGACTTGGAGCTCGCTGCCGTGGTACTTGCACTAAAAATGTGGAGGCACTACCTACTCGGTAACCTCGTACATTTATATACCGACCACAAAAGCCTCAAGTACATATTCACTCAGAAGGAGCTGAACATGAGGCAACGAAGATGGTTAGAACTGATAAAGGATTACGAGATAGAGATCCATTATCATCCGGCCAAAGCAAACTTAGTGGCAGATGCGCTGAGCCGCAAGTCACACGTCAATACTCTGACCATCACACCGTTGGAAGAGAGCGAACCACCACTACATGTGATTGCACACGGAGCTCTCTACAGCCTAGCTTTAATCCCCACCATCCGTGAAGAGATAGCGGCAGCCCAGAAGAATGACAAGGGCATGTCACATTTACGGAGACGTGTAGACAGTGGGGAGTTGAAATGTTTCCGGAAGGACGGAGACGGCGTCCTATGGTTCAAGGACCGGATCGTCGTACCCTGTAACCCGGAGTTACGTAAGAAAATCTTTGATGAGGCTCACTTATCAATGTTTTATATTCACCCCGGCAGCAACAAAATGTATCAAGAACTCAAAAGCAAGTTTTGGTGGACACGGATGAAGCGTGAGACGGCAAAGTACGTGTCCGAGTGTGATACATGTCGAAGGGTGAAGGCAGACCACATGCGGAAACCGGGACTGCTGCGACCACTGGGCATTCCTGCCTGGAAGTGGGAGGACGTGAGCATGGACTTCATCGTCGGTTTACCTACCACCTTGCAGAAACATGATTCGGTGTGGGTGACCGTCGATCAGCTCACCAAAGTTGCCCATTTCATTCCGGTCAACACCAACTACAACGCCAAAAAGTACGCTGAACTGTACATCTCACGGATCCTATGCTTGTACGGCGTACCCCGTACTATCATATCGGATCGGGGCACTTTATTTGTGTCCCGTTTCTGGGAGCAGCTGCACGCTGCCTTGGGGACAAAGCTGATCCGTAGTTCAGCCTACCACCCGCAGACGGATGGGCAAACGGAGCGGGTAAATCAAATCTTAGAAGACATGCTACGAGCTTGCGCTATCAACCACGGCAAGAATTGGGATGATCACTTGCCGTTAGCCGAGTTCTCGTACAACAATGGGTACCAAGCCAGCATCAAGATGGCGCCCGACTAGGCGCTATACGGAAGAAAATGCCGCACACCATTGAACTGGTGTGAGTCTGGCGAAAGGGTTACCTTCGGGATTGACCTTGTCAACAACGCGGAAGAAAAGGTTCGACTAATTCAAGCGAACCTAAAAGCCGCTCAATCCCGTCAGAAACAGTATGCGGACCGGAGAAGGCGCCCATTACAATTCGAAGTTGGAGATCACGTATACCTACGGGTGTCTCCAATGAAGGGCATAAACAGATTTGGGGTGAGAGGAAAGTTAGCACCCCGATTCATCGGTCCATTCCAGATTACCGAAAGATGTGGATCAGTGGCATACCGGCTGAAATTACCAGAAGCACTTTCCGGTGTGCATGACGTCTTTCACATTTCCCAGCTGAGGAAGTGTCTCAAGCTATCAACTACCGTTCAGCTGGAAGACATTGAAGAATTGCAACCGGATCTCACCTATCGGGAGGAACCGGTGCAGATTATTGATGAAAAGGCCCGAACCACACGTAACCGTACGTTGTGGTTCTACAAGGTTCTATGGAGTAATCACTCCATGGACGAAGCAACATGGGAGAGCGAAGAATTCCTTCGCACTAACTACCCCGAATTTTTCACGTCGCATATCTGGTAATTATTCACCGTCCTCTCTCTCATTTTCACCTTATAATCTCGGGACGAGATTCTTTTAAGGGGGGAGGAATGTAAGGGCCTCAGTTTTTGACACACATTTGCAGTGTTCATCACCACACCACACACCTCATTTGAGGAAGAATGATGAACACAATTGAAGAGCAAGTAACAGTTATCAACATGCTCATTAGAGAACAAACTCACACATTGCCAAAGTGGTATTTCACACATGTAATATAAGGGGGATGGACATATGAAAACTCCTACATTTTGCTAAGGATGTCCATGCCAAGTTTCACCCAAATTCCAAACCTTTTTGAGGTCATTTTGGGTATAGTTAGAAAGAGGGCAGTTTGAAACCATATTCAAATTCAAACTGTTTTTACCCCATGAATTTAAAAGTGGGAAGCATATTCTTACTCAGCACATTTTTGTGAGCTCACACACCAATTTTCACTCCATTTGGAGTTGATCTTGACATGCGCTAAGTGGAGAAATTCAAATTTTATTTGAATTTCAAACTGAACTTGTGCTGAAATTCATTCAAACCAAACCTCATTTGAACTTTGATCAATTCAAATGGCTCATGGGTGAATAATATGAATTGCCAGGGGTAGTATGGGGATCACTGTTTACAACAGTGATTAGGAGTAAATTTCAGAGGTTAAAACTGGAAGTGGGTCCCACATGTCAGCCACTGCTCAGATCAAACCGACTGAGACTTTTCTCACTCGGGTCGCCGAGCCGCCGCTGCGATCGCCACCGAGGGCAGCCGCCGCGCCAGCAGCTGCTTGCCCACGCGCAGGCGTGAGGTGGTGCATAGCCTTCTTAAGGCGCCTGCCCCCCTCCTCGGCCGAGGCATCGCCGTTCTTCCCCGCAAGAACTCAGCGCCGGCCAAAGTTTTCCGCAGCTCGGAATCGATCGGAGAACGCCGATCACAGCTCCCTCCGTCCACTCCAGAACCCCAGCAAGGTACTAGAGACCTCCTCCGTCCTCCCCGCTGCTAAAATTCCGTTGAAACCGATTGATATCGGCTGTGCCGAAAGATCAAATTCGGTGCTTGGAACCGCCGCACCTCGGGCTCCCGTGGACAGCCCAACCAGGGCATTGTCACGCCCGGGCCAAGGCACCCTTGGACGCGCTGGTGACCGGTGCTGCTCATCCCCGAGCCACAGCTCGAGTGGTTGCTCACCGGCGGCGAATTTCCACTTTTCCCCTTTCTGTGTGCAGAACGACCTTCGGGTACGATTCTATTTAATTCGTGCTCTAGAAAGGACTAGAGGGCCTCAAGCCGCTCTCACACAAGCTAGACACGGTAGCGCACAAGTTGCCTTCACAACTCTGGGCCGGAGAACCTCTGTTCCCGGCGTAATTCGAGGTCTACCAATGGCGGAATGAACAGGCGGCATCGGGCGCACGGTGAGGACCTATTTCGGGCCTTCCCCGAGCTACCTCGATCTCATGTCGACCTTCTATGAGGTCCACTGGTGCTCCCCGACCGGTTTCCCAAGTAGTTGAGGCGCTAGGGAAGTCAGCCGACTTGGCCGAAGTCGTTCCGAGGTGGCGGCTCGTCGCCGACCATGCTCCGGCCATTGTCATGAGCAGCTGACCCTAGAATCCTGTTCCCTGAGTAAAAGTAGGCAGGGGTGGCCAGAATCGAGAAGTTTGGAGCTGTACAGAAGCCGGCGGCGAGCTCTCCGGCAAGGTCCCTCGGCGGCGGAGCGCGGGCGTCGCGAGGTTGAAGAAGGAGGTGGACCCCAGCTGCCAGCGGGAGATATTTTGAATCAGGATCCGGCTGCGGCCGGGATCGGGTGTGCTGGCGCGCAAAATCCTTGTGGGCCGCGGTGTGCTGTCGCCTTGGCGTGCGACGCGTGTCCCCTGGGCCCACGCGCGAGTTTAAACTTTTCCCCGATTTTCAGATTTCCTTCAAACTTCAAATCCTCATAACTTTGGCTAGAAAACTCCAAATCGAGTGAACCAAATTTTACTGCATTCATCTCTCCGAGTACTTTCCAGCAAATCAAGTTTCACTTCATGAAAACCCTTAATTCTCCAGAATTAATTCCTCAAAATTTAAACTGTTAGGAATTTTAACTGGAGAATCCTTTGGAGGAAAATCCTGAAATTTTGCTGGGATGTTCACTAAAATATCCCTGAACTACCATAAAAATTTCAGATCCATTTGAGCTCAATTAATCTACCTAATGGTATGATTAGTGAAACTGTTCTAGAGAAAATAGAAAATGTTCAGAAACATTTTCAGAATTTCTCAGAAATTGTTTAGCTCATATCTTTAGTTAGGAACTTCCAAATTAAGTGAGACCAACTCCATTAGAACCCTCTGAAAATCTAGTTTTCATAAAGTCATAGTTTGCTTCATGAAAATCCTTAGAACACCCTAAGAGTTCCAATTAAGGTCAGGGACATAATTAATTGTGGAGGGCTCAAATGAGCTTTGCTGCAATTAAAACTTGACCAAGTCTCCATTTAGGTTGTAACCAAGCCACAATAAGAGTCTCACAGTCATAGGGTCTGTCTAGTGGGACTTATAAGCTTCACAAGTTTAAAACTTAATACAAACACATTTAAATTGATACATACGTTTCTTTTATCATGTAGTCGCTAAGGTCGAGGAGGAACCCGAAGTCCTAGACTTCGTTACTCCAGAGGAACAGCTAGCATACGACCAAGAGCAGCAAGGCAAGCCATGGTTTGCATTAACCGTTTTTACAAATTTTCATTGTTTTGAGCACTTACTTGAGTATTATTATCCTTTGCATTAGAGTCTTGTGTGGAAATCCAACTGCATAGCCAAGAAAACCATGGGTTGGGTTTAGGATTGCAAACCCCGTTAGCTACTGCATTGCTAGGATAAAGTAGGATTCGGTACAAGTCGAGTAGTTGGAACTACTCGCGAGCATAGGCTAGAGGCACTCGACTCGGGTAGTGATAGCACATGAAACACATGGCAAGAAAATGAGACCGAGCGGAGAGTAAGGGCAGCAGGACTTTGGGGCCTGTGTGCTGTAGCTCCACTTGTGTCGATTGAGGACCGAGCCGTGTGCGGGCCTGTTGAACAAGCTAGAACAGTACCGAAGACCTACCGGCTATATGGGAACCGGGAAACTGATGTAACTCGGGTAGCTGGGTATTGAGGCATTGCCCATCGTTCAGAGGGTAGGTTGAGAGCTTGAGGTGTAAATCGGCTGGCAGCACTGAGATGCGCGTGCAGAGACCTCTTGCTCGGGACGATGGGACCGGTTCAATATTTGGCTGACGGGCGAAAGGTGGTTGCGTACGGCGTCCGTGATGGTTGTTGTAGGCAACGTCGAGTACGGGCGTACGTGACGGGTTGTTCGGGTAACCCTGCAGGTGTAAATCGATTATAATCGCCGTCCCACGCGGTCAGTGAGTACCACTTGTTCACTGTACCATGACGTAGAAAGAACAGGCTAGTTACATGTTAAAATGTTGCTGATTGAAAGATGGACTCTGATTGTTAATGATATGCTGTAGTTTAGAGCTATCTAAAGTTCATTTCAACTTTGGGCAAAGTACATGAGAGAAATGCATTTCTTGTTTGATTGCGGCTCTCTCATGTACCTTAGCGTAAGGTTCTCCACAACCTGCTGCTAAAACTTGAAAGTAAGGTTCTACTAAGTAGGCGAGTCCTTGCAAATGATTTTTACCTCATGTAACCCATCACCCCTCATGTAGAAGTTCCATGCTTAGGTGAGACGGGTCAGACTTGCTGAGCCTTCGTGCTCACTGCTTGTGTTAGAAGCTTTTGCAGGGTTCTATGAGGAAGGGACTCCCGAAGAGGAGACGGAACCCCAGGAGGGGAACCCCGTCGAGTGGGAGTCATGCACGCCGCAGAGTTAGTGTGCGTGTGTGCTAGCAAGGACACGTTCAAGGGCTGAACGTGCACTTGATGCTTAGTCTACGCCCATGAGTGTAGACTGAACTTATTTTGATGTAAACATGTTCATAACTTGTTTATGTAATAAAATTTCTGCTTCCGCTTTGTACCTTTGACGTGTGTTATACGGTGCTGTGCAACGCAGCACCCCACAGCGTGATCCTGGCTCGACAGGACCTTGGGGTCGTGTCAGTCATGGCCAACTACTTCCCCGTCGCCTTGACCGGCCCAGCTCGGTCTTGGCTCATGAATCTCCCCCAGGGGTCCATAACCTCCTGGGGAGAGCTCTACCGGCAGTTCGTCGCCAACTTCGGCAGCTCCTACACCCGTCCCGGCACGGAGCTTGACCTCCACGCCGTCAAGCAACAGCCTGGGGAGTCACTGCGCTCTCTCATCCAGCGGTTCTCCCAGGTACGCAACACCATCCCGCATATTCAAAGTGCTTCTGTGGTGGTGGCGTTCCGACAGGGTGTCCGGGACGAGAAAATGCTTCAGAAGCTCGCGACCAGAGAGGTCCGCGACGTCTCTGAGCTCTTCAGCCTGGCGGACAAATGCGCCAGAGCAGCTGAAGGGCAGAACTGGCACTCTCTGCCAACCTCCGAGTCAGGAGGACAGCCCGGGTCCGGCGCTGCTGCCTATGGGGGTGGCAAGAAGGCCAAGAACCGGGGGAGTGGCAAGATGAAGTCATCGTTCGCGGCTCCCGTCGCCGCAGCAGCGACGACTAGTGGAGCACGGGGGCCACGCCCCGACAAAAGGCAGCGGCAGTCACCGGCCCCAGATAGTGACCAGGGCGGGCTATGCCCCGTGCATGGCGCCGGCAACCATACTGCTGCCAAGTGCTGGGATATCCAGAGGCTCGCAGAGCGCTTCCGCAAAGGAAGGCAACAGAGAGCTGAGGCACCGCCCCTCCCTCAGAGGGATGGCAAGCAGAAAGTCGACGCTTCAGTCAGCGCCGGCCACCAGGTGGGGTTTCAGGAGCCTCAGCGTGTCATGAAGACAGTGCATAACGGTGAGGACTCCAGCTCCGATGGTGATGGGCCGGGGCGGTAGCCGACTGTGTCTGCCGTCCCAGGTCAGTGGAGGCTGCACTGCTGCGGCGTCAACCTTGGAGAGGCTTCAAGTAGTCGCAGCAGCCCAAGCACCAATCACAATGGTGCAAAATCGGGCCAGCCCCACCCGAGAGCACGCCTCCGTGCCTCGGTCATACCTCCTGGGGGCCGCCCAAGGTCTGTCAACCCCTTGAAGGCCTTGCCAGAAGGGGAAGACGCCTTGGGTCTCCCAAGACGAGCCCGGGTCCACCTACCCCTTGAAGGCCTTAGCCAGAAGGGGAGAACTCCCCGGGGGCGCCCGGGAGAAGCCGCGCCGGACCTGATCCAGCGTGAAGATGATAACCTCGTCGACGAGGCTCGGCTGCAGGTGACACCCCACAACGCATTGTCTCGGCTGCTGCTCTAGCACTACCGCCAAAGAACCAAACGCGTCAGGGACCTGCAGAAAGGCAACCTGGTGTCACGGCACGCACTTTCCCGAGAAGGACCTATAAACTCTCCCCCAGCTGGGAAGGTCCCTTCCGAATCATGAAAGCTGCCGTCCCAGGTACACATGCCTTTCAACCGAGTGAGGGATCCGTTCCCAAAACCCTTGGCATGGAACAACACTGTAAGTCCTATCCCCCGAGCATTAGTAGAACAGGGTCATTCCCTTCTGTAATAAATCCCATAGAGTTTAGGAACAGCGCTTGGGGCAGCTAAGTCTCAAGGGATGGTCCAGGACTACGTCCAGCTTAGCCTGGTTCCGACCCTAAGCGCGTAGAGTCTTGCTTCCCTTGTAGACGAGGCGGGTCATTGCCTTCATGTACAGCCAGACTTCCACCTATAGGCATTAACACAGAAACTTGTTCTACTTCGCTCTCTCTCATGTGCTCATTTAAATTATGCATTAATTTTTATGATCGCACTATCTATGTATGTTCATCGTACATTTAGCTCCCTCTCTCCCACGCTCATCCATAGTCAGCATTTGCTATCCTACCGAGGGCGGTTGCGCTTGAGGCACCTGCCGATGGCCGAGTGAGTCTCTCGGGCCTCCCCCAGTCAGGTGTTGCGGTGCCAGTTGGTCACCTCCTGGAAAGGTCTGCGTTGTGCATGGGGGGTCCAGGGTACGTATCCCGCTTAGCCGGCTCCGTGCCCAAAGCGTGCGCATCCTGCCCTCCGGAGGTACAGGGGAGTACAACCGCTTTGCCTGGTCATGAACCCAAAGCCTGTGCACTCTGCTTCCCCGGCGCACGGCCCGGTACTAAGGATCGGACGGCTGTACCCGGACCTCGGAGGGAGCCGGAGCTCCGGCGCCTCGTGCACAGAATTGCCCAAGCCCCGCATAACGGATCAGGATCGTAAGCCGAATAAGACTAGGAGACGGGAGGGGAGGACCCCCCGAGGAGAATTACGTTTCCTCTGCCTGTGTGCAGGACCTCCAGGTTACAACAACGGGGACTGCACGAAGCGGGGGGAAAGGAGCTACCAACTACTCCGACATAGGGCTGGAAGGACCAGGTCCCGCCCCTTCAGCAGGAGCGAGGCCCGAAGGCCTCACGTGTCCAGCGGGCCCGGAGCTCCGGCCTCACCTGAGGGGAGCTCCGGACTTGCCACGCGGCAGGCGGAAACCGGACTTCCCCCTCAGCGGGGGGGCTCCGGAAGCCCCACGTGTCCAGCAGGGCCAGAGCTCCCGCCCCTCAGGAGTGGCTCCGGACTCGCCACGTGGCAGGCAGATCCGGACCTCCCCATAGGGCGAGATCCGGAGACCCCCGGGGGCCCCTAATACAGTTAGGACCCGGGGAAGGTGTCTGTGCAGAGCTCCGAGATTGGTGAAGGCCTCTGAGTACCTTGCGGAGCTAAGGACTCAGTCAGGCAAAGCCAAGAAGGAGAGAAAAGGCATCAGAGACACAAACATTCAAGAGAGTATTTATTCGAGGCTCCATGAGCTGGACTACAGACTCGATAAAAAGGGGAGAAGCCAGTCCTAGGGTCCTCCCGGTTCACGCCGGAACCTAGCGGCTACGAGGGCGGCCACGTCCCCGACTTCAGCCCTGGCAGTCTCCTCCCGCTCCGCGGAAGGGCCCTCTCTCCCTGGCTCCAAGGAGAAAGAAGGGTCCCCGCTCCTGAAGCATGCCAGCACATGTGTGGCGACCTCTAGGGCCAGACCTCGTTCCTCGACCTCAAGCTCGTTGGCGACCACCGAGTCTAGCCTGTCCAGCTTGGCGCCGATCGACTCCAGCGCGGGGATCACCTCCGCCACCTTCAACGCAGGAGCCGCTGACCTCACCGGACTGAAGCCAAGAGGGATCAGGGCGGACCCCGCTTGATTAACGAAGCTTGAGACCGCATGCGCCTCGGAGGACCGCAAGGCCGAGAGCTCCTCCACCTCGCGGCAGGCTGCCTGCATGGCCTCTTGGGTTCTCTCGGAGAATTCCTTCTCCTTGGCCGCCAGGGAACTTTCCCGAAGGCGGAGAGTCTTGGCGAGCCGCTCCAACTCAGAAGCCATGAAGTCGGTGACCAACTCTCGATCCAGGACCGCCCGGCGTTTGCAGGAGACCTGTTCCTCCCTCATGTCGAGGTCTGCCTTCTGAACCTCTGGCTCCTCGGTCCGAGCTCGCAGGTCATCCTCGCCCGCCGCCAGCTGCGCAGCGACCCTCTCCGCCTCGGTGAGTTTACGGCGCTCCAACAGCTGCCGTATCTCCTCCACGGCAGAGAGGCTCTTCTCGGCCTGAGCGTGTGACTCAAGGGCCTCCCTGTTGATCCGCCGCGTTTCGGCGTCCAGGCGGTCGACAGACCGCTTCAGCCGGTCGAGGAGCACTTCCCTGAAGTCAAGCAACTCCTTCCTGGAGTCGAGTTCGCCCTTGACCTTCGCGGTCCGCTCCTGCAAAAGGTTCCCTCAGGTGAGCAGGCGATTCCTTTCAACCATGTGCTCCTCCCGCTCGCGACCAAGTGCGGCCAAGACCTGCCGGACGCTCGTTTCTGCAAGCGCTAAGGCATCCGCCAGGGGCAATGGAGCAGCAGAGGCCGGGGCAGCTCCCCTGACCTCCTCCATCACCTCGTCTTCAAGAGGAGTCGATGCACCAGCGACCAAGACGAGACGCCGGTCAGGAGAAGCTGGCGCCGGGGCTCCGGCAGCCGGACCTGCCGGACTCTCTCTAGCTTCTGGCTTCTTGGCCTGTGGAGAGGGACGAGCCAGGGAAGGCGGCGCTGGAATAGAGGCCGGGCCGCCTGGTGCAGGGTCGGCCTGCGCTGGCCTGGGGGCCGCGGCGGCCGTCTCGGCAGGAAGAGATGACGCCGTCGCAGAGTCCAGGCACACCGGAACAGGAGAAGCTCGCGCTGACTTGGGGGCTGCAGCAGCTGTCCCGGTTTCCGAGCGCAACGGCGCAGACTCCCCGCCAGTCGGGGATGGCCGGAAAGCGCGAACACTCCAGCGGGCTCTGAACCCTGACTTCCGAGCCGGGGTAGGACTCCCAGAGCCCGCCGCCGTCACTGACGGCCGCTCCGCGGTCGCTTGAACTGGCGGAACAGGGGACGCCCAGAAGCTCCCCTCAACGCATCAGCCCGGGGCCTCTTTGAGTCACCACCGGAAGGAGTGCCATCTCCAGAAGCGGGAGATGCAGGCACCCCAGGTCCCCGACTTGTCACAGACGCCGCCACTGGAGGAGATTGAGCGCGTTTCTTCTCTGGTGGCGGGTTGGAGGCCATGACGAGGGAGGACTCAAAGGCAAGAAGACAAAGGCACAAGAGTCCAAGAAAAAGTGCTGGGAAGTGCGAAGGGAAGCCGCAATGTGGGTAAGATCCCCTATTAAAACTTCCCAGGTGCAATTCCAAGCGATTCGAAACTCTTCGAATACGCCGCATCGGCAACCGCTTCGGCTCCAAGACCGAGCGTCGATGACTGGTGGACCCAAGCCGCCCAGCTGAAGCGGTGGGTCAAGGAGTCAGTCTCCTAAGAAGACGAGCCGGCAAGGCACTCCGGCGGTTCCCGAAGAAAGCGCAGCGACCTGCAGAAGTAGCAGTCTTGGCAACCGCCGCAGTAAAAGCAACCATCAAGTGGGCGCACGCTCCCATGATCCTGCGACTGTTCGTGCTCCGGCAGCGGTCAATGCGGGACTTAGAAAAAGTGCGCAGATCAGAAGAGACGGAGGTCCCACCTCGGGCTCGCTATCTCCCCCGAGATGGGCCCGGGGGCCACTGTCGGTACCTGCGATATGGGGTACCCCCGCGCACAAGGGGAAATGCCTAAGGAACTCGCCCTTCTCCGCAGGGAGAGCTCCGAAGGCGCCACGGGTCCGGCGGGGCCGGACCTCCCTCTCCTCAGAGGAAAGCTCCGGGCCCGCCACATGGCATACAGAAGCCGGACCTCCCCCCTCCGTGGGAGAGAGGTCCGAAGGCGCCACGTGTCTAGCAGGGCCGGACCTCCCTCTTCTCAGAGGGGAGCTCCGGGCTTGCCACGTGGCTGACAGAAGCCGGACCCCCCTCTCCTCTGAGGAGGGCTCCGGGCCCGCCACGTGTCTAGCAGAAGAACGTCGCCTGCCCCCGAGCGGTAGGCAGCGGGCGTAAAGATGCCCCATACCTCGCCCGTACAAGGTATTCAAGGCCCGCGTCTTCCCAAGACGCGGAGACGCGGAGCACACCTCTGTCAGGTGCCATTGCACCCAGTCGCATCACAGACCGGTGCGCAGTGTCAGAGCCTGCCAGCCATAAACGCAGTGACAAGACATCCCATGCCTCCCCCGCCGTCATCAACCACTACGACTAGCATGCAGCATGGGCAACATCCCATGCCTCCCCCGCCGTCATCAACCACTACGACTAGCATGCAGCATGGGCATGGCTGCAAGACGAAGACTCAGAAGCCTTCACCAGAGACAACTACCGGCATAACTGCAGGTACGGTAGATAACAGTCAATCTCCCCAGGACCACCTGTCGGGTCCCGGGCCCCCCTTGTAAGCCACCCGAGTCTTGGACTATAAAAGGCTCGGGTAGTCGATGTTAGCAAGGGTTCACACTCCCGCAACTCATACGCTAGACTTCAGTCATCCCCAATCTCAGGACTCCGGTTCTGAGCAGCAAGCAATACAGCGAGCTCCATAGCTCGCCGTGGATGTATGGTTTTACGCTCCGGCGGCCTGAACCACGTAAAACTCGCCGTGTCAAGCTCTTCCTAACTCATCCATACGCTCAAGCTCTCCACAAGTGACTAGTCCCACCAAAAAAAGAACCTCTGCGGGCTGCCTAGTGCAGGCCCGGGGGAAGTGTCGACCGAACACTTCGACAGGCACCAAGCTGGACAGGCTAGACTCGGTGGTCGCCAACGAGCTTGAGGCCAAGGGATGAGGTCTGGTCCTAGAGGTCGCCACACTTCTGCTGGCATGCTTCAGGAGCCGGGACCCTTCTTTCTCCCTGGAGCCAGCGAGAGAGGGCCCTGCCGCGGAGCGGGAGGAGACTGCCAGGGCTGAAGTCGGGGACGTGGCCGCCCTTGTAGCCGCTAGGTTCCGGCGTGAACCGGGAGGACCCTAGGACTTGCTTCTCCCTTTTTATTGAGTCTGTAGTCCGGCTCATGGAGCCTCGAATAAATAGACTCTCTTGAATGTTTGTGCCTGTGATGCCTTTTCCCTCCTTCTTGGTTTTGCCTGACCGAGTCCTTAGCTCCGCAAGGTAGTCAGAGGCCTTCACCAATCCCGGAGCTCTGCACAGACACCTTCCCCGGGCCCTAACTGTATTAGGGGGACCCGGGGGTCTCCGGATCTCGCCCTATGGGGAGGTCCGGATCTGCCTGCCACGTGGCGGGTCCGGAGCCCCTCCTGAGGGGGCGGGAGCTCTGGCCCTGCTGGATACATGGGGCTTCCGGAGCCCCCCCGCTGAGGGGGTGTAACACCCCAAAATTTTGATTTAAAACCTTAATTCATGTTAAGAGGGGAATTTAAAAATTTTTGGACGTTTTGCATGTTTTGCAAAAAAATAAATTCAAACTGGAATTCAAATTAAACTCAAATCAGAAAAGAAATAGAAAAAGAAAAAGAAAACTAAAACCTAACCGGCCAGTGGGCCGAACCCACCAGCCGGCCCACCATTTTTCCCCCGCCAGCCCACAGCCGCGCGCTTCTCCCTCTCACTGACATGCGGGGCCCGCCGTCATCTTCTTCCTCGCGCGCGATCGGCCGACCCCGGGATACCTCTCTCTTCCAAATCAAAACTACCCCCTGGAAACCGCGTCCCCCAGCCGAATTTTGGTCCCGGACGACTCAAATTCGATCACAACCGACACACCGCCCTCCCCCGTCTATAAAAACCCCGGCCTCGTTCTGTTTTTCCCACGCGATCGCCGATTTTTACTCCGGTGAGAACCGAGACTTCTCCGGTGAATTCTGGCCGATCTAAGCTTGGAAACTCCGATCTAACTCGCTGGTCTTGATCCACCGCCTCCGGGGAACCTTGCAGGTGCCGAAAACTCGGTGACTTGCGGTGTAAACACAGCGCCGACGAGCTTCGCCGTGGTTTTGCCTCGGACCTCGCCGCCGATCACTTTCCAGGACCTCCGAGCTCAAGAAAACCCCCGAGGTGAGATCCCCGACCTCCCCTCTACCGATCTATGCCATAAGATCGCAGTTTTAGGCAGAATTCTCGAGGATCCAAAAATTTCCGGCGAGATCGCCGCCTCCCGCCGCCGTGCGCCGCCGGCAGCGCCGCCCGCGCTCGATCAGAGCAACGTGGCCGCTTGTGCGCCGTTTATTTTAAATCACACGGTTGGGTTTAAATCCCCGCGTACCGGTTCGACGTTATAATCTCAGCCGTCGGTTTAAAATCGGACGGTCCACGTCAGCCACGCGTTATAAAGACTGGAAATCTTACGTGCTACCTCCTGGGGTTCTCGGGAAATAAGAGCTAGCCCCGGAAACTTCTGATCTAGCCCCTGGAACTCCAGAAAATCATGTAATTTCATTTAAAAATCAGTTTTAGCCCCTGGACTTAATAAAAATTTGAAAAAACACCTCTGATAAGTGTAGCTAGACCCCTAGAAATTCTGAAAATAATATTATAGACCCTGTAGTGGGGTAAGTTTAACTTTTTAGTCTTTTTAGTATTTAAATTAGGAAATTGAATATGTGGCTAGTGTTTAAAAATTAAAAAGTGGGACAAACATATTGTCAAAATTTAATTAAAGACTTTCTCAGTGTTTAGGAAACTTTGGAGTGAGATAAAAACATATTTTGGGCTGAATTCAATCTGTTTAATTTATTATTCACATTTAGGGACACATTTTTAAGTAAAGAATAGTTATAGAAAATAGGGAAAATAATTATGAAATAGTTTACATCAGAGGCAAAGGTCAAAATATGTTATTAAATTATTTAGGACCAGAACCTATTCTGTTTAGATGATGTGTATTACTAATTTCATAATAAAGTACACAATTATGCATAGGAATATAAATCTGAAAATATAGCAACTAGTAAATGATAAATGGAGTTTTTAAAATCCAAAGAGTTCAGTTTAGGGTTGGTAGAAATTATGAAGGCACATATGGGGAAGAAAAATACTTTTCATACATACTTGGTAGTGAAAAGGTGTAGTAGTTGAATATAAGAAATTTATTGGAAACTCATATCTATAGTATGTAAGTATAAATGTGAACACAAAAGTAGGAATCATATACACATGATTAAAAGTGCATGCAAGCCACAACTCAACACACATAAAGTAACAACAACACATATAATGGTGAAGGACTTTCATAAATGTGAATGTGTGGTTTGTATGAAGTAGAAGTGTGAACTATGTCTTATGATTGTTGTTTTTCTCTTGCTATGTGTGATGGTATGATGTAGAACCTGCTCAAGAGCAAGTTATTCCTTTCCAAGACCAGGACTACCCATTTCAAGAGCAGCAAGAAGGAGGCAAGTGTCCTTGACCACTTTGATCCTATGCTAGGATGTGTAGATAGAAGTATTTGCATTGTCAAATGAAATATGAAACCCGTGTTAGGAAGTTTCCCTAGAATTGCATTATCTTATTTCCTTGTAGCTTGGGTTGGGATTTATTTTATCATGTCATTTATTATTATGCATATGCTTAGCCATGCTTAGAATGGGATATTTGGGATATGAGATCATCAGTTTATTTTACCATACTCTTGAATGATATATTGTGAGTTATGTAGAGGTAGGGATCAAGGCAAGTTGGATGTTTTGGTTGTGTGCTGGGTGCACGAGACTTGGGTTTGTGTTTAGTACTTGCCTGGATCCTAAGGACCGGTTCATGGAGCATGTAACCTGGCTTTACCGTGCCAACCACATGCTGAGATGGGGCAGCTTGGCCAATTAATTAGGTGTATCCCCAGCCTAGTATGGGTGTGTTGGATGGTGCGGGGAATAGGTGTCAGCTGGACTACCATATGAACCGCAAGGCTCAAGAGGGGGCCACTGCAGCGGGGTTGGAGCCTCTTGTATGCTGTTAGGGGTGAAACCTCAGTGGGCCCACTCTCGTCGGGAATCCCTTTGTAAAGGCTTCGTAGTGATCTCCTGGCTACACACCTGGGAAGTGTGAATGTGGTTCGTAGCCACTGGCATAATGGAGGTTCTTTTAGTCCACCCGGCAACGGGGGATGAAATCACTACATGTGGGTACAGTGGTACAAACTCTGCAGAGTCAAAACTGTCATGACAGCCGTGCTCACGGTCAAGAGCGGCTTGGACTTATTCATGATTAGAGGATTGATGGTTTTGGAAGTTGTGGATGTTAAGCGGGGAGCTTAACATTGGAAATGATGTTATGGTTATTGAATTATGATGTTGGGATGGGAGTTTGGGACCATTTCACCTGTGTAGTAATGTAGGTGCTTAATAAGCTAAGGTGATAGGCATTAATTGCGTAGTGCTTTAGCCATGAGTTCAACCTCTCCTTGTTCTAGCCATGCATGATATAATTTTCCCACACTTGCTGAGTACCATTGGTGCTCAACCTTGCATATTTGTTGGTTTATATTGCTGCTCAGGTCAAGATAATGAGGTGGTGTATAATGACCAAGACTTTGGACCCGAAGAAGGTTTCTAGGTTCATGGAGACCCCCGGGCAACGCCTGTGACGGAGCCCTCTAGAATAATATTCCGCTGCTAGTTTATTTACTTGTGATGAACTTATTATCGTCCATCGAGACATTTACTATGTAAGACTTACTTATATTCGACACCTGGCTTGTAATAAATGATGCTTCACTATTTGTCATCACATGTATGAGAAAATGATCCTGGCATACATGTGATATTCACTTGGTTGTTCTTCGGAAAAACCGGGTGTGACAGAGGTGGTATCAGAGCCATGGTTGCCCGTAGGAACGTGGACCTAGGTAGAAATGGACGTATTTAAGGGCCCTATTTTCTTAAAAACTATTTTCCAAGGTGTGGGTTGAAAAGTGTTATTTAAGGAGTCATTTTCTTCATCTTACCCCAACTTTCATTCAAAATAGGATTTTTGTTTGAGAGTTTATCTAACCTAATTTTAAATTTTTTTTGTTTTAGATGGTTCGCATGATTTGTACCGCTCGCAAGTCCACAGGAGGGAGAGTTCCCGTAGTTGCCCTTGCCGAGAGAGAGGAGAGCCGTCCGGTGATGTACCTTTCCTACGGATTGGCAGTAGGAGGCTTATTGCACCGTCTTCGGCGTATGCTCGAAGCCGCCGGCAACACGGGCAAGCTAATCATCCACTATAACTCCACCATGACCATCAGTGAAAAGAGGGAAGAATGGAGTTCAGAGATGAGGATTATACACGAAAATCAGCTGCTTAAGATTCACCACTCTCCAGCTTGTCGAGCGACACAGGTCGATGCGGAGAAAGATGTCACCTGGGAGGCCATCACCTGCCAGAGTCACATCTATCGTCGCCTCTTGGACAAAACTAAGTACATGTATGTCCTCCAACGTGAGAGTGGTACCACGGAGTACAAGTACCCGCCAGTGCAGCAAGGGACTTCCCATGAGCACATGGACTTATGCTTGTAGGATGCTGCTATGCTCAGCACTCGACTGCAGGAGTGTCAACAAGAGCTTCAGGATGTCCGGGACACCCTGAAGGAAACGGAGGCGTTGCTGCGAGCCTGCTTAAAGGTGAGAGAAAGAGGAGATGGGAATGAACTGTGTGTCACCGTGAATGATACATGGACTCCTGACTCCCCAGATCGCCGAGCGATCAGGCGTCGTCGCACTTCTCCACCAGCAGCCTCCCCACCCAAAGCAGAGTCAGAAGGCAACCGAAATGATGAGGAAGATCCCGAGGAGCCAGCTCAAGAAAACGAGTAGCGTAGAGCCTTTCCCTTAAATTAGAAGGATGTCGAGTAGTCGAGTCGTTATGTAGTTAATGGTGTGTTAATGCTTGGTGTGTGACGTGAGTTGTGGAAGCCATGAGCAATTGTCCACAGCCTCGTCTTTAGATTGTTTTGCTTTTGTGTGTGAACCCACATGAAATAAGAGTGCATCTATTTGGTGTGAGATATGAACCCTTGTAAAAGTATAACAAAGCCTCAACACTTCAAAGTACAAACAAATGAAAGTAGTAAGATGATACTAAATGCTTTCAAATTAACATTGGTTGATTCTGCCATATGGCCGGAAGAGGAAAAGGACGTGCTGCCAACCCCGCCAACAACAACGATGAGGCATGCAACCCTCATCTTTCTGGAGGCCAGGACCGGGGTGGTCGCCGTGAAGGAGTTGATCCCCTCCACCAAATGCTGGAGAATCAGAATCAGCTCATCCAGAACTTGACTCAAGTGGTGGCCAACTTGCATCAAGATCCACCTCCACAAGGTGCACCACGCCAACCAAGGTTGAGTGAGTTTCTAGGAACTCAACCTCCAAAGTTTGCAAGTGCTGCTGAACCTCTGGAGGCAGATGATTGGCTGAAGACCATTGAAAGTAAGATGAGGATCATACAATGCCAAGGGTATGAGAGGGTGCTGTTTGCCTCTCATCAATTGCATGGACCTGCTGCTGATTGGTGGACCGCCTACGTGGCCGCCCATCATGACCCTGAGAACATCACTTGGGAAGAGTTCAAGCGTAGCTTCCGCAACCATTACATCCCAAGAGGTGAACTCAAAAACAAGAGGAAGGAGTTTTTGGGACTGCAGAAAGGAAACATGACGGTGAGGGAATACCTCACTAAATTTACTCAACTATCCCGTTATGCCCCGCGAGACATAGAGACTGATGAGCAGAAACAAGATTGTTTTGTGGAAGGACTTACCGCGGAGATGCAGTGTGCAATGTCCTCAAATGAGTATGAAAGCTTCCAAAAGATGGTGGACAGAGCATTTGTGGTAGAAAGGAAGCTAAAGGCCTTGGAAAATGAGAATAAGAGGAAGGCCGGGTGGTCACATCAAGCCTCAGGGAGCAACACCCGCCCACGTATGATGCAGCAACCTATGGGGCAGACGAGCCGTGCTGCGGTACCCTATTCAGCACCAAGAGGGTACAACCCAAACTACAGGCCTCCCGCAGCACCAGCACAGCCGCAACGTCAGTTTGTGCAGCAGCCTCGCCCCGCATATCCACCTCGACCAGCAGTGCAAGGACCCCCAAACCAACCCCAAGACAACAAAGGCCAGGCACCTAAGGTTGGGGTGCAATGTTTTAGCTGTGGTGAAGTGGGGCACTACGCCCATAAATGCCCAAAGAAGAAGCCTGCGCAGACACAACAGCAGAATGTAATGAGAGGACGGGTGAACCACGTCACTATGGAGGAAGCACAAGAGGCACCCGACGTGGTAGTTGGTAAGTTTCCTGCCAATTTACACCTTGCAACCCTGCTGTTTGATTCTGGTGCTACCCACTCGTTCATTGCTCAAGGGTTTGTTAAGAAGCATGACCTAGCAACCACACAAATGAACCATATGCTAGCCGTAAACTCTCCAGGCGGAGAAATAAGGACAAGACAAGTGTGTCCCAAAGTGAACCTAGACATTAATGGGGTAGTATTTACTGCTAACCTCATAGTGATAGATTCACAAGGGATAGATATTATTTTGGGTATGGATTGGTTGACCAAACATAAAGGAATCATCCATTGTTCGACCAGAACGGTGGAACTAACTCACCCTAGTGGCACAAGAGTAAAGTTCATAACGATACACGAGTCTAGGAGGGACATTAAATTAAATCAAGTTGAGGTGAAAGTTGAGGAAATCAGGACTATCAGGGAATATCCAGATGTTTTTCCGGAGGAGTTGCCAGGTATGCCTCCCGATCGTGAAGTGGAATTTGCAATTGAGCTAGTACCGGGAACAGCCCTGATATACAAGAGACCTTATCGGATGGACTCCAAGCAGCTAGAAGAACTCAAGGATCATTTGAGAGAATTGACGGAGAAGGGGTATATTCGCCCTAGTTCCTCACCATGGGGAGCTCCGGTGATATTTGTGCCCAAGAAAGACGGAACCCAAAGGTTATGCGTGGATTACCGTGCTTTGAATGAGGTAACCATATAGAACAAGTACCCATTGCCTCGCATTGAAGACTTGTTTGATCAGTTGAGGGGAGCTTGTGTGTTCTCAAAAATTGATCTCAGGTCGGGATACCACCAACTCAAGATAAGGCAATCTGATATTCCCAAGACAGCTTTCGTATCTCGGTACGGACTGTATGAATACACTGTCATGCCTTTCGGGCTAACTAATGCCCCGGCATACTTCATGTATCTCATGAACAAGGTATCCATGGAATATCTGGACAAATTTGTGGTGGTTTTCATAGATGACATTCTCGTCTTCTCCAAAGATGAAGAAGAACATGAGAAACATCTAAGGTTGGTGTTGCAGAGGCTGAGAGAACACCAACTATATGACAAGTTGAGCAAGTGTGAGTTTTGTCTGAAGAGAGTTCCCTTTTTAGGACATATAATCTCGGAGGGAGGAATCTCCGTAGATCCCGCCAAAATCGAGGATATCCAGAAGTGGAAGACCCCTGAAAATGTCGGGGAAGTTCGAAGCTTTTTGGGATTGGCTGGGTACTATCGACGGTTTATTGAGGGATTCTCCAAGATCTCGAGACCTCTCACCAAACTGTTGGAGAAGGGAATCACATTCACCTGGACGCCACAGTGTGAGACGAGCTTTCAGGAGCTAAAGAAGAGATTGACAACAGCCCCAGTGTTGGTTATGCCAGATATGCAGAAGAATTTCACAGTGTACTGCGATGCCTCTGGAAACGGGTTGGGATGTGTTCTCATGCAAGAAGGACATGTCGTGGCTTATGCATCCCGGCAGCTTCGGAAGCACAAGAAAAACTATCCTACACACGACCTAGAACTAGCCACAGTGGTACACGCGTTGAAAATTTGGTGACACTATTTGATGGGGAAGAGGACAGAGATATATACGGATCATAAGAGTTTGAAGTACATTTTCACACAGCCAGATCTCAACCTCAGACAAAGGAGATGGTTAGAGCTAATCAATGACTTTGATGTGGGCATCAACTATCATCCTGGGAAAGCAAACGTCGTGGCCGATGCTTTGGGTCGGAAAGTGCAGGTCAATAAGTTGAGCTTGAAGGACATGCCTGCAGAATTGAAGGACGAGGTTATAAGACTCAATCTATGTCTAGTAAATAGTGGTGAAGCCATCGCCATGGAAGTGGACTCTACACTCGAGCGAGACATACGCGAGGGCCAAAAGAATGATGAGAAGATATAAGAGATCAGACAACTCATCAAGGAAAATAAAGCTCCTGGTTTTAGAGAGGATGAACAAGGAACGGTGTGGCACGGAAAAAGAATCTGTGTGCCAGAAGTAAAGGAGATCCATGAATTGATTTTGAAGGAGGCTCATGATTCCGACTATTCCATTCATCCTGGGAGTACGAAGATGTACCAGGACCTCAAGGGCAGGTATTGGTGGTATGGCATGAAGCGAGATGTCGCGGAACATGTTGCCCTATGCGACACATGTCAGTTGGTGAAAGCAGAACATCAACGACCCGCGGGATTATTGCAACCACTCAAAGTGCCTGAATGGAAATGGGAAGAAATCAGCATGGATTTCATCGTGGGATTGCCTAGGACCCAATCCGGATATGATTCAATATGGGTCATCATTGATAGGCTAACCAAAGTAGCTCACTTCATCCCCGTGAAGGAAAGCTACAGAGGATCCAAATTGGCAGGGTTGTACATGTCAAGGATCGTGTGTTACCATGGAGTGCCAAAGAAGATAGTGTCGGATCGAGGGACACAGTTCACCTCAAGATTTTGGCAGAAGTTGCACGAAACCATGGGAACCCATCTGAACTTTAGTTCTGCCTATCATCCCCAAACTGACGGGCAGAGGGAGAGAACCAATCAGATCCTTGAAGATATGTTAAGGGCATGTGCACTCAAAAACAATAGGAGTTGGGACAAGAATTTACCGTATGCGGAATTTTCCTATAACAACAGCTATCAAGCTAGTATGAAGATGTCACCGTTTGAAGCTTTGTATGGAAGGAAGTGCCGAACTCCCCTCTTTTGGAACCAAACAGGAGAAAGTAAAGTGTTTGGTCCAGAAGTATTACAAGAAGCCGAGGCGAAGGTGAGGGAAATTCGCAACAACTTGAGGATAGCACAGACACGCCAAAAGAGTTATGCTGATGTACGAAGAAGAGAGCTCGTTTTCAACGTGGGAGACTATGCCTATCTCAAGGTGTCCCCTATCAGAGGACTTCGTCGGTTCAAGGTGAAAGGGAAGTTGTCACCTCGATACATCGGACCCTTTCAAGTTTTGGAAAGGAAAGGCGAAGTGGCGTATCAACTAGAGTTACCAGCTCGTCTATCAGATGTGCACGATGTGTTCCATGTGTCACAACTCAAGAAATGCCTGAGGACGCCTGAAGAAGTGTTACCCATGAATGAAGTGGATGTAGCTGAGGATTTGTCTTATGCTGAGCAACCATACAAGATTTTGGAGAAAATGGAACGCCTCACCAGAAATAAAAGAATCCGGATGTGCAAGGTGCAGTGGAAGCATCACTCAGAAGAGGAAGCCACCTGGGAGCGGGAAGATTAGCTCAAGGCACAATTTCCGGAATTGTTTTCTTAGAAACACCAATCTCGAGGACGAGATTTCTTTTAAGGGGGTAGAGCTGTAACACCCCAAAATTTTGATTCAAAACCTTAAATCATGTGAAGAGGGGAATTTAAAAATTTTTGAACGTGTTGCATGTTTTGCAAAAATTTAAATTCAAACTGGAATTCAAATTAAACTCAAATCAGAAAAGAAATAGAAAAAGAAAAATAAAACTAAAACCTAACCGGCCAGTGGGCCGAACCCACCAGCCGGCGCACCATTTTTCCCCCGCCAGCCCACAGCCGCGCGCTTCTCCCTCTCACTGACATGCGGGGCCCGCCGTCATCTTCTTCCTCGCGCGCGATCGGCCGACCCCGGGACACCTCTCTCTCCCGAATCAAAACTACCCCCTGGAAACCGCGTCCCCCAGCCGAATTTAAATCCCGGACGACTCAAACTCGATCACAACCGACACACCGCCCTCCCCCGTCTATAAAAACCCCGGCCTCGTTCTGTTTTTCCCACGCGATCGCCGATTTTTACTCTGGTGAGAACCGAGACTTCTCCGGTGAATTCTGGCCGATCTAAGCTCGGAAACTCCGATCTAACTCGCTGGTCTTGATCCACCGCCTCCGGGGAACCTTGCAGGTGCAGAAAACTTGGTGACTTGCGGTGTAAACACAGCGCCGACGAGCTTCGCCGTGGTTTTGCCTCGGACCTCGCCGCCGATCACTTTCCAGGACCTCCGAGCTCAAGAAAACCCCCGAGGTGAGATCCCCGACCTCCCCTCTACCGATCTATGCCATAAGATCACAGTTTTAGGCAGAATTCTCGAGGATCCGAAAATTTCCGGCGAGATCGCCGCCTCCCGCCGCCATGCGCCGCCGGCAGCGCCGCCCGCGCTCGATCAGAGCGACGTGGCCGCTTGTGCGCCGTTTATTTTAAATCGCACGGTAGGGTTTAAATCCCCGCGTACCGGTTCGACGTTATAATCTCAGCCGTCGGTTTAAAATCGGACGGTCCACATCAGCCCCGCGTTATAAAGACTGGAAATCTTACGTGCTACCCCCTGGGGTTCTCGGGAAATAAGAGCTAGCCCCAGAAACTTCTGATATAGCCCCTGGAACTCCAGAAAATCATGTAAATTCATTTAAAAATCAGTTTTAGCCCCTGGACTTAATAAAAATTTGGAAAAACACCTCTGATAAGTGTAGCTAGACCCCTAGAAATTCTGAAAATAATATTACAGACCCTGTAGTGGGGTAAGTTTAACATTTTAGTCCTGTTTAGTATTTAAATTAGGAAATTGAATATGTGGCTAGTGTTTAAAATTAAAAAGTGGGACAAACATATTGTCAAAATTTAATTAAAGACTTTCTCAGTGTTTAGGAAACTTTGGAGTGAGATAAAAACATATTTTGGGCTGAATTGAATCTGTTTAATTTATTATTCACATTTAGGGACACATTTTTAAGTAAAGAATAGTTATAGAAAATAGGGAAAATAATTATGAAATAGTTTACATCAGAGGCAAAGGTCAAAATATGTTATTAAATTATTTAGGACCAGAACCTATTCTGTTTAGATGATGTGTATTACTAATTTCATAATAAAGTACACAATTATGCATAGGAATATAAATCTGAAAATATAGCAACTAGTAAATGATAAATGGAGTTTTTAAAATCCAAAGAGTTCAGTTTAGGGTTGGTAGAAATTATGAAGGCACATATGGGGAAGAAAAATACTTTTCATACATACTTGGTAGTGAAAAGGTGTAGTAGTTGAATATAAGAAATTTATTGGAAACTCATATCTATAGTATGTAAGTATAAATGTGAACACAAAAGTAGGAATCATATACACATGATTAAAAGTGCATGCAAGCCACAACTCAACACACATAAAGTAACCACAACACATATAATGGTGAAGGACTTTCATAAATGTGAATGTGTGGTTTGTATGAAGTAGAAGTGTGAACTATGTCTTATGATTGTTGTTTTTCTCTTGCTATGTGTGATGGTATGATGTAGAACCTGCTCAAGAGCAAGTTATTCCTTTCCAAGACCAGGACTACCCATTTCAAGAGCAGCAAGAAGGAGGCAAGTGTCCTTGACCACTTTGATCCTATGCTAGGATGTGTAGATAGAATTATTTGCATTGTCAAATGAAATATGAAACCCGTGTTAGGAAGTTTCCCTAGAATTGCATTATCTTGTTTCCCTGTAGCTTGGGTTGGGATTTATTTTATCATGTAATTTATTATTATACATATGCTTAGCCATGCTTAGAATGGGATATTTGGGATATGAGATCATCAGTTTATTTTACCATACTCTTGAATGAGATATTGTGAGTTATGTAGAGGTAGGGATCAAGGCAAGTTGGATGTTTTGGTTGTGTGCTGGGTGCATGAGACTTGGGTTTGTGTTTAGTACTTGCCTGGATCCTAAGGACCGGTTCATGGAGCATGTAACCTGGCTTTACCGTGCCAACCACATGCTGAGATGGGGCAGCTTGGCCAATTAATTAGGTGTATCCCCGGCGTAGTATGGGTGTGTTGGATGGTGCGGGGAATAGGTGTCAGCTGGACTACCATATGAACCGCAAGGCTCAAGAGGGGGCCACTGCAGCGGGGTTGGAGCCTCTTGTATGCTGTTAGGGGTGAAACCTCAGTGGGCCCACGCTCGTCGGGAATCCCTTTGTAAAGGCTTCGTAGTGATCTCCTGGCTACACACCTGGGAAGCGTGAATGTGGTTCGTTGCCACTGGCATAATGGAGGTTCTTTTAGTCCACCCGACAACGGGGGATGAAATCACTACATGTGGGTACAGTGGTACAAACTCTGCAGAGTCAAAACTGTCATGACAGCCGTGCTCACGGTCAAGAGCGGCTTGGACTTATTCATGATCAGAGGGTTGATGGTTTTGGAAGTTGTGGACGTTAAGCGGGGAGCTTAACGTTGGAAATGATGTTATGGTTATTGAATTATGATGTTGGGATGGGAGTTTGGGACCATTTCACCTGTGTAGTAATGTAGGTGCTTAATAAGCTAAGGTGATAGGCATTAATTGCGTAGTGCTTTAGCCATGAGTTCAACCTCTCCTTGTTCTAGCCATGCATGATATAATTTTCCCACACTTGCTGAGTACCATTGGTACTCAACCTTGCATATTTGTTGGTTTATATTGCTGCTCAGGTCAAGATAATGAGGTGGTGTATAATGACCAAGACTTTGGACCCGAAGAAGGTTTCTAGGTTCGTGGAGACCCCCGGGCAACGCCTGTGACGGAGCCCTCAAGAATAATATTCCGCTGCTAGTTTATTTACTTTTGATGAACTTATTATTGTCCATCGAGACATTTACTATGTAAGACTTACTTATATTCGACACCTGGCTTGTAACAAATGATGCTTCACTATTTGTCATCACATGTATGAGAAAATGATCCTGGCATACATGTGATATTCACTTGGTTGTTCTTCGGAAAAACCAGGTGTGACAGGGGGAGGTCCGGTTTCCGCCTACCGCGTGGCGAGTCCGGGGCCCCCCTCAGGGGAGGCGGGAGCTCCGGTCCCGCTGAACACGTGGGGCCTTCGGGCCTCGCCCCTGCTGAAGGGGCGGAACCCGGTCCTTCCAGTCCTATGTCGGAGTAGTTGGTAGCTCCTTTCTCCCCGCTTCGTGCAGCCCCTGTTGCTGTAACCTGGAGGTCCTGCACACAGGCAGAGGAAACGTAATTCTCCTCGGGGGGTCCCCCCTCCCGTCTCCTAGTCTTATTCAGCTTACGATCCTGATCCGTTATGCGGGGCTTGGGCAATTCTGTGCGCGAGGCGCCGGAGTTCTGGCTCCCTCCGAGGTCCGGGTACGGCCGTCCGATCCCTAGTACCGGGCCGTGCGCCGGGGAAGCAGAGTGCACAGGCTTTGGGTTCATGACCAGGCAAAGCGGTTGTACTCCCCTGTACCTCCGGAGGGCAGGATGCACACGCTTTGGGCACAGAGCCGGATAAGCGGGATACGCACCCTGGACCCCCCATGCACAACGCAGGCCTTTCCTGGAGGTGACCAACTGGCACCGCAACACCTGACTGGGGGAGGCCCAAGAGACTCACTTGGCCATCGGCAGGTGCCTCAAGTGCAACCGCCCTTGGTAGGATAGCAAATGCTGACTATGGATGAGCGCGGGAGAGAGGGAGCTAGATAAACGATGAACATACATAGAGAGTGCAATCATAAAAATTAATGCGTAATTTAAATGAGCACATGAGAGAGAGCGAAGTAGAACATGTTTCTGTGTTAATGCCCATAGGTGGAAGTCTGGCTGTACATGGAGGCAATGACCCGCCTCGTCTACAAGGGAAGCAAGACTCTACGCGCTTAGGGTCAGAACCAGGCTAAGCTGGACGTAGTCCTGGACCGTCCCTTGAGACTTAGCTGCCCCAAGCGCTGTTCCTAAACTCTAAGGGATTTATTATAGAAGGGAATGACCCTGTTCTACTAATGCTCGGGGGATAGGACTTACATTGTTGTTCCATGCCAAGGGTTTTGGGAACGGATCCCTCACTCGATTGAAAGGCATGTGTACCTGGGACAGTAGCTTTCGTGATTCGGAAGGGACCTTCCCGGCTGGGGGAGAGTTTATAGGTCCTTCTCGGGAAAGTGCGTGCTGCGACACCAGGTTGCCTTTCTGCAGGTCCCTGACACGTTTGGTTCTTTGGCGGTAGTGCTAGAGCAGCAGCCGAGACCATGCATTGTGGGGTGTCACCTGCAGCCGAGCCTCGTCGACGAGGTTGTCATCTTCACGCTGGATCAGGTCCGGCGCGGCTTCTCCTGGGCACCCCCGGGGAGTTCTCCCCGTCTGGCTAAGGCCTTCAAGGGGTAGGTGGACCCGGGCTCGTCTTGGGAGATCCAAGGCGTCTTCCCCTTCTGGCAAGGCCTTCAAGGGGTTGACAGATCTTGGGCGGCCCCCGGGAGGTATGACCGAGGCACGGAGGCGTGCTCTCGGGAGGGGCTGGCCCGATCTTGCACCATTGTGATTGCTGCTTGGGCTGCTGCAACTACTTGGGGCTTCTCCAAGGTTGACGCCGCAGCAGTGCATCCTCCACTGACCTGGGACGGCAGCCACGGTGGGCTACCGCCCCAGCCCATCACCATCGGAGCTGGAGTCCTCACCGTTATGCACTGTCTTCATGACACGCTGAGGCTCCTGAAACCCCACCTGGTGGCCGGCGTTGACTGAAGCGTCGACTTTCTGCTTGCCCTCCCTCTGAGGGAGGGGCGGTGCCTCAGCTCTCTGCTTCCTTCCTTTGCGGAGGCGCTCTGTGAGCCTCTGGATATCCCAGCACTCGGCATCAGTATGGTTGCCGGCGCCATGCATGGGGCATAGCCCGCCATGGTCACTATCTGGGGCTGGCGACTGCCGCTGCCTTTTGTCGGGGCGTGGCTCCCGAGCTCCACTAGCCGTCGCTGCTGTGGCGACGGGAGCCGCGGACGATGACTTCATCTTGCCACTCCCCCGGTTCTTGGCCTTCTTGCCACCTCCATAGGAAGCAGCGCCGGACCCGGGCTGTCCTCCTGACTCGGAGTTCAGCAGAGAGTGCCAGTTCCGCCCTTCAGCTGCTCTGGCGCATTTGTCCGCCAGGTTGAAGAGCTCAGAGACGTCGCGGACCTCTCTTGTCGCGAGCTTCTCAAGCATTTTCTCGTCCCGGACATCCTGTCAGAACGCCACCACCACAGAAGCACTTTGAATATGCGGGATGGTGTTGCGTACCTATGAGAACCACTGGATGAAGGAGCGCAGCGACTCCCCAGGTTGTTGCTTGATGGCGTGGAGGTCAAGCTCCGTGCCGGGACGGGTGTAGGAGCTGCCAAAGTTGGCGATGAACTGCCGGCAGAGCTCTCCCCAGGAAGTTATGGAACCCTGGGGGAGGTTCATGAGCCAAGACCGGGCTGGACCGGTCAAGGCGACGGGGAAGTAGTTGGCCATGACGGCCTCATCCCCTCCTGCGGCAAGTACGGCGGTGGAGTAGATCTGGAGGAACTCTGCGGGTTGACGCTGCCGTCGTACTTCTCGGGCAGGTGCGTCCGAAACTTGCGTGGCCACCTCACGAAGCGAATGTGGGGCGCCAGTGCCACACATCCTGCTCCTGTTGCTGCAGGCGTTGGTGCCGTGAACGCTTGGTTCGCTGCAGGCACTGTGTACCCTGGTATGGGCAAGGCTGCGCCATAGACCGGGGGCGCCGTTTGCAGGAATATGGCTGTGGCTTATGCTGCGTGGCGTATGCCTGGGGCAGAGATCGCGTAGCGAAGGTCTGCGCCTCAGGCAGGGTCGAGGCTGACGTCATGCTGTCGCCGGCCTCTTGGTTGCGACGCCTTTCTCGTCGTCGCTCGAGGAACACTCGGGCATCTTGGCCCAATTGGCATCATTCCAGCTCTGTCCTCAGGTCCGTCGATAGGGGCCTGGTGGAGCTGGAGTCCGCCGTCTGCTCGTCAACCGTTGGCGTGCGCGTCCGCTACACAGCCGGTTGGCCAGGGCATCGTCCCTGCCGAAGTCGAGGGTTTGCGGCGGCGACGACAAGACGGTCTACTTCGCGAATCCACTGCCGGGTCGCTGCCTGAGGCGCGTCCCCAGCAGGTGGATTGCGCAGTAGCACTGTTGCTGCAGCTAGCGCACCCCCGTGGGAAACGCTCAGCGCCGCAGAAGATCTCACGCTAGCTGGAGCCTGCATTGCCAGAGTCGGCTGCTGGCTTCCAGCTTGCACCGACACACTCCGTCCTGAGTGTGTCGACACGTATTCCCCGCTAGTCATGGTCCGTCATGAACGCGAGGGAGGAGAGCTTGCCGCTGAAGGAAGCTTCGTCATCTTCGTCGGCAGAAACTCGTCGCGCGATGGAAAAGCCCCCTACCTGGCGTGCCAAATGTCAAAGTGTGTGGTCGACACTTCCCCCGGACCTGCTCTGGGCAGCCCGCGGAGATTCTTTTTCGGAGGGGCTAGTCGCTTGCGGAGAGCTTAAGCGTAAGGGACGAGTGAGGGAGAAACTTGACATGGCGAGTTTTACGTGGTTCGGGCCGCCGGAGCGTAAAACTCTACGTCCACGGTGAGCAGAGGTGCTCACTGTATTGCTTGTTGCTCAGAACCGGAGTCCTGAGCTTGAGGGTGAGTTATGCCTAGGGTGTGAGATGCTGGAGTGCGAACCCTTGCTAACGTTACCTACCCGAGCCTTTTATAGTCCAAGGCTCGTGTGGCTTACAAGGGGGGCCCGGGACCCAACAGGTGGTCCCGGGGAGATTTCCTGCCGACTATCGTATCCGCAGTTATGTTGGTAGTTGTCTCTGGCGAAGGCTTCCGAGCCTTCGTTCTGCCGCCCTGCCCATGCCGCAAGCTAGTTGTAGTGGTTGATGACGGCGGGGACGGCAGGGGATGTCTTGTCGCTGTGTTTATTGGCTGGCAGGTTCTGACACTGCGCGCCAGTCTGCCATGCGACTGGGTGCAATGGCACCTGACAGAGGCGTGCTCCGCGTCTCCGCGTCTTGGGAAGGCGCGGGCCTTGAATACCTTGTATGGGCAAGGTATGGTGCGTCTTTACGCCTGCTTCCTACCGCGCGGGGGCAGGCAGCGCTTGTCCTGCTGGACACGTGGCGGGCCCGAAGTTCTCCTCTGAGGAGAGGGAGTGAGACGGCCCCACGGGACCTCGTCAGGTGGTGCCGTGTTATGCGGCACCCAACAGCACACGGATCGATGAACTCACATCATATTACATAATTAGTTTAGCGGAAGCATACAAGAATGTTTTACAAATAGTTATATCAGAGTAAACTGCAGCGGAAGACTATCACTCTCACGACTCATATCTAAACTAGCAACAAAGAAACGGTCCAGCCCGCGGGCGTTTCTCACTAGCAACACGAAGACAATCTGCAGCGGCGAGGATGCTCTTTGAGTAAGCACTCGGAGGTTCCCGAGTCTCATCGGCACCCCTTCTCATAAGCATCGAGTCAATTACCTGCAAAACAACTCGGATAGCATCCGTGAGCATAACACTCAGCAAGACTTAACCGTCACCCTAAACATGAAACTCTAAGTGAGGTTATGAACCTAACATAGGATGGCATAAGCATAATTTAACTCGCCTAAAAGTGAATCCTTACTTTCAGGTACTAATTGCAGCATTTTAAGTAACCTTGGGCATGCCACATCGGGAGTCCACAATCAAACAAGAAACGCTTTCCCCCGATGTAAATTGCTCATGGCATAAAAGAATCGAGTTTGCACTCGCCTATGCATCAAGATCCAATACAAAGGTAGGATAATACTTCACATCAAAATGATTAGTTCCTTTCTCATGCATGTTCTTACTACATCACGACTGTGAGAACAAGTATGCTCGGTCCATTCCGCGAGCGACGGTGATTCAAAACAATAACACCCGGACTACACGACACATACGCCCGTACTCGACGTTGCCTACAACAACCATCACTGACGTCGTACGTGGAAGCCTTTCCCCCGTTTCACCCCCGCCGAATCGATCAAGTCACCCCGTACAGTAGCTACTCTCATGGTGCACCTTCCGACGTGAGATGTCATGAGAATATTCCCCACATACTGCACACCGGCCGTCCGCCTGAGGTGACCCGAAAAGTCCCAAGGACAGCTTCCCGAGGTACATCGGTTTACTGGGTCCCATATATCCAGCATGAGTCCGGTACACAACTCAAACTTGTTCAACAGGGCCGCATACGGATCGGTCCTTGACCGACACGGACAGGTCTACAGCACCCAGGCCCCTATGTCCTGCTGCCCCTACAACCTTCCGGTCTCAACTTTAACTTGCTAAATCATTTATGAACCAATCCCGTATGCCCCTGTTGTTCCTGAAACTGCGAGTAGCATCTCACCACTCGACTTCTACCGAACCGTACTTAAGCATGGAAGTTCTACACGGTGAAAGACACCTACCCAATACTCCATGGGTCATTTGGTTATGCAAGAGGAGTATCAATCACTAGACCTAATGCACAGTTCATATCTTGACCGAAAGTGAATACAAAAATAAAAACTAAATAGCTGTTAAATGCAAACCGGAGCTTGCCTGTTTTGCAGGGTAGTCGTATATAAACAGTTAGTGTCCTTGCAGATCCACCCTTGACTCTCCGGAGCTTGATCCACTTCGATGAATCACTCCTTCGAGTCCCCTTCGTTGTGGTTCCTATTGAGATGCATATGCACATATTTCATGGAATGTAATGGAAAGAAGTTATAGAATTACTTTCTTAAGAACAGAGGTTGTGTGGAAAAGCAAAGAATGGTTTGGTTTGCCTCTGTGTGCAAAGAACAGAAATAAACTAAATTGACCTTAAGGCCTTAGCTATACACTAATCATTTTTCCTAATGATCATCATAGACAAGCTGAAAAGATTTCAGTGCAACTGAAGAACAAGAACTCCAATGGCCTCAAAACTTTTACAGCAGGTTCTATAATACCTAAGGATATAGCTTGCCAAATTGCAACTAATGTGGAGTCATATTGTGTCCTCCCCAATTCTCACAATATCTCTTATGTATTCCAACATATACACAAGTATGGAGAATAAGAACAGGGAGTTCCGGGACTCATCTTGGGCTGATAATTTACATGTGAGTTGTTGATCACATGAGAGTCATCTGGTCCAAAATTCAGCCCTTTTACTGGGGTAGTTCTCCCAGAACAATTCTTTAAGCATTTGTACTCAACAGAATTAATTCTGTAGTAATGTGCATTTTCAAGCCCAACTAAGTGAACTAAAATTCCAAGTATGTCCCAGATAGCTTGCCTAAATTTTTCCTATGATTTTTGGAGCTATGGGTTGCTCAGAACAGATTTTTGAAGTGGGAAACATTTTCTGAAAATGTTTCTGGACTCTTTTGAACACAGTAGTTTGCATTTAGCAAATTCCTACTCAAATGATCTTCAAATGAGCTGAAACTTTGCTAGTTGGTCAACAATATGCTAAAGAATATTCTGGCAAAATTTAGGGATTTTTGGATAACCCAAACTCTCTCAATAATTCTTTTTCAGAAAACATTCAAAGAATTTTCCAGAATATAATATTGACTTTCATACAAAGCTGAGTTCATATTTGGATAGAACTCAGAGATATGAATCCAACCCAATTGGAATCACTCAAATTGGAGTTTTCTACAGGGAGATATGAATTTCCAAAAATTGAGCTAAGTCTGGAATTATTTCCCTACAGCAAATTCGGCTGGACCCACAGTTTTGAATTCCAGCCAATAGAAACGAAGACACACCAGACCACAGCGCTTCTGCGCGCCAACACACGGGATCCCGGCCACACCCGATCCCGGGTTTAAAATTTGAGCTGCTGACAGCCGGGGCCGACGCTCCGTCTTCTTCCTCCGGCTTCCTCCCCGCACAGGCGCTGCCCCTCGCCGGCCCGACGCCGGAGCTCGCTGGCTCGCCGTTTCCGGCCACCGCCTGAGCTGAAACTTGCCGCCAGGGAGTTTGTGGCACCGAGGAACACGTCTGTGGGGTCTGCTTGGGCTGCCGGCAGCCGGAAACTGGCCAGCGACGTGTGGCAACCACTGTGGAGGTTCGGTAGCGTTGCCTAGGGTTTCCAGCCCACCAAAACCTGCGCCGACGCGCCCTACAGCACCAGCGCACCCCTAGGAAGATCGGCACGGTCTCAAAGTAGCTCGGAAGTGGCGGGAACTAGGTTTTCATCGTGCGACCGAATGGGTCCGCCATGAACAACCCAAGAAGAGCTCGAAATTCGCCGGTCTGAGGCGTTTTCATGCGCTGGATGCAAAAGGAAAAACGATCGCCGGCTAGTCTAGCTTCTCTGTGCCAAACTTGGAGACTTAAGGAGAATCAGAGGGCAAGAATTCGAGGGAATCGTACCGGAAGCTCGGAATGGGGTCGCCGGAGCAAAACTTTGAAATTCGCCGGCGATGCTTCATGGTATGGCCTGAGCTTGGGCTGAGAGCAGCACCGCACCCGTGCGCGTCCCTAGGTGTGATCGTTTGGCCGTGAAACCCGCTGTGGAGGGCTGTCCACGAGCACCCGATCATGCTTTTGAGCTAGGTCGCCGTGGCGGCGGTCGCTCTCGGGCAACGGAGGCCGAAACTCGCTTGGTTTCGGGTCAGGGAGGTGGAGGCTGATCTCAGGGAGAGGTTTAGCAGCTCGGGGGAGGGGAGATACGATTGCTTGGCCGTTTCTTCGATCGGACCGAGAGAGCGGCGGGGAGAAACAGCCGCTGTTCGTGCGCTCGCGAGGGGAGGAGAAAAACTGGGTCTTCGCTCGGCTGAGGCACGATAACGTTGAAGGAACCGCCTTCGGTGGCCGCGCATGGGGGAAAGAAGCCGCTGGTGGCGCTGCCGAGCGTCCCCGTGGCTCCACGGTGGGAGCTGCTCGGGGCTCACGTGTTGTTCGGTGAATTTCCCCACTGGGCTGAGACTTAGGGTGCAAGGTTTCTTCCTTTAGCTCTATGACATGTGGGTCCCACTCCAAATGTACCTCCCAAATATCTGTTCAAGCTGATCCTCTTAATTCCCACAATTCTCACTTTTAAAATGTGGGTTAGAATTTGAATCTTTCCAATTCAGTTTGAATTTGCTTGCCCAATTTGAATTTGGGTGAAGTTTGCAAATTCTTCTCTTTAACACCTTTTTGAGCCCACCCTACAAATAGAAAGTTGGGGATCAAACTCCTCCCTATAATTCCAACTATGTGGCTGCAGTTTTAATCAAAGTCCTTGGTCACTACATGTGTAAACTTTGAATATCAAAACTGATTTTTAAACTTACATGCAAAGAGGTATTTAACTCCTTATTGGTTCAACACTTTTAAATAAAAAGGTGAGCCTCGTGTTGGATGTTCATCCATGTATTACCTTGCATGAAGAAAAGTTTTAGCAAGTCCCATTTTTCATGTCTTTGCCACACATATGAATTCAAACCTTAGTTTTTATTCATACACATTTTTGGGACTTTTACATTCCTCCCCCCTTACAAGAATCTCGTCCCGAGAGTACAAAAAAGGAACAAGACGGGAGAGGTAATTACAAACTGTACAAAGATAAAAGTTCCGGGTAGTTGGTGCGGAGATAATCTTCACTTTCCCATTTCGCCTCTTCCGCGGTGTGATTACTCCACAGCACCTTGTAAAATTTGATCGTCCGGTTTCAGGTTACCCGGGTCTTTTCATCCAAAATCTGAACCGGTCGCTCGGTGTAGGTCAGGTCCGGTTTCAATTCGTTGATGTCCTCAGTGCGAACATCAGCGGTGAATTTGAGGCACTTCCAGAGCTGTGAAACATGAAATAATCATGAACACCCGCTAGACTTGCCGGTAACTCCAGCCGGTAGGCTACGGGTCCGCACTTCTCCGTGATAGCAAAAGGACCAATAAAACGGGGAGCGAGTTTCCCCTTTACACCGAACCGGTGAATTCCCTTCATCGGAGATACACGAAGATATATGTGCTCTCCGACGTCAAAATGTAATGGCCTACGCCTTTGATCAGCGTAGCTCTTCTGTCGGGATCGTGCAGCCTTCAAGTTCTCTTGTATCAACCGAACTCGGTCTTCGGCTTCTTTCATAAGATCAATCCCAAACAGAACTCTTTCGCCGGACTCACACCAATTCAGTGGTGTGCGACACTTCCGGCCGTAGAGAGCTTCATACGGTGCCATTTTAATACTCGCTTGACAACCGTTGTTATATGAAAACTCCGCCAGCGGTAGGTGATCGTCCAAATTCCTACCGTGGTGGATGGCACACGCTCTCAACATATCCTCAAGCACTTGATTCACCCTCTCAGTTTGTCCATCGGTTCGAGAGTGATATGCGGAGCTTCTGATTTGCTTGGTGCCCAACGAGGCATGCAGTTGCTCCCAGAATCGAGCAACAAACAGCGCACCTCGATCTGAAATGATGGTCTTCGGGACACCATGTGAGCATATAATCCTGCAGATGAATAACTCCGCATATTGCTTTGCTCGATAATGAGTGTTCACCGGTATGAAATGAGCCGACTTCGTCAACCGGTCAACGATCACCCATATCGAGTCATGCTTCCGGGATGTGAGCGGTAATCTGACGATGAAATCCATACTCACATCCTCCCACTTCCATGCCGGTATCTTCAAAGGTTGTAGCGGTCCGGCTTTCCGCATATGATCAGCCTTGACCCGTCTACACCTATCACACTCGGATACATATTTAGCGATCTCCCTCTTCATCCTCGTCCACCAAAATTTCTGTTTCAAATCTTGGTACATCTTGTTACTTCCGGGATGAATGGAAAACATAGACAGGTGTGCTTCATCCAAGATCTTCTTCCGTAGTTTCATATTGCACGGTATCACTATACGGTTGTTAAACCATATCGTACCGTTCTCATCCTTCCGGAAACATTTCACCTCTCCGTTGTCTAGTCTTCTCCGTATGTGAGACATACCTCTGTCTCTTCTTTGAGCCTCAACAATCTCTTCACGGACTGTTGGAATGAGTGCGAGATTATAAAGCGCGCCAGACAGAATGACACGGAGGCTTGGTTCTTCCTCTTCCAACTCAGCAGACGCTAAGTTGTGAACGTGGGCTTTCCGACTAAGCGCGTCGGCAACCACGTTTGCTTTTCCCGGATGATAGTGGATCTCAATTTCATAATCTTCTATGAGCTCCAACCATCACCGTTGTCTCATATTCAGCTCCTTCTGCGTGAAGATATACTTCAGACTTTTATGGTCGGTGTAGAGGTGAATGAGATTACCAAGTAGGTAATGCCTCCACATTTCTAACGCCAACACCACTGCAGCAAGCTCAAGATCATGAGTTGGATAATGCTGCTCGTGGTTTTGCAGTTAACGAGACCCATAGGCGACTACACACCCTTCTAGCATCAGAACGCAGCCGAGACCGATGCCGGATGCATCACAGTATACATCAAATGGCTTCGTCGTGTCTGGCTGAGCAAGAACTGGAGCTGTGGTGAGATGTTTCACTAAAGTTTTGAATGCGGCTTCACATGTTGCATTCCATATGTATTTAGTGGCCTTCTTCAGCAGCTCCGTCATTGGTTTAGCAATCTTTGAGAAGCTCGGAATAAACCTCCGATAATACCCCGCTAAACCTAGGAATCTTCGGACCTCGTGGACTGATTTGGGAGATTCCCACTTCAGCACTTGTTCAATCTTGCTGGGGTCCATGGCAATACCTTCTGCTGAAATAATATGGCCTAGGAAAGGCACTTGATCAATCCAAAATTCGCACTTGCTGAACTTGGCATATAACTGGTGCTCCCGCAACCGTTGTAGCACAATGCGCAGATGTTCAGCGTGTTCTTCTTCAGATTTGGAGTAAACCAATATGTCGTCGATGAATACGACGATGAACTTGTCTAACTCCGGCATGAACACAGAATTCATCAAGTACATGAAGTGTTCCGGAGCGTTGGTTAATCCAAATGACATGACGAGGTACTCGTAGAGTCCGTATCTCGTCGAGAATGCTGTCTTCGGTATGTCCTCCGGTCGGATCTTGATTTGATGATAGCCCGACCGAAGATCCATCTTCGAAAATACCTTTGCACCCACAAGTTGATCGAACAGGATGTTGATGCGTGGCAAAGGATACTTGTTCTTGATCGTGACAGCATTGAGAGGACGATAGTCAACACATAGCCGTAATGTTTCGTCCTTCTTCTTAATGAACAGCGCTGAGCAACCCCAAGGTGAAGAACTTGGTTGTATGAAACCCTTGCTCATGAGTTCATTCAGTTGCTCTTTCAAATCCGCTGGCTCGTTAGGTGCCATCTTGTAAGGCCTTCGTGAGATAGCCGTCGTTCCCGGCGCCAGTTCAATCTTAAACTCGACGTCTCGTTCGGGCGGCATGCCCGGTAAGTCATCGGGAAATACGTCAGGATAATCTCGTACCACCGGAATATCTTCAAGCTTCAGCGCTTCCGTGTGGTAGGCCTCTACCATATCCGGATCGTCGCTGTCTAAAAACAGCGTGTGCTGTCCATGAATCGGCGAGTCAATCTGGACAGTCCGGTTACCGATATTGAGAACGGTAACTTGACAATTTAACCAAGACATCCCCAATATAATGTCTATCTTCTGCCTATCCAACATAATCAGCGATGTTGGTTATATTTTTCCGCCCAAACACAAAGCTGATCGGGACACAATCTGATTGGCAGAGATATTCCCTCCCGGTGAACGTATAAGAAAACTCGTTGTGGGAGTATTGGTGGATAGTTGGTGCTGATCCACGCATGTTTTGCTGATAAAATTGTGGGTTGCACCTGAATCAAAAAGTACCAACACGGGCACGTCCTTGAAAGTGAACATGCCCGCTAAGACCGGTGCTCCCTTCGGGACATCCTCAATAGCAAGATGTTGCACACTTCCGGATTGCAATGCTGTTATATTGACCTGAGCAGGTGGCGGCATACCACCTGATGATGATGACTGTCTTCTTTTCAACAATTTCTCTCGGCATTCCTGCCTAAAATGCCCTGAATGGTGGCAATAAGAACACGGAGGTTTTCCCGGTTCTTTGTTGACTTGTGGTTGAGAAGTTGATGTACTTGGCTGCAGCAATGATGCCACAGGTGTCATTCATTGCCACGAAAAAGGTGTTGCTTCAAGACATGATTTTTGAGCAGGAAATCTGTACGGAGTTGATCTCACTGGCGCTTGCCATCTTTCATCGGATGGTGTGTGATACACCACACGGTATTTGCGAGGAACAACTGGTGTGTCTTCTAGCACATCCTCCCGGTCCCTCTTTTCTGCTTGACACTCAAGTGTCGCTTGTTCTTGTAGCAGAGCAGCACTGATCAACTCGGTGTAACTGCCTTGATTGAACAAAGCTAGCTTCTCTTTTAGTATGGCACTCAAGCCATAGAAAAAGTAGTCACACATTGCAGCTTCGCTCGTCGCATAAGCAGGAGCATATTGTGCCAGAAGGTTGAATCGTCTGACATAATCGAGGACACTCATGTCCCCCTGCTTCAGGTTCCTGAATTCTTTCTGTTGGGCCTTAATAAAACCCATAGGAATGTGACGAGCATGGAATGCTTCACGAAATTCCGTCCATTCCACTTGATGGCCTTCTGGAACGGTGGCAAGATAAGCGAACCACCAATTCCCGGCGGCTCCATGGAGCTGTTGAGCTGCAAATAATGTCTTCTGATATTCGTTGCACTCAAACACTCCAAACTTGGACTCCATAACTCGAAGCCACTGATCAGCTTCCACTGGTTCATTGGCTTCCGTGAAGATTGGCGGTTGTGTCGCCAAGAAATCCAATAGGCGTTCCGAGGTGGAACGTCCTGTTGCGCGTGTTGGAGTAAGCCCTGTTGTACCAAGGCTTGGAGTAGTCTGGTCTTCTCTTGACTTGACTCAACCATCTGAGCCATGACATACGCCCATACCGTTGATGGCGGTGCCCGTGGTGGAGTCGAGTCGTCACCGTCTCGGTGAGAACCTTCGGTCCTACTCGGAGAATGAGTACGCACCATACTGCAAAAGCATAATTTTGAGTGGAGTCAAAACTTGATCTAGCAGTATGTGAAAGTATGTAAAACATGAACATGCTAAAACTTTATGAAAGCATAACAATACTTCATGTTTACACATCATTCTAAAGCCCACAGAAACAATCCCCATTTGCTGTACAGAACCGACCTTTCTGTACTTAACCGATATTTGGATCCAGTTAGCAGAATTTTCATAACTCTAGTTGAATACAAAGTTAAAGTTAACTTTATTATCTTTTCAACGAGTACTCAGATGCCCCTAGATCATCTCTGGATATATAGCTATGACTGTTCAAAGTTGACAGAATTTCTGGGTAAATTTTGCCAGCACCTCCTTTGTATGTGGCTGTTTTCATCACAGTTTTACATACAAATGAAATACAATTCTGAACAAACTATGAACTACAAAATTGTTGAAAATTTCCTAACCTTTCCAACGGTGTATCATATGACCCTTAGAAATTTTTCTACAGACTGTGACGGCTAATTTACAGCAACATCCAGAGAAGTTTGCAGCTGCTCTGTTTTCTGAACAGTTTGCATTCATCTGGACGTTCAACCAAGTTGGTGTCGGATTTGGCTCTGGAGTTCTACAGAAAAGTTGTATAGCACTTAGTAACCTTTCCAGAACTGTATCAAACACCTCCATTAGGTCAAGCTAATCAGAGTTACGCTCTGTTAAAGACCAGAAAAATTTTTGTCTGAACAGAGCACTCTGTCTTTGAGATCAAAAGAAGCCTAACAAGTCTCTTCTTTGAAACTTAGTTCAAATGAAGAGCTCAGTAACTAATATGTGCTTTATCACATCCATTTTTAGTTTAGAAGTTAGTCATGAATGATTTCTTCATAGGTAAGAATACTATCCAGTGTAGTACGGTGACGAAGCACCGTAAGACATATGGTGGTACTACGTTGCCTCACCAAAGAAAAACCTAACCGGATTACACCGGCATACACGTATCATTAGGTGGCACTAAAACGGTCACTCGCAAACGTGTTCTACACACACTAAGGTTTTCGTGGTTAGTACCTACATAAGCCACACTCAATCATCAGGTCCGGCTGCACACCGAACCCGGTATCCATACAGTTCGTACACCCGGCCGTCATCACTCGCCCAGGTGTTCTCAAGCCAAACACGCCTTGAGCTACGTGTTCACGTTACTGACCACGTGATGGGGTCTCCCAAATTGCACCACGCACGCCTGGGACAGACGCTGCTCGAATACCGCAAACGACATGAAGAGTCGTAGAGCATACTAAAGCGGGTCGGGTTACCTGCCACCCGTGAGGCTCCACCCTTCAGCTTGTGCGCACTGGTGGACAGCGCATACGTGCACCCACCAAGAAATAAACGTCCCGAGATGCACGATTTTCCGACATAACAATTAAGTTAGGTTGCCACCTTCATATTATGCTAATAATAGTCCTTATGTGGGCCTAGTACCGTTAACTCACCGTATCCTAAGGTTTTGACATAATATGATGCTCAATCCGTGCTCTGTTCCCAACGCAGATCTGATACCAGCTGAGACGGCCCCACGGGACCTCGTCGGGTGGCGCCGTGTTATGCGGCACCCAACAGCACACGGATCGATGAACTCACACCATATTACATAATTAGTTTAGCAGAAGCATACAAGAATGTTTTACAAATAGTTATATCAGAGTAAACTACAGCTGAAGACTATCACTCTCATGACTCATATCTGAACTAGCAACAAAGAAACGGTCCAGCCCGCGGACGTTTCTCACTAGCAACACGAAGACAATCTGCAGCGGCGAGGATGCTCTTTGAGTAAGCACTCGGAGGTTCCCGAGTCTCATCGGCACCGCTTCTCATAAGCATCGAGTCAATTACCTGCAAAACAACTCGGATAGCATCCGTGAGCATAACGCTCAGCAAGACTTAACCGTCACCCTAAACATGAAACTCTAAGTGAGGTTATGAACCTAACATAGGATGGCATAAGCATAATTTAACTCGCCTAAAAGTGAATCCTTACTTTCAGGTACTAATTGCAGCATTTTAAGTAACCTTGGGCATGCCACATCGGGAGTCCACAATCAAACAAGAAACGCTTTCCCCCGATGTAAATTGCTCATGGAATAAAAGAATCGAGTTTGCACTCGCCTATGCATCAAGATCCAATACAAAGGTAGGATAATAATTCACATCAAAATGATCAGTTCCTTTCTCATGCGAGTTCTTACTACGTCACGACTGTGAGAACAAGTATGCTCGGTCCATTTCGCGAGAGACGGTGATTCGAATCAATAACACCCGGACTACACGACACGTACGCCCGTACTCGACGTTGCCTACAACAACCATCACTGACGTCGTACGTGGCAGCCTTTCCCCCGTTTCACCCCCGCTGAATCGATCAAGTCGCCCCGTACAGTAGCTACTCTCAAGTTGCACCTTCTGACGTGAGATGTCATGAGAATATTCCCCACATACTGCACACCGGCCGTCCGCCTGAGGCGACCCGAAAAGTCCAAACGATAGCTTCCCGAGGTACATCGGTTTACTGGGTCCCATATATCCAGCATGAGTCTGGTACACAACTCAAACTTGTTCATCAGGGCCGCATATGGATCGGTCCTTGACCGACACGGACAGGTCTACAGCACCCAGGCCCCTATGTCCTGCTGCCCCTACAACCTTCCGGTCTCAACATTAACTTGCTAAATCATTTATGAACCAATCCCGTATGCCCCTGTTGTTCCTGAAACTGCGAGTAGCATCTCACCACTCGACTTCTACCGAACCGTACTTAAGCATGGCAGTTCTACACGGTGAAAGACACCTACCCAATACTCCATGGGTCATTTGGTTATGCAAGAGGAGTATCAATCACTAGACCTAATGCACAGTTCATATCTTGACCGAAAGTGAATACAAAAATAAAAACTTAGTAGCTGTTAAATGCAAACCGGAGCATGCCTGTTTTGCAGGGTAGTCGTATATAAGCAGTTAGTGTCCTTGCAGATCCACCCTTGCCTCTCCGGAGCTTGATCCACTTCGATGAATCACTCCTTTGAGTCCCCTTCGTTGTGGTTCCTATTGAGATGCATGTGCACATATTTCATGGAATGTAATGGAAAGAAGTTATAGAATTACTTTCTTAAGAACAGAGGTTGTGTGGAAAAGCCAAGCATGGTTTGGTTTGCCTCTGTTGTGCAAAGAACAGAAATAAACTAAATTTACCTTAAGGCCTTAGCTATACACTAATCATTTTCCCTAATGATCATAATAGACAAGCTGAAAAGATTTGAGTGCAACTGAAGAACAAGAACTCCAATGGCCTCAAAACTTTTGCAGCAGGTTCTATACTACCTAAGGATTTAGCTTGCCAAATTGCAGCTAATGTGGAGTCATATTGTGTCCTCCCCGATTCTCACAATATCTCTTATGTATTCCCACATATACACAAGTATGGAGAATAAGAACAGGGAGTTCCAGGACTCATCTTGGCCTGATAATTTACATGTTAGTTTTTGATCACATGAGAGTCATCTGGTCCAAAATTCAGCCCTTTTACTTGGGTAGTTCTCCCAGAACAATTCTTTAAGCATTTGTACTCAACAGAATTAATTCTGTAGTAATGTGCATTTTCATGCCCAACTAAGTGAACTACAATTCCAAGTATGTCCCAGAGAGCTTGCCTAAATTTTCCTATGATTTTTTGAGCTATGGATTGCTCAGGACATATTTTTGAAGTGGGAAACATTTTGTGAAAATGTTTATGGACTCTTATGAACACAGTAGTTTGCTGTCGGTACCCTCGATATGGGGTACCCCCGCGCACAGGGGAAAATGCCTAAGGATCTCGCCCTTCTCCGCAGGGAGAGCTCCGAAGGCGCCACGCGTCCAGCGGGGCCGGACCTCCCTCTCCTAAGAGGAGAGCTCCGGGCCCACCATGTGGCATACAGAAGCCGGACCTCCCCCTCCGCGGGAGAGAGGTCCTAAGGTGCCGCGTGTCCGGAGAGGCCGGACCCCCCTCTCCTCAGAGAGGAGCTCCGGGCTCGCCACGTGGCCAACAGAAGCCGAACCTCCCCCTCCGTGGGGAGAGGTCCGAAGGCTCCACGTGTCCCGTGGGACTGACCCTTCTCCCCTCTGAGAAGGGCTCCGGGCCCGCCACGTGGCAGCAGAACGACGCTGCCTTCCCCGAGCGATAGGCAGCGGGCGTAAAGACGCCCCATACCTTGCCCGTACAAGGTATTCAAGGCCCGCGTCTTCCCAAGACGTGGAGACGCGGAGCACGCTTCTGTCAGGTGCCGTTGCGCCCAGTCGCATCACAGACTCGCGCGCGGTGTCAGAACCTGCCAGCCAATAAACACCACGACAAGACATCCCATGCCGCCTGCGCCGTCATCAACCACTACGACTAGCATGCGGCATGGGCAGGGCGGCAAGATGAAGACTCAGAAGCCTTCGACCAGAGACAACTACCGGCATAACTGCAGCTACGGTAGATAATAGACAATCTTCCCAGGACCACCTGTCGGGTCCCGGCCCCCCTTGTAAGCTGCCCGAGCCTTGGACTATAAAAGGCTCGGGTAGGCGTCGATAGCAGGGGTTCGCACTCTAGCCATCAGCACCCTGGGTTCGCACTTTGCAACTCATACGCTAGCCATACACTCTCAAGCTGTAACTCACCCCCGAGCTCAGGCCTCCGGCCCTGAGCAGCAAGCAATACAGCGAGCTCCATAGCTCGCCGTGGACGTAGGGTTTTACGCTCCGGCGGCCTGAACCACATAAAACTCGCCGTGTCAATCTCTTACTAACTCGTCCATCTGCGCAAGCTTTCCGCTAGGAACTAGCCCCACCAAAAAAAGAACCTCCGCGGGCTGCCCAGTGCAGGCCCGGGGGAAGTGTCGACTGAACACTTCGACATTTGGCGCGCCAGGTAGGGGGCTTTTCCCCTTGCGTGACGAGTTTCCGCCGACGAATATGACAAAGCTTCCTTCAGCGGCAAACTCTCCCCCCCTGCGCCCGCGGCAAACCGTGACCAGGGGAGAGTACATGATGACACACTCAGGACGGAGTGTGTCAGGGCAAGCTGGGAGCCAGCAACCGGCTCTGGCAGCGCCGACCCCGGCAATGCAGGCTCCATCCAGCGTCAGGCCTTCAGTAGCGCCGGGCGTACCCGGTGGGGGTGCGCTAGCCGCAGCAAGGGCGCTACTGCACAATCCGCCTGCTGGGGACGCGCCTCAGGCAGCGACCCAGCAGTGGATTCGTGAGGTAGACCGTCTTGTCGTCGCCGCCGCAAACCATTGACTTCGGCGGGGACGACGCTCTGACCAACCGGCTGTGTCGCTGACGCGCACGCCAACGGTTGACGGGCAGACGGCGGGTTCCAGCTCCACCAAGCTTCTGTCGACGGACCTGAGGACAGAGCTGGAACGGTGCCACTTGGGCCAAGATGCCCGAGTGTTCCTCGAGCGACGTCGAGAAAGGCGTCGCACTCAAGAGGCTGGCGACAACATGACGTCGGCCTCGACCCAGCCTGGAGGGCAGACCTTCGCTACGTGAGCTCTGCCCCAGGCGTACGCCGCACAGCATAAGCCACAACCATGTGCTCTACAAGCGGCGTCCCCGGCCTATGGCGCAACCTTGCCCATACCGGGGTACACTGTGTCAGGCGCAACCAAGCGTTCGCGACACCAGTACCTGCACTGGGAGCCAGCAAACGGCTCTGGCAGCGCCGACCCCGGCAATGCAGGCTCCAACCAGCGTCAGGTCTTCAGTAGCGCTGGGCGTACCCGGCGGGGGTGCGCCAGCCGCAGCAAGAGCGCTACTGCGCAATCTGCCGTCTGGGGACGCGCCTCAGGCAGCGACCCAGCAGTGGATTCGAGAGATAGACCGTCTCGTCGTCGCCGCCACAAACCCTCGACTTCGGCGGGGATGACGCTCCGGCCAACCGGCCGTGCCGCTGACGCGCACGCCATTGGTTGGCGAGCAGACGGCGGACTCCAGCTCCACCAGGCTTCCATCGACGGACCTGGGGGCAGAGCCGGAGCGATGCCACTTGGGCCAAGATGCCCGAGTGTTCTTCGAGCGACGTCGAGAAATGCGTCGCAACTAAGAGGCTGGCAACAGTATGACGTCGGCCTCGACCCAGCCTGAAGGGCAGATCTTCGCCACGCGAGCTCTGCCCCAGGCATACGCCGTGCAGCATATGCCACAACCATATGCCCCGCAAACGGCGTCCCCGGTCTATGGAGCAGCCTTGCCCATACCGGGGCACACTGTGCCAGCGGCGAACCAAGCGTTCGCAGCACCAATACCTGCACTGGGAGCCAGCAACCGGCTCTGGCAGCACCGACCCCGGCAATGCAGGCTCCGACCAGCGTCAGGTCTTCAGTAGCGCTGGACGTACCCGGCGGAGGTGCGCTAGCCGCAGCAAGAGCGCTGCTACTCAATCCGCCTGCTGGGGACGCACCTCAGGCAGCGACCCAGCAGCGGATTCGCGAGGTAGACCGTTTCGTCATCGCCGCCGCAAACCCTCGACTTCGGCGGGGACAACGCCCCGGCCAACCGGCCGGGTCGCTGATGCGCACGCCAATGGTTGGTGAGCACACGGCAGATTCCAGCTACACCAGGCTCCGGTTTTGGCCGCACCTGCCTGAAAAGTTCGACAGCAGCGTCAACCCGGCGGAGTTCCTTCAGATCTACTCCACCGCCGTACTTGCCGCAGGAGGGGATGAGGCCGTCATGGCCAACTACTTCCCCGTCGCCTTGACCGGCCCGACCCGGTCTTGGCTCATGAACCTCCCTCGGGGTTCCATAACTTCCTGGGGAGAGCTCTGCCGGCAGTTCATCGCCAACTTCGGCAGCTCCTACAACCGTCCCGGCACGGAGCTTGACCTCCAAGCCATCAAGTAACAACCTGGGGAGTCGCTGCGCTCCTTCATCCAGCGGTTCTCCCAGGTACGCAACACCATCCCGCATATTCAAAGTGCTTCTATGGTGGTGGCACTTCGACAGTGTCCGAGACGAGAAGATGCTTGAGAAGCTTGCGACCAAAGAGGTCTGCGATGCCTCTGAGCACTTCAGCCTGGTGGACAAGTGCGCCAGAGCAGCCGGTGGGCGGAGCTGGCACTCACTGCCAGCTTCCGAAGCCGGAATACAGCCCGAAGACGGCGGAGTTCAAGCTGAGCTCCCGACCACGTCAGACAGCCAAGAGCCAAGCACTGGCTGACTTCGTGGCTGAGTGGACGCCAACGAAGGCTGACCCAGGGGGCCGCAAAGACGGTGAACCAAAGTACCGAGCTCCGGTCTTCACCGGGCCTCACTGGACGCTCTTCTTCGACGGCTCCTCGCGAAAGCAGGGGGCCGGTGCCGGCGTACTGCTTCTCATGCCATCGGGGGAGCAGTGTGGGTACATGGTGCGTTTCAATTCCAAGGAAACCAACAACTTGGCAGAGTATGAAGCACTCATCTTTGGCCTAAAAGACAGTCCTGTCTTTGGGCGCTCGCCAGTTGTTGGCACAGGGCGACTCCCAGCTAGTTATGAAGCAAGTTAAGGGTGAATGCCCTTGCAATGACCCACAGCAAGCTGCTTATCTGCTTCACGTGCGGATGTTGGAGAAAGAATTCCTCGCCTTGGACCTGCGCCATGAACCGCGCGCTGGCACGGCCGCAGCTGACAACTTCTCAACGAAGACCTCCATCGGAGCCCCCGTGCATGAAGGAGTCTTCGAGAGGACGTTGCTGCGGTCCACAGCCCGGCCCGCCGAGCCGGGCAAAGGGGGCTGAACCAGTGCCACGAAGCTAGGCAGTACCGGCGGCCCTGGATGCCGCCAAAGGATCGTAAGAGTCACTGGAGACTCCGTGTAACCCAGCGCTCAAGATCCAGAAGATCAAGTAGTCCCGATGCATGGACCACGGAGGTCCGGGACTCCTTGAAGGACATCCTTCCTGATGAACGTGCATCCGCTGAACGGGTGGTGCGGATGGCTAAGTGCTACGCGCTGGTATCTTTACTAGCGTGGCGCCTCGACATCCTATTGCGGTGCATAACCCAGGAGGAAGGCTGCGACTAGCTCGCAGTAGTCCAAGGAGGCGAGTGCTGGGAACGCTCATCGTCCCGCGCGTTGGTCAGATAAGACACCCGGCATGGCTCCTACTGACCGAGAGCCACCTGGACGCCGTCAAACCGTTTAGGGATGCAATGCGTGCCAAGTCCACGCCAAGCAGACCCACACAACCGGTGCAGACACGCACTCAGAGCCGTCGGGGGATACCGGCTCCTCCATGTCGAGGGCCAGCCGGACTTCCCAGGGCCGGGTCACGGGAACTACCCTTCCACATGGTATGCAGGGCCGAAGCCATGCTTCCCCCTGATATAGCCATGGGGGTCCCCCCGTGTCCGTCGTACGACGAAGCCACGCATGACCCGCTCTGCGTGAAGACAGGCGCTCCGACGCCACCCCAGTAAGTTCACCATGCTTACTTAGGTGTTTATTTAAATTACGCATTAATTTATAAGAACACCTCCCCACGCTCTAGACAGTGTGCGTCCATTGTACACTCGGTTCCTCTTTCCTGCTCTCATGCATAGTCGATATTTGCCGTCCTGCCGAAGGCGGTAGTGCTTGGGGTACCTGCCAGAGGCCCGGTGGCCTTTTGGATCTCCCTCTATAAGGGTACTGCACCGCCAGTTAGTCTCCTCCGAGAAAAGACCTACGCTAGAAAGGGGGTCAGGAGCCTTGCTTTGCCTGGTCTTGCACCAAAAGCATGCGCACTTTGCCTCCCGGCGCTACGGTCTGAGTACCAGGGGGCTGAGCGGTTACACCCTGACTGGGGCTGGGGCCAGACCTCCGGGACCAAGTGCACTGGATTATCCAAGCCCCGTATTCCGGGCTGGGACAGTAAGCCAAATGAGACTAAGGGATAGGAAAGGGGGGACCACTGAGCAGTTCCGGACCTCCGCCCCCACAGCTGGGCCGAGCTCCGAGGCCAGCTCTCGCCCTTCTTTCAGAGACGAGCGCTGATGCCGGACCTCACGCCCTTCGCTGGCCTGAGCTCCGATGACTTCCGGACTCCGCCTCCACAGCCAGGCCGAGCTCCGAGGCCAGCCCTCGCCCTCCTTTCAGAGGCGAGCGCTGATGCCGGACCTCACGCCCTTCGCTGGCCTGAGCTCCGATGACTTCCGGACTCCGCCTCCACAGCCAGGCCAAGCTCCGAGGCCAGCTCTCGCCCTCCTTTCAGAGGCGAGCGCTGATGCCGGACCTCACGCCCTTCGCTGGCCTGAGCTCCGATGACTTCCGGACTCCGCCTCCACAGCTAGGCCGAGCTCCGAGGCCAGCTCTCGCCCTTCTTTCAGAGGCGAGCGCTGATGCCGGACCTCACGCCCTTCGCTGGCCTGAGCTCCGATGACTTCCGGACTCCGCCTCCACAGCCAGGCCGAGCTCCGAGGCCAGCCCTCGCCCACCTTTCAGAGGCGAGCGCTGACGCCAGACCTCACGCCCTTCGCTGGCCTGAGCTCCGATGACTTCCGGACCTCCGCCCCCACAGCCGGGCCGAGCTCCGATGTCAGGCTTCACCCTCTCCTAAGAGGCTGAACATCGAAGCCGTCAAGACCCTGCCAGCACAGGGAGTACTCAAGACAAGAAAGTGCGCGGATCAGAAGAGACGAAGGTCCCACCTCGGGCTCGCTATCTCCCCCGAGATGGGCCCGGGGGCCACTGTCGGTACCCTCGATATGGGGTACCCCCGCGCACAGCGGAAAATGCCTAAGGATCTCTCCCTTCTCCGCAGGGAGAGCTCCGAAGGCGCCACGCGTCCAGCGGGGCCGGACCTCCCTCTCCTCAGAGGAGAGCTCCAGGCCCACCACGTGGCATACAGAAGCCGGACCTCCCTCTCCGCGGGAGAGAGGTCCGAAGGTGCCGCGTGTCCGGAGAGGCCGTACCCCCCTCTCCTCAGAGAGGAGCTCCGGGCTCGCCATGTGGCCAACAGAAGCCGAACCTCCCCCTCCATGGGGAGAGGTCCGAAGGCTCCACGTGTCCCACGGGACTGACCCTTCTCCCCTCTTAGAAGGGCTCCGGGCCCGCCACGTGGCAGCAGAACGACGCTGCCTGCCCCGAGCGATAGGCAGCGGGTGTAAAGACGCCCCATACCTTGCCCGTACAAGGTATTCAAGGAAGACGCGGAGACGCGGAGCACGCTTCTGTCAGGTGCCGTTGCACCCAGTCGCATCACAGACTCGCGCGCGGTGTCAGAACCTGCCAGCCAATAAACACCACGACAAGACATCCCATGCCGCCTGCGCCGTCATCAACCACTACGACTAGCATGCGGCTTGGGCAGGGCGGCAAGATGAAGACTCAGAAGCCTTCGACCAGAGACAACTACCGGCATAACTGCAGATACGGTAGATAATAGACAATCTTCCCGGGACCACCTGTAGGGTCCCGGCCCCCCTTGTAAGCTGCCCGAGCCTTGGACTATAAAAGGCTCGGGTAGGCGTCGATAGCAGGGGTTCGCACTCTAGCCATCAGCACCCTGGGTTCGCACTTTGCAACTCATACGCTAGCCATACACTCTCAAGCTGTAACTCACCCCCGAGCTCAGGCCTCCGGCCCTGAGCAGCAAGCAATACAGCGAGCTCCATAGCTCGCCGTTGACGTAGGGTTTTACGCTCCAGCGGCCTGAACCACGTAAAACTCGCTGTGTCAAGCTCTTACTAACTCGTCCATCTGCGCAAGCTTTCCGCTAGGAACTAGCCCCACCGAAAAAAGAACCTCCGCGGGCTGCCCAGTGCAGGCCCGGGGGAAGTGTCAATCGAACACTTCGACATTTGCATTTAGCAAATTCCTACACAAATGATCTTCAAATGAGCTGAAAATTTGCTAGTAGGTCAACAATATGCTAACGAATATTCTGGCAAAATTTGGGGATTTTTGGGTAACCCAAACTCCTTCAATAATTCTTTATCAGAAAACCTTCAAAGAATTTCCAGAATATAATATTGACTTCCATACAAATCTGAGTTCATATTTGGATAGAACTCAGAGAGATGAATCCAACCCAATTGGAATCACTCAAATTGGAGTTTTCTACAGGGAGATATGAATTTCCAAAGATTGAGCTAAGTCATGAATTATTTCCCTACAGCAAATTCGGCTGGACCCACAGTTTTGAATTCCAGCCAATAGAAACGAAACCAAACCGGGCCACAGTGCTTCTGCGCGCCAACACACGGGATCCCGGCCACACCCGATCCCGGGTTTAAAATTTGAGCTGCTGACAGCCGGGGCCCATGCTCCGTCTTCTTCCTCCGGCTTCCTCCCCGCGCCCGCGCTGCCCCTCGCCGGCCCGAGGCCGGAGCTCGCCGTTTCCGGCCACCGCCTGAGCTGAAACTCGCCGCCAGGGAGTTTGTGGCACCGAGGAACACGTCTGTGGGGTATGCTTGGGCTGCCGGCGGCCGGAAACTGGCCGGTGACGTGCGGCAGCCACTGTGGAGGTTCGGTAGCGTTGCCTAGGGTTTCCAGCCTGCCAAAACCTGCGCCGACGCGCCCTACAGCACCAGCGCACCCCTAGGTCTCAAAGTAGCTCGGAAGTGGCGGCAACTAGGTTGTCATCGTGCGACCAAATGGGTCCGCCATGAACAACCCAAGAAGAGCTTGAAATTCGCCGGTCTGAGGCGTTTTCATGCGCTGGATGCAACAGGAAAAACGATCGCCAAACTTGGTGACTTAAGGAGAATCAGAGGGCAAGAATTCGAAGGAATCGTACCGGAAGCTCGGAATGGGGTCGCCGGAGCAAAACTTTGAAATTCGCCGGCGATGCTTCACGGTATGGCCTGAGCTTGGGCTGAGAGCAGCACCGCACCCGTGCGCGTCCGTAGGTGTGATCGTTTGGCCGTGAAACCCGCTGTGGAGGGCTGTCCATGAGCGCCCGATGACGCTTTTGAGCTAGGTCACCGCGGCGGCGGTCGTTCTCGGGCAACGGAGGCCGAAACTCGCTTGGTTTCAGGTCAGGGAGGTGGAGGCTGATCTCAGGGAGAGGTTTAGCAGCTCGGGGGAGGGGAGACATGATTGCTTCGCCGTTTCTTTGATCGGACTGAGAGAGCGGCGGGGAGAAACAGCCGCTGTTCATGCGCTCGCGAGGGGAGGAGAACAACTGGGTCTTCGCTCGGCTGAGGCATGATAACGTCGAAGGAAACGCCTTCGGTGGCCGCGCGTGGGGGAAAGAAGCGGCTGGTGGCGCTGCCGAGCGTCCCCGTGGCTCCACGGTGGGAGCTGCTCGGGGCTCACGTGTTGTTCGGTGAATTTCCCCACTGGGCTGAGACTTAGGGTGCAAGGTTTCTTCCTTTAGCTCTATGACATATGGGTCGCACTCCACATGTACCTCCCAAATATCTGTTCAAGCTGATCCTCTTAATTCCCACAATTCTGACTTTTAAAATGTGGGTTAGAATTTGAATCTTTCCAATTCAGTTTGAATTTGCTTGCCCGATTTGAATTTGGGTGAAGTTTGCAAATTCTTCTCTTTAACTCCTTTTTGAGCCCACCCTACAAATAGAAAGTTGGGGATCAAACTCCTCCCTATAATTCCAACTATGTGGCTGCAGTTTTAATCAAAGTCCTTGGTCACTACATGTGTGAACTTTGAATTTCAAAACTGATTTTTAAACTTACATGCAAAGAGGTATTTAACTCCTTATTGGTTCAACACTTTTAAATAAAAAGGTGAGCCTCATGTTGGATGTTCATCCATGTATTACCTTGCATGAAGAAAAGTTTTAGCAAGTCCCATTTTTCATGTCTTTGCCACACATATGAATTCAAACCTTAGTTTTTATTCATACACATTTTTGGGACTTTTACAGAAGGTCCGGCCCCGCGGGACACGTGGAGCCTTCGGACCTCTCCCCACAGAGGGGGGGGGGGGGGAGGTCCGGCTTCTGTCTGGCACGTGGCGAGCCCGAAGCTCTCCTCTGTGGAGGGGGAGGTCCGGTCCCGCGGGACACGTGGCGCCTTCGGAGCTCTCCCCACGGAGGGGGGAGGTCCGGCTGCCGATGGCCACGTGGCGGGCCCGGAGCTCTCCTCTGAGGAGAGGGAGGTCCGGCCCCGCTGGACACGTGGCGCCTTCGGAGCTCTCCCTGCGGAGAAGGGCGAGATCCTTAGGCATTTTCCCCTGTGCGCGGGGGTACCCCATATCGCGGGTACTGACAGCGGCAGAACGAAGGCTCGGAAGCCTTCGCCAGAGACAACTACCAACATAAATGCGGATACGATAGTCGACAGGAAATCTCCCCGGGACCACCTGTCGGGTCCCTGGCCCCCCATGTAAGCCACACGAGCCTTGGACTATAAAAGGCTCAGGTAGGCAACGTTAACAGGGGTTCACACTCCAGCAACTCACACCCTAGGCATAACTCACCCTCAAGCTCAGGACTCCGGTTCTGAGCAACAAGCAATACAGCGAGCACCTCTGCTCACCGTGGACGTAGGGTTTTACGCTCCGGCGGCCTGAACTACGTAAAACTCGCCGTGTCAAGCTTCTTGCTCACTCGTCCCTCACGCTTAAGCTCTCCGCAAGCAACTAGCCCCTCCGAAAAAGAACCTCCGCGGGCTTCCCAGAGCAGGTCCAAGGGAAGTGTCGACCACACACTTCGACATAAGGCTTCCAGCACTTGCACCTTCCTTGAGTCTCTGCGACCTTGTCTTCTCCCATGTCTTCTAACCCGCCTTTGGAGGAGGATCGCGCTTGATTTACTCCGGCGTCGGCGTCTGCACCAAGTCAGGGATCTAGGGAGCCAGCATGCCCTGCCTCTGGAGGTGGCGCCTCGAAGAGGCCTCGGGTTTATCATCCCGACGGGACTCTTCTTGAGTGACATCAGGATGAAAGTTCCCAGGCGTTGCGTCTTCCCTCCTCAGGCGGTGGAGCCTCCGAGGAAACTGTTGATACGTCGAGGAATGCTTCAAGCGGTGGAGTCTCCAAAGAAACTGCTGATACGCCTAGGAGGCTTCAGGCAGAGGAGTCTCCAAGTAAACTGCTGAAGCACCGAGGAAGACTCCAGGCGGCAGAGTCTCCAAGGAAACTGCTGAAGCGGCGGAGGGGGCTTCAGAAGCATCCTTGATGACACCGGCCCTTGCGCTGGTGATGGCCGAGGTGATCCCCGCGTTCGGGTCAGGGGAGTCTCCAAGGAAACTGCTGAAGCGGCAGAGGGGGCTTTAGAAGCATCCTTGATGACAGCGGCCCTTGCGCTGGTGGTGGTCGAGGTGATCCCCGCGCTCGGGTCACGGAGCGGGAGAACGGTTTTTTTTTGAGTCTGTAGTCCAGCTCATGGAGCCATGAATAAATAGACTCTCTTGAATATTTGTGCCTGTGATGCTTTTTGTCTCCTTCTTGGTTTTGCCTGGCCGAGCCCTTAGCTCCGCAAGGTACTCAGAGGCCTTCACCAATCTCGAAGCTCTGCTCAGACACCTTCCCCAGGTCCTTACTGTGTTAAGGGCCCCGGAGGTCTCCGGAGCTCGCCCCACGAGGATGGGGAGGTCCAGATCTGCTGGCCATGTGGCGGGCCCGGAGCTCCCTTCTGAGGATGGGTCGAGACGCTGCTCTGCCAGCCACGTGGCGGGTCCGGAGCTACCCTCTGAGCAGGGGGGGCTCCGACCCTGCCAGGCACGTGGGCCTCCGGGGCCTGCCCCTGCGGAGGGGGCGGGGTCCGAATCTCTCGGTTTTGCGCGGTCCGTAGCGGCCCCCTGGTAGGCGGGGCCAACTGCTTGGGTACTCCTACCATACTCCTGCGGGAAGCCAAGGCCGGAGGGTCCTGCACACAAACAAGGGAAACATAATTCTCCTTGGGGCTCCCCCCTTTCCGATCTCATAGTCTTATTTGGCTTACGATCCCGATCCGGTGCACGGTGCTTGTGAATTTTGGTGCGCGACGTGCCGGGGGCTCGGGGCCCCCTGGCCATCGGCAGGTATCTCAAGCGCGACCGCCCCAGGCAGGATAGCAAATGCCGACTAGAGGTGAGAATGGGAAAAAGGGGACTGGGTGTATGGTGAACATACCCAGGAAGTGCGGTCATAAAAATTAATACATAATTTGAATGAGCATAAGGGAAGAGCAAAGTAGGACAGGTTCTTTCCCTATAAATTTCCATAGGAGGAAAACAGGCTAAACATGGAGGTTGCGACCCGTCTCATTAAAAAGGGAAGCAAGACTCTACGCGCTTGGGGTCGGAACAAGGCAAAGCTGAACGTAGTCCTTGACCGTCCCCTGAGACTTAGCTGCTCCGAGCGCTGTACCTGGACTCTATGGGATCTATTAGAAAGAAGAAACTGTCCTACTATTGTTCTAAGGGTAGATCTTACGGAGGTGTTCGATGTTCCAGGGGTTCGGGAGCGGATCCCCATCCTCGGTGGAAAGGCATACGCACCCGGGGCGACACACTTTCATGACTCGGAAGGGACCTTCCCAACTAGGGGAGAGTTTGTGGGTCCCAACTAGGTCGCCTTCCTGCAGCTCCTGGACACGCACAGATCTATAGTGGTAGCGGCGGAGCACTTGTCTGTACCGTGCGTTACGGAGTGCTGCATGCAATCGGGCCCCGTCGAGGAGGTCGATGTCTCCACACCGGAGGTTGTCCTGCGCGGCTTCATCGTAAGCTCGAACACGGTGAGACTTCATGGTGATCTCTGGGGGAAGCACAGCTTCGGCCCCATACTCCATGAATGTGACACCCTCGTCTCGGGTGTCAGCATATGTTCATGTTTTATGAAGAAGAAAAACATTTTAAGAAAAGAAGGAACAGAGACAAGTATCAAAAGGATAGCCAATAAAGATCTCCGAGAACACCGAAAGGCAACTTCCACGGCCAGCAGACCACGTGGCGCGTTCGGAGCTCATCCCCGTGAGATTTGGGGAGGTCCAACGCTAAACTGGCTACGTGGCAGGCTTGGGGGTCACCTCCGCAATTGGAAAGAGGTCCGACTCTGTGGGACACGTGCTGCCCGTGGAGCTAGCCTCTGCGGAAGAAGCAAAGGCATTTTTCATAGGACGCGTGTCAAACTCGGAGCTCATCTCAGAGAGAAGTCCGGGTCTATCGAACACGTGTCGCCACCGGAGCTTATCACCGGAAGGTCCGTCGCAAAACATGTGGCGTGCGCGGAGCTCGTCTCCAAAGAGGAGGGAGGTCTCGCTCGTGACACGCGGCACAACCGGAGCTCGAGAAGAGATACCAGGCTCGGAAGGACACGTGGAGCTTCCGGAGCACATCACCGCGGAGGTAACAAGTCGGGAGCAGTTTTTACGCGTGAAGATACCGGTACGCAACGGGAACCGATCTAAACTCCATGATGTTACCGAAGATATGACGTCAGGATCTAACAAAGATCTGAATAAGACTCTTATTCGGGATCCGATCATATTATGACTCTTCTCTTCCCAATTATAAATAGAACCCAAAACCTCTGGCCGAAACCACGAACTTCTCTTTCAACTCCTGAGCCGACGACTTAGAGCCCTAGCCCTAACTCGCCAAGCAAAACATCGCCGAAGCACAGCCAGGGAGATCGTCGGAGGAGAACCAAGCGGTCTGAGGAGGACCCCGAAGACAAGAAGAACGTGAGGTAGGACTTCAATACCAACTTACGACATCATGTTGTTCATCTCTTTGCGTCTGTTCTTCGATTCCTTTCGAACAGAAGCCTTTTCGTGGGCAGAACACTCGATGATCAGTTTGATCTAAAGACAAGATCATCGCCACGTTCATCTTTGATCTGAACACCTCTGACCATGCAAGCCATGCAAGAACACCAGATCAATCTAATAGAACTAATCGTAGGATAGCATGCATGTGCATCATCGCATCTAGTTTAGGGTTTGTGCATGATATTGATTGCTGTGAATTTGTATGCACGTGAATCCTACATAGCAGGACAAACTCAGGAAGCTGTCTACGATGAGCTGCAGCAACAAGGTTTTGAGAATCAAGAACAACCGGAACCGCAAGAACAAGGCAAGTGCTCCTTGACCATGTTGATCCTATTTTTTGGGTAAAACTATTTTGTTTTGCGAAAAGGTGTGTGTGCTGAGTCAAACATGATGGGAAACCTTTTTATAGGAGTTTACTAGTTTTGATTAAACCACCCTTGTCGCCAGGGAAGTCCATGAGTCGGGTATGGTTTTTGCTTTATGCTTCGCTGAGTCCATGGGATTGGGACGCGAGATAGACGTGTCTAGCTAACTGCACTCGTATTGATAATAAGTAATTTATGAGGTTAATGAACATGGATCGGAGGGAGATCTAGGCAAGCCTAGGTTTGTGTATGAGGTAGCATGAGATGGTGGTTTTACTTGCCGTAGATCTAAGGACCGGTTCATGCATGCACATGCCAGGATAACAGTGCCACCACAAGGACAAATATGGGTGCGGCTTAGCTGAGTAATTAGGTAAGTTGCTAGGGTGTTATGGACTGTGGAAGGCGCGGGGAATGGGAGTAGAGTGAGGACTGCCCTGGGAACTGCATGGCACAAGAGGGGGCCCGTGGATGGGAGAATTGGAGATTCTAGCCTGCCAGTGAAACCTTAGTGAGTCCATACATCTAGTAACCCCTTTGTAAAGGCTATTTTATGATCTCTTGACCATACACCGACGGATGTGTACTGGTATAATGGAGGTTCTCCAGTTGCCGACGGGTGACGAAATCACAAACTTGTGGGTAAAGAGGTGCAAACTCTGCAGAGTTATTAAAACTATCATGATAGCCGAGCTTACGGTCACGAGCACCTGGCTAAACTGCCATGATTAGATGGGATGGTTACTGGAATGGTTATTGGAATGGTTATTGGGAAGGTTCTTGGTTATGATTATTGATTATGGTTTGGTTTGGGACTGTGGAGTACGGGAGATGAGATGGTTGCATGACTGATGGGTCATGACATGAGATTGGTCTCGGTGCGAGACGAGGTTGTTTTATGAGGTGAGATGATAGCGAATACGGGGAGGTATTCGTGAGTATGAATAAAAGATTTGTTAATGTTCGGATGGAACACGGGAAGTGATGAAGGTATGTTGGTAATTTAATACATGTTGGGATTACATTTAAATTTAAGTTGTTGTTTTATCATGGTTTTTACAGAACTGCTTTTCTGCAAATAAACCTTTTATGCCTACCTTGTTTATGAGCTGCATATCATGTGTTTTCCCGCACTTGCTGAGTACATCATTGTACTCAAACTTGCATTATTATTTCTTCATCAACAGCAAGAGAAGACTAGTATGAAGACCGAGTAGAGCATTATGACGTGTGATCTGTTCTCAACCTTGCCTGTGGAGGGAGTAGAGATGGAGCCACTTCTGCTTAGTTTTGCTTCCGCATTAGTTTTTGCTTCCGCATTTAAATAAGGACTTCCGCTGCATAGAATTAAGATTTCCTCTGTGAGCATGAGTCCAAGGCTCATGAGGTATTGTAATAAACTCTGTTATTCGTGGTAATATATAATCTGAATTCAGTTTGTGGAACGTATGTGTATGTGTGATGAACATCCTGGGCACACATATGCATTAGTTCTCAGTTCTGTGGCTTTCCACAGAATTGAGGGCGTCACAGATTGGTATCAGAGCCACGGGTTGACAGTAGGTTACACGCCTAGATAGAAACCTTAGATTGATATTAGAGTCACGGGTTAACAGCAAGTTACACGCCTAAATAGAAGCCACGCTGACCAAAGGAAGCGCCCTAGGGTGAATAGCTTAGATTGGCCTTTAAAACCACCTTGACATAGGAAACCATCCTTCAATAGGAGTTGAGTGGGCCCTTGTGATGATTATTTATGAATATGTGCTTAGTGTGAGTTGTGGGACGTCTCAAAAACGTTGCCCATATCCACACGTAAGAAGAAGGAGGTGTGAGATGCTTCGGCACTTGCTCACATCCTCATAAGGGCTAATATATATAGTCCAACTCACCTTGATGCATATAGTTGAAAGGACCTACCTAACTTTCTAACCTTCTATTCTATTTCGTTCTCTCTCACAGATGGTGAGAGGAAACGCCAGCCGAAGGAACATCCAGGAAGATGACCATGAGGAAGTTCCTGCTAACCCCGGAGCTGGCGAAAACAACCTAGAAAGGTTGATGGCCATGCAAAACCAGCTTATGCAAACCATGATCCAAACTTTGGGTCAGTTGCAGGCCAACCAACACCCCGTTCCGGCACCACCGCCACCACCACCGCTGGCTCATAACTGGTTGGGAGAGTTCATGAGGACTCGACCACCCACCTTTGCTCAAGCAAGCGATCCAATGGAGGCCGATGATTTGTTGAAATCCATGGAGAAGAAGCTTGCCATTGTTCAGTGCAACGACCGAGAGAAGATTCTCTTTGCGTCGCACTAACTGATGGGAGCAGCTGCTGACTGGTGGGATGCCTTGAGCAACGCCCATGCCAACCCGGAGACAATCACTTGGACTGAGTTCAAGGAAAGTTTCCGCTCCCACTACATCCCTGTTGGCGTAATGATGCTCAAGAGGCAGGAGTTTGAAGGTCTCTGCCAAGGGCAGAAAAGTGTGAACGAATATCTCAACAAGTTCATACAACTGTCCCGGTATGCCGCCGAAGATGTCAACTCAGATCAGAGGAAGCAGTACCTGTTCATGAGAGGGTTGAACAATGAGATCCAATTTCAGCTCCTCAACAATGACTACGTAAGCTTCCAGAAGCTAGTTGATAAGGCTATTGTGGTAGAAAACAAGATCCGAGAGATTGAGCGCGAGTGCAAAAGGAAGATCCCATACCAGCCCCAAGGGAGCAACGTACGACCTAGGTACATGCCCGCTGCACCGCAGTATGGATCGACCACTCCTACGTACCGCCCTGGTCAGCCACCACAGCAACGGCTCGTTGCACCGGCACCTCGTGTGCCCATGCCTCCTGCGCCCCGGCCTAACAATGGTGCTCCTGTTCAAAACCCCCGCCCCAACGTACCTGCTGACGTAGGCAACAGGGCATGCTTTGCATGTGGGGAAGTAGGCCACTTCGCTAACCAGTGCCCGAAGAGAGGTCCTGGACAGCAAGGTAACATGCCCAAGCAGAACCAGCGACCAAACGGAGGGGACAACCAAGGGAACCGTGGACCACCGAATTATGTCCGTGGCCACGTTAACCATGTCACTGCTGAGGAAGCACAACAGGCTGAGGACGTCGCAATTGGTATGTTCCTTGCCAACTCCAACCCAGCCACCATTTTATTTGATTCCGGAGCATCACATTCCTTCATATCATCCAAATATGTTGCCAAACATCATCTACCCGTATCCCACTTAGAATGTGCTATGTTAGTTAATTCTCCCAGAGGAGAAATGAGGACTAGTATAGTATGTCCTAAGGTAAGCCTTAAAATAAGGGGGGTAGACTTCCTTGCCAACCTTATTGTCTTGGACTCCCACGGAATTGACATCATACTCGGAATGGACTGGTTAAGCAAGCACAATGGAGTAATCCAATGCGCTGAGAGAAGCGTGCAGTTGACAAATGAACACGGTATCCGTGTCGAGTTTGAGTCAGCCCAGCAAGCAACCGAAGGGGCGGATTTGAACCATGTTGAAGGAGTAGCATTGGACAACATTCCAGTGGTTCAGGAATTTTCGGATGTGTTCCCGGAAGAACTTCCAGGTATGCCACCTAACCGGGACATCGAGTTTGCCATAGATTTGGTACCTGGAACTGCACCCATAGCTAAGAGACCGTATTGGATGCCAGTCAACAAGTTAGTTGAACTCAAGAAGCAAATTCAAGAACAGTTGGAGAAGGGTTTTATCCGGCCAAGCTCGTCACCATGGGGAGCCCCGGTACTCTTCATGGACAAGAAGGACGGAACCCAAAGAATGTGCGTGGACTACAGGTCTCTCAACGAGGTAACAATCAAGAATAAATACCCTCTGCCCCGTATAGAGGACCTGTTCGATCAAATGAAAGGAGCCCAAGTGTTCTCCAAGATTGATCTTCGGTCGGGATATTTCCAGCTGAAGATTAAGCCCTCCGATATACCTAAGACAGCCTTTCGGACACGGTATGGTTCATATGAATATACCGTTATGTCTTTTGGATTGACGAATGCACCCGCATACTTCATGTACCTTATGAACAAGGTTTTCATGGAGTACGTGGACAAGTTCATCGTGGTTTTCATCGACGACATTATGGTGTATTCAAAAAGTAAGGGGGAGCATGAAGAACATCTGAGATTGACCTTGCAGAAGTTGCGCGAGCATCAGTTGTATGCCAAGCTCAACAAGTGTCAATTCTGGCTAAAGGAAATATCTTTCCTAGGCCACATCATCTCCAAGGAAGGGGTATCGGTTGATCCTGGAAAGATGAGAGATGTTCTAAAGTGGGACCAACCAAAGAGCGTGAGGGATATTCGAAGTTTCCTTGGGATGGCAGGATACTATCGTCGCTTCATTAAAGACTTCTCTAAGATAGCAAAACCTATGACGGAGTTGCTAATGAAGGGAAAAGTCTTTCAATGGACACAAGCCTGCCAAGAAAGTTTTGAGGAACTCAATAAAAGGCTAACCACAGCACCAGTTCTGGTATTGCCAGACGTGAGCAAGAGCTTTGACATATATTATGTCGGTATCCGCGATATGGGGTACCCCCGCGCACAGGGGAAAATGCCTAAGGAACTCGCCCTTCTCCGCAGGGAGAGCTCCGAAGGCGCCACGCGTCCAGCGGGGCCGGACCTCCCTCTCCTCAGAGGAGGGCTCCGGGCTCGCCACGTGGCCTGCAGAAGCCGGACCTCCCCCTCCGCGGGAGAGAGGTCCGAAGGAGCCACGTGTCCAGCGGGGCCAGACCTCCCTCTCCTCAGAGGGGAGCTCCGGGCTCGCCATGTGGCCGACAGAAGCCGGACCTCCCCCTCCACGGGGAAAGGTCCGAAGGCTCCACGTCCTGCGAGGCCGGACCCCCCTCTCCTCTGAAGAGGGCTCCGGGCCCGCCACGTGACTAGCAGAACGGCGCTGCCTGCCCCCGAGCGATAGGCAGCGGGCGTAAAGACGCCCCATACCTTGCCCGTACAAGGTATTCAAGGCCCGCGTCTTCCCAAGACGCGGAGACGCGGAGCACGCCACTGTCAGGTGCCGTTGCGCCCAGTCGCATCACAGACTGGCGCGCAGTGTCAGAGCCTGCCAGCCAATAAACGCGGCGACAAGACATCCCATGCCGCCCCCGCCATCATCATCCACTAGGACTAGCGTGCGGCATGGGCAGGGCTGCAAGACGAAGACTCAGAAGCCTTCGCTAGAGACAACTACCGGCATAACTGCAGATACGGTAGATAACAGTCAATCTCCCCGGGACCACCTGTCGGGTCCCGGGCCCCCCTTGTAAGCCACCCGAGTCTTGGAGTATAAAAGGCTCGGGTAGGCAACGTTAGCAAGGGTTCACACTCTAGCCATTCGCACCCTGGGTTCGCACTCTAGCCATTCGCACCCTGGGTTCGCACTTTGCAACTCATACGCGATCCATACACTCTCAAGCTGTAACTCACCCCCGAGCTCAGGCCTCCGGTCCTGAGCAGCAAGCAATACAGCGAGCTCCATAGCTCGCCGTGGACGTAGGGTTTTACGCTCCGGCGGCCTGAACCACGTAAAACTCGCCGTGTCAAGCTCTTACTAACTCGTCCATCTGTGCAAGCTCTCCGCTAGAGACTAGCCCCACCGAAAAAAGAACCTCCGCGGGCTGCCCAGTGCAGGCCCGGGGGAAGTGTCGACTGAACACTTCGACATATTGTGACGCATCCAGACAAGGGCTCGGATGTGTGCTCATGCAGGAAGGACAAGTGGTAGCCTATGCCTCACGACAATTAAAGAAGCATGAGCTTAACTATCCTACACATGATTTGGAGTTAGCAGCAGTGGTGCATGCATTGAAGATTTGGAGACATTATATCCTTGGTCATCGATGTGAGATCTATACGGATCATAAAAGCCTCAAGTACATATTTACACAAATGGACTTGAATCTGAGGCAACGTCGATGGTTAGAACTCATCAAGGATTATGATGTAGGAATCAACTACCACCCCGGGAAGGCCAATGTAGTAGCTGACGCATTGAGCAGAAAGGGAGCATGCCACCAACTCACGGTTCGGGAGCTACCACCCGAACTACGTAAGGAGTTCGAACGGTTACACCTCGGATTCTTGAATAGCATGGAAATGATGGAGATCCACTCCTCATTGGAGCAAGAAATAAGAAAGGGACAAGCAACGGACGAGGGGATCAAGGAAATCAAGGAAAGAATCCGACAAGGAATAGAGAAGGATTTCAAGGAGGATGAAAAGGGTACGCTTTGGCTAGGAAAAAGGATTTGTGTGCCAAACATAAGACACCTTCGCGACATGATATTGAAGGAGGCACATGATTCACCCTATTCCATACATCCAGGGAGCACCAAAATGTACAAGGACTTGAAAACTTGCTATTGGTGGGATGGTATGAAGAGGGATATAGCCGAATACGTTGCCCTATGCGACACATGCCAACGGGTAAAAGCCAAACATCAAAAACCCGCTTGGTTGTTGCAACCTTTGAAAATACCTGAATGGAAATGGGAGGACATCAGTATGGACTTTATTGTCGGATTGCCCCGAACTCAGTCAGGATAAGACTCCATCTGGGTCATTGTGGACCGGTTGACGAAAGCCGCCCATTTTCTTCCGGTGAAGACCAGTTACAACGTTACACAGTTGGCAGAGTTGTACATGGAGCAGATCGTGTGCCGTCATGGATTTCCAAAGAGGATAGTCTCAGATCGAGGTTCTCAGTTTACCTCTAGATTCTGGAGAAAGCTGCAGAAAGCCATGGGTACACGACTGGATTTTAGCTCCGCCTATCACCCACAAACAGATGGACAAACCGAAAGGATGAACCAAATTTTGGAGGACATGCTGAGAGCTTGCGCCCTGAAACGTGGGCGTAGTTGGGATAGGAGTTTACCGTATGCCGAGTTCTCCTATAACAACAGCTATCAAGCTAGCTTGAAGATGTCGCCTTTCGAAGCCTTATATGGCAGACGGTGTAGAACGCCGCTGTTCTGGAACGAGACTGGAGAGAACCAGGTGTTTCGGCTCGAAGTACTACAAGAGGCTGAAAAGCAAGTCCAAACGATACGGGAAAACTTAAAGGCTGCTCAGTCAAGACAGAAAGGCTATGCGGACAATAGGAGTAGGAAGTTGACCTTTGAAGTAGGAGACTTCGTATACCTTAAGGTATCGCCTATCCGAGGCCAACGACGTTTTAACGTCAAAGGCAAACTAGCGCCTCGCTACATCGGACCATTTAAGATTTTGGATAAGCGAGGAGAAGTAGCCTATCAACTAGAGCTCCCAAACCACCTCTCCGACGTACATGACGTGTTTCATGTATCCCAGCTCAAGAAGTGCTTGAGAATACCAGAGGAACAAGTGTCAATGGGAGAACTTGAACTTCAAGAAGACCTGACCTACGCAGAACACCCTGTCCGAATCTTGGACGTAAAGGAAAGGGTCACCCGAAACAAGGTGATTCGATGGTGCAAGGTACACTGGAGCCATCACACTGAGGCTGAAGCCACATGGGAGCGAGAAGAGGATATCAAGGCAGAATTTCCCGATCTATTTTCTACTAACGAATCTCGAGGACGAGATTCAATTTAAGGGGGGTAGATTTGTGACACCCTCGTCTCGGGTGTCAGCATATGTTCATTTTTTATGAAGAAGAAAAACATTTTAAGAAAAGAAGGAACAGAGACAAGTATCAAAAGGATAGCCAATAAAGATCTCCGAGAACACCGAAAGGCAACTTCCACGGCTAGCAGACCACGTGGCGCGTTCGGAGCTCATCCCCGAGAGATTTGGGGAGGTCCGACGCTAAACTGGCTACGTGGCACGCTCGGGGGTCACCTCCGCAATTGGAAAGAGGTCCGACCCTGTGGGACACGTGCTGCCCGCGGAGCTAGCCTCTGCGGAAGAAGCAAAGGCATTTTTCATAGGACGCGTGTCAAACTCGGAGCTCATCTCTGAGAGAAGTCCGGGTCTATCGAACACGTGTCACCACCGGAGCTTATCACCGGAAGGTCCGTCGCAAAACACGTGGCGTGCGCGGAGCTCGTCTCTGAAGAGGAGGGAGGTCTCGCTCGTGACACGCGGCACAACCGAAGCTCGAGAAGAGATACCAGGCTCGGAAGGACACGTGGAGCTTCCGGAGCTCATCACCACGGAGGTAACAAGTCGGGAGCGGTTTTTACGCGTGAAGATACCGGTACGCAACGGGAACCGATCTAAACTCCACGATGTTACCGAAGATAAGACGTCAGGATCTAACAAAGATCTGAATAAGACTCTTATTCGGGATCCGATCAGATTAGGACTCTTCTCTTCACAATTATATATAGAACCCAAAACCTCTGGCCGAAACCACGAACTTCTCTTTCAACTCCTGAGACGACGACTTAGAGCCCTAGCCCTAACTCGCCAAGCAAAACATCGCCGAAGCACAGCAAGGGAGATCATTGGAGGAGAACCAAGCGGTCTGAGGAGGACCCCGAAGACAAGAAGAACGTGAGGTAGGACTTCAATACCACCTTACGACATCATGTTGTTCATCTCTTTGCGTCTGTTCTTCGATTCCTTTCGAACAGAAGCCTTTTCATGGGCAGAACACTCGATGATCAGTTTGATCTAAAGACAAGATCATCGCCACGTTCATCTTTGATCTGAACACCTCTGACCATGCAAGCCATGCAAGAACACCAGATCAATCTAATAGAACTAATCGTAGGATAGCATGCATGTGCATCATCGCATCTAGTTTAGGGTTTGTGCATGATATTGATTGCTGTGAATTTGTATGCACGTGAATCCTACATAGCAGGACAAACTCAGGAAGCTGTCTACGACGAGCTGCAGCAACAAGGTTTTGAGAATCAAGAACAACCGGAACCGCAAGAACAAGGCAAGTGCTCCTTGACCATGTTGATCCTATGTTTTGGGTAAAACTATTTTGTTTTGCGAAAAGGTGTGTGTGCTGAGTCAAACATGATGGAAAACCTTTTTATAGGAGTTTACTAGTTTTGATTAAACCACCCTTGTCGCCAGGGAAGTTCATGAGTCGGGTATGGTTTTTGCTTTATGCTTCGCTGAGTCCATGGGATTGGGACGCGAGATAGATGTGTCTAGCTAACTGCACTCGTATTGATAATAAGTAATTGATGAGGTTAATGAACATGGATCGGAGGGAGATCTAGGCAAGCCTGGGTTTGTGTATGAGGTAGCATGAGATGGTGGTTTTACTTGCCGTAGATCTAAGGACCAGTTCATGCATGCACATGCCAGGATAACAGTGCCACCACAAGGCCAAATATGGGTGCGGCTTAGCTGAGTAATTAGGTAAGTTGCTAGGGTGTTATGGACTGTTGAAGGCGCGGGGAATGGGATTCGAGTGAGGACTGCCCTGGGAACTGCATGGCACAAGAGGGGGCCTGTGGGTGGGAGAATTGGAGATTCTAGCCTGCCGGTGAAACCTTAGTGAGTCCATACATCTAGTGACCCCTTTGTAAAGGCTATTTTGTGATCTCTTGACCATACACCGACGGATGTGTACTGGTATAATGGAGGTTCTGCAGTCGCCGACAGGTGACGAAATCACAAACTTGTGGGTAAAGAGGTGCAAACTCTGCAGAGTTATTAAAACTATCATGATAGCCGAGCTTACGGTCACGAGCACCTGGCTAAACTGCCATGATTAGATGGGATGGTTACTGGAATGGTTATTGGAATGGTTATTGGGAAGGTTCTTGGTTATGGTTATTGATTATGGTTTGGTTTGGGACTGTGGAGTACGGGAGATGAGATGGTTGCATGACTGATGGGTCATGACATGAGACTGGTCTCGGTGCGAGACGAGGTTTTTTTATGAGGTGAGATGATAGCGAATACGAGGAGGTATTCGTGAGTATGAATAAAAGATTTGTTAATGTTCGGATGGAACACGGGAAGTGATGAAGGTATGTTGGTAATTTAATACATGTTGCGATTACATTTAAATTTAAGTTGTTGTTTTATCATGGTTTTTACAGAACTGCTTTTCTGCAAATAAACCTTTTATACCTACCTTGTTTATGAGCTGCATATCATGTGTTTTCCCGCACTTGCTGAGTACATCATTGTACTCAAACTTGCATTATTATTTCTTCATCAACAGCAAGAGAAGACTACTATGAAGACCGAGTAGAGCATTATGACGTGTGATCTGTTCTCAACCTTGCCTGTGGAGGGAGTAGAGATGGAGCCACTTCTGCTTAGTTTTGCTTCCGCATTAGTTTTTGCTTCCGCATTTAAATAAGGACTTCCGCTGCATAGAATTAAGATTTCCTCTGTGAGCATGAGTCCAAGACTCATGAGGTATTGTAATAAACTCTGTTATTCATGGTAATATATAATCTGAATTCATTTTGTGGAACGTATGTGTATGTGTGATGAACATCCTGGGCACACATATGCATTAGTTCTCGGTTCCGTGGCTTTCCACAGAATTGAGGGCGTCACAATGAAGAAGGGTGTCTCTCCGTTGGCCCGGCTCTGGGATGTCTGTAAGTGCATCTAGGATATCCCTTGTGGGTTTTGGCTAACTGATGACAAGCATATGAGATCCTAATGAAATGATTGGAGGACAAACAAAGTGAACTAGCTCGGTGCACACAAAAAGGTGAAAAAATAAAGTGCTGCCCGAAAAGGAAGACTTTAGTGGAATTTAGAAGAGCAAATTAGATGTAAATGTATAGGGTGTGTGTGAGAGACACATCCCAAGACCTCATGACTTTTCGTAAGGGTAAGGGGCTAATAATCAACTAAAATCCACTGGACACCGGACTAGTTCGTCCATGGACCGGACTAGTCCGGTCAGCTTACTGGAATGCAACCGGACAAGTCCGGTTTTAGACCGGACTAGTCCGCTCATGTCTCTGTTGTCCTCTTTAGAGGACTGCGGACTAGTCCATCCACGCGACAGGAATAGTCTGCTGAACTTTCTGGAACCCCACTTCACATAGCACCGGACAAGTCCGGTTTTAGACCGGACTAGTCCGGTTAACCCACTGGAAGTAGACCGGACAAGTCCGATCATATACTGGACTACTCCGGTATTAGGTTTTACAACGACAACCTTTTTGGAAACCATATAAATGGGTGATCCACGGCCTTGCAACTGTAAGACACGACTAATACTGCAGCAAACACAAACCCTAGCACCGCCACCTTGTCCCAAGAGCCCAAAACACATCTCCCCACACATCTAAAGTGCAAAAAGATCAAAATCAATTGAACACTTGGATTCGGGATTGGGAGATCGTCGTTCTTTTCGTTGTGAGCTCTTGGGGTTTGATCTTTCTACACTCATATTCTACATTGTACTATTTTCGAGTGTATTTGATCACGTTCTTATTGTAATTCTCGTGGGAGCCCTCAACTTGTGAGGTAGCCCCACAAACTCAGTGATTGCCCGTGATAGTGGAGTCAAGTCGGCCTTTGTGGTGACTTGAAGAGGGAAAGGGTTAGGAACCTGGCTCTGTGTGAGCTTCCTCAACGAGGACGTAGATCTCTTGGTGAGATCGAACCTCGGTAAAAATTCGTGTCTTTTGTCTCTCATTTACTTTACATTTTGATACATTAGATCACTAGTTTGCTAATCATCATTTGAGTTTATTATAAGTTTGCACGTGCATTCATACAATAAACTTAATTTATAAAAACTGTTGTTCTCATTCCTCTGCTAAAAGATTCAATTTCTGAAACACACTTAATTAACTCACATAATTCAGCACACCGGACTAGTCCGCCCACACAACCAGACTAGTCCGGTCAATCAAGTTTCTGATAACTCTATTAAGTGTGCAGGAATCTTTTAAAGGCCTATTCACCCCCCCTCTAGGCCACACTCAATTGGTATCAGAGCAAGGTTCTCCATCAAAGAGACTCACATCTCGGATAGATCATGGCCTTTGAGAAGAACAACGACATCCCAAAGATGAACATCAATGAGGAGGAGCAAGAAGCTAAAGCCTTCGATGTGCTGAAAGACAGCCCACATGATGATGAAGAAGTGAGGCAGCTAAAAGCACTCCTGAGAAAGAAACTGCTAGCACAAAAGGGAAAAGAAGAAGAGAAGACGACTAGGAGTGATAATCACGACTACTCCCGGTATCCTTACAACTACAACCGTCTCAATTCAAACAATCACTATCTTTCGATTACTATGGGAAGGCCTCCATAGTTTGACGGAAGTGACTATACCATGTGGAAGTACATCATGAAGATGCATCTGATATCTCTAAACCCTAGTCTGTGGCATAGATATTCCGGACACGGATGATGAACTCACTCTAGAACAAGAACAAGAGATTCACAGAAACGCACAAGCCGTCACCGTGATCACATCATCACTAAGCAGAGAGGAATTCACCAAGATCGATGGGTTAGAAAGTGCAAAAGAAATCTGGGATACCCTCAAGACAGCTCACGAAGGAAATAGGTCAGTTCGTGAAGCCAAAATCGAAATGCTTGAAGGAGAGTTGGGGAGATTTGCTATTTAAGAAGGCGAATCACCTCAAGACATGTACAACCGGATGAAAGCACTCATCAACAAAATTCGTGCTTATGGAAGTAAGAAATGGACAGATCACGAAGTGGTCAAAAGAATGATTAGAGCCTTTATGCCAAAAAATGTCAAACTTTGCTCAATGATCATAGAGAGCCCCGGTTTTCACAAAATGACTCCCGATGAATTACTAGGGAAGATCATAAATCATGAAATGATGGAGAAAGAAGCCCAATACTTCAACAAAGATAAAGCCGAACTCAACACATGCTTGGTTGCTAAGACCAACATGGGATGGCTGTGGCATAGACGGCTAGCCCATGTTGGAATGAGAAATCTGCATAAACTTCTAAAAGGTGGTCACATCCGTGGTCTTAAGGATGTGGTTTTTGAAAAAGACAGGTCGTGCAGCGCTTGTCAAGCAGGAAAACAGGTTGGAGCACCACACCCCGCCAAGAATGTGATGACCACCGCTAGACCGCTGGAACTTCTCCACATGGATCTCTTTGGTCCAATTGCGTACATCAGCATCGGTGGTAACAAATACGGTTTAGTAATTATTGATGATTTTTCATGATTTACCTGGGTATTTTTCTTGTATGATAAATCAGAAACTCAGGAAATCCTCAAGAAGTTCTTGAAAAGAGCTCAGAATGAATTCTCATCAACCGTAAAGAATATCAGAAGTGACAATGGGACAGAATTCAAGAACACCTAAGTTGAAGAATATCTCAATGAAGAAGGTATAAAGCATGAATTCTCGGCACCCTACTCTCCTCAACAGAACGGGGTGGCCGAAAGGAAGAACAGAACATTGATCGAAATGGCGAGAACAATGTTGGATGAATACAAGACGTCAGACCGATTTTGGGCAGAAGCGGTGAACACCGCTTGTCATGCCACAAATCGGTTGTACCTTCATCGACTACTGAAGAAAACTCCATATGAGCTTCTCACGGGTAAAAAGCCTAATGTTTCTTATTTCAAAGTTTTTGGTTGCAAATGTTTTATTCTGAACAAGAAACCAAGGGCCTCGAAGTTCGCTTCGAAGTCCGATGAAGGATTCTTGCTCGGATATGAATCGAATGCCTACGCCTATCGTGTCTTCAACAAGGTGTCCGGCCTTGTTGAAGTAGCACGTGACGTAGTGTCCGATGAAACTAACGTCTCACAAGTGGAGCAAGTCGATAAGTTTATGCTAGATAAGGAGGAAGCTCCATGTGAAGCGCTGAAGAAAATGGCACTTGGTGATACCCTACCACGAGAGGAAACACAAGACGAATTTCAACAAGGAAGCAATGATCAAGGGGGAGCTCCTACACAAGATCTGGTTGAGGAAGGTCAAGAAGATCAAGATGATCATGGAAGCAATGATCTAGGGGGAGACATGACACATGAAGACAATGAAGAACAAGCAACTATACAAATTCCACACCCAAGAGTACATCAGTGTGTGCAAAGAGACCATCCTGTCAACAATATCATTGGAGATATTGCTAAGGGAGTAACTACTAGATCTCAAATTGCAAATTTTTGTGAACACTATTCTTTTGTGTCTTTTCTGGAGCCATACAGGGTAGAAGAAGCCTTAAGGGATCCAGACTGGGTGATAGCTATGCAAGAGGAGCTGAACAACTTCAAAAGAAATGAAGTGTGGGAGCTAGTGGAAAGACCAAGGGCGAACATCATTGGAACCAAATGGGTCATTCGGAACAAGCAAGATGAACATGGAGTAGTGACAAGAAATAAAGCGAGGTTGGTGGCCAAAGGTTATTCTCAGGTGGAAGGTTTGGACTTCGATGAAACTTTCGCTCCTGTAGCTAGACTTGAGTCCATTCACATTTTATTGGCATATGCTACTCACCATAATTTTAAGTTGTATCAAATGGACGTCAAGAGTGCCTTCCTCAATGGTCCGATAAAGGAGGAAGTCTATGTGGAGCAGCCACCGGGGTTTGAAGATCAGGAGTATCCCAACCATGTCTATAAACTGTGTAAGGCTCTCTATGGCCTCAAACAGGCTCCTCGAGCCTGGTATTGGTGCCTTAGAGATTTTCTGACTCAAAATGGATTCAAAATTGGTAATGCTGACTATACACTCTTTACTAAACATTTTGATGATCACTTATTCATATGTCAAATTTATGTTGATGACATTATCTTTGGATCCACTAACAAGTCCTTCTGTGAAGAATTTAGCAAAATAATGACAGACAGATTCGAGATGTCAATGATGGGTGAATTGAAGTTCTTCTTGGGATTTCAAGTGAAGCAACTGAGAGAAGGTACATTTATAAGCCAAACTAAATATACACAAGACATTCTCAAGAAATTCAATATGGACAAAGCGAAGCCCATCAAGACACCCATGGCCATCAATGGACATCTCGACCTCAATGAAGACGGTCCAAATGTGGACCAAAAGGTATATCGGTCAATGATTGGCTCCTTACTTTATTTATGTGCATCTAGGCCAGATATTATGCTTAGTGTTTGCATGTGTGCAAGGTTTCAAGCCGCACCTAAAGAGTGTCACTTAATTGCTGTAAAAAGAATCCTAAGGTACCTTGTGCACACACCCAACTTGGGCCTTTGGTATCCCAAAGGATCCAAGTTTAACTTGATAGGGTATTCCGACACCGACTATGCAGGATGCAAAGTCGATAGAAAGAGCACGTCAGGGACTTGTCAATTTCTTGGTAGGTCCCTAGTTTCTTGGTCATCTAAAAAGCAGAACTCCATTGCTCTTTCCACAGCGGAAGCGGAGTATGTTGCAGCCTGTAGTTGTTGTGCGTAACTACTTTGGATGCGACAGACTCTTAGGGACTATGGCTACAATTTAAGTCATATCCCGCTTCTATGCGATAATGAAAGTGCTATAAAATTGCACACAACCATGTAGAGCACTCAAGAACTAAGCACATAGATATCCGTCATCACATTCTTAGAGATCATTCATTAAAAGGTCACATTGCTATTTCACATGTTAGGACTGAAAAACAACTTGCGGATATTATTACCAAACCATTAGATGAGAAAAGGTTTTGTGAACAAAGAAATGAGCTAAACATTCTTGACTCTCGAAATGTGGCTAGAAACATTGCATACCTGGTTGCAACTTAAAATGTTCCTTTGTATTGTTAAAAATGCTCCTCTTCTCCTTTTCTACTCAGAAAACTATTTTAATGAAGAAATCTTGTGGATTATGACCATTGTTTGATTGCTGATTGCCTACTGGTCATAATCACCAAGACTATTTGCAAAATTATTGTCCTTGGATCACTATTAATCATCTATATATGTATCAGGTCTGCTGGAAACGGACTAGTCCGATTTTCAACCGGACTAGTCCGGACAGACGAAACTGGTTAGGTCATTTCAAGGGGCTCGGACTAGTCCATCGCATATATAAGCCCTTGGCCGGCCCAGACCTCTCCCTCACCCGTCATTAGACTTGCTCTCCCTCTCCTCTTCAAACCCTAGCCTAAAATTGATTTTCGGGTTGAATGTTGGATACCTGAAGTCGAAGAGGTATCCTGCTTTCGTGAGATGGTGGAGGCCTTAGAGAGGCACGGTCTGACGGACCTGCTATCCTTTGAGTATGAATGGAACAATGAAGTCATTACCCAGTTTTACTCCACTCTCTACTTTGCTCATGGTGATGGAGACAGTCTTACTTGGATGACTCATGGTTCAAAGTATAGTGTCACTTATGATGAATTTGCTAGGATTCTTCACCTCGAACACACTTTGGATTATGAACTGGTCATCCATAATCTGAAACCCCTGGAGAAGGAAGAGCTTGAGTTTCTCTATGACACAAGGATGCCATATGTTCCTCCCACCATCAAATATTTGAAGCCCTTCTTTGTGGTCCTCAATAGAGTCTTGAGAAAGACTATAGCTCCGAAGGATGGAGATGCGGGAACTATACAAGGGACCTTGAGGACTCTCATGAAGGTCATTAGTAGAAGGAGACCATTCAATGTTTTTGAGTATATCTACAACGACATCGTGAACATCTCAATCACCCCCAATAGGTCCTGTGGATATGCACCGTATATCATGTACATGATTGAGAAAGTGACGGGACTCGAGTTCGTCAAGGATGTCAAGCATGCGGGGTTGAAGCCGCAAAACCCCATCGAGTACACTCTCCCCCCGGCTCCAACTGCCCCATCCTCTCCACCAGTGGAGAGGAGATCAAAGCAAGCTCATGATGTCACTAGATCTTCAGCTGCTCCTCCTGGGTCTCCACCTGCCCAAGAATCATCCAGCGGCATCCTCAAGGTGCTCTCATCCATCTTTGCCTGCTGCCGCAAGATCGAAGACAGGCAGCACAAGGAAAAGCTTGCAAGGAAGAAACATCAACAGTATGTCAATGCCAATATCAAGTCTATCTGTGCAAAGCTTGAGATTGAGCCCGTTGGATCACCGCCCGCCTCCGAGGACTCAGAGGAAGATCCTGCTCCCGTGGATGCCGAAGTTGGTGAAGATGAAGATCAGACTGAGACTGAAGGAGGAGGCAGCGATGAGTGATTCCCCTCAATTTTCCCCTTTTTGGTGCCTTGATGCCAAAGGGGGAGAGATTGAGATTAGATTTGGACTTGAACTATCTAGTATTAGTTATTAAGCTCTTTTGTGATCAAGGACATGTACCTATTTTAAAATATTGTAATGCACTATTTCTTTTCTTATGTGTGATGCACTATGCTCTAATGCCTACTTATATGTTCACTATTGTTTGTCTTTAATTTATCACATTTTGTTTATCACACACCTGTTAGGAACCCCACCATGATGTGTGTGCATATGTGAGAAGCTTTTTGTGAATTCTTTATTATTCTCATATGTGCACACCTTATAAAAATCAACTTTTTATTCTCAATTGTGATATCTCAAATAGTTGTCATCAATCACCAAAAAGGGGGAGATTGTAAGTGCATCTAGGATATCCCTTGTGGGTTTTGGCTAATTGATGACAAGCATATGAGATCCTAATGAAATGATTGCAGGACAAACAAAGTGAACTAGCTCGGTGCACACAAAAAGGTGAAAAATGAAGTGCTGCCCGAAAAGGAAGACTTTAGTGGAATTTAGAAGAACAAATTAGATGTAAATGTATAGGGTGTGTGTGAGCGACATATCCCAAGAGATCATGACTTTTCGTAATGGTAAGGGGCTAATAATCAACTAAAATCCACTGGACACCGGACTAGTCCGTCCATGGACCGGACTAGTCCGGTCAGCTTACTGGAATGCAACCGGACAAGTCCGGCTTTAGACCGGACTAGTCCGCTCATGTCTCTGTTGTCCTCTTTAGAGGACTGCGGACTAGTCCATCCATGCGACAGGACTAGTCCGCTGAACTTTCTGGAACCCCACTTCACATATCACCGGACAAGTCCGGTTTTAGACCGGACTAGTCCAGTTAACCCACTGGAAGTAGACCGGACAAGTCCGATCATATACCAGACTAGTCTGGTATTAGGTTTTACAACGACAACCTTTTTGGAAACCATATAAATGGGTGATCCATGGCCTTCCAACTGTAAGACATGACTAATACTGCAGCAAACACAAACCCTAGAGCCGCCACCTTGTCCCAAGAGCCCAAAACACATCTCCCCACACATCTAAAGTGCAAAAAGATCAAAATCAATTGAACACTTGGATTCGGGATTGGGAGATCGTCGTTCTTTCGTTGTGAGCTCTTGGGGTTTGTACTTTCTACACTCATATTCTGCATTGTACTATTTTTGAGTGTATTTGATCACGTTCTTATTGTAATTCTCGTGGGAGCCCTCAACTTGTGAGGTAGCCCCACAAACTCGGTGATTGACTTTGATAGTGGAGTCAAGTCGGCCTTTGTGGTGACTTGAAGAGGGAAAGGGTTAGGAACCCGGCTCTGTGTGAGCTTCCTCAACGAGGACGTAGATCTCTTGGTGAGATCGAACCTCGGTAAAAATTCGTTTCTTTTGTCTCTCATTTACTTTACATTTTGATACATTAGATCACTAGTTTGTTAATCATCATTTGAGTTTCTTATAAATTTGCATGTGCATTCATACAATAAACTTAATTTATAAAAACTGTTGTTCTCATTCCGCTGCTGAAAGATTCAATTTCTGAAACACACTTAATTAACTCACATAATTTAGCACACCGGACTAGTCCACCCACACAACCGGACTAGTCCGGTCAATCAAGTTTCTGATAACTCTATTAAGTGTGCATGAATCTTTTAAAGGCCTATTCACCCCCACTCTAGGCCACACTCAATGTCTGGTTATCCCATAGTGTGCTCGGAAGCTCATCCACCCAATTGGCACCATGTTTCTTCAGGCTGGCATAGGTGCGGGTCTTGAGGCCCCGAAGAATCTCGGCGCTGGCCCTCTCGACTTGCCCATTGCTCTTTGGGTGAGCAACAGAGGCATAGCACACCTGGATGCCGAGGTCTTCGCAGTAGTCTTGGAAGGCTGCGCTGGTGAACTGGGTCCCGTTGTCGGTGATGATTCTGTTCGGGACCCTGAACCGGCAGACAATCGACTTGATGAACTTTACTGTGGATTGCTTGTTGATGGTGACGACTGGTGTGGCTTCCGGCCACTTGGTGAACTTGTCGATGGCAACATAGAGGTACCGGAATCCCCCGACGGCTCTGGGGAATGGTCCCAGGATGTCCAACCCCCATACGGCAAACGGCCATGAGGGCGGGATCATCTGTACCGCCTGAGCCAGTGTATGGATCTGCTTGGCGTGGAACTGGCACGCCTTGCAGCTCTCGACCAGCTTGACGGCATCCTGGAGTGCTGTCGGCCAGTAGAAGCCATGCCGGAAGGCTTTACCGACAAGCGTGCGTGAGAAAGAGTGACTCCCACATTCGACTCCATGGATCTCAGCGAGCAAGTCGCAGCCTTCCCCCTAGGTTATGCACCGCAATAGGACGTGGTTGGCGCCACGCCGGTAGAGATCCCCTTCTACCAGCGCGTATCTCTTAGCCATGCGCACGATCCGTTCAGCGGATACACATTCATCAGGGACGATGTTGTCTTTCAAGTAGTCCTGGATCTCCGTGATCCATGCATCGGGTCTGACTTGAGCTTCTGGATCTTGAGCGCTGGGTTGCACGGAGTCCCCGGTGACGCTTACGATCCTTGGCGGCGTCCATGTCTGCAGGGCCGCCGGGACCACCAGCTTTGAGGTGCTGGTCCAGCCCCCTTCGCCCGGCTCGGCGGGCCGGGCTGTGGGCCGCAGCAACGTCCTCTCGAAGACTCCTTTGGGCATAGGGGCTCCGGTGGAGGCCTTCGTTGAAAGGTCGTCAGCTGCGGCATTGCCAGCGCGCGGTACGTGGCGCAGGTCCAAGGCGAGGAAGTCTTTCTCCAACATCTGCACGTGGAGCAGATAAGCAGCTAGCTGGGGGTCATTGTAGGAGCATTCGCCCTTAACTTGCTTGATAACCAGCTGGGATTCGCCCTGTGCCAACAACTGGCGAGCGCCCAGAGACACGGCTGTCTGTAGGCCAAAGATGAGTGCTTCATACTCTGCCATGTTGTTGGTTGCCTTGAAATTGAGATGCACCATGTACCCAAACTGCTCCCCCGATGGCGTGAGAAGCAGTACGCCGGTACCGGCCCCCTGCTTTCACGAGGAGCCATCAAAGAAGAGCGTCCAGTGGGGCTCGGTGAAGACCGGAGCTCGGTGCTTTGGTTCACCATCTTCATGGCCCCCTTGGTCAGCCTTCGTTGGTGTCCACTCTGCCACGAAGTCAGCCAGCGCTTGGCTTTTGACTGCATCGCGAGGAAGAAAGTCCAGCTCGAACTCCGCCAGCTCCGCTGCCCATTTAGAGACGTTGCCAGTCGCATGGAGGCTGTGAAGGATCGTCTTCAGCGGATAGGAGGTGACTACCGAGACTCGGTGGGCCTGAAAGTAGTGGCGGAGCTTCCTGGACGCCACGAGCACTGCATACAGCAGCTTGTGGACCTCCAGGTACCTTGTCTTGGCGTCGTGGAGGACTTCGCTGATGTAGTAGACAGGCCTCTGGATGGTTCGGACCCTCCACTGGCTCTGGCCTGCCGGAGGTGAGTGGGTCCAGGGGGGCTTCTGGGAGTTGGAACTCGAAGGCTCCTAAGCCACCTTGGCCCTCCGGGAGGTCCCGCTGGTTCTCCGGGAGCTCCAGGAGGTCCCGCTGGATCTCCGGGAGGTCCCGTTGGGCCCCCGGGGGGTCCAGTTGGACCCCCGGGAGGTTGTCTTGGAGGTCCGGGGGGCCGCCCTGGACCTCCGGGAGGTTGTCTTGGAGGTCCGGGAGGCCGTCTTGGACCTCCGGGGTTTCCTGGCGTCTGTCTCCTGCTACCGGAGCAGGCTGTGAAGACGAGAGGTCCAGCCGCTCTGCGACGAGGACCATACTCACCACTTCAGTTGTCCCCGCGATGTAGAGCAACAGATGCTCTCCAGGCTCAGGGGCTACCATGATAGGTAGGGATGTCAGGAGTCGCTTCAACTCCTGGAAAGCTTCTTATGCTTCGTCAGCCAAGGCAAATGGACCAGATCTGCGCAAGGGCTTAAAGAAGGGGAGCGCCCGCTCTGCTAGTCTCGGTATAAACCGACTCAGCGCGGCTAGGCATCCCCTGAGTTTCTAGACTTCTTTGATGCGGGCAGGAGGCCGCATCAAGTCGATGGCCTTGATCTTCTCTGTGTTGGCCTCAATTCCCCGGTGCGAGACCAGGAATCCTAAGAGTTTCCGAGCGGATACACCGAACACGCATTTGTCGGGGTTCAGCTTGGTGCGCGTGGAGCGCAATTCGTCAAAGACTAAGGCTAGGTTATCTAACAAGGATGAACTCTGCCTTACCTTGACAATGATGTCATCGACATACACCTCAACTAAGTCTCTTATTAACTCTCCAATGGTTTTGTGCATTGCACGTACAAAGGTGGGGAGAGCATTCTTTAGGCCATAAGGCATAGAGACATAACAATACAGGCCATCTACTGTGTCGAAGTGTGTGGTCGACACTTCCCCCGGACCTGCTTTGGGAAGCCCGCGGAGGTTCTTTTTCGGAGGGGCTAGATGCTTGCGGCGAGCTTAAGCGTAGGGACGAGTGAGGGAGAAGCTTGACACGGTGAGTTTTCCGTGGTTCAGGCCGCCGGAGCGTAAAACCCTACGTCCACGGTGAGCAGAGGTGCTCGCTGTATTGCTTGTTGCTAAGAACCGGAGTCCTGAGCTTGAGGATGAGTTACGCCTAGGGTGTGAGTTGCTGGAGTGCAAACCCTTTCTAACGTTGCCACCCGAGTTTTTTATAGCCCAAGGCTCGTGTGGCTTACAAGGGGGGCCCAGGACCCGACAGGTGGTCCCGGGGAGATTGCCTGCCAACTATCTTATCCGCAGTTATGCCAGTAGTTGTCTCTGCCGATGGCTTCTGAGTCTTCATTCTGCCGCCCTGCCCACGCCGCATGCTAGTCGTAGTGGTTGATGACGGCGGGGGCGACAGGGGATGTCTTGTCACTGTGTTTATTGGCTGGCAGGTTCTGACATTGCGCGCCAGTCTGTGATATGACTGGGCGCAACGGCACCTGACAGATGCGTGCTCCGCGTCTTCGTGTCTTGAGAAGGCGCGGGCCTTGAATACCTTGTACGGGCAAGGTATGGTGCGTCTTTACACCTGCTGCCTACCGCGCGGGGGCAGATAGTGCTGTTCTGCTGGACACGTGGCGGGCCCAGAGCTCCCCTCTGAGGAGAGGGAGGTCCGGCCCCGCGGGACACGTGGAGCCTTCGGACCTCTCCCCGCGGAGGGGGGAGGTCCGTCTTTTGTCGGCCACTTGGCCGGCCCGGAACTCTCCTTTGTGGAGGGGGAGGTCCGGTCCCGCGGGACACGTGGCGCCTTCGGAGCTCTCCCCACGGAAGGGGGAGGTCCGGCTGCCGCTGGCCACGTGGCGGGCCCGGAGCTCTCCTCTGAGGAGAGGGAGGTCCGGCCCTGCTGGACACGTGGCGCCTTCGGATCTCTCCCTGCGGAGATGGGTGAGATCCTTAGGCATTTTCACCTATGCGCGGGGGTACCCCATATCGCGGGTACCGACAGTGGCCCCCAAGCCCATCTCGGGGGAGATAGCGAGCCCGAGGTGGGGCCTCTGTCTCTTCTGCTCCACGCACTTTCTCTAAGTCCTGCATTGACCGCTGCCGGAGCACGAGCAGTCGCGGGATCATGGGAGTGTGCGCCCACTTGATGGTTGCTTTTACTGCGGCAGTTCCCAAGGCTTCCACTTCTGCATGTTGCGGCGCTTTCTTCAAGAACCGCCGAAGCGTCATGCCGGCTCGTCTTCTTGGGAGACTGACTCTTTGACCCACCGCTTCAGCTGGACGGCTTGGGTCCACCTGTCATCGGCGCTCGGTCTTGGAGTCGATGTGGTTGCCGCTGCGGCGTATTCGAAGAATTTCGAATCGCTTTGAATCGTACCTGGGAAGTGTGAAAGGAAGCCACAACGTGGGTAGGTTCCCTTTATAAGGCTTCCAGCACTTGCACCTTCCTTGAGTCTCTGCGACCTTGTCTTCTCCCATGGCTTCTAACCCGCCTTCAGAGGAGGATCGCTCTCGATTTCCTCCGCGGCGGCGTCTGCACCAAGTTAGAGATCCAGGGAGCCTGCATGCCTTGCCTCTGAAGGTGGCGCCTCCAAGAGGCTCCGGGTTTATAATCCCGACTGGACTCTTCTTGAGCGACGACCGGCTACGGGTTCCCAGGCGTTGCATCCTTTCTCCTCAGGCGGTGGAGTCTCCAAAGAAACTGCTGACACGTCGAGGAGGCTTCAGGCGGAGGAGTCTCCAAGGAAGTTGCTGAAGCACCAAGGAGGACTCCAGGCGGCAGAGTCTCCAAGGAAACTGCTCAAGCGGCGGAGGGGGCTTCAGAAGCATCCTTGATGACACCGGCCCTTGCGCTGGTTCTGGCCGAGATGATCCCTGCGCTCGGGTCAGAGGAGTCTTCAAGGAAGCTGCGTCCTCTCGCCTCAGGCGGTGGAGTCTCCAAAGAAACTGCTGACACGTCGAGGAGGACTCCAGGAGGCAGAGTCTCCAAGGAAACTGCTGAAGCGACGGAGGGGGCTTCAGAAGCATCCTTGATGACACCGGCCCCTGCGCTGGTGATGGCCGAGGTGATCCCTGCGCTCGGGTCACAGAGCGGGAGAACGCCGCCATGGCTGAAGTTGTGGACGTGGCTGTTCTTGTAGCTTCTAGGTTCTGGACGTGCCAGGGGAACCCTAGGGCTGGTTTCTTTCTTTTTTATCAAGTCTGTAGTCCAGCTCATGGAGCCATGAATACATAGACTCTTATGACCCTTTGTGCCTGTGATGCCCTTGTCTTTTCTTGGTTTCGCCTGGCCGAGCCCTCAGCTCCGCAAGGTACTCAGAGGCCTTCACCAATCTCGAAGCTCTGCACAGACACCTCCCCCGGGTCCTTACTGTATTAAGGGCCCCGGAGGTCTCTGGAGCTCGCCCCATGAGGACGGGGAGGTCCGGATCTGCCGGCCACGTGGCGCGCCCGGAGCTCCCCTCTAAGGAGAGGGCGGTCCGGCTCCGTGGTACACGCGGAGCCTTCTGAGCTCCCCCCGGAGGGGGAGGCCCGGCTTCTGCCGGCCACGAGGCGGGTCCGGGGCCCCTCCTGAGGAGACGGGAGCTCCGGCTCTGATGGACACGTGGGGCCTTCGGAGCTCCCCACAGAGGGGGAGGTCCGGCTTCTGCCGGCCACGTGGCGGGTCCGGAGCCCCTCCTGAGGAGGCGGGAGCTCCGGCCCCGCTGGAAACGTGGGGCTTCCGGGGCCTGCCCCTGCGGATGGGGCGGGGTCCGGATCTCTCGGTTTTGCGCGGTCCGTAGCGGCCTCCTGGTAGGCGTGGCCAACTGTTTGGGTACTCCTAACATTCTCCTGCGGGAAGCCAAGGTCGGAGGGTCCTGCACACAAACAAGGGAAACGTAATTCTCATTGGGGCTCCCCCCTTTCCGATCTCATAGTCTTATTTGGCTTACGATCCCGATCCGGTGCACGGTGCTTGGGAATTTCGGTGCGCGACGCGCCGTGGGCTCGGGGCCCCCTGGCCATCTGCAGGTCTCTCAAGTGCGACCGCCCTAGGCAGGATAGCAAATGCCGACTAGAGGTGAGAATGGGAAAAAGGGGACTGGGTGTATGATGAACATACCCAGGAAGTGCGGTCATAAAAATTAATACATAATTTGAATGAGCATAAGGGAAGAGTAAAGTAGGACAGGTTCTTTCCCTATAAATTTCCATAGGAGGAAAACAGGCTAAACATGGAGGCAACGACCCGTCCCATTAAAAAGGGAAGCAAGACTCTACGCGCTTAGAGTCGGAACCAGGCAAAGCTAAACGTAGTCCTGGACCGTCCCCTGAGACTTAACTGCTCCGAGCGCTTTTCCTGGACTCTATGGGATCTATTAGAAAAAAGAAACTGTCCTACTACTGTTCTAAGGGTAGAACTTACGGAGGTGTTCGATGTTCCAGGTGTTCGGGGGCGGATCCCACTGCTCGGTGGAAAGGCGTACGCACTCGGGGCAGCATATTTTCGTGACTCGGAAGGGACCTTCCCAACTACGGGAGAGTTTGTGGGTCCCTTCGTGGGAAAGTATGCGCCGCAGCACCAGGTCGCCTTCCTACAGCTCCCGGACACGCACAGACCTCTGGTGGTAGCGGCGGAGCGCTTGTCTGTACCGTGCGTTACGGAGTGCTGCATGCAATCGGACCTCATCGACGAGGTCGATGTCTCCACGCCGGAGGTTTTCCTGCGCGGCTTTGTCGTAAGCTCGGATGCGGTGAGACTTCATGGTGATCTCTAGGGGAAGCACAGATTCGGCCCCATACACCATGAAGAAGGATGTCTCTCCGGTGGCCCGGCTCTAGGATGTCCGGCTAGCCAATAGTGTGCTCGGAAGCTCATCCACCCAATTGGCACCATGTTTCTTCAGGCTGGCATAGGTGCGGGTCTTGAGGCCCCGAAAAATCTCGGCGTTGGCCCTCTCGACTTGCCCATTGCTCTTTGGGTGAGCAACAGAGGCATAGCACACCTGGATGCCGAGGTCCTCGCGGTAGTCTTTGAAGGCTGCGCTGGTGAACTGGGTCCCGTTGTCGGTGATGATTCTGTTCAAGACCCTGAACTGGCAGACAATCGACTTGATGAACTTTACCGTGGATTGCTTGTTGATGGTGACGACTGGTGTGGCTTCCAGCCACTTGGTGAACTTGTCGATGGCGACATAGAGGTACCGGAATCCCCCGACGGCTCTGGGGAATGGTCCCAAGATGTCCAACCCCCATACGGCAAACGGCCATGAGGGCGGGATCATCTGTACCGTCTGAGCCGGTGTATGGATCTGCTTGGCGTGGAACTGGCACGCCTTGCAGCTCTCGACCAGCTTGACGGCATCCTGGAGTGCTGTCGGCCAGTAGAAGCCATGCCGGAAGGCTTTACCGACAAGCGTGCGTGAGGAAGAGTGACTCCCACATTCGCCTCCATGGATCTCAGCGAGCAAGTCGCAGCCTTCTGTAAGGGCCTCAGTTTTGACACATGATTGAAGTGTTCATCACCACACACACACACCTCATTTGAGGAAAGATGATGAACACAAATGAAGAGCAAGTAACCACCATCAACATGCTCATTAGAGAACAAACTCACACATTGCAAAAGTGGTATTTTCCACATGTGATATAGGTGGGCTGTACATATGAAAACTCCTACACATTGCTAAGAATGTCCATGCCAAGTTTCACCCAAATTCAAAACCTTTTTGAGGTCATTTTGGGTATAGCTAGAAAGAGGGCAGATTGAAACCATATTCAAATTCAAACTGTTTTTATCCCATGAATTTAAAAGTGGGAGGCATATTCTTACTCAGCACATTTTTGTGAGCTGACACACCAATTTTCACTCCATTTGGAGTTGATCTTGACATGAGCTAAGTGGGACAAATTCAAACTTTATTTGAATTCAAAACTGAACTTGTGCTGAAATTCATTCAAACCAAACCCAATTTGAATTCTACTCAATTCAAATGGCTCATGGGTGAATAATTTGAATTACCAGGGGTACTATGGGGCTCACTGTTTACAACAGGGATTAGGAGTAAATTTCAGAGGTTAAAATTGGAAGTGGGACCCACATGTCAGCCACTACTCCAACTCAAACCAACTGAAAACCCAGCTTGCGCTGGACTGAGCAGCCGCCACTGCGAAGAGGCGACCGGGACACCACCTGCTTGCCGCCCCGACGTGCTGAACCGCCTCACAGCCTCCTTATCTACTCCACCGCCCTGATCAGAGTGATCACCGCCCACTCTGCTGCCTCCTCGCATCAGAACCGCGCCATCGCTGCCGATCATTCGGAGCTGATCAGGGAAGCTTGATCACCGCCTCTCCGTCCCCTCCAGAGCCATGGCAAGGTACTAGAAACCTTCCTCCGTCTTCCCCGCTGCTAGAATTCAGCTGAAACCGATTGATATCGGCTATGCCGAAAGATCACTTCGGTGACCTAAAACCATCGCACCTCGGGCTCCCGTGCACAGCCCAACCAGGGCGTTGTCACGCCCGAGCCAAGGCACCCTTGGATGCGCTGGTGACCGGTGCTGCTCACCCCCAAGCCACAGCCCGAGTGTTTGCTCAACGGCGGCGAATTTCCAGTTTTCCCCTTTCTGTGTGCAGAACGACCTTCGGGTGCGGTTCTATCGAATTCGTACGCTAGAAAGGATTAGAGGGCCTCAATCCGCTCTCACAAAAACTAGATATGGTAACGCACAAGTTGCCTTCACAACCTTTGTCCGGAGGACCTCTGTACGCGGCGTAATTCGAAGTTTACCGACGGCGGAACAAACGGGAGGCATCGGGCGCACGGTGAGGACCTACTTCAGGCCTCCCCCGAGCTGCCTCAAGCTCATGTCGACCTTCCCTGAGGTCCACTGATGCTTCCCGACTGATCGCTCGAGTAGTTGAGGTGCTAGAGAGGTCAGCCGACACGGCCGAAGTCTTTCCTAGGCGGCGGCTCGTCGCCGACCATCCACCGGCCGTTGTCATGACGAGCTGTGACACCCTCGTCTCGGGTGTCAGCATATGTTCATGTTTTATGAAGAAGAAAAACATTTTAAGAAAAGAAGGAACAGAGACAAGTATCAAAAGGATAGCCAATAAAGATCTCCGAGAACACCGAAAGGCAACTTCCACGGCCAGCAGACCACGTGGCGCGTTCGGAGCTCATCCCCGAGAGATTTGGGGAGGTCCGACGCTAAACTGGCTACGTGGCAGGCTCGGGGGTCACCTCTGCAATTGGAAAGAGGTCCGACCCTATGGGACACGTGCTGCCCGCGGAGCTAGCCTCTGCGGAAGAAGCAAAGGCATTTTTCATAGGACGCGTGTCAACCTCGGAGCTCATCTCAGAGAGAAGTCCGGGTCTATCGAACACGTGTCGCCACCAGAGCTTATCACCGGAAGGTCCGTCGCAAAACACGTGGCGTGCACGGAGCTCGTCTCCAAAGAGGAGGGAGGTCTCGCTCGTGACACGCGGCACAACCGGAGCTCGAGAAGAGATACCAGGCTCGGAAGGACACGTGGAGCTTCCGGAGCTCATCACCGCGGAGGTAACAAGTGGGGAGCGGTTTTTACGCGTGAAGATACCGGTACGCAACGGGAACCGATCTAAACTCCACGATGTTACCGAAGATAAGACGTCAGGATCTAACAAAGATCTGAATAAGACTCTTATTCGGGATCCGATCAGATTAGGACTCTTCTCTTCCCAATTATAAATAGAACCCAAAACATCTGGCCGAAACCACGAACTTCTATTTCAACTCCTGAGCCGACGACTTAGAGCCCTAGCCCTAACTCGCCAAGCAAAACATCGCCGAAGCACAGCAAGGGAGATCATCGGAGGAGAACCAAGCGGTCTGAGGAGGACCCCGAAGACAAGAAGAACGTGAGGTAGGACTTCAATACCACCTTACGACATCATGTTGTTCATCTCTTTGCGTCTGTTCTTCGATTCCTTTCGAACAGAAGCCTTTTCGTGGGCAGAACACTCGATGATCATTTTGATCTAAAGACAAGATCATCGCCACGTTCATCTTTGATCTGAACACCTCTGACCATGCAAGCCATGCAAGAACACCAGATCAATCTAATAGAACTAATCGTAGGATAGCATGCATGTGCATCATTGCATCTAGTTTAGGGTTTGTGCATGATATTGATTGCTGTGAATTTGTATGCACGTGAATCCTACATGGCAGGACAAACTCAGCAAGCTGTTTACGACGAGCTGCAGCAACAAGGTTTTGAGAATCAAGAACAACCGGAACCGCAAGAACAAGGCAAGTGCTCCTTGACCATGTTGATCCTATGTTTTGGGGAAAACTATTTTTTTTTTGCGAAAAGGTGTGTGCGCTGAGTCAAACATGATGGGAAACCTTTTTATAGGAGTTTACTAGTTTTGATTAAACCACCCTTGTCGCCAGGGAAGTTCATGAGTCGGGTATGATTTTTGCTTTATGCTTCGCTGAGTCCATGGGATTGGGACACGAGATAGACGTGTCTAACTAACTGCACTCGTATTGATAATAAGTAATTGATGAGGTTAATGAACATGGATCGGAGGGAGATCTAGGCAAGCCTGGGTTTGTGTATGAGGTAGCATGAGATGGTGGTTTTACTTGCCGTAGATCTAAGGACCGGTTCATGCATGCACATGCCAGGATAACAGTGCCACCACAAGGCCAAATATGGGTGTGGCTTAGCTGAGTAATTAGGTAAGTTGCTAGGGTGTTATGGACTGTGGAAGGCGCGGGGAATTGGAGTCGAGTGAGGACTGCCCTGGGAACTGCATGGCACAAGAGGGGGCCCGTGGGTGGGAGAATTGGAGATTCTAGCCTGCCGGTGAAACCTTAGTGAGTCCATACATCTAGTAACCCCTTTGTAAAGGCTATTTTGTGATCTCTTGACCATACACCGACGGATGTGTACTGGTATAATGGAGGTTCTGCAGTCCCCGACGGGTGACGAAATCACAAACTTGTGGGTAAAGAGGTGCAAACTCTGCAGAGTTATTAAAACTATCATGATAGCCGAGCTTACGGTCACGAGCACCTGGCTAAACTGCCATGATTAGATGGGATGGTTACTGGAATGGTTATTGGAATGGTTATTGGGAATGTTCTTGGTTATGGTTATTGATTATGGTTTGGTTTGGGACTGTGGAGTCCGGGAGATGAGATGGTTGCATGACTGATGAATCATGACATGAGATTGGTCTCGGTGCGAGACGAGGTTGTTTTATGAGGTGAGATGATAGCGAATACGAGGAGGTATTCGTGAGTATGAATAAAAGATTTGTTAATGTTCGGATGGAACACGGGAAGTGATGAAGGTATGTTGGTAATTTAATTCATGTTGGGATTACATTTAAACTTAAGTTGTTGTTTTATCATGGTTTTTACAGAACTGCTTTTCTGCAAATAAACCTTTTATGCCTACCTTGTTTATGAGCTGCATATCATGTGTTTTCCCGCACTTGCTGAGTACATCATTGTACTCAAACTTGCATTATTCTTTCTTCATCAACAGCAAGAGAAGACTACTATGAAGACCGAGTAGAGCATTATGACGTGTGATCTGTTCTCAACCTTGCCTGTGGAGGGAGTAGAGATGGAGCCACTTCTGCTTAGTTTTGCTTCCGCATTAGTTTTTGCTTCCGCATTTAAATAAGAACTTCCGCTGCATAGAATTAAGATTTCCGCTGTGAGCATGAGTCCAAGACTCATGAGGTATTGTAATAAACTCTGTTATTCGTGGTAATATATAATCTGAATTCAGTTTGTGGAATGTATGTGTATGTGTGATGAACATCCTGGGCACACATATGCATTAGTTCTCGGTTCCGTGGCTTTCCACAGAATTGAGGGCGTTACAGATTGGTATCAGAGCCACGGGTTGACAGTAGATTACATGCCTAAGATAGAAACTTTAGATTGATATTAGAGCCACAGGTTAACAGCAAGTTACACCCCTAAATAGAAGCCACGCTGACCAAAGGAAGCGCCCTAGGGTGAATAGCCTAGATTGGCCTTTAAAACCACCTTGACATAGGAAACCATCTTTGAATAGGAGTTGAGTGGGCCCTTGTGATGATTATTTGTGAATATGTGCTTAGTGTGAGTTGTGGGATGTCTCAAAAACGTTGCCCATATCCACACGTAAGAAGAAGGAGGTGTGAGATGCTTCGGCACTTGCTCACATCCTCATAAGGGCTAATATATATAGTCCAACTCACCTTGATGCATATAGTTGAAAGGACCTACCTAACTTTCTAACCTTCTATTCTATTTCGTTCTCTCTCACAGATGGTGAGAGGAAACGCCAGCCGAAGGAACATCCAGGAAGATGACCACGAGGAAGTTCCTGCTAACCCCGGAGCTGGCGAAAACAACCTAGAAAGGTTGATGGCCATGCAAAACCAGCTTATGCAAACCATGATCCAAACTTTGGGTCAGTTGCAGGCCAACCAACACCCCATTCAGGCACCACCGCCACCACCACCGCCGGCTCATAACAGGTTGGGAGAGTTCATGAGGACTCGACCACCCACCTTTGCTCAAGCAAGCGATCCAATGGATGCCGATGATTGGTTTAAATCCATGGAGAAGAAGCTTGCCATTGTTCAGTGCAACGACCGAGAGAAGATTCTCTTTGCTTCGCACCAACTGATAGGAGCAGCTGCTGACTTGTGGGATGCCTTGAGCAACGCCCATGCCAACCCGGAGACAATCACTTGGACTCAGTTCAAGGAAAGTTTCCGCTCCCACTACATCCCTGTTGGCGTAATGATGCTCAAGAGGCAGGAGTTTGAAGGTCTCCGCCAAGGGCAGAAAAGTGTGAACGAATATCTCAACAAGTTCATACAACTGTCCCGGTATGCCCCCGAAGATGTCAACTCAGATCAGAGGAAGCAGTACCTGTTCATGAGAGGGTTGAACAATGAGATCCAAGTTCAGCTCCTCAACAATGACTACGTAATCTTCCAGAAGCTAGTTGATAAGGCTATTGTGGTGGAAAACAAGATCCGAGAGATCGAGCGCGAGTGCAAAAGGAAGATCCCATACCAGTCCCAAGGAAGCAACGTACGACCTAGCTACATGCCCCCTGCACCGTAGTATGGATCGACCACTCCTACGTACCGCCCTGGTCAGCCACCACAGCAACGGCCCGTTGCACCGGCACCTCGTGTGCCCATGCCTCCTGCGCCCCGGCCTAACAATGGCGCTCCTGTTCAAAACCCCCGCCCCAACGTACCTGCTGCCGTAGGCAACAGGGCATGCTTTGCATGTGGGGAAGTAGGCCACTTCGCTAACCAGTGCCCGAAGAGAGGCCCTGGACAGCAAGGTAACGTGCCCAAGCAGAACCAGTGACCAAACGGAGGGGACAACCAAGGGAACCGTGGACCACCGAATTATGCCCGTGGCCACGTTAACCATGTCACTGCTGAGGAAGCACAACAGGCTGAGGACGTCGCAATTGGTATGTTCCTTGCCAACTCCAACCCAGCCACCATTTTATTTGATTCCGGAGCATCACATTCCTTCATATCATCCAAATATGTTGCCAAACATCATCTACCCGTATCCCACTTAGAATGTGCTATGTTAGTTAATTCTCACGAAGGAGAAATGAGGACTAGTATAGTATGTCCTAAGGTAAGCCTTAAAATAAGAGGGGTAGACTTCCTTGCCAACCTTATTGTCTTGGACTCCCACGGAATTGACATCATACTCGGAATGGACTGGTTAAGCAAGCACAATGGAGTAATCCAATGCGCTGAGAGAAGCGTGCAGTTGACAAACGAACACGGTATCCGTGTCAAGTTTGAGTCAGCCCAGCAAGCAACCGAACGGGCGGATTTGAACCATGTTGAAGGAGTAGCATTGGATAACATTCCAGTGGTTCAGGAATTTTCGGATGTGTTCCCGGAAGAACTTCCAGGTATGCCACCTGACCGGGACATCGAGTTTGCCATAGATTTGGTACCTGGAACTGCACCCATAGCTAAGAGACCATATAGGATGCCCGTCAACGAGTTAGTTGAACTCAAGAAGCAAATTCAAGAACAGTTGGAGAAGGGTTTTATCCGGCCAAGCTCGTCACCATGGTGAGCCCCGGTACTCTTCATGGACAAGAAGGACGGAACCCAAAGAATGTGCGTGGACTACAGGTCTCTCAACAAGGTAACAATGAAGAATAAATACCCTCTGCCCCGTATAGAGGACCTGTTCGATCAAATGAAAGGAGCTCAAGTGTTCTCCAAGATTGATCTTCGGTCGGGATATTTCCAGCTGAAGATTAAGCCCTCCGATATACCTAAGACAGCCTTTCGTACACGGTATGGTTCATATGAATATACCGTTATGTCTTTTGGATTGACGAATGCACCCGCATACTTCATGTACCTTATGAACAAGGTTTTCATGGAGTACTTGGACAAGTTCGTCGTGGTTTTCATCGATGACATTATGGTGTATTCAAAAAGTAAGGAGGAGCATGAAGAACATCTGAGATTGACCTTGCAGAAGTTGCGCGAGCATCAGTTGTATGCCAAGCTCAACAAGTGTCAATTCTGGCTAAAGGAAATATCTTTCCTAGGCCACATCATCTCCAAGGAAGGGGTATCGGTTGATCCTGGAAAGGTGAGAGATGTTCTAAAGTGGGACCAACCAAAGACCGTGAGGGCCTTGGGATGGCAGGATACTATCGTCGCTTCATTAAAGACTTCTCTAAGATAGCAAAACCTATGACGGAGTTGCTAATGAAGGGAAAAGTCTTTCAATGGACACAAGCCTGCCAAGAAAGTTTTGAGGAACTCAAGAAAAGGCTAACCACAGCACCAGTTCTGGTATTGCCAGACGTAAGCAAGAGCTTTGACATATATTGTGACGCATCCAGACAAGGGCTCGAATGTGTGCTCATGCAGGAAGGACAAGTGGTAGCCTATGCCTCACGACAATTAAAGAAGCATGAGCTTAACTATCCTACACATGATTTGGAGTTAGCAGCAGTGGTGCATGCATTGAAGATTTGGAGACATTATATCCTTGGTCATCGATGTGAGATCTATACGGATCATAAAAGCCTCAAGTACATATTTACACAAATGGACTTGAATCTGAGGCAACGTCGATGGTTAGAACTCATCAAGGATTATGATGTAGGAATCAACTACCACCCCGGGAAGGCCAATGTAGTAGCTGACGCATTGAGCAGAAAGGGAGCATGCCACCAACTCACGGTTCGGGAGCTACCACCCGAACTACGTAAGGAGTTCGAACGGTTACACCTCGGATTCTTGAATAACATGGAAATGATGGAGATCCACTCCTCATTGGAGCAAGAAATAATAAAGGGACAAGCAACGGATGAGGGGATCAAGGAAATCAAGGAAAGAATCCGACAAGGGATAGAGAAGGATTTCAAGGAGGATGAAAAGGGTACGCTTTGACTAGGAAAAAGGATTTGTGTGCCGAACATAAGACACCTTCGCGACATGATATTGAAGGAGGCACATGATTCACCCTATTCCATACATCCAGGGAGCACCAAAATGTACAAGGACTTGAAAACTTGCTATTGGTGGGATGGTATGAAGAGGGATATAGCCGAATACGTTGCCCTATGCGACACATGCCAACGGGTAAAAGCCGAACATCAAAAACCCGCTGAGTTGTTGCAACCTTTGAAAATACCTGAATGGAAATGGGAGGACATCAGTATGGACTTTATTGTCGGATTGCCCCGAACTCAGTCAGGATAAGACTCCATCTGGGTCATTGTGGACCAGTTGACGAAAACCGCCCATTTTCTTCCGGTGAAGACCAGTTACAACGTTACACAGTTGGCAGAGTTGTACATGGAGCAGATCGTGTACCGTCATGGAGTTCCAAAGAGGATAGTCTCAGATCGAGGTTCTCAGTTTACCTCTAGATTCTGGAGAAAGCTGCAAAAAGCCATGGGTACACTACTGGATTTTAGCTCCGTCTATCACCCACAAACAGATGGACAAACCGAAAGGACGAACCAAATTTTGGAGGACATGCTGAGAGCTTGCGCCCTGAAACGTGGGCGTAGTTGGGATAGGAGTTTACCGTATGCCGAGTTCTCCTATAACAACAGCTATCAAGCTAGCTTGAAGATGTCGCCTTTCGAAGCCTTATATGGCAGACGGTGTAGAACGCCGCTGTTCTGGAACGAGACAGGAGAGAACCAGGTGTTTGGGCCCGAAGTACTACAAGAGGCTGAAAAGCAAGTCCAAACGATACGGGAAAACTTAAAGGCTGCTCAGTCACGACAGAAAGGCTATGCGGACAATAGGCGTAGGAAGTTGACCTTTGAAGTAGGTGACTTCGTATACCTTAAGGTATCGCCTATCCGAGGCCAAGGACGTTTTAACGTCAAAGGCAAACTAGCGCCTCGCTACATCGGACCATTTAAGATTTTTGATAAGCGAGGAGAAGTAGCCTATCAACTAGAGCTCCCAAACCACCTCTCCGACGTACATGACGTGTTTCATGTATCCCAGCTCAAGAAGTGCTTGAGAATACCAGAGGAACAAGTGTCAATGGGAGAACTTGAACTTCAAGAAGACATGACCTACGCAGAACACCCTGTCCGAATCTTGGACGTAAAGGAAAGGGTCACCCAAAACAAGGTGATTCGATGGTGCAAGGTACAATGGAGCCATCACACTGAGGCTGAAGCCACATGGGAGCGAGAAGAGGATATCAAGGCAGAATTTCCCCATCTATTTTCTACTAACGAATCTCGAGGACGAGATTCAATTTAAGGGGGGTAGATTTGTGACACCCTCGTCTCGGGTGTCAGCATATGTTCATGTTTTATGAAGAAGAAAAACATTTTAAGAAAAGAAGGAACAGAGACAAGTATCAAAAGGATAGCCAATAAAGATCTCCGAGAACACCGAAAGGCAACTTCCACGGCCAGCAGACCACGTGGCGCATTCGGAGCTCATCCCCGAGAGATTTGGGGAGGTCCGACGCTAAACTGGCTACGTGGCAGGCTCGGGGGTCACCTCTGCAATTGGAAAGAGGTCCGACCCTGTGGGACACGTGCTGCCTGCGGAGCTAGCCTCTGCGGAAGAAGCAAAGGCATTTTTCATAGGACGCGTGTCAAACTCGGAGCTCATCTCAGAGAGAAGTCCTGGTCTATCGAACACGTGTCGCCACCGGAGCTTATCACCGGAAGGTCCATCGCAAAACACGTGGCGTGCGCGGAGCTCGTCTCCGAAGAGGAGAGAGGTCTCGCTCGTGACACGCGGCACAACCGGAGCTCGAGAAGAGATACCAGGCTCGGAAGGACACGTGGAGCTTCCGGAGCTCATCACCGCAGAGGTAACAAGTCGGGAGCGGTTTTTACGCGTGAAGATACCGGTACGCAACGGGAACCGATCTAAACTCCACGATGTTACCGAAGATAAGACGTCAGGATCTAACAAAGATCTGAATAAGACTCTTATTCGGGATCTGATCAGATTAGTACTCTTCTCTTCCCAATTATAAATAGAACCCAAAACCTCTGGCCGAAACCACGAACTTCTCTTTCAACTCCTGAGCCGACGACTTAGAGACCTAGCTCTAACTCGCCAAGCAAAACATCGCCGAAGCACAGCAAGGGAGATCATCGGAGGAGAATCAAGCGGTCTGAGGAGGACCCCGAAGACAAGAAGAACGTGAGGTAGGACTTCAATACCACCTTACGACATCATGTTGTTCATCTCTTTGCGTCTGTTCTTTGATTCCTTTCGAACAGAAGCCTTTTCGTGGGCAGAACACTCGATGATCAGTTTGATCTAAAGACAAGATCATCGCCACATTCATCTTTGATCTGAACACCTCTGACCATGCAAGCCATGCAAGAACACCAGATCAATCTAATAGAACTAATCGTAGGATAGCATGCAGTTGCATCATCGCATCTAGTTTAGGGTTTGTGCATGATATTGATTGCTGTGAATTTGTATGCACGTGAATCCTACATAACAGGACAAACTCAGGAAGCTGTCTACGACGAGCTGCAGCAACAAGGTTTTGAGAATCAAGAACAACCGGAACCGCAAGAACAAGGCAAGTGCTCCTTGACCATGTTGATCCTATGTTTTGGGTAAAACTATTTTGTTTTGCGAAATGGTGTGTGTGCTGAGTCAAACATGATGGGAAACCTTTTTATAGGAGTTTACTAGTTTTGATTAAACCACCCTTGTCGCCAGGGAAGTTCATGAGTCGGGTATGGTTTTTGCTTTATGCTTCGCTGAGTCCATGGGATTGGGACGCGAGATAGACGTGTCTAGCTAACTGCACTCGTATTGATAATAAGTAATTGATGAGGTTAATGAACATGGATCGGAGGGAGATCTAGGCAAGCCTGGGTTTGTGTATGAGGTAGCATGAGATGGTGGTTTTACTTGCCGTAGATCTAAGGACCGGTTCATGCATGCACATGCCAGGATAACAGTGCCACCATAAGGCCAAATATGGGTGCGGCTTAGCTGAGTAATTAGGTAAGTTGCTAGGGTGTTATGGACTGTGGAAGGCGCGGGGAATGGGAGTCGAGTGAGGACTGCCCTGGGAACTGCATGGCACAAGAGGGGGCCCGTGGGTGGGAGAATTGGAGATTCTAGCCTGCCGGTGAAACCTTAGTGAGTCCATACATCTAGTAACCCCTTTGTAAAGGCTATTTTGTGATCTCTTGACCATACACCGACGGATGTGTACTGGTATAATGGAGGTTCTGCAGTCGCCGACGGGTGACGAAATCACAAACTTGTGGGTAAAGAGGTGCAAACTCTGCAGAGTTATTAAAACTATCATGATAGCCGAGCTTACGGTCACGAGCACCTGGCTAAACTGCCATGATTAGATGGGATGGTTACTGGAATGGTTATTGGAATGGTTGTTGGGAAGGTTCTTGATTATGGTTATTGATTATGGTTTGGTTTGGGACTGTGGAGTCCGGGAGAAGAGATGGTTGCATGACTGATGGGTCATGACATGAGATTGGTCTCGGTGCGAGACGAGGTTGTTTTATGAGGTGAGATGATAGCGAATACGAGGAGGTATTCGTGAGTATGAATAAAAGATTTGTTAATGTTCGGATGGAACACGGGAAGTGATGAAGGTATGTTTGTAATTTAATACATGTTGGGATTACATTTAAACTTAAGTTATTGTTTTATCATGGTTTTTACAGAACTGCTTTTCTGCAAATAAACCTTTTATGCCTACCTTGTTTATGAGCTGCATATCATGTGTTTTCCCGGACTTGCTGAGTACATCATTGTACTCAAACTTGCATTATTATTTCTTCATCAACAGCAAGAGAAGACTACTATGAAGACCGAGTAGAGCATTATGACGTGTGATCTGTTCTCAACCTTGCCTGTGGAGGGAGTAGAGATGGAGCCACTTCTGCTTAGTTTTGCTTCCGCATTAGTTTTTGCTTCCGCATTTAAATAAGGACTTCCGCTGCATAGAATTAAGATTTCCGCTGTGAGCATGAGTCCAAGACACATGAGGTATTGTAATAAACTCTGTTATTCATGGTAATATATAATCTGAATTCAGTTTGTGGAACGTATGTGTATGTGTGATGAACATCCTGGGAACACATATGCATTAGTTCTCGGTTCCGTGGCTTTCCGCAGAATTGAGGGTGTCACACGAGCTGACCCCAGAATCCTGTTCCCCGAGTGAAAATAGGCAGGGGCGGCCAAGATCTTGAAGTTTGGAGCTTTACAGAAGCTGCCGGCGAGCTCTCCGGCGAGGTCCCTCGGCGGCGGAGCACGGGCGGCGAGAGGTTGAAGAAGGGGGTGGACCCCAGCTGTCAGAGGGAGATATTTTGAATCGGGATCGGGCTGCGGCTGGGATCGGGTGTGCTGGCGCGCAAAAACCTTATGGGACGCCGTGTGCTGTCGCCTCGGCGCTCAACACGTGTCCCTGCGGGCCCCGGCGGATTTAAACTTTTCTCCCGATTTTCAGATTCCATTCAAACTTCAAATCCTCATAACTTTGGCTAGGAAGCTCCAAATCGAGTGAACCAAATTTTGCTGGATTCATCTCTTTGAGCACTTTCCAGAAAATCAAGTTTCACTTCATGAAAACCCTTATTTCTCCAGAATTAATTCCTCGAAGTTTAAACTGTTAGGAATTTTAACTGGAGAATCCTTTGGAGAAAATCCTGAAATTTTGCTGGGATGTTCACCAAAATATCCCTGAACTACCATAAAAATTTCAGATCCATTTGAGCTCGTTTGATCCACCTAATGGTGTGATTAGTGAAACTGTTCCAGAGAAAATAGAAAATGTTCAGAAACATTTTCAGAATTTTCTCTGAAATTGTTTAGCTCACACCTTTAGTTAGGAACCTTCAAATTAAGTGAGACCAACAACATTAGAACCCTATGAAAATCTAGTTTTTAGAAAGACATAGTTTGTTTCATGAAAATCCTTAGAACACCCTAAAAGCCTTCAATTAAGGTCAAGTGCATAATTAATTGTGGAGGGCTCAAATGAGCTTTGCTGCAACTAGAACTTGACCAAATCTCTGTTTATGTTGTAACCAAGCCCCAGTAAAAGTTTCACAGTCATTGGGTCTGTCTAGTGAGAGTTATAGACTTCACAACTTCAAACTTAATACAAATGCATTTAAATTGATACATGTATTGCTTCTATCGTGTAGTCACTAAGGTCGAGGAGGAACCCGAAGTCCTAGACTTAGTTACTCCGGAGGAGCAGCTAGCCTACGACCAAGAGCAGCAAGGCAAGCTCCGGTTTGCATTAACCTTTTACAAATTTTTATTATTTTTAGCACATACATGAATACTATTGTTCCTTGCATTAGAGTCTTGTTTGGAAACCCAAGTGCATAGCCGAGAAAGCCATGGGTTGGGATTAGGATTGAAAACCTCGTTAGCCACTGCATTGCTAAGAAAGAGTAGGATTCGGTACAAGTTGAGTAGTTGGAACTACTCGCGAGCATAGGCTAGAGGCACTCGACTCGGGTAGTGATAGCACATGAAACACATGGCAAGAAAATGAGACCAAGCGGAGGGTAAGGGCAACAGGACTTTGGGGCCTGTGTGCTGTAGCTCCGCTTGTGTCGATTGAGGACCGAGCCGTGTGTGGGCCTGTTGAACAAGCTAGAACAGTACCGAAGACCTACCGGCTATATGGGAACCGGGAAACTGATGTAACTCGGGTAGCCGGGTGTTGAGGCATAGCTGGTCGTTCAGAGGGTAGGTTTAGAGCTCGAGGTGTAAATCGGCTGGCGGCACTGAGATGCGCGTGCAGAGACCTCTTGCTCTGGACGATTGGACCGGTTCAACATTTGGCTAACGGGTGAAAGGTAGTCGTGTACGGCGTCCGTGATGGTTGTTGTAGGCAACATCGAGTACGGGCGTACGTGACGGGTTGTTCGGGTAACCCTGCAGGTGTAAATCGATTATAATCGCCGTCCCTCGCAGTCAGTGAGTACCACTTGTTCACTGTACCGTGACGTAGAAAGAACAGTCTAGTTACATGTTAAAATGTTGCTGATTGAAAGATGGACTTGATTGCTAATGACTTGCTGTAGTTTAGAGCTAACTAAAGTTCATTTCAACTTTGGGCAAAGTACATGAGAGAAATGCGTTTCTTGTTTGATTGCGGCTCTCTCATGTACCTTAGCGTAAGAGTCTCCACAACCTGCTGCTAAAACTTGAAAGTAAGGTTCTACTAATTAGGCGAGTCCTTGCAAATGATTTTTACCTCATGTAACCCACCACCCCTCATTTAGAAGTTCCATGTTTAGGTGAGACGGGTCAGACATGCTGAGCCTTCGTGCTCACTGCTTGTGTTTGAAGCTTTTGCAGGGTTCTATGACGAAGGGACTCCCGAAGAGGAGACGGAACCCCAGAAGGGGAACCCCGTCGAGTGGGAGTCGTGCACGCCACAGAGTTAGTGTGCGTGTGTGCTAGCAAGGACACGTTCAAGGGCTGAACGTGGACTTGATGCGTAGTCTACGCCCGTGAGTGTAGACTGGAACTATTTTGATGTAAACATGTTCATAAACTTGTTTATGTAATAAAATTTCGCTTCCGCTTTGTACCTTTGACATGTGTTATCCGGTGCTGTGCAACGCAGCACCCCTCAGCATGATCTTGGCTCGTCAAGACCTTTCGGGTTGTGTCAGCATTGGTATCAGAGCTCGCTTGAGTTTTAACGCACTACAAAGGTCATCTTTTTCAAAAATCCAGTGAGGAACGAGTTAGTAGCCCGTATAAGGATGTTATTAGCATGTAGAAAGTGGCATACTAACCTAATTGTCTATGTCGGAAAATCGTGTATCTCGGGACGTTTATGTCTTGGGGGGTACACGTAGGTGCTGTCCACCAGTGCGCACAAGCTGAAGGGTGGAGCCCCACGGGTGGCAGGTAACCCGACTCGCTTTAATATCCTCTACGACTCTTCATGTCGTTTGGGGTATTCGAGCAACGTCTATCCCTGGCATGCGTGGTGCAACTTGGGAGACCCCGTCACGTGGTCTGAAACTTGAACACGTAGCTCAAGGCGTGTTTGGCTTGAGAACATCCGGGCGAGTGATAACGGCCGGGTGTACGAACTGTATGGATTCCGGGCTCAATGTGCAGCCGAGTCTGACGATTGTTTGAGTTTCTGCAGGTATTCTGACCACGAAACGGTAGACATGTAGCATCCGTGTGCGAGTGACGTTTAGTGCCACTGAAATAACGAAGCCGGCTAAGTCCGGTATAGGTTTTTCTTTGTGAGGACGTAGTACCGACATAATCTGGTGACGCATCGACGTCGCGCCCCATTAAATGAAAAACTTCATTTAAAACTTGAAGGTTTTGATCTAAAGTAGTAAAACTTGATGTAACTCCTTCCCTTGAACCAGATATTCAAAGTTAACAAGTTTTCAACTTATAGGTTGTTAAGGACAGAGCACTCTGTTTTCAGCTGAATCAAGGCTGAAGTTGATCAGAGGTTAGAGGTTGAGTTCTTTCGACGTTGGGGTCATATGATACATTTCTGGAAATCTTTGGAAGAGCTTTACAACTTTTCTGTTGAGGTCCAGAGGTGTTTCATCCCTTAACCACTCGAAAAATGCAGTAGAGTTGAAACTGTCCAGAAAACAGGACAGAGTAAATACTCTCTGTAAACTCTCTGTAAATTGATCATAACTTCCTGCATAAAATTCTAAAATTAGAAAATGAGGTAGTTCTGGAAAGCTTATAACACAGGATATAACTTTGTAACAGAAAGTTTTGTCAGATTAGGAACAGAATTAACTGGAATTCTTGGATCAAATCAGTACCTAAAGCAGGGAGGTGCTGTCCAATTTTCTCCAGAAATTCTGTTAACTTTGACATCTCATAACTTTTGAACCAAGAAAGATATTAGGCCAAGCAAATACTTTCTGGAAATCTATTGAAGTTAGCTTTAACTTTGATGTTAAGCCCCAGAACTGGTTTTGCCTTTAGCATGGCCTAAATCAGGTTGATATGGAAACTGGTCAGGGCTGTCATGTTGAACAGCAGATCAGCAGTCAAATTTGTTTAAAAATTTGAACTATGTTTCCAAGCTTTATGGGTTCAATGACATGTATTATGTTATAACTCAGAGGTTTACTGTTTAAATAAATATTTGACATTTCTCAAATATATTTTTACAGATGACAGCAGATAAGAAATTGGAGAACGGGTGGGTGGTGTCCCACTGTTCTCACCGTAGCGGCTACCCGGAAGCATTGTGGCAAATGCTCCAATATTTCGGGTACAACCAGATGCTGCAGTACTTCGCCAAGGAAGAAGGCGAAGAGGGGAACAAGGCGTGGACGATCCATGTCGAAGTCCCTGCAGGACCTACGCCACCCGGTTGGGTGCCGTTCACCATCACGGTAAGAGGAAGACAACCAGAAGGGATGTGGCAAGTGGCAGCCCGTGACACCATGTCACGTTTCTGCCAACTACACGTGCAGGCTATGGAGGGCACTCCATACGCGCTCGTTCCGGTGGAGGGACGGGCTCAGCATATGTGGGAAGAGAGGTACCTGGAGGCAACGGACCTGAGTTGCCCAAGGAACGACCCCGCGGAGGCAAACCTTAGCCTCCAGATGAGGGCGGGAAACGCGGTGATGGACAGCCAAGCTGTTCATACGGAGCATCTCGCCACAAAGCTCAAGGAGAGCACGAGCCGTGGAGACCATTTCGAGAGTGCTCACAGCACACTCCGCAATGTGCTCCTTCCGACGATCAAGCGACTGAATGAACAGCACAATCAGTTGCATCGTCTGAAGAAGGTGAAGAAGAAGAGCCGTGTTGACATCGCGGCTTTGCAAGAACTGGTACAGAATCTGACCCAGCAGAATGAGGACCTTGCTCAAGAGCGAGACGACGCTATTGAGGAAGGGCAAGGCTGGGAAGAAGATTACAACCAAGCCATGGACGAGGTGCATGCATTGCAGGACCTCGTACCTCCGGTATTGGGCATACCGGTGGTCTTGGGCCTTCAAACAATGGGAGAACCCGGGATGGGAGAAGAGGTGGTAGATCCGGAGCCACCAGCAGAGGTACCGGAGGAGGACGACCCGCAGGAGGTCGAGTTCTACTCCAAGTAGGGGGTTACAGTTGCCATGTAGGGCAGATAGGGTAGTGTAGCCCAAATTTTGTAATCGGTGACATGTCGTGTAGACAGTAGCGTATGTATAGGTAGTGACGACATGAGCACGACTTCTCGGAGACCCGAGAATAATGTATCTTGTATAAAGTTTATGCTTTATCAATATATGTGAATGTTGTGCAAAGTATTCATGTGTCACCTCAATACCTACTGTTACATATGGAATTTTAAGTGAGACATGTGCTAATCGCTGCTGTTTTGAATTTCAGAATGACGCGTACTCGTGCCAACTCGGACGTTGGGGGTACTAGTCAAGGGGGAGAGACCCCCCAACAGCCTCCGGAGGACTCCTCGGGACAGCAGCAGCAACAACAGCAACAGCAAACACCGCCACCGCCACTGCCAACGGTTACATTGGCCGACATCGTCGCGGCAATGGCGGGTTCACATCAGCAGCACACGGAGTTGCTGCAAACGCTTATCGCCAATACGTCTCGCCCAGAGAGACGTCAAGACCGTGAGGAGCGTCAACAGAGCTCCTACACCGACTTCCTGGCGACTCATCCCCCTGTATTCTCAAGGGCAGATGAACCTCTTGACGCGGACAACTGGCTCCGCGCGATAGAGATGAAGTTCGGGCTGCTCCAGATAAGCGAGCAGCGCAAGACTCAGTTCGCGGTCCAGCAGCTCCAAGGATCCGCGAGCGCGTGGTGGGCCAACTTCTGTGCTTCACAGCCCACCGACCGAGTGATGACCTGGACGGAGTTTCGGATGGCCTTCAGGGCCTATCATATACCGCCAGGTCTGATGAAAAGAAAGACGCAGGAGTTTTTACACCTGTAACAATGGAGCCGGAACGCGCTGGAATACTCCAGGGCGTTCAACGATCTCGTGCTCTACGTGTCGTATCACGCAGATACCGACGAGAAGCGGCGGGACCACTTTTACCAGGGGCTTAACCCGCTCCTGAAGGACAAGTTGGCGATGTTCAATCGCGGCAGCCTCAACGACATCATTGATGCTGCGATTGTTCAAGAGGACTCCGGCAAGGAGTTAGCGGCGGCGGAGAGAAAGCGAAGCGCACCGCAGAGCAGCGGAGAAGGCGGCGGTCCTTCTCAGAAGTTTCGGATGGTGAATCGCCCACCATCAGGTCCACGCTGGCAGACACCACAGCGGTCGATGCCGTTCCGCAGTCGGCCGTACTCTTCACCGGCATTCAGGCCGGCACTGCCAGCACCACCTCCGCAACAACAGCAGCAGCGGGCGATGCCGCGTGCGTATGCACCTCAGCAGCGCATGCCAGGCTTTCGTCCCCCGAGCACTACACCAGCAGCGGCCACATGTTACAAGTGTGGTTGTCCAGGACACTTCGCGAGCAGTTGCCCGGAGAGGCAAGGCGGCGGAGTGGCACCACAGTTTCCGGGGAGGAATCAACCCCGGAAACCTACTAATGCGCGGCAGGCAAACCCTAGGCCTGGCACCGTCCACCAGCTTGCCATTGAGGACATGCTGGAGGGCGAGCCAATCCTTGCGAGTATGTTCCAACTCCACCAGCATCCCGCTATAGTACTATTTGATTCAGGCGCCACGCATAGCTTCATTAGCCAAGCTTTCATTGATAAACATAGCTTGCAAATACTACCCACCGATAGTCCTTATGTGATCTGTTCACCAGGTGGGAAAATTTCAGCAAGCATGATGGTCCCAAAAGCGCCATTGTGCTTAGAGGGTAGAGTTTACCCTACGTCTCTCATAATCTTAGAGGGACAGAAGGTCGATGTCATCTTAGGGATGTCGTGGTTAACCCGCCATGGCGCTGTTTTAGACACCGTCCTTCGAGTTGTGCACTTGAACTCAGAAGTGCACGAGTCTCACTCATTATTTCTGGATAGTCCAGAAATAAAACTTCCAAGTGTCTATCAAGCCACAACCATCAGATTGGAAGATATTCCAGTGGTCCGAGAGTTCCCTGATGTATTCCCGGATGATTTGCCGGGGATGCCACCCGATAGAGAGGTGGAGTTCAAGATTGAACTTGCACCGGGAACCATGCCAATATCCCGAAGGCCGTACAAGATGGCGCCCAAGGAGTTGGCTGAACTGAAGACTCAGCTCACGGACCTTCTGGAGAAGGGTTTTATTAGTCCGAGCTCCTCGCCATGGGGCTGTTCGGCATTATTTTTCAAGAAGAAGGATGAGACGTTACGGCTTTGCATGGACTATCGTCCATTAAATGCCGTAACCATCAAGAACAAGTACCCGTTGCCACGGATCGACATGTTGTTTGATCAGTTGGTCGAAGCAAAGATCTTTTCCAAGATGGATTTAAGATCCGGGTACCATCAGATTGAGATAAGGGCTGAGGACATTCCAAATACAGCTTTCTCGACGAGGTACGGACTCTATGAGTACCTGGTCATGTCCTTCGGCCTCACCAATGCTCCAGCTCACTTCATGTACTTGATGAACTCGGTATTCATGCCGGAGCTGGACAAGTTTGTCGTGGTCTTCATCGACGACATCCTGGTGTATTCCAAGTTGGAGGAAGATCACAAGAAACATCTGCGTATAGTGTTGCAACGGCTGCGGGACCACAAGTTATACGCGAAATTCAGCAAATGCGAGTTTTGGATATCGCAAGTGCCTTTTCTCGGGCATATCATCTCAGCGGAGGGTATCGCTGTAGACCCGAGCAAGATCACTCAAGTGCTGAATTGGAAATTGTAAAAGCCCAAGAAAAGGGACTTGCAAAAACTTTCCTTCAACTCACAACACCACAGTTTTTATTGTGGATATCTTAGGAAATATTGTGAAGAGCAAGTAACCTCCATCAAAAGAGTGATTAGAGGGCAAAGCCTTCATTTTCACAAAGTGGGATTTGGACACATGAACATGAGAGGTTGAGCTCACCCCTAGAACTTGAAAAGTCTTGGGAGGGTTCAAACCAAGTTTCATGCAAACCCAACACTTTTTGAGGCACTTTTTGGGTTATTTGAAAAAGAGGCCAATTTGAATGTAAATTCAAATTGCAGCAACTTTCATCACCCAAATTCAAAAGTTAGCTTCATATTTAAACTCAGCACATTTTTCTGAGTAAACCCACCAATTTTCATCCTCATTGGAGTTCATCTTGTCAAGAGCTAAATTTGCAAGAATTCAAAACTGAATTTGAATTTCAGTTCAAATGTGAGGCAAATTTAGCCAAACAAATTTCAAAATTTGGAACTCAAATTCAAACCAATACTTGGGGGCTAAGTCTCTCATTAAATGGAGAGTAGCTGAGATATTTACAGAAGAATTTGGAAAAGGAGGATTAGGGGGAGAGTGGGCCCACAAGTCAGTGGGAGAACTGTGCCCCAAACCGAGCGTGTCCTGTTTTCTCCCCGATGCCGGTCGAACACCTCGCGCTAGCTCCAGCTCCCGCGTCCGAGAGGGAGGGACACCGCACGAGCCAGCGCGCCGGGGGAAGACCGACTGCAGCGGTGATGCCACGCGCGGCCACGTGAAGATCGGCACTGTTTTCCCTTGCCTCGCGCTGAACTGACCGACTGCCGCCGATCGACTTCCCGTGAGAATTCGGCCGAGCTCTCGCGTGCAACACCTTTCCTAGCCACAAAAACCACACCAGCTACTCGTCCTCTACCTTCTCGGCACGAGAACGGTCGAGTTCGGTCCTTCCCCAACCCTAGCTCCACGTTTCCGAGCAACACCCAAGAAACCGCCACCACTCGGCTCACGGTGACAGCCCAACAGAGGGCCATTCACGGTTGAGCAAGAACGCTCTCGGACATGTCAGGGACAGGTGGTGCTCGTATCCGAAGCTCAGGCCGTGACCTGGACCACAGAGCTAGAATTTGAAGAAAGTTCCCCGGCGGGCATGCACGGACCTTCCGGCACGGTAACGTCAAATTCACTCGCCACCTTTGTTCTTAGGTCATGAAAAATGGCACACAGGACCATCACTCATCAACGGCCGTTAGCCCTTCATGGCCCTGGCTTGAAACCGCATGTAAGCCGGGTATTTCAAGGTTTTATTACGGTAATTGAGGCACGGAGGCTCGGGCTCACGATGAGACCTAGGGTAGAGCCCTCTCCGGGCGGTTTCACCACAATGAAGAGCTTCCCTATCACCCACTGGTGCTATAGCGCCAATCCACCGAGGTTTTGGCGGGCTAAACTGTCCGGGCGACGTGACCGAAGGGTTGCCCAGCCGCGGCACCGTCGCTGGCTAGGGTAGAGCCACCGCTGGTCGGGGGAGAAGGTGTCAGAATGTTCAGCAGGTGGAACTATGCCCTGGCGGCGAGGGGGAGGTCGAGAGTCGGCCGGGCGGCAATTATTAGCATGTCTCCGGCGAGCCCGGCGGCGCGCGGGCGCGGGAACGCGGCGAAGAAGACGACCCGCGGGGCCCACGTGTCAGCGTCGAGGAGTTTAAAACCCAGATCTACTGCGGCCCCGGGATCAAGTGTGACTGCACGGGAAGGGGTCTGTAACCCCGTGTGGCTCAGCTCCAGCGGTGACACGTGTGGGCCGGGCCCACGGTCAGAGTTTAAATTTTTCCCCGGTTTATTTAGGATTTCAGATTTAGTTCAAACTTTAGAACCCCATAACTTTTGCTAGGAGGCTCCAAATTTAGTGATTCAAATTGGGTTGGATTCATCTTGCATAGCTCTATCCAAATATGCAACTCAATTTGTATGAAACCTATTATTTCATTCTGGAAAATTCTTTAAAGCTTTTCAGCAAATGAATTTTAGAGGGAGTTTGGTTCATCCAAAAATCCCCAAATTTTGCCAGAATGTTCTTTAGGACATTAGTGAACCCCTGTAAAAGTGTCAGACCATTTGGAGTTGATTTGGTCAGAGCAATTTAAATTTGAAGGTGCTGTGTTCATTTGAATACAGAAACATTTTCAGAGAATTTCCAAAACTTGGAAATTCAGTTCTGGGCAAATCTTAGCTCCAAAAATGCTAGGAAAATTCATGCAAACTCTATGAGCTATAATTGAAATTGTAGTTCACTAAGTTGGGCATGAACAGGGGTATTACCTAAGAATTAATTCTTCCTTGCTTATTTACTAAGAAAATTATTCTGAGCAAACAACTCCAGGAAAAGTGCTAGTGTTTGGTCCAGAGAGTTTTCTTGTGATAAGGAACTCAAACAAAAATTCTCAGCTCCATTGGAGCTATGGATCACCCCTGTCCTGTTTAACCACTTGAGGGATTAATATGGAAAAGGGGAAACCACTTAGCACTTAACCATGTGATTAAGTCGAAGCCAAACCACCAACACCAGTTCATCTTTAAATTCTTAAACAGAGTTCCAGTTGTTAGAACTGGTTATTAGAACTAATAACAGTAACCTTACAACAAACTTGTATGCACTTTGCATTTAAATTTACATGTAGTCTTTCGATAACGTGTAGTCGCTGAAGGCGAGGAAGCTCCGGAGGTGCTGGACTTCCTACTTCCGGAAGAGGAACAAACCCCTGACCAGCAGCAACAAGTCAAGCCCCGGTTTGCATTAACCTTTTTATAAGTTTTACTTTGTTTACATGTGTCATATTAAGTATGTTTGTGCATTAGGTATAGGATGGATGGAACCCCACATGCATAACCAGAATTTTTCCCTAAGAGTGAGGGTAGTGTCTAAGACCTCGAGTAGACAGGCTATTCTTAATGAGTCATAGGACTTCGGTACAAGTCGAGTAGTTGGAATCTACTCGCGAGATAGGCTTGGGACACACGAGTTCGGTTGAGTGACGTGAGATCACTTTAGTAATGGAAAATGAGACTAGGCAGGGGCTAGGGCGCAGCAAGAGGGAGTCTTGTGTGCGCAGCCCTGTCCGTGTCGATTGAGGACCGATCCGTGTGCGGCCCATGCTGATCAAGTTTGAACGTACTGAAGGCATATCGGATATATGGGCCCCGATAAACCGATGTAGCCTTAACCTCCGGGCGTCGAGGCATAGCACACCGATTTATAGGTGTAGGTTGAGGGCAGCAAGGTGTAAATCTGCCAACGGGCATAGAGAGATGCTCCGTGTGGGGAACCTCCTGCTCGTTTCGGTGCGACTGGTTCGACGTTTGGGCTGTTGGGTGAAAGGTTGTCCCGTACGACATCGAGTGAGCGTGCTGTGCAGCTCCACGGGTGGGCGTACGTGACGTGCTCTTTGGGTTTCCCTGCAGGTGTATATCGAGTCGATTCGCCGTCCCTCGCGGTGAAGAGTACAACTTGGTCACTGAGTCGTGACGTAGAATAATGTATGAAATATGTTGATTCAGTATTGCTGTTATGATATAATTGTATTGCTACATGTGTGCCACTAAATATTGCTCACTAAATTTCAGCTTCATGAACCGTTAACTTGTTGCTAAAAGATGAACTAAGGATGAACTTGTTGGCGTGTCCATTTGCTGCAACTTTGCTATCCTATGTCATGGTAGGCCTCATGTAGAGTTTCATGCTTAGGTGAGTCGGTTAAGCCTTGCTGAGCCTTTGTGCTCACGGTTGCTGCTTAAGTGTTTTTCAGGTGAGGAGCCACCCACGGACTCGGAGTACGAGTCCACCGTCGAGGGTTACCCTCCGTCGGGGACCGCGGCTGAGTGGGAGCCGTACACGCCGCGCTGAGCTGAGACGTGCAGCTAGTGTGGGTTGCCCTAGGGCTGGGCAACCGACTTTTGCTAGATAGGCGGGCGTGAGTTGTACAAAAGGAACTTCCGCTGTGTAATAAAGACCCTAGTTTGTAACTGAGAAGACCACGTGAAGATCGGCACTGTTTTCCCTTGCCTCGCGCTGAACCGACCGACTGCCGCCGATCGACTTCCCGTGAGAATTCGGCCGAGCTCTCGCGTGCAACACCTTTCCTAGCCACAAAAACCACACCAGCTACTCGTCCTCTACCTTCTCGGCACGAGAACGGTCGAGTTCGGTCCTTCCCCAACCCTAGCTCCACGTTTCCGAGCAACACCCAAGAAACCGCCACCACTCGGCTCACGGTGACAGCCCAACAGAGGGCCATTCACGGTTGAGCAAGAACGCTCTCGGACATGTCAGGGACAGGTGGTGCTCGTATCCGAAGCTCAGGCCGTGACCTGGACCACAGAGCTAGAATTTGAAGAAAGTTCCCCGGCGGGCATGCACGGACCTTCCGGCACGGTAACGTCAAATTCACTCGCCACCTTTGTTCTTAGGTCATGAAAAATGGCACACAGGACCATCACTCATCAACGGCCGTTAGCCCTTCATGGCCCTGGCTTGAAACCGCATGTAAGCCGGGTATTTCAAGGTTTTATTACGGTAATTGAGGCACGGAGGCTCGGGCTCACGATGAGACCTAGGGTAGAGCCCTCTCCGGGCGGTTTCACCACAATGAAGAGCTTCCCTATCACCCACTGGTGCTATAGCGCCAATCCACCGAGGTTTTGGCGGGCTAAACTGTCCGGGCGACGTGACCGAAGGGTTGCCCAGCCGCGGCACCGTCGCTGGCTAGGGTAGAGCCACCGCTGGTCGGGGGAGAAGGTGTCAGAATGTTCAGCAGGTGGAACTATGCCCTGGCGGCGAGGGGGAGGTCGAGAGTCGGCCGGGCGGCAATTATTAGCATGTCTCCGGCGAGCCCGGCGGCGCGCGGGCGCGGGAACGCGGCGAAGAAGACGACCCGCGGGGCCCACGTGTCAGCGTCGAGGAGTTTAAAACCCAGATCTACTGCGGCCCCGGGATCAAGTGTGACTGCACGGGAAGGGGTCTGTAACCCCGTGTGGCTCAGCTCCAGCGGTGACACGTGTGGGCCGGGCCCACGGTCAGAGTTTAAATTTTTCCCCGGTTTATTTAGGATTTCAGATTTAGTTCAAACTTTAGAACCCCATAACTTTTGCTAGGAGGCTCCAAATTTAGTGATTCAAATTGGGTTGGATTCATCTTGCATAGCTCTATCCAAATATGCAACTCAATTTGTATGAAACCTATTATTTCATTCTGGAAAATTCTTTAAAGCTTTTCAGCAAATGAATTTTAGAGGGAGTTTGGTTCATCCAAAAATCCCCAAATTTTGCCAGAATGTTCTTTAGGACATTAGTGAACCCCTGTAAAAGTGTCAGACCATTTGGAGTTGATTTGGTCAGAGCAATTTAAATTTGAAGGTGCTGTGTTCATTTGAATACAGAAACATTTTCAGAGAATTTCCAAAACTTGGAAATTCAGTTCTGGGCAAATCTTAGCTCCAAAAATGCTAGGAAAATTCATGCAAACTCTATGAGCTATAATTGAAATTGTAGTTCACTAAGTTGGGCATGAACAGGGGTATTACCTAAGAATTAATTCTTCCTTGCTTATTTACTAAGAAAATTATTCTGAGCAAACAACTCCAGGAAAAGTGCTAGTGTTTGGTCCAGAGAGTTTTCTTGTGATAAGGAACTCAAACAAAAATTCTCAGCTCCATTGGAGCTATGGATCACCCCTGTCCTGTTTAACCACTTGAGGGATTAATATGGAAAAGGGGAAACCACTTAGCACTTAACCATGTGATTAAGTCGAAGCCAAACCACCAACACCAGTTCATCTTTAAATTCTTAAACAGAGTTCCAGTTGTTAGAACTGGTTATTAGAACTAATAACAGTAACCTTACAACAAACTTGTATGCACTTTGCATTTAAATTTACATGTAGTCTTTCGATAACGTGTAGTCGCTGAAGGCGAGGAAGCTCCGGAGGTGCTGGACTTCCTACTTCCGGAAGAGGAACAAACCCCTGACCAGCAGCAACAAGTCAAGCCCCGGTTTGCATTAACCTTTTTATAAGTTTTACTTTGTTTACATGTGTCATATTAAGTATGTTTGTGCATTAGGTATAGGATGGATGGAACCCCACATGCATAACCAGAATTTTTCCCTAAGAGTGAGGGTAGTGTCTAAGACCTCGAGTAGACAGGCTATTCTTAATGAGTCATAGGACTTCGGTACAAGTCGAGTAGTTGGAATCTACTCGCGAGATAGGCTTGGGACACACGAGTTCGGTTGAGTGACGTGAGATCACTTTAGTAATGGAAAATGAGACTAGGCAGGGGCTAGGGCGCAGCAAGAGGGAGTCTTGTGTGCGCAGCCCTGTCCGTGTCGATTGAGGACCGATCCGTGTGCGGCCCATGCTGATCAAGTTTGAACGTACTGAAGGCATATCGGATATATGGGCCCCGATAAACCGATGTAGCCTTAACCTCCGGGCGTCGAGGCATAGCACACCGATTTATAGGTGTAGGTTGAGGGCAGCAAGGTGTAAATCTGCCAACGGGCATAGAGAGATGCTCCGTGTGGGGAACCTCCTGCTCGTTTCGGTGCGACTGGTTCGATGTTTGGGCTGTTGGGTGAAAGGTTGTCCCGTACGACATCGAGTGAGCGTGCTGTGCAGCTCCACGGGTGGGCGTACGTGACGTGCTCTTTGGGTTTCCCTGCAGGTGTATATCGAGTCGATTCGCCGTCCCTCGCGGTGAAGAGTACAACTTGGTCACTGAGTCGTGACGTAGAATAATGTATGAAATATGTTGATTCAGTATTGCTGTTATGATATAATTGTATTGCTACATGTGTGCCACTAAATATTGCTCACTAAATTTCAGCTTCATGAACCGTTAACTTGTTGCTAAAAGATGAACTAAGGATGAACTTGTTGGCGTGTCCATTTGCTGCAACTTTGCTATCCTATGTCATGGTAGGCCTCATGTAGAGTTTCATGCTTAGGTGAGTCGGTTAAGCCTTGCTGAGCCTTTGTGCTCACGGTTGCTGCTTAAGTGTTTTTCAGGTGAGGAGCCACCCACGGACTCGGAGTACGAGTCCACCGTCGAGGGTTACCCTCCGTCGGGGACCGCGGCTGAGTGGGAGCCGTACACGCCGTGCTGAGCTGAGACGTGCAGCTAGTGTGGGTTGCCCTAGGGCTGGGCAACCGACTTTTGCTAGATAGGCGGGCGTGAGTTGTACAAAAGGAACTTCCGCTGTGTAATAAAGACCCTAGTTTGTAACTGAGAAGTGTACTACTTTGTACATTCAGTTTGTTTTTCCCATGTAATATAATATGTTCTTATGACGTGTGCTGTCGGGTGTCGCACCGCGCGGCACCACCCTCTGCGATCCTGGATGAGCGGATCTCGGTCCGCCATAGCCTGGTATCAGACCTGCATTGGGGATAGCACAGTACTTAAGGACTATATTATGGGAAAACTTAGGATTACGGTGAAGATTCGGTAGTTTGCCCAAGTAAGGACTATATTAGCCTAGTTACTTAAAGTGGCAAAGACTAACCTATGTGTTATAATTCTGAATTTCAATTATGCAACGACGGACCTACACTCTGGTAAGTTTGATAAACTCCACCGAAAGCGGTTCAATTTCGGTTAGCTCTCCCTGACGAGGAACATGGTTCAGGGATTTGTCTTACAGCTTGGTGTGAGACGTCAATATGAACCTATTGGACTCTTCATGTCCCTAAGTTCATATGAAACGCTGATCCCTAGCGTACATTAGGCAAGTAAGTGGAGACCCCATCACGTGGTCAGTAACGCGAAAGTTTGTTCGTCTGGAAATAGCCCAGGAGGACATGCGCAGCGCTTGCCATCAGCCCTGCCGGGCAGTAGGTGGTATCTGTTGGGTTGATAACATTCCCATCTGTGACGACCCGTTCATGACCTACTCGGGTTCCCCGTCGTGTGGTGTTGACACACGATCACGTGCCTTGGGACGTGACTTAGCTCAAGGACGGCCGTATGACAATGATACGGGCGTTTGTATTTACTTTTAAATATGGTACTGCCTGAAATGGAAACAAAACCCTTGAGTGCACCACTATTGTGTGGTCTTCTGCAGGTACTAACCACGTAATTATCCGTGTAGTAAACGTGTGCGAGAGACCGTTTAGTGCCACATTTGAGACGTATATGCCGGTATAATCCGGTTAGGATTTTCTTTTGTGAGGAACGTAGTACCGAGATATTGTAGGCATATGCATGATAATAATGACAACAAAGAATTAAAATCTATAGGTTCAACATTTAGGACCCTGGTTGGGTATAAGAATGGGATAGTGGAGCAGTATAGCCAAAAGTATGAAAAGCAGAGTGCTCTGTTTTGGGCAGCAAGGTTGCCGAACTTCAACAGAGCACAACTCACAGGTCTTTTAGCCGAGAGAGGTGTGCTATATAGTTCTGGAAAAGTATCGAAGTACTCTACAACTTTGTTGTAGACTTCCAGAGCTGAAACTCACCTTAAGATGGCTTAAATCCCAGAGGAATGTAAACTGACCAGAACCAGGACAGAGTGAAACATTCCCTGGACTGTTCTGTTTTTCAATGATAACTCCCAGCAGCAAAACTGAAAATTTTCATATGATACCTCCTTAGAAATAGTAGAAGATGTGTGACATCTTTGCAATTCAAAGTTCCTGAAATTTCAGCACAGATTTCAGTAGAAACTCGGATGGAAAACAGCAACTTCCAAAGGAGGCGCTGTTAAAATTCTTCCAGAAATTCTGCTGACTTTGAATTAGCATAACTTTTTTAAAAAAGCTGATATGGGGGCAAATGAATACTCGTTGGAAAGATACTGAAGTTAACTTTAACTTTGGTATTCAACTTGAGTCATGGAAATGCCCAGAACCAGATCAAAACTTGGAATAGGTAGAAACTGGTCATTCTGACAGCAGAATGACAGTTCAACTCATTGGAGAGGGTGTTGTACCCTAAGGGTGGTATACGTGATGACAAAGCGATAGTAATATCTCGTAGTGACCAAACCTAGTTATGGTGAGCTTCCAAAGAAGAGGTTCATCAAGTTGGATTAAACTAGCTTGTGTTTGTTCTGGTAATGGTGTAGCTTGTGCAAAGTTATTACATTATCTACTTACGAGATGTATCGCATGAATTATTGTCATTATGTTTTATGCCTATTTTTATGGGACTGCATGCAAAATGTTGCGGAACTGATGATTATTGCCGTGTGGTTGCAGATGGTTCGTACTAGGACCACGCACGAGGTTGGTGGCTCTAGCCAACAGGGAGGTGATGAATCCCAGCCACCGGCCTACGACAGCACCCCGCAGCAGCAGCCACCACCGCCGCCTCCGCTTACACTAGCGGATGTGATAGCGGCACTGGTGGGAGGTCATGAGGAGCAGACCGACCTGCTCCACACGATCGTGCAGAATACGTCCCAGGCGGGGGCCGTCAAGACAGAGGTCCTCGTGAGCCCCGTGAAGTGTCGTACTCGGACTTCATGAGTACGCACCCTCCAGTGTTCACCGAAGCCGAAGAACCACTGGAGGCGGACAACTGGCTGCGGACCATCGAGTCCAAGTTCGGGCTGCTCCAATACACGGAGTGGCAGAAGACCCTGTTTGCAGCACAGCAGCTTCACGGTGCCGCTGGTGCGTGGTGGGCGAACTATGTCGCCTCATGTCCGGCTGGCCATGCCGTGGAATGGCAAGAGTTCCGGGAGGCGTTCCGCGCCTACCACATCCCTCCCGGAATAATGAAGAGGAAGTTCCAAGAATTCTTGGAGCTCAAGCAGGGCGGGAGGAGTGCCCATGACTACTCCCGTGCCTTCAACCATCTGGCGCAGTACGCGTCAGACTATATCTCCACTGAGGAGGAGAAGCGGGAGCACTTCTATCGGGGGTTACACCCCGAAATGAAGACACATCTCGTTCAGTGGAATCGCGGCACATTCAACGACTTAGTCAATGCCGCGATCATGCAAGAGGATGCTCAGCGGGAGTTGGCAGCTGAGCAGCGGAAGCGCAGCGCTCCATCCAGCGATGGGAGTGGCGCTCCCCAGAAGTACCGTATGGTTATCGGACACCATCCGGGCAGCAGTGGCGACCACCGGCGCGGCCTCAAAAGTTCGGGGGACGTCCCTTTCAGGCACCTCCGTTCCGTCCGCCGATGCCACCACCAAGACAGCAGCAGCAACAGCAGCATCAGACGGTACCCCGGGCGTTTCCACCGCCACAACGCGCCCCGGGTTTCCGTCCACCGATCAGCGGGGGACCGCCCCGTTTCACGTGCTTCACGTGTGGCCAGTGGGGCCACTTCGCGAAGGACTATCCCCAGGGGCAGCAGAGCAGCGGGCAAGCCCAGTTCCAGGGCGGTGCTCGAGGCCGACCTCCGGTGAAGAAGGTTGGTCAGCAGACTGGGGGCGTCCGCAACCTCGACAATGAGGACGCCCCAGAGGGAGACAACGTGCTGGCGGGTACGTTTACTCTCAACCATCAAGCCATCGTCATATTGTTTGATTCTGGTGCAACCCACAGCTTTATAAGTGCATCCTATGTGGCTAAACATCAAATGCAAGTCTTCCCAACCGACTGCACTTATATGATCTGCTCACCGGGAGGGAAGATTTCAGCTAATATGATGATTCCAAAAGCACCTCTGTGCTTAGGTGGGAAACTATATCCCACCACCTTGATAATCCTAATGGGACAAAAGATTGATGCAATCTTAGGGATGTCATGGCTACAATACCATGGCGCTGTCCTAGAGACTTGGACACGGACGGTTCACTTAAATTCTCCATTCCACCGTCCGCATTCCATGGTGTTAGACACGCCAGTCCGGGAAGTTTTAGCAATTAATAATGCTGAAGCTCTCTAGTTAGAAGACATCCCCGTAGTCCGGGAGTACCCCGACGTGTTTCCGGATGATCTTCTGGGTATGCCACCTGAGCGGGATGTCGAGTTCAAGATTGAAGTTGCACACGGGACTACGCCCATATCACGGAGACCATATAAAATGGCTCCAAATGAGCTGGCTGAACTGAAGGAACAGTTCAATGATCTGTTGAGTAAGGGTTTCATTAGGCCGAGTTCTCGCCTTGGGGATGCTCGGCGCTGTTTGTAAAGAAGAAGGATGAAACCCTGAGGCTGTGTGTGGATTACCGGCCGCTCAACGCCGTCACCATCAAGAATAAGTATCCACTGCCCCGCATCGACATATTGTTTGATCAACTTGTGGGTGCAAGTGTATTCTCCAAGATGGACCTTCGCTCTGGATATCATCAGATCGAGATCCGGGCGGAGGATATCCCGAAGACAGCCTTCTCGACGAGATACGGATTATATGAATATCTCGTCATGTACTTTGGTCTCACAAACGCTCCAGCCCATTTCATGTATCTCATGAACTCAGTGTTCATGCCGGAGCTGGACAAGTTCGTGGTAGTGTTCATCGACGATATCTTGGTTTACTCCAAGACAGAAGACGAACATGCCGAACACTTACGGATCGTTCTTCAACGATTGCGAGACCACAAGCTCTACGCCAAGTTCAGTAAATGCGAGTTTTGGATCAGCCAAGTGCCATTCTTGGGACATATCATCTCAGCGGAAGGCATTGCGGTTGACCCAAGCAAGATAGAGCAAGTGCTGAAATGGAAAGCTCCCACTTCAGTTCATGAAGTCAGAAGCTTCCTCGGGTTAGCGGGATACTATCGGAGATTTATTCCAAGTTTCTCCAAGCTCGCTAAGCCGATGACAGAATTTCTGAAGAAGGGAACGAAATATGTTTGGAACACGACGTGTGAAGGAGCATTCCAAACATTGGTGAAGCATCTCACCACAGCCCCGGTCTTAGCTCAGCCGGATACAACAAAGCCCTTCGACATGTATTGTGACGCGTCCGGTATTGGGCTTGGCTGCGTGTTGATGCAGGAAGGACGTGTGGTCGCTTATGGCTCACACCAACTTCGGAACCATGAGCAGCATTATCCCACTCATGATCTTGAGCTTGCTGCAGTGGTTTTGGCGCTGAAAATGTGGAGGCACTATCTCCTGGGGAATCTGGTGCATCTCTACACTGACCAAAAGAGCTTAAAATATATTTTCACCCAGAAGGAGCTGAACATGTGGCAAAGGAGGTGATTAGAGCTGATCAAAGATTATGAGATTGAGATCCATTACCACCCCGGCAAGGCGAATGTGGTTGCCGACGCGCTAAGTCGGAAATCACATGTCCATCACCTCACCATTACACTGGTGGAGGAGGAAGAGCCAAGTCTATACTTGGTTCCTTATGGATCGCTGTACAACCTTGCCCTCATCCCTACTATTAGGGAAGACATCATTGCAGCTCAGAAAGATGATAAAGGCATGGCACATCTCCGGAGACGGATAGACAATGGAGAGATCAAGTGTTTCCGGAAAGATGATGAGGGGACGCTATGGTTCAATGACCGCATAGTCGTACCCCGAGATATGGAGTTGAGGAAAAAGATCCTCGATGAAGCTCACTTGTCCAAAAACTCCATTCATCCGGGCAGCAACAAAATGTACCAAGATTTGAAGAAGAAATTTTGGTGGACACGGATGAAGCGGGAGGTAGCGAAGTACGTATCCGAGTGCGATACGTGCCGACGAGTGAAAGCCGATCACATGAAGAAGTCAGGGCTGCTACAACCCCTGAAAATTCCAGCATGGAAATGGGAAGATGTGAGCATGAATTTCATTGTGGGATTACCCTTAACATCCAACAAACATTATTCCATTTGGGTGATCGTTGACCGACTGACCAAGTCAGCTCACTTCATCCCCGTACATACACATTTCCATGCCAACAGATATGCGGAGTTATATATCGCCAGGATTCTATGTTTGCATGGCGTACCCAAGACCATAGTCTCAGACCGAGGTGCATTGTTTGTATCTCGCTTTTGGGAGCAGTTACATGATGCTTTGGGTACTAAACTGATTAGAAGCTCCACTTACCACCCTCAGACAGATGGGCAGACAGAGAGGGTGAATCAAGTATTAGAAGACATGTTGAGAGCATGTGCCATCCACCATGGTAGGAACTGGAATGATCACCTACCATTGGCGGAATTCTCGTACAACAACGGCTATCAGGTGAGTATCAAGATGGCACCCTATGAAGCTCTCTACGGTCGTAAATGCCGCACCCCATTAAACTGGTGCGAGTCCGGTGAAAGGGTCACATTCGGGGTTGATGTGGTGAACGACGCCGAAGAGCGCGATCGGACGATTCAAGCTAACTTGAAGGCTGCTCAATCCTGACAGAAGAGCTACGCTGATAAGAGGCGTAGACCGTTGCACTTTGACGTTGGGGAACACGTGTACCTCCGCGTGTCTCCGATGAAGGGCGTGCACCGGTTCGGTGTGAAGGGGAAGCTCGCTCCCCGTTTTATTGGACCCTACGCTATCACCGAGAAGTGTGGACCAGCGGCGTATCGATTTGAGTTACCGGCATCCCTTGCTGGTGTCCATGATGTTTTCCATGTTTCGCAACTGCGGAAATGTTTGAAGCATACGGCTGCTGTTCCTACCGAAGACATCGGCGAGCTGAAACCGGATTTGACCTATGATGAGTATCTGGTGGAAATTCTTGATGAGAAAGCCCGAACCACACGTAGCAGAACGTTGTGGTTCTACAAAATACTCTGGAGCAACCACACCGCCGAAGAAGCGACGTGGGAGAGCGAGGAGTTCCTTCGGTCAAATTACCTGGAGTTCATGGCTTCTCAACACGGGTAAGTCCCTATTACATCGCTATCTCTTCTTTTGTAATCTCGGGACGAGATTCTTTTAAGGGGGGGGATGTAAAAGCCCAAGAAAAGGGACTTGCAAAAACTTTCCTTCACCTCACAACACCACAATTTTTATTGTGGATATCTTAGGAAATATTGTGAAGAGCATGTAACCTCCATCAAAAGAGTGATTAGAGGGCAAAGCCTTCATTTTCACAAAGTGGGATTTGGACACATGAACATGAGAGGTTGAGCTCACCCCTAGAACTTGAAAAGTCTTGGGAGGGTTCAAACCAAGTTTCATGCAAATCCAACACTTTTTGAGGCACTTTTTGTGTTATTTGAAAAAGAGGCCAATTTGAATGTGAATTCAAATTGCAGCAACTTTCATCACCCAAATTCAAAAGTTAGCTTCATATTTAAACTCAGCACATTTTTCTGAGTAAACCCACCAATTTTCATCCTCATTGGAGTTCATCTTTTCAAGAGCTAAATTTGCAAGAATTCAAAACTGAATTTGAATTTCAGTTCAAATGTGAGGCAAATTTAGCCAAACGAATTTCAAAATTTGGAACTCAAATTCAAACCAATACTTGGGGGCTAAGTCTCTCATTAAATGGAGAGTAGCTGAGATATTTACAGAAGAATTTGGAAAAGGAGGATTAGGGGGAGAGTGGGCCCACAAGTCAGTGGGAGAACTGTGCCCCAAACCGAGCGTGGCCTGTTTTCTCTCCGACGCTGGTCGAACACCTCGCGCCAGCTCCTGCTCCCGCGCCCGAGAGGGAGGGACACCGCACGAGCCAGCGCGCCGGGGGAAGACCGACTGCAGCGGTGAAGCCACGCGCGGCCACGTGAAGATCGGCACTGTTTTCCCTTGCCTCGCGCTGAACCGACCGACTGCCGCCGATCAACTTCCCGTGAGAATTCGGCCGAGCTCTCGCGTGCAACACCTTTCCTAGCCACAAAAACCACACAAGCTACTCGTCCTCTACCTTCTCGGCACGCGAACGGTCGAGTTCGGTCCTTCCCCAACCCTAGCTCCACGTTTCCGAGCAACACCCAAGAAACCGCCACCACTCGGCTCACGGTGACAGCCCAACAGAGGGCCTTTCACGTTTGAGCAAGAACGCTCTCGGACGTGTCAGGGACCGGTGGTGCTCGTATCCGAAGCTCAGGCCGTGACCTGGACCACAGAGCTAGAATTTGAAGAAAGTTCACCGACGGGCACGCACGGACCTTCCGGCACGGTAACGTCGAATTCACTCGCCACCTTTGTTCTTAGATCATGAAAACTGGCACACAGGACCGTCACTCATCAACGGCCATTAGCCCTTCACGGCCCTGGCTTGAAACCGCACGTAAGCCGGGTATTTCTAGGTTTTATTACGGTAATTGAGGCACAGAGGCTTGGGCTCACGATGAGACCTAGGGTAGAGCCCTCTCCGGGCGGTTTCACCACTATGACGAGCTTCCCTATCACCCACTGGTGCTATAGCACCGATCCACCGAGGTTTTGACGGGCTAAACTGTCCGGGCGACGTGACCGAAGGGTTGCCGAGCCGCGGCACCGTCGCCGGCTAGGGTAGATCCACCGCCGGTCAGGGGAGAAGGTGTCAGCATGTTCAGCAGGTGGAACTAGGCCCTGGCGGCGAGTGGGAGGGCGAGAGTCGGCCGGGCGGCAATTATTAGCATGTCTCCGGCGAGCTCGGCGGCGCGCGGGCGCGGGAACGCAGGTAAGAAGACGACCCGCGGGGCCCATGTGTCAGCGTCGAGGAGTTTAAAACCCAGATCTACTGCAGCCGCGGGATCATGTGTGACTGCGCGGGAAGGGGTCTGTAGCCCCGTGTGGCTCAGCTCCAGTGGTGACATGTGTGCGCCGGGCCCACGGTCAGAGTTTAAATTTTTCCGGGTTTATTTAGGATTTCAGATTTAGTTCAAACTTTAGAACCCCATAACTTTTGCTAGGAGGCTCCCAATTCAGTGATTCAAATTGGGTTGGATTCATCTTGCATAGCTCTATCCAAATATGCGACTCAATTTGTATGAAACCTATTATTTAATTCTGGAAAATTCTTTAAAGCATTTCAGCAAAAGAATTTTAGAGGGAGTTTGGTTCATCCAAAAATCCCCAAATTTTGCCAGAATGTTCTTTAGGACATTAGTGAACCCCTATAAAAGTTTCAGACCATTTGGAGTTGATTTGGTCAGAGCAATTCAAATTTGAAGGTGCTGTGTTCATTTGAATACAGAAACATTTTCAGAGAATTTCCAAAACTTGGAAATTCAGTTCTGGGCAAATCTTAGCTCCAAAAATGCTAGGAAAATTCATGCAAACTATAAGAGCTATTATTGAAATTCTAGTTCACTAAGTTGGGCATGAACAGGGGTATTACCTCAGAATTAATTCTTCCTTGCTTATTTACTAAGAGAATTATTCTGAGCAAACAACTCCAGGAAAAGTGCTAGTGTTTGGTCCAGAGAGTTTTCTTGTGATAAGGAACTCAAACAAAAATTCTCAGCTCCATTGGAGCTCTGGATCACCCCTGTCCTGTTTAACCACTTGAGGGATTAATATGGAAAAGGGGGAAAACCACTTAGCACTTAACCATGTGATTAAGTCTAAGCCAAACCACCAACACCAGTTCATATTTAAATTCTTAAACAGAGTTCCAGTTGTTAGAACTGGGTATTAGAACTAATAACAGTAACCTTACAACAAACTTGTATGCACTTTGCATTTAAATTTACATGTAGTCTTTCAATAACGTGTAGTCGCTGAAGGCGAGGAAGCTCCGGAGGTGCTGGACTTCCTACTTCCGGAAGAGGAACTAACCCCTGACCAGCAGCAAAAAGGCAAGCCCCGGTTTGCTTTAACCTTTTTATAAGTTTTTACTTTGTTTACATGTGTCATATTAAGTATGTTTGTGCATTAGGTATAGGATGGATGGAACCCCACATGCATAACCAGAATTTTTCCCTAAGAGTGAGGGTAGTGTCTAAGACCTCGAGTAGACAGGCTATGCTTAATGAGTCATAGGACTTCGGTAAAAGTCGAGTAGTTGGAATCTACTCGAGAGATAGGCTTGGGACACACGAGTTCGGTTGAGTGACGTGAGATCACTTTAGTAATGGAAAATGAGACTAGGCAGGGGCTAGGGCGCAGCAAGAGGGAGTCTTGTCTGCGCAGCCCTGTCCGTGTCGATTGAGGACCGATCCGTGTGTGGCCCACGCTGATCAAGTTTGAACGTACCGAAGGCATATCGGATATATGGGCTCCGATAAACCGATGTAGCCTAAACCTCCGGGCATCGAGGCATAGCACACCGATTTATAGGTGTAGGTTGAGGGCAGCAAGGTGGAAATCTGCCAACGGGCATAGGGAGATGCTCCGTGTGGGGAACCTCCTTCTCGTTTCGGTGCGACCGGTTCGACGTTTGGGCTGTTTGTGAAAGGTTGTCCCGTACGACATCGAGTGAGCGTGCTGTGCAGCTCCACGGGTCGGCGTACGTGATGTGCTCTTTGGGTTTGCCTGCAGGTGTATATCGAGTCGATTCGCCGTCCCTCACGGTGAAGAGTACCACTTGGTCACTGAGTCGTGACGTAGAATAATGTATGAAATATGTTGATTCAATATTGCTGTTATGATATAATTGTATTGCTACATGTGTGCCACTAAATATTGCTCACTAAATTTCAGCTTCATGAACCGTTAACTTGTTGCTAAAAGATGAACTAAGGATGAACTTGTAGGCGTGTCCATTTGCTGCACCATTGCTATCCTATGTCATGGTACACCTCATGTAGAGTTTCATGCTTAGGTGAGTCGGTTAAGCCTTGCTGAGCCTTTGTGCTCACGGTTGCTGCTTAAGTGTTTTTCAGGTGAGGAGCCACCCACGGACTCGGAGTACGAGTCCACCGTCGAGGGTTACCCTCCGTCAAGGACCACGGCTGAGTGGGAGCCGTACACGCCGCGCTGAGCTGAGACGTGCAGCTAGTGTGGGTTGCCCTAGGGTTGGGCAACCGACTTTTGCTAGATAGGTGGGCGTGAGTTGTACAAAAGAAACTTCCGCTGTGTAATAAAGACCCTAGTTTGTTTTTCCAATGTAATATAATATGTTCTTATGACGTGTGCTGTCGGGTGTCGCACCGCGCGGCACCACCCTCTGCGATCCTGGATGAGCGGATCTCGGTCCGCCATAGAAATCCCCAAGAACTGTTCACGAGATACGGAGTTTCCTCGGACTCACGGGATATTATCGGAGGTTCATTCCGAACTTCTCGAAGATTGCCAAGCCAATGAAAGAGCTGCTGAAAAAGGCTACCAAATATGTTTGGAGTCCAACATGTGAAGCAGCATTCAAGGCTTTAGTCAAGCACCTGACATCAGCACCGGTTTTGGCGCAGCCAGACACAACAAAACCGTTCGATGTGTACTGCGATGCATCCGGCATTGGGCTCGGACGTGTGTTGATGCAAGACCGAAGGGTGGTCGCGTATGGATCATGACAGCTTAGAAACCATGAGCAGAATTATCCAACCCACGACTTGGGGCTCGCTGCCATGGTACTTGCACTAAAAATGTGGAGGCACTACCTACTCGGTAACCTCGTACATTTATATACCGACCACAAAAGCCTCAAGTACATATTCACTCAGAAGGAACTGAACATGAGGCAACGAAGATGGTTAGAATTGATAAAGGATTACGAAATAGAGATCCATTATCATCCGGGCAAGGCAAACGTAGTGGCAGATGCGCTGAGCCGCAAGTCACACGTCAACAATCTGACCATCACACCGTTGGAAGAGAGCGAACCACCACTACACGTGATTCCACACGGAGCTCTCTACAACCTAGCTTTGATCCCCACCATCCGTGAAGAGATAGCGACAGCTCAGAAACATGACAAGGGCATGTCGCATTTGCGGAGACGTGTAGACAGTGGGGAGCTGAAATGTTTCCGGAAGGACGGAGACGGCGTCCTATGGTTCAAGGACCGGATCGTCGTACCCCGTAACCCGGAATTACGGAAGAAAATCATTGATGAGGCTCACTTGTCAAAGTTTTCTATTCACCCCGGCAGCAACAAGATGTATGAAAAACTCAGAAGCAAGTTTTGGTGGACACGGATGAAACGGGAGACTGCAAAATACGTGTCCGAGTGTGATACATGTCGAAGGGTGAAGGCAGACCATATGCGGAAACCGGGACTGCTGCAGCCACTGGGCATTCCTGCCTGGAAGTGGGAGGACATGAGCATGGACTTCATCGTCGGTTTACCCACCACTTTTCAGAAGCATGATTCTGTGTGGGTGATCGTCGATCGGCTCACCAAAGTTGCCCATTTCATCCCGGTCAACAAAAACTACAACGCCAAGAAGTATGCTGAACTATACATCTCACGGATCCTATGCTTGTACGGCGTACTCCGTACCATCATATCGGATCGGGGCACTTTATTTGTGTCCCATCACTACAGGATTCCCGTCAACATACGACGGCTAAAACCGTCGTATATAAAGGAGAAGCCGTCGTATATAGTTTATATACGATGGCAGTTGTTTATATATGACGGTTTGTGGCCGTCGTATATATTTTGTCGTATATATAGTTATATACGACGGCGCCGTCGTATATTACAGTATATATACGACGGCCGCTTATATATAACGGCCCGTTTCGTGGACTTGGCCCAGTGGGCCAGGGCCTTTATATACGACGGCTGGGCCCTAGCTGTCGTATATAAGGCCTTATATACGACAGCCGCTGGGCCCTGGCTGTCGTATATAAGGGCTTATATACGACAGCCGCTGGACCGTGGCTGTCGTATATAAGCCCTTATATACGACAGCCTGGCCCAGCCGTCGTATATAATTTAGGCTTATTTACGACGGCCCTGTATAGCGGCCATTGTATATAAACTATACAGGCCGTCGCATATAAGCTTTTTCATTTTTTTTAAAAAATAGAAAATGGCAACAACAAAACAGTTTGATATATAAATTCACAACAAAGTGCAATAGTACACATCGACAATCACAAAGTCTGACATCCACACAAATAAAAACAAAATCACAAATCACAAAATCACAAAATCACAAAGCTGCCTTGGGGACGAAGCTGATCCGTAGTTCAGCATACCACCCGCAGACGGATGGACAAACCGAGCGGGTAAATCAGATCCTAGAAGACATGCTACGAGCTTGCGCTATCAACCATGGCAAGAATTGGGATGATCGCTTGCCGTTAGCCGAGTTCTCATACAACAATGGGTACCAAGCCAGCATCAAGATGGCGCCCTACGAGGCGCTATACGGGTGGAAATGCCGCACACCACTGAATTGGTTTGAATCTGGCGAAAGAGTTACCTTCAGGATTGACCTTGTCAACAACGCGGAAGAAAAGGTTCGACTGATTCAAGCGAACCTAAAAGCCGCTCAATCCCGTCAGAAACAGTATGTGGACCGGAGAAGGCGCCCATTACAATTCGAAGTTGGAGATCACGTATATCTACGGGTATCTCCAATGAAGGGCGTGAACAGATTTGGGGTGAGAGGAAAGTTGGCACCCCGATTCATCGGTCCATTCCAGATTACCGAAAGATGTGGATCAGTGGCATACTGGCTGAAATTACAAGAAGCACTTTCCGGTGTGCACGACGTTTTTCGCATTTCCCAGCTGAGGAAGTGTCTCAAGCTATCAACTACCGTTCAGCTGGAAGATATTGAAGAACTGCAACCGGATCTCACCTATCGGGAGGAACCGGTTCAGATTATTGACGAAAGGGCCTGAACCACACGCAACCGTACGTTGTGGTTCTACAAGGTTCTATGGAGTAATCACTCCATGGACGAAGCGACATGGGAGAGCGAAGAATTTCTTCGCGCTAACTACCACGACTTTTTCACGTCGCATATCCGGTAATTTTCCACTGTCCTCTCTCTCATTTTCACATTATAATCTCGGGACGAGATTCTTTTAAGGGGGGAGGAATGTAAGGGCCTCAGTTTTGACACATAATTGAAGTGTTCATCACCACACACACACACCTCATTTGAGGAAAGATGATGAACACAAATGAAGAGAAAGTAACCACCATCAACATGCTCATTAGAGAACAAACTCACACATTGCAAAAGTGGTATTTTCCACATGTGATATAGGTGGGCTGGACATATGAAAACTCCTACACATTGCTAAGAATGTCCAAGCCAAGTTTCACCCAAATTCAAAACCTTTTTGAGGTCATTTTGGGTATAGCTAGAAAGAGGGCAGTTTGAAACCATATTCAAATTCAAACTGTTTTTATCCCATGAATTTAAAAGTGGGGGGCATATTCTTACTCAGCACATTTTTGTGAGCTCACACACCAATTTTCACTCCATTTGGAGTTGATCTTGACATGAGCTAAGTGGGACAAATTCAAACATTATTTGAATTCAAAACTAAACTTGTGCTGAAATTCGTTCAAACCAAACCCATTTTGAATTCTACTCAATTCAAATGGCTCATGGTGAATAATTTGAATTACCAGGGGTAGTATGGGGCTCACTGTTTACAACAGGGATTAGGAGTAAATTTCAGAGGTTAAAATTGGATGTGGGACCCACATGTCAGCCACTACTCCAACTCAAACCGACTGAAAACCCAGCTCGGGTTCTTGCGCCGGACTGAGCAGCCGCCACGGCGAAGAGGCGACCGGGACACCACCTGCTTGCCCCCCCGACGTGCTGAACCATCTCACAGCCCCCTTATCTACGCCACCGCCCTGATCGGAGCGATCACCGCCCACTCTGCTGCCTCCTCGCATCAGAACCGCGCCATCGCTGCCGATCACTTGGAGCTGATCAGGGAAGCTTGATCACCGCCTCTCCGTCCCCTCCAGAGCCACGGCAAGGTACTAGAAACCTTCCTCCATCTTCCCCGCTACTAGAATTCAGCTGAAACCGATTGATATCGGCTATGCCGAAAGATCACTTTGGTGACTTAAAACCATCGCACCTTGGGCTCCCGTGGACAGCCCAACCAGGGCGTTATCACGCCCGAGCCATGGAACCCTTGGACGCGCTGGTTACCGGTGCTGCTCACCCCCGAGCCACAGCCCGAGTGTTTGCTCACCGGCGGCGAATTTCCAGTTTTCCCCTTTCTGTGTGCAGAACGACCTTCGGGTGCGGTTTTATCGAATTCGTACGCTAGAAAGGATTAGAGGGCCTCAATCCACTCTCACAAAAACTAGACACAGTAACGCACATGTTTCCTTCACAACCTTTGGCTGGAGGACCTCTGTACCCGGCGTAATTCGAAGTTTACCGACGGCGGAACAAACGGGAGGCATCGGGCGCACGGTGAGGACCTACTTCGGGCCTCCCCCGAGCTGCCTCAAGCTCATGTCGACCTTCCCTGAGGTCCACTGATGTTTCCCGACCGATCGCTCGAGTAGTTGAGGTGCTAGAGAGGTCATCTGACACGGCCGAAGTCTTTCCTAGGCGTCGGCTCGTCGCCGACCATGCACCGGCCGTTGTCATGACGAGCTGACCACAGAATCCTGTTCCCCGAGTGAAAGTAGGCAGGGGCGGCCAAGATCGTGAAGTTTGGAGCTTTACAGAAGCTGCCGGCGAGCTCTCCGGCGAGGTCCCTCGGCGGCGGAGCGCGGGCGGCGAGAGGTTGAAGAAGGGGGTGGACCCCAGCTGTCAGCGGGAGATATTTTGAATCGGGATCGGGCTGCGGCCGGGATCGGGTGTGCTGGCGCGCAAAAACCTTGTGGGCCGCCGTCTGCTGTCGCCTCGGCGCTCAACACGTGTCCCTGCAGGCCCCGGCAGATTTAAACTTTTCTCCCGATTTTCAGATTCCATTCAAACTTCAAATCCTCATAACTTTGGCTAGGAAGCTCCAAATCGAGTGAACCAAATTTTGCTGGGTTCAGCTATTTGAGCACTTTCCAGAAAATCAAGTTTCACTTCGTGAAAACCCTTATTTCTCCAGAACTAATTCCTCAAATTTAATCTGTTAGGAATTTTAACAGGAGAATCCTTTGGAGGAAAATCCTGAAATTTTGCTGGGATGTTCACCAAAATATCCCTGAACTACCATAAAAATTTCATATCCATTTGAGCTTGTTTGATCCACCTAATGCTGTGATTAGTGAAACTGTTCTAGAGAAAATAGAAAATGTTCAGAAATATTTTCAGAATTTTCTATGAAATTGTTTAGCTCACATCTTTAGTTAGGAACCTTCAAATTAAGTGAGACCAACTTCATTAGAACCCTCTGAAAATCTAGTTTTTAGAAAGACATAGTTTGTTTCAAGAAAATCCGTAGAACACCCTAAAAGCCTTCAATTAAGGTCAAGTGCATAATAAATTGTGGAGGGCTCAAATGAGCTTTGCTGCAACTAAAACTTGACCAAATCTCTGTTTAGGTTGTAACCAAGCCCCAGTAAAAGTTTCACAGTCATTGGGTCTGTCTAATGAGAGTTATAGACTTCACAACTTCAAACTTAATACAAATGCATTTAAATTGATACATGTATTGCTTCTATCATGTAGTCGCTAAGGTCGAGGAGGAACCCGAAGTCCTAGACTTCGTTACTCCGGAGGAGCAGCTAGCCTACGACCAAGAGCAGCAAGGCAAGTGTGGCGGACCAGAATCCGCTCATCCAGGATCGCAGAGGGTGGTGCCGCGCGATGCGACACCCAACAGCACACGTCATAAGAACACATTATATTACACGGGAAAAGACAAACTGAAGGTACAAAATAGTACACTTCTCAGTTACAAACTAGGGTCTTTATTACACAGCGGAAGTTTCTTTTATACAACTCACGCCCGCCTATCTAGCAAAAGGGGTTGCCCAGCCCTAGGAAACCCACACTAGCTGCACTCCTCACCTCATCGCGGCGTGTACGGCTCCCACTCAGCCGTGGTCCCCGACGGAGGGTAACCCTCGACGGTGGACTCATACTCCGAGTCCGTGGGTGGCTCCTCACCTGACAAACACTTAAGCAGCAACCGACTCACCTAAGCATGAAACTCTACATGAGGTGTACAATGACATAGGATAGCAATGTTGCAGCAAATGGACACGCCTACCAGTTCATCCTTAGTTCATCTTTTTGCAACAAGTTAACAGTTCATGAAGCTGAAATTTAGTGAGCAATATTTGGTGGCACACATGTAGCAATACAATTATATGATAACAGCAATATTGAATCATAACATTTCATTCATTAGTCTACGTTACGCCGCAGTGAACAAGCGGTACTCGTCACCGCGAGGGACGGCGAATCGACTCGGTGTACACCTGCAGGGAAACCCAAAGAGCACGTCACGTACGCCCACCCGTGGAGCTGCACAGCACGCTCACTCGATGTCGTACGGGACAACCTTTCACCCAACGGATCGGTCCTCAATCAACACGGACAGGGCTGCACACACAAGACATCCTCTTGTTGCGCCCTAGCCCCTGTCTAGTCTCATTTTCATTACTAAAGTGAACTCGCATCACTCAACCGAACCCGTGTGCCCCAAGCCTATCTCGCGAGTAGATTCCAACTACTCGACTTGTACCGAAGTCCTACGAATCTTTAAGCATAGCCTGTCTACTCGAGGTCTTAGACACTACCCTCACTCTTAGGGAAAAGTTCGGGTTATGCAAGTGAGGTTCCATTCATCCTACACCTAATGCACATTCATACTTCATAAGACACATGTAAACAAAGTAAAACTTATAAAAAGGTTAATGCAAACCGGGGCTTGCCTTGTTGCTGCTGGTCAGGAGTTAGTTCTTCTTCCGGGAGGAGGAAGTCCAGCACTTCCGGAGTCTCTTCTTCAATGGCTACACGTTTAATACAATACTACATGTTAATGAATATGCATATGAGTTTATTGTAATGCTTTTGCTATTAGTTCTAATAACCAGCCTCTAACAACTGGAACTCTGTTTAAGAATTTAAAATGGAACTGGGGTTTAGTGGTTTGGCTTAGACTTAATCCCCCTGGTTAAATGCTAAGTGGTTTTCCCCCTTTTCCATATTAATCCCTCAAGTGGTTAAACAGGACAGGAGTGATCCAGAGCTCCAATGGACCTGAGAATTTTTTTTGAGTTCCTTGTCACAAGAAAACTCTCAGGACCAAACACTAGCACTTTTCATGGAGGGGTTTGCTCAGAATAATTCTCTTAGCAAATAAGTAAAGAAGAATTAATTCTGAGGTAATACCCCTGTTCATGCCCAACTTAGTGAACTACAATTACAATTAGAGCTCATAGAGTTTGCGTGAATTTTCCTAGTATTTTTGGAGCTAAGATTTGCCCAGAACTGAATTTCCAAGTTTTGGAAATTCTCTGAAAATGTTTCTGTATTCAAATGAACACAGCACCTTCAAATTTGAATTGCTTTGACCAAATCAACTCCAAATGGTCTGAAACCTTTACAGGGGTTCACTAATGTCCTAAAGAACATTCTGGCAAAATTTGGGGATTTTTGGATGCACCAAACTCCCTCTAAATTTCTTTTGCTGAACAGCTTTAAAGAATTTTCCAGAATTAATTGTTGGGTTTCATACAAATTGGGTTTCAGATTTGGATTGTACTCAGTTAGAGGAATCCAACAAAATTTGTTTCATAATTTCTGGATTCTCCTACCCCGAGTTGTGGTCCTCCAAAGTTTGAACTACAAACTGGACATTTCAAAATGTTTAAATGTCTGCCAGTGGGTCCCACCCAGCAGTCTTCTCCTTCCTCGCGCCAAACAGGGGTCCGCGGCGGCGCACTCCGGCGAGTGTCGCCGGAACTGCTTTCCCGGCCGTCTCCCGATCTCAGACTCGCCGCCCCCCCTGTAAGTCGCGGCGCTGAACTCGTCGGTGGTGTCGCCGGTGGCCGTAGCTCACCGGAACAGGGCTCCCAACGGTGACCGTGGCGGTTAGGGTTCCGGTGGGGTCGGGAATGCATTACAATGCATCAAAATGATCGGCAAAGGGTCGGAGAGCACCGTGGGAGCTCGGGGGTGATGGAAATGACCGCCAAACCCCATGAAACGGTCGGCAACCTAGAGCTCCACGGTGAACCGAGCTATTATTCTATGGCGGCACGAAAAACAACCCAAACCCGGCCATTTCTGGGTCATTTTCCCTTGATTCCTGGTCGAGGAGGGCTGCTAGGGAGTGAGGAAGGTGCTGACAAGCCGGCGCGGCCAATAGCTAAGTGAGTAGCATGAATTTTGGGTTAGACCACGCTCTACCCAAACACACCACGTTTCGGAAGAATTGGAAATACTCTTCACCCGGTGAATCAACCGCTAAACGGCTTGCACCTACACAATCTAGAGAGCATGTCGCACCTTTTTCGTGCAGGAGAGGAACGGTGAAAACGGCTGTGGAGCGCTGCCCACGGTGAGCCGGTTGCGGTTCCGCCGGTTGCACCTCGGTCCTCAGCTGCGATCGTCAATTGGTGGCCAAATGAAGTGCTAACACCGCAAGGTGGTGAGGTGGTCAGCTAGAGCACACCCAGGTGCTTCCTTTTTGTGTGGGGAGCTCGGGCAAAGGCCGAGCAGACGTCGGCGTGCAGGTGAGAATCGGAGGAGCGGCGTCGGGGGAAAGAACTGAGCTCGGTGTGGCACTGCTCAGGAGAAGGAGGCAAAACACGATCGGCTCGTGGTCGTGGCGAGCTGGGGCACGGCTGGGTTTTACGGCGCCCCCACGAGGAGCTCGCCAGCACGCGAGGGGAAGAGCAGGAGGTGGCGCCCAGCGTTTCTCGGTGCGTCACCATGGAGCCTCGGCTCTGTTCCGAGTGCAATTCTTGGCCCCTAAGGCTGTTGACTTTTGTGCCATTTGATCCTCCCCAATGACATGTGGGACCCACTTGTCAGTGCTCCCCCACCCCTCAAAGATCTCCAAAACTTGGCAAGAGATGAATTCAAATGTTTGGAGTTTCAAACTGATCTACATTTGTATGGTTGGGCAAATCTCCCCCAAGTTCAAATGTATATTTGAATTCTTGCACATTTGGATCCTTTTTGGACAAATGGGTAGCAAACCTTTTCAAAAATTATTGAAACTTTACCTCCCCACAAATTTGGACCTGAGGAATCCAATTATGCACTTTGATCTTTGTTTTAGATGCTGCAACCACGAGTTTGAATGTAACAGTTTTGAATCATCCTCTCATGTGTCATGTGTAAATTTCCCCCTTTTTGAAAGTGTAGGCTTTCCCCTCTAACCACTCTTTTGATGGAGGTTACTTGCTCTTCACACTTTTTCACAATCTATCCACAACAAAACGGTGGTGTTGTGTGGTGATAAAAAGTTTTTGCAAGTCCCTTTTCTTTGGCTTTTACATCCCTCCCCCCTTAAAAGAATCTCGTCCCGAGATTATAAAAGAAGAGATAGCGATGTAACAGGGACTTACCCGTACTGAGATGCCATGAACTCCGGGTAATTTGAGCGAAGGAATTCCTCGCTCTCCCACGTCGCTTCTTCGGCGGTGTTGTTGCTCCAGAGTATTTTGTAGAACCACAACGTTCTGCTACGCGTGGTTCGTGCTTTCTCATCAAGAATTTCCACCGGATACTCATCATATGTTAAATCCGGTTTCAGCTCGCCGATGTCTTTGATAGGAACAGAAGCTGTATGCTTCAAGCATTTTCGCAGTTGCGAAACATGGAAAACATCATGGACACCAGCCAGAGATGCCGGTAGCTCCAATCGATACGCTGCTGGTCCACACTTCTTGGTGATAGCGTAGGGTCCAATAAAACGGGGAGCGAGCTTCCCCTTCACACCGAACCGGTCCACGCCCTTCATCGGAGACACGCGGAGGTACACGTGTTCCCCAATGTCAAAGTGCAACGGCCTACGCCTCTTATCAGCGTAGCTCTTCTGCCGGGATTGAGCGGCCTTCAAATTGGCTTGAATAGTCCGAACGCGCTCTTCGGCGTCGTTCACCACATCAACCCCGAATGTGACCCTTTCACCGGACTTGCACCAATTTAATGGGGTGCGGCATTTGCGACCATAGAGAGCTTCGTAGGGTGCCATCTTGATACTCGCCTGATAGCCGTTGTTGTACGAGAATTCCGCCAACGGTAGGTGATCATCCCAGTTCCTACCGTGGTGGATGGCACATGCTCTCAACATGTCTTCTAATACTTGGTTCACCCTCTCTGTTTGCCCATCTGTTTGAGGGTGATAGGCGGAGCTCCTTATCAACTTAGTACCCAATGCAGCGTGTAGCTGCTCCCAAAAGTGAGATACAAATAATGTACCTCGATCTGAGACGATGGTCTTGGGTACCCCCTGTAGGCACAGAATCCTCGCTATGTACAGCTCCGCATATTTGCCGTCATTGTAACGTGTATTCACCGAAATGAAGTGAGCCGTCTTGGTTAACCGATCAACGATTACCCAAATGGAATCATGTTTGTTGGCAGTTAGGGGCAATCCTACAATGAAATCCATGCTCACGTCTTCCCATTTCCATGCCGGAATCTTCAGGGGTTGCAACAGCCCTGACTTCTTCATGTGATCAGCTTTCACTCGTCGGCACGTATCGCACTCGGATACGTACTTCGCTACCTCCCGTTTCATCCGTGTCCACCAAAATTTCTGTTTCAAATCTTGGTACATCTTGTTGCTGCCTGGATGAATGGAGTATTTAGACAAGTGAGCTTCATCGAGGATGTTCTTCCTCAGTTCCATATCTCGGGGTACGACTATGCGGTCATTAAACCATAGCGTCCCCTCATCATCCTTCCGGAAACACTTGATCTCTCCATTTTCTATCCGTCTCGGGAGATGTGCCATGCCTTTGTCATTTTTCTGAGCTGCAATGATGTCCTCCCTAATAGTAGGGATGAGGGCAAGGTTGTAAAGCGATCCATAAGGAACCAAGTATAAACTCGGTTCTTCCTCCTCAACCGGGGTAATGGTGAGGTGATGGACATGTGATTTCCGACTCAGCGCGTCGGCAACCACATTCGCCTTGCCGGGGTGGTAGTGAATCTCAATTTCATAATCTTTGATCAGTTCTAACCATCTCATTTGCCTCATGTTCAGCTCCTTCTGGGTGAAAATATATTTCAAGCTCTTGTGGTCGGTGTAGAGATGCACCAAGTTCCCCAGGAGATAGTGCCTCCACATTTTTAGTGCCAACACCACGGCAGCAAGCTCAAGATCATGAGTCGGATAATGCTGCTCATGGTTCCGAAGTTGGCGTGAGCCATAGGCGACCACACGTCCTTCCTGCATCAACACGCAGCCGAGCCCAATACTGGACGCATCACAGTACACGTCGAAGGGCTTTGTTGTATCCGGCTGAGCTAAGACCGGGGCTGTGGTGAGATGCTTCACCAATGTTCGGAATGCTCCTTCACACGCCGTGTTCCAAACATATTTCGTCCCTTTCTTCAGTAACTCTGTCATCGGCTTAGCAAGCTTGGAGAAACTTGGAATGAATCTCCGATAGTATCCCGCTAACCCGAGGAAGCTTATGACTTCATGGACTGAAGTGGGAGCTTTCCATTTCAGCACTTGCTCTATTTTGCTTGGGTCAACTGCAATGCCTTCTGCTGAGATGATATGTCCCAAAAATGGCACTTGGCTGATCCAAAACTCGCATTTACTGAACTTGGCGTAGAGCTTGTGGTCTCGCAATCGTTGAAGAACGATCCGCAAGTGTTCGGCATGTTCGGCTTCTGTCTTGGAGTAAACCAAGATATCGTCGATGAACACTACCACGAACTTGTCCAGCTCCGGCATGAACACTGAGTTCATGAGATACATGAAATGGGATGGAGCGTTTGTGAGACCAAAGGACATGACAAGATATTCATATAATCCATATCTCGTCGAGAAGGCCGTCTTCGGGATATCCTCCGCCCGGATCTTGAGCTGGTGATATCCAGAGCGAAGGTCCATCTTTGAGAACACACTTGCCCCCACAAGTTGATCAAACAAAATGTCAATACGGGGCAGTGGGTACTTATTCTTGATGGTGACGGCGTTGAGCGGCCGGTAGTCCACACACAGCCTCAGGGTTTCATCCTTCTTCTTTACAAACAGCGCCGAGCATCCCCAAGGCGAGGAACTCGGCCTAATGAAACCGTTGCTCAACAGGTCATTGAGCTGTTCTTTTAGTTCAGCCAGCTCATTGGGAGCCATTTTGTATGGTCTCCGTGATATGGGCGTAGTCCCGGGTGCAAGTTCAATCTTGAACTCGACATCCCGCTCAGGTGGCATGCCCGGAAGATCATCCGGAAACACGTCGGGGTACTCCCGGACTACGAGGATGTCTTCTAACTTGAGAGCTTCAGCATTATTAATTGCTAACACCTCCCGGACTGGCGTGTCTAACACCATAGAATGCGGACGGTGGAAGGGAGAGTTTAAATGAACCGTCCGTGTCCGAGTCTCTAGGACAGCGCCATGGTATTGTAGCCATGACATCCCTAAGATTGCATCAATCTTTTGTCCCATAAGGATTATCAAAGTGGTGGGATATAGTTTCCCACCTAAGCACAAAGGTGCCTTTGGAATCATCATATTAGCTGAAATCTTCCCTCCCGGTGAGCAGATCATATAAGTGCAGTCGGTTGGGAAGACTTGCATTTGATGCTTAGCCACATAGGATGCACTTATAAAGCTGTGGGTTGCACCAGAATCAAACAATATGACGATGGCTTGATGGTTGAGAGTAAACGTACCTGCCAGCACGTTGTCTCCCTCCGGGGCGTCCTCATTGTCGAGGTTGCGAACGCCTCCAGTCCGCTGACCAACCTTCTTCACCGGAGGTCGGCCCCGAGCGCCGCCCTGAAACTGGGCTTGCCCGCTGCTCTGCTGCCCCTGGGGACAGTCCTTCACGAAGTGGCCCGCCTGGCCACACGTGAAGCAGGTGAAACGGGGCAGTCCCCCGCTGATCGGTGGACGGAATCCCGGGGCTCGTTGTGGCGGTGGAAACGCCCGGGGTACCGTCTGCTACTGCTGCTGCTGCTGCTGTCTTGGTGGTGGCATCGGCGGACGGAACGAGGGTAACTGGAACGGACGTCCCCCGAACTGTTGAGGTCGCGCCGGTGATGCCACTGCTGCCCGGATGGTGTCCGATACACCATACGGTACTTCTGGGGCGCACCACCACCGCTGCTAGGTGGAGCGCTGCGCTTCCTCTGCTCAGCTGCCAACTCCCGCTGAGCATCCTCTTGCATAATCGCGGCATTGACCAGGTCGTTGAAAGTGCCGCGATTCCACTGAACGAGGTGCGTCTTCATTTTGGGGTGTAACCCCCAATAGAAATGCTCCCTCTTCTTCTCCTCCGTGGAGATATAGTCTGACGCATATTGCGCCAGATGGTTGAAGGCACGGGAGTAGTCATAGGCACTCCTCCCGCCCTGCTTCAGCTCCAAGAATTCTTGGAACTTCCTCTTCATGATTCCGGGAGGAATGTGGTAGGCGAGGAACGCCTCCAAGAACTCTTGCCATTCCACGGCATGGCCAGCCGGACGTGAGGCAACATAGTTCGCCCACCACGCACCAGCGGCACCGTGGAGTTGCTGCGCTGCGAACAGAGTCTTCTGCCGCTCCGTACATTGGAGCAGCCCGAACTTGGACTCGATGGTCCGCAGCCAGTTGTCCGCGTCCAGTGGTTCTTCGGCTTCGTTGAACACTGGACGGTGCGTACTCATGAAGTCCGAGTACGACAATTCCCGGGGCTCACGAGGCCCTCTATCTTGACGTCCCCCCCGCCTGGGATGTATTTTGCACGATCGTGCGGAGCAGGTCGGTCTGCTCCTCACGACCTCCCACCAGTGCCGCTATCACATCCGCTAGGGTAAGTGGAGGCGGCGGTGGTGGCTGCTGCTGCGGGGTGCTGTCGTAGGCCGGTGGCTGGGAGTCGTCGCCTCCCCCTTGGCTAGAGCCACCAACCTCGTGCTTGGTCCTAGTGCGAACCATCTGCAACCATACGACAATAAACATCAGTCCCACAACATATTGCATGCAGTCCAAATGAAAATAGGTGTAACAACATAATGACAATGAGAATATGCGATACATCTCGTAAGCAGATAATGTAATAACATTGCACAAGCTACACCATTACCAGACCAAACACAAGCTAGTTTAATCCAACTTGATGAACCTCCCCTTTGGAAGCTCACCGTAACTAGGTTTGGTCACTACGAGACATTACTATCGCGTTGTCATCACGTACACCACCCTTAGGGTACAACACCCTCTCCAATGAGTTCAACTGTCATTCTTCTGTCAGAATGACCAGTTTCTACCTATTCCAAGTTTTGATCTGGTTCTGGGCATTTTCATGACTCAAGTTGAATACCAAAGTTAAAGTTAACTTCAGTATATTTCCAACGAGTACTTATTTGCCCTCAGATCAGCTCTGGTGAAAAAGTTATGGTAATTCAAAGTCAGCAGAATTTCTGGAAGATTTTTAACGGCACCTCCCTTGGAAGTTGCTGTTTTCAACTCTGATTTCCACTAAATTCTGTGCTGAAATTTCAGGAACTTGAATTGCGAAGATGTCACACATCTTCTACTCTTTCTAAGGATGTATTATATGACAATTTTAGATTTTTCAACTGGGATTTATGTTTGAAAAACAGAACAATTCAGATAATGTTTTACTTTGTCCTGGTTCTGGACAGTTTACATTCCTCTGGGATTTCAGCCATCTTAAGGTGTGTTTCAGCTCTGGAAGTCTACAACAAAATTGTCGGGTACTCAGATACCTTTCCAGAACTATATAACACACCTCCCTGGGCTAAAAGACCTGTGAGTTATGCCCTGTTGAAGATGAGCAACTTGCTGCCCAAAACAGAGCACTCTGCTTTTCATACTTTTGGCTATACTGCTCCACTATCCCATTTCTATTCCCAACCAGGGTCCTAAATGTTGAACATATAGATTTTTACTTCCTTGTTATCAATATTTTCATGCATATGCCTACAATATCACGGTACTACATTCCTCACAAAAGAAAATCCTAACCGGATTATACCGGCATATACGGCTCAATTGTGGCACTAAACGGTCTCTCGCACACGTTTGCTACACGGATACATACGTGGTTAATACCTGCAGAAGACCACACAATAATGGTGCACTCAATGGTTGTTTTCATTTCAGGCAGGATCATATTTAAAAGTAAATACAAACACCCGTATCATTGTCATACGGCCGTCCTTGAGCTAAGTCACGTCTCAAGGCACGTGATCGTGTTTCAACACCACACGACGGGGAACCCGAGTATATCATGAACGGGTCATCACGGTTGGGAATGTTATCAACCCAACAGATACCACCTACTGCCCTGCAGGGCACGCCGATGGCAAGCGCTGCGTATGTCCTCCTGGGCTACTTCCAGACGAACACACTCTCGCGTTACTGACCACGCGATGGGGTCTCCACTTACTTGCCTAATGCACGCTAGGGATCAGCGTTTCATATGAACTCAGGGACATGAAGAGTCCAAGAGGTTCATATTGACGTCTCACACCAAGCTGTGAGACTCTATCCCTGAACCACGTTCCTCGTCAGGGGGAGCTAACCGAAATTGAACCGCTTTCGGTTGCGTTCCTTACCATGCTTACCAGAGCGTAGGTGCGTCGCTACATAATTAAAATTCAGAAGTATAACATATAAGTTAGTCTTTGCCACTTTAAGTAACTATGTTAATATAGTCCTTACTTGGGCAACTACCGAATCCTCACCGTAACCTAAGTTTTCCCATAAGGTAGTCCTTAAGTACTGTGCTATCCCCACTGCAGCTCTGATACCAGGCTGTGGCGGACCCGAATCCGCTCATCCAGGATCGCAGAGGGTGGTGCCGCGCGATGCGACACACGACAGCACACGTCATAAGAACATATTATATTGCACGGGAAAAGACAAACTGAAGGTACAAAATAGTACACTTCTCAGTTACAAACTAGGGCCTTTATTACACAGCGGAAGTTTTTTTATACAACTCACGCCCGCCTATCTAGCAAAAGGGGTTGCCCAGCCCTAGGAAACCCACACTAGCTGCACTCCTCAGCTCATCGCGGCGTGTACGGCTCCCACTCAGCCGTGGTCCCCGACGGAGGGTAACCCTCGCCGGTGGACTCGTACTCCAAGCCCGTGGGTGGCTCCTCACCTGAAAAACACATAAGCAGCAACCGTGAGCACGAAGGCTCAGCAAGGCTTAACCGACTCACCTAAGCATGAAACTCTACATGAGGTGTACAATGACATAGGATAGCAATGTTGCAGCAAATGGACACGCCTACCAGTTCATCCTTAGTTCATCTTTTTGCAACAAGTTAACAGTTCATGAAGCTGAAATTTAGTGAGCAATATTTGGTGGCACGCATGTAGCAATACAATTATATTATAACAGCAATATTGAATCATAACATTTCATTCATTAGTCTACGTTACGATGCAGTGAACAAGCGGTACTCGTCACCGCGAGGGACAGCGAATCGACTCGATGTACACCTGCAGGGAAACCCAAAGAGCACGTCACGTACGCCCACCCGTGGAGCTGCACAGCACGCTCACTCGATGTCGTACGGGACAACCTTTCACCCAACAGCCCAAACGTCGAACCGGTCGCACCGAAATGGACAAGAGGTTCCCCACACGGAGCATCTCTCTATGCCCGTTGGCAGATTTCCACCTTGCTGCCCTCAACGTACACCTATAAATCGGTGTGCTATGCCTCGACGCCCGGAGGTTTAGGCTACATCGGTTTATCGGGGCCCATATATCCGATATGCCTTCGGTACGTTTAATACTTGTTCAGCAGGGCCACACACGGATCAGTCCTCAATCAACACGGACAGGGCTGCACACACAATACATCCTCTTGTTGCGCCCTAGCCCCTGCCTAGTCTCATTTTCATTACTAAGGTGATCTCGCATCACTCAACCGAACCCGTGTGTCCCAAGCCTATCTCGCGAGTAGATTCCAACTACTCGACTTGTACCGAAGTCCTATGAATATTTAAGCATAGCCTGTCTACTCGAGGTCTTACACACTACCCTCACTCTTAGGGAAAAGTTCGGGTTATGCAAGTGAGGTTCCATTCATCCTACACCTAATGCACATTCATACTTCATAAGACACATGTAAACAAAGTAAAACTTATAAAAAGGTTAATGCAAACCGGGGCTTGCCTTGTTGCTGCTGGTCAGGAGTTAGTTCTTCTTACGGAAGGAGGAAGTCCAGCACTTCCGGAGTCTCTTCTTCAATGGCTACACGTTTAATACAATACTACATGTTAATGAATATGCATATGAGTTTATTGTAATGCTTTTGCTATTAGTTCTAATAACCAGCCTCTAACAACTGGAACTCTGTTTAAGAATTTAAAATGGAACTGGGTTTTAGTGGTTTGGCTTAGACTTAATCCCCCTGGTTAAATGCTAAGTGGTTTTCCCCCTTTTCCATATTAATCCCTCAAGTGGTTAAACAGGACAGGGGTGATCCAGAGCTCCAATGGAGCTGAGAATTTTTGTGTGAGTTCCTTGTCACAAGAAAACTCTCTGGACCAAACACTAGCACTTTTCATGGAGGGGTTTGCTCATAATAATTCTCTTAGCAAATAAGCAAAGAAGAATTAATTCTGAGGTAATACCCCTGTTCATGCCCAACTTAGTGAACTACAATGACAATTATAGCTCATAGAGTTTGCATGAATTTTCCTAATATTTGTGGAGCTAAGATTTGCCCAGAACTGAATTTCCAAGTTTTGGAAATTCTCTGAAAATGTTTCTGTATTCAAATGAACACAGCACCTTCAAATTTGAACTGCTCTGACCAAATCAACTCCAAATGGTCTGAAACTTTTACAGTGGTTCACTAATGTCCTAAAGAACATTCTGGCAAAATTTGGGGATTTTTGGATGCACCAAACTCCCTCTAAAATTCTTTTGCTGAACAGATTTAAAGCATTTTCCAGAATTAATTAATGGGTTTCATACAAATTGGGTTTCAGATTTGGATTGTACTCAGTAAGAGGAATCCAACAAAATTTGTTTAATAATTTTTGGATGCTCCTACCCCGAGTTGTGGTCCTCCAAAGTTTAAACTACAAACTGGACATTTCAAAATGTTTAAATGTCTGCCAGTGGGTCCCACCCGGCAGTCTTCTCCTTCCTCACGCCAAACAGGGGTCCGCGGCTGCGCACTCCGGCGAGTGTCGCCGGAACTGCTTTCCCGGCCGTCTCCCGATCTCAGACTCGCCGCCCCCACCCCCCCCCCCCCCCCCCCCCCCCCGTAATTCGCGGCGCTGAACTCGTCGGTGGTGTCGCCGGCGGCCGTAGCTCACCGGAACAGGGCTCCCAACGGTGACCACGGCGGTTAGGGTTCTGGCGGGGTCGGGAATGTGTTACAACGCATAAAAATGATGGCAAAGGGTCGGAGAGCACCGTGGGAGCTCGGGGCTGACGGAAATGACCGCCAAACCCCATGAAACGGTCGGCAACCTAGAGCTCCACGGTGAACCGAGCTATTATTCTATGGCGGCCTGAAAAACAACCCAAACCCAGACATTTCTTGGTCATTTCCCTTGATTCCTGGTCAAGGAGGTCCGCTAGGGAGTGAGGAAGGTGCTGACAAGCCGGCGCGGCCAATAGCTAAGTGAGTAGCATGAATTTTGGGTTAGACCGCACTCTACCCAAACACACCACATTTCGGAAGAATTGGAAATACTCTTCACCCGGTGAATCAACCGCTAAACGGCTTGCACCTACACAATCTAGAGAGCATGGCACACCTTTTTCGTGCAGGAGAGGAATGTTGAAAACGGCTGTGGAGCGCTGCCCACGGTGAGCCGGTTGCGGTTCCGCCGGTTGCACCTCGGTCCTCAGCTGCGATCGTCAATTGGTGGCCAAATGAAGTGCTAACACCTCAAGGTGGTGAGGTGGTCAGCTAAAGCACACCCAGGTGCTTCCTTTTTGTGTGGGGAGCTCGGGCAAAGGCCAAGCAGACGTCAGCGTGCAGGGGATAATTGGAGGAGCGGCGTCGGGGGAAAGAACTGAGCTCGGTGCGGCGCTGCTCGGGAGAAGGAGGCAAAACACGATCTGCTCGTGGTCGTGGCGAGCTGGGGCACGGCTGGGTTTTACGGCGCCCCCACGAGGAGCTCGCCAGCACGCGAGGGGAAGAGCAGGAGGTGGCGCCTGGCGTTTCTCGGGGTGTCACCGTGGAGCCTCGGCTCTGTTCCGAGTGCAATTCTTAGCCCCTAAGGCTGTTGACTTTTGTGCCATTTGATCCTCCCCAATGACATGTGGGACCCACTTGTCAGTGCTCCCCCACCCCTCAAAGATCTCCGAAACTTGGCAAGAGATGAATTCAAATGTTTGGAGTTTCAAACTGATCTACATTTGTATGGTTGGGCAAATCTCCCCCGAATTCAAATGTATATTTGAATTCTTGCACATTTGGATCCTTTTGTGACAAATGGGTAGCAAACCTTTTCAAAAATTATTGAAACTTTGCCTCCCCACTAATTTGGACCTGAGGAATCCAATTATGCACTTTGATCTTTGTTTTAGATGCTGCAACCACGAGTTTGAATGTAACAGTTTTGAATCATCATCTCATGTGTCATGTGTAAATTTCCCCCTATTTGAAAGTGTAGGCTTTCCCCTCTAACCACTCTTTTGATGGAGGTTACTTGCTCTTCACACTTTTTCACAATCTATCCACAACAAAACGGTGGTGTTGTGTGGTGATAAAAAGTTTTTGCAAGTCCCTTTTCTTGGGCTTTTACAGCAAGCTCCGGTTTGCATTAACCTTTTACAAATTTTTATTGTTTTGAGCACATACATGAATACTATTGTTCCTTGCATTAGAGTCTTGTTTGGAAACCCAAGTGCATAGCCAAGAAAGCCATGGGTTGGGATTAGGATTGAAAACCTCGTTAGCCCTTAACTTGCTTGATAACCAGCTGGGAGTCGCCCTGTGCCAACAACTGGCAAACGCCCAGAGACAGGGCTGTCTGTAGGCCAAAGATGAGTGCTTCATACTCTGCCATGTTGTTGGTTGCCTTGAAATTGAGACGCACCATGTACCCAAACTGCTCCCCTGATGGCATGAGAAGCAGTACGCCGGCACCGGCCCCCTGCTTTCGCCAGGAGCCATCGAAGAAGAGCGTCCAGTGGGTCTCGGTGAAGACCGGAGCTCGGTGCTTTGGTTCACCGTCTTCGTTGCCGCCTAGGTCAGCCTTCGTTGGTGTCCACTCTGCCACTAAGTCAGCCAGCGCTTGGCTTTTGACTGCATGGCAAGGAAGGAAGTCCAGCTCGAACTCCGCCAGCTCCGCTGCCCATTTAGCGACGTTGCCAGTCGCATGGGGGCTGTGAAGGATCGTCTTCAGCGGATAGGAGGTGACTGCTGAGAACCGATGGGCCTGAAAGTAGTGGCGGAGCTTCCTGGACGCCACGAGCACTGCATACAGCAGCTTGAGGACCTCCAGGTACCTTGTCTTGGCGTCGTGAAGGACTTCGCTGATGTACTAGACAGGCCTCTGGATGGTTCGGACCCTCTCTCTTAGGTCTGAGAGGTATTCATCCATTGGCTCTGGCCCGCCGGAGGTGAGTGGGTCCAGGGGGGCTTCTGGGAGTTGGAACTCGAAGGCTCCTAAGCCACCTTGGCCCTCCGGGAGGTCCCGCTGGTTCTCCGGGAGCTCCAGGAGGTCCCGCTGGATCTCCGGGGGGTCCCGTTGGACCCCCGGGAGGTTGTCTTGGAGGCCCTGGAGGCCGCCCTGGACCTCCGGAAGGTTGTCTTGGAGGTCCGGGAGGCCGTCTTGGACCTCCGGAGTTTCCTGGCGTCTGTCTTCTGCTGCCGGAGCAGGCTGTGAAGACGAGAGGTCCAGCCGCTCTGCGACGAGGACCATACTCACCACTTCAGTTGTCGCCGCGATGTAGAGCAACAGATGCTCTCCGGGCTCGGGGGCTACCATGATAGGTAGGGTCGTCAGGAGTCGCTTCAACTCCTGGAAAGCTTCTTCTGCTTCATCAGTCCAGGTAAATGGACCGCATCTGCGCAGGAGCTTAAAGAAGGGGAGCGCCCGCTCTGCTAGTATCGGTATAAACTGACTCAGCACGGCTAGGCATTCTGTGAGTTTCTGGACTTCTTTGATGCGGGCAGGAGGCCGCATCAAGTCGATGGCCTTTATCTTCTCTGGGTTGGCCTCAATTCCCCGGTGCGAGACCAGGAATCCTAAGAGTTTCCTAGAGGATACACCAAAGACACATTTGTCGGGGTTCAGCTTGGTGCGCGTGGAGCGCAATTTGTCAAAAACTAAGGCTAGGTTATCTAACAAGGATGAACTCTGCCTGACCTTGACAACGATGTCATCGACATACACCTCAACTAAGTCTCTTATTAACTCTCCAAAGGTTTTGTGCATTGCACGTACAAAGGTAGGGAGAGCATTCTTTAGGCCATAAGGCATAGAGACATAACAATACAGGACATCTACTTTGATGAAGGAGGTGTGCTCTTCATCTTCTCTAGACATGGGGATCTGATGGAAACCCGAGTAGGCGTCTAGGAAGCACAGCATATCGCGGGCTGTAAGGATCGAAACGCCCAAGAGGGGGGGGGTGAATTGGGCTTTTTAAAATTTTAGAGCAATTTAAAACTTTAATGGTTGAAGCCCAATTCCCTATGCAAACTAAGTACGCAAGTAAGAGAGTTAAGTGCGGAATAGTAAAAGCGTAATAGTAAGGGGTGAGGAGAGAAATGCAAACTCCCGCGGAGACTCGGAGACACGGCGATTTTTCCCGTGGTTCGGTAAGATCATAAAAATCTTCCTACGTCCACGTTGTGGCACCCACCAAAGGGTATAGCCACTCCCAAGTCACCAAGACGAGGGAATCCACTATCTTTCTCCGTTCGCCCTCTCCGGCAAGGTGGAGCTCAAGCCTTGTACAACGGTGATCATCCGGGCTTCCACAAACACCTTGGTAAGCTCCGGAGTGATCTCTTCTTCCTCCAACGTTTACAAGGTGAGAGAAGTCACCAAGACACTCTCTCTCACTAGTCTAGAGATTCCAATCACCAAGAATGGACGCACACAAGCTTCTTTCTAGCTAGATATAACCTATAGTTGGATTACAAGAGGTTTTGAAGTGTGGAAGTGGTAGCTCTTGGTCTTGAATGCTTGAGAATGTGTAGTGAGGCTCAGGAGATCAAGACTTGTCGAAATGGCCGGTTGGAGGGGTATTTATAGCCAGCCCACACGAGATAGCCGTTGGAAAAGTGGGCAGACTTTTGTCAGTTAACATCGGATCCTCCGATGCACCCCTTTATATGATCATCGGTCGAATTCCAAATTAGCTGATGTCATGTGTCAGATGTGACCGTTGGATATAACCGTTGGATTTTTTAATCGACCGATGTTACTTCAATTTATCATCGGATGATCCGGTGAGTTGATCTTCAGAATTGGGTCAGAAATATTGTCTCTGTTGAATTTGACCGATGTACACTTACTTCATCATCGGATGATCCGGTGTGTATATCTTCAGAGTAACTCAGATATCATCCTTCGGGTGAACTCAACCGATGTGCCACTTCCTTCACATCGGATGATCCGATGAGTACTGGGATCTGAGGTCTTCTTCTTCTGCCAACTCAAACTCGACCGATGTAGTCATTTTGCAAGACATCGGATGATCCGGTGAATGCAACTTGTTTGCTTCGAGTTGTTTTGAGTTGATCTTTTAGAATCCTCTCGAGTGACCTCTTTGATACTTGTTTGAAATGATATTACGATGAGGTGTGAGCTCCTTGTGTTGCCAATTTTGATAAAGTAGAGTCGTTGTATGATTTCTTCATTCAGTTTTTATGAGTATCGAATAACCCCTTAGAATGGATCATTGAGGGGTCTCCATTTGTATCCAATGAGCAGTAGATGGTGTGAATAGATAGTTCATTAACGGTTGATGTGATATATGTGAAACCTCGCATCCACAAACTCATTAGTAATAACGAACGGTTGTCATTAATCACCAAAACCATATCTCACGGTGGCATCAAAACTGATGGGGGTTCCCATCCACTTGAGGTGCGGTGTGGCACCTGGGAGTGGAGCCACCGACGCTACCGCTTGGCGCAGAGTCTTAACTGCGCTTCAGGACGAGGGGTCGGCGGACCTGCCGTATATAACGTAGAGCTTCTTTCGATGCTCATCATCGCTGGAGCTGGAGTCCTCATGGTTGCGCACCGCCTTCATGGCGCGCTGAGGCTCCTGGAACCCCACTTGGTGGTCGACGCTGTCTGGGGCGTCGACCTTCTGCTTGCCCTCCCTTTGGCGGAAGGGTGGGGCATCAGTCCGCTGCTGCGTCCCTTTGCGGAAGCGCTCCGCAAGCTTCTGAATCTCCCGGCACTCGGCAGTAGTATGGCGACAGCTGCCGTGCACGGAGCATAGCTTGTCTTGCTCACCTTCTGGGGCTGGTGACTGTCGCAGCCTTTTGTCGGGGCGCGGCCCCCGAGCTCCACTGGGTGCCGCTGCTGCGGCAACGGGAGCCACGGCAGGTGACTTCATCTTGCCACTGCCCCAGTTCTTGGCCTTCTTGCCGCCTCCATAGGAAGCAGCGCCAGATCCAGGCTGTCCTACCGACTCGGAGGCTGGCAGTGAGTGACAGTTCCGCCCTTCTGCTGCTCTGGCGCACTTGTCCGCCAGGCTGAAGAGCTCGGAGACATCGCAGACCTCTCTGGTCGCGAGCTTCTCAAGCATCTTCTCGTCCCGGACACCCTGCCGGAACGCCACCACCACAGAAGCACTTTGAATGTGCGGGATGGTGTTGCGTACCTGGGAGAACCGCTGGATGAAGGAGCGCAGTGATTCCCCAGGTTGTTGCTTGATGGCGTGGAGGTCAAGCTCCGTGCCAGGACGGGTTTAGGAGCTGCCGAAGTTGGCGATGAACTGCCGGCAGAGCTCTCCCCAGGAAGTTATCGAACCCTGGGGGAGGTTCATCAGCCAAGACCGGGCTGGGCCGGTCAAGGCGACGGGGAAGTCGTTGGCCATGACGGCCTCATCCCCTCCTGCAGCTAGGACGGCGGTGGAGTAGGTCTGGAGGAACTCCGCCTGGTTGACGCTGCCGTCATACTTCTCGGGCAGCTGCGGCCGAAACTTGCGCGGCCACCTCGCGAAGCGAAGGTGGGGCGCCAGGGCCGCATATCCTGCTCCTGTTGATGCAAGCGTTGGTGCCGCGAACGCTTGGTTCGCTGCAGGCACTGTGTACCCCGGTATGGGCAAGGCTGCGTCATAGACCGGGGGCGCCGTTTGCAGGGCATATGGCTGTGGCATATTCTGCGTGGCGTATGCCTGGGGCAGAGATCGCGTGGCGAAGGTCGGCGCCTCAGGCTGGGTCGAGGCTGATGTCATGCTGTCGCCGGCCTCTTGGTTGCGACGCCTTTCTGGATGTCGCTCGAGGAATACCCGGGCATCTTGGCCCAAGTGGCATCGTTCCAGCTCTGTCCTCAGGTCGGTCGATGGGAGCCTGGTGGAGCTGGAGTCCGCCGTCTGACCGTCAACTGTTGGCGTGCGCGTCAGCGACACAGCCTGTTGGCCGGAGCGTCGTCTCCGCCGAAGTCGAGGGTTTGCGGCGGCAATGACAAGACGGTCTACCTCGCGAATCCACTGCTGGGGCACTGACTGGGGCGCGTCCCCAGCCGGTGGATTGTGCATTACCGCTCTTGCTGCAGCTAGCGCGCCCCCGTGGGGAACGCTCAGCGCTGCAGAAGATCTCACGCTAGTTGGAGCCTGCATTGCCAGAGTCGGCGTTGCCGGAGTTGGCTGCTGGCTTCCAGCTTGTGCCCACACACTCCGTCCTGAGTGTGTTGACACGTATTCCCCGCTAGTCATGGTCCGCCGTGAACGCGGGGGAGGAGAGCTTGCCGCTGAAGGAAGCTTGGTCATCTTCGTCGGCAGAAACTCGTCGCGCAAGGGAAAAGCCCTCCTTCCTGGCGCGCCAAATGTCGAAGTGTGTGGTCGACACTTCCCCCAGACCTGCTCTGGGAAGCCCATGGAGGTTCTTTTTCGGAGGGGCTAGACGCTTGCGGAGAGCTTAAGCGTAGGGACGAGCGAGGGAGAAGCTTGACACGGCGAGTTTTACGTGGTTCGGGCCGCCGGAGCGTAAAACCCTACGTCCACGGTGAGCAGAGGTGCTCGCTGTATTGCTTGTTGCTCAGAACCGGAGTCCTGAGCTTGAGGATGAGTTACACTTAGGGTGTGAGTTGCTGGAGTGCGAACCCTTGCTAACGTTTCCCACCCGAGCCTTTTGTAGCCCAAGGCTCGTGTGGCTTACAAGGGGGGCCCGGGACCCGACAGGTGGTCCCGGGGAGATTGCCTGCCGACTATCGTATCCGCAGTTATGACGGTAGTTGTCTCTGCCGAAGGCTTCCGAGTCTTTGTTCTGCCACCCTGCCCACGCCGCATGCTAGTCGTAGTGGTTCATGACGGCAGGGGTGGCAGGGGATGTCTTGTCGCTGTATTTATTGGCTGGCATGTTCTGACACTGTGCGCCAGTCTGTTATGCGACTGGACGCAACGGCACCTGACAGAGGCGTGCTCCGCGTCTTCGCATCATTGGAAGGCGCGGGCCTTGAATACCTTGTACGGGCAAGGTATGGTGCGTCTTTACACCTGCTGCCTACCGCGCGGGGGCAGGCAGCTGTTCTGCTGGAAACATGGCGGACCCAGAGCTCCCCTCTGAGGAGAGGGAAGTCCGGCCCCGCGGGACACGTGGAGCCTTCGGACCTCTCCCCGCGGAGAGGGGAAGTCCGGCTTCTGTCGGCCACGTGGCGGGCCCGGAGCTCTCCTTTGTGGAGGAGGAGTTCCGGTCCCGCGGGACACGTGGCGCCTTCTGAGCTCTCCCCACGGAGGGGGGAGGTCCGGCTTCCGATGGCCACGTGGCGGGCCCGGAGCTCTCCTCTGAGGAGAGGGAGGTCCGGCCCAGCTGGACACGTGGCGCCTTCGGAGCTCTCCCTGCGGAGAAGGGCGAGATCCTTAGGCATTTTCCCCTGTGCGCGGGGGTACCCCATATCGTGGGTACCGACATACTGTGATGAAGGAGGTGTGCTCTTCATCTTCTCTAGACATGGGGATTTGATGGAAACCCGAGTAGGCGTCTAGGAAGCACAGCATATCACAGCCTGATGTCGAGTCTACTATTTGATCTATTCTGGGGAGAGGGAATGGATCTTTGGGACATGCCTTATTGAGACTGGTGTAGTCGATGCACACCCGGAGCTTCCCACCGGCCTTCGGGACAACGACGGGGTTCGCCAACCACCGGGGGTGGTGGACTTCCCGTATGAAGCCAGCATCTAGCAGCTTCTTGATCTCTTCTCGAATGAAGTTCTGCCGCTCGATGGACTGCTTGCGAGGCTTCTGTTGGACTGACCGGGCTTGGGGGAAGATCTTCAAGTGGTGCTCAATCACCTCCCTAGGGATCCCCGGCATCTGTGATGGCTGCCATGCAAACACGTCGACGTTGTGCCGGAGGAAGGTGATGAGCGCGCCTTCCTATTTACTATCCAGGCCCCCGGCTACCCGGGTGGTCTGGGCAGCGTCGGAGCTGACTTGGACGATCTTCAGGGGGATGTCGCCATCGTCGAGGGGTTGCACACGGGGTGCAGCAGCAGAGGCACGGTGGCGTGCACTCGGGTGGAGCCAGTCTGGATCCGCACTGCCAGGGGCTGGTGCTCGTGCTGTCGCAATTGCCTGGAGCTTTTCCAAGGCCGACACCACAGCAGTGCTGTCCCCACGAATCCTGAGGATGCCTGTTGGTGTAGGCATCTTTAGGACGAGGTAGCCGTAGTGGGCTGCTGCCATGAACCGCTACAGGGCTGGCCTGCCAATTATGGCGTTGAAGGGGAGGTCGATCTCCGCTACGTCGAACAGAATGTACTCTGTCCGATAGCTGTCCGGTGCCCCCAAAGGTCACCGGAAGGCTGATGTTACCGTAGGGGACGACTTGTCCCGGCCCTACCCCTGAGAACAGGCTCAACGGGGTGAGCTTGGCCATCGGGATCTGCAGCTTCTGTAAAGTTGCACGGCTGATGAGGTTCAGCCCAGCTCCGCCATCTACCAAAACGTGGTACATCCTCACGTTGGCGATGGTGGGCACTACCAAGAGCGGTAGTTGGCCGGCGCCAGCCATGTTCCTGGGGATATCGGTGGCATCAAAACTGATGGGGGTTCCCATCCACTTGAGGTGCGGTGTGGCACCTGGGAGTGGAGCCACCGACGCTACCGCTTGGCGCAGAGTCTTAACTGCGCTTCAGGACGAGGGGTCGGCGGACCTGCCGTATATAACGTAGAGCTTCTTTCGATGCTCATCATCGCTGGAGCTGGAGTCCTCATGGTTGCGCACCGCCTTCATGGCGCGCTGAGGCTCCTGGAACCCCACTTGGTGGTCGACGCTGTCTGGGGCGTCGACCTTCTGCTTGCCCTCCCTTTGGCGGAAGGGTGGGGCATCAGTCCGCTGCTGCGTCCCTTTGCGGAAGCGCTCCGCAAGCTTCTGAATCTCCCGGCACTCGGCAGTAGTATGGCGACAGCTGCCATGCACGGAGCATAGCTTCTCTTGGTCACCTTATGGGGCTGGTGACTGTCGCAGCCTTTTGTCGGGGCGCGGCCCCCGAGCTCCACTGGGTGCCGCTGCTGCGGCAACGGGAGCCACGGCCGGTGACTTCATCTTGCCACTGCCCCGGTTCTTGGCCTTCTTGCCGCCTCCATAGGAAGCAGCGCCAGATCCGGGCTGTCCTCCAGACTCGGAGGCTGGCAGTGAGTGACAGTTCCGCCCTTCTACTGCTCTGGCGCACTTGTCCGCCAGGCTGAAGAGCTCGGAGACATCGCGGACCTCTCTGGTCGCGAGCTTCTCAAGCATCTTCTCGTCCCGGACACCCTGCCGGAACGCCACCACCACAGAAGCACTTTGAATGTGCGGGATGGTGTTGCGTACCTGGGAGAACCGCTGGATGAAGGAGCGCAGTGATTCCCCAGGTTGTTGCTTGATGGCGTGGAGGTCAAGCTCCGTGCCAGGACGGGTGTAGGAGCTGCCAAAGTTGGCGATGAACTGCCGGCAGAGCTCTCCCCAGGAAGTTATCGAACCCTGGGGGAGGTTCATGAGCCAAGACCGGGCTGGGCCGGTCAAGGCGACGGGGAAGTCGTTGGCCATGACGGCCTCATCCCCTCCTGCAGCAAGGACGATGGTGGAGTAGATCTGGAGGAACTCCGCCTGGTTGATGCTGCCGTCGTACTTCTCGGGCAGCTGCGGCCGAAACTTGCGCGGCCACCTCGCGAAGCGAAGGTGGGGCGCCAGGGCCGCACATCCTGCTCCTGTTGATGCAAGCGTTGGTGCCGCGAACGCTTGGTTCGCTGCAGGCACTGTGTACCCCGGTATGGGCAAGGCTGCGTCATAGACCGGGGGCGCCATTTGCAGGGCATATGGCTGTGGCATATGCTGCGTGGTGTGTGCCTGGGGCAGAGATCGTGTGGCGAAGGTCGGCGCCTCAGGCTGGGTCGAGGCTGATGTCATGCTGTCGCCGGCCTCTTGGTTGCGACGCCTTTCGGGATGTCGCTCGAGGAATACCCGGGCATCTTGGCCCAAGTGGCATCGTTCCAGCTCTGTACTCAGGTCGGTCGATGGAAGCCTGGTGGAGCTGGAGTCCGCCGTCTGACCGTCAACCGTTGGCGTGCGCGTCAGCGACACAGCCTGTTGGCCGGAGCGTCGTCCCCGCCGAAGTCGAGGGTTTGCGGCGGCAACGACAAGACGGTCTACCTCGCGAATCCACTGCTGGGGCCCCAGCCGGTGGATTGTGCATTACCGCTCTTGCTGCAGCTAGCGCGCCCCCGTAGGGGATGCTCAGCGCCGCAGAAGATCTCACGCTAGCTGGAGCCTGCATTGCCGGAGTCGGCGTTGCCGGAGTCGGCTGCTGGCTTCCAGCTTGCACCGACACTCCGTCCTGAGCGTGTCGACACTTATTCCCCGCTAGTCACGGTCCGTCGTGAACGCGGGGGAGGAGAGCTTGCCGCTGAAGGAAGCTTCGTCATCTTCGTCGGCAAAAACTTGTCGCGCAAGGAAAAACCCCCTACCTGGCGCGCCAAATGTCGAAGTCTGTGGTCGACACTTCTCCCCGACCTGCTCTGGGCAGCCCGCGGAGGTTCTTTTTTGGAGGGGCTAGTCGCTTGCGGAGAGCTTCAGCGTAAGGGACGAGTGAGGGAGAAGCTTGACACGGCGAGTTTTGCGTGGTTCGGGCCGCCGGAGCGTAAAACCCTACATCCACGGTGAGCAGAGGTGCTCGCTGTATTGCTTGTTGCTCAGAACCGGAGTCCTGAGCTTGAGGGTGAGTGATGTCTAGGGTGCGAGTTGCTGGAGTGCAAACCCTTGCTAACGTTGCCTACCCGAGCCTTTATAGTCCAAGGCTCGTGTGGCTTACAAGGGGGGCCCGGGACCCGACAGGTGGCCCTGGGGAGATTGCCTGCTGACTATCGTATCCGCAGTTACGTCGGTAGTTGTCTTTGCCGAAGGCTTACGAGTCTTCGTTCTGCCGCCGTGCCCATGCCGCATGCTAGTCGTAGTGGTTGATGACGGCGGGGGCGGCAGGGGATGTCTTGTCGTTGTGTTTATTGGCTGGCAGGTTCTGACACTGCGCGCTAGTCTGCGATGCGACTGGGCGCAACGGCACCTGACAGAGGCGTGCTCCGCGTCTCCACATCTTGGGAAGGCGCAGGCCTTGAATACCTTGTACGGGCAAGGTATGGTGCGTCTTTACGCCTGCTGCCTACCGCACGGGGGCAGGCAGCGCTGTCCTGCTGGACACGTGGCAGGCCCGGAGCTCTCCTCAGAGGAGAGGGAGGTCCGGTCCCGCGGGACACGTGGAGCCTTCGGACCTCTCCCCGCGTAGAGGGGAGGTCCGGCTTCTGTCAGCCACGTGGCGGGCCCGGAGCTCTCCTCTATGGAGGGGGAGGTCCAGTCCCGCGGGACACGTGGCGCCTTCGGAGCTCTCCCCACGGAGGGGGGAGGTCCGGCTGCCGCTGGCCACGTGGCGGGCCCGGAGCTCTCCTCTGAGGAGAGGGAGGTCCAGCCCCGCTGGACACATGGCGCCTTTGGAGCTCTTCCTGCGGAGAAGGGCGAGATCCTTAGGCATTTTCCCCTGTGCGTGGGGGTACCCCATATCGTGGGTACCGACAGGATCCGTCTCAAACCCTTGCCATGGAACAACACTGTAAGTCCTACCTCCTGAGCGTTAGTAGAACAGGGCCATACCCTTCTGTAATAAATCCCATAGAGTCTAGGAACAGCACTCGGGGCAGCTAAGTCTCAGGGGACGATCCGGGACTACGTCCAGCATGGCCTGGTTCCGACCCTAAGCGCGTAGAGTCTTGCTTCCCTTCTTAATGAGGTCGGTCGTTGCCTCCATGTACAGCCTGACTTCCCCCTATGGACATTTACTTAGAAACCTGTTCTACTTCGCTCTCTCTCTCACGTGCTCATTTAAATTACGTATTAGTTTTTATGACCCGCACTTTCTATGTATGTTCACCGTACATTTAGCTCCCCTTTTTTCCACGCTCATCCATAGTCAGCATTTGCTATCCTACCGAAGGCGGTTGCACTTGAGGGACCTGTCGATGGCCAGGGGGGCCTCTTGGGCCTCCCCTAGTCAGGTGTTGCGGTACCAGTTGGTCACCTCCAGGAATGGCCGGCGCCGTGCATGGGGGGTCCAGGGTGCGTATCCCACTTAGCCGGCTCTGTACCCAAAGCGTGCGCACCCTGCCCTCCGGAGGTCCAGGGGAGTACAGACGCTTTGCCTGGCTCCGTACCCAAAGCTTGTGCACTCTGCTTCCCCGGCGTAAGGTCCGGTAATAGGGGCCGGACGATCGTACCCTGACCTTGGAGGGAGCCGGAGCCCCGGTGCCTCGTGCACAGAATTGCTCAAGTCCCGTATACCGGACTGGGACCATAAGCCGAATAAGACTAAGAGACGGGAAAGGGAGGACCCCCAGAGGAGAATCACGTTTCCTCTGCCTGTGTGCAGGACCTCCAGGTTATAACTACAGGAGTTACATGAGGTGGGGGGCAAGGAGCCATCGACTACTCCAGCGCCGGACCAGAAGGTCCGGGTTTCGCTCCTTCAACAGGGGCGGGGCTTGAAGGCCCCACGTGTCCAGCGGGACCGGAGCTCCCACCTCCTCAGGAGAGGCTCCGGACCCGCCATGTGGCCTGCAAAAGCCGGACCTCCCCCTCCAGGTGGGGGGGCTCCGAAGGCTCCACGTGTCCCGCGGGGCCGGACCTCCCTCTCCTTAGAGGGGGGGCTCCGGGCTCGCCACATGGCCGGCAGATCCGGACGCCCCCATCCTTTTAGGGGGTGAGCTCCGGAGACCTCCGGGGCCCTTAATACAGTAAGGACCCGGGGAAGGTGTCTGTGCAGAGCTTTGAGATTGGTGAAGGACTCTGAGTACTTTGCGGAGCTAAGGGCTCGGCCAGGCAAAACCAAGAAGAAGACAAAAAACATCACAGGCACAAATATTCAAGAGAGTCTATTTATTCATGGCTCCATGAGCTGGACTACAGACTCGATAAAAAGAAAGAAACAAGCCCTAGGGTCCCCCTGGCTCGCGCCAAAACCTGGAGGCTACAAGGGCGGCCACATCCCCGACTTCAGCCCTGGCGATCTCCTCCCGCTCCGCGGCAGGGCCCCCTCTCACTGGCTCCAGTGAGAAAGAAGGGTCCTGGCTCCTGAAGCATGTCAACACATGCGTAGCAACCTCCAGGGCCAGGCCTCGTCCCTCTGCCTCAAGCTTGCTGTCGACCACCGAGTACCGATGACAGGTGGACCCAAGCCGCCCAGCTGAAGTGGTGGGTCAAGGAGTCAGTCTCCCAAGAAGACGAGCCGGCAAGGCGCTTCGGCGGTTCCTGAAGAAAGCGCCACAACATGTAGAAGTGGCAGCCTTGGGAACTGCCACAGCAAAAGCAACCATCAAGTGGACGCACGCTCCCACAATCCCGCGACTGTTCGTGCTCCGGCATCGGTCAATGTGGGACTTAGAGGAAGTGCGTGGAACAGAAGAGACAGAGGCCCCACCTCGGGCTTGCCATGTCCCCCGAGATGGGCCCGGGGGCCACTGTCGGTACACCCGATATGGGGTACCCCCGCGCACAAGGGAAACTGCCTAAGGATCTCGCCCTTCTCCGCAGGGAGAGCTCCGAAGGCACCACGTGTCCAGCGGGGCTGGACCTCCCTCTCCTCAGAGGAGAGCTCCGGGCTCGCCACGTGGCCAGCAGCAGACGGACCTCCCCCCTCCACGGGGAGAGCTCCGAAGGCGCCACGTGTCCCGCGGGGCAGGACCTCCCTCTCCTCAGAGGAGAGCTCCGGGGCCGCCACGTGGCCGACAGAAGCCGGACCTCCCCCTCCGCCGGGAGTGGTCCGAAGGCTCCACGTGTCCCGCGGGGCCGGACCTCCCTCTCCTCAGAGGAGAGCTCCGGGCCCGCCACGTGGCCAGAAGGACGGCGCTGCCTGCCCCTGCGCGGTAGGCAACAGGTGTAAAGACACACCATACCTTGCCCGTACAAGGTATTCAAGGCCTGCGCCTTCCCAAGACGCGAAGACGCGGAGCACGCCTCTCTCAGGTGCCGTTGCGCCCAGTCGCATCGCAGACTGGCGCACTGTGTCAGATCCTGCCAGCCAATAAACACAGCGAGAAGGCATCCCCCTGCCGCCCCCGCCGTCATCAACCACTACGACTAGCTTGCGGCATGGGCAGGGCGGCACAACGAAGACTCGGAAGCCTCCGCTAGAGACAACTACTGACATAACTGCAGATACGAAAGTCGGCAGGTAATCTCCCCGGGACCACCTGTCGGGTCCCGCCCCCCCCCCCCCCTTGTAAGCCGCTCGAGCCTTGGACTATAAAAGGCTCGGGTAGGCAACGTTAGCAAGGGTTCGCACTCCAGCAACTCGCACCCTAGACATAACTCACCCTCAAGCTCAGCACTCCGGTTCTGAGCAACAAGCAATACAGTGAGCACCTCTGCTCACCGTGGACGTAGGGTTTTACGCTGCGGCGGCCCGAACCACGTAAAACTCGCCGTGTCAAGCTTCTCCCTCACTCGTCCCTTACGCTGAAGCTCTCCGCAAGCGACTAGCCCCTCTGAAAAAGAACCTCCGCGGGCTGCCCAAAGCAGGTCCGGGGGAAGTGTCGACCACACTTCGACATTTGGCGCGCCAGGAAGGGTCTGGTCGCTTGCGGAGAGCTTCAGCGTAAGGGAAGAGTGAGGGAGAAGCTTTACACGGCGAGTTTTACGTGGTTCGGGCCGCCGGAGCGTAAAACCCTACGTCCACGGTGAGCAGAGGTTCTCACTGTATTGCTTGTTGCTCAGAACCGGAGTCCTGAGCTTGAGGGTGAGTTATGTCTAGGGTGCGAGTTGCTGGAGTGTGAACTCTTGCTAACGTTTCCTACCCGAGCCTTTTATAGTCCAAGGCTCGAGCGTCTTACAAGGGGGGGCCGGGACCCAACAGGTGGTCCCGGGGAGATTGCCTGCCGACTATCGTATCTGCAGTTATGTCGGTAGTTGTCTCTAGCGAAGGCTTCCGAGTCTTCGTTCTGCCGCCCTGCCCATGCTGCAAGCTAGTCGTAGTGGTTGATGACGGCGGGGGCGGCAGGGGATGTCTTGTCGCTGTGTTTATTGGCTGGCAGGTTCTGACACTGCACGCCAGTCTGCGATGCGACTGGGCGCAACGGCACCTGACAGAGGCGTGCTCCGCGTCTCCGCGTCTTGGGAAGGCGCGGGCCTTGAATACCTTGTACGTGCAAGGTATGGTGCGTCTTTACGCCTGCTGCCTACCGCGCGGGGGCAGGCAGCGCTGTCCTGCTGGACACGTGGCGGGCCCGGAGCTCTCCTCAGAGGAGAGGGAGGTCCGGCTGTAAGGGCCTCAGTTTTTGACACATAATTGAAGTGTTCATCACCACACACACACACCTCATTTGAGGAAAGATGATGAACACAAATGAAGAGCAAGTAACCACCATCAACATGCTCATTAGAGAACAAACTCACATATTGCAAAAGTGGTATTTCCCACATGTGATATAGGTGGGCTGGACATATGAAAACTCCTACACATTGCTAAGGATGTCCATGCCAAGTTTCACCAAAATTCAAAACTTTTGAGGTCATTTTGGGTATAGTTAGAAAGAGGGCAGTTTGAAACCATATTCAAATTCAAACTGTTTTTATCCCATGAATTTAAAAGTGAGAGACATATTCTTATTCAGCACATTTTTGTGAGCTCACACACCAATTTTCACTCCATTTGGAGTTGATCTTGACATGAGCTAAGTGGGACAAATTCAAACTTTATTTGAATTCAAAACTTAACTTGTGATGAAATTCATTCAAATCAAACCCAATTTGAATTCTACTCAATTCAAATGGCTCATGGGTGAATAATTTGAATCACCATGGGTATTTTGGGACTCACTGTTTACAACAGTGATTAGGAGTAAATTCCAGAGGTTAAAACCCCGGGTGGGACCCACATGTCATAGAGAGGAGGAGGCAAAACTTGCACACAAAGTCACAGCCTCGGTGGGAAATTCCAACGAGCAGCTGTCGGCTGTGCCACCGAGCAGCCACCGGCGCCACCAGCTGCTTCCCCTCTACGCGCGCTGGCGCTCAGGCGGCCTGCTCGCGCCCCCACGCGACCGTCACCGCCTCAGCGGGGTGAAGACCGGGTGCCTTCTTATCCCCGTGAGCGACACTGGGCGGCGCCATTCCTTTTCTTCCCGAGCTCTCGGTCGATCGGGAAAACACAGCAAACAATCGTGTCCTCGCCTCTCCCAGTTGCCAGGCAACATCCTGAGCTCGATCACCACCCTCCCAACGCCTGAACCACCGGGTTTCGGCCCCTGTTCCCGTGATCAACGACGACCGCCACAGTTTAGCTGAAGGACGGCGATCGGTCTCAAGTGGGCAGCACACTAAAGCCACTTCCACGGCCAAGCAAGGGAGGCAAAAGGAGCGCACGAACTCCACGCTGCTTCCACCTGAAGCTCAAGCCACACCGTGAACTCTCGCCGGCGAATTCTCAGTTTTTGCATCGGCAACCTTAAACTGAGCTCCCGGTATGGTTTCTTTAAATTCTCGCTCTATGATCTTTCGGAGGTTATCAAATCTCGCACATAGACGCTGGACTAGCCGTCGATCAAGTTCTTTTCTGCATCCGTGGCGTGAGACTGTCTAGGAGTGACGAATTTCGAGCTTGATCGAGGGCGGTCATGGCGGGCACGATCGGTCACACGGTGCCGACTGACTTGCCTCCATCCCTGAACCCTTTTGACACCTTGTCGAGCTTCCTAGAGGTACACTGATGCTGTAGGACCGTTTGTTCGAGGTGTTGGCGGGTTAGAACCCACGGTCGACGGCGCCGAACCTCAACCGAGGCCGCGGCACGTCGCCGGGCTATTTCAGGTCAACCCCAGCCCGACCTGACACCACCGACGTGTTCCTCGACGTCGACAACCCCCTGGCGGCGAGTTTCAGACCATGGGTGGTCCGGCAGCGGCGAGCAGGCGAGCCCCGAGTCTGCTCCGGCGAGGTCGGCGGCGCGGGCGCGAGAGAACGGCGGGAGGAAGACGAAGCCGGCTGGCCCACGTGTCAGCGGGTGAAGAATTTAAATCGGGATCGGATGTGGCCGGGATCGGCTGTGCCGGCATGCAAATTCCCTGTGATCTCCGGTGTGCCGGACACCTCCGCGCTCAACACGTGTCCCCGCGGGCCCCCGAGAGTTTTAACTTTTTCCCCGATTTTTAGAATTCTTCCAAACTTCAAATCCTCATAACTTTGGCTAGAAAGCTCCAAATCGAGTGAACCAAATTTTGCTGGATTCATCTCTCTGAGCACTTTCCAGCAAATCAAGTTTCACTTCATGAAAACCCTTATTTCTCCAGAATTAATTCCTCAAAGTTCAAACTGTTTGGAATTTTAACTGGAGAATCCTTTGGAGGAAAATCCTGAAATTTGGCTGGGATGTTCACCAAAATATCCCTGAACTAACACAAAAATTTCAGATCTATTTGAGCTCATTTGATCCACCTAATGGTGTGATTAGATAAAGTGTTCCAGAGAAAATAGAAAATGTTCAGAAACATTTTCAGAATTTTCTCTGAAATTGTTTAGCTCATATCTTTAGCTAGGAACCTGCAAATTAAGTGAGACCAACTCCATTAGAACCCTCTGAAAATCTAGTTTTCAGAAATTCATAGTTTGTTTCATGAAAATCCTTAGAACACCCTAAAAGCCTTCAATTAAGGTCAAGGACATAATTAATTGTGGAGGGTTCAAATGAGCTTTGCTGAAACTAAAACTTGACCAAGTCTCTGTTTAGGTTGTAACCAAGCCACAGTAAAAATTTCACAGTCATTGGGCTTGTCTAGTAAGAGTTATAGACTTCACAAGATTAAAAATTAATACAACTACATTTAAAATAATACATGTATTGCTTTTATCATGTAGTCGCTAAGGTCGAGGAGGAACCCGAAGTCCTAGACTTCGTTACTCCGGAGGAACAGCTAGCCTACGACCAAGAGCAGCAAGGCAAGATCCGGTTTGCATTAACCTTTTTACAAATGTTTATTGTTTTGAGCACATCTTTAAATACTGTTGTGATTCTTTGCATTAGAGTCTTGATTGGAAACCCAACTGCATAGCCGAGAAAACCATGGGTTGGGTTTAGGATTGCAAAACCCCGTTAGCTACTGCAATGCTAAGATAGAGTAGGATTCGGTACAAGTCGAGTAGTTGGAACTACTCGCGAGCATAGGCTAGAGGCACTCGACTCGGGTAGTGATAGCACATGAAACACATGGCAAGAAAATGAGACCAAGCGGAGGGTAAGGGAAGCAGGACTATTGGGCCTGTGTGCTGTAGCTCCGCTTGTGTCGATTGAGGACCGAGCCGTGTGTGGGCCTGTTGAACAAGCTAGAACAGTACCGAAGACCTACCGGCTATATGGGAACCGGGAAACTGATGTAACTCGGGTAGCTGGGTATTGAGGCATTGCCCATCGCTCAGAGGGTAGGTTGAGAGCTTGAGGTGTAAATCGGCTGGCGGCACGGAGATGCGCGTGCAGAGAACTCTTGCTCGGGACGATGGGACCGGTTCAATATTTGGCTGATGGGCGAAAGGTGGTTGCGTACGGCATCAGTGATGGTTGTTGTAGGCAACATCGAGTACGGGCGTACGTGACGGGTTGTTCGGGTAACCCTGCAGGTGTAAATCGATTATAATCGCTGTCCCTCGCGGTCAGTGAGTACCACTTGTTCACTGTACCGTGACGTAGAAAGAACAGGATAGTTACATGTTAAAATGCTGCTGATTGAAAGATGGACTTTTCTTGTTAATGGTTTGTTGTAGTTTAGAGCTAACTAAATTTCTTTTCAACTTTGGGCAAAGTACATGAGAGAAATGCGTTTCCTGTTTGATTGCGGCTCTCTCATGTGCCTTAGCGTAAGGTTCTCCACAACCTGATGCTAAAACTTGAAAGTAAGGTTCTACTAATTAGGCGAGTCCTTGCAAATGATTTTTACCTCGTGTAACCCAGTACCCCTCATGTAGAAATTCCATGTTTAGGTGAGACGGGTCAGACTTGCTGAGCCTTCGTGCTCACTGCTTGTGTTTGAAGCTTTTGCAGGGTTCTATGAGGAAGGGACTCCCGAAGAGGAGACGGAATCCCAGGAGGGGAACCCCGTCGAGTGGGAGTCGTGCACGCCGCAGAGTTAGTGTGCGTGTGTGCTAGCAAGGACACGTTCAAGGGCTGAACGTGGACTTGATGCGTAGTCTGCGCCCGTGAGTGTAGAATGAAACTATTTTGATGTAAACATGTTCATAAACTTGTTTATGTAATAAAATTTTGCTTCCGCTTTGTACCTTTGACGTGTGTTATCCGGTGCTGTGCAACGCAGCACCCCTCAGCGTGATCCTGGCTCGACAAGACCGTTGGGGTCGTGCCAGCGTTGTATCAGAGCTCGCTTGAGGTTTAACACAGTACAAAGGTCACCTTTTTCAAAAATCCAGTGAGAAACGAGTTAGTAGCCCGTATAAGGATGTTATTAGCATATAGAAAGTGGCATATTAACCTATTTGTTTATGTCGGAAATTCATGTATCTCAGGACGTTTATGTCTTGGGGGATACACGTAAGCGCTGTCCACCAGTGCGCACAAGCTGAAGGGTGGAGCCCCACGGGTGGCAGGTAACCCGACCCGCTTTAGTATCCTCTACGACTCTTCATGTCGTTTGGGGTATTCGAGCAACGTCTATCCCTGGCGTGCGTGGTGCAATTTGGGAGACCCCGTCACGTGGTCTGAAACGTGAACACGTAACTCAAGGCGTGTTTGGCTTGAGAACATCCGGGCGAGTTATGACGGCCGGGTGTACGAACTGTATGGATTCCGGGCTCGGTGTGCAGCCGAGTCTGATGATTGTTTGAGTTTCTGCAGGTAGCCTGACCATGAAACGGTAGGCGTGTAGCATCCGTGTGCGAGTGACGTTTAGTGCCACTGAAATAACGAAGCCGGCTAAGTCCGGTATAGGTTTTTCTTTGTGAGGACGTAGTACCGACATAATCTGGTGACGCATCGACGTCACACCCAACTAAATGAACAACTTCATTTAAAACTTGAAGGTTTTGATCCAAAGTAGTAAAACTTGATGTAACTCCTTCCCTTGAACAAGATATTCAAAGTTAACAAGTTTTCAACTTATAGATTGTTAAGGACAGAGCACTCTGTTTTCAGCTGAATCAAGGCTGAAGTTAATCAGAGGTTCGAGGTTGAGTTCTTTAGAGGTTGGGGTCATATGATACATTTCTGGAAAGCTTTGGAAGAGCTTTACAACTCTTATGTTGAGGACCAGAGGTGTTTCATCCCTTCAACAATAGAAAAATGCAGTAGAGTTGAAACTGTCCAGAAAACCGAGCAGAGCAAAGACTCTCTGTAAACTCTCTGTAAATTGAGTATAACTTCCTGCATAAAAATAAAAAAATAGAAAATGAGGTAGTTCTGGAAATATTATGAGATGGGTTACAACTTTGTAACAGAAAGTTTTGTCATATTAGGAACAGAATTAATGGGAATTCTTGGATCAAATCAGTACCTAAAGCAGGGAGGTGCTGTCCAATCTTCCCCAGAAATTCTGTTAACTTTGACATCTCATAACTTTTGAACCAGGACAGATCTTAAGCCAAGCAAATACTTTCTGGAAATCTATTGAAGTTATATTTAACTTTGATGTTGAGCTCCAGAATTGGTTTTGCCTTCAACATGGCCTAAATCAGGATGAAATGGAAACTGGTCAGGGCTGTCATGGGAACAGCAGATCAGCAGTCAAATTTGTTTAAAATTTGAACTATGCTTCCAAGTTTTATGGGTTCAATGACATGTTTTATGTTATAACTCAGAGGTTGGCTGTTTAAATAAATATTTGACATTTCTCAAATATATTTTTACAGATGACAGCAGATAAACAGTTGGAGAACGGGTGGGTGGTTTCCCACTGTTCTCACCGTAGCGGCTACCCGGAAGCATTGTGGCAAATGATCCAATATTTCGGGTACAACCAGATGCTGCAGTACATCGCCAAGGAAGAAGGCGAAGAGGGGAACAAGACGTGGACGATCCATGTCGAGGTCCCTGCAGGACCTACGCCACCCGGTCGGGTGCCGTTCACCGTCACGGTAAGAGGAAGACAACCGGAAGGGATGTGGCAAGTGGCAGCCCGTGACACTATGTCACGTTCCTGCAAACTACACGTGCAGGCAATGGAGGGCACTCCATACGCGATCGTTCCGGTGGAGGGACGGGCTCAGCATGTGTGGGAAGAGAGGTACCTGGAGGCAACGGACCCGAGTTGCCCAAGGTATAACCCCGCGGAGGCAAACCTTAGCCTCCAGGTGAGGGCGGGAAACGCCGTGATGGACAGCCAAGCTGTTCATACGGAGCATCTCGCCACAAATCTCAAGGAGAGCACGAGCCGTTGAGACCTTTTCGATAGTGCTCACAGCGCACTCCGCAATGTGCTCCTTCCGACGATCAAGCGACTGAATGAACAACACAATCAGTTGCGTCGTCTGTAAAAGGCAAAGAAGAAGAGCCGTGTTGACATCGCGGCGTTGAAAGAACTGGTACAAAATCTGACCCAGCAGAACGAGGACCTTGGTCAAGAGCGGGACGAAGCTATTGAGGAAGGGCATGGCTGGGAAGAAGATTACAACCAAGCCATGGACGAGGTGCATGCATTGCAGGACCTCGTACCTCCGGTGTTAGGCGTACCGGTGTTCTTGGGTCTTCCAGCAATGGGAGAACCCGGGATGGGAGAAGAGGTGGTAGATCCATAGCCACCAGCAGAGGTACCGGAGGAGGACGACCCACAGGAGGTCGAGTTCTACTCCGAATAGGGGGTTACAGTTGCCATGTAGGGCAGCCAGGGTAGTGTAGCCCAAATTTTGTAATCAGTGACATGTCGTGTAGACAGTAGCGTATGTATGGGTAGTGACGACATGAGCACCACTTCTCGGAGACCCGAGAATAATGTATCTTGTATAAAGTTTATGCTTTATCAATATATGTGAATGTTGTGCAAATTAATCATGTGTCACTTCAATACCTACTGTTACATATGGAATTTTAAGTAAGACATGTACTAATCGCTGCTGTTTTGAATTTCAGAATGACGCGTACTCGTGCCAACCCTGACGTTGGGGGTACCAGTCATGTGGGAGAGACCTCCCAACAGCCTCCCGAGGACTCCTCGGGACAGCAGCAGCAACAGCAACAGCAAACACCGCCACCGCCACTGCCAACGGTTACATTGGCCGACATCGTCGCGGCAATGGCGGGTTCACATCAGCAGCACACGGAGTTGCTGCAAACTCTTATTGCCAATATGTCTTGCCTAGAGAGACGTCAAGACCGTGAAAAGCGTCAACAGAGCTCCTACTCCGACTTCCTGGTGACTCATCCCCCAGTATTCTCAAGGGCGGATGAACCACTTGACGCGGACAACTGGCTCCGCGCCATAGAAATGAAGTTCGGGCTGCTCCAGATAAGCGAGCAGCGCAAGACTAAGTTCGCGGTCCAGCAGCTCCAAGGATCCGCGAGCGCGTGGTGGGCCAACTTCTGTGCTTCACAGCCCACCGAACGAGTCATGACCTGGACGGAGTTTCGGACAGCCTTCAGGGCCTATCATATACCGCCAGGTCTGATGAAAAGGAAGACGCAGGAGTTCTTACACCTGCAACAAGGGAGCCGGAACACGCTGGAATACTACAGGGCGTTCAACGATCTCGCGCTCTACGCGTCGTATCACGCAGATACTGACGAGAAGCGGCGGGACCACTTCTACCAGGAGCTTAACCCGCTCCTGAAGGACAAGTTGGCGATGTTCAATCGCGGCAGCCTCAACGACATCATTGATGCTGCGATTGTTCAGGAGGACTCCGGCAAGGAGATGGCGGCGGCGGAGCGAAAGCGAAGCGCACCGCAAAGCAGCGGAGAAGGAAGCGGTCCTTCTCAGAAGTTTCGGATGGTGAATCACCCACCATCAGGTCCACGCTGGCAGCCACCACAGCGGTCGATGCCGTTCTGCAGTCGGCCGTACTCTTCACCGGCATTCAGGCCGGCACTGCCAGTACCACCGCAACAACAACAGCAGCAGCGGGCGATGCCGCATGCGTATGCACCTCAGCAACGCATGCCGGGCTTTCGTCCCCCGAGCACTCCACCAGCAGCGGCCACATGTTACAAGTGTGGTCGTCCAGGACACTTCACGAGCAGTTGCCCGGAGAGGCAAGGTGGCGGAGTGTCACCACAGTTTCCGGGGAGGAATGAACCCCGGAACCCCACTAATGCACGGCGGGCAAACCCTAGGCCCGGCACTGTCCACCAGCTTGCCATTGAGCACGTGCCGGAGGGCAAGCCAATCCTTGGGGGTATGTTCCAACTCCACCAGCATCTCGCTATAGTACTGTTTGATTCAGGCGCCACGCATAATTTTATTAGCCAAGCTTTCATTGCTAAACACAGCTTGCCAATACTACCCACCGATAGTCCATATTTAATTTGTTCACCGGGTGGGAAGATTTCAGCAAGCGTAATGGTTTCCAAAGCACCATTATGCTTAGCGGGTAGATTGTACCCCACGTCTCTCATTATCTTAGAGGGACAGAAGGTTGATGTCATCCTAGGGATGTCGTGGTTAACCCGCCACGGCGCTGTTTTAGACACCATCCTTCGAGTCGTGCACTTAAACTCAGAAGTGCACGGGTCTCACTCATTATTTCTGGACAGTCCAGAAATAAAACTTCCAAGTGTCTATCAAGCCACAACTATCAGATTGGAAGATATTCCAGTAGTCCGAGAGTTCCCTGACGTATTCCCGGAGGATTTGCCGGGGATGCCACCTGACAGAGAGGTGGAGTTCAAGATTGAACTTGCACCGGGAACCATGCCAATATCCCGAAGGCTGTACAAGATGGTGCCCAAGGAGTTGGCTGAACTGAAGACTCAGCTCATGGACCTTCTGGAGAAGGGTTTTTTAGGCCGAGCTCCTCGCCATGGTGCTGTTCGGCATTATTTGTCAAGAAGAAGGATAAGACGTTGCGGCTTTGCGTGGACTATCGTCCATTAAATGCCGTAACCATCAAGAACAAGTACCCGTTGCCACGGATCGACATGTTGTTTGATCAGTTGGTCGAAGCAAAGATCTTTTCCAAGATTGATTTAAGATCCGGGTACCATCAGATTAAAATAAGGGCTGAGGACATTCCAAAGACAGCTTTCTCGACAAGGTACGGACTTTATGAGTACCTGGTCATGTCCCTCGGCCTCACCAATGCTCCGGCTCACTTCATGTACTTGATGAACTCGGTATTCATGCCGGAGCTGGACAAGTTTGTCGTGGTGTTCATCGACGACATCCTGGTGTATTCCAAGTCGGAGGAAGATCACAAGAAACATCTGCGTATAGTCTTGCAACGGCTGCGGGACCACAAGTTATACGCGAAATTCAGCAAATGCGAGTTTTGGATATCGCAAGTGCCTTTTCTCGGGCATATCATCTCAGCGGAGGGTATCGCTAGGGACCCGAGTGTGACACCCTCGCCTCGGGTGTCAGCATATGTTCATGTTCTATGAAGAGGAAACATTTTAAATGAAAAATAGGAACAGAGAGGATTATCAAAAGAATAGCCAATAAGGCCCCCCGAGAGCACCGAAGACAACTTACCACGGCCACTGGCCACGTGGCGTGATCGGAGCTCGTACCTGCGAAGTGAAGAGAGGTCCGCCGCTAAAGAAGCTACGTGGCTGGTTCGGGGCTCGTCGCCACAAAGGGGAGAGGTCCGATCCTGTGGGACACGTGTTGCCCACGGAACTAGCCTCTGCAGAAGAAGCAAAGGCATTTCCGCAAGACACGTGTCATCCTCGGAGCTACTCCTCGCGGAAATCAGTGGACCAGTCGCGGGGGTACGTGTCGATCTCGGAGCCCATCTCAGAGAAGTCCAGATCTATCGAACACGTGTCGCCACCGGAGCTTGTCTCCGGGAGGCCTGTCGTTGCTGGACACGTGTCGACCTCGGGGCATGTTCCTGAGGAAGGAAGAAAGGGAAGACCGGCGCCAACACGTGGCATGCGCGGAGCTCACCTCTGAAGAAGGGGGAGGTCTCGCTCGTGACCCACGGCACAACCGGAGCTCGTCTCTGCGGACGAGGAGATACCAGGCCCCGGAGGACACGTGGAGCTTCCGGAGCTCGTCATCACGGAGGTAACAAGTTCTGGAGCAAGTTTTACGCGTAGAGATACCGGTACGCAACAGAAACTGATCTAAATTCCACGATGTTACTAAAGATAAAGATGTTAGGATCCAACAAAGATCTGAATAAGACTCTTATTCGGGATACAATCAGATTAGGACTCTTCTCTTCCCGATTATAAATAGAACCCAAAACCTCTGGCAGAAACCACAAACTTCTCTTTCGACTCCTGAGCCGACGATTTAGAGCCCTAGCCCTAATTCGCCGAGCAAACCATCGCTGAAGCACAACAAGGGAGATCATCGGAGAAGAACCAAGCAGGTCTGAGGAGGACCTCGAAGTCAAGAAGAGCGTGAGGTAGGACTTCAATACCACCTTATGACATCATTGTGTTCATCTCTTTGCATCTGTTCTTCAATTCCTTTCGAACAGAAGCCTTCTCGTGGGCAGATCACTTGATGATCAATTTGATCTAAAGACAAGATCATCGCCACATCCACCTTGATCCAAACGCCTCTGTCGATACAAGGCCATGCAAGAACACGTACAGATCAATCTAATAAAACTAATCATGAGATACCATGCATATGCATCATCGCATCTAGTTTAAGGTTTGTGCATAAATATTGATTTCTGTGAATCCTGTATGCACGTGATCCTACCTAGTAGGACAAGCTCAGGGAGCTGTCTACGACGAACTACAGCAACCAGGTTTTGAGAATCAAGAACAACCGGAACCGCAAGAACAAGGCAAGTGCTCCTTGACCATATTGATCCTATGTTTTGGATAAAACTGTTTTGTTTTGCGAAAAGGTGTGTGTACTGAGTCAAACATGATGGGAAGCCCTTTTATAGGAGTTTACTAGTTTTGATTAAACTACCCTTGTCGCCTGGGAAGTTTATAAGTCGGGTATGGTTTTTGCTTTATGCTTCGCTGAGTCTATGGGGTTGGGAAGCGAGATAGATGTGTCTAGCTAACTGCACTCGTACCGATAATAAGTAACTGATGAGGTTAATGAATATGGATCGGAGGGAGATCTAGGCAAGCCTGGGTTTGTGAATGAGGTAGCATGAGATGGTGGTTTTACTTGCCGTAGCTCTAAGGACCGGTTCATGCATGCACATGCCAGGATAACAGTGCCACCACAAGGCCATGTATGGGTGCGGCATAGCTGAGTAATTAGGTAAGTTGCTAGAGTGTTATGGACTGTGGAAGGCGCGGGGAATGGGAGTCGAGTGAGGACTGCCCTGGGAACTGCATGGCACAAGAGGGGGCCCGTGGGTGGGAGAATTGGAGATTCTAGCCTGCCGGTGAAACCTTAGTGAGTCCATACATCTAGTAACCCCTTTGTAAAGGCTATTTTGTGATCTCTTGACCGTACACCGACGGTTGTGTACTGGTATAATGGAGATTCTGCAGTCGCCGACGGGTGACGAAATCACAAACTTGTGGGTAAAGAGGTGCAAACTCTGCAGAGTCTAAAACTATCATGATAGCCGAGCTTACGGTCACGAGCACCTGGCTAAACTGCCATGATTAGTTGGGATGGATATTGAGATGGTTATTGGGAAGGTTCTTGGTTACGATTATTGGTTTGGTTACGGATATGGTTTGAGACTGTTGAGTCTGGGTGATGAGATGGTTGCATGACTGTTGAGTCATGGCAACGAGCTCGGTCTCAGTGTGAGACGAGGTTGTTGATGAGATGAGATGGTAGAGAATACGAGGAGGTATTCGTGAGTATGAATAAAGGATTGGTTAATGTTCGGATGGAACACAGGAAGTGATGGAGGTATGTTGGTAATTTAATTCATGCTGGGATTATTTTCATCTAAAGTTAAGTTGCTGTTTTATCATAGTTTTACAAATCTGCTTTTCTGCAATAAGCCCTTTTTGCCTACCTTGTTTATGAGCTGCATATCATGTGTTTTTCCCGCACTTGCTAAGTACGTCAATGTACTCAAACTTGCATTATTATTTCATCATCAACAGCAAGAGAAGGCTATTATGAAGACCAAGTGGAGCATTATGGCGTGTGATCTGTTCTCAACCTTGCCTGTGGAGGGATTAGAGATGGAACCACTTCTGCTTAGATTTGCTTCCGCATTAGCTAAAATGCTTCCGCTTTAGAATAAAGACTTCCGCTGTGAGCATGAGTCCAAGACTCATGAGGTATTGTAATAAACTCTGTTATTCGTGGTAATATATAATCTGAATTCAGTTTGTGGAACGTATGTGCATGTGTGATGAACATCCTGGGCACACATATGCATTAGTTCTCGGTTCCGTGGTTTTCCACAGAATTGAGGGCGTCACAGGTTGGTATCAGAGCCACGGGCTGACAGTAGGTTACACGCCTAGATATAAACTTTAGATTGACATTAGAGCCACGGGTTACACCCCTAAATAGGAGTCAGAAGCGCCCTAGGGTGAATAGCTCAGATTGGCTTTAAAACCACCTTGGCATAGGAAACCATCCTTGAATAGGAGTTGTATGAGCCCTTGCAATGATTGTGTGTAATTATGTGCTTAGTGTGAGTTGTGGGACGTCTCAAAGACGTTGTCCATATCCATACGTAAGAAGAAAGAGGTGTGAAATGCTTCGGCACTTGATCACATCCTCATATGGGCTAATATACAGTCTAACTCACTTTGATGCATATAGTTGAAGGGACCTACCTAACCTTCTAACCTTCTATTCTATTTCGTTCTCTCTCAAAGATGGTGAGAGGAAACGCCAGCCGAAGGAACGTCCAGGAGGATGACCATGATGAAGTTCCTGCTAACCCCGGAGCTGGTGAAAACCATCTGGAAAGGTTGATGGCCATGCAAAACCAGCTTATGCAAACCATGATCCAAACTTTGGGTCAGTTACAGGCCAACCAAAACCCCGTTCCGGCACAACCACCACCACCACCGCCGGCTCATAACAGGTTGGAAGAGTTCATGAGGACTCGACCACCCACCTTTGCTCAAGCAAGAGATCCCATGGAGGCCGATGATTGGTTGAAATCCATGGAGAAGAATTTCGCCATTGTTCAGTGCAACGACCGAGAGAAGGTTCTCTTCGCATCGCACCAACTTACGGGAGCCGCTGCTGACTGGTGGGATGCCTTGAGCAACGCCCATGCCAACCCGGAGACAATCACTTGGACTGAGTTCAAGGAAAGTTTCCGCTCTCACTACATCCCTGCTGGTGTAATGATGCTCAAGAGGCAGGAGTTTGAAGGTCTCCGCCAAGGACAGAAGAGTGTAAACGAGTATCTCAACAAGTTCATACAACTGTCCCGGTACGCCCCCGAAGATGTCAACTCAGACCAAAGTAAGCAGTACCTGTTCATGAGAGGGTTGAACAGTGAGATCCAGGTTCAGCTCCTCAACAATGACTACGTAAGCTTCCAGAAGCTGGTTGACAAGGCTATTGTGGTTGAAAACAAGATTCGAGAGATCGAGCGAGAGTGCAAGAGGAAGATGCCATACCAGCCCCAAGGGAGCAACGTACGACCTAGGTACATGCCCCCTGCCCCACAGTATGGATCGACCACTCCTGCATACCGCCCTGGTCAGCCACCACAGCAACAATTCGTTGCACCGGCGCCCGGTGTGCCCATGCCTCCAGCGCCTCGACCTAACAACGGCGCCCCTGTTCAAAACCCCCGCCCCAACGTACCTGCTGACTAGGCAACAGGGCATGCTTTGCATGCGGGGAAGTAGGCGACTTCACTAACCAGTGCCCGAGGAGAGGCCCTGGACAGCAAGGTAACATGCCTAAACAGAACCAGCGACCAAACGGAGGGGACAACCAAGGGAACCGTGTGTAAGGGCCTCAGTTTTTGACACTCAGTTGCAGTGTTCATCACCACACCACACACCTCATTTGAGGAAGAATGATGAACACAAATGAAGAGCAAGTAACAACTATCAACATGCTCATTAGAGGACAAACTCACATATTGCAAAAGTGGTATTTCCCACATGTGATATAGATGGGCTGGATATATGAAAACTCCTACACTTTGCTAAGGATGTCCATGCCAAGTTTCACCCAAATTCAAAACCTTTTTGAGGTCATTTTGGGTATAGTTAGGAAGAGGGCAGTTTGAAACCATATTCAAATTCAAACTGTTTTTATACCATGAATTTGAAAGTGGAAGGCATATTCTTGCTCAGCACAGTTTTGTGAGCTCACACACCAATTTTCACTCCATTTGGAGTTGATCTTGACATGAGCTAAGGGGGAGAAATTCAAACTTTATTTGAATTTCAAACTGAACTTGTGCTGAAATTCATTCAAACCAAACCTCATTTGAACTTTGATCAATTCAAATGGCTCTTGGGTGAATAATTTGAATTGCCAAGGGTAGAATAGGGTTCACTGTTTACCACAGCTGTTAGGAGTAAATTTCAGAGGTTAAAAGAGGAGTGGGACCCACATGTCAGCCTCTGCCTCAAAGCAAACCGACTGAACCACAGTTCAGTCGGTTCCCGGCTGCTGTGCGCGCGCGCCACCGAAGGGGGCAGCCGGCGCCAGCTCCTGCTGCGTGCCCCAAGCCGGAGACCGGCCGACCGGCCTATTTATTCCCTCCCCGGCGTGCTTCAGTCGCCATTCCCCGAGCTACCGACGTGCACGATCCATTTCTCCACTGCCATCACCGGTGCTCGAGTTCCTGCTTGATCGAGCTGATCGCAGCTCCCTCTTTCCACTCCAGGGTCCCAGCCAGGTACTAGCGACCATCCTCCATCCTTCCCATTGATAGAAATCGATTGAAACCGAGTGATATCGGCTATGCCGAAAGATCAAACTCGGAACTGGAAACCGCCGCACCTCGGGCTCTCGTGGACAGCCCAACCTGGGCGTTGTCACGCCCGAGCCAAGGCACCTTTGGACGCGCAAGTGACCGGTGCTGCTCACCCCCGAGCCACAGCTCGAGTGGTTGCTCACCGGCGGCGAATTTCCATTTTTCCCCTTTCTGTGTGCAGAACGACCTTCGGGTACGATTCTGTGTAATTCGTGCGCTAGAAAGGATTAGAGGGCCTCAGGCCACTCCCACACGAGCTAGACGCGGTGACGCACAAGTCGCCTTCACAACTCTGGGCCGGAGAACGTCTGTGCCCGGCGTAATTCAAGGTCTACTAATGGCGGAACGAACGGGGGGTATCGGGCGCACGGTGAGGACCTATTTCGGGCCTTACCCGAGCTGCTTCGAGTTCATGTCGACCTTCTCTGAGGTCCACTGATGCTCCCCGACCGATTTCCCAAGTAGCTGAGGTACTAGGAGAGTCAGCCGACATGGCCGAAGTCGTTCCGATATGGCGGCTCGTCGCCGACCATACTCCGGCCGTTGTCATGAGCAGCTGACCCTCGGATCATGTTCCCCAAGCAAAAGTAGGCAGGGGCGGCCAGAATCAAGAAGTTTGGAGCTGTACAGCAGCCAGCGGCGAGCTCTCCGGCGAGGTCCCTCGGCGGCGGAGCGCGGGTGTCGCGAGGTTGAAGAAGGGGGTGGACCCCAGCTGTCAGCGGCCGATATTTTGAATCGGGATCCGGCTGTGGCCGGGATCGGGTGTGCTGGCGCGCAAAAGCCTTGTAGGCCGCGGTGTGCTGTCGCTTCGGCGTGCGACGCGTGTCCCCTGGGCCCACGCGCGAGTTTAAACTTTTCCCCGATTTTCAGATTTCCTTCAAACTTCAAACCCTTATAACTTTGGCTAGAAAGCTCCAAATTGAGTGAACCAAATTTTGCTGGATTCAGCTCTTCGAGTACTTTCCAGAAAATCAAGTTTCACTTCATGAAATTCCTTAATTCTCCAGAATTAATTCCTTAAAGTTTAAACTGTTAGGAATTTTAACTGGAGAATCCTTTGGAGGAAAAATCTGAAATTTTGCTGAAATGTTCACCAAAATATCCTTGAGCTACCATAAAAATTTCAGATCCATTTGAGCTCATTTAGTCCACCTAATGGTGTGATTAGTAAAACTGTTCCAGAGAAAATAGAAAATGTTCAGAAACATTTTCAGAATTTTCTCTGAAATTGTTTAGCTCATATCTTTAGTTAGAGACTTCCAAATTAAGTGAGACCAACTCCATTAGAACCCTCTGAAAATCTAGTTTTCAGAAAGTCATAGTTTGTCTCATGAAAATCCCTAAAACACCCTAAGAGTTCCAATTAAGGTCAAGGACATAATTATTTGTGGAGGGCTCAAATGAGCTTTGCTGCAACTAAAACTTGACCAAGTCTTTGTTTAGGTTGTAACCAAGCCACAATAAAAGTTTCACAGTCATTAGGTCTATCTAGTAAAGGTTGTAGACTTCACAACTTCAAAGTTAATACAAATGCATTTAAATTAATACATACATTGTTCTTATCATGTAGTCGCTAAGGTCGAGGAGGAACCCGAAGTCCTAGACTTCGTTACTCCGGAGGAACAGCTAGCCTACGACCAAGAGCAGCAAGGCAAGCCCCGGTTTGCATTAACCTTTTTACAAATTTTATTGTTTTGAGCACATACTTGTTTCCTTTGTTCTTTGCATTAGAGTCTTGATTGGAAACCCAACTGCACAGCCAAGAAAACCATGGGTTGGGTTTAGGATGGAAAACCTCGTTAGCCACTGCATTGCTAGGATAGAGTAGGATTCGGTACAAGTCGAGTAGTCGGAACTACTCGCGAGAATAGGCTAGAGGCACATTGCTCGGGTAGAGATAGCACATGAACCACATGGCAAGAAAATGAGACCGAGCGGGGAGTAAGGGCAGCAGGACTTTGGGGCCTGTGTGCTGTAGCCCCGCTTGTGTCGATTGAGGACCGAGCCGTGTGCGGGCCTGTTGAACAAGCTAGAACAGTACCGAAGACCTACCGGCTATATGGGAACCGGGAAACTGATGTAACTCGGGTAGCTGGGTTTTAAGGCATTGCCCGTCGTTCAGAGGGTAGGTTGAGAGCTCGGGGTGTAAATCAGCTGGCGGCACAGAGATGCGCGTGCAGGGACCTCTTGCTCGGGACGATGGGACCGGTTCAATATTTGGCTAACGGGTGAAAGGTAGTCGCGTACGGCGTCCGTGATGGTTGTTGTAGGCAACATCGAGTACGGGCGTACGTGACGGGTTGTTCGGGTAACCCTGCAGGTGTAAATCGATTATAATCGCCGTCCCTCGCGGTCAGTGAGTACCACTTGTTCACTGTACCGTGACGTAGAATGAACAGGCTAGTTACATGTTAAAATGTTGCTGATTGAAAGATGGACATTGATTGTTAATGATATGCTGTAGCTTAGTGCTAACTAAAGTTCTTTTCAACTTTGGGCAAAGTACATGAGAGAAATGCGTTTCTTGTTTGATTGCGGCTCTCTCATGTGCCTTAGCGTAAGGTTCTCCACAACCTGCTGCTAAAACTTGAAAGTAAGGTTCTACTAATTAGGCGAGTCCTTGCAAATGATTGTTACCTCATGCAACCCATTACCCCATGTAGAAGTTCCATGTTTAGGTGAGACGGGTCAGACTTGCTGAGCCTTCGTGCTCACTGCTTGTGTTTGAAGCTTTTGCAGGGTTCTATGAGGAAGGGACTCCCGAAGAGGAGACGGAACCCCAGGAGGGGAACCCCGTCGAGTGGGAGTCGTGCACGCCGCAAAGTTAGTGTGCGTGTGTGCTAGCAAGGACACGTTCAAGGGCTGAACGTGTACTTGATGCTTAGTCTACGCCGGCGAGTGTGGACTAAACTTATTTTGATGTAAACATGTTAATAAACTTGTTTATGTAATAAAGCTTCCGCTTCCGCTTTGTACCTTTGACGTGTGTTATACGGTGCTGTGCAACGCAGCACCCCTCAGCGTGATCCTGGCTCGACAGGACCAGTGGGGTCGTGTCAGTGTTGGTATCAGAGCTCGCTTGAGGTTTAACACAGTACAAGGGTCTTATTTTTCAAAAATCCAGTGAGGAACGAGTTAGTAGCCCGTATAAGGATGTTATTAGTATATAGAAAGTGGCTTAGTAACCTAATTGTTATGTCGGAAAATCGTGCATCTCGGGACGTTCATGTCTTGGGGGGTGCATGTGAGCGCTGTCCACCAGTGCGCACAAGCTGAAGGGTGGAGCCCCACGGGTGGCAGGTAACCCGACCCGCTTTGATATCCTCTACGACTCTTCATGTCGTTTGGGGTATTCGAGCAACGTCTGTCCCTGGCGTGCGTGGTGCAACATGGGAGACCCCGTCACGTGGTCTGAAACGTGAACACGTAACTCAAGGCGTGTTTGGCTTGAGAACATCCGGGCGAGTGATGACGGCCGGATGTACCAACTGTATGGATTCCGGGCTCGGTGTGCAGCCGAGTCTGATGATTGGTTGAATTTCTGCAGGTAGCCTTACCACTAAACGGTAGACGTGTAGCATCCGTGTGCGAGTGACGAGTAGTGCCACTGAACTAACGAAGCCGGCTAAGTCCGGTATAGGGTTTTCCTTTGTGTGGACGTAGTACCGACATAATCTGGTGACGCATCGACGTCACATCCAACTAAATGAACAACTTCATTTAAAAACTTGAAGGTTTTGATCCAAAGTAGTAAAACTTGATGTAACTCCTTCCCTTGAACAGGATATTCAAAGTTAACAAGTTTTCAACTTATAGGATGTTAAGGACAGAGCACTCTGCTTTCAGCTGAATCAAGGCTGAAGTTAATCAGAGGCTAGAGGTCGAGTTCTTTCGAGGTTGGGGTCGTATGATACATTTCTGGAAAGCTTTGGAAGAGCTTTACAACTTTTCTGTTGAGGTCCAGAGGTGTTTCATCCCTTAACCACTCGAAAAATGCAGTAGAGTTGAAACGGTCCAGAAAACAGGACAGAGCAAAGACTCTCTGTAAACTCTCTGTAAATTAAGCATAACTTCCTGCTTAAAAATCCAAAAATAGAAACTAAGGGAGTTCTGGAAAGCTTATGAGATGGGTTACAACTTTGTAACAGAAAGTTTTGTCGGGTTAGGAATAGAATTAACTGGGATTCTTGGATCAAAGCAGTACCTAAAGCAGGGAGGTGCTGTCCAATTTTCTCCAGAAATTCTGTTAACTTTGACATCTCATAACTTTTGAACCAGGACAGATCTTAGGCCAAGCAAGTACTGGCTGGAAAGCTACTGAAGTTAGCTTCAACTTTGATGTTGAACTCCAGGACTGGTTTTGCTTTTAACCTGGCCTAAATCAGATTGATATGGAAACTGGTCAGGGCTGTCATGGGAACAGCAGATCAGCAGTCAAATTTGTTTAAAAATTTGAACTATGTTTCCAAGTGTTATGGGTTCAATGACATATCTTATGTTATAACTCAATGGCTTACTGTTCAAATAAATATTTGACATTTCTCAAATATATTTTTACAGATGGCAGCAGATAAACGGTTGGAGAACGGGTGGGTAGTTTCCCACTGCTCTGACCGTAGCGGCTACCCGGAAGCATTGTGGCAAATGCTCCAATATTTCGGGTACAACCAGATGCCGCAGTACTTCGCCAAGGAAGAAGGCGAAGAGGGGAACAAGACGTGGACGATCCATGTCGAGGTTCCTGCCGGACCTACGCCACCCGGTTGGGTGCCATTCACCGTCACGGTGAGAGGAAGACAACCGGAAGGGATGTGGCAAGTGGCAGCCCGTGACACTATGTCACGTTTCTGCCAGCTACACGTGCAGGCTATGGAGGGCACTCCATACGCACTCGTTCCGGTGGAGGGACGAGCTCAGCATGTGTGGGAAGAGAGGTACCTGGAGGCAACAGACCCGAATTGCCCAAGGTACAACCCCGCGGAGGCCAACCTCAGCCTCCAAATGAGGGCGGGAAATGCTGTGATGGACAGCCAAGCTGTTCATACGGAGCATCTCGCCACTAAACTCAAGGAGAGCACCAGCCGTGGAGATCATTTCGAGAGTGCTCACAGCGCACTCCGCAATGTGCTCCTTCCGACGATTAAGCGACTGAATGAACAACACAATCAGTTGCGTCGTCTGAAGAAGGCAAAGAAGAAGAGCCGTGTCGATATCGCGGCGTTGCAAGAACTGGTGCAGACCCTAACCCAGCAGAATGCGGACCTTGCTCAAGAGCGGGACGACGCTATTGAGGAAGGACAAGGCTGGGAAGAGGACTACAACCAGGCTATGGACGAGGTGCATGCATTGCAGGACCTCGTACCCCCGGTATTGGGCGTACCGGTAGTTCTGGGTCTTCCAGCCATGGGAGAACCCGGAATGGGAGAAGAGGTGGTAGATCCCGAACCACCAGCCGAGGTACCGGAGGAGGACGACCCACAGGAGGTCGAAGTCTACTCCGAGTAGGGGATTACGGTTGCCAAGTAGGGCAGCTAGGGTAGCGTAACCCAACTTTTGTAACCGGTGACATGTCGTGTAGACAGTAGCTTATGTATAGGTAGTGACGACATGAGCACGACTTCTCGGAGATCCGAGAATAATGTATCTTGTATAAAGTTTATGCTTTATCAATATATGTGAATGTTGTGCAAGTTAATCATGCGTCGCTTCAATATTTACTGCTGTTATGGAATTTTGAGTAAGACATGTGCTAATTGCTGCGGTGTTGAATTTCAGAATGACGCGTACTCGTGCCAACCCTGATGTTGGAGGTACTAGCCAAGGGGGAGAGACCTCCCAACCGCCTCCCGAGGACTCCTCGGGACAGCAGCAGCAACAGCAACAGCAAACACCGCCACCGCCACTGCCAACGGTTACATTGGCCGACATTGTCGCGGCAATGGCGGGGTCACATCAGCAGCACACAGAGCTGCTGCAAACGTTAATTGCGAATACGTCTCGCCCAGAGAGACGTCAAGATCGTGAGGAGCGCCAACAGAGCTCCTACTCCGACTTCCTGGCGACTCATCCCCCTGTATTCTCAAGGGCGGATGAACCACTTGACGCGGACAACTGGCTCCGCGCCATAGAGATGAAGTTCGGGCTGCTCCAAATCAGCGAGCAGCGCAAAACTCAGTTCGCGGTCCAGCAGCTCCAAGGATCCGCGAGCGCGTGGTGGGCCAACTTTTGTGCTTCACAACCCACCGACCGAGTGATGACCTGGGCGGAGTTCCGGACGGCCTTCAGGGCCTATCATATACCGCCCGGTTTGATGAAGAGGAAGACGCAGGAGTTCCTACACCTGCAACAAGGGAGCCGGAACGCGCTGGAATATTCCAGAGCGTTCAACGATCTCGCGCTCTACGCGTCGTATCACGCAGATACGGACGAGAAGCGGCGGGACCATTTTTACCAGGGGCTTAACCCGCTCCTGAAGGACAAGCTGGCGATGTTCAATCGCGGCAGCCTCAACGACATAATTGATGCGGCGATTGTTCAGGAAGACTCCGGCAAGGAGTTGGCGGCGGCAGAGCGAAAGCGGAGCGCGCCGCAGAGCAGCGGAGAAGGAGGCAGTCCTTCTCAGAAGTTTCGGATGGTGAATCGCCCACCATCAGGTCCACGCTGGCAACCACCACAGCGGTCGATGCCATTTCGCGGTCGGCCGTATTCTTCACCAGCATTCCGGCCGGCACTGCCAGCACCACCGCAACAACAGCAGCAGCAGCGGGCGATGCCGCGTGCGTTTGCACCTCCGCAACGCATGCCGGGCTTTCGTCCACCAAGTACTCCACCAGCAGCGGCCACATGTTACAAGTGTGGTCGTCCAGGACACTTCGCGAGCAGTTGCCCGGAGAGGCAAGGCGGCGGAGTGGCACCACAGTTTCCGGGGAGGAATCAACCCCGGAACCCTACTAATGCGCGGCGGGCAAACCCTAGGCCCGGTACTGTCCACCAGCTTGCCATTGAGGACGTGCCGGAGGGCGAGCCAATCCTTGCGGGTATGTTCCAACTCCACCAGCATCCCGCTATAGTACTATTTGATTCAGGCGCCACGCATAATTTTATTAGCCAAGCTTTCATTGCTAAACACAGCTTGCCAATACTACCCACCGATAGTCCATATTTAATTTGTTCACCGGGTGGGAAGATTTCAACAAGCGTAATGGTCTCCAAAGCACCATTATGCTTAGCGGGTAGAGTGTACCCCACGTCTCTCATTATCTTAGAGGGGCAGAAGGTCGATGTCATCCTAGGGATGTCGTGGTTAACCCGCCACGGCGCTGTTTTAGACACCGTCCTACGAGTCGTGCACTTGAACTCAGAGGTGCACGGTTCTCACTCATTATTTCTGGACAGTCCAGAAATAAAACTTCCAAGTGTCTATCAAGCCACAACCAGCAGATTGGAAGACATTCCAGTGGTCCGAGAGTTCCCGGATGTGTTCCCGGACGATTTGCCGGGGATGCCACCCGATAGAGAGGTGGAGTTCAAGGTTGAACTTGCACCGGGAACCATGCCAATATCCCGAAGGCCGTACAAGATGGCGCCCAAGGAGTTGGCTGAATTGAAGACTCAGCTCACGGACCTTCTGGAGAAGGGTTTTATTAGGCCGAGCTCCTCCCCATGGGGTTGTTCGGCATTATTTGTCAAGAAAAAGGATGAAACGTTGCGGCTTTGCGTGGACTACCGTCCATTAAATGCCGTGACCGTCAAGAACAAGTACCCGTTGCCACGAATCGACATGTTGTTTGATCAGTTGGTCGAAGCAAAGATCTTTTCCAAGATGGATTTAAGATCCGGGTACCATCAGATTAAGATAAGGGCGGAGGACATTCCAAAGACAGCTTTCTCGACAAGGTACGGACTTTATGAGTACCTGGTCATGTCCTTCGGCCTCACCAATGCTCCAGCTCACTTCATGTACTTAATGAACTCGGTGTTCATGCCGGAGCTGGACAAGTTTGTCGTGGTCTTTATCGACGACATCCTGGTATATTCCAAGTCGGAGGAAGATCACAAGAAACATCTGCGTATAGTCTTGCAACGGCTGCGGGATCACAAGTTATACGCAAAGTTCAGCAAATGCGAGTTTTGGATATCGCAAGTGCCTTTCCTCGGGCATATCATTTCAGCGGAAGGTATCGCTGTGGACCCGAGCAAGATCACTCAAGTGCTGAATTGGAAATCCCCGAGAACTGTTCATGAGGTACGGAGTTTCCTCGGATTCGCGGGATATTATCGGAGGTTCATTCCGAGCTTCTCGAAGATTGCCAAGCCAATGACAGAGCTGCTGAAGAAGGCTACCAAATATGTTTGGAGTCCAGCATGTGAAGCAGCATTCAAGGCTTTAGTCAAGCACCTGACATCAGCACCGGTTTTGGCGCAGCCAGACACAACAAAACCGTTCGATGTGTACTGCGATGCATCCGGCATTGGGCTCGGATGTGTGCTGATGCAAGACCGAAGAGTGGTCGCGTATGGATCACGGCAGCTTAGGAACCATGAGCAGAATTATCCAACTCACGATTTGGAGCTCGCTGCCGTGGTACTTGCACTGAAGATGTGGAGGCACTACCTACTCGGTAACCTCGTACATTTATATACCGACCACAAAAGCCTCAAGTACATATTCACTCAGAAGGAGTTGAACATGAGGCAACGAAGATGGTTGGAACTGATAAAGGATTACGAAATAGAGATCCATTATCATCCGGGCAAGGCAAACATTGTGGCAGATGCGCTGAGCCGCAAGTCACACGTTAATAATCTGACCATCACACCGTTGGAAGAGAGCGAACCACCACTACATGTAATTCCACACGGAGCTCTCTACAACTTAGCTTTGATCCCCACCATCCGTGAAGAGATAGCGGCAGCCCAGAAGAATGACAAGGGCATGTCACATTTGCGGAGACGTGTAGACAGTGGGGAGTTGAAATGTTTCCGGAAGGACGGAGACGGCGTCCTATGGTTCAAGGACCGGATTGTCGTACCCCGAAACCCGGAATTACGGAAGAAAATCTTTGATGAGGCTCACTTATCAAAGTTTTCTATTCACCCCGGCAGCAACAAGATGTATCAAGAACTCAGAAGCAAGTTTTGGTGGACACGGATGAAGCGAGAGACGGCAAAATACGTGTCCGAGTGTGATACATGTCGAAGGGTGAAGGCAGACCACATGCGGAAACCGGGACTGCTGCAACCACTGGGCATTCCTGCCTGGAAGTGGGAGGACGTGAGCATGGATTTCGTCGTCGGTTTACCCACCACCTTACAGAAGCATGATTCTGTGTGGGTGATCGTCGATCGGCTCACCAAAGTTGCCCATTTCATCCCGGTCAACACCAATTACAACGCCAAGAAGTACGCTGAACTGTACATCTCACGGATCTTGTGCTTATACGGCGTACCCCGTACCATCATATCGGACCGGGGCACTTTATTTGTGTCCCGTTTTTGGGAGCAGCTGCACGCTGCCTTGGGGACGAAGCTGATCCGTAGTTCAGCCTACCACCCGCAGACGGATGGGCAAACCGAGCGGGTAAATCAAATCCTAGAAGACATGCTACGAGCTTGCGCTATCAACCACGGCAAGAATTGGGATGATCACTTGCCGTTGGCCGAGTTCTCGTACAACAATGGGTGCCAAGCCAGCATCAAGATGGCGCCCTACGAGGCGCTATACGGCAGGAAATGCCGCACACCACTGAACTGGTGTGAGTCTGGCGAAAGGGTTACCTTCGGGATTGACCTTGTCAACAACGCGGAAGAAAAGGTTCGACTGATTCAAGCGAACCTAAAAGCCGCTCAATCCCGACAGAAACAGTATGCGGACCGAAGAAGGCGCCCGTTACAATTCGAAGCTGGAGACCACGTATATCTACGAGTGTCTCCAATGAAGGGCGTAAACAGATTTGGGGTGAGAGTAAAGTTGGCACCCCGATTCATCGGTCCATTCCAGATTACCGAAAGATGTGGATCGGTGGCATACCGGCTGAAATTACCAGAAGCACTTTCCGGTGTGCACGACGTCTTTCACGTTTCCCAGCTGAGGAAGTGTCTCAAGCTATCAACTACCATTCAGCTGGAGGACATTGAAGAACTGCAACCGGATCTCACCTATCGGGAGGAACCGGTGCAGATCATAGATGAAAAGGCCCGAACCACACGCAACCGTACGTTGTGGTTCTACAAGATTCTATGGAGTAATCACTCCATGGACGAAGCGACATGGGAGAGCGAAGAATTCCTTCGCACTAACTACCCCGACTTTTTCACGTCGCATATCCGGTAATTTTCCACCGTCCTCTCTCTCATTTTCACCCTATAATCTCGGGACGAGATTCTTTTAAGGGGGGAGGAATGTAAGGGCCTCAGTTTTTGACACTCAGTTGCAGTGTTCATCACCACACCACACACCTCATTTGAGGAAGAATGATGAACACAAATGAAGAGCAAGTAACAACTATCAACATGCTCATTAGAGGACAAACTCACATATTGCAAAAGTGGTATTTCCCACATGTGATATAGATGGGCTGGATATATGAAAACTCCTACACTTTGCTAAGGATGTCCATGCCAAGTTTCACCCAAATTCAAAACCTTTTTGAGGTCATTTTGGGTATAGTTAGGAAGAGGGCAGTTTGAAACCATATTCAAATTCAAACTGTTTTTATACCATGAATTTGAAAGTGGAAGGCATATTCTTGCTCAGCACAGTTTTGTGAGCTCACACACCAATTTTCACTCCATTTGGAGTTGATCTTGACATGAGCTAAGGGGGAGAAATTCAAACTTTATTTGAATTTCAAACTGAACTTGTGCTGAAATTCATTCAAACCAAACCTCATTTGAACTTTGACCAATTCAAATGGCTCTTGGGTGAATAATTTGAATTGCCAAGGGTAGAATAGGGTTCACTGTTTACCACAGCTGTTAGGAGTAAATTTCAGAGGTTAAAAGAGGAGTGGGACCCACATGTCAGCCTCTGCCTCAAAGCAAACCGACTGAACCACAGTTCAGTCGGTTCCCGGCTGCTGTGCGCGCGCGCCACCGAAGGGGGCAGCCGGCGCCAGCTCCTGCTGCGTGCCCCAAGCCGGAGACCGGCCGACCGGCCTATTTATTCCCTCCCCGGCGTGCTTCAGTCGCCATTCCCCGAGCTACCGACGTGCACGATCCATTTCTCCACTGCCATCACCGGTGCTCGAGTTCCTGCTTGATCGAGCTGATCGCAGCTCCCTCTTTCCACTCCAGGGTCCCAGCCAGGTACTAGCGACCATCCTCCATCCTTCCCATTGATAGAAATCGATTGAAACCGAGTGATATCGGCTATGCCGAAAGATCAAACTCGGAACTGGAAACCGCCGCACCTCGGGCTCTCGTGGACAGCCCAACCTGGGCGTTGTCACGCCCGAGCCAAGGCACCTTTGGACGCGCAAGTGACCGGTGCTGCTCACCCCCGAGCCACAGCTCGAGTGGTTGCTCACCGGCGGCGAATTTCCATTTTTCCCCTTTCTGTGTGCAGAACGACCTTCGGGTACGATTCTGTGTAATTCGTGCGCTAGAAAGGATTAGAGGGCCTCAGGCCACTCCCACACGAGCTAGACGCGGTGACGCACAAGTCGCCTTCACAACTCTGGGCCGGAGAACCTCTGTGCCCGGCGTAATTCAAGGTCTACTAATGGCGGAACGAACGGGGGGTATCGGGCGCACGGTGAGGACCTATTTCGGGCCTTCCCCGAGCTGCTTCGAGTTCATGTCGACCTTCTCTGAGGTCCACTGATGCTCCCCGACCGATTTCCCAAGTAGCTGAGGTACTAGGAGAGTCAGCCGACATGGCCGAAGTCGTTCCGATATGGCGGCTCGTCGCCGACCATACTCCGGCCGTTGTCATGAGCAGCTGACCCTCGGATCATGTTCCCCAAGCAAAAGTAGGCAGGGGCGGCCAGAATCAAGAAGTTTGGAGCTGTACAGCAGCCAGCGGCGAGCTCTCCGGCGAGGTCCCTCGGCGGCGGAGCGCGGGTGTCGCGAGGTTGAAGAAGGGGGTGGACCCCAGCTGTCAGCGGCCGATATTTTGAATCGGGATCCGGCTGCGGCCGGGATCGGGTGTGCTGGCGCGCAAAAGCCTTGTAGGCCGCGGTGTGCTGTCGCTTCGGCGTGCGACGCGTGTCCCCTGGGCCCACGCGCGAGTTTAAACTTTTCCCCGATTTTCAGATTTCCTTCAAACTTCAAACCCTTATAACTTTGGCTAGAAAGCTCCAAATTGAGTGAACCAAATTTTGCTGGATTCAGCTCTCCGAGTACTTTCCAGAAAATCAAGTTTCACTTCATGAAATTCCTTAATTCTCCAGAATTAATTCCTTAAATTTAAACTGTTAGGAATTTTAACTGGAGAATCCTTTGGAGGAAAAATCTGAAATTTTGCTGAAATGTTCACCAAAATATCCTTGAGCTACCATAAAAATTTCAGATCCATTTGAGCTCATTTAGTCCACCTAATGGTGTGATTAGTAAAACTGTTCCAGAGAAAATAGAAAATGTTCAGAAACATTTTCAGAATTTTCTCTGAAATTGTTTAGCTCATATCTTTAGTTAGAGACTTCCAAATTAAGTGAGACCAACTCCATTAGAACCCTCTGAAAATCTAGTTTTCAGAAAGTCATAGTTTGTCTCATGAAAATCCCTAAAACACCCTAAGAGTTCCAATTAAGGTCAAGGACATAATTATTTGTGGAGGGCTCAAATGAGCTTTGCTGCAACTAAAACTTGACCAAGTCTTTGTTTAGGTTGTAACCAAGCCACAATAAAAGTTTCACAGTCATTAGGTCTATCTAGTAAAGGTTGTAGACTTCACAACTTCAAAGTTAATACAAATGCATTTAAATTAATACATACATTGTTCTTATCATGTAGTCGCTAAGGTCGAGGAGGAACCCGAAGTCCTAGACTTCGTTACTCCGGAGGAACAGCTAGCCTACGACCAAGAGCAGCAAGGCAAGCCCCGGTTTGCATTAACCTTTTTACAAATTTTATTGTTTTGAGCACATACTTGTTTCCTTTGTTCTTTGCATTAGAGTCTTGATTGGAAACCCAACTGCACAGCCAAGAAAACCATGGGTTGGGTTTAGGATGGAAAACCTCGTTAGCCACTGCATTGCTAGGATAGAGTAGGATTCGGTACAAGTCGAGTAGTCGGAACTACTCGCGAGAATAGGCTAGAGGCACATTGCTCGGGTAGAGATAGCACATGAACCACATGGCAAGAAAATGAGACCGAGCGGGGAGTAAGGGCAGCAGGACTTTGGGGCCTGTGTGCTGTAGCCCCGCTTGTGTCGATTGAGGACCGAGCCGTGTGCGGGCCTGTTGAACAAGCTAGAACAGTACCGAAGACCTACCGGCTATATGGGAACCGGGAAACTGATGTAACTCGGGTAGCTGGGTATTGAGGCATTGCCCGTCGTTCAGAGGGTAGGTTGAGAGCTCGGGGTGTAAATCAGCTGGCGGCACAGAGATGCGCGTGCAGGGACCTCTTGCTCGGGACGATGGGACCGGTTCAATATTTGGCTAACAGGTGAAAGGTAGTCGCGTACGGCGTCCGTGATGGTTGTTGTAGGCAACATCGAGTACGGGCGTACGTGACGGGTTGTTCGGGTAACCCTGCAGGTGTAAATCGATTATAATCGCCGTCCCTCGCGGTCAGTGAGTACCACTTGTTCACTGTACCGCGATGTAGAATGAACAGGCTAGTTACATGTTAAAATGTTGCTGATTGAAAGATGGACATTGATTGTTAATGATATGCTGTAGCTTAGTGCTAACTAAAGTTCTTTTCAACTTTGGGCAAAGTACATGAGAGAAATGCGTTTCTTGTTTGATTGCGGCTCTCTCATGTGCCTTAGCGTAAGGTTCTCCACAACCTGCTGCTAAAACTTGAAAGTAAGGTTCTACTAATTAGGCGAGTCCTTGCAAATGATTGTTACCTCATGCAACCCATTACCCCATGTAGAAGTTCCATGTTTAGGTGAGACGGGTCAGACTTGCTGAGCCTTCGTGCTCACTGCTTGTGTTTGAAGCTTTTGCAGGGTTCTATGAGGAAGGGACTCCCGAAGAGGAGACGGAACCCCAGGAGGGGAACCCCGTCGAGTGGGAGTCGTGCACGCCGCAAAGTTAGTGTGCGTGTGTGCTAGCAAGGACACGTTCAAGGGCTGAACGTGTACTTGATGCTTAGTCTACGCCCGCGAGTGTGGACTAAACTTATTTTGATGTAAACATGTTAATAAACTTGTTTATGTAATAAAGCTTCCGCTTCCGCTTTGTACCTTTGACGTGTGTTATACGGTGCTGTGCAACGCAGCACCCCTCAGCGTGATCCTGGCTCGACAGGACCAGTGGGGTCGTGTCACCGTGGACTGCAGAACTATGCTCGCGGCCACATAAACCATGTCACTGCTGAGAAAGCACAACAGGCTGAGGACGTCACAATTGGTATGTTCCTTGCCAACTCCAACCCAGCCACCATTTTATTTGATTCCGGAGCATCGCATTCCTTCATATCATCCAAATATGTTGCCAAACATCAACTACCTGTATCCCACTTAGAATGCGCTATGTTAGTTAATTCTCCCGGGGGAGAAATGAGGACTAATATAGTATGTCCTAAAGTAAGCCTTAAAATAAGGGGGTAGACTTCCTTGCCAACCTTATTGTCTTGGACTCCCACGGGATCGACATCATACTCGGAATGGATTGGTTAAGCAAGCACAATGGAGTAATCCAATGTGCTGAAAGGAGCATGCAGTTGACAAACGAACACGGTATTCATGTCGAGTTTGAGTCAGACCAGCAAACAACCGAATGAGCAAATTTGAACCACGTCGAAGGAACAACATTGGACAACATTCCAGTGGTTCAGAAATTTTCGGACGTGTTCCCGAAAGAGCTTCCAGGAATGCCACCTGATCGGGACATCGAGTTTGCCATAGATTTGGTACCCGGAACTGCACCTATAGCTAAGAGACCATATAGGATGCCCGTCAACGAGCTAGTTGAACTCAAAAAGCAAATTCAAGAACAGTTGGAGAAGGGTTTTATCCGTCCAAGCTCGTCACCATGGGGAGCTCCGGTACTCTTCGTGGACAAGAAGGATGGAACCTAAAGAATGTGCGTGGACTACAGGTCTCTTAACGAGGTGACAATCAAAAATAAATACCCTCTGCCCCGTATAGAGGACCTGTTCGATCAAATGAAAGGAGCCCGAGTATTCTCCAAGATTGATCTTCGGATGGGATACTTCCAGCTGAAGATTAAGCCCTCTGATATACCTAAGACAGCCTTTCGGACACGGTATGTTTCATATGAATATACCGTTATGTCTTTTGGATTGACGAATGCACCCGCATACTTCATGTACCTTATGAACAAGGTTTTCATGGAGTACTTGGACAAGTTCGTCGTAGTTTTCATCGACGACATTATGGTGTATTCAAAGAGTGAGGAGGAGCATGAAGAACATCTGAGATTGACCCTGCAGAAGTTGCGTGAGCATCAATTGTATGCCAAGCTCAACAAGTGTCAATTTTGGCTAAAGGAAATACCTTTCCTAGGCCAGATTATCTCCAAGGAAGGGGTATCGGTTGATCCTGGAAAGGTGAGAGATGTTCTGAAGTGGGACCGACCAAAGAGCGTGAGGAATATTCGGAGTTTCCTTGGGATGGCAGGATACTATCGGCGCTTCATTAAAGACTTCTCTAAGATAGCAAAACCTATGACGGAGTTGCTAATGAAGGGAAAAACCTTTCAATGGACACAAGCCTGCCAAGAAAGTTTTGAGGAACTCAAGGAAAGGCTAACCACAGCACCAGTTCTGGTATTGCCAGACGTAAGCAAGAGCTTTGACATATATTGTGACGCATCCAGACAAGGGCTCGGGTGTGTACTCATGCAGGAAGGACAAGTGGTAGCCTATGCCTCACGACAATTAAAGAAGCACGAGCTTAACTATCCTACGCACGACTTGGAGCTAGCAGCAGTGGTGCATGCATTGAAGATTTGGAGACATTATATCCTTGGACATCGATGTGAGATCTATACGGATCATAAAAGCCTCAAGTACATATTTACACAAACGGACTTGAGTTTGAGGCAACGTCGATGGTTAGAACTCATCAAGGATTATGATGTGGGAATCAACTACCACCCCGGGAGGGCCAATGTAGTAGCGGACGCATTGAGCAGAAAGGGAGCATGTCACCAACTAACGGTTCGGGAGCTACCACCCGAACTACGTAAGCAGTTCGAACGGTTACACCTCGGATTCTTGAATAACGTGGAGATAATGGAGATCCACTCCCCATTGGAGCAAGAAATAAGAGAGGGCCAAGCAACGGACGAGGAGATCAGGGAGATCAAGGAAAGACTCCGACAAGGAATAGAGAAGGATTTCAAGGAGGATGAAGAGGGTACGCTTTGGCTAGGAAAAAGGATCTGTGTGCCAAACATAAGACACCTTCGCGACATGATATTGAAGGAGGCACATGATTCACCCTATTCCATACATCCAGGAAGCACCAAAATGTACAAGGATTTGAAAACTTGCTATTGGTGGAATGGCATGAAGAGGGATTGACACGACCCCACGGTCTTGTCGAGCCAGGATCACGCTGAGGGGTGCGGCGTTGCACAGCACCGTATAACACTCATCAAAGGTACAAAGCGAAAGCGAAATTTTATATTACATAAACAGGTTTATGAACATGTTTACATCAAAATAAGTTCACTCTACACTCGCGGGCGTAGACTACGCATCAAGTCCACGTTCAGCCCTTGAACGTGTCCTTGCTAGCATACATGCACACTAACTCTGCGGCGTGCACGACTCCCATTCGACGGGGTTCCCCTCCTGGGGTTTCGTCTCCTCCTCGGGAGTCCCTTCCTCATAGAACCCTGCAAAAGCTTCAAACACAAGCAGTGAGCACGAAGGCTCAGCAAGTCTGACCCGTCTCACCTAAACATGGAACTTCTACATGAGGGGTAATGGGTTACATGAGGTAAAAATCATTTGCAAAGGACTCGCCTAATTAGTGGAACCTTACTTTCAAGTTTTAGCAGCAGTTTGTGGAGAACCTCACGCTAAGGCACATGAGAGAGCCGCAATCAATCAAGAAACGCATTTCTCTCATGTACTTTGCACAAAGTTGAAATGAATTTTAGTTAGCTCTAAACTACAGCAAATCATTAGCAATCAAGTCCATCTTTCAATCAGCAACATTCTTACATGTAGCTAGCCTGTTCTTTCTACGTCATAGTACAGTGAACAAGTGGTACTCACTGACCGCGAGGGACGGCGATTATAATCGATTTACACCTGCAGGGTTACCCGAACAACCGGTCACGTACGCCCGTACTCGATGTTGCCTACAACAACCATCACGGACGCTGTACGCGACTACCTTTCACCCATTAGCCAAATGTTAAACCGGTCCAATTGTCCCGAGCAAGAGGTTACTGCACGCGCATCTCAGTGCCGCCAGCCGATTTACACCTCGAGCTCTCAACCTACCCTCTGAACGACCAGCTATGCCTCAACACCCAGCTACCCGAGTTACATCAGTTTCCCGGTTCCCATATAGCCGGTAGGTCTTAGGTACTGTTCTAGCTTGTTCAACAGGCCCGCACACGGCTCGGTCCTCAATCGACACAAGTGGAGCTACAGCACACAGGCCCCAAAGTCCTGCTGCACTTACCCTCCGCTCGGTCTCATTTTCTTGCCATGTGATTCATGTGCTATCACTACCCGAGTCGAGTGCCTCTAGCCTATGCTCGCGAGTAGTTCCAACTACTCGACTTGTACCGAATCCTACTCTATCATAGCAATGCAGTAGCTAACGGGGTTTGCAATCCTAAACCCAACCCACGGTTCTCTTGGCTATGCAGTGGGGCTTTGAAACAATACTCTAATGCAAAGAATGAAGTAACAAGTATGTGCTCAAAACAATAAAAATTTGAAAAAAGGGTAATGTAAACCGGAGCTTGCCTTGCTGCTCTTGGTCGTAGGCTAGCTGTTCCTCCGGAGTAACGAAGTCTAGGACTTCGGGTTCCTCCTCGACCTTAGCGACTACATGTTAGAAGGAACATATGTATCAATTTAAACATGTTTGTATTAAGTTTTAAACTTGTGAAGCTTATAAGTCCCACTAGACAGACTCTATGACTGTGAAACTTTTACTGTGGCTTGGTTACAACCTAAATAGAGACTTGGTCAAGTTTTAGTTGCGGCAAAGCTCATTTGAGCCCTCCACAATTAATTATGTCCTTGACCTTAATTGGAACTCTTAGGGTGCTCTAAGGATTTTCATGAAACAAACTATGACTTTCTGAAAACTAGATTTTCAGAGGGTTCTAATGGAGTTGGTCTCACTTAATTTTGAAGTTCCTAACTAAAGATATGAGCTAAACAATTTCATAGAAAATTCTGAAAATGTTTCTGAACATTTTCTATTTTCTCTGGAACAGTTTCACTAATCACACCATTAGGTGGATTAAATGAGCTCCAATGGGTCTGAAATTTTTATGGTAGTTCAGGGATATTTTTGTGAACAACCCAGCAAAATTTCAGGATTTTCATCCCCAGGATTCTCCAATTAAAGTTCCCAACAGTTTAAACTTTGAGGAATTAATTCTGGAGAAACAAGGGTTTTCATGAAGTGAAACTTGATTTTCTGGAAAGTGCTCAGAAAGCTGAATCCAGCAAAATTTGGTTCACTCGATGTGGAGCTCTCTAGCCAAAGTTATGAGGATTTGAAGTTTGGAAGAATTCTGAAAATCGGGGAAAAGTTTAAACTCTCGGTGCCCGCGGGGACACGTGTCGAGCGCGGAGGTGTCCGGCACACCGGGGATACCACACGTGTCGAGCGTGGAGGTGTCCAGCACACCGGAGCTCACAGGATATTTTCGCGCCAGCACAGCCGATCCCCGGCATCACCCGATCCCGATTTAAATTCTTCAGCCGCTGACATGTGGGCCAGCCGGCTTCGTCTTCCTCCCGCCGTTCTCTCGCGTCCGCGCCGCCGACCTCGCCGGAGCAGACTTCAGGGCTCGCCGGCTCTTCGCTGCCGGACCTCCCATGCTCTGAAACTTGCCGCCAAGGGGTTGTCGACGTCGAGGAACACGTCGGTAGTGTCAGGTCGGGCTAGGGGTGACCGGAAATAGCCCGGCGACGTGCCGCAGCCTCGGTTGAGGTTCGGCACCGTTGACCGTGGTTTCTAAACCCGCAAACACCTCGAACAAACAGCCCTACAGCATCAGTGTACCTCTAAGAAGCTCGACAAGGTGTCAAAAAGGGTTCAGGGATGGCGGCAAGTTGGTCGGCACCGTGTGACCGATCGTGCTCGCCATGACCGCCCTCGATCGAGCTTGAAATTCGTCACTCCTAGACAGTTTCACGCTACGGATGCAGAAAAGAACTTGATCGCCGGCTAGTCCAGCGTCTATGTGCAAGATTTGATGACCTCCGAAAGATCATAGAGCGAGAATTTAAAGAAATCGTACCGGAAGCTCGGTTTACGGTTGCCGGAGCAAACACTGGAAATTCTCCACGGATTCTTCACGGTTGGCTTCCAAACTTGGAGGAGAGCTGCACGGTGGTCGCGCGCTCCTGTTGCCTCTCTCGCTGGACCGTGAACACGCCTGTGGAACGCTGCCCACGGGCGCCTGACTCTCGGCTGAGGATAGGTCGCCGCGGTGGCGATTGTTTTCGGGCAAAGGAGGTCGGAGCTCGGGTTGCTGGCGTTGGGGACGTGGAGAGCGACCTCAGGTGGCTGTCTAGCAGCTCAAGGACGAAGGAGGAGATGGCTTTTTGCTGGTTTTCCCGATTGAGCAGAGAGCTGCGGCGAGAGACAATGCCGCTGCTCGGGTTTGCCCGCGAGAAGATAAAGCCGGCCGACTCCTGCTCGGCTGAGGCGGTGCCGGTCGCATGGGGGCGCGAGCAAGCTGCCCTGGGCGCCAGCGCGCGGAGAGGGAAGCAGCTGGTGGCGCCGGTAGCTGCTCGGTGGCACAGCCGACAGCTGCTCGGTGGAATTTCCCACCGAGACTCCGACTTTGGGTGCAAGCTTCTCCTTCTTCCCTCTATGACATGTGGGTCCCACCCGGGGTTTTAACCTCTGAAATTTACTCCCATTCACTGTTGTAAACAGTGAGCCCCATAATACCCTCGGTGATTCAAATTATTCACCCCTGAGCCATTCGAATTGAATAGGATTTAAATTGGGTTTGGTTTGAGTGAATTTCAGCACAAGTTCAGTTTTGAATTCAAATAAAGTTTGAATTTCCCCCACTTAGCTCATGTCAAGATCAACTCCAAATGGAGTGAAAATTGGTGTGTGAGCTCACAAAAATGTGCTGAGTAAAAATATGCCTCCCACTTTTAAATTCATGGGATAAAAACAGTTTGGATTTGAATATAGTTTCAAACTGCCCTCTTTCTAACTATACCCAAAATGACCTCAAAAGGTTTTGAATTTGGGTGAAACTTGACATCGACATCCTTAGCAAAGTGTAGGAGTTTTCATATGTCCAGCCCACCTATATCACATGTGGGAAATACCACTTTTGCAATATGATAGTTTGTTCTCTAATGAACATGTTGATGGTGGTTACTTTCTCTTCATTTGTGTTCATCAACTTTCCTCAAATGAGGTGTGTGGTGTGGTGATGAACATTTCAAATATGTGTCAAAAACTGAGGCCCTTACAGGGATATAGCCGAATACGTTGCCCTATGCGACACATGCCAACGGGTAAAGGCCGAACATCAAAAACCCGCTGGATTGTTGCATCCTTTGAGAATACCCGAATGGAAATGGGAGGACATCAGTATGGACTTCGTCGTCGGATTACCACGTACTCAGTCAGGATGCGACTCCATCTGGGTCATTGTGGACCGATTGATGAAAACTGCCCATTTTCTTCCGATAAAGACCAGTTATAACGTTGCACAATTGGCAGAGTTGTACATGGAGCAGATTGTGTGCCGTCACGGAGTTCCGAAGAGGATAGTCTCAGATCGAGGTTCTCAGTTTACCTCTAGATTCTGGAGGAAGCTGCAGAAAACCATGGGTACACGACTGGATTTTAGCTCCGCCTACCACCCACAAACAGATGGATAAACCGAAAGGACGAACCAAATTTTGGAGGACATGTTGAGAGCTTGCGCAGCGGTAAAGCTGTTGCCTTGTGACCATGAGCTCACGGGTTCGAGTCCTGGAAACAGCCTCTTGCAGAAATGCAGGGAAAGGCTGCGTACAAAAGACCCAAGTGGGTCGGACCCTTCCCCGGACCCTGCGCAAGCGGGAGCTACATGCACCGGGCTGCCCTTTCTTTTTCCTTATGTTGAGAGCTTGCGCCTTGAAACGTGGACGTAGTTGGGATAGGAGTTTACCGTATGCCGAGTTCTCCTATAACAACAGCTATCAACCTAGCTTAAAGATGTCGCCTTTCGAAGCCTTATATGGTAGATGGTGTAGAACGCCGCTATTCTGGAACGAAACTGGAGAGAACCAGGTGTTTGGACCCGAAGTACTACAAGAAGCCGAAAAGCAGGTCCAAACGATACGGGAGAATTTAAAGGCTGCCCAGTCACGACAGAAAGGCTATGCGGACAATAGGCGTAGGAAGTTGACCTTTGAAGTGGGAGACTTCGTGTACCTTAAAGTATCGCCTATCCGAGGCCAACGACGCTTCAACGTCAAAGGCAAGCTAGCACCTCGCTACATTGGACCATTTAAGATTTTGGACAAGCGAGGAGAAGTAGCCTACCAACTAGAGCTCCCGAATCACCTCTCCGACGTACATGACGTGTTTCATGTATCCCAGCTCAAGAAGTGCTTGAGAGTGCTAGAGGAACAAGTGTCAATAGGAGAGCTTGAACTTCAAGAGGACCTGACTTACACAGAACACCCTGTCCGAATCTTGGACGTAAAGGAAAGGGTCACCCGAAACAAGGTGAATCGATGGTGCAAGGTATAATGGAGCCATCACACCGAAGCTGAGGCCACATGGGAGCGTGAAGAGGATATCAAGGGGGAATTTCCCCATCTATTTCCTACTAACGAATCTCGAGGGCAAGATTCAATTTAAGGGGGTAGATTTCTGACACCCTCGCCTCGGGTGTCAGCATATGTTCATGTTCTATGAAGAGGAAACATTTTAAATGAAAAATAGGAACAGAGAGGATTATCAAAAGAATAGCCAATAAGGCCCCCCGAGAGCGCCGAAGACAACTTACCACGGCCACTGGCCACGTGGCGTGATCGGAGCTCGTCCCTGCGAAGTGAAGAGAGGTCCGCCGCTAAAGAAGCTACGTGGCTGGTTCCGGGCTCGTCGCCACAAAGGGGAGAGGTCCGATCCTGTGGGACACGTGTTGCCCACGGAACTAGCATCTGCAGAAGAAGCAAAGGCATTTCCGCAAGACACGTGTCATCCTCGGAGCTAGTCCTCGCGGAAATCAGAGGACCAGTCGCGTGGGGTACGTGTCGATCTCGGAGCCCATCTCAGAGAAGTCCGGATCTATCGAACAGGTGTCGCCACCGGAGCTTGTCTCCGGGAGGTCTGTCGTTGCTGGACACGTGTCGACCTCGGGGCATGTTCCTGAGAAAGGAAGAAAGGGAAGACCGGCGCCAACACGTGGCGTGCGCGGAGCTCACCTCCGAAGAAGGGGGAGGTCTCGTCGTGACACACGGCACAACCGGAGCTCGTCTCTGCGGACGAGGAGATACCAGGCTCCGGAGGACACATGGAGCTTCCGGAGCTCGTCATCACGGAGGTAACAAGTTCTGGAGCAAGTTTTACGCGTAAAGATACCGGTACGCAACAGAAACCGATCTAAATTCCACGATGTTACTAAAGATAAAGATGTTAGGACCCAACAAAGATCTGAATAAGACTCTTATTCGGGATACAATCAGATTAGGACTCTTCTCTTCCCGATTATAAATAGAACCCAAAACCTCTGGCCGAAACCACAAACTTCTCTTTCGACTCCTGAGCCGACGATTTAGAGCCCTAGCCCTAACTCGCCGAGCAAACCATCGCTGAAGCACAACAAGGGAGATCATCGGAGAAGAACCAAGCAGGTCTGAGGAGGACCTCGAAGTCAAGAAGAGCGTGAGGTAGGACTTGAATACCACCTTACGACATCATTGTGTTCATCTCTTTGCATCTGTTCTTCAATTACTTTCAAACAGAAGCCTTCTCTTGGGCAGATCACTTGATGATCAATTTGATCTAAAGACAAGATCATCGCCACGTCCACCTTGATCCGAACACCTCTATCCATACAAGGCCATGCAAGAACAGGTACAGATCAATCTAATAAAACTAATCATGAGATACCATGCATATGCATCATCGCATCTAGTTTAAGGTTTGTGCATAAATATTGATTGCTGTGAATCCTGTATGCACGTGATCCTACCTAATAGGACAAGCTCAGGGAGCTGTCTACGATGAACTACAGCAACCAGGTTTTGAGAATCAAGAACAACCGGAACCGCAAGAACAAGGCAAGTGCTCCTTGACCATATTGATCCTATGTTTTGGATAAAACTGTTTTGTTTTGCGAAAAGGTGTGCGTTCTGAGTCAAACATGATGGGAAACCCTTTTATAGGAGTTTACTAGTTTTGATTAAACCACCCATTCGCCTGGGAAGTTTATGAGTCGGGTATGGTTTTTGCTTTATGCTTCGCTGAGTCTATGGGATTGGGAAGCAAGATAGATGTGTCTAGCTAACTGCACTCGTACTGATAATAAGTAACTGATGAGGTTAATGAATATGGATCGGAGGGAGATCTAGGCAAGCCTGGGTTTGTGAATGAGGTAGCATGAGATGGTGGTTTTACTTGCCGTAGATCTAAGGACCGGTTCATGCATGCACATGCCAGGATAACAGTGCCACCACAAGGCCAAGTATGGGTGCGGCTTAGGTGAGTAATTAGGTAAGTTGCTAGAGTTTTATGGACTGTGGAAGGCGCGGGGAATGGGAGTCGAGTGAGGACTGCCCTGGGAACTGCATGCCACAAGAGGGGGCCCGTGGGTGGAAGAATTGGAGATTCTAGCCTGCCGGTGAAACCTTAGTGAGTCCATACATCTAGTAACCCCTTTGTAAAGGCTATTTTATGATCTCTTGACCATACACCGACGGTTGTGTACTGGTATAATGGAGGTTCTGCAGTCGTCGACGGGTGATGAAATCACAAACTTGTGGGTAAAGAGGTGCAAACTCTGCAGAGTCTAAAACTATCATGATAGCTGTAACACCCCAAAATTTTGATTCAAAACCTTAAATCATGTTAAAAGGGGAATTTAAAAATTTTTGGATGTGTTGCATGTTTTGCAAAAATTTAAATTTAAACTGGAATTCAAATTAAACTCAAATCAGAAAAGAAATAGAAAAAGAAAAAGAAAACTAAAACCTAACCGGCCAATGGGCCGAACCCACCAGCCGGCCCACCATTTTCCCCCGCCAGCCCACAGCCGCGCGCCTCTCCCTCTCACTGACATGCGGGGCCCGCCGTCATCTTCTTCCGCGCGCGCGATCGGCTGACCCCGGGACACCTCTCTCTCCCGAATCAAAACTACCCCCTGGAAACCGCGTCCCCCAGCCGAATTTTGGTCCCGGACGACTCAAACTCAATCACAACCGACATACTGCCCTCCCCCGTCTATAAAAACCCCAGCCTCTTTCTGTTTTTCCCACGTGATCGCCGATTTTTACTCCGGTGAGAACCGAGACTTCTCCGGTGAATTCTGGCCGATCTAAGCTTGGAAACTCCGATCTAACTCGCTGGTCTTGATCCACCGCCTCCGGGGAACCTTGCAGGTGCAGAAAACTCGGTGACTTGCGGTGTAAACACAGCGCCGACGAGCTTCGTCGTGGTTTTGCCTCGGACCTCGCCGCCGATCACTTTCCAGGACCTCCGAGCTCAAGAAAACCCCCAAGGTGAGATCCCCGACCTCCCCTCTACCGATCTATGCCATAAGATCACAGTTTTAGGCAGAATTCTCGAGGATCCGAAAATTTCCGGCGAGATCACCGCCTCCCGCCGCCGTGCGCCGCCGGCAGCGCCGCCCGCGCTCGATCAGAGCGACGTGGCCGCTTGTGCGCCGTTTATTTTAAATCGCACGGTAGGGTTTAAATCCCCGCGTACCGGTTCGATGTTATAATCTCAGCCGTCGGTTTAAAATCGGACGGTCCACGTCAGCCCCTCGTTATAAAGACTGGAAATCTTACGTGCTACCCCCTGGGGTTCTCGGGAAATAAGAGCTAGCCCCGGAAACTTCTGATCTAGCCCCTGGAACTCCAGAAAATCATGTAAATTCATTTCAAAATCAGTTTTAGCCCCTGGACTTAATAAAAATTTGGAAAAACACCTCTGATAAGTGTAGATAGACCCCTAGAAATTCTGAAAATAATATTATAGACCCTGTAGTGGGGTAAGTTTAACTTTTTAGTCCTGTTTAGTATTTAAATTAGGAAATTGAATATGTGGCTAGTGTTTAAAAATTAAAAAGTGGGACAAACATATTGTCAAAATTTAATTAAAGACTTTCTCAGTGTTTAGGAAACTTTGGAGTGAGATAAAAACATATTTTGGGCTGAATTGAATCTGTTTAATTTATTATTCACATTTAGGGACACATTTTTAAGTAAAGAATAGTTATAGAAAATAGGGAAAATAATTATGAAATAGTTTACATCAGAGGCAAAGGTCAAAATATGTTATTAAATTATTTAGGACCAGAACCTATTCTGTTTAGATGATGTGTATTACTAATTTCATAATAAAGTACACAATTATGCATAGGAATATAAATCTGAAAATATAGCAACTAGTAAATGATAAATGGAGTTTTTAAAATCCAAAGAGTTCAGTTTAGGGTTGGTAGAAATTATGAAGGCACATATGGGGAAGAAAAATACTTTTCATACATACTTGGTAGTGAAAAGGTGTAGTAGTTGAATATAAGAAATTTGTTGGAAACTCATATCTATAGCCTGTAAGTATAAATGTGAACACAAAAGTAGGAATCATATACACATGATTAAAAGTGCATGCAAGCCACAACTCAACACACATAAAGTAACCACAACACATATAATGGTGACGGACTTTCATAAATGTGAATGTGTGGTTTGTATGAAGTAGAAGTGTGAACTATGTCTTATGATTGTTGTTTTTCTCTTGCTATGTGTGATGGTATGATGTAGAAACTGCTCAAGAGCAAGTTATTCCTTTCCAAGACCAGGACTACCCATTTCAAGAGCAGCAAGAAGGAGGCAAGTGTCCTTGACCACTTTGATCCTATGCTAGGATGTGTAGATAGAATTATTTGCATTGTCAAATGAAATATGAAGCCCGTGTTAGGAAGTTTCCCTAGAATTGCATTATCTTGTTTCCTTGTAGCTTGGGTTGGGATTTATTTTATCATGTCATTTATTATTATGCATATGCTTAGCCATGTTTAGAATGGGATATTTGAGATATGAGATCATCAGTTTATTTTACCATACTCTTGAATCAGATATTGTGAGTTATGTAGAGGTAGGGATCAAGGCAAGTTGGATGTTTTGGTTGTGTGCTGGGTGCAGGAGACTTGGGTTTGTGTTTAGTACTTGCCTGGATCCTAAGGACTGGTTCATGGAGCATGTAACCTGGCTTTACCGTGCCAACCACATGCTGAGATGGGGCAGCTTGGCCAATTAATTAGGTGTATCCCCGGCGTAGTATTGGTGTGTTGGATGGTGCGGGGAATAGGTGTCAGCTGGACTACCGTATGAACCGCAAGGCTCAAGAGGGGGCCACTGCAGCGGGGTTGGAGCCTCTTGTATGCTGTTAGGGGTGAAACCTCAGTGGGCCCACGCTCGTCGGGAATCCCTTTGTAAAGGCTTCGTAGTGATCTCCTGGCTACACACCTGGGAAGTGTGAATGTGGTTCGTAGCCACTGGCATAATGGAGGTTCTTTTAGTCCACCCGGCAACGGGGGATGAAATCACTACATGTGGGTACAGTGGTACAAACTCTGCAGAGTCAAAAATGTCATGACAGCCGTGCTCACGGTCAAGAGCGGCTTGGACTTATTCATGATTAGAGGATTGATGGTTTTGGAAGTTGTGGATGTTAAGCGGGGAGCTTAACATTGGAGATGATGTTATGGTTATTGAATTATGATGTTGGGATGGGAGTTTGGGACCATTTCACCTGTGTAGTAATGTAGGTGCTTAATAAGCTAAGGTGATAGGCATTAATTGCGTAGTGCTTTAGCCATGAGTTCAACCTCTCCTTGTTCTAGCCATGCATGATATAATTTTCCCACACTTGCTGAGTACCATTGGTACTCAACCTTGCATATTTGTTGGTTTATATTGCTGCTCAGGTCAAGATAATGAGGTGGTGTATAATGACCAAGACTTTGGACCCGAAGAAGGTTTCTAGATTCATGGAGACCCCCGGGCAACGCCTGTGACGGAGCCCTCAAGAATAATATTCCGCTGCTAGTTTATTTACTTGTGATGAACTTATTATTGTCCATCGAGACATTTACTATGTAAGACTTACTTATATTCGACACCTGGCTTGTAATAAATGATGCTTCACTATTTGTCATCACATGTATGAGAAAATGATCCTGGCATACATGTGATATTCACTTGGTTGTTCTTCGGAAAAACCGGGTGTGACAGAGGTGGTATCAGAGCCAAGGTTGCCCGTAGGAACGTGGACCTAGGTAGAAATGGACGTATTTAAGGGCCCTATTTTCTTAAAAACTATTTTCCAAGGTGTGGGTTGAAAAGTGTTATTTAAGGAGTCATTTTCTTCATCTTACCCCAACTTTCATTCAAAATAGGATTTTTGTTTGAGAGTTTATATAACCTAATTTTAAATTCTTTTTATTTTAGATGGTTCGCATGATTCGTACCGCTCGCAAGTCCACAGGAGGGAGAGTTCCCGTAGTTCCCTTGCCGAGAGAGAGGAGAGCCGTCCGGTGACGTACCTTTCCTACGGATTGGCAGTAGGAGGCTTATTGCGCCGTCTTCGGCGTATGCTCGAAGCCGCCGGCAACACGAGCAAGCTAATCATCCACTATAACTCCACCAGGACCATCCGTGAAAAGAGGGAAGAATGGAGTTCAGAGATGAGGATTATACACGAAAATCAGCTGCTTAAGATTCACCACTCTCCAGCTTGTCGAGTGACACAGGTCGATGCGGAGAAAGATGTCACCTGGGAGGCCATCACCTGCCAGAGTCACATCTATCGTTGCCTCTTGGACAAAACTGAGTACATGTATGTCCTCCAACGTGAGAGTGGTACCTCGGAGTACAAGTACCCGCCAGTGCAGCAATGGACTTCCCATGAGCACATGGACTTGTGCTTGGAGGATGCTGCTATGCTCAGCACTCGACTGCAGGAGTGTCAACAAGAGCTTCAGGATGTCCGGGACACCCTGAAGGAAACGGAGGCGTTGCTGTGAGCCTGCTTAAAGGCGAGAGAAAGAGGATATGGGAATGAACTGTGTGTCACCGTGAATGATACATGGACTCCTGACTCCCCAGATCGCCGAGCGATCAGGCGTCGTCGCACTTCTCCACCAGCAGCCTCCCCACCCAAAGCAGAGTCAGAAGGCAGCCGAAATGATGAGGAAGATCCCGAGGAGCCAGCTCAAGAAAACGAGTAGCGTAGAGCCTTTCCCTTAAATTAGAAGGATGTCGAGTAGTCTAGTCGTTATGTAGTTAATGGTGTGTTAATGCTTGGTGTGTGACGTGAGTTGTGGAAGCCATGAGCAATTGTCCACAGCCTCGTCTTTAGATTGTTTTGCTTTGGTGTGTGAACCCACATGAAATAAGAGTGCATCTATTTGGTGTGAGATATGAACCCTTGTAAAAGTATAACAAAGCCTCAACACTTCAAAGTACAAACAAATGAAAGTAGTAAGATGATACTAAATGCTTTCAAATTAACATTGGTCGATTCTGCCAGATGGCCGGAAGAGGAAAAGGACGTGCTGCCAACCCCGCCAACAACAACAATGAGGCATGCAACCCTCATCTTTCTGGAGGCCAGGACCGGGGTGGTCGCCGTGAAGGAGTTGATCCCCTCCACCAAATGCTGGAGAATCAGAATCAGCTCATCCAGAACTTGACTCAAGTGGTGGCCAACTTGCATCAAGTTCCACCTCCACAAGCTGCACCACGCCAACCAAGGTTGAGTGAGTTTCTAGGAACTCAACCTCCAAAGTTTGCAAGTGCTGCTGAACCTCTGGAGACAGATGATTGGCTGAAGACCATTGAAAGTAAGATGAGGATCATACAATGCCAAGGGTATGAGAGGGTGCTGTTTGCCTCTCATCAATTGCATGGTCCTGCTGCTGATTGGTGGACCGCCTATGTGGCCGCCCATCATGACCCTGAGAACATCACTTGGGAAGAGTTCAAGCGTAGCTTCCGCAACCATTACATCCCAAGAGGTGAACTCAAAAACAAGAGGAAGGAGTTTTTGGGACTGCAGCAGGGAAACATGACGGTGAGGGAATACCTCACTAAATTTACTCAACTATCCCGTTATGCCCCGCGAGACATAGAGACTGATGAGCAGAAACAAGATTGTTTCGTGGAAGGACTTACCGCGGAGATGCAGTGTGCAATGTCCTCAAATGAGTATGAAAGCTTCCAAAAGATGGTGGACAGAGCATTTGTGGTAGAAAGGAAGCTAACGGCCTTGGAAATTGAGAATAAGAGGAAGGCCGGGTGGTCACATCAAGCCTCAGGGAGCAACACCCGCCCACGTATGATGCAGCAACCTACGGGGCAGACGAGCTGTGCTGCGGTACCCTATTCAGCACCAAGAGGGTACAACCCAAACTACAGGCCTCCCGCAGCACCAGCACAGCCGCAACGTCAGTTTGTACAGCCGCCTCGCCCCGCATATCCACCTCGACCAGCAGTGCAAGGACCCCCAAACCAACCCCAAGACAACAAAGGCCAGGCACCTAAGGTTGGGGTGCAATGTTTTAGCTGTGGTGAAGTGGGGCACTACGCCCATAAATGCCCAAAGAAGAAGCCTGCGCAGCCACAACAGCAGAATGTAATGAGAGGACGGAAAGAACCAATCAGATCCTTGAAGATATGCTAAGGGCATGTGCACTCAAAAACAATAGGAGTTGGGACAAGAACTTACCGTATGCGGAGTTTTCCTATAACAACAGCTATCAAGCTAGTATGAAGATGTCACCGTTTGAAGCTTTGTATGGGAGGAAGTGCAGAACTCCCCTATTTTGGAACCAAACAGGAGAAAGTAAAGTGTTTGGTTCAGAAGTGCTACAAGAAGCCGAGGCGAAGGTGAGGGAAATTCGCAACAACTTGAGGATAGCACAGACACGCCAAAAGAGCTATGCCGATGTATGAAGAAGAGAGCTCGTTTTCAACGTAGGAGACTATGTCTATCTCAAGGTGTCCCCTATCAGAGGACTTCGTTGGTTCAAGGTGAAAGGGAAGTTGTCACCTCGATACATCGGACCCTTTCAAGTTTTGGAAAGGAAAGGCGAAGTGGCGTATCAACTAGAGTTACCGGCCCATCTATCGGATGTGCACGATGTATTCCATGTGTCACAACTCAAGAAATGTCTGAGGACGCCTGAAGAGGTGTTACCCATGAATGAAGTGGATGTAGCTGAGGATTTGTCTTATGCTGAGCAACCATACAAGATTTTGGATACAATGGAACGCCTCACCAGAAATAAAAGAATCCGGATGTGCAAGGTGCAGTGGAAGCATCACTCAGAAGAGGAAGCCACCTGGGAGCGGGAAGATGAGCTCAAGGCACAATTTCCGGAAATGTTTTCTTAGAAACACCAATCTCGAGGACGAGATTTCTTTTAAGGGGGGTAGAGCTGTAACACCCCAAAATTTTGATTCAAAATCTTAAATCATGTTAAGAGGGGAATTTAAAAATTTTTGGACGTGTTGCATGTTTTGCAAAAATTTAAATTCAAACTGGAATTCAAATTAAACTCAAATCAGAAAATAAATAGAAAAAGAAAAAGAAAACTAAAACCTAACCGGCCAGTGGGCCGAACCCACCAGCCGGCCCACCATTTTTCCCCCGCCAGCCCACAGCCGCGCGCCTCTCCCTCTCACTGACATGCGGGGCCCGGCGTCATCTTCTTCCTCGCGCGCGATCGGCCGACCCCGGGACACCTCTCTCTCCCGAATCAAAACTATCCCCTGGAAACCGCGTCCCCCAGCCGAATTTTGGTCCCGGACGACTCAAACTCGATCTCAACCGACACACCGCCCTCCCCCGTCTATAAAAACTCCGGCCTCGTTCTGTTTTTCCCACGCGATCGCCGATTTTTACTCCGGTGAGAACCGAGACTTCTCCGGTGAATTCTGGCCGATCTAAGCTCGGAAACTCCGATCTAACTCGCTGGTCTTGATCCACCGCCTCCGGGGAACCTTGCAGGTGCAGAAAACTCGGTGACTTGCGGTGTAAACACAGCGCCGACGAGCTTCGCCGTGGTTTTGCCTCGGACCTCGCCGCCGATCACTTTCCAGGACCTCCGTGCTCAAGAAAACCCCCGAGGTGAGATCCCCGACCTCCCCTCTACCGATCTATGCCATAAGATCCCAGTTTTAGGCAGAATTCTCGAGGATCCGAAAATTTCCGGCGAGATCGCCGCCTCCCGCCGCCGTGCGCCGCCGGCAGCGCCGCCCGCGCTCGATCAGAGCGACATGGCCGCTTGTGCGCCGTTTATTTTAAATCGCACGGTAGGGTTTAAATCCCCGCGTACCGGTTCGACGTTATAATCTCAGCCGTCGGTTTAAAATCGGACGGTCCACGTCAGCCCCGCATTATAAAGACTGGAAATCTTACGTGCTACCCCCTGGGGTTCTCGGGAAATAAGAGCTAGCCCCGGAAACTTCTGATCTAGCCCCTGGAACTCCAGAAAATCATGTAAATTCATTTAAAAATCAGTTTTAGCCCCTGGACTTAATAATTTGGAAAAACACCTCTGATAAGTGTAGCTAGACCCCTAGAAATTCTGAAAATAATATTATAGACCCTGTAGTGGGGTAAGTTTAACTTTTTAGTCCTGTTTAGTATTTAAATTAGGAAATTGAATATGTGGCTAGTGTTTAAAAATTAAAAAGTGGGACAAACATATTGTCAAATTTTAATTAAAGACTTTCTCATTGTTTAGGAAACTTTGGAGTGAGATAAAAACATATTTGGGCTTAATTGAATCTGTTTAATTTATTATTCACATTTAGAGACACATTTTTAAGTATAGTTATAGAAAATAGGGAAAATAATTATGAAATAGTTTACATCAGAGGCAAAGGTCAAAATATGTTATTAAATTATTTAGGACCAGAACCTATTCTGTTTAGATGATGTGTATTACTAATTTCATAATAAAGTACACAATTATGCATAGGAATATAAATCTGAAAATATAGCAACTAGTAAATGATAAATGGAGTTTTTAAAATCCAAAGAGTTCAGTTTAGGTTTGGTAGAAATTATGAAGGCACATATGGGGAAGAAAAATACTTTTCATACATACTTGGTAGTGAAAAGGTGTAGTAGTTGAATATAAGAAGTTTATTGGAAACTCATATCTATAGTATGTAAGTATAAATGTGAACACAAAAGTAGGAATCATATACACATGATTAAAAGTGCATGCAAGCCACAACTCAACACACATAAAGTAACCACAACACATATAATGGTGAAGGACTTTCATAAATGTGAATGTGTGCTTTGTATGAAGTAGAAGTGTGAACTATGTCTTATGATTGTTGTTTTTCTCTTGCTATGTGTGATGGTATGATGTAGAACCTGCTCAAGAGCAAGTTATTCCTTTCCAAGACCAGGACTACCCATTTCAAGAGCAGCAAGAAGGAGGCAAGTGTCCTTGACCACTTTGATCCTATGCTAGGATGTGTAGATAGAATTATTTGCATTGTCAAATGAAATATGAAACCCGTGTTAGGAAGTTTCCCTAGAATTGCATTATCTTGTTTCCTTGTAGCTTGGGTTGGGATTTATTTTATCATGTCATTTATTATTATGCATATGCTTAGCCATGCTTAGAATGGGATATTTGGGATATGAGATCATCAGTTTATTTTACCATACTCTTGAATGAGATATTGTGAGTTATGTAGAGGTAGGAATCAAGGCAAGTTGGATGTTTTGGTTGTGTGCTGGGTGCACGAGACTTGGGTTTGTGTTTAGTACTTGCCTGGATCCTAAGGACCGGTTCATGGAGCATGTAACCTGGCTTTACCGTGCCAACCACATGCTGAGATGGGGCAGCTTGGCCAATTAATTAGGTGTATCCCCGGCGTAGTATGGGTGTGTTGGATGGTGCGGGGAATAGGTGTGAGCTGGACTACCATATGAACCGCAAGGCTCAAGAGGGGGCCACTGCAGCGGGGTTGGAGCCTCTTGTATGCTGTTAGGGGTGAAACCTCAGTGGGCCCACGCTTGTCGGGAATCCCTTTGTAAAGGCTTCGTAGTGATCTCCTGGCTACACACCTGGGAAGTGTGAATGTGGTTCGTAGCCACTGGCATAATGGAGGTTCTTTTAGTCCACCCGGCAACGGGGGATGAAATCACTACATGTGGGTACAGTGGTACAAACTCTGCAGAGTCAAAACTGTCATGACAGCCATGCTCACGGTCAAGAGCGGCTTGGACTTATTCATGATTAGAGGATTGATGGTTTTGGAAGTTGTGGATGTTAAGCGGGGAGCTTAACATTGGAGATGATGTTATGGTTATTGAATTATGATGTTGGGATGGGAGTTTGGGACCATTTCACCTGTGTAGTAATGTAGGTGCTTAATAAGCTAAGGTGATAGGCATTAATTGCGTAGTGCTTTAGCCATGAGTTCAACCTCTCCTTGTTCTAGCCATGCATGATATAATTTTCCCACACTTGCTGAGTACCATTGGTACTCAACCTTGCATATTTGTTGGTTTATATTGCTGCTCAGGTCAAGATAATGAGGTGGTGTATAATGACCAAGACTTTGGACCCGAAGAAGGTTTCTAGGTTCATGGAGACCCCCGGGCAACGCCTGTGACGGAGCCCTCAAGAATAATATTCCGCTGCTAGTTTATTTACTTGTGATGAACTTATTATTGTCCATCGAGACATTTACTATGTAAGACTTACTTATATTCGACATCTGGCTTGTAATAAATGATGCTTCACTATTTGTCATCACATGTATGAGAAAATGATCCTGGCATACATGTGATATTCACTTGGTTGTTCTTCGGAAAAACCGGGTGTGGCAATAGCCGAGCTTACAGTCACGAGCACCTGGCTAAACTGCCATGGTTAGTTTGGATGGATATTGAGATGGTTATTGGGAAGGTTTTTGGTTACGATTATTGGTTTGGTTATGGATATGGTTTGAGACTGTTGAGTTTGGGTGATGAGATGGTTGCATGACTGTTGAGTCATGGCAACGAGTTCGGTCTCAGTGTGAGACGAGGTTGTTGATGAGATGAGATGGTAGCGAATACGAGGAGGTATTCGTGAGTATGAATAAAGGATTGGTTAATGTTCGTATGGAACACAGGAAGTGATGGAGGTATGTTGGTAATTTAATTCATGCTGGGATTACTTTCATCTAAAGTTAAGTTGCTGTTTTATCATGGTTTTACAAATCCGCTTTTCAGCAATAAGCCCTTTTTGCCTACCTTGTTTATGAGCTGCATATCATGTGTTTTTCCCGCACTTGCTGAGTACATCAGTACTCAAACTTGCATTATTATTTCATCATCAACAGCAAGAGAAGGCTATTATGAAGAGAAAGTGGAGCATTATGGCGTGTGATCTGTTCTCAACCTTGCCTGTGGAGGGATTAGAGATGGAGCCACCTCTGCTTAGATTTGCTTCCGCATTAGCTAAAATGCTTCCGCTTTAGAATAAAGACTTCCGCTGTGAGCATGAGTCCAAGACTCATGAGGTATTGTAATAAACTCTGTTATTCGTGGTAATATATAATCTGAATTCAGTTTGTGGAACGTATGTGTATGTGTGATGAACATCCTGGGCACACATATGCATTAGTTCTCGGTTCCGTGGATTTCCACAGAATTGAGGGCGTCACACCGAGCAAAATCACTCAAGTGCTGAATTGGAAATCCCTGGGAACTGTTCACGAGGTACGGAGTTTCCTCGGACTTGCGGGATATTATCGGAGGTTCATTCCGAACTTCTCGAAGATTACCAAGCCTATGACAGAGCTGCTGAAGAAGGCTACCAAATATGTTTGGAGTCCAACGTGTGAAGCAGCATTCAAGACTTTAGTCAAGCACCTGACATCAGCACCGGTTTTGGCGCAGCCAGACACAACAAAACCGTTTGATGTGTACTGCAATGCATCCGGCATTGGGCTCGGATGTGTGCTGATGCAAGACTGAAGAGTGGTCGCATATTACGGCAGCTTAGAAACTATGAGCAGAATTATCCAACCCACGATTTGGAGCTCGCTGCCGTGGTACTTGCACTGAAGATGTGGAGGCACTACCTACTCGGTAACCTCGTACATCTATATACCGACCACAAAAGCCTCAAGTACATATTCACTCAGAAGGAGCTGAACATGAGGCAGAGAAGATGGTTAGAATTGATAAAAGATTACGAAATAGAGATCCATTATCATCCGGGCAAGGCAAACATAGTGGCAGATGCGCTGAGCCGCAAGTCACACGTCAACCATCTGACCATCACACCGTTGGAAGAGAGCGAACCACCACTACATGTGATTCCACATGGAGCTCTCTACAACCTAGCTTTGATCCCCACCATCCGTGAAGAGATAGCGACAGCTCAGAAACATGACAAGGGCATGTCGCATTTGCGGAGACGTGTAGATAGTGGGGAGCTGAAATGTTTCCGGAAGGACGGAGGTGGCGTCCTATGGTTCAAGGACCGGATCGTCGTACCCCGTAACCCGGAATTACGGAAGAAAATTTTTGATGAGACTCACTTATCAAAATTTTCTATTCACCCCGGCAGCAAAAAGATGTATCAAGAACTCAGAAGCAAGTTTTGGTGGACACCGATGAAGCGAGAGACTGTAAAATACGTGTCCGAGTGTGATACATGTCGAAGGGTGAAGGCAGACCACATGCGGAAATCGGGACTGCTACAACCACTGGGCATTCCTGCCTGGAAAAGGGAGGATGTGAGCATGGATTTCATCGTCGGTTTACCCACCACCTTGCAGAAACATGATTCTGTGTGGGTGATCGTCGATCGGCTCACCAAAGTTGCCCATTTCATCCCAGTCAACACCAACTACAATGCCAAGAAGTACGCTGAACTGTACATCTCACGGATCCTATGCTTGTACTGCGTACCCCGAACCATCATATCGGATCGGCGCACTTTATTTGTGTCCCGTTTTTGGGAGCAGCTACACGCTGCCTTGGGGACGAAGTTGATCCGTAGTTCAGCCTACCACCCGCAGACGGATGGACAAACCGAGCGGGTAAATCAGATCCTAGAAGACATGCTACGAGCTTGCGCTATCAACCACGGCAAGAATTGGGACGATCACTTGCCGTTAGCCGAGTTCTCGTACAATAATGGGTACCAAGCCAGCATCAAGATGGCACCTTACGAGGCGCTATACGGTAGGAAGTGCCGCACACCATTGAACTGGTGTGAGTCTGGCGAAAGGGTTACCTTCGGGATTGACCTTGTCAACAACGCGGAAGAAAAGGTTCCACTGATTCATGCGAACCTAAAAGCCGCTCAATCCCGTCAGAAACAGTATGCGGACCGGAGAAGGCGCCCATTACAATTCGAAGTTGGAGATCACGTATATCTACGGGTATCTCCAATGAAGGGCGTAAACAGATTTGGGGTGAGAGGAAAGTTGGCACCCCGATTCATCGGTCCATTCCAGATTACCGAAAGATGTGGATCAGTAGCATACCGGCTGAAATTACCAGAAGCACTTTCCGGTGTGCACGACGTCTTTCACATTTCCCAGCTGAGGAAGTGTCTCAAGCTATCAACTACCGTTCAGCTGGAAGATATTGAAGAACTGCAACCGGATCTCACCTATCGAGAGGAACCGGTGCAGATTATTGATGAAAAGGCCCGAACCACACGCAACCGTACGTTGTGGTTCTACAAGGTTCTATGGAGTAATCACTCCATGGACGAAGCGACATGGGAGAGCGAAGAATTTCTTTGCGCTAACCACCCCGACTTTTTCACGTCGCATATCTGGTAATTTTTCCACCGTCCTCTCTCTCATTTTCACCTTATAATCTCGGGACGATATTCTTTTAAGGGGGGAGGAATGTAAGGGCCTCAGTTTTTGACACATAATTGAAGTGTTCATCACCACACACACACACCTCATTTGAGGAAAGATGATGAACACAAATGAAGAGCAAGTAACCACCATCAACATGCTCATTAGAGAACAAACTCACATATTGCAAAAGTGGGATTTCCCACATGTGATATAGGTGGGCTGGACATATGAAAACTCCTACACATTGCTAAGGATGTCCATGCAAAGTTTCACCCAAATTCAAAACCTTTTTAGGTCATTTTGGGTATAGTTAGAAAGAGGGCAGTTTGAAACCATATTCAAATTCAAACTGTTTCTATCCCATGAATTTAAAAGTGGGAAGCATATTCTTATTCAGCACATTTTTGTGAGCTCACACACCAATTTTCAATCCATTTGGAGTTGATCTTGACATGAGCTAAGTGGGACAAATTCAAACTTTATTTGAATTCAAAACTGAAATTGTGCTGAAATTCATTCAAATCAAACCCAATTTGAATTCTACTCAATTCAAATGGCTCATGGGTGAATAATTTGAATCACCATGGGTATTTTGGGACTCACTGTTTACAACAGTGATTAGGAGTAAATTCCAGAGGTTAAAACCCTGGGTGGGACCCTGTGACACCCTCGCCTCGGGTGTCAGCATATGTTCATGTTCTATGAAGAGGAAACATTTTAAATGAAAAATAGGAACAGAGAGGATTATCAAAAGAATAGCCAATAAGGCCGCCCCGAGAGCGCCGAAGACAACTTACCACGGCAACTGGCTACGTGGCGTGATCGGAGCTCGTCCCTGCGAAGTGAAGAGAGGTCCGCCGCTAAAGGAGCTAGGTGGCTGGTTCGGGGCTCGTCGCCACAAAGGGGAGAGGTCCGATCCTGTGGGACACGTGTTGCCCACGGAACTAGCCTCTGTAGAAGAAGCAAAGGCATTTCCGCAAGACACGTGTCATCCTCGGAGCTAATCCTCGCGGAAATCAGAGGACCAGTCGCGCGGGGTACGTGTCGATCTCGGAGCCCATCTCAAAGAAGTCCGGATCTATCGAACACGTGTCGCCACCGGAGCTTGTCTCCGGGAGGTCTTTCGTTGCTGGACATGTGTCGACCTCGGGGCATGTTCCTGAGGAAGGAAGAAAGGGAAGACCGGCGCCAACACGTGGCGTGCGCGGAGCTCACCTCCGAAGAAGGGGGAGGTCTCGCTCGTGACACACGGCACAACCAGAGCTCGTCTCTGCGGACGAAGAGATACCAGGCCCCGGAGGACACGTGGAGCTTCCAGAGCTCGTCATCACGGAGGTAACGAGTTCTGGAGCAAGTTTTACGCATAAAGATACCGGTACGCAACAGAAACCGATCTAAATTCCACGATGTTACTAAAGATAAAGATGTTAGGATCAAACAAAGATCTGAATAAGACTCTTATTCGGGATACAATCAGATTAGGACTCTTCTCTTCCCGATTATAAATAGAACCCAAAACCTCTGGCCGGAACCACAAACTTCTCTTTCGACTCCTGAGCCGACGATTTAGAGCCCAAGCCCTAACTCGCCGAGCAAACCATCGCTGAAGCACAACAAGGGAGATCATCGGAGAAGAACCAAGCAGGTCTGAGGAGGACCTCGAAGTCAAGTAGAGCGTGAGGTAGGACTTCAATACCACCTTACGACATCATTGTGTTCATCTCTTTGCATCTGTTCTTCAATTCCTTTCGAACAAAAGCCTTCTCGTGGGCAGATCACTTGATGATCATTTTGATCTAAAGACAAGATCATCGCCACGTCCACCTTGATCCGAACACCTCTGTCCATACAAGTCCATGCAAGAACACGTACAGATCAATCTAATAAAACTAATCATGAGATACCATGCATATGCATCATCGCATCTAGTTTAAGGTTTGTGCATAAATATTGATTGCTGTGAATCCTGTATGCACGTGATCCTACCTAATAGGACAAGCTCAGGGAGATGTCTACGATGAACTACAGGAACCAGGTTTTGAGAATCAAGAACAACCGGAACCGCAAGAACAAGGCAAGTGCTCCTTGACTATATTGATCCTATGTTTTGGATAAAACTGTTTTGTTTTGCGAAAAGGTGTGCGTTCTGAGTCAAACATGATGGGAAACCCTTTTATAGGAGTTTACTAGTTTTGATTAAACCACCCTTGTCGCCTGGGAAGTTTATGAGTCGGGTATGGTTTTTGCTTTATGCTTCGCTGAATCTATGTGATTGGGAAGCAAGATAGATGTGTCTAGCTAACTGCACTCGTACTGATAATAAGTAACTGATGAGGTTAATGAATATGGATCGGAGGGAGATCTAGGCAAGCCTGGGTTTGTGAACGAGGTAGCATGAGATGGTGGTTTTACTTGCCGTAGATCTAAGTACCGGTTCATGCATGCACATGCCAGGATAACAGTGCCACCACAAGGCCAATTATGGGTGCGGCTTAGCTGAGTAATTAGGTAAGTTGCTAGAGTGTTATGGACTGTGGAAGGCGAGGAGAATGGGAGTCGAGTGAGGACTGCCCTGGGAACTGCATGGCACAAGAGGGGGCCCGTGGGTGGAAGAATTGGAGATTCTAGCCTGCCGGTGAAACCTTAGTGAGTCCATACATCTAGTAACCCCTTTGTAAAGGCTATTTTATGATCTCTTGACCATACACCGACGGTTGTGTACTGGTATAATTAAGGTTCTGCAGTCGTCGACGGGTGACGAAATCACAAACTTGTGGGTAAAGAGGTGCAAACTCTGCAGAGTCTAAAACTATCATGATAGCCGTAACACCCCAAAATTTTGATTCAAAACCTTGAATCATGTTAAGAGGGGAATTTAAAATTTTTTGGACGTGTTGCATGTTTTGCAAAAATTTAAATTTAAACTGGAATTCAAATTAAACTCAAATCAGAAAAGAAATAGAAAAAGAAAAAGAAAACTAAAACCTAACCGGCCAATGGGCCGAACCCACCAGCCGGCCCACCATTTTCCCCCGCCAGCCCACAGAAGCGCCTCTCCCTCTCACTGACATGCGGGGCCCACCGTCATCTTCTTCCTCGCGCGCGATCGGCTGACCCCGGGACACCTCTCTCTCTCGAATCAAAACTACCCCCTGGAAGCCGCGTCCCCCAGCCGAATTTTGGTCCCGGACGACTCAAACTCAATCACAACCGACATACCGCCCTCCCCGTCTATAAAAACCCCAGCCTCGTTCTGTTTTTCCCACGCGATCGCCGATTTTTACTCCGGTGAGAACCGAGACTTCTCCGGTGAATTCTGGCCGATCTAAGCTCGGAAACTCCGATCTAACTCGCTGGTCTTGATCCACCGCCTCCGGGGAACCTTGCAGGTGCAGAAAACTCGGTGACTTGCGGTGTAAACACAGCGCCGACGAGCTTCGCCGTGGTTTTGCCTCGGACCTCGCCGCCGATCACTTTCCAGGACCTCCGAGCTCAAGAAAACCCCCAAGGTGAGATCCCCGACCTCCCCTCTACCGATCTATGCCATAAGATCACAGTTTTAGGCAGAATTCTCGAGGATCCGAAAATTTCCGGCGAGATCGCCGCCTCCCGCCGCCATGCGCCGCCGGCAGCGCCGCCCGCGCTCGATCAGAGCGACGTGGCCGCTTGTGCGCCGTTTATTTTAAATCGCACGGTAGGGTTTAAATCCCCACGTACCGGTTCGACGTTATAATCTCAGCCATCGGTTTAAAATCGGACGGTCCACGTCAGCCCCACGTTATAAAGACTGGAAATCTTACGTGCTACCCCCTGGGGTTCTCGGGAAATAAGAGCTAGCCCCGGAAACTTCTGATCTAGCCCCTGGAACTCCAGAAAATCATGTAAATTCATTTCAAAATCAGTTTTAGCCCCTGGACATAATAAAAATTTGGAAAAACACCTCTGATAAGTGTAGCTAGACCCCTAGAAATTCTGAAAATAATATTATAGACCCTGTAGTGGGATAAGTTTAACTTTTTAGTTCTGTTTAGTATTTAAATTAGGAAATTGAATATGTGGCTAGTGTTTAAAAATTAAAAAGTCGGACAAACATATTGTCAAAATTTAATTAAAGACTTTCTCAGTGTCTAGGAAACTTTGGAGTGAGATAAAAACATATTTTGGGCTGAATTGAATCTGTTTAATTTATTATTCACATTTAGGGACACATTTTTAAGTAAAGAATAGTTATAGAAAATAGGGAAAATAATTATGAAATAGTTTACATCAGAGGCAAAGGTCAAAATATGTTATTAAATTATTTAGGACCAGAACCTATTCTGTTTAGATGATGTGTATTACTAATTTCATAATAAAGTACACAATTATGCATAGGAATATAAATCTGAAAATATAGCAACTAGTAAATGATAAATGGAGTTTTTAAAATCCAAAGAGTTCAGTTTAAAGTTGGTAGAAATTATGAAGGCACATATGGGGAAGAAAAATACTTTTCATACATACTTGGTAGTGAAAAGGTGTAGTAGTTGAATATAAGAAATTTATTGGAAACTCATATCTATAGCATGTAAGTATAAATGTGAACACAAAAGTAGGAATCATATACACATGATTAAAAGTGCATGCAAGCCACAACTCAACACACATAAAGTAACCACAACACATATAATGGTGACGGACTTTCATAAATGTGAATGTGTGGTTTGTATGAAGTAGACGTGTGAACTATGTCTTATGATTGTTGTTTTTCTCTTGCTATGTGTGATGGTATGATGTAGAACCTGCTCAAGAGCAAGTTATTCCTTTCCAAGACCAGGACTACCCATTTCAAGAGCAGCAAGAAGGAGGCAAGTGTCCTTGACCACTTTGATCCTATGCTAGGATGTGTAGATAGAATTATTTGCATTGTCAAATGAAATATGAAACCCGTGTTAGGAAGTTTCCCTAGAATTGCATTATCTTGTTTCCTTGTAGCTTGGGTTGGGATTTATTTTATCATGTCATTTATTATTATGCATATGCTTAGCCATGCTTAGAATGGGATATTTGGGATATGAGATCATCAGTTTATTTTACCATACTCTTGAATGAGATATTGTGAGTTATGTAGAGGTAGGGATCAAGGCAAGTTGGATGTTTTGGTTCTGTGCTGGGTGCACGAGACTTGGGTTTGTGTTTAGTACTTGCCTGGATCCTAAGGACCGGTTCATGGAGCATGTAACCTGGCTTTACCGTGCCAACCACATGCTGAGATGGGGCAGCTTGGCCAATTAATTAGGTGTATCCCCGGCGTAGTATTGGTGTGTTGGATGGTGCGGGGAATAGGTGTCAGCTGGACTACCATATGAACCGCAAGGCTCAAGAGGGGGCCACTGCAGCGGGGTTGGAGCCTCTTGTATGCTGTTAGGGGTGAAACCTCAGTGGGCCCACGCTCGTCGGGAATCCCTTTGTAAAGGCTTCGTAGTGATCTCCTGGCTACACACCTGGGAAGTGTGAATTTGGTTCGTAGCCACTGGCATAATGGAGGTTCTTTTAGTCCACCCGGCAACGGGGGATGAAATCACTACATGTGGGTACATTGGTGCAATCTCTGCAGAGTCAAAACTGTCATGACAGCCGTGCTCACGGTCAAGAGCGGCTTGGACTTATTCATGATTAGAGGATTGATGGTTTTGGAAGTTGTGGATGTTAAGCGGGGAGCTTAACATTGGAGATGATGTTATGGTTATTGAATTATGATGTTGGGATGGGAGTTTGGGACCATTTCACCTGTGTAGTAATGCAGGTGCTTAATAAGCTAAGGTGATAGGCATTAATTGCGTAGTGCTTTAGCCATGAGTTCAACCTCTCCTTGTTCTAGCCATGCATGATATAATTTTCCCACACTTGCTGAGTACCATTGGTACTCAACCTTGCATATTTGTTGGTTTATATTGCTGCCCAGGTCAAGATAATGAGGTGGTGTATAATGACCAAGACTTTGGACCCGAAGAAGGTTTCTAGGTTCATGGAGACCCCCGGGCAACGCCTGTGACGGAGCCCTCAAGAATAATATTCCGCTGCTAGTTTATTTACTTGTGATGAACTTATTATTGTCCATCGAGACATTTACTATGTAAGACTTACTTATATTCGACACCTGGCTTGTAATAAATGATGCTTCACTATTTGTCATCACATGTATGAGAAAATGATCCTGGCATACATGTGATATTCACTTGGTTGTTCTTCGGAAAAACCGGGTGTGACAGAGGTGGTATCAGAGCCAAGGTTGCCCGTAGGAACGTGGACCTAGGTAGAAATGGACGTATTTAAGGGCCCTATTTTCTTAAAAACTATTTTCCAAGGTGTGGGTTGAAAAGTGTTATTTAAGGAGTCATTTTCTTCATCTTACCCCAACTTTCATTCAAAATAGGATTTTTGTTTGAGAGTTTATATAACCTAATTTTAAATTCTTTTTGTTTTAGATGGTTCGCATGATTCGTACCGCTCGCAAGTCCATAGGAGGGAGAGTTCCCGTAGTTCCCTTGCCGAGAGAGAGGAGAGCCGTCCGGTGACGTACCTTTCCTACGGATTGGCAGTAGGAGGCTTATTGCGCCGTCTTCGGCGTATGCTCGAAGCCGCCGGCAACACGAGCAAGCTAATCATCCACTATAACTCCACCAGGACCATCCGTGAAAAGAGGGAAGAATGGAGTTCAGAGATGAGGATTATACACGAAAATCAGCTGCTTAAGATTCACCACTCTCTAGCTTGTCGAGCGACACAGGTCGATGCGGAGAAAGATGTCACCTGGGAGGCCATCACCTGCCAGAGTCACATCTATCGTCGCCTCTTGGACAAAACTGAGTACATGTATGACCTCCAACGTGAGAGTGGTACCACGGAGTACAAGTACCCGCCAGTGCAGCAAGGGACTTCCCATGAGCACATGGACTTGTGCTTGGAGGATGCTGCTATGCTCAGCACTCGACTGCAGGAGTGTCAACAAGAGCTTCGGGATGTCCGGGACACCCTGAAGGAAACGGAGGCGTTGCTGTGAGCCTGCTTAAAGGCGAGAGAAAGAGGAGATGGGAATGAACTGTGTGTCACCATGAATGATACATGGACTCCTGACTCCCCAGATCGCCGAGCGATCAGGCGTCGTCGCACTTCTCCACCAGCAGCCTCCCCACCCAAAGCAGAGTCAGAAGGCAGCCGAAATGATGAGGAAGATCCCGAGGAGCCAGCTCAAGAAAACGAGTAGCGTAGAGCCTTTCCCTTAAATTAGAAGGATGTCGAGTAGTCTAGTCGTTACGTAGTTAATGGTGTGTTAATGCTTGGTGTGTGACGTGAGTTGTGGAAGCCATGAGCAATTGTCCACAGCCTCGTCTTTAGATTGTTTTGCTTTGGTGTGTGAACCCACATGAAATAAGAGTGCATCTATTTGGTGTGCGATATGAACCCTTGTAAAAGTATAACAAAGCCTCAACACTTCAAAGTACAAACAAATGAAAGTAGTAAGATGATACTAAATGCTTTCAAATTAACATTGGTTGATTCTGCCAGATGGCCGGAAGAGGAAAAGGACGTGCTGCCAACCCCGCCAACAACAACAATGAGGCATGCAACCCTCATCTTTCTGGAGGCCAGGACCGGGGTGGTCGCCGTGAAGGAGTTGATCCCCTCCACCAAATGCTGGAGAATCAGAATCAGCTCATCCAGAACTTGACTCAAGTGGTGGCCAACTTGCATCAAGTTCCACCTTCACAAGCTGCACCACGCCAACCAAGGTTGAGTGAGTTTCTAGGAACTCAACCTCCAAAGTTTGCAAGTTCTGCTGAACCTCTGGAGGCAGATGATTGGCTGAAGACCATTGAAAGTAAGATGAGGATCATACAATGCCAAGGGTATGAGAGGGTGCTGTTTGCCTCTCATCAATTGCATGGACCTGCTGCTGATTGGTGGACCGCCTATGTGGCCGCCCATCATGACCCTGAGAACATCACTTGGGAAGAGTTCAAGCGTAGCTTCCGCAACCATTACATCCCAAGAGGTGAACTCAAAAACAAGAGGAAGGAGTTTTTGGGACTGCAGCAGGGAAACATGACGGTGAGGGAATACCTCACTAAATTTACTCAACTATCCTGTTATGCCCCGCGAGACATAGAGACTGATGAGCAGAAACAAGATTGTTTCGTGGAAGGACTTACCGCGGAGATGCAGTGTGCAATGTCCTCAAATGAGTATGAAAGCTTCCAAAAGATGGTGGACAGAGCATTTGTGGTAGAAAGGAAGCTAAAGGACTTGGAAAATGAGAATAAGAGGAAGGCCGGGTGGTCACATCAAGCCTTAGGGAGCAACACCCGCCCACGTATGATGCAGCAACCTACAGGGCAGACGAGCTGTGCTGCGGTACCCTATTCAGCACCAAGAGGGTACAACCCAAACTACAGGCCTCCCGCAGCACCAGCACAGCCGCAACGTCAGTTTGTACAGCCGCCTCGCCCCGCATATCCACCTCGACCAGCAGTGCAAGGACCCCCAAACCAACCCCAAGACAACAAAGGCCAGGCACCTAAGGTTGGGGTGCAATGTTTTAGCTGTGGTGAAGTGGGGCACTACGCCCATAAATGCCCAAAGAAGAAGCCTGCGCAGCCACAACAGCAGAATGTAATGAGAGGACGGAAAGAACCAATCAGATCCTTGAAGATATGCTAAGGGCATGTGCACTCAAAAACAATAGGAGTTGGGACAAGAACTTACCGTATGCGGAGTTTTCCTATAACAACAGCTATCAAGCTAGTATGAAGATGTCACCGTTTGAAGCTTTGTATGGGAGGAAGTGCAGAACTCCCCTATTTTGGAACCAAACAGGAGAAAGTAAAGTGTTTGGTTCAGAAGTGCTACAAGAAGCCGAGGCGAATGTGAGGGAAATTCGCAACAACTTGAGGATAGCACAGACACGCCAAAAGAGCTATGCCGATGTATGAAGAAGAGAGCTCGTTTTCAACGTAGGAGACTATGTCTATCTCAAGGTGTCCCCTATCAGAGGACTTCGTCGGTTCATGGTGAAAGGGAAGTTGTCACCCGATACATCGGACCCTTTCAAGTTTTGGAAAGGAAAGGCGAAGTGGCGTATCAACTAGAGTTACCGGCCCATCTATCGGATGTGCACGATGTATTCCATGTGTCACAACTCAAGAAATGTCTGAGGACGCCTGAAGAGGTGTTACCCATGAATGAAGTGGATGTAGCTGAGGATTTGTCTTATGCTGAGCAACCATACAAGATTTTGGATACAATGGAATGCCTCACCAGAAATAAAAAAATCCGGATGTGCAAGGTGCAGTGGAAGCATCACTCAGAAGAGGAAGCCACCTGGGAGCGGGAAGATGAGCTCAAGGCACAATTTCCGGAATTGTTTTCTTAGAAACACCAATCTTGAGGATGAGATTTCTTTTAAGGGGGGTAGAGCTGTAACACCCCAAAATTTTGATTCAAAACCTTAAATCATGTTAAGAGGGGAATTTAAAAATTTTTGGACGTGTTGCATGTTTTGCAAAAATTTAAATTCAAACTGGAATTCAAATTAAACTCAAATGAGAAAAGAAATAGAAAAAGAAAAAGAAAACTAAAACCTAACCGGCCAGTGAGCCGAACCCACCAGCCGGCCCACCATTTTTCCCCCGCCAGCCCACAGCCGCGCGCCTCTCCCTCTCACTGACATGCGGGGCCCGCCGTCATCTTCTTCCTCTCGCGCGATCGGCCGACCCCGGGACACCTCTCTCTCCCGAATCAAAACTATCCCCTGGAAACCGCGTCCCCCAGCCGAATTTTGGTCCCGGACGACTCAAACTCGATCACAACCGACACACCACCCTCCCCCGTCTATAAAAACTCCGGCCTCGTTCTGTTTTTTCCACGCGATCGCCGATTTTTACTCCGGTGAGAACCGAGACTTCTCCGGTGAATTCTGGCCGATCTAAGCTCGGAAACTCCGATCTAACTCGCTGGTCTTGATCCACTGCCTCCGGGGAACCTTGCAGGTGCAGAAAACTCGGTGACTTGCGGTGTAAACACAGCGCCGACGAGCTTCGCCGTGGTTTTGCCTCGGACCTCGCCGCCGATCACTTTCCAGGACCTCCGTGCTCAAGAAAACCCCCGAGGTGAGATCCCCGACCTCCCCTCTACCGATCTATGCCATAAGATCACAGTTTTAGGCAGAATTCTCGAGGATCTGAAAATTTCCGGCGAGATCGCCGCCTCCCGCCGCCGTGCGCCGCCGGCAGCGCCGCCCGCGCTCAATCAGAGCGACGTGGCCGCTTGTGCGCCATTTATTTTATATCGCACGGTAGGGTTTAAATCCCCGCGTACCAGTTCGACGTTATAATCTCAGCCGTCGGTTTAAAATCGGACGGTCCACGTCAGCCCCGCGTTATAAAGACTGGAAATCTTACGTGCTACCCCCTGGGGTTCTCGGGAAATAAGAGGTAGCCCCGGAAACTTCTGATCTAGCCCCTGGAACTCCAGAAAATCATGTAAATTCATTTAAAAATCAGTTTTAGCCCCTGGACTTAATAAAAATTTGGAAAAACACCTCTGATAAGTGTAGCTAGACCCCTAGAAATTCTGAAAATAATATTATAGACCCTGTAGTGGGATAAGTTTAACTTTTTAGTCCTGTTTAGTATTTAAATTAGGAAATTGAATATGTGGCTAGTGTTTAAAAATTAAAAAGTGGGACAAACATATTGTCAAATTTTAATTAAAGACTTTCTCATTGTTTAGGAAACTTTGGAGTGAGATAAAAACATATTTGGGCTGAATTGAATCTGTTTAATTTATTATTCACATTTAGGGACAAATTTTTAAGTAAAGAATAGTTATAGAAAATAGGGAAAATAATTATGAAATAGTTTACATCAGAGGCAAAGGTCAAAATATGTTATTAAATTATTTAGGATCAGAACCTATTCTGTTTAGATGATGTGTATTACTAATTTCATAATAAAGTACACAATTATGCATAGGAATATAAATCTGAAAATATAGCAACTAGTAAATGATAAATGGAGTTTTTAAAATCCAAAGAGTTCAGTTTAGGGTTGGTAGAAATTATGAAGGCACATATGGGGAAGAAAAATACTTTTCATACATACTTGGTAGTGAAAAGGTGTAGTAGTTGAATATAAGAAATTTATTGGAAACTCATATCTATAGTATGTAAGTATAAATGTGAACACAAAAGTAGGAATCATATACACATGATTAAAAGTGCATGCAAGCCACAACTCAACACACATAAAGTAACCACAACACATATAATGGTGAAGGACTTTCATAAATGTGAATGTGTGGTTTGTATGAAGTAGAAGTGTGAACTATGTCTTATGATTGTTGTTTTTCTCTTGCTATGTGTGATGGTATGATGTAGAACCTGCTCAAGAGCAAGTTATTCCTTTCCAAGACCAGGACTACCCATTTCAAGAGCAGCAAGAAGGAGGCAAGTGTCCTTGACCACTTTGATCCTATGCTAGGATGTGTAGATAGAATTATTTGCATTGTCAAATGAAATATGAAACCCGTGTTAGGAAGTTTCCCTAGAATTGCATTATCTTGTTTCCTTGTAGCTTGGGTTGGGATTTATTTTATCATGTCATTTATTATTATGCATATGCTTAGCCATGCTTAGAATGGGATATTTGGGATATGAGATCATCAGTTTATTTTACCATACTCTTGAATGAGATATTGTGAGTTATGTAGAGGTAGGGATCAAGGCAAGTTGGATGTTTTGGTTGTGTGCTGGGTGCACGAGACTTGGGTTTGTGTTTAGTACTTGCCTGGATCCTAAGGACCGGTTCATGGAGCATGTAACCTGGCTTTACCGTGCCAACCACATGCTGAGATGGGGCAGCTTGGCCAATTAATTAGGTGTATCCCCGGCGTAGTATGGGTGTGTTGGATGGTGCGGGGAATAGGTGTCAGCTGGACTACCATATGAACCGCAAGGCTCAAGAGGGGGCCACTGCAGCGGGGTTGGAGCCTCTTGTATGCTGTTAGGGGTGAAACCTCAGTGGGCCCACGCTTGTCGGGAATCCCTTTGTAAAGGCTTCGTAGTGATCTCCTGGCTACACACCTGGGAAGTGTGAATGTGGTTCGTAGCCACTTGCATAATGGAGGTTCTTTTAGTCCACCTGGGAACGGGGGATGAAATCACTACATGTGGGTACAGTGGTACAAACTCTGCAGAGTCAAAACTGTCATGACAGCCATGCTCACGGTCAAGAGCGGCTTGGACTTATTCATGATTAGAGGATTGATGGTTTTGGAAGTTGTGGATGTTAAGCGGGGAGCTTAACATTGGAGATGATGTTATGGTTATTGAATTATGATGTTGGGATGGGAGTTTGGGACCATTTCACCTGTGTAGTAATGTAGGTGCTTAATAAGCTAAGGTGATAGGCATTAATTGCGTAGTGCTTTAGCCATGAGTTCAACCTCTCCTTGTTCTAGCCATGCATGATATAATTTTCCCACACTTGCTGAGTACCATTGGTACTCGACCTTGCATATTTGTTGGTTTATATTGCTGCTCAGGTCAAGATAATGAGGTGGTGTATAATGACCAAGACTTTGGACCCGAAGAAGGTTTCTAGGTTCATGGAGACCCCCGGGCAACGCCTGTGACGGAGCCCTCAAGAATAATATTCCGCTGCTAGTTTATTTACTTGTGATGAACTTATTATTGTCCATCGAGACATTTACTATGTAAGACTTACTTATATTCGACACCTGGCTTGTAATAAATGATGCTTCACTATTTGTCATCACATGTATGAGAAAATGATCCTGGCATACATGTGATATTCACTTGGTTGTTCTTCGGAAAAACCGGGTGTGACAATAGCCGAGCTTACAGTCACGAGCACCTGGCTAAACTGCCATGGTTAGTTTGGATGGATATTGAGATGGTTATTGGGAAGGTTCTTGGTTACGATTATTGGTTTTGTTATGGATATGGTTTGAGACTGTTGAGTCTGGGTGATGAGATGGTTGCATGACTGTTGAGTCATGGCAACGAGTTCGGTCTCAGTGTGAGACGAGGTTGTTGATGAGATGAGATGGTAGCGAATACGAGGAGGTATTCGTGAGTATGAATAAAGGATTGGTTAATGTTCGGATGTAACACAGGAAGTGATGGAGGTATGTTGGTAATTTAATTCATGCTGGGATTACTTTCATCTAAAGTTAAGTTGCTGTTTTATCATGGTTTTACAAATCCGCTTTTCTGCAATAAGCCCTTTTTGCCTACCTTGTTTATGAGCTGCATATCATGTGTTTTTCCCGCACTTGCTGAGTACATCAGTACTCAAACTTGCATTATTATTTCATCATCAACAGCAAGAGAAGGCTATTATGAAGAGAAAGTGGAGCATTATGGCGTGTGATCTGTTCTCAACCTTGCCTGTGGAGGGATTAGAGATGGAGCCACCTCTGCTTAGATTTGCTTCCGCATTAGCTAAAATGCTCCCGCATTAGAATAAAGACTTACGCTGTGAGCATGAGTCCAAGACTCATGAGGTATTGTAATAAACTCTGTTATTCGTGGTAATATATAATCTGAATTCAGTTTGTGGAACGTATGTGTATGTGTGATGAACATCCTGGGCACACATATGCATTAGTTCTCGGTTCCGTGGATTTCCACAGAATTGAGGGCGTCACACCGAGCAAAATCACTCAAGTGCTGAATTGGAAATCCCTGGGAACTGTTCACGAGGTACGAAGTTTCCTCGGACTTGCGGGATATTATCGGAGGTTCATTCCGAACTTCTCAAAGATTACCAAGCCTATGACAGAGCTGCTGAAGAAGGCTACCAAATATGTTTGGAGTCCAACGTGTGAAGCAGCATTCAAGGCTTTAGTCAAGCACCTGACATCAGCACCGGTTTTGGCGCAGCCAGACACAACAAAACCGTTCGATGTGTACTGCAATGCATCCGGCATTGGGCTCGGATGTGTGCTGATGCAAGACCGAAGAGTGGTCGCATATGGATCACGGCAGCTTAGAAACCATGAGCAGAATTATCCAACCCACGATTTGGAGCTCGCTGCCATGGTACTTGCACTGAAGATGTGGAGGCACTACCTACTCGGTAACCTCGTACATCTATATACCGACCACAAAAGCCTCAAGTACATATTCACTCAGAAGGAGCTGAACATGAGGCAGCGAAGATGGTTAGAATTGATAAAAGATTACGAAATAGAGATCCATTATCATCCGGGCAAGGCAAACATAGTGGCAGATGCGCTGAGCCGCAAGTCACACGTCAACCATCTGACAATCACACCGTTGGAAGAGAGCGAACCACCACTACATGTGATTCCACATGGAGCTCTCTACAACCTAGCTTTGATCCCCACCATCCGTGAAGAGATAGCGACAGCTCAGAAACATGACAAGGGCATGTCGCATTTGCGGAGACGTGTAGATAGTGGGGAGCTGAAATGTTTCCGGAAGGACGGAGATGGCGTCCTATGGTTCAAGGACCGGATCGTCGTACCCCGTAACCCGGAATTACGGAAGAAAATTTTTGATGAGACTCACTTATCAAAATTTTCTATTCACCCCGGCAGCAAAAAGATGTATCAAGAACTCAGAAGCAAGTTTTGGTGGACACCGATGAAGCGAGAGACTGTAAAATACATGTCCGAGTGTGATACATGTCGAAGGGTGAAGGCAGACCACATGCGGAAACCGGGACTGCTACAACCACTGGGCATTCCTGCCTGGAAATGGGAGGATGTGAGCATGGATTTCATCGTCGGTTTACCCACCACCTTGCAGAAACATGATTCTGTGTGGGTGATCGTCGATCGGCTCACCAAAGTTGCCCATTTCATCCCGGTCAACACCAACTACAATGCCAAGAAGTACGCTGAACTGTACATCTCACGGATCCTATACTTGTACGGCGTACCCCGAACCATCATATCGGATCGGCGCACTTTATTTGTGTCCCGTTTTTGGGAGCAGCTACACGCTGCCTTGGGGACGAAGTTGATCCGTAGTTCAGCCTACCACCCGCAGACGGATGGACAAACCGAGCGGGTAAATCAGATCCTAGAAGACATGCTACGAGCTTGCGCTATCAACCACGGCAAGAATTGGGATGATCACTTGCCGTTAGCCGAGTTCTCGTACAATAATGGGTACCAAGCCAGCATCAAGATGGCACCTTACGAGGCGCTATACGGTAGGAAGTGCCGCACACCATTGAACTGGTGTGAGTCTGGCGAAAGGGTTACCTTCGGGATTGACCTTGTCAACAACGCGGAAGAAAAGGTTCGACTGATTCATGCGAACCTAAAAGCCGCTCAATCCCGTCAGAAACAGTATGCGGACCGGAGAAGGCGCCCATTACAATTCGAAGTTAGAGATCACGTATATCTACGGGTATCTCCAATGAAGGGCGTAAACAGATTTGGGGTGAGAGGAAAGTTGGCACCCCGATTCATCGGTCCATTCCAGATTACCGAAAGATGTGGATCAGTAGCATACCGGCTGAAATTACCAGAAGCACTTTCCGGTGTGCACGACGTCTTTCACATTTCCCAGCTGAGGAAGTGTCTCAAGCTATCAACTACCGTTCAGCTGGAAGATATTGAAGAACTGCAACCGGATCTCACCTATCGAGAGGAACCGGTGCAGATTATTGATGAAAAGGCCCGAACCACAGGCAACCGTACGTTGTGGTTCTACAAGGTTCTATGGAGTAATCACTCCATGGACGAAGCGACATGGGAGAGCGAAGAATTTCTTTGCGCTAACCACCCCGACTTTTTCACGTCGCATATCTGGTAATTTTTCCACCGTCCTCTCTCTCATTTTCACCTTATAATCTCGGGACGATATTCTTTTAAGGGGGGAGGAATGTAAGGGCCTCAGTTTTTGACACATAATTGAAGTGTTCATCACCACACACACACACACCTCATTTGAGGAAAGATGATGAACACAAATGAAGAGCAAGTAACCACCATCAACATGCTCATTAGAGAACAAACTCACATATTGCAAAAGTGGTATTTCCCACATGTGATATAGGTGGGCTGCACATATGAAAACTCCTACACATTGCTAAGGATGTCCATGCCAAGTTTCACCCAAATTCAAAACCTTTTGAGGTCATTTTGGGTATAGTTAGAAAGAGGGCAGTTTGAAACCATATTCAAATTCAAACTGTTTCTATCCCATGAATTTAAAAGTGGGAAGCATATTCTTATTCAGCACATTTTTGTGAGCTCACACACCAATTTTCAATCCATTTGGAGTTGATCTTGACATGAGCTAAGTGGGACAAATTCAAACTTTATTTGAATTCAAAACTGAAATTGTGCTGAAATTCATTCAAATCAAACCCAATTTGAATTCTACTCAATTCAAATGGCTCATGGGTGAATAATTTGAATCACCATGGGTATTTTGGGACTCACTGTTTACAACAGTGATTAGGAGTAAATTCCAGAGGTTAAAACCCTGGGTGGGACCCTGTGACACCCTCGCCTCGGGTGTCAGCATATGTTCATGTTCTATGAAGAGGAAACATTTTAAATGAAAAATAGGAACAGAGAGGATTATCAAAAGAATAGCCAATAAGGTCGCCCCGAGAGCGCCGAAGACAACTTACCACGGCCACTGGCTACGTGGCGTGATCGGAGCTCGTCCCTGCGAATTGAAGAGAGGTCCGCCGCTAAAGGAGCTAGGTGGCTGGTTCAGGGCTCGTCGCCACAAAGGGGAGAGGTCCGATCCTGTGGGACACGTGTTGCCCACGGAACTAGCCTCTGCAGAAGAAGCAAAGGCATTTCCGCAAGACACGTGTCGTCCTCGGAGCTAATCCTCTCGGAAATCAGAGGACCAGTCGCGCGGGGTACGTGTCGATCTCGGAGCCCATCTCAAAGAAGTCCGGATCTATCGAACACGTGTCGCCACCGGAGCTTGTCTCCGGGAGGTCTGTCGTTGCTGGACATGTGTCGACCTCGGGGCATGTTCCTGAGGAAGGAAGAAAGGGAAGACCGGCGCCAACACGTGGCGTGCGCGGAGCTCACCTCCGAAGAAGGGGGAGGTCTCGCTCGTGACACACGGCACAACCGGAGCTCGTCGCTGCGGACGAAGAGATACCAGGCCCCGGAGGACACGTGGAGCTTCCAGAGCTCGTCATCACGGAGGTAACGAGTTCTGGAGCAAGTTTTACGCATAAAGATACCAGTACGCAACAGAAACCGATCTAAATTCCACGATGTTACTAAAGATAAAGATGTTAGGATCCAACAAAGATCTGAATAAGACTCTTATTCGGGATACAATCAGATTAGGACTCTTCTCTTCCCGATTATAAATAGAACCCAAAACCTCTGGCCGAAACCACAAACTTCTCTTTCGACTCCTGAGCCGACGATTTAGAGCCCTAGCCCTAACTCGCCGAGCAAACCATCGCTGAAGCACAACAAGGGAGATCATTGGAGAAGAACCAAGCAGGTCTGAGGAGGACCTCGAAGTCAAGAAGAGTGTGAGGTAGGTCTTCAATACCACCTTACCACATCATTGTGTTCATCTCTTTGCATCTGTTCTTCAATTCCTTTCGAACAGAAGCCTTCTCGTGGGCAGATCACTTGATGATCAGTTTGATCTAAAGACAAGATCATCGCCACGTCCACCTTTGATCCGAACACCCCTGTCCATACAAGGCCATGCAAGAACACGTACAGATCAATCTAATAAAACTAATCATGAGATACCATGCATATGCATCATCGCATCTAGTTTAAGGTTTGTGCATAAATATTGATTGCTGTGAATCCTGTATGCACGTGATCCTACCTAGCAGGACAAGCTCAGGGAGCTGTCTACGACGAACTACAGCAACCAGGTTTTGAGAATCAAGAACAACCGGAACCGCAAGAACAAGGCAAGTGCTCCTTGACCATATTGATCCTATGTTTTGGATAAAACTGTGTTGTTTTGCGAAAAGGTGTGCGTACTGAGTCAAACATGATGGGAAGCCCTTTTATAGGAGTTTACTAGTTTTGATTAAACCACCCTTGTCGCCTGGGAAGTTTATGAGTCGGGTATGGTTTTTGCTTTATGCTTCGCTGAGTCTATGGGATTGGGAAGCGAGATAGATGTGTCTAGCTAACTGCACTCGTACTGATAATAAGTAACTGATGAGGTTAATGAATATGGATCGGAGGGAGATCTAGGCAAGCCTGGGTTTGTGAATGAGGTAGCATGAGATGGTGGTTTTACTTGCCGTAGATCTAAGGACCGGTTATGCATGCACATGCCAGGATAACAGTGCCACCACAAGGCCAAGTATGGGTGCGGCTTAGCTGAGTAATTAGGTAAGTTGTTAGAGTGTTATGGACTGTGGAAGGCGCGGGGAATGGGAGTCGAGTGAGGACTGCCCTGGGAACTGCATGGCACGAGAGGGGGCCCGTGGGTGGGAGAATTGGAGATTCTAGCCTGCCGGTGAAACCTTAGTGAGTCCATACATCTAGTAACCCCTTTGTAAAGGCTATTTTGTGATCTCTTGACCATACACCGATGGTTGTGTACTGGTACAATGGAGGTTCTGCAGTCGCCGACGGGTGACGAAATCACAAACTTGTGGGTAAAGAGGTGCAAACTCTGCAGAGTCTAAAACTATCATGATAGCCGAGCTTACGGTCACGAGCACCTGGCTAAACTGCCATGATTAGTTGGGATGGATATTGAGATGGTTTTTGGGAAGGTTCTTGGTTACGATTATCGGTTTGGTTATGGATATGGTTTGAGACTGTTGAGTCTGGTTGATGAGATGGTTGCATGACTGTTGAGTCATGGCAACGAGTTCGGTCTCAGTGTGAGACGAGGTTGTTGATGAGATGAGATGGTAGCGAATACGAGGAGGTATTCGTGAGTATGAATAAAGGATTGGTTAATGTTCGGATGGAACACAGGAAGTGATGGAGGTATGTTGGTAATTTAATTCATGCTGGGATTACTTTCATCTAAAGTTAAGTTGTTATTTTATCATGGTTTTACAAATCTGCTTTTCTGCAATAAGACCTTTTTTCCTACCTTGTTTATGAGTTGCATATCATGTGTTTTAACCGCACTTGCTGAGTACATCATTGTACTCTAACTTGCATTATTATTTCATCATCAACAGCAAGAGAAGGCTATTATGAAGACCAAGTGGAGCATTATGGCGTGTGATCTGTTCTCAACCTTGCCTGTGGAGGGATTAGAGATGGAGCCACTTCTGCTTAGATTTGCTTCCGCATTAGCTAAAATGCTTCTGCTTTAGAATAAAGACTTCCGCTGTGAGCATGAGTCCAAGACTCATGAGGTATTGTAATAAACTCTGTTATTCGTGGTAATATATAATCTGAATTCAGTTTGTGGAACCTATGTGTATGTGTGATGAACATCCTGGGCACACATATGCGTTAGTTCTCGGTTCCGTGGTTTTCCACAGAATTGAGGGCGTCACAGATTGGTATCAGAGCCACGGGTTGTCAGTAGGTTACACGCCTAGATAGAAACCTTAGATTGACATTAGAGCCACGGGTTACACCCCTAAATAGGAGTCACAAGCGCCCTAGGGTGAATAGCTCAGAATGGCTTTAAAACCACCTTGGCATAGGAAACCATCCTTGAATAGGAGTTGTATGAGCCCTTGCAATGATTGTGTGTAATTATGTGCTTAGTGTGAGTTGTGGGACGTCTCAAAGACGTTGTCCATATCCATACGTAAGAGGAAAGAGGTGTGAAATGCTTCGGCACTTGATCACATCCTCATATGGGCTAATATATAGTCTAACTCACCTTGGTGCATATAGTTGAAGGGACCTACCTAACCTTCTAACCTTCTATTCTATTTCGTTCTCTCTCAAAGATGGTGAGAGGAAACGCCAGCCGAAGAAACGTCCAGGAGGATGACCATAATGAAGTTCCTGTAAACCCCGGAGCTGGTGAAAACCATCTGGAAAGGTTGATGGCCATGCAAAACCAGCGTATGCAAACCATGATCCAAACTTTGGGTCAGTTGCAGGCCAACCAAAACCCCGTTCCGGCACCACCGCCACCACCACCGCCGGCTCATAACAGGTTGGGAGAGTTCATGAGGACTCGACCACCCACCTTTGCTCAAGCAAGTGATCCAATGGAGGCTGATGATTGGATGAAATCCATGGAGAAGAAGCTCGCCATTGTTCAGTGCAACGACCGAGAGAAGGTTCTCTTTGCATCGCACCAACTTACGGGAGCCGCTGCTGACTGGTGGGATGCCTTGAGCAACGCCCATGCCAACCCGGAGACAATCAATTGGACTGAGTTCAAGGAAAGTTTCCGCTCTCACTACATCCCTGCTGGTGTAATGATGCTCAAGAGGCAGGAGTTTGAAGGTCTCCGCCATGGACAGAAGAGTGTAAACGAGTATCTCAACAAGTTCATACAACTGTCCCGGTACGCCCCCAAAGATGTCAACTCAGACCAAAGGAAGCAGTACCTGTTCATGAGAGGGTTGAACAATGAGATCCAGGTTCAGCTCCTCAAAAATGACTACGTAAGCTTCCAGAAGCTGGTTGACAAGGCTATTGTGGTTGAAAACAAGATTCGAGAGATCGAGCGAGAGTGCAAGAGGAAGATGCCATACCAGCCCCAAGGGAGCAACGTACGACCTGGGTACATGCCCCCTGCCCTGCAGTATGGATCGACCACTCCTGCGTACCGCCCTGGTCAGCCACCACAGCAACAATTCGTTGCACCGGCGCCTCGTGTGCCCAGGCCTCCAGCGCCTAGACCTAATAATGGGGCCCCTGTTCAAAACCCCCGCCCCAACGTACCTGCTGCCATAGGCAACAGGGCATGCTTTGCATGCGGGGAGGTAGGCCACTTCGCTAACCAGTGCCCGAGGAGAGGCCCTGGACAGCAAGGTAACGTGCCTCAACAGAACCAGTGACCAAACGGAGGGGACAACCAAGGGAACCGTGGACCGCAGAACTATGCTCGCGGCCACATAAACCATGTCACTGCTGAGGAAGCACAATAGGCTGAGGACGTCGCAATTGGTATGTTCCTTGCCAACTCCAACCCAGCCACCATTTTATTTGATTCCGGAGCATCGCATTCCTTCATATCATCCAAATATGCTGCCAAACATCAACTACCAGTATCCCACTTAGAATACGCTATGTTAGTTAATTCTCCCGGTGGAGAAATGAGGACTAATATAGTATGTCCTAAAGTAAGCCTTAAAATAAGGGGGGTAGACTTCCTTGCCAACCTTATTGTCTTGGACTCCCACGGGATTGACATCATACTCGGAATGGATTGGCTAAGCAAGCACAATGGAGTAATCCAATGTGCTGAAAGGAGCGTGCAGTTGACAAACGAACACGGTATTCGTGTCGAGTTTGAGTCAGACCAGCAAGCAACCGAACGGGCAAATTTGAACCACGTCGAAGGAACAACATTGGACAACATTCCAGTGGTTCAGGAATTTTCGGACGTGTTCCCGAAAGAGCTTCCAGGAATGCCACCTGATCGGGACATCGAGTTTGCCATAGATTTGGTACCCGGAACTGCACCTATAGCTAAGAGACCATATAGGATGCCCTTCAACGAGCTAGTTGAACTCAAAAAGCAAATTCAAGAACAGTTGGAGAAAGGTTTTATCCGTCCAAGCTCGTCACCATGGGGAGCTCCGGTACTCTTCGTGGACAAGAAGGATGGAACCCAAAGAATGTGCGTGGACTACAGGTCTCTCAACGAGGTGACAATCAAAAATAAATACCCTCTGCCCCGTATAGAGGACCTGTTCAATCAAATGAAAGGAGTCCGAGTATTCTCCAAGATTGATCTTCGGTCGGGATACTTCCAGCTGAAGATTAAGCCCTCTGATATACCTAAGACAACCTTTCGGACACGGTATGGTTCATATGAATATACCATTATGTCTTTTGGATTGACGAATGCACCCGCATACTTCATGTACCTTATGAAAAAGGTTTTCATGGAGTACTTGGATTCGTCGTAGTTTTCATCGACGACATTATGGTGTATTCAAAGAGTGAGGAGGAGCATGAAGAACATCTGAGATTGACCCTGCAGAAGTTGCGTGAGCATCAATTGTATGCCAAGCTCAACAAGTGTCAATTTTGGCTAAAGGAAATATCTTTCCTAGGCCACATTATCTCCAAGGAAGGGGTATCGGTTGATCCTGGAAAGGTGAGAGATGTTCTGAAGTGGGACCGACCAAAGAGCGTGAGGGATATTCGGAGTTTCGTTGGGATGGCAGGATACTATCGGCGCTTCATTAAAGACTTCTCTAAGATAGCAAAACCTATGACGGAGTTGCTAATGAAGGGAAAAACCTTTCAATGGACACAAGCCTGCCAAGAAAGTTTTGAGGAACTCAAGGAAAGGCTAACCACAGCACCAGTTCTTGTCACACCCGGTTTTTCCGAAGAAACAACCAAGTGAATATCACATGTATGCCAGGATCATTTTCTCATACATGTGATGACAAATAGTGAAGCATCATTTATTACAAGCCAGATGTCGAATATAAATAAGTCTTACATCGCAAATGTCTCAACGGACACTAATGCTTCATCACAAGTAAATAAACTAGCAGCGGAATATTATTCTTTAGGGCTCCATCACAGGCGTTGCCCGGGGGTCTTCATGAACCTAAAATCCTTCCTCGGGTCCAAAATCTTGGTCATTATACACCACCTCATTATCTTGACCTGAGCAGCAATATAAACCAACAAATATGCAAGGTTGAGTACCAATGGTACTCAGCAAGTGTGGGAAAATTATATCATGCATGGCTAGAACAAGGAGAGGTTGAACTCATGGTTAAAGCACTACGCAATTAATACCTATCACCTTAGCTTATTAAGCACCTACATTACTACACAGGTGAAATGGTCCAAATCTCCCATCCCATCATCATAACCAAATAACCATAACATCATTTCCAATGTTAAGCTCCCCGCTTAACATCCACAACTTCCAAAAACCTTCACTCCTCTAATCATGAATAAGTCCAGGCCGCTCTTAACCGTGAGAACGGCTGTCAAGACAGTTTTGACTCTGCAGAGTTTGCACCACTGTACCCACATGTAGTGATTTCATCCCCCGTTGCCGGGTGGACTAAAAGAACCTCCATTATGCCAGTGGCTACGATCCACATTCACACTTCCCAGGTGTGCGGCCAGGAGATCACTACGAAGCCTTTACAAAGGGATTCCCGACGAGCGTGGGCCCACTGAGGTTTCACCCCTAACAGCATACAAGAGGCTCCAACCCCGCTGCAGTGGCCCCCTCTTGAGCCTTGCGGTTCATATGGTAGTCCAGCTGACACCCACTCCACGCACCATCCAACACACCCATACTACGCCGGGGATACACCTAATTAATTGGCCAAGCTGCCCCATCTCAGCATGTGGTTGGCACTGTAAAGCCGGGTTACATGCTCCATGAACCGGTCCTTAGGATCCAGGCAAGTACTAAACAAAAACCCAAGGCTCGTGCACCCAGCACACAACCAAAACATCCAACTTGCCTTGATCCCTACCTCTACATAACTCACAATGTCTCATTCAAGAGTATGGTAATATAAACTGATGATCTCATGTCCCAAATATCCCATTCTAAGCATGGCTAAGCATATGCATGTAAATAAATGACATGACAAAATAAATCCCAACCCAAGCTTCAAGGAAACAAGGTAATGCAATTCTATGGAAACTTCCTAGCATGGGTTTCATATTTAACTTGACAATGCAAATAATTCTATCTACACATCCTAGCATAGGATCAAAGTGGTCAAGGACACTTGCCTCCTTCTTGCTGCTCTTGAAATGGGTAGTCCTGATCTTGGAAAGGGTTAACTTGCTCTTGAACAGGCTCTACTTCATATCATCACACATAGCAAAAGAAAAACAACAATCATAAGACATAGTTCACACTTCTACTTTATACAAACCATACATTCACATTTATAAAAGTTCTTTACCATTATATGTGTTGGGGTTACTTTATGTGTGTTAAGTTGTGGCTTGCATGCACTTTTAACCATGTATATATGATTCCTACTTTTGTGTCCACATTTATACTTACATACTATTTATATGGGTTTCCAATAAATTTCTTATATTCAACTACTACACCTTTTTACTACCAAGTATGTAAGAAAAGTATTTTTCTTCTCCATATGTGCCTTCATAATTTCTATCAACCCTAAACTGAATCCTTTGTATTTTAGAAACTCCATTTATCATTTACTAGTTGCTATATTTTCAGATTTATATTCCTATGCATAATTGTGTATTTTATTATAAAATTAGTAATACACATCACCTAAACAGTATACGTTCTGGTCCTAAATAATCTAATAACATGTTTTGACCTTGGCTTCTGATGTAGATTTTTTCATAATTATTTTCCCTATTTTTCTATAACTATTCTTTACTTAAAAATTGTGTCCCTATACTAATAAATGTGAATAATAAATGAAACAGATTCAATTCAGCCCAAAAATAGATTTTTATCTCACTCCAAAGTTTTCTAAGTACTGAGAAAGTTTTTAATTAATTTTGACAATTATGTTTGTCCCACTTTTTAATTTTTAAACACTAGTTACATATTCAATTTTCTAAATTAAATACTAAACAGGGCTAAAATAATGAATTCACCCCATTACAGGGTCTATAATATTATTTTCATAATTTCCAGGGGTCTAGCTACACTTATCAGAGGTGTTTTTCCTAATTTTTATTAAGTCCAGGGGCTAAAACTGATTTTTAAATGAATTTACATGATTTTCTGGAGTTCCAGGGGCTAGATCTGAAATTTCCGGGGCTAGCTCTCAATTCCAGAGAACCCCAGGGGGTAGCACGTCAGAATTCCAGTCTTTATAATGCGGGGCTGACGTGGACCGTCCGATTTTAAACCGACGGCTGAGATTATAACATCGAACCGGTACGCGGGGTTTTAAAGTCTACCATGCGATTTAAAATAAACGGCGCACAAGCGGCCACGTCGCTTCGATCAAGCGCGGGCGGCGCTGCCGGCGGCGCACGGCGGCGGGAAGCGGCGATCTCGCCGGAAAGTTTCGGATCCTCGAGAATTCTGCCTAGAACTGTGATCTTATGGCCTAGATCGGTAGAGGGGAGGTCAGGGATCTCACCTCGGGGGTTTTCTCGAGCTCGGGGGTCCTAGAAAGTGATCGGCGGCGAGGTCCGAGGCAAAACCACGGCGAAGTTCGTCGGCGCTGTGTTTACACCGTAACTCTCCGAGTTTTCTGCACCTGCAAAGTTCCCCGGAGGCGGTGGATCAAGACCAGCGAGTTAGATCAGAGTTTCCGAGCTTAGATCGGCCAGAATTCACCGGCGAAGTCTCGGTGCTCACCGGAGTGAAAATCGGCGATCGCGTGAGAAAAACCGATCGGGGCTGGGGTTTTTATAGCCGGGGGAGGGCGGTGGGTCAGTTGTGATCGAGTTGGATTCTTCTGGGACCGGAATTCGGCTGAGGGACGCGGTTTTCAATCAGTTAAGATCGCGCGCGCTCGGGAGGAAAAGTCCGGGGTCGGCGGGAGCGAGGTTGGGGATGACAGGCGGGTCCCACCTGTCTGTGAGAGACAGCGCGGCGCGCGCGGGGGCGGGCTGGCGCGGGGAAACTGGGCCGGCTGGCGGGTTTCGGCCCACTGGCCGGTTTTTTTCCCGTTTCTCTTTTTCTTTTTCCATTTCTTTTCTGTTTTGAGTATAATTTGAATTCTAGTTTGAATTTGAATTTTTGCAAAACATGCAACACGTCCAAAAATTTCTAAATTTCCCTCTGAACATGGTTTAGGGTTTTGAATCAAAATTTGGGGTGTTACAGCTCTACCCCCCTTAAAAGAAATCTCGTCCTCGAGATTGGTGTTTCTAAGAAAACAATTCCGGAAATTGTGCCTTGAGCTCATCTTCCCGTTCCCAGGTGGCTTCCTCTTCTGAGTGATGCTTCCACTGCACCTTGCACATCCGGATTCTTTTATTTCTGGTGAGGCGTTCCATCGTCTCCAAAATCTTGTATGGTTGCTCGGCATAAGACAAATCCTCAGATTGTTGCGAATCTCCCTCACCTTTGCCTCGGCTTCTTGTAGCACTTCTGGACCAAACACTTTACTTTCTCCTGTTTGGTTCCAAAATAGGGGAGTTCTGCACTTCCTTCCATACAAAGCTTCAAACGGTGACATCTTCATACTAGCTTGATAACTGTTGTTATAAGAAAACTCCGCATACGGTAAGTTCTTGTCCCAACTCCTATTGTTTTTGAGTGCACATGCCCTTAACATATCTTCAAGGATCTGATTGGTTCTCTCCGTCTGCCCGTCAGTTTGGGGATGATAGGCAGAACTAAAGTTCAGATGGGTTCCCATGTTTTCATGCAACTTCTGCCAGAACCTTGAGGTGAACTGTGTCCCTTGATCCGACACAATCTTCTTTGGCACTCCATGGTAACACACGATCCTTGACATGTACAATTCTGCCAATTTGGATCCGCTGTAGCTTTCTTTGACAGGGATGAAATGAGCTACCTTGGTTAGCCTATCAATAATGACCCACATTGAATCATACCCGGATTGGGTCCTAGGCAATCCCACGACAAAATCCATGCTGATTTCTTCCCACTTCCATTCAGGCACTTTGAGTGGTTGCAATAATCCCGCGGGTCGTTGATGTTCAGCTTTCACCAACTGACATGTGTCACATAGGGCAACATGTTCCGCGACATCTCGCTTCATGCCATACCACCAATACCTGCCTTTGAGGTCCTGGTACAACTTCGTACTCCCAGGATGAATGGAATAGTCAGAATCGTGAGCCTCCTTCAAAATTAATTCACGGATCTCTTTTACTTCTGGCACACAGATCCTTTTCCCGTGCCACACCGTTCCCTGTTCATCCTCTCTAAAACCAGGAGCTTTATTTTCCTTAATGAGTTGTCTGATCTCTTGTATCTTCTCATCATTCTTTTGGCCCTCGCGTATGTCTTGCTCCAGTGTGGAGTCCACTTCCATGGCGATGGCTTCACCACTATTTACTAGACATAGATTGAGCCTTATAACCTCGCCCTTCAATTCTGCAGGCATGTCCTTCAAGCTTAACTTATTGACCTGCACTTTCCGACTCAAAGCATCGGCCACGACGTTTGCTTTCCCGGGATGATAGTTGATGCCTACATCAAAGTCATTGATTAGCTCTAACCATCTCCTTTGTCTGAGGTTGAGATCTGGTTGTGTGAATATGTACTTCAAACTCTTATGATCCGTATATATTTCTGTCCTCTTCCCCATCAAATAGTGCCGCCAAATTTTCAACGCGTGTACCACTGCAGCTAGTTCTAGGTCATGTGTAGGATAGTTCTTCTCGTGCTTCCGAAGCTGCCGGGATGCATAAGCCACGACATGTCCTTCTTGCATGAGAACACATCCCAACCCATTTCCAGAGGCATCGCAGTACACTGTGAAATTCTTCTGCATATCTGGCATAACCAGCACTGGGGCTGTTGTCAATCTCTTCTTTAGCTCCTGAAAGCTCGTCTCGCACTGTGGCGTCCAGGTGAATGTGATTCCCTTTTCCAACAGTTTAGTGAGAGGTCTCGAGATCTTGGAGAATCCCTCAATAAACCGTCGATAGTATCCAGCCAATCCCAAAAAGCTTCGAACTTCCCCGACATTTTCAGGGGTTTTCCACTTCTGGATATCTTCGATTTTGGCGGGATCTACGGAGATTCCTCCCTCCGAGATTATATGTCCTAAAAAGGGAACTCTCTTCAGCCTAAACTCACACCTGCTCAACTTGGCATATAATTGGTGTTCTCTCAGCCTCTGTAACACCAACCTTAGATGTTTCTCATGTTCTTCTTCATCTTTGGAGAAGACGAGAATATCATCTATGAAAACCACCACAAATTTGTCCAGATATTCCATGAATACCTTGTTCATGAGGTACATGAAATATGCCGGGGCATTGGTTAGCCCAAAAGGCATGACAGTGTATTCATACAGTCCGTACCGAGATACGAAAGCTGTCTTGGGAATATCTGATTGCCTTATCTTGAGTTGGTGGTACCCCGACCTGAGATCAATTTTCGAGAACACACAAGCTCCCCTCAACTGATCAAACAAGTCTTCAATGCGGGGTAATGGGTACTTGTTTTTGATGGTTACCTCATTTAAGGCACGGTAATCCACGCATAACCTTTGGGTTCCGTCTTTCTTGGGCACAAATATCACCGGAGCTCCCCATGGTGAGGAACTAGGGCGAATATACCCCTTCTCCATCAATTCTCTCAAATGATCTTTGAGCTCTTCTAGCTTCTTGGAGTCCATTCGATAAGGTCTCTTGTATATCGGGGCTGTTCCCGGTACTAGCTCAATTGCGAATTCCACGTCACGGTCGGGAGGCATACCTGGTAACTCCTCCGGAAAAACATCTGGATATTCCCTGATGGTCCTGATTTCCTCAACTTTCACCTCCACTTGATTTAATTTAATGTCCCTCCTAGGCTCGTGTATTGTTATGAACTTTACTCTGGTACCACTGGGGTGAGTTAGTTCCACCGTTCTGGTCGAACAATGGATAATTCCTTTATGTTTGGTCAACCAATCCATACCCAAAATAATATCTATCCCTTGTGAATCTATCACTATGAGGTTAGCCGTGAATACTACCCCATTAATGTCTAGGCTCACTTTAGGACACACTTGTCTTGTCCTTATTTCTCCACCTGGAGAGTTTACCGCTAGCATATGGTTCATTTGTGTGGCTGCTAGGTCATGCTTCTTAACAAACCCTTGAGCAATGAACGAGTGGGTAGCACCAGAATCAAACAGCAGAGTTGCAAGGTGTAAATTGGCAGGAAACTTACCAACTACCACGTCGGGCGCCTCTTGTGCTTCCTCCATAGTGACGTGGTTCACCCGTCCTCTCACTACATTCTGCTGTTGTGGCGGCGCAGGCTTCTTCTTTGGGCATTTATGGGCGTAGTGCCCCACTTCACCACAGCTGAAACATTGCACCCCAATCTTAGATGCTGGGCCCTTGTTGTCTTGGGGTTGGTTTGGGGGTCCTTGCACTGCTGGTCGAGGTGGATATGCGGGGCGAGGCTGCTGCACAAACTGACGTTGAGTCTGTGCTGGTGCTGCGGGAGGCCTGTAGTTTGGGTTGTACCCTCTTGGTGCTGAATAGGGTACCGCAGCACGGCTCGTCTGCCCCGTAGGTTGCTGCATCATACGTGGGCGGGTGTTGCTCCCTGAGGCTTGATGTGACCACCCGACCTTCCTCTTATTCTCATTTTCCAGGGCCTTTAGCTTTCTTTCCACCACAAATGCTCTGTCCACCATCTTTTGAAAGCTTTCATACTCATTGGAGGACATTGCACACCGCATCTCTGCGGTAAGTCCTTCCACGAAACAATCTTGTTTCTGCTCATCAGTCTCTATGTCTCGTGGAGCATAACGGGATAGTTGAGTAAATTTAGTGAGGTATTCCCTCACCGTCATGTTTCCCTGCTGCAGTCCCAGAAACTCTTTCCTCTTGTTTTTGAGTTCACCTCTTGGGATGTAATGGTTGCGGAAGCTACGCTTGAACTCTTCCCAAGTGATGTTCTCAGGGTCATGATGGGCGGCCACGTAGGCGGTCCACCAATCAGCAGCAGGTCCATGCAATTGATGAGAGGCAAACAGCACCCTCTCATACCCTTGGCACTGTATGATCCTCATCTTACTTTCAATGGTCTTCAGCCAATCATCTGCCTCCAGAGGTTCAGCAGCACTTGCAAACTTTGGAGGTTGAGTTCCTAGAAACTCACTCAACCTTGGTTGGCGTGGTGCAGCTTGTGGAGGTGGAACTTGATGCAAGTTGGTCACCACTTGAGTCAAGTTCTGGATAAGCTGATTTTGATTCTCCAACATTTGGTGGAGAGGATCAACTTCTTCACGGCGACCACCCCGGTCCTGGCCTCCAGAAAGATGAGGGTTGCATGCCTCATCGTTGTTGTTGGCGGGGTTGGCAGCACGTCCTTTTCCTCTTCCGGCCATCCGGCAGAATCAACATATGTTAATTTGATATCATTTAGTATCATCTTACTACTTTCATTTGTTGGTGCTTTGAGGTGTTGAGGCTTTGTTAAAATTTTACGAGGGTTTATATCTCACACCAAATAAATGCTCTATTATTTCCTATGGGTTCACACACCAAAGCAAAACAATCTGAAGACGAGGCTGTGGACAATTGCTCATGGCTTCCACAACTCACGTCACACACCAAGCATCATCACACCATTAACTACGTAACGACTCGACTACTCGACCTCTTGCTAGCTAGGGGAAAGACTCTACACTACTCGTCCTCTTGAGCTGGCTCCTCGGGATCTTCCTCCTCATTTCGGCTACCTTCTGACTCTGCTTTGGGTGGGGAGGCTGCTGGTGGAGAAGTGCGACGACGCCTGATCGCTCGGCGATCCGGGGAGTCAGGAGTCCATGGATCACTCACGGTGACACACAGTTCATTCCCAACTCCTCTTTCTCTCGCCTTTAAGCAAGCTCGCAGCAACGCCTCCGTTTCCTTCAGGGTGTCTCGGACATCCTGAAGCTCTTGTTGACACTCCTGCAGTCGAGTGCTGAGCATAGCAGCATCCTCCAAGCACAAGTCCATGTGCTCATGGGAAGTCCCTTGCTGCACCGGTGGGTACTTGTACTCCGTGGTACCACTCTCACGTTGGAGGACATACATGTACTCAGTTTTGTCCAAGTGGCGACGATAGATGTGACTCTGGCAGGTGATGGCCTCCCAGGTGACATCTTTCTCCGCATCAACTTGTGTTGCTCGACAAGCTGGGGAGTGGTGAATCTTAAGCAGCTGATTCTCGTGTATAATCCTCATCTCCGAACTCCATTCTTCCCTCTTCTCACGGATGGTCCTGGTGGAGTTATAGTGGATGATTAGTTTGCCCGTATTGCCGGCGGCTTCGAGCATACGTCGAAGACGGCGCAACAAGTCTCCTACTGCCAATCCGTATGAAAGATACGTCACTGGACGACTCTCCTCTCTTTCGGCAAGGGCAACTACGGGAACTCTCCCTCCTGTGGACTTACGAGCGGTGCGAATCATGCGAACCATCTAAAACAAAAGAATTTAAAATTAGGTTAGATAAATTCTCAAACAAAAAATCCTATTTTGAATGAAAGTTGGGGTAAGATGAAGAAAATGACTCCTTTAATAACACTTTTCCACCCACACCTTGGAAAATAGTTTTTAAGAAAAATAGGGCCCTTAAATACGTCCATTTCTACCTAGGTCCACGTTCCTACGGGCAACCTTGGCTCTGATACCACCTCTTGTCACACCCGGTTTTTCCGAAGAAACAACCAAGTGAATATCACATGTATGCCAGGATCATTTTCTCATACATGTGATGACAAATAGTGAAGCATCATTTATTACAAGCCAGGTGTCGAATATAAATAAGTCTTACATCGCAAATGTCTCAACGGACACTAATGCTTCATCACAAGTAAATAAACTAGCAGCGGAATATTATTCTTTAGGGCTCCATCACAGGCGTTGCCCGGGGGTCTTCATGAACCTAAAATCCTTCCTCGGGTCCAAAATCTTGGTCATTATACACCACCTTATTATCTTGACCTGAGCAGCAATATAAACCAACAAATATGCAAGGTTGAGTACCAATGGTACTCAGCAAGTGTGGGAAAATTATATCATGCATGGCTAGAACAAGGAGAGGTTGAACTCATGGTTAAAGCACTACGCAATTAATACCTATCACCTTAGCTTATTAAGCACCTACATTACTACACAGGTGAAATGGTCCAAATCTCCCATCCCATCATCATAACCAAATAACCATAACATCATTTCCAATGTTAAGCTCCCCGCTTAACATCCACAACTTCCAAAAACCTTCACTCCTCTAATCATGAATAAGTCCAGGCCGCTCTTAACCGTGAGCACGGCTGTCAAGACAGTTTTGACTCTGCAGACTTTGCACCACTGTACCCACATGTAGTGATTTCATCCCCCGTTGCCTGGTGGACTAAAAGAACCTCCATTATGCCAGTGGCTACGATCCACATTCACACTTCCCAGGTGTGCGGCCAGGAGATCACTACGAAGCCTTTACAAAGGGATTCCCGACGAGCGTGGGCCCACTGAGGTTTCACCCCTAACAGCATACAAGAGGCTCCAACCCCGCTGCAGTGGCCCCTCTTGAGCCTTGCGGTTCATATGGTAGTCCAGCTGACACCCACTCCCCGCACCATCCAACACACCCATACTACGCCGGGGATACACCTAATTAATTGGCCAAGCTGCCCCATCTCAGCATGTGGTTGGCACTGTAAAGCCGGGTTACATGCTCCATGAACCGGTCCTTAGGATCCAGGCAAGTACTAAACACAAACCCAAGGCTCGTGCACCCAGCACACAACCAAAACATCCAACTTGCCTTGATCCCTACCTCTACATAACTCACAATGTCTCATTCAAGAGTATGGTAATATAAACTGATGATCTCATGTCCCAAATATCCCATTCTAAGCATGGCTAAGCATATGCATGTAAATAAATGATATGACAAAATAAATCCCAACCCAAGCTTCAAGGAAACAAGGTAATGCAATTCTAGGGAAACTTCCTAGCATGGGTTTCATATTTAACTTGACAATGCAAATAATTCTATCTACACATCCTAGCATAGGATCAAAGTGGTCAAGGACACTTGCCTCCTTCTTGCTGCTCTTGAAATGGGTAGTCCTGATCTTGGAAAGGGTTAACTTGCTCTTGAACAGGCTCTACTTCATATCATCACACATAGCAAAAGAAAAACAACAATCATAAGACATAGTTCACACTTCTACTTTATACAAACCACACATTCACATTTATAAAAGTTCTTTACCATTATATGTGTTGGGGTTACTTTATGTGTGTTAAGTTGTGGCTTGCATGCACTTTTAACCATGTATATATGATTCCTACTTTTGTGTCCACATTTATACTTACATACTATTTATATGGGTTTCCAATAAATTTCTTATATTCAACTACTACACCTTTTTACTACCAAGTATGTAAGAAAAGTATTTTTCTTCTCCATATGTGCCTTCATAATTTCTATCAACCCTAAACTGAATCCTTTGTATTTTAGAAACTCCATTTATCATTTACTAGTTGCTATATTTTCAGATTTATATTCCTATGCATAATTGTGTATTTTATTATAAAATTAGTAATACACATCACCTAAACAGTATAGGTTCTGGTCCTAAATAATCTAATAACATGTTTTGACCTTGGCTTCTGATGTAGATTATTTCATAATTATTTTCCCTATTTTTCTATAACTATTCTTTACTTAAAATTGTGTCCCTATAATAATAAATGTGAATAATAAATGAAACAGATTCATTTCAGCCCAAAAATAGATTTTTATCTCACTCCAAAGTTTTCTAAGTACTGAGAAAGTTTTTAATTAATTTTGACAATTATGTTTGTCCCACTTTTTAATTTTTAAACACTAGTTACATATTCAATTTTCTAAATTAAATACTAAACAGGGCTAAAATAATGAATTCACCCCATTACAGGGTCTATAATATTATTTTCATAATTTCCAGGGGTCTAGCTACACTTATCAGACGTGTTTTTCCTAATTTTTATTAAGTCCAGGGGCTAAAACTGATTTTTAAATGAATTTACATGATTTTCTGGAGTTCCAGGGGCTAGATCTGAAATTTCCGGGGCTAGCTCTCAATTCCAGAGAACCCCAGGGGGTAGCACGTAAGAATTCCAGTATTTATAATGCGGGGCTGACGTGGACCGTCCGATTTTAAACCGACGGCTGAGATTATAACATCGAACCGGTACGCGGGGTTTTAAAGTCTACCGTGCGATTTAAAATAAACGGCGCACAAGCGGCCACGTCGCTTCGATCGAGCGCGGGCGGCACTGCCGGCGGCGCACGGCGGCGGGAAGCGGCGATCTCGCTGGAAAGTTTCGGATCCTCGAGAATTCTGCCTAGAACTGTGATCTTATGGCCTAGATCGGTAGAGGGGAGGTCAGGGATCTCACCTCGGGGGTTTTCTCGAGCTCGGGGGTCCTGGAAAGTGATCGGCGGCGAGGTCCGAGGCAAAACTACGGCGAAGTTCGTCGGTGCTGTGTTTACACCGTAACTCTCCGAGTTTTCTGCACCTGCAATGTTCCCCGGAGGCGGTGGATCAAGACCAGCGAGTTAGATCAGAGTTTCCGAGCTTAGATCAGCCAGAATTCACCGGCGAAGTCTCGGTGCTCACCGGAGTGAAAATCGGCGATCGCGTGAGAAAAACCGATCGGGGCTGGGGTTTGTATAGCCGGGGGAGGGCGGTGGGTCAGTTGTGATCGAGTTGGATTCTTCTGGGACCGGAATTCGGCTGAGGGACGCGGTTTTCAATCGGTTAAGATCCCGCGCGCTCGGGAGGAAAAGTCCGGGGTCGGCGCGAGCGAGGTTGGGGATGACAGGCGGGTCCCACCTGTCTGTGAGAGACAGCGCGGCGCGCGCGGGGGGGGGGGGCTGGCGCGGGGAAACTGGGCCGGCTGGCGGGTTTCGGCCCACTGGCCGGTTTTTTCCCGTTTCTCTTTTTCTTTTTCCATTTCTTTTCTGTTTTGAGTATAATTTGAATTCCAGTTTGAATTTGAATTTTTGCAAAACATGCAACACGTCCAAAAATTTCTAAATTCCCCTCTGAACATGGTTTAGGGTTTTGAATCAAAATTTGGGGTGTTACAGTTCTGGTATTGCCAGACGTAAGCAAGAGCTTTGACATATATTGTGACGCATCCAGACAAGGGCTCGGGTGTGTACTCATGCAGGAAGGACAAGTGGTAGCCGATGCCTCACGACAATTAAAGAAGCACGACCTTAACTATCCTACGCACGACTTGGAGCTAGCAGCAGTGGTGCATGCATTGAAGATTTGGAGACATTATATCCTTGGACATCGATGTGAGATCTATACGGATCATAAAAGCCTCAAGTACATATTTACACAAACAGACTTGAATTTTAGGCAACGTTGATGGTTAGAACTCATCAAGGATTATGATGTGGGAATCAACTACCACCCCGGGAGGGCCAATGTAGTAGCGGACGCATTGAGCAGAAAGGGAGCATGTCACCAACTCACAGTTTGGGAGCTACCACCCGAATTACAGAAGGAGTTCGAATGGTTACACCTCGGATTCTTGAATAACGTGGAGATAATGGAGATCCACTCCCCATTGGAGCAAGAAATAAGAGAGGGCCAAGCAACGGACGAGGAGATCAGGGAGATCAAGGAAAGACTCCGACAAGGAATAGAGAAGGATTTCAAGGAGGATGAAGAGGGTACGCTTTGGCTAGGAAAAAGGATTTGTGTGCCAAACATAAGACACCTTCGTGACATGATATTGAAGGAGGCACATGATTCACCCTATTCCATACATCCAGGAAGCACCAAAATGTACAAGGATTTGAAAACTTGCTATTGGTAGAATGGCATGAAGAGGAATATAGCCGAATACGTTGCTCTATGCGACACATGCCAACGGGTAAAGGCCGAACATCAAAAACCCGCTGGATTGTTGCAACCTTTGAGAATACCCAAATGGAAATGGGAGGACATCAGTATGGACTTTATCGTCGGATTACCACGTACTCAGTCGGGATGCGACTCCATCTGGGTCATTGTGGACCGATTGACGAAAACTGCCCATTTTCTTCCGGTAAAGACCAGTTATAACGTTGCACAATTGGCAGAGTTGTACATTGAGCAGATCGTGTGCCGTCACGGAGTTCCGAAGAGGATAGTCTCAGATCGAGGTTCTCAGTTTACCTCTAGATTCTGGAGGAAGCTGCAGAAAACCATGGGTTCATGACTGGATTTTAGCTATTTCTACCACCCACAAAAAGATGGACAAACCGAAAGGACGAACCAAATTTTGGAGGACATGTTGAGAGCTTGCGCCTTGAAACGTGGACGTAGTTGGGATAGGAGTTTACCGTATGCCGAGTTCTCCTATAACAACAGCTATCAAGCTAGCTTAAAGATGTCGCCTTTCGAAGCCTTATATGGTAGACGGTGTAGAACGCCGCTATTCTGGAACGAAACTGGAGAGAACCAAGTGTTTGGACCCGAAGTACTACAAGAAGCCGAAAAGCAGGTCCAAACGATACGGGAGAACTTAAAGGCTGCCCAGTCACGACAGAAAGGCTATGCGGACAATAGGCGTAGGAAGTTGACCTTTGAAGTGGGAGACTTCGTGTACCTTAAAGTATCGCCTATCCGAGGCCAACGACGCTTCAACATCAAAGGCAAGCTAGCACCTCGCTACATCGGACCATTTAAGATTTTAGACAAGCGAGGAGAAGTAGCCTACCAACTAGAACTCCCAAATCACCTCTCCGACGTACATGACGTGTTTCATGTATCCCAGCTCAAGAAGTGCTTGAGAGTGCCAGAGGAACAAGTGTCAATAGGAGAGCTTGAACTTCAAGAGGACCTGACTTACGCAGAACACCCTGTCCGAATCTTGGACGTAAAGGAAACGGTCACCCGAAACAAGGTGAATCGATGGTGCAAGGTACAATGGAGCCATCACACCAAAGCTGAGGCCACATGGCAGCGTGAAGAGGATATCAAGGTGGAATTTCCCCATCTATTTCCTACTAACGAATCTAGAGGCCGAGATTCAATTTAAGGGGGGTAGATTTGTGACACCCTCGCCTCGGGTGTCAGCATATGTTCATGTTCTATGAAGAGGAAACATTTTAAATGAAAAATAGGAACAGAGAGGATTATCAAAAGAATAGCCAATAAGGCCCCCCGAGAGCGCCGAAGACAACTTACCACGGCCACTGGCCACGTGGCGTGATCGGAGCTCGTCCCTGCGAAGTGAAGAGAGGTCCGCCGCTAAAGGAGCTACGTGGCTGGTTCGGGGCTCGTCACCACAAAGGGGAGAGGTCCGATCATGTGGGACACGTGTTGCCCACGGAACTAGCCTCTGGAGAAGAAGCAAAGGCATTTCCGCAAGACACGTGTCATCCTCGGAGCTAGTCCTCACGAAAATCAGAGGACCAGTCGCGCGGGGTACATGTCGATCTCGGAGCCCATCTCAGAGAAGTCTGGATCTATCGAACACGTGTCGCCACCGGAGCTTGTCTCCGGGAGGTCTGTCGTTGCTGGACACGTGTCGACATCGGGGCATGTTCCTGAGGAAGGAAGAAAGGGAAGACCGGCGCCAACACGTGGCGTGCGCAGAGCTCACCTCCGAAGAAGTGGGAGGTCTCGCTCGTGACACACGGCACAACCGGAGCTCATCTCTGCGGACGAGGAGATACCAGGCCCCGGAGGACACGTGGAGCTTCCGGAGCTCGTCATCACGGAGGTAACGAGTTATGGAGCAAGTTTTACGCATAAAGATACCGGTACGCAACAGAAACCGATCTAAATTCCACGATGTTACTAAAGATAAAGATGTTAGGATCCAACAAAGATCTGAATAAGACTCTTATTTGGGATACAATCAGATTAGGACTCTTCTCTTCCCGATTATAAATAGAACCCAAAACCTCTGGCCGAAACCACAAACTTCTCTTTCGACTCCTGAGCCGACGATTTAGAGCCCTAGCCCTAACTCGCCGAGCAAACCATCGCTGAAGCACAACAAGGGAGATCATCGGAGAAGAACCAAGCAGGTCTGAGGAGGACCTCGAAGTCAAGAAGAGCGTGAGGTAGGACTTCAATACCACCTTACGACATCATTGTGTTCATCTCGTTGCATCTGTTCTTCAATTCCTTTCGAACAGAAGCCTTTTCGTGGGCAGATCACTTGATGATCAATTTGATCTAAAGACAAGATCATCGCCACGTCCACCTTGATCCGAACACCTCTGTCCATACAAGGCCATGCAAGAACACGTACAGATGAATCTAATAAAACTAATCATGAGATACCATGCATATGCATCATTGCATCTAGTTTAAGGTTTGTGCATAAATATTGATTGCTGTGAATCCTGTATGCACGTGATCCTACCTAGCAGGACAAGCTCAGGGAGCTGTCTACGACGAACTACAGCAACCAGGTTTGGAGAATCAAGAACAACCGGAACCGCAAGAACAAGGCAAGTGCTCCTTGACCATATTGATCCTATGTTTTGGATAAAAATGTTTTGTTTTGTGAAAAGGTGTGCGTACTGATTCAAACATGATGGGAAGCCCTTTTATAGGAGTTTACTAGTTTTGATTAAACCACCCTTGTCGCCTGGGAAGTTTATGAGTCGGGTATGGTTTTTGCTTTATGCTTCGCTGGGTCTATGGGATTGGGAAGAGAGATAGATGTGTCTAGCTAACTGCACTCGTACTGATAATAAGTAACTGATGAGATTAATGAATATGGATCAGAGGGAGATCTAGGCAAGCCTGGGTTTGTGAATGAGGTAGCATTAGATGGTGGTTTTACTTGCCGTAGATCTAAGGACCGGTTCATGCATGCACATGCCAGGATAACTGTGCCACCACAAGGCCAAGTATGGGTGCGGCTTATCTGAGTAATTAGGTATGTTGCTAGAGTGTTATGGACTGTGGAAGGCGCGGGGAATGGGAGTCGAGTGAGGACTGCCCTGGGAACGGCATGGCACAAGAGGAGGCCCGTGGGTGGGAGAATTGGAGATTCTAGCCTGCCGGTGAAACCTTAGTGAGTCCATACATCTAGTAACCCCTTTGTAAAGGCAATTTTGTGATCTCTTGACCATACACCGACGGTTGTGTACTGGTATAATGGAGGTTCTGCAGTCGCCGATGGGCGACGAAATCATAAACTTGTGGGTAAAGAGGTGCAAAGTCTGCAGAGTCTAAAACTATCATGATAGCCGAGCTTACGGTCACGAGCACCTGGCTAAACTGCCATGATTAGTTGGGATGGATATTGAGATGGTTATTGGGAAGGTTCTTGGTTACGATTATTGGTTTGGTTATGGATATGGTTTGAGACTGGTGAGTCTGGGTGATGAGATGGTTGCGTGACTGTTGAGTCATGGCAACGAGTTTGGTCTCAGTTTGAGACGAGGTTGTTGATGAGATGAGATTGTAGCGAATACGAGGAGGTATTCGTGAGTATGAATAAAGGATTGGTTAATGTTCGGATGGAACACAGGAAGTGATGGAGGTATGTTGGTAATTTAATTCATGCTGGGATTACTTTCATCTAAAGTTAAGTTGCTGTTTTATCATGGCTTTACAAATCTGCTTTTCTGCAATAAGCCCTTTTTGCCTACCTTGTTTATGAGCTGCATATCATGTGTTTTTCCCGCACTTGCTGAGTACATCATTGTACTCAAACTTGCATTATTATTTCATCATCAACAGCAAGAGAAGGCTATTATGAAGACCAAGTGGAGCATTATGGCGTGTGGTCTGTTTCCAACCTTGCCTGTGGAGAGATTAGAGATGGAGCCACTTCTGCTTAGATTTGCTTCCGCATTAGCTAAAATGCTTCAGCTTTAGAATAAAGACTTCCGCTGTGAGCATGAGTCCAAGACTCATGGGGTATTGTAATAAACTCTGTTATTCGTGGTAATATATAATCTGAATTCAGTTTGTGGAACGTATGTGTATGTGTGATGAACATCCTGGGCACACATATACGTTAGTTCTCGGTTCCGTGGTTTTCCACTGTAACACCCCAAATTTTGATTCAAAACCCTAAACCATGTTCAGAGGGGAATTTAAAAATTTTTGGACGTGTTGCATGTTTTGCAAAAATTCAAATTCAAACTGGAATTCAAATTATACTCAAAACAGAAAAGAAATGGAAAAAGAAAAAGAGAAACGGGAAAAAAACCGGCCAGTGGGCCGAAACCCGCCAGCCGGCACAGTATCCCCGCACCAGCCCGCCCCCGCACGCGCCGCGCTGCCTCTCACAGACGGGTGGGACCCACCTGTCATCCCTAACCCTGAGCCCCTGCGACCCCGGACTTTTCCCCCGAGCGCGCGCGATCTTAACCGCCCGGAAACTGCGTCCCGCCGCCCGAATCCTGGTCCCAGAGGACTCCAACTCGATCACAACAGACCCACCGCCCTCCCCCGGCTATAAAAACCCCAGCCCCGATCAGTTTTTCCCACGCGATCGCCGATTTTTACTCCGGTGAGCACCGAGACTTCGCCGGTGAATTCTGGCCGATCTAAGCTCGGAAACTCTGATCTAACTCGCTGGTCTTGATCCACCGCCTCCGGGGAGCTTTGCAGGTGCAGAAAACTCGGAGACTTACGGTGTAAACACAGCGCCGACGAGCTTCGCCGTGGTTTTGCCTCGGACCTCGCCGCCGATCACTTTCCAGGACCCCCGAGCTCAAGAAAACCCCCGAGGTGAGATCCCTGATCTCCCCTCTACCGATCTATGCCATAAGATCACAGTTCTAGGCAGAATTTTCGAGGATCCGAAACTTTCCGGCGAGATCGCCGCTTCCCGCCGCCGTGCGCCGCCGGCAGCGCCGCCCGCGCTCGATCAGAGCGACGTGGCCGCTTGTGCGCCGTTTATTTTAAATCGCACGGTAGGGTTTAAATCCCCGCGTACCGGTTCGATGTTATAATCTCAGCCGTCGGTTTAATATCGGACGGTCCACGTCAGCCCCGCGTTATAAAGACTGGAATTCTTACGTGCTACCCCCTGGGGTTCTCTGGAATTGAGAGCTAGCCCCGGAAACTTCAGATCTAGCCCCTGGAACTCCAGAAAATCATGTAAATTCATTTAAAAATCAGTTTTAGCCCCTGGACTTAATAAAAATTAGGAAAAACACCTCTGATAAGTGTAGCTAGACCCCTGGAAATTCTGAAAATAATATTATAGACCCTGTAATGGGGTGAGTTTACTTTTTAACCCTGTTTAGTATTTAATTTAGAAAATTGGATATGTAACTAGTGTTTAAAAATTAAAAAGTGGGACAAACATATTGTCAAAATTAAGTTAAAGACTTTCTCAGTGTTTAGAAAATTTTGGAGTGAGATAAAAACATATTTTGGACAGAATTGAATCTGTTTAATTTATTATTCACATTTAGGGACACATTTTTAAGTAAAGAATAGTCATAGAAAAATAGGGAAAATAATTATGAAATAGTCTACATCAGAAGCCAAGGTCAAAATATGTTATTAAATCATTTAGGACCAGAACCTATACTGTTTAGATGATGTGTATTACTAATTTCATAATAAAATACACAATTATGCATAGGAATATAAATCTGAAAATATAGCAACTAGTAAATGATAAATGGAGTTTCTAAAATCCAAAGAATTCAGTTTAGGGTTGGTAGAAATTCTGAAGGCACATATGGAGAAGAAAAATACTTTTCATACATACTTGGTAGTGAAAAGGTGTAGTAGTTGAATATAAGAAATTTATTGGAAACCCATATAAATAGTATGTAAGTATAAATGTGGACATAAAAGTAGGAATCATATACACATGGCTAAAAGTGCATGCAAGCCACAACTCAACACACATAAAGTAACCACAACACATATAATGGTAAAGAACTTTTATAAATGTGAATGTGTGGTTTGTATGAATTAAGAAGTGTGAACTATGTCTTATGATTGTTGTTTTTCTTTTGCTATGTGTGATGTTATGAAGTAGAACCTGTTCAAGAGCAAGTTATCCCTTTCCAAGATCAGGACTACCCATTTCAAGAGCAGCAAGAAGGAGGCAAGTGTCCTTGACAACTTTGATCCTATGCTAGGATGTGTAGATAGAATTATTTGCATTGTCAAATGAAATATGAAACCCATGCTAGGAAAGTTGCCCTAGAATTGCATTACCTTGTTTCCTTGTAGCTTGGGTTGGGATTCATTTTGTCATGTCATTTATTTACATGCATATGCTTAGCCATGCTTAGAATGGGATATTTGGGACATGAGATCATCAGTTTATTAGACCACACTCTTGAATGAGCTATTGGGAGTTATGTAGAGGTAGGGATCAAGCCAAGTTGGATGTTTTGGTTGTGTGCTGGGTGCACGAGACTTGGGTTTGTGTTTAGTACTTGCCTGGATCCTAAGGACCGGTTCATGGAGCATGTAACCCGGCTTTACAGTGCCAACCACATGCTGAGATGGGGCAGCTTGGCCAATTAATTAGGTGTATCCCCGGCGTAGTATGGGTGTGTTGGATGGTGCGGGGAGTAGGTGTCAGCTGGACTACCATATGAACCGCAAGGCTCAAGAGGGGGCCACTGCAGCGGGGTTGGAGCCTCTTGTATGCTGTTAGGGGTGAAACCTCAGTGGGCCCACGCTCGTCGGGAATCCCTTTGTAAAGGCTTCGTAGTGATCTCCTGGCTGCACACCTGGGAAGTGTGAATGTGGATCGTAGCCACTGGCATAATGGAGGTTCTTTTAGTCCACCCGGCAACGGGGATGAAATCACTACTTGTGGGTACAGTGGTACAAACTCTGCAGAGTCAAAACTGTCTTGACAGCCGTGCTCACGGTTAAGAGCGGCCTGGACTTATTCATGATTAGAGGATTGATGGTTTTGGAAGTTAAGCGGGGAGCTTAACATTGGAAATGATGTTATGGTTATTGGATTATGATGATGGGATGGGAGAATTTGACCATTTCACCTGTGTAGTAATGTAGGTGCTTAATAAGCTAAGGTGATAGGTATTAAATGCGTAGTGCTTTAACCATGAGTTCAACCTCTCCTTGTTCTAGCCATGCATGATATAATTTTCCCACACTTGCTGAGTACCATTGGTACTCAACCTTGCATATTTTTTGGTTTATATTGCTGCTCAGGTCAAGATAATGAGGTGGTGTATAATGACCAAGATTTTGGACCCGAGGAAGGTTTTTAGGTTCATGAAAACCCCCGGGCAACGCCTGTGATGGAGCCCTAAAGAACAATATTCCGCTGCTACTTTATTTACTTGTGATGAAGCATTAGTGTCCATTGAGACATTTGCGATGTAAGACTTATTTATATTCGACACCTGGCTTGTAATAAATGATGCTTCACTATTTGTCATCACATGTATGAGAAAATGATCCTGGCATACATGTGATATTCACTTGGTTGTTTCTTCGGAAAAACCGGTTGTGACAGAGGTGGTATCAGAGCCAAGGTTGCCCGTAGGAACGTGGACCTAGGTAGAAATGGACGTATTTAAGGGCCCTATTTTTCTTAAAAACTATTTTTCAAGGTGTGGGTGGAAAAGTGTTATTAAAGGAGTCATTTTCTTCATCTTACCCCAACTTTCATTCAAAATAGGATTTTTGTTTGAGAATTTATCTAACCTAATTTTAAATTCTTTTGTTTTAGATGGTTCGCATGATTCGCACCGCTCGTAAGTCCACAGGAGGGAGAGTTCCCGTAGTGGCCCTTGCCGAAAGAGAGGAGAGTCGTCCAGTGACGTACCTTTCCTACGGATTGGCAGTAGGAGATTTGTTGCGCCGTCTTCGACGTATGCTCGAAGCCGCCGGCAATACGGGCAAGCTAATCATCCACTATAACTCCACCAGGACCATCCGTGAGAAGAGGGAAGAATGGAGTTCGGAGATGAGGATTATACACGAGAATCAGCTGCTGAAGATCCACCATTCTCCAGCTTGTCGAGCAACACAAGTTGACGCGGAGAAAGATGTCACCTGGGAGGCCATCACCTGCCAGAGTCACATCTATCGTCGCCACTTGGACAAAACTGAGTACATGTATGTCCTCCAACGTGAGAGTGGTACCACGGAGTACAAGTACCCACCGGTGCAGCAAGGGACTTCCCATGAGCACATGGACTTGTGCTTGGAGGATGCTGCTATGCTCAGCACTCGACTGCAGGAGTGTCAACAAGAGCTTCAGGATGTTCGAGACACCCTGAAGGAAACGGAGGCGTTGCTGCGAGCTTGCTTAAAGGCGAGAGAAAGAGGAGATGGGAATGAACTGTGTGTCACCGTGAATGATACATGGACTCCTGACTCCCCGGATCGCCGAGCGATCAAGCGTCGTCGCACTTCTCCACCAGCAGCCTCCTCACCCAAAGCAGAGTCAGAAGGTAGCCGAAATGAGGAGGAAGATCCCGAGGAGCCAGCTCAAGAGGACGAGTAGTGTAGAGTCTTTCCCCTAGCTAGCAAGAGGTCGAGTAGTCGAGTCGTTACGTAGTTAATGGTGTGATGATGCTTGGTGTGTGACGTGAGTTGTGGAAGCCATGAGCAATTGTCCACAGCCTTGTCTTCAGATTGTTTTGCTTTGGTGTGTGAACCCACAGGAAATAATAGTGCATTTATTTGGTGTGAGATATAAACCCTCGTAAAATTTTAACAAAGCCTCAACATCTCAAAGTACCAACAAATGAAAGTAGTAGGATGATACTAAATGGTATCAAATTAACATTTGTTGATTCTGCCAGATGGCCGGAAGAGGAAAAGGACGTGCTGCCAACCCCGCCAACAACAATGATGAGGCATGCAACCCTCATCTTTCTGGAGGCCAGGACCGGGGTGGTCGCCGTGAAGAAGTTGATCCTCTCCACCAAATGCTGGAGAATCAAAATCAGCTCATCCAGAACTTGACTCAAGTGGTGGCCAACTTGCATCAAGTTCCACCTCCACAAGCTGCACCACGCCAACCAAGGTTGAGTGAGTTTCTAGGAACTCAACCCCCAAAGTTTGCAAGTGCTGCTGAACCTCTGGAGGCAGATGATTGGCTGAAGACCATTGAAAGTAAGATGAGGATAATACAATGCCAAGGGTATGAGAGGGTGCTGTTTGCCTCTCATCAATTGCAGGGACCTGCTGCTGATTGGTGGACCGCCTATGTGGCCGCCCATCATGACCCTGAGAACATCACTTGGGAAGAGTTCAAGCGTAGCTTCCGCAACCACTACATCCCAAGAGGTGAACTCAAAAACAAGAGGAAAGAGTTTCTGGGACTACAGCAGGGAAACATGACGGTGAGGGAATACCTCACTAAATTTACTCAACTATCCCGTTATGCTCCACGAGACATAGAGACTGATGAGCAGAAACAAGATTGTTTCGTGGAAGGACTTACCGCAGAGATGCAGTGTGCAATGTCCTCAAATGAGTATGAAAGCTTCCAAAAGATGGTGGACAGAGCATTTGTGGTGGAAAGGAAGCTAAAGGCCCTGGAAAATGAGAATAAGAGGAAGGCGGGGTGGTCACATCAGGCCTCAGGGAGCAACACCCGCCCACGTATGATGCAGCAACCTACGGGGCAGACGAGCCGTGCTGCGGTACCCTATTCAGCACCAAGAGGGTACAACCCAAACTACAGGCCACCCGCAGTACCAGCACAGCTGCAACGTCAGTTTGCGCAGCAGCCTCGCCCCGCATATCCACCTCGACCAGCAGTACAAGGACCCCCAAACCAACCCCAAGACAACAAGGGCCAAGCACCTAAGATTGGGGTGCAATGTTTCAGCTGTGGTGAAGTGGGGCACTACGCCCATAAATGCCCAAAGAAGAAGCCTGCGCCGCCACAACAGCAGAATGTAGTGAGAGGACGGGTGAACCACGTCACTATGGAGGAAGCACAAGAGGCACCCGACGTGGTAGTTGGTAAGTTTCCTGCCAATTTACACCTTGCAACTCTGCTGTTTGATTCTGGTGCTACCCACTCGTTCATTGCTCAAGGGTTTGTTAAGAAGTATGACCTAGCAACTACACAAATGAACCATATGCTAGCCGTAAACTCTCCAGGTGGAGAAATAAGGACAAGACAAGTGTGTCCCAAAGTGAGCCTAGACATTAATGGGGTAGTATTTACTGCTAACCTCATAGTGATAGATTCACAAGGGATAGATATTATTTTGGGTATGGATTGGTTGACCAAACATAAAGGAATCATCCATTGTTCGACCAGAACGGTGGAACTAACTCACCCCAGTGGTACCAGAGTAAAGTTCATAACAATACACGAGCCTAGGAGGGACATTAAATTAAATCAAGTGGAGGTGAAAGTGGAGGAAATCAGGACTATCAGGGAATATCCAGATGTTTTTCCGGAGGAGTTGCCGGGTATGCCTCCCGACCGTGACGTGGAATTCGCAATTGAGCTAGTACCGGGAACAGCCCCGATATACAAGAGACCTTATCGAATGGACTCCAAGCAGCTAGAAGAGCTCAAGGATCATTTGAGAGAACTGACGGAGAAGGGGTATATTCGCCCTAGTTCCTCACCATGGGGAGCTCCGGTGATATTTGTGCCTAAGAAAGACGGAACCCAAAGGTTATGCGTGGATTACCGTGCTTTGAATGAGGTAACCATCAAGAACAAGTACCCATTGCCTCGCATTGAAGACTTGTTTGATCAGTTGAGGGGAGCTTGTGTGTTCTCGAAAATTGATCTCAGGTCGGGATACCACCAACTCAAGATAAGGCAATCTGATATTCCCAAGACAGCTTTCGTATCTCGATACGGACTGTATGAATACACTGTCATGCCTTTCGGGCTAACCAATGCCCCGGCATATTTCATGTACCTCATGAACAAGGTATTCATGGAATATCTGGACAAATTTGTGGTGGTTTTCATAGATGATATTCTCGTCTTCTCCAAAGATGAAGAAGAACATGAGAAACATCTAAGGTTGGTGTTACAGAGGCTGAGAGAACACCAACTATATGCCAAGTTGAGCAAGTGTGAGTTTTGGCTGAAGAGAGTTCCCTTTTTAGGGCATATAATCTCGGAGGGAGGAATCTCCGTAGATCCCGCCAAAATCGAGGATATCCAGAAGTGGAAGACCCCTGAAAATGTCGGGGAAGTTCGAAGCATTTTGGGATTGGCTGGATACTATCGACGGTTTATTGAGGGATTCTCCAAGATCTCGAGACCTCTCACCAAACTGTTGGAAAAGGGAATCACATTCACCTGGACGCCACAGTGCGATACGAGCTTTCAGGAGCTAAAGAAAAGATTGACAACAGCCCCAGTGTTGGTTATGCCAGATATGCAGAAGAATTTCACAGTGTACTGCGATGCCTCTGGAAATGGGTTGGGATGTGTTCTCATGCAAGAAGGGCATGTCGTGGCTTATGCGTCCCGGAAGCTTCGGAAGCACGAGAAGAACTATCCTACACATGACCTAGAACTAGCCGCAGTGATACACGCGTTGAAAATTTGGCGGCACTATTTGATGGGGAAGAGGACAGAGATATATACGGATCATAAGAGTTTGAAGTACATATTCACACAACCAGATCTCAACCTCAGACAAAGGAGATGGTTAGAGCTAATCAATGACTTTGATGTGGGCATCAACTATCATCCCGGGAAAGCAAACGTCGTGGCCGATGCTTTGAGTCGGAAAGTGCAGGTCAGTAAGTTGAGTTTGAAGGACATGCCTGCAGAATTGAAAGACGAGGTTATAAGACTCAATCTATGTCTAGTAAATAGTGGTGAAGCCATCGCCATGGAAGTGGACTCCACACTCGAGCGAGACATACGCGAGGGCCAAAAGAATGATGAGAAGATACAAGAGATCAGACAGCTCATTAAGGAAAATAAAGCTCCTGGTTTTAGAGAGGATGAACAAGGAACGGTGTGGCACGGGAAAAGGATCTGTTTGCCAGAAGTAAAAGAGATCCGTGAATTAATTTTGAAGGAGGCTCACGATTCCGACTATTCCATTCATCCTGGGAGTACGAAGATGTACCAGGACCTCAAAAGCAGGTATTGGTGGTATGGCATGAAGCGAGATGTCGCGGAACATGTTGCCCTATGTGACACATGTGAGTTGGTGAAAGCAGAACATCAACGACCCGCGGGATTATTGCAACCACTCAAAGTGCCTGAATGGAAGTGGGAAGAAATCAGCATGGATTTTGTCGTGGGATTGCCTAGGACCCAATCCGGGTATGATTCAATATGGGTCATTATTGATAGGCTAACCAAGGTAGCTCATTTCATCCCCGTGAAAGAAAGCTACAGTGGATCTAAATTGGCAGAATTGTACATGTCAAGGATTGTGTGTTACCATGGAGTGCCAAAGAAGATAGTGTCGGACCGAGGGACACAGTTCACCTCGAGGTTTTGGCAAAAGTTGCATGAAACCATGGGAACCCATCTGAACTTCAGCTCTGCCTATCATCCCCAAACTGACGGGCAGACGGAGAGAACCAATCAGATCCTTGAAGATATGTTAAGGGCATGTGCACTCAAAAACAATAGGAGTTGGGACAAGAACTTACCGTATGCGGAGTTTTCCTATAACAACAGTTATCAAGCTAGTATGAAGATGTCACCGTTTGAAGCTTTGTATGGAAGGAAGTGCAGAACTCCTCTAGTTTGGAACCAAACAGGAGAAAGTAAAGTGTTTGGTCCAGAAGTGCTACAAGAAGCCGAAGCGAAGGTGAGGGAGATTCGCAACAACTTGAGGATAGCACAAACACACCAGAAGAGTTATGCTGATGTACGAAGCAGAGAACTCATTTTCAACGTGGGAGACTATGTTTATCTCAAGGTGTCCCCTATCAGAGGACTTCGTCGGTTCAAGGTGAAAGGGAAGTTGTCACCTCAATACATCGGACCCTTTCAAGTTTTGGAAAGAAAAGGCGAGGTGGCGTACCAACTAGAGTTACCGGTTCATCTATCGGACGTGCACGATGTATTCCATGTGTCACAACTCAAGAAATGCCTGAGGACACCTGAGGAGGTGTTACCCATGAATGAAGTGGATGTAGCTGAAGATTTGTCTTATGCCGAGCAACCATACAAGATTTTGGAGACGATGAAACGCCTCACCAGAAATAAAAGAATCCGGATGTGCAAGGTGCAGTGGAAGCATCACTCCGAAGAGGAAGCCACCTGAGAACGGGAAGATGAGCTCAAGGCACAATTTCCGGAATTGTTTTCTTAGAAACACCAATCTCGAGGACGAGATTTCTTTTAAGGGGGGTAGAGCTGTAACACCCCAAATTTTGATTCAAAACCCTAAACCATGTTCAGAGGGGAATTTAAAATTTTTTGGACGTGTTGCATGTTTTGCAAAAATTCAAATTCAAACTGGAATTCAAATTATACTCAAAACAGAAAAGAAATGGAAAAAGAAAAAGAGAAACGGGAAAAAACTGGCCAGTGGGCCGAAACCCGCCAGCCGGCCCAGTATCCCCGTGCCAGCCCGCCCCCGCGCGCGCCGCGCTGCCTCTCACAGACGGGTGGGACCCACCTGTCATCCCTAACCCTGAGCCCCGGCGACCCCGGACTTTTCCCCCGAGCGCGCGCGATCTTAACCGCCCGGAAACTGCGTCCCGCCGCCCGAATTCTGGTCCCAGAGGACTCCAACTCGATCACAACAGACCCACCGCCCTCCCCCGGCTATAAAAACCCCAGCCCCGATCAGTTTTTCCCACGCAATCGCCGATTTTTACTCCGGTGAGCACCGAGACTTCGCCGGTGAATTCTGGCCGATCTAAGCTCGGAAACTCTGATCTAACTCGCTGGTCTTGATCCACCGCCTCCGGGGAGCTTTGCAGGTGCAGAAAACTCGGAGACTTACGGTGTAAACACAGCGCCGACGAGCTTCGCCGTGGTTTTGCCTCGGACCTCGCCGCCGATCACTTTCCAGGACCCCCGAGCTCAAGAGAACCCCCGAGGTGAGATCCCTGACCTCCCCTCTACCGATCTATGCCATAAGATCACAGTTCTAGGCAGAATTTTCGAGGATCCGAAACTTTCCGGCGAGATCGCCGCTTCTCACCGCCGTGCGCCGCCGGCAGCGCCGCCCGCGCTCGATCAGAGCGACGTGGCCGCTTGTGCGCCGTTTATTTTAAATCGCACGGTAGGGTTTAAATCCCCGCGTACCGGTTCGATGTTATAATCTCAGCCGTCGGTTTAATATCGGACGGTCCACGTCAGCCCCGCGTTATAAAGACTGGAATTCTTACGTGCTACCCCCTGGGGTTCTCTGGAATTGAGAGCTAGCCCCGGAAACTTCAGATCTAGCCCCTGGAACTCCAGAAAATCATGTAAATTCATTTAAAAATCAGTTTTAGCCCCTGGACTTAATAAAAATTAGGAAAAACACCTCTGATAAGTGTAGCTAGACCCCTGGAAATTCTGAAAATAATATTATAGACCCTGTAATAGGGTGAGTTTACTTTTTAACCCTGTTTAGTATTTAATTTAGAAAATTGGATATGTAACTAGTGTTTAAAAATTAAAAAGTGGGACAAACATATTGTCAAAATTAAGTTCAAGACTTTCTCAGTGTTTAGAAAATTTTGGAGTGAGATAAAAACATATTTTGGACAGAATTGAATCTGTTTAATTTATTATTCACATTTAGGGACACATTTTTAAGTAAAGAATAGTCATAGAAAAATAGGGAAAATAATTATGAAATAGTCTACATCAGAAGCCAAGGTCAAAATATGTTATTAAATCATTTAGGACCAGAACCTATATTGTTTAGATGATGTGTATTACTAATTTCATAATAAAATACACAATTATGCATAGGAATATAAATCTGAAAATATAGCAACTAGTAAATGATAAATGGAGTTTCTAAAATCCAAAGAATTCAGTTTAGGGTTGGTAGAAATTCTGAAGGCACATATGGAGAAGAAAAATACTTTTCATACATACTTGGTAGTGAAAAGGTGTAGTAGTTGAATATAAGAAATTTATTGGAAACCCATATAAATAGTATGTAAGTATAAATGTGGACATAAGAGTAGGAATCATATACACATGGTTAAAAGTGCATGCAAGCCACAACTCAACACACATAAAGTAACCACAACACATATAATGGTAAAGAACTTTTATAAATGTGAATGTGTGGTTTGTATGAATTAAGAAGTGTGAACTATGTCTTATGATTGTTGTTTTTCTTTTGCTATGTGTGATGTTATGAAGTAGAACCTGTCCAAGAGCAAGTTATCCCTTTCCAAGATCAGGACTACCCATTTCAAGAGCAGCAAGAAGGAGGCAAGTGTCCTTTACCACTTTGATCCTATGCTAGGATGTGTAGATAGAATTATTTGCATTGTCAAATGAAATATGAAACCCATGCTAGGAAAGTTGCCCTAGAATTGCATTACCTTGTTTCCTTGTAGCTTGGGTTGGGATTCATTTTGTCATGTCATTTATTTACATGCATATGCTTAGCCATGCTTAGAATGGGATATTTGGGACATGAGATCATCAGTTTATTAGACCATACTCTTGAATGAGCTATTGGGAGTTATGTAGAGGTAGGGATCAAGGCAAGTTGGATGTTTTGGTTGTGTGCTGGGTGCACGAGACTTGGGTTTGTGTTTAGTACTTGCCTGGATCCTAAGGACCGGTTCATGGAGCATGTAACCCGGCTTTACAGTGCCAACCACATGCTGAGATGGGGCAGCTTGGCCAATTAATTAGGTGTATCCCCGGCGTAGTATGGGTGTGTTGGATGGTGCGGGGAGTAGGTGTCAGCTGGACTACCATATGAACCGCAAGGCTCAAGAGGGGGCCACTGCAGCGGGGTTGGAGCCTCTTGTATGCTGTTAGGGGTGAAACCTCAGTGGGCCCACGCTCGTCGGGAATCCCTTTGTAAAGGCTTCGTAGTGATCTCCTGGCTGCACACCTAGGAAGTGTGAATGTGGATCGTAGCCACTGGCATAATGGAGGTTCTTTTAGTCCACCCGGCAACGGGGGATGAAATCACTACTTGTGGGTACAGTGGTACAAACTCTGCAGAGTCAAAACTGTCTTGACAGCCGTGCTCACGGTTAAGAGCGGCCTGGACTTATTCATGATTAGAGGATTGATGGTTTTGGAAGTTAAGCGGGGATCTTAACATTGGAAATGATGTTATGGTTATTGGATTATGATGATGGGATGGGAGAATTTGACCATTTCACCTGTGTAGTAATGTAGGTGCTTAATAAGCTAAGGTGATAGGTATTAAATGCGTAGTGCTTTAACCATGAGTTCAACCTCTCCTTGTTCTAGCCATGCATGATATAATTTTCCCACACTTGCTGAGTACCATTGGTACTCAACCTTGCATATTTGTTGGTTTATATTGCTGCTCAGGTAAAGATAATGAGGTGGTGTATAATGACCAAGATTTTGGACCCGAGGAAGGTTTTTAGGTTCATGAAGACCCCCGGGCAACGCCTGTGATGGAGCCCTAAAGAATAATATTCCGCTGCAAGTTTATTTACTTGTGATGAAGCATTAGTGTCCATTGAGACATTTGCGATGTAAGACTTACTTATATTCGACACCTGGCTTGTAATAAATGATGCTTCACTATTTGTCATCACATGTATGAGAAAATGATCCTGGCATACATGTGATATTCACTTGGTTGTTTCTTCGGAAAAACCGGGTGTGACATCCACAGAATTGAGGTCGTCATGGACCCACATGTCATAGAGAGGAGGAGGCAAAACTTGCACGCAAAGTCACAGCCTCGGTGGGAAATTCCACCGAGCAGCTGTCGGCTGTGCCACCGAGCAGCCGCCGGCGCCACCAGCTGCTTCCCCTCTACGCGCGCTGGTGCTCAGGTGGCCTGCTCACGCCCCCACGTGACCGTCACCCGCCTCAGCAGGGTGAAGACCGGGTGCCTTCTTATCCCCGTGAGCGACACTGGGCGGCGCCATTCCTTTTCTTCCCGAGCTTTCGGTCGATCGGGAAACACAGCAAACTATCTTGTCCTCGCCTCTCCGAGTTGCCAGGCAACATCCTGAGCTCGAGCACCACCCTCCCAACGCCTGAACCACCTGGTTTCGGCCCCTGTTCCCGTGATCAATGACGACCGCCGCAGTTTAGCTGAAGGACGGCGATCGGTCTCACGGGGGCAGCACACTACAGCCACTTCCACGGCCGAGCAAGGGCGGCAAAAGGAGCGCACGAACTCCACGCTGCTTCCACCTGAAGCTCAAGCCACGCCGTGAACTCTCGCCGGTGAATTCTCAATTTTTGCTCCGGCAACCTTAAACTGAGCTCCCGGTACGGTTTTTTTAAATTCTCGCTCTATGATCATTCGGAGGTTATCAAATCTTGCACATAGATGCTGGACTAGCCGGCGATCAAGTTCTTTTCTGCATCCGTGGCGTGAGACTGTCTAGGAGTGACGAATTTCGAGCTCGATCGAGGGCGGTCATGGTGGGCACGATCGGTCACACGGTGCCAACCGACTTGCCGCCATCCCTGAACCCTTTTGACACCTTGTCGAGCTTCCTAGAGGTACACTGATGCTGTAGAACTGTTTGTTCGAGGTGTTGGCGGGTTAGAACCCACGATCGACGGCACCGAACCTCAACCGAGGGTGCGGCACGTTGCCGGGCTATTTCCGGTCACCCCCAGCCTGACCTGACACCACCGACGTGTTCCTCGACGTCGACAACACCCTGGCGGCGAGTTTCAGACCATGGGAGGTCCGGCAGCGGCGAGCCGGCGAGCCCCGAGTCTGCTCCGGCGAGGTCGGCGGCGCGGGCGCGAGAGAACGGCGGGAGGAAGACGAAGCCGGCTGGCCCACGTGTCAGCGGGTGAAGAATTTAAATCGGGATCAGGTGTGGCTGGGATCGGCTGTGCTGGCGCGCAAATACCCTGTGAGCTCCGGTGTGCCAGACACCTCCGCGCTCAACACGTGTCCCCCCGGGCCCCCGAGAGTTTAAACTTTTCCCCGATTTTCAGAATTCTTCCAAACTTCAAATCCTCATAACTTTGGCTAGAAAGCTCCAAATCGAGTGAACCAAATTTTGCTGGATTCAGTTCTCTGAGCACTTTCCAGCAAATCAAGTTTCACTTCATGAAACCCTTATTTCTTCAGAATTAATTCCTCAAAGTTTAAAATGTTTGGAATTTTAACTGGAGAATCCTTTTGGAGGAAAATCCTGAAATTTGGCTGGGATGTTCACCAAAATATCCCTGAACTACCATAAAAATTTCAGATCCATTTGAGCTCATTTGATCCACCTAATGTTGTGATTAGAGAAACTGTTCCAGAGAAAATAGAAAATGTTCAGAAACATTTTCAGAATTTTCTCTGAAATTGTTTAGCTCATATCTTTAGCTAGGAACCTGCAAATTAAGTGAGACCAACTCCATTAGAACCCTCTGAAAATCTAGTTTTCAGAAAGTAATAGTTTGTTTCATGAAAATCCTTAGAACACCCTAAAAGACTTCCATTAAGGTCAAGGACATAATTAATTGTGGAGGGCTCAAATGAGCTTTGCTGCAACAAAAACTTGACCAAGTCTTTGTTTAGGTTGTAACCAAGCCACAGTAAAAATTTCACAGTCATTGGGCTTGTCTAGTAAGAGTTATAGACTTCACAAGTTTAAAAATTAATACAACTGCATTTAAAATAATACATGTATTGCTTCTATCATGTAGTCGCTAAGGTCGAGGAGGAACCGGAAGTCCTAGACTTCGTTACTCCGGAGGAACAGCTAGCCTACGACCAAGAGCAGCAAGGCAAGCTCCGGTTTGCATTAACCTTTTTACAAATGTTTATTGTTTTGAGCACATCTTTGAATACTGTTGTGATTCTTTGCATTAGAGTCTTGATTGGAAACCCAACTGCATAGCCAAGAAAACCATGGGTTGGGTTTAGGATTACAAAACCCCGTTAGCTACTGCAATGCTAAGATAGAGTAGGATTCGGTACAAGTCGAGTAGTTGGAACTACTCGCGAGCATAGGCTAGAGGCACTCGACTCGGGTAGTGATAGCACATGAAACACATGGCAAGAAAATGAGACCAAGCGGAGGGTAAGGGCAGCAGGACTTTGGGGCCTGTGTGCTGTAGCTCCACTTGTGTTGATTGAGGACCGAGCCGTGTGCGGGCCTGTTGAACAAGCTAGAACAGTACCAAAGACCTACCGGCTATATGGGAACCGGGAAACTGATGTAACTCGGGTAGCTCGGTATTGAGGCATTGCCCGTCGTTCATAGGGTAGGTTGAGAGCATGAGGTGTAAATCGGCTGGCGGCACGGAGATGCCCGTGCAGAGACCTCTTGCTCGGGACGATGGGACCGGTTCAATATTTGGCTGACGGGCGAAAGATGGTTGCGTACGGCGTCCGTGATGGTTGTTGTAGGCAACATCGAGTACGGGCGTACGTGACGGGTTGTTTGACACGACCCCATTGGTCCTGTCGAGCCAGGATCACGCTGAGGAGTGCTGTGTTGCACAGCACCGTATAACACACGTCAAAGGTGCAAAGCGGAAGTTTTATTACATAAACAAGTTTATGAACATGTTTACATCAAAATAAGTTCAGTCTACACTCGCGGGCGTAGACTAAGCATCAAGTGCACGTTCAGCCCTCGAACGTGTCCTTGCTAGCACATACGCACACTAACTCTGCGGCGTGCACGACTCCCACTCGACGGGGTTCCCCTCCTGGGGTTCCGTCTCCTCTTCGGGAGTCCCTTCCTCATAGAACCCTGCAAAAGCTTCAAACACAAGCAGTGAGCACGAAGGCTCAGCAAGTCTGACCCGTCTCACCTAAACATGGAACTTCTACATGAGGGTAATGGGTTGCATGAGGTAAAAAACATTTGCAAGGACTCGCCTAATTAGTAGAACCTTACTTTCAAGTTTTAGCAGCAGGTTGTGGAGAACCTTACGCTAAGGCACATGAGAGAGCCGCAATCAAACAAGAAACGCATTTCTCTCATGTACTTTGCCCAAAGTTGAAAAGAACTTTAATTAGCTCTAAGCTACAGCATATCATTAACAATCAATGTCCAGCTTTCAATCAGCAACATTTTAACATGTAACTAGCCTGTTCTTTCTACGTCACGGTACAGTGAACAAGTGGTACTCACTGACCGCGAGGGACGGCGATTACAATCGATTTACACCTGCAGGGTTACCCGAACAACCCGTCACGTACGCCCGTACTCGATGTTGCCTCCAACAACCATCACGGACGCCGTACGCGACTACCTTTCACCCGTCAGCAAAATATTGAACCGGTCCCATCGTCCCGAGCAAGAGGTCTCTGCACGCGCATCTCCGTGCCGCCAGCCGATTTACACCTCGAGCTCTCAACCTACCCTCTGAACGACGGGCAATGCCTCAATACCCAGCTACCGAGTTACATCAGTTTCCCGGTTCCCATATAGCCGGTAGGTCTTCGGTACTGTTCTAGCTTGTTCAGCAGGCCCGCACACGGCTCGGTCCTCAATCGACACAAGCGGAGCTACAGCACACAGGCCCCAAAGTCCTGCTGCCCTTACTCTCCGCTCGGTCTCATTTTCTTGCCATGTGTATCATGTGCTATCTCTACCCGAGCAATGTGCCTGTAGCCTATTCTCGCGAGTACTTCCAACTACTCGACTTGTACCGAATCCTACTCTATCCTAGCAATGCAGTGGCTAACGCGGTTTGCAATCCTAAACCCAACCCATGGTTCTCTTGGCTATGCAGTGGGGCTTCCAAACAAGACTCTAATGCACAGAATAAAGGAAACAAGTATGTGCTCAAAACAATAAAAATTTGTAAAAAGGTTAATGCAAACCGGAGCTTGCCTTGCTGCTCTTGGTCGTAGGCTAGCTGTTCCTCCGGAGTAACGAAGTCTAGGACTTCGGGTTCCTCCTCGACCTTAGCGACTACATGATATAAGAAACATATGTATCAATTTAAATGCATTTGTATAAACTTTGAAGTTGTGAAGTCTATAACCCTTGCTAGACAGACCTAATGACTGTGAAACTTTTACTGTGGCTTGGTTACAACCTAAACAGAGACTTGGTCAAGTTTTAGTTGCAGCAAAGCTCATTTGAGCCCTCCACAATTAATTATGTCCTTGACTTTAATTGGAACTCTTAGTGTGTTCTAGGAATTTTCATGAAACAAACTATGACTTTCTGAAAACTAGATTTTCAGAGGGTTCTAATGGAGTTGGTCTCACTTAATTTGGGAGTCTCTAACTAAAGATGTGAGCTAAACAATTTCAGAGAAAATTCTGAAAATGTTTCTGAACATTTTCTATTTTCTCTGGAACAGTTTCACTAATCACACCATTGGGTGGATTAAATGAGCTCAAATGGATCTGAAAATTTTATGGTAGTTCAGGGATATTTTGGTGAACATCCCAGCAAAATTTCAGGATTTTCCCCCAAAGGATCTTCCAGTTAAAATTCCTAACAGTTTAAATTTTGAGGAATTAATTCTGGAGAAATAAAAAATTTCATGAAGTAAAACTTGATTTTCTGGAAAGTACTCCGAGAGCTGAATCCAGCAAAATTTGGTTCACTCAATTTGGAGCTTTCTAGCCAAAGTTATGAGGATTTGAAGTTTGAAGGAAATCTGAAAATCGGGGAAAAGTTTAAACTCGCGCGTGGGCCCAGGGGACACGCGTCACACACCTAGGCGATGGCACATCGCGGCCCACAAGGATTTTGCGCGCCAGCACACCCGATCCTGGCCGCAGCCGGATCCCGATTCAAAATATCTCCCGCTGACAGCTGGGGTCCACCCCCTTCTTCAACCTCGCGACACCCGCGCCCCGCCGCCGAGGGATCTCGCCGGAGAGCTCGCCGCCGGCTGCTGTACAGCTCCAAACTTCTCGATCCTGGCCGCCCCTGCCTACTTTTACTCGGGGAACAGGATCCGAGGGTCAGCTGCTTATGACAACGGCCGGAGCATTGTCGGCGACGAGCCGCTACCTCAGAACGACTTCGGCCATGTCGGCTGACTACCCTAGCACCTCAGCTACTTGGGAAATCGGTCGGGGAGCATCAGTTGACCTCAGAGAAGGTCGACATGAGCTCGAGGCAGCTCGGGGAAGGTCCGAAATATGTCCTCACCGTGCGCCCGATACCCCCCGTTCGTTCCGCCATTAGTAGACCTCAAATTACGCCGGGCACAGAGGTTCTCCGGCCCAGAGTTGTGAAGGCAACTTGTGCGTTACCGTGTCTAGCTCGTGTGAGAGCGGCCTGAGGCCCTCTAATCCTTTCTAGAGCACGAATTAAACAGAATCGTACCCGAAGGTCGTTCTGCACACAGAAAGGGGAAAAGTGGAAATTCGCCGCCGGTGAGCAACCACTCGAGCTGTGGCCCGGGAATGAGCAGCACCGGTCACCTGCGCGTCCAAGGGTGCCTTGGCTCGGGCGTGACAACGCCCTGGTTGGGCTGTCCACGAGAGCCCGAGGTGCGGCGGTTCCAAGTTCCGAGTTTGATCTTTCGGCACAGCCGATATCAATCGGTTTCAACCGAATTCTAGCAACGGGGAGGATGGAGGAAGGTCTCTAGTACCTTGCTGGGGCTCTGGAGTGGAAGGAGGGAGCTGCGATTGGCGTTCTCCGATCAAGTCCGAGCTGCGGAAGTTTTCGGCCGGCGCTGAGTTCTTGCGGGGAAGAACGGTGGTGCCTCGGCCGAGGAGGGGGCAGGCGCCTTAAGAAGGCTCTGCACCGCCTCACGCCCGCGCGTGGGCAAGCAGCTGGTGGCACGGTGGCTGGCCTCGGTGGCGATCACCGCTGCGGCTCGGCGACCCGAGTGAAAAAGTCTCAGTCGGTTTGATCTGAGCAGTGGCTGACATGTGGGTCCCACCTCCAGTTTTAACCTCTGAAATTTACTCCTAATCACTGTTGTAAACAGTCAGCCCCATACTACCCTTGGCAATTCAAATTATTCACCCATGAGCCATTTGAATTGATCAAAGTTCAAATGAGGTTTGGTTAGAATGAATTTCAGCACAAGTTCAGTTTGAAATTCAAATAAAGTTTGAATTTCTCCCACTTAGCTCATGTCAAGATCAACTCCAAATGGAGTGAAAATTGGTGTGTGAGCTCACAAAAATGTGCTGAGTAAGAATATGCCCCCCACTTTTAAATTCATTGGATAAAAACAGTTTGAATTTGAATATGGTTTCAAACTGCCCTCTTCCTAACTATACCCAAACTGACCTCAAAAAGGTTTTGAATTTGGGTGAAACTTGGCAGGGACATCCTTAGTAAAGTGTAGGAGTTTTCATATGTCCAGCCCATCTATATCACATGTGGGAAATACCACTTTTGCAATGTGTAAGTTTGTTCTCTAATGAGCATGTTGATAATTGTTACTTGCTCTTCATTTGTGTTCATCATTCTCCCTCAAATGAGGTGTGTGGTGTGGTGATGAACACTGCAAATGTGTGTCAAAAACTGAGGCCCTTACGTTCCTCCCCACTTAAAAGAATCTCGTCCCGAGATTATAAGGTGAAAATGAGAGAGAGGACGGTGGAAAATTACCGGATATGCGACGTGAAAAAGTCGGGGTAGTTAGTGCGAAGGAATTCTTCGCTCTCCCATGTCGCTTCGTCCATGGAGTGATTACTCCATAGAACCTTGTAGAACCACAACGTACGGTTGCGTGTGGTTCGGGCCTTTTCATCAATAATCTGCACCGGTTCCACCCGATAGGTGAGATCCGGTTGCAGTTCTTCAACGTCTTCCAGCTGAACGGTAGTTGATAGCTTGAGACACTTCCTCAGCTGGGAAATGTGAAAGACGTCGTGCACACCGGAAAGTGCTTCTGGTAATTTCTGCCGGTATGCCACCGATCCACATCTTTCGATAATCTGGAATGGACCGATGAATCGGGGTGCCAACTTTCCTCTCACCCCAAATCTGTTTACGCCCTTCATTGGAGACACCTGTAGATATACGTGCCCTCCAACTTCGAATTGTAACGGGCGCCTTCTCCGGTCCGCATGCTGTTTCTGTCGGGATTGAGCGGCTTTTAGGTTCGCTTGAATCAGTCGAACCTTTTCTTCCGCGTTGTTGACAAGGTCAATCCCGAAGGTAACCCTTTCGCCAGACTCACACCAGTTCAATGGTGTGCGGCATTTTCTTCCGTATAGCGCCTCGTAGGGCGCCATCTTGATGCTGGCTTGGTACCCATTGTTGTACGAGAACTCGGCTAACGGCAAGTGATCATCCCAATTCTTGCCGTGGTCGATAGCGCAAGCTCGTGGCATGTCTTCTAGAATTTGATTTACCCACTCGGTTTGTCCATCCGTCTGCGGGTGGTAGGCTGAACTACGGATCAGCTTCGTCCCCAAGGCAGCGTGCAGCTGCTCCCAAAAACGGGACACAAATAAAGTGCCCCAGTCTGATATGATGGTACGGGGTACGCCGTATAAGCATAGGATCCGTGAGATGTACAGTTCAGCGTACTTCTTGGCGTTGTAGTTGGTGTTGACCGGGATGAAATGGGCAACTTTGGTGAGCCGATCGACGATCACCCACACAGAATCATGTTTCTGCAAGGTGGTGGGTAAACCGACGATGAAGTCCATGCTCACGTCCTCCCACTTCCAGGCAGGAATGCCCAGTGGTTGTAGCAGTCCCGGTTTCCGCATATGATCTGCCTTCACCCTTCGACATGTATCACACTCGGACACGTATTTTGCAACCTAGAAGCGCTTCATCCGTGTCCACCAAAACTTTCTTCTGAGTTCTTGATACATTTTGTTGCTGCCGGGGTGAATAGAAAACTTTGATAAGTGAGCCTCATCAAAGATCCTCTTCTGTAACTCCGGGTTTCGGGGTACGACGATCCGGTTCTTGAACCATAGGACGCCGTCTCCGCCCTTCCGGAAACATTTCAACTCCCCACTGTCTATACGTCTCCGCAAATGTGACATGCCCTTGTCATTCTTCTGGGCTGCCGCTATCTCTTCACGGATGGTGGGGATCAAAGCTAGGTTGTAGAGAGCTCCGTGTGGAATCACATGGAGTGGTGGTTCGCTCTTCCAACGGTGTGATGGTTAGATTATTGACGTGTGACTTGCGGCTCAGCGCATCTGCCACTACGTTTGCTTTGCCCGGATGATAATGGATCTCTATCTCGTAATCCTTTATCAGTTCTAACCATCTTCGCTGCCTCATGTTCAGCTCCTTCTGAGTGAATATGTACTTGAGGCTTTTGTGGTCGGTATATAAATGTACGAGGTTACCGAGTAGGTAGTGCCTCCACATTTTTAGTGCAAGTACCACGGCAGCGAGCTCCAAGTCGTGAGTTGGATAATTTTGCTCATGGTTCCTAAGCTGCCGTGATCCATACGCGACCACCCTTCGGTCTTGCATCAGCACACACCCAAGCCCAATGCCGGATGCATCGCAGTACACATCGAACGGTTTTGTTGTGTCTGGCTGCGCCAAAACCGGTGCTGATGTCAGGTGCTTGACTAAAGCCTTGAATGCTGCTTCACATGCTGGACTCCAAACATATTTGGTAGCCTTCTTCAGCAGCTCTGCATTGGCTTGGCAATCTTCGAGAAGTTCGGAATGAACCTCCGATAATATCCCGCGAGTCCGAGGAAACTCCGTACCTCATGAACAGTTCTCGGGGATTTCCAATTCAGCACTTGCGTGATCTTGCTCGGGTCCACAGCGATACCCTCCGCTGAGATGATATGCCCGAGGAAAGGCACTTGCGATATCCAAAACTAGCATTTGCTGAATTTTGCGTATAACTTGTGATCCCGCAGCCGTGGCAAGACTATACGCAGATGTTTCTTGTGATCTTCCTCCGACTTGGAATATACCAGGATGTCGTCGATGAAGACCACGACAAACTTGTCCAGCTCCGGCATGAACACCGAGTTCATTAAATACATGAAGTGAGCTGGAGCATTGGTGAGGCCAAAGGACATGACCAGGTACTCATAAAGTCCGTACCTTGTCGAGAAAGCTGTCTTTGGAATGTCCTCCGCCCTTATCTTAATCTGATGGTACCCGGATCTTAAATCCATCTTGGAAAAGATCTTTGCTTCGACCAACTGATCAAACAACATGTCGATCCGTGGCAACGGGTACTTGTTCTTGATGGTTACGGCATTTAATGGACGGTAGTCCACGCAAAGCCGCAACGTCTCATCCTTCTTTTTGACAAATAATGCTGAACAGCCCCATGGGGAGGAGCTCGGCCTAATAAAACCCTTCTCCAGAAGGTCCGTGAGCTGAGTCTTCAGTTCAGCCAACTCCTTGGGCCATCTTGTACGGCCTTCGGGATATTGGCATGGTTCCTGGTGTAAGTTCAATCTTGAACTCCACCTCTCTATCGGGTGGCATTCCCGGTAAATCATCCGGGAATACATCAGGAAACTCCCGGACCACTGGAATGTCTTCCAATCTGATAGTTGTGGACTGATAGACACTTGAAAGTTTTATTTCTGGACTGTCCAGAAATAATGAGTGAGAACCGTGCACCTCTGAGTTTAAGTGCACGACTCGAAGGACGGTGTCTAAAACAGCGCCGTGGCGGGTTAACCACGACATCCCTAGGATGACATCGACCTTCTGTCCCTCTAAGATAATGGGAGACGTGGGGTACACTCTACCCGCTAAGCATAATGGTGCTTTGGAGACCATTACGCTTGCTGAAATCTTCCCACCCGGTGAACAAATTAAATATGGACTATCGGTGGGTAGTATTGGCAAACTGTGTTTAGCAATGAAAGCTTGGCTAATAAAATTATGCGTGGCGCCTGAATCAAACAGTACTATAGCGGGATGCTGGTGGAGTTGGAACATACCCGCAAGGATTGGCTCGCCCTCCGGCATGTCCTCAATGGCAAGTTGGTGGACAGTGCCGGGCCTAGGGTTTGCCCGCCGCGCATTAGTAGGGTTCCGGGGTTGATTCCTCCCCGGAAACTGTGGTGCCACTCCGCCGCCTTGCCTCTCCGGGCAACTGCTCGCGAAGTGTCCTGGACGACCACACTTGTAACATGTGGCCGCTGCTGATGGAGTACTCGGTGTACGGAAGCCCGGCATGCGTTGCGGAGGTGCAAACGCACGCGGCATCACCCGCTGCTGCTGTTGTTGTTGCGGTGGTACTGGCAGTGCCGGTCGGAATGCCGGTGAAGAGTACGGCTGACTGCGGAACGGCATCGACCGCTGTGGTGGCTGCCAGCGTGGGCCTGATGGTGGGCGATTCACCATCCGAAACTTCTGAGAAGGACCGCCTCCTTCTCCGCTGCTCTGCGGCGCGCTTCGCTTTCGCTCTGCCGCCGCCAACTCCTTGCCGGAGTCCTCCTGAACAATCGCAGCATCAATGATGTCGTTGAGGCTGCCGCGATTGAACATCGCCAACTTGTCCTTCAGGAGCGGGTTAAGCCCCTGGTAAAAGTGGTCCCGCCACTTCTCGTCCGTATCTGCGTGATACGACACGTAGAGCGCGAGATCGTTGAACGCCCTGGAATATTCCAGCGCGTTCCGGCTCCCTTGTTGCAGGTGTAAGAACTCCTGCGTCTTCCTCTTCATCAGACCTGGCGGTATATGATAGGCCCTGAAGGCCGTCCGGAACTCCGCCCAGGTCATCACTCGGTCGGTGGTTTGTGAAGCACAGAAGTTGGCCCACCACGCACTCGCGGATCCTTGGAGCTGCTGGACCGCGAACTGAGTCTTGCGCTGCTCGCTGATTTGGAGCAGCCCGAACTTCATCTCTATGGCGCGGAGCCAGTTGTCCACGTCAAGTGGTTCATCCGCCCTTGAGAATACAGGGGGATGAGTCGCCAGGAAGTCGGAGTAGGAGCTCTGTTGGCGCTCCTCACGATCTTGACGTCTCTCTGGGCGAGACGTATTGGCGATGAGAGTCTGCAGCAACTCTGTGTGCTGCTGATGCGAGCCCGCCATTGCCGCGACAATGTCGGCCAATGTAACCGTTGGTAGTGGCGGTGGCGGTGTTTGCTGTTGCTGCTGCTGCTGTCCCGAGGAGTCCTCGGGAGGTGGTTGGGAGGTCTCTCCCCCTTGACTGGTACCCCCAACGTCAGGGTTGGCACGAGTACGCGTCATTCTGAAATTCAAAACAGCAGCAATTAGCACATGTCTTACTTAAAATTCCATACGCAACAGTAGGTATTGAAGTGACACATGATTAATTTGCACAACATTCACATATATTGATAAAGCATAAACTTTATACAAGATACATCATTCTCGGATCTCCGAGAAGTCGTGCTCATGTCGTCACTACCTATACATACGCTACTGTCTACACGACATGTCACCGATTACAAAAGTTGGGTTACGCTACCCTAGCTGTCCTACTTGGCAACCGTAACCCCCTACTCGGAGTAGAACTCGACCTCCTGTGGGTCGTCCTCCTCCGGTACCTCTGCTGGTGGCTTGGGGTCTACCACCTCTTCTCCCATTCCAGGTTCTCACATGGCTGGAAGACCCAAGACTACCGGTACGCCCAATACCGGGGGCACGAGGTCCTGCAAGGCATGCACCTCGTCCATAGCCTGGTTGTAGTCCTCTTCCCAGCCTTGGCCTTCCTCGATAGCGTCGTCCCGCTCTTGAGCAAGGTCCTCATTCTGCTGGGTTAGGGTCTGCACCAGCTCTTGCAACGCCGCGATGTCAACACGGCTCTTCTTCTTTGCCTTCTTCAGACGACGCAACTGATTGTGTTGTTCATTCAGTCGCTTGATCGTCGGAAGGAGCACATTGCGAAGTGCGCTGTGAGCACTCTCGAAATGATCTCCACGGCTTGTGCTCTCCTTAAGCTTGGTGGCGAGATGCTCCGTATGAACAGCTTGGCTGTCCATCACAGCGTTTCCCGCCCTCATTTGGAGGCTGAGATTTGCCTCCGTGGGGTTGTACCTTGGGCAACTCGGGTCTGTTGCCTCCAGGTACCTCTCTTCCCACACATGCTGAGCTCGTCCCTCCACCGGAACGAGTGCGTATGGTGTGCCCTCCATAGCCTGCACGTGCAGTTGGCAGAAACGTGACATAGTGTCACGGGCTGCCACTTGCCACATCCCTTCCGGTTGTCTTCCTCTCACCGTGACGGTGAATGGCACCCAACCGGGTGGCGTAGGTCCTGCAGGAACTTCGACATGGATCGTCCACGTCTTGTTCCCCTCTTCGCCCTCTTCCTTGGCGAAGTATTGTGACATCTGGTTGTACCCGAAATATTGGAGCATTTGCCACAATGCTTCCGGGTAGCCGCTACGGTCAGAACAGTGGGAAGCCACCCACCCGTTCTCCAACTGTTTATCTGCTGTCATCTGTAAAAATATATTTGAGAAATGTCAAATATTTATTTGAACAGTAAACTTCTGAGTTATAACATAAAACATGTCATTGAACCCATAAAACTTGGAAACATAGTTCAAATTTTAAACAAATTTGACTGCTGGTCTGCTGTTCCCATGACAGCCTTGACCAGTTTCCATATCAACCTGATTTAGGCCATGTTAAAGGCAAACCAATTCTGGAGCTCAACATCAAAGTTAAAGTTAACTTCAATAGCTTTCCAGAAAGTATTTGGTTGGCCTAATATCTGTCCTGGTTCAAAAGTTATGAGATGTCAAAGTTAACAGAATTTCTGGAATCAATTGGACAGCACCTCCCTGCTTTAGGTACTGAATTGATCCAAGAATCCCAGTTAATTCTGTTCCCAATCTGACAAAACTTTCTGTTACAAAGTCGTAACCCATCTCATAAGCCTTCCAGAAGTACCTCATTTCCTATTTTTGGATTTTTAAGCAGGAAGTTATGCTTAATTTACAGAGAGTTTACAGAGAGTCTTTGCTCTGTCCTGTTTTCTGGACAGTTTCAACTCTACTGCCTTTTTCGAGTGGTTAAGGGATGAAACACCTCTGGACCTCAACAGAAGAGTTGTAAAGCTCTTCCAACGCTTTCCAGAAATGTATCATACGACCCCAACCTCGAAAGAACTCAACCTCTAACCTCTGATTAACTTCAGCCTTGATTCAGCTGAAAACAGAGTGCTCTGTCCTTAACATCCTATAAGTTGAAAACTTGTTAACTTTGAATATCCTGTTCAAGGGAAGGAGTTACATCAAGTTTTACTACTTTGGATCAAAACCTTCAAGTTTTTAAATGAAGCTGTTCATTTAGTTGGATGTGACGTCGATGCGTCACCAGATTATGTCGGTACTACGTCCTCACAAAGGAAAAACCTATACCGGACTTAGCCGGCTTCGTTAGTTCAGTGGCACTACTCGTCACTCGCACACGGATGCTACACGTCTACCGTTTCGTGGTAAGGCTACCTGCAGAAACTCAAACAATCATCAGACTCGGCTGCACACCGAGCCCGGAATCCATACAGTTGGTACACCCGGCCGTCATCACTCGCCCGGATGTTCTCAAGCCACACGCCTTGAGTTACGTGTTCACGTTTCAGACCACGTGACGGGGTCTCCCATGTTGCACCACGCACGCCAGGGACAGACGTTGCTCGAATACCCCAAACGACATGAAGAGTCGTAGAGGATACTAAAGTTGGTCGGGTTACCTGCCACCCGTGGGGCTCCACCCTTCAGCTTGTGCGCACTGGTGGACAGCGCTTACGTGCACCCCCCAAGACATGAACGTCCCGGGATGCACGATTTTCCGACATAACAAATAGGTTAATAAGCCACTTTCTATATACTAATAACATCCTTATACGGGCTACTAACTCGTTCCTCACTGGATTTTTGAAAAAGAAGACCTTTGTACTGTGTTAAACCTCAAGCGAGCTCTGATACCAACGCTGACACGACCCCATTGGTCCTGTCGAGCCAGGATCACGCTGAGGGGTGCTGCGTTGCACAGCACCGTATAACACACGTCAAAGGTGCAAAGCGGAAGCGGAAGTTTTATTACATAAACAAGTTTATGAACATGTTTACATCAAAATAAGTTCTGTCTACACTCGTGGGCGTAGACTAAGCATCAAGTGCACGTTCAGCCCTCGAACGTGTCCTTGCTCGCACATACGCACACTAACTCTGCGGCGTGCACGACTCCCACTCGACGGGGTTCCCCTCCTGGGGTTCCGTCTCCTCTTGGGGAGTCCCTTCCTCATAGAACCCTGCAAAAGCTTCAAACACAAGCAGTGAGCACGAAGGCTCAGCAAGTCTGACCCGTATCACCTAAACATGGAACTTCTACATGAGGGTAATGGGTTGCATGAGGTAAAAATCATTTGCAAGGACTCGCCTAATTAGTAGAACCTTACTTTCAAGTTTTAGCAGCAGGTTGTGGAGAACCTTACGCTAAGGCACATGAGAGAGCCGCAATCGAACAAGAAACGCATTTCTCTCATGTACGTTGCCCAAAGTTGAAAAGAACTTTAATTAGCTCTAAGCTACAGCATATCATTAACAATCAATGTCCAGCTTTCAATCAGCAACATTTTAACATGTAACTAGCCTGTTCTTTCTACGTCACGGTACAGTGAACAAGTGGTACTCACTGACCGCGAGGGACGGCGATTATAATCGATTTACACCTGCAGGGTTACCCGAACAACCCGTCACGTACGCCCGTACTCGATGTTGCCTCCAACAACCATCACGGACGCCGTACGCGACTACCTTTCACCCGTCAGCCAAATATTGAACCGGTCCCATCGTCCCGAGCAAGAGGTCTCTGCACGCGCATCTCCGTGCCGCCAGCCGATTTACACCTCGAGCTCTCAACCTACCCTCTGAACGACGGGCAATGCCTCAATACCCAGCTACCCGAGTTACATCAGTTTCCCGGTTCCCATATAGCCGGTAGGTCTTCGGTACTGTTCTAGCTTGTTCAGCAGGCCCGCACACGGCTCGGTCCTCAATCGACACAAGCGGAGCTACAGCACACAGGCCCCAAAGTCCTGCTGCCCTTACTCTCCGCTCGGTCTCATTTTCTTGCCATGTGTATCATGTGCTATCTCTACCCGAGCAATGTGCCTCTAGCCTATTCTCGCGAGTAGTTCCAACTACTCGACTTGTACCGAATCCTACTCTATCCTAGCAATGCAGTGGCTAACGCGGTTTGCAATCCTAAACCCAACCCATGGTTCTCTTGGCTATGCAGTGGGGCTTCCAAACAAGACTCTAATGCACAGAATAAAGGAAACAAGTATGTGCTCAAAACAATAAAAATTTGTAAAAGGGTTAATGCAAACCGGAGCTTGCCTTGCTGCTCTTGGTCGTAGGCTAGCTGTTCCTCCGGAGTAACGAAGTCTAGGACTTCGGGTTCCTCCTCGACCTTAGCGACTACATGATATAAGAAACATATGTATCAATTTAAATGCATTTGTATCAACTTTGAAGTTGTGAAGTCTATAACCCTTGCTAGACAGACCTAATGACTGTGAAACTTTTACTGTGGCTTGGTTACAACCTAAACAGAGACTTGGTCAAGTTTTAGTTGCAGCAAAGCTCATTTGAGCCCTCCACAATTAATTATGTCCTTGACTTTAATTGGAACTCTTAGGATGTTCTAGGAATTTTCATGAAACAAACTATGACTTTCTGAAAACTAGATTTTCAGAGGGTTCTAATGAAGTTGGTCTCACTTAATTTGGGAGTCTCTAACTAAAGATGTGAGCTAAACAATTTCAGAGAAAATTCTGAAAATGTTTCTGAACATTTTCTATTTTCTCTGGAACAGTTTCACTAATCACACCATTGGGTGGATTAAATGAGCTCAAATGGATCTGAATTTTTATGGTAGTTCAGGGATATTTTGGTGAACATCCCAGCAAAATTTCAGGATTTTCCCCCAAAGGATCTTCCAGTTAAAATTCCTAACAGTTTAAATTTTGAGGAATTAATTCTGGAGAAATAAGGAATTTCATGAAGTGAAACTTGATTTTCTGGAAAGTACTCAGAGAGCTGAATCCAGCAAAATTTGGTTCACTCAATTTGGAGCTTTCTAGCCAAAGTTATGAGGATTTGAAGTTTGAAGGAAATCTGAAAATCGGGGAAAAGTTTAAACTCGCGCGTGGGCCCAGGGGACACGCGTCGCACACCTAGGCGATGGCACATCGCGGCCCCACAAGGATTTTGCGCGCCAGCACACCTGATCCTGGCCGCAGCCAGATCCCGATTCAAAATATCTCCCGCTGACAGCTGGGGTCCACCCCCTTCTTCAACCTCGCGACACCCGCGCCCCGCCGCCGAGGGATCTCGCCGGAGAGCTCGCCGCCGGCTGCTGTACAGCTCCAAACTTCTCGATCCTGGCCGCCCCTGCCTACTTTTACTCGGGGAACAGGATCCGAGGGTCAGCTGCTTATGACAACGGCCGGAGCATGGTCGGCGACGAGCCGCTACCTCAGAACGACTTCGGCCATGTCGGCTGACTACCCTAGCACCTCAGCTACTTGGGAAATCGGTCGGGGAGCATCAGTGGACCTCAGAGATGGTCGACATGAGCTCGAGGCAGCTCGGGGAAGGCCCGAAATAGGTCCTCACCGTGCGCCCGATACCCCCCGTTCGTTCCGCCAATAGTAGACCTCAAATTACGCCGGGCACAGAGGTTCTCCGGCCCATAGTTGTGAAGGCAACTTGTGCGTTACCGTGTCTAGCTCGTGTGAGAGCGGCCTGAGGCCCTCTAATCCTTTCTAGAGCACGAATTAAACAGAATCGTACCCGAAGGTCGTTCTGCACACAGAAAGGGGAAAAGTGGAAATTCGCCGCCGGTGAGCAACCACTCGAGCTGTGGCTCGGGGATGAGCAGCACCGGTCACCTGCGCGTCCAAGGGTGCCTTGGCTCGGGCGTGACAACGCCCTGGTTGGGCTGTCCACGAGAGCCCGAGGTGCGGCGGTTCCAAGTTCCGAGTTTGATCTTTCGGCACAGCCGATATCAATCGGTTTCAACCGAATTCTAGCAGCGGGGAGGATGGAGGAAGGTCTCTAGTACCTTGCTGGGGCTCTGGAGTGGAAGGAGGGAGCTGCGATCGGCGTTCTCCGATCAAGTCCGAGCTGCGGAAGTTTTCGGCCGGCGCTGAGTTCTTGCGGGGAAGAACGGTGGTGCCTCGGCCGAGGAGGAGGCAGGCGCCTTAAGAAGGCTCTGCACCGCCTCACGCCCGCGCGTGGGCAAGCAGCTGGTGGCACGGCGGCTGGCCTCGGTGGCGATCACCGCTGCGGCTCGGTGACCCGAGTGAAAAAGTCTCAGTCGGTTTGATCTGAGCAGTGGCTGACATGTGGGTCCCACCTCCAGTTTTAACCTCTGAAATTTACTCCTAATCACTGTTGTAAACAGTGAGCCCCATACTACCCTTGGCAATTCAAATTATTCACCCATGAGCCATTTGAATTGATCAAAGTTCAAATGAGGTTTGGTTTGAATGAATTTCAGCACAAGTTCAGTTTGAAATTCAAATAAAGTTTGAATTTCTCCCACTTAGCTCATGTCAAGATCAACTCCAAATGGAGTGAAAATTGGTGTGTGAGCTCACAAAAATGTGCTGAGTAAGAATATGCCCCCCCCTTTTAAATTCATTGGATAAAAACAGTTTGAATTTGAATATGGTTTCAAACTGCCCTCTTCCTAACTATACCCAAACTGACCTCAAAAAGGTTTTGAATTTGGGTGAAACTTGGCAGGGACATCCTTAGTAAAGTGTAGGAGTTTTCATATGTCCAGCCCATCTATATCACATGTGGGAAATACCACTTTTGCAATGTGTAAGTTTGTTCTCTAATGAGCATGTTGATAATTGTTACTTGCTCTTCATTTGTGTTCATCATTCTCCCTCAAATGAGGTGTGTGGTGTGGTGATGAACACTGCAAATGTGTGTCAAAAACGGAGGCCCTTACATTGTTCGGGTAACCCTGCAGGTGTAAATCGATTATAATCGCCGTCCCTCGCGGTCAGTGAGTACCACTTGTTCACTGTACCGTGACGTAGAAAGAACAGGATAGTTACATGTTAAAATGCTGCTGATTGAAAGATGGACTTTGCTTGTTAATGGTTTGTTGTAGTTTAGAGCTAACTAAAGTTCTTTTCAACTTTGGGCAAAGTACATGAGAGAAATGCGTTTCTTGTTTGATTGCGGCTCTCTCATGTGCCTTAGTGTAAGGTTCTCCACAACCTGCTGCTAAAACTTGAAAGTAAGGTTCTACTAAATAGGCGAGTCCTTGCAAATGATTTTTACCTCGTGTAACCCAGTACCCCTCATGTAGAAGTTCCATGTTTAGGTGAGACGGGTCAGACTTGCTGAGCCTTCGTGCTCACTGCTTGTGTTTGAAGCTTTTGCAGGGTTCTATGAGGAAGGGACTCCCGAAGAGGAGACGGAACCCCAGGAGGGGAACCCCATCGAGTGGGAGTCGTGCACGCCGCAGAGTTAGTGTGCCTGTGTGCTAGCAAGGACACGTTCAAGGGCTGAACATGGACTTGATGCGTAGTCTACGCCCGTGAGTGTAGACTGGAACTATTTTGATGTAAACATGTTCATAAACTTGTTTATGTAATAAAATTTCGCTTCTGCTTTGTACCTTTGACGTGTGTTATCCGGTGCTGTCCGACACAGCACCCCTCAGCGTGATCCTGGCTCGACAAGACCGTTGGGGTCGTGTCACCGGCCCCACGGGACACGTGGAGCCTTCGGACATCTCCCCACGAAGGGGGGAGGTCCGGCTTCTGTCCGCCACGTGGCGGGCCCGGAGCTCTCCTCTGTGGAGGGAGAGGTCCGTTCCCGCGGGACACGTGGCGCCTTCGGAGCTCTACCCATGGAGGGGGGAGGTCCGGCTGCCGCTGGACACGTGGTGGGCCCGGAGCTCTCCTCTGAGGAGAGGGAGGTCCAGCCCCGCTGGACACGTGGCGCCTTCGGAGCTCTCCCTGCGGAGAAGGGCGAGATCCTTAGGCATTTTCCCCTGTGCGTGGGGGTACCCCATATCGTGGGTACCGACAGGATCCGTTCCCAAACCCTTGCCATGGAACAACACTGTAAGTCCTACCTCCTGACCGTTAGTAGAACAGGGCCATACCCTTCTGTAATAAATCCCATAGAGTCTAGGAACAGCGCTCGGGGCAGCTAAGTCTCAGGGGACGGTCCAGGACTACGTCCAGCATGGCCTGGTTCCGACCCTAAGCGCGTAGAGTCTTGCTTCCCTTCTTAATGAGGCGGGTCGTTGCCTCCATGTACAGCCTGACTTCCCCCTATGGGCATTTACTCAGAAACCTGTTCTACTTCTCTCTCTCTCTCCCTCACATGCTCATTTAAATTACGTATTAGTTTTTATGACCGCACTTTCTATGTATGCTCACCGTACATTTAGCTCCCCTTTTTCCGCGCTCATCCATAGTCGGCATTTGCTATCCTACCGAAGACGGTTGCACTTGAGGCACCTGCCGATGGCCAGGGGGGCCTCTCGGGCCACCCCTAGTCAGGTGTTGCGGTGCCAGTTGGTCACCACCAGGAAAGGCTGGCGCCGTGCATGCGAGGTCCAGGATGCGTATCCCGCTTAGCCGGCTCTGTACCCAAAGCGTGCGCACACTGCCCTCCGGAGGTCCAAGGGAGTACAGCCGCTTTGCCTGGTTCTGTACCCAAACCCTGTGCACTCTGCTTCCCCGGCGTACGGTCCGGTACTAGGGGACAGACGATCGTACCCTGACCATGGAGGGAGCCGAAGCCCCGGTGCCTCGCGCACAGAATTGCCCAAGTCCCATATACCGGACTGGGACCATAAGCCAAATAAGACTAAGAGACGGGAAAGGGAGGACCCCCCGAGGAGAATCACGTTTCCTCTGCCTGTGTGCAGGACCTCCAGGTTATAACTACAGGAGCTACATGAGGTGGGGGGGGGGCAAGGAGCCATCGACTACTCCAGCGCTGGACCAGAAGGTCCGGGTTTCGCCCCTTCAACAGGGGCGGGGCCCGAAGGCCCCACGTGTCCAGCGGGACCGGAGCTCCCGCCTCCTCAGGAGAGGCTCCGGACCCACCATGTGGCCGGCAGAAGCCGGACCTCCCCCTCCAGGGGGGGCTCCAAAGGCTCCACGTGTCCCGCGGGGCCGGACCTCCCTCTCTTTAGAGGGGGGCTCCGGGCCCGCCACGTGGCCGGTAGATCCGGACCCCCCCATCCTTAGGGGGTGAGCTCCGGAGACCTCCGGGGCCCTTAATACAGTAAGGACCCGGGGAAGGTGTCTGTGCAGAGCTTTGAGATTGGTGAAGGACTCTGAGTACCTTGCGGAGCTAAGGGCTCGGCCAGGCAAAACCAAGAGTAAGACAAAAAGCATCACAGGCACAAATATTCAAGAGAGTCTATTTATTCATGGCTCCATGAGCTGGACTACAGACTCGATAAAAAGAAAGAAACAAGCCCTAGGGTCCCCCTTGCTCGCACCGGATCCTGGAGGCTACAAGGGTGGCCACATCTCCGACTTCAGCCCTAGCGGTCTCCTCCCGCTCCGCGGCAGGGCCCTCTCTCGCTGGCTCCAGTGAGAAAGAAGGGTCCCGGCTCCTGAAGCATGTCAACACATGCGTAGCAACCTCCAAGGCCAGGCCCCGTCCCTCTGCCTCAAGCTCGCTGGCGACCACCGAGCACCGATGACAGGTGGACCCAATCCGCCCAGCTGAAGCGGTGGGTCAAGGAGTCAGTCTCCAAAGAAGATGAGCCGGCAAGGCACTTCGGCGGTTCCCGAAGAAAGCGCCGCAACATGCAGAAGTGGCAGCCTTGGGAACCGCCGCAGTAAAAGCAACCATCAAGTGGGCGCACGCTCCCACCATCCCGCGACTGTTCGTGCTCCGGCAGCGGTCAATGCGGGACATAGAGGAAGTGCGCGGAACAGAAGAGACGGAGGCCCCACCTCGGGCTCGCCATCTCCCCCAAGATGGGCCCGGGGGCCACTGTCGGTACCCCCGATATGGGGTACCCCCGCGCACAAGGGAAAATGCCTAAGGATCTCGCCCTTCTCCACAGGGAGAGCTCCGAAGGCGCCACGTGTCCAGCGGGGCCGGACCTTCCTCTCCTCAGAGGAGAGCTCCGGGCCCGCCACGTGGCCAGCAGCAGACGGACCTCCCCCTCCGCGGGGAGAGCTCCGGAGGCGCCACGTGTTCTGTGGGGCCGGACCTCCCTCTCCTCATAGGAGAGCTCCGGGGCCGCCACGTGGCCGATAGAAGCCGGACCACCCCCTCCGCGGGGAGATGTCCGAAGGCTCCACGTGTCCCGCGGGGCCAGACCTCCCTCTCCTCAGAGGAGAGCTCCGGGCCCGCCACGTGGGCAGCAGGACGGCGCTGTCTGCCCCCGCGCGGTAGGCAACAGGTGTAAAGACACACCATACCTTGCCCGTACAAGGTATTCAAGGCCCGCGCCTTCCCAAGATGCGAAGACGCGGAGCACGCCTCTGTCAGGTGCCGTTGCGCCCAGTCGCATCGCAGACTGGCGCACCGTGTCAGATCCTGCCAGCCAATAAACACAGCGAGAAGACATCCCCCTACCGCCCCCCGCCATCATCAACCACTACGACTAGCTTGTGGCATGGGCAGGGCGGCACAACGAAGACTCGGAAGCCTCCACTAGAGACAACTACCGACATAACTGCAGATACGATAGTCGGCAGGCAATCTCCCCGGGACCACCTGTCAGGTCCCGACCCCCCCCCCCTTGTAAGCCGCTTGAGCCTTGGACTATAAAAGGCTCGGGTAGGAAACGTTAGCAAGGGTTCGCACTCCAGCAACTCGCACCCTAGAAATAACTCACCCTCAAGCTCAGGACTCTGGTTCTGAGCAACAAGCAATACAGCGAGCACCTCTGCTCACCATGGACGTAGGGTTTTACGCTCCGGCGGCCCGAACCACGTAAAACTTGCCGTGTCAAGCTTCTCCCTCACTCGTCCCTTACACTGAAGCTCTCCGCAAGCGACTAGCCCCTCCGAAAAAGAACCTCCGCGGGCTGCCCAGAGCAGGTTCGGGGGAAGTGTCGACCACACACATCGACATTTGGCACGCCAGGAAGGGGGCCGGTCGCTTGCAGAGAGCTTCAGCGTAAGGGACGAGTGAGGGAGAAGCTTGACACGGCGATTTTTACGTGGTTCGGGCCGCCGGAGCGTAAAACCCTACGTCCACGGTGAGCAGAGGTGCTCGCTGTATTGCTTGTTGCTCAGAACCGGAGTCCTGAGCTTGAGGGTGAGTTATGTCTAGGGTGCGAGTTGCTGGAGTGCAAACCCTTGCTAACGTTACCTACCCGAGCCTTTTATAGTCCAAGGCTCGAGCGGCTTACAAGGGGGGGGGGGCGGGACCCAACAGGTGGTCCCGCGGAGATTGCCTGCCGACTATCGTATCTGCAGTTATGTCGGTAGCTGTCTCTAGCGAAGGCTTCCGAGTCTTCGTTCTGCCGCCGTGCCCATGCTGCAAGCTAGTCGTAGTGGTTGATGATGGCGGGGGCGGCAGGGGATGTCTTATCGCTGTGTTTATCGGCTGGCAGGATCTGACAGGGTGCGCCAGTCTGCGATGCCACTGGGCGCAACGGCACCTGACAGAGGCGTGCTCCGCATATTCGCGTCTTGGGATGGCGCGGGCCTTGAATACCTTGTATGGGTAAGGTATGGTGCGTCTTTACACCTTCTGCCTACCGCGCGGGGGCAGACAGCGCCGTCCTTCTGGCCATGTGGCGGGCCCGGAGCTCTCCTCTAAGGAGAGGGAGGTCCGGCCCCGCGGGACACGTGGAGCCTTCGGACCTCTCCTCGCGGAGGGGGAGGTCCGGCTTCTGTCGGCCACATGGCGGGCCCGGAGCTCTCCTCTAAGGAGAGGGAGGTCCGGCCCAGTGAGACATGTGGGGCCTTTGGAGCTCTCCCCGCGGCGGGGGGAGGTCCGTCTGCTGCTGGCCATGTGGCGGGCCCAGAGCTCTCCTCTGAGGAAGGGGACGGTCCGGCCCCGCTGGACACGTTGCGCCTTCGGAGCTCTCCCTGAGGAGAAGGGCGAGATCCTTAGGCATTTTCCCTTGTGCGTGGGGGTACCCCATATCGAGGGTACCGACACCCGCATTGACCGCTGCCGGAGCACGAACAGTCACGGGATTGTGGGGGCGTGCGCCCACTTGATGATTACTTTTACTGCGGTGGTTCCCAAGGCTTCCAGTTCTGCATGTTGCGGCGCTTTCTTCGGGAACCGCCGAAGCGCCTTGCCGGCTTGTCTTCTTGGGAGACTGACTCCTTGAACCACCACTTCAGCTGGATGGCTTGGGTCCACCTGTCATTGGCGCTCGGTCTTGGGGCCGAAGCGATTGCCCATGTGGTGTATTCGAAGAGTTTCGAATCGCTTTGAATCGTACCTGGAAAGTGTGAAGGGAAGCAGCAACGTGGGTAGGTTCCCCTTATAAGACTTCCAGCACTTGCACCTTCCTTGAGTCCCTGCGACCTTGTCTTCTGCCATGGCTTCTAACCCGCCTTCGGAGGACGAGCGCGCTCGATTTCCTCCGGCAGCGGCGTCTGCACCAAGTCAGGGATCCAGGGAGCCTGCATGCCCTGCTTCTGGAGGTGGCGCCTCCAAGAGGCCTCGGGTTTATCATCCCGATCGGGACTCTTCTTGAGCGACGACAGGCTGAAGGTTCCCAGGCATTGCTTCCTCCCTCCTCAGGCGGTGGAGTCTCCGAGGAAACTGTTGATAAGTCGAGGAAGGCTTCAAGCGGTGGAGTCTCCAAAGAAACTGCTGACACGCCGAGGAGGCTTCAGGCGGAGGAGTCTCCAAGGAAACTGCTGAAGCGCCGAGGAGGACTCCGGGCGGTGGAGTCTCCAAGGAAACTGCTGAAGCGGCGGAGGGGGCTTCAGAAGCATCCTTGATGACAGCGGCCCTTGCGCTGGTGGTGGCCGAGGTGATCCCCGCGCTCAGGTCAGAGGAGTCTCCAAGGAAACTGCTGAAGCGCCGAGGAGGACTCCAGGCGGTGGAGTCTCCAAGGAAACTGCTGAAGCGGCGGAGGGGGCTTCAGAAGCATCCTTGATGACAGCAGCCCTTGTGCTGGTGGTGGCTGAGGTGATCCCCGGGCTCGGGTCACAGAGCGGTAGAACGCCGCAAGGGCTGAAGTCGGGGACGTGGCCGCTCTTGTAGCTTCTAGGTTCTGGACGTGCCAGGGGAACCCTAGGACTCTTCTCTTTATTATTATGTTTTTTTTCGAGTCTGTAGTCCAGCAAATGGAGTCATGAATAAATAGACTCTTCTGACCTTTTGTGCCTGTTATGCCTATCTTCTTCTTGGTTTTGCCTGGCCGAGCCCTTAGCTCCGCAAGGTACTCAGAGGCCTTCACCAATCTCGAAGCTCTGCACAGACACCTTCCCTGGGTCCTTATTGTGTTAAGGGCCCCCGAGGTCTCCGGAGCTCGCCCCATGAGGATGGGGAGGTCCGGATCTTCTGGCCACGTGGCGGGCCCGGAGCTCCCCTCTGAGGGGAGGGAGTCCCGGCCCCGTGAGACACGCGGAGCCTCCGGAGCTCACCCCTGAGGATGGGGCGAGACCCAGCTCTGTCGGCCACGTGGCGGGTCCGGAGCTATCCGATGAGCAGGGGGGGGCTCCGACCCTGCCAGGTACGTGGGGCCTCTGGGGCCCGCCCCTGCGGAGGGCGCGGGGTCCGGATCTCTCGGTCTTGCGTGGTCCGTAGCGGCCCCATGGTAGGTGTGGCCAACTGCTTGGGTACTTCTACCATACTCCTGCAGGGAGCCAAGGCCGAAGGGTCCTGCACACAAACAAGGGAAACGTAATTCTCCTTGGGGCTCCCTCCTTTCCGATCTCATAGTCTTATTTGGCTTACGATCCTGATCCGGTGCACGATGCTTGGGAATTTTAGTGCGCGACGAGCCGGGGGCTCGGGTCCCCCTGGCCATCGGCAGGTATCTCAAACGCGACCGCCCCAGGCAGGATAGCAAATGCCGACTAGGGGTGAGAATGGGAAAAAGGGGACTGAGTGTATGGTGAACATATCCAGGAAGTGCGGTCATAAAAATTAATACGTAATTTGAATTAGCATAAGGGAAGAGCAAAGTAGGACAGGTTCTTTCCCTATAAATTTCCATAGGAGGAAAGCATGCTAAACATGGAGGCAGCGACCCGCCCCATTAAAAGGGAAGCAAGACTCTACGCGCTTAGGGTCAGAACCAGGCCAAGCTGAACGTAGTCCTGGACCGTCCCCTGAGACTTAGCTGCTCCGAGCGCTGTTCCTAGACTCTATGGGATCTATTAAAAAGAAGAGATTGTCCTACTATTGCTCTAAGGGTAGAACTTACGGAGGTGTTCGATGTTCCAGGGGTTCGGGAGCGGATCCCCATCCTCAGTGGAAAGGCATACGCACCCGGGGTGGCACACTTTCGTGACTCGGAAGGGGCCTTTCCAGCTGGGGGAGAGCTTGTGTGTCCCTTCGTGAGAAAGTATGCGCCGCAACACCAGGTCACCTTCCTGCAGCTCCCGGACACGCACAGACCTTTGGTGGTAGCGCCGGAGCACTTGTCTATATCATGCGTTGCGGAGTGCTGCATGTAAACGGACCTCGTCGACGAGGTTGAGGTCTTCACGCCGGAGGTTGTCCTGCGCGGCTTCGTCGTAAGCCCGGACACGGTGAGACTTCATGGTGATCTCTAGGGGAAGCACAACCTCGGCTCTGTACACCATGGAGAGAGGTGTCTCTCTGGTGGCCCAACTCTGGGATGTCCGGTTAGCCCATAGTGTGCTCGGAAGCTCGTCCACCCATTTGGCACCATGTTCCTTCAAGCCATCATAGGTACGGGTCTTGAGGCCTCGAAGAATCTCGGTGTTGGCCCTCTCAACCTGTCCGTTGCTCTTTGGGTGAGCAACGGAGGCATAGCACACCTGGATGCCGAGGTCTTCGCAGTATTCTTGGAACGCTGCGCTGGTAAACTGGGTCCCTTTGTCAGTGATGATTCTGTTCGGGACCCCAAACCGGCAGACGATGGACTTGATGAATTTTACTGCGGACTGCTTGTTGATGGTGACGACGGGTGTGGCTTCCGGCCACTTGGTGAACTTGTCAACGGCTATGTAGAGGTACCGGAATTCCCCGACGGCTCTGGGAATGGTCCCAGGATGTCCAACCCCCATACGGCGAATGGCCATGAGGGCGAGATCATCTGTACCGCCTGAGCCGGTGTATGGATCTGCTTGGCGTGGAACTGGCAGGCCTTGCAGCTCTCGACCAGCTTAACGGCATCCTGGAGTGCTGTCGGCCAGTAGAAGCCATGCCGGAAGGCTTTACCGACAAGCGTGCGTGAGGAAGAGTGACTCCCACATTCGCCTCTGTCGAAGTGTGTGGTCGACACTTCCCCCGGACCTGCTCTGGGCAGCACGTGGAGGTTCTTTTTCGGAGGGGCTAGTCGCTTGCGGAGAGCTTAAGCGTAGGGACGAGTTAGGGAGGAGCTTGACACAGCGAGTTTTACGTGGTTCGGGCCGCCGGAGCGTAAAACCCTACGTCCACAGTGGGCTGAGGTGCTCACTGTATTGCTTGTTGCCCAGAACCGGAGTCCTGAGCTTGAGGATGAGTTATTCCTAGGGTGTGAGTTGCTGGAGTGCGAACCCTTGCTAACGTCGCCTACCCAAGCCTTTTATAGCCCAAGGCTCGCGTGGCTTATAAGGGGGGCACGGGACCCGATAGGTGGTCCCGGGGAGATTGCCTGCCGACTATCGTATCCACAGTTACGTCGGTAGTTGTCTCTGGCGAAGGCTTCTGAGTCTTCGTCCTGCCGCCCTGCCCATGCCACATGCTAGTCGTAGTGGTTGATGACGGCGGGTGCGGCAGGGGATGTCTTGTCACTGTGTTTATTGGCTGGCAGGTTCTGACACCGCGCGCCAGTCTGTGATGCGACTGGGTGCAACGGCACCTGACAGAGGCGTGCTCTGCGTCTCCGCGTCTTGGGAAGGCGCGAGCCTTGAATACCTTGTACGGGCAAGGTATGGGGCGTCTTTACGCCCGCTGCCTACCGCTCGGGGGCAGGCAACGCTGTTCTGCTGGACACGTGGCGGGCCCGGAGCCCTCCTCTGAGGAGAGTGGGGTCTGGCCCCGCAGGACACATGGAGCCTTCGGACCTCTCCCCGCGGAGGGGGAGGTCCGGCTTCTGACGTCCACGTGGCGGGCCCGGAGCTCTCCTCTGAGAAGAGGGAGGTCCGGCCCCGCTGGACACGTGGCGCCTTCGGACCTCTCCCCCGCGGAGGGGTGAGGTCAGGCTTCTGTAGGCCACGTGGCGAGCCCGGAGCTCTCCTCTGAGGAGAGGGAGGTCCGGCCCCGATGGACGCGTGGTGCCTTCGGAGCTCTCCCTGCGGAGAAGGGCGAGATCCTCAGGCATTATCCCCTGTGCGCGGGGGTACCCCATATCGCGGGTACTGATAGTGGCCCCCGGGCCCATCTCGGGGGAGATAGCGAGTCCGAGGTGGGACCTCCGTCTCTTCTGTTCTGCGCACTTTCTCTAAGTCCTGCATTGACCGCTGTCGGAGCACGAAGAGTCGTGGGATCATGGGAGCGTGCGCCCACTTGTTGGTTGCTTTTACTGTGGCGGTTCCCAAGACTGCCACATCTGCACGTTCCGGCGCTTTCTTCGGGAACCGCCGGAGTGCCTTGCCAGCTCGTCTTCTTGGGAGGCTGGCTCCTTGACCCACCGCGTCAGCTGGGCAGCTTGGTCCCACCTGTCATCGGCGCTCGGTCTTGGAGCCGATGCGGTTGCCGGTGCGGTGTATTCGAATAGTTTCGGGTCGTTTGGAATCGCATCTGGGAAGTTTTAAAAGGGGATCTTATCCGCATTGCGGCTTCCCTTCACACTTCCCAGCGCTTTTCCTTGGACTCTTGTGCCTTTGTCTTCTTGTCTTTGAGCCCTCCCTCGCCATGGCTTCCAACCCGCCCTCTGAGAAGAAACGCGCTCGATCTCCTCCAGTGGCGGCATCTGTGCCAAGCCGGGGATCTAGGGTGCCTGCACCTCCTGCTTCTGGAGATGGCACTCCTTCCGGTGGTGATACGAAGAGGTCCCGGGCTGATTATTCCGATGGGACCCCTCTTAAGCGGCAACAGGCCGAAGGTTCCCAGACATCGCGCCCTCCTTCCTTAAGTGATGGAGTCTCTGGGGAACATGCTGATGCGTCGAGGGAAGCTTCTGGAGCGTCCCCTGCACCGTCAGTCCAAGCAACTGCGGAGTGGCCGTCAGCGACGACGGCGGGCTCTAGGGGTCCTACCCCGGCTCGGAAGTCGGGGTTCAAGGCCCGCTGGAGTGTCCGCGCTTCTCGGCCGTCCCCAGCTGGTGGGGAGTCGGCACCGTTGCGCTCGGAAACAGGGACAGTTCCCACGGTCCCCAAGCCAGCGCGAGTTTCTCCTGTCCCAGCGTGCCCGGATTCCACGGCAGCGTCATCTCCTCCTGCCGAGACGGCTGCCGCAGCCCCCAAGCCAGCGCAAGTCAACCATGTACCAGGCGACCCGGACTCTATTTTGGCGTCGACTTCCCCCACTCGTCCCTCTCCACGGACTAAGGGGCCAAAAGTTAGTGAGAGTTCGGCGGGTCCGGCTGTCAGAGTCCCGGCGCCAGCTTCTCCAGACCGGCGTCTCATCCAGGTCGCTGGCGCATCGACTTTTCTTGAGGATAATGTGATGGAGGAGGTCGGGGGTGCTGCTCCAGCCTCTGCTGCCCCACTGCCCCTGGTGGATGCCTTCGCGCTCGCCCAAGCGAGCGTCCGGCAGGTCTTCGCCGCGCTCGGTCGTGAGTGAGAGGAGCATACGGTTGAAAGGGATCGCCTCCTCATCTGGGGGAACCTTTTGCGGGAGCGGACCGCGAAGGTCAAGGGCAAGCTCGATTCCAGGCGGGAGTCGCTTGACTTCAGGGAAGCGCTCCTCAACAGGTTGAAGCGGTCTGTCGACCGTCTGGACGCTGAAACGCGGCGGCTTCACAGGGAGGCCCTTAAGGCACATGCCCAGGCCAAGGAGAGCCTCTCTGCCGTGGAGGAGATACGCCAGAGGCTGGAACGCCGCAAGCTCGCCATTGAGGACCAGTAGCGCTCTATGGCAGCCGAGGCGGAGAGGGTCACCGCGTGGCTGGCGGCCGGCAAAGCCGACCTGTGAACTCAGGCCAGGGAGCTAGAGGCCCGGGAGGCAGACCTGGACATGAGGGAGGAACAGGTCTCCTACGAACGCCAGGCGATCCTGGATCAGGAACTGGCTGCCGACTTCCGGGTTTCTGAGTTGGAGCGGCTTGCTCGGTCTCTCCGCCTTCGGGAAAGCTCCCTGGCGGCCAAGGAGAAGGAATCCTCTGAGGGAAGCCGCGACGCCCTGCGAGCAGCCCGCCGCGAGGTAGAGGAGCTCTTGGCTTCGCGGTCCTCTGAGGCCCGCGCAGTTTCAAGCTTCGTCGACCAGGTGGGGTCCGCCTTGGTCCATCTTGTCTTCAGCCCGGTGAAGGCCGTGGCTCCTGCGCTGAAGGTGGCTGAAGTGATCCCCGCACTGGAGTCACTTGGCGCCAAACTGAGCAGGCTGGATTCGGTGGTTGCCAGCGAGCTTCAGGCAGAGGGACGGAGCCTGGCCTTGGAGGTTGCCACGCATGTGTTGGCCTGTTTCAAGAGCCAGGACCCTTCCTTCTCACTGGAGCCAGCGAAAGACGGTCCTGCCTCGGAGCGGGAGGAGATGGCCAGGACCGAAGTCAGGGATGTGGCCGCCCTTGTAGCCTCCAGGTTCCAGCGCGAGCCAGGAGGCCCATAGGACTCGCTTCTTTCTTTTTATCGAGTCTGTAGACCAGCTCATGGAGCCATGAATAAATAGACTCTCTTGAATGTTTGTGCCTGTGATGCTTTTTGTCTTCATCTTGGTTTTGCCTGGCTGAGCCCTCACCTCCGCAAGGTACTCAGAGGCCTTCACCAGTCTCAAAGCTCTGTACAAACAGCTTCCCCAGGTCCTAACTGTATTTAGGGCCCCGGAGGTCTCCGGAGCTCGCCCCATGATGATGGGGAGGTCCGGATCTGCCGGCCACGTGGCAGGCCCGGGACTCCCTTCTAAGGAGTAGGAGGTCTGGCCCCGCGGGACATGTGGAGCCTTCTGAGCTCCTCCCCCGGAAAGGGAGGTCCGGCTTCTGCCGGCCACGCGGCGGGTCCGGAGCTTTTCTTGAGGAGGCGGGAGCTCTGGCCCCGCTGTACACTTGGGGCTTTCGGAGCCCCCCTCCCCAGAGGGGGAGGTCCGGCTTCTGCCAACCACGTGGCGGATCCGGAGCCCCCCTGGGGAGGCGGGAGCCCCGGGCCCGCTGAACACGTGGGGCCTTCGGGCCTCGCCCCCTGTTGAAGGGGCGGGACCCGGACCTTCCGGTCCTGTGCTGGAGTAGTTGGTAGCTCCCTGCCCCCGCTTCATGCTGCCCCCGTTCTTGTAACCTGGAGGTCCTGCACACAGGTAGAGGAAACGTAATTCTCCTCGGGGGGTCCTTCCCTCCCGTTCCTTAGTCTTATTCGGCTTACGATCCTGGTCCGGTATACGGGGCTTGGGAAATTCTGTGCGCGAGGCACCGGGGCTCCGGCTCCCTCCAAGGTCCGGGTATGACCATCCGATCCCTAGTACCGGACCGTGCGCCGGGGAAGTAGAGTTCACAGGCTTTGGGTACGGAACCAGGCAAAGCGGCTGTACTCCCCTGGACCTCCGGAGGGCAGGGTGCGCACGCTTTGGGCACAGAGCCGGCTAAGCGGGATACGCACCCTGGACCTCCCATGCACGGCGCAGGCCTTTCCTGGAGGTGACCAACTGGCACCGCAACACCTGACTGGGGGAGGCCCGAGAGACCCACTGGCCATCGGCAGGTGCCTCAAGCGCAACCGCCTTCGGCAGGATAGCAAATGCTGACTATGGGTGAGCGCGGGAGAGAGGGAGCTAGATGTACGATGAGCATTGTCGAAGTGTTCGGTCGACACTTCCCCCGGGCCTGCACTGGGCAGCCCGTGGAGGTTCTTTTTTCGATGGGGCGAGTCCCTTGCGGAGAGCTTGCGCGGATGGACGAGTTAGTAAGAGCTTGACACTGTGAGTTTTAGGTGGTTCAGGCCGCCGGAGCGTAAAACCCTACGTCCACGGCGAGCTATGGAGCTCGCTGTATTGCTTGCTGCTCAGGGCCAGAGTCCTGAGCTTGGGGGTGAGTTACAGCTTGGGCGTGAATGGCTAGCGTATGAGTTGCAGAAATGCAAACCCTTGCTATCGTCGCCTACCCGAGCCTTTTTATAGTCCAAGACTCGGGTGGCTTACAAGGGGGGCCCAGGACCCGACAGGTGGTCCCGGGGAGATTGACTGTTATCTACCGTATCTGCAGTTATGCCAGTAGTTGTCTCTGGCGAAGGCTTCCGAGTCTCCGTCTTGCCACCCTGCCCATGCCGCATGCTAGTCGTAGTGGTTGATGACGGCGTAGGCGGCATGGGATGTCTTGTCGCGGTTTTTATTGGCTGGCAGGTTCTGACACCGCGCGCCAGTTTGTGATGCGACTGGGCGCAACGGCACCTGACAGAGGCGCGCTCCGCGTCTCCGCGTCTTGGGAAGACGCGGGCCTTAAATACCTTGTACGGGCAAGGTATGGGGCGTCTTTACGCCCGCTGCCTATCGCTCGGGGGCAGGCAGCACCGTTCTACTGGCCACGTGGCGGGCTCGGAGCCCTTCTTCAGAGGAGTGGAGGGTCTGGCCCGCAGGGCACGTGGAGCCTCCGGACCTCTCCCTGCGGAGGGGGAGGTTCGGCTTCTGTCGGCCACGTGGCGGGCCCGGAGCTCCTCTCTGAGGAGAGGGGGGTCCGGCCCCGCCGGATACGTGGCACCTTCGGACCCCTCGACCGCGGAGAGGGAGGTCCGGCTTCTGTATGCCACATGGCGGGCCCGGAGCTCTCCTATGAGGAGAGGGAGGTCCGGCCCCGCCGGACGCGTGGCGCCTTCGGAGCTCTCCCTGCGGAGAAGGGCGAGTTCCTTAGGCATTTTCCCCTGTGCGCGGGGGTACCCCATATCTCAGGTACCGACAGTGGCCCCCGGGCCCATCTTGGGGGAGATAGCGAGCCCGAGGTGGGACCTTCGTCTCTTCTGATCTGCGCACTTTCTCTAAGTCCCATATTGACCGCTGCCGGAGCACGAACGCTCGCAGGATCATGGGAGCGTCCGCCCACTTGATGGTTGCTTATACTGCGGCGGTTCCCAAGACTGCCACATCTGCATGATGCGGCGCTTTCTTCAGGAACCGCCGAAGTGCCTTGCCGACTTGTCTTCTTAAGAGACTGACTCCTTGACCCATCGCTTCAGTCGGGCGGCTTGGGTCCACCTGTCATCGGCGCTCGGTCTAGGAGCCGAAGCGGTTGCCGGTGCGGTGTATTCGAAGAGTTCCGAATCGCCTGGAATTGCTCCTGGGAAGGTTTTTAGAGAGGATCTTACCCGCATTGCGGTTTCCCTTCGCACCTCCCGGCATTTCTTCTCGGACTCTTGTGCTTTTGCCCTCTTTCCCTTGAGTCCTCCCTCGCCATGGCCTCCAACCCGCCACCAGAGAAGAAGCGCGCTCGATCTCCTCCAGCGGCGGCGTCTGTGAGAAGTCGGGAATCTGGGGTGCCTGGCACTCCTTCTGGTGGCGACTCGAAGAGGCCCCTGGCTGATGCGTTGAGGGGAGCTTCTGGGGCGTCCCCTGCTCCGCCAGTTCAAGCGACTGCGGAGCGGCCGTCAGTGACGGCAGCAGGCTCTGGGAGTCCTACCCCGGCTCGGAAGTTGGGGTTCAGAGCCCGCTGGAGTGTCCGCGCTTCCCGGCCATCCCCGACTTGCGGGGTGTCTGTGCCGTTGCGCTCGGAGCCCGGGACAGCTGCCGTGGCCCCCAAGCCAGCGCAGGTCGACCCTGCACCAGGCGGCCCGGCCTTTACTCCAGCGCCGCCTCCCCCGGCTCGCCCCTCTCCACAGGTCAAGAAGGCAGAAGCTAAAGAGGGCCCGGCGGGACCGGCTTCCAGAGCCCCGGCGCCAGCTTCTCCTAACCGGCGTCTCGTCTTGGTTGCTGGTGCATCGACTCCCCTTGAGGACGAGGTGATGGAGGAGGTCGGGGGAACTGCCCCGGCCTCTGTTGCTCCATTGCCCCTGGCAGATGCCTTTGCGCTTGCCGAGACGAGCGTCCGGCAGGTCTTGGCTGCACGAGCGGGAGGAGTATACAGTTGAACGGGATCACCTCCTCACCTGGGGGAACCTTTTGCGGGAGCGGACCGCGAAGGTCAAGAGCGAGCTTGACTCCAAGCGGGAGTTGCTCGACTTCAAGGAAGTGCTCCTCGACCGGCTGAAGCAGGCTGTCGACCGCATGGATGCCGAATCGCGGCGGATTAACAGGGAGGCCCTGGAGGCTTACGCCAGGGCCAAGGAGAGCCTCTCTGCCGCTGAGGAGATACGGCAGCGGTTGGAGCGCCGTAAACTCGCCGTTGAGGAACGGGAGCGTTCCACGGCAGCAGAGGCGGAGAGGGTCACCACGCAGCTGGCGGCGGGCGAGGATGACCTTCGAGCTCGGATCGAGGAGTTGGAGATTATGAAGGCAGACCTCGACTTGAGGGAGGAACAGGTCTCCCGTGAACGCCGCGTGGTCTTGGAACGGGAGTTGGCTGCCGACTTCAAGGCTTCTGAGTTGGAGCGGCTCGCCAAGACTCTCCACCTTCGGGAGAGCTCCCTGGCGGCCAAGGAGAAGGAATTCTCCGAGAGAAACCTGGAGGCCCTGCAGGCAGCCCGCCGCGAGGTGGAGGAGCTCTCGGCCTTGCGGTCCTCGGAGGCTCTTGTGGTCTCGAGCTTCGTGGATCGAGTGGGGTCCGCCCTGATCCCTCTTGGCTTCAGTCCGGTGAGGGCCGCGGCTCCTGCATTGAAGGTGGTGGAGGTGATCCCCGCGCTGGAGTCGATCGGCGCCAAGCTGGACAGGCTAGACTCGGTGGTCGCCAGTGAGCTTGAGGCCGAGGGACGAGGCCTAGCCCTAGAGGTCGCTTCACATGTGCTGGCATGCTTCAAGAGTCGCGACCCCTCTTTCTCGCTAGAACCAGCGAGAGAGGGCCCAGCCGTGGAGTGGGAGGAAGCTGCCAGGGCTGAAGTCGAGGATGTGGCCGCCCTTGTAGCCGCAAGGTTCCGGCGGGAGCCGGGAGGTCCTTAGGACTTGTTTCTCCCTTTTTATCGAGTCTGTAGTCCAGCTCATGGAGCCTCGCATAGTTTGACTCTTAGATATTTGTGTCTGTGATGCTTTTTCTCTCCTTCTTGGCATTGCCTGACTGAGTCCTTAGCTCCGCAAGGTACTCATAGGCCTTCTCCAATCTCGGAGCTCTGCACAGACACCTTCCCTGGGCCATAACGGTGTTAGGGGCCCCCAGGGGTCTCCGGATCTCGCCCTATGGGGAGCTCCAAACCTGCCTGCCACGTGGCGGGTCCGTAGCCCCTCCTTAGGAGGCGGGAGCTCCGGCCCTGCTGGACACGTAGGGCTTTCGGAGCCCTCCCACCGGGGGGAGGTCCGGTTTCCGCCTGCCACGTGGCGAGCCCGGAGCCCCCCTCAGGGGAGGCGAGAGCTCCGGGCCCGCTGGACACGTGGGGCCCTCGGGCCCCGCCCCTGCTGAAGGGGCAGGACCCGGTCCTTCCAGTACTAGGCCGGAGTAGTCGATAGCTCCTTTCCCCCCGCTTCATGCAGTCCCCATTGCCGTAACCTGGAGGTCCTGCACACAGGCAGAGGAAACGTAATTCTCCTCGGGGGGTCCTCCCCTCCCGTCTCCTAGTCTTATTCATCTTGCGATCCTGATCCGTTATACGGGGCTTGGGCAATTCTGTGCTCGAGGCGCCGGAGCTCCGGCTCCCTGCGAGGTCCGGGTACGGCCGTCCGATCCCTAGTACCGGGCCATGCGCTAGGGAAGCAGAGTGCACGTGCTTTGGGTTCATGACCAGGCAAAGCGGTTGTACTCCCCTGTACCTCCGGAGGGCAGGATGCGCATGCTTTGGGCTCATGGCCTGCTAAGCTGGATACGCACCCTGGACCCCCCATGCACAACGCAGGACTTTCCTGGAGGTGACCAACTGGCACCGCAACACCTGACTGGGGGAGGCCCGAGAGACTCACTCGGCCATCGACAGGTGCCTCAAGCGCAGCCGCCCTCGGTAGGATAGCGAATGCTGACTATGGATGAGCGCAGGAGAGGGGGAGCTAGATGTACAATGAACATACATAGATAGTGCGATCATAAAAATTAATGCATAATTTAAATGAGCGCATGAGAGAGAGCTAAGTAGAACAGGGTTCTGTGTTCATGCCCATGGGTGGAATTCTGGCTGTACATGGAGGCAATATTCCGCCTCGTCCACAAGGGAAGCAAGACTCTACACGCTTAGGGTCGGAACCAGGCTAAACTGGACGTAGTCCTGTACCGTCCCTTGAGACTTAGCTACCCCAAGCTCTGTTCCTAGATTCTATGGGATTCATTACAGAAGGGAACGACCCTGTTTTACTGATGCTCAGGGAGGAGGACTTACAGTGTTGCTCCATGCCAAGGATTTTGGGAACGGATCCCACACTCGGTTGAAAGGCATGTGTACCTGGGGCGGCAGCTTTCATGATTCGGAAGGGACCTTCCCTGCTGGGGGAGAGTTTATGGTTCCTTCTCGGGAAAGAGTGTGCCGCGACACCAGGTTGCCCTTCTGCAGGTCCCTGACGTGTTCGGTTCTTTGGCAGTACTGCTTAGAGCATCAGCCAAGACCTTGCGTTGTGGGGTGTTACCTGCAGCCGAGTCTCGTCGACGAGGTTGTTATCTTCACGCTGGATCAGGTCCTGCGCGGCTTCTCCTGGGGCCCCCGGGGAGTTCTCCCCTTCTGGCTAAGGCCTTCAAGGGGTAGGTGGACCCGGGCTCATCTTAGATGACCTAAGGCGTCTTCCCCTTCTGGCAAGGCCTTCAAGGGGTCGACAGACCTTGGGCAGCCCCCGGGAGGTATGTCCGAGGCACGGAGGTGTGCTCTTGGGTAAGGCTGGCCTGACCTTGCACCATTGTGGTCGGTACTATGGCTGCTGCGACTACTTGGGGCTTCTCCAAGGTTGACGCCGCAGCAGTGCAGCCTCCACTGACCCGGGACGGCAGCCGCAGCCGGCTACCGCCCTGGCCCGTCACCGTCGGAGCTGGAGTCTTCACCGTTATGCACTGTCTTTATGACACGCTGAGGCTCCTGAAATATCACCTGATGGGCGGCGGTGACTGGGGCATCGACCTTCTGCTTGCCATCCCTCTGAGGGTAGTGCGGTGCTTCAGCTCTATGCTGTCTTCCTTTGCGTAAGCGCTCTGCGAGCCTCTGGATATCCCAGCACTCGGAAGCAGTATGGTTGCCGGCGCCATGCACGGGGCATAGCCCGCCCTAGTCACTATCTGGGGCCGGTGACTGCCGCTGCCTTTTGTCGGGGCGTGGCCCCCGTGCTCCACTAGTCGTCGCTGCTGCGGCAACGGGAGCCGTGAACGATGACTTCATCTTGCCACTCCCCCGGTTCTTGGCCTTCTTGCCACCCCCATAGGCAGCAGCGCCGGACCCGGGCTGTCCTCCTGACTCGGAGGTTGGCAGAGAGTGCCAGTTCCGCCCTTCAGCCGCTCTGGCACATTTGTCCGCCAGGCTGAAGAGCTCAGAGACGTCGCGGACCTCTCTGGTCGCGAGCTTCTCAAGCATTTTCTTGTCCCGGACACCCTGTCGGAACGCCACCACCACAGAAGCACTTTGAATATGAGGGATGGTGTTGCGTACCTGGGAGAACCACTGGATGAAAGAGCGCAGCGACTCCCCAGGCTGTTGCTTGAGGGCGTGGAGGTCAAGCTCCGTGCCGGGACGGGTGTAGGAGCTGCCGAAGTTGGCGGCGAACTGCAGGCAGAGCTCTCCCCAGGAGGTTATGGACCCCTGGGGGAGATTCATGAGCCAAGACCGAGCTGGGCCGGTCAAGGCGACGGGGAAGTAGTTGGCCATGACAGCCTCATCCCCTCCTGCGCCAAGTACAGCGGTGGAGTAGATCTGGAGGAACTCCGCCGGGTTGACGCTACCGTCGTACTTCTCGGGCAGGTGCGGCCGAAACTTGCGCGGCCACCTCGCGAAGCGAAGGTGGGGTGCCAGGGCCGCACATCCTGCCCCTGCTGCTGCAGGTATTGGTGCTGCGAACACTTGGTTCGCACTTGGCACCATGTACCCCGGTATGGGCAAGGCTGTACCATAGACCGGGGGCACTGGTTGCGGCGCATATGGTTGTGGCATATGCTGCACGGCGTATGCCTGAGGCAGGACTCGTGTGGCGAAGACCTGCCCTCCAGGTTGTGTCGAGGCCGACGTCATGCTGTCGCCAGCCTCATGGTTGCGACGCCTTTCTCGACGTCGCTCGAGGCACACCCGGGCATCCTGGCCCAAGTGGCACCGTTCCAGTACCCTTCACAGGTCCGTCGACGGGAGCTTGGAGGAGCTGGAATCCGCCGTTTGCCCGTCAACCGTGGGCGTGCGCGTCAGCGACACAGCCGGTTGACCGGGGCGCCGCCCTCGCCGAAACCGAGGGTTCGCGGCGGCGACGATGAGGCGGTCCACCTCGTGGACCCATTGTTGGGTCGCTGAATGGGGCGCATCCCCAGCAGGTGGGTTGCGCAGCAGTGCTCTTGCTGCAGCTAGCGCACCCCCATGGTGTATGCTCAACGCTGCAGAAGATCTCACACTGGTCGGAGCCTGCATTGCCGGAGTTGGCGTTGCCGGGGTCGGCTGCTGGCTACCAGCTTGTGCCGACACACTCCGTCCTGAGTGCGTCGACATGTACTCCCCGCTGGTCACGGTTCGCCGTGAACGCGGAGGGGGAGAGTTTTCCGCTGAAGGGAGCTTGGTCATGTTCGTCGGCGGAAACTCGTCGGCTAAGGGGAAAAGCCCCCTACCTGCCACGCCAAATGTCGAAGTGTTCGGTCGACACTTCCCCCGGGCCTGCACTGGGCAGCCCACGGAGGTTATTTTTTCGGTGGGGCTAGTCCCTTGCGGAGAGCTTGCGCGGATGGACGAGTTAGTAAGAGCTTGACACTGTGAGTTTTACGTGGTTCAGGCCGCCGGAGCGTAAAACCCTACGTCCACGGCGAGCTATGGAGCTCACTGTATTGCTTGCTGCTCAGGGCCGGAGTCCTGAGCTTGGGGGTGAGTTACAGCTTGGGCGTGAATGGCTAGCGTATGAGTTGCAGAAATGCGAACCCTTGCTATCGTCGCCTACCCGAGCCTTTTATAGTCCAAGACTCGGGTGGCTTACAAGGGGGGCCCGGGACCCGACAGGTGGTCCCGGGGAGATTGACTGTTATCTACCGTATCTGCAGTTATGCCTGTAGTTGTCTCTGGCGAAGTCTTCCGAGTCTCCGTCTTGCCGCCATGCCCATGCCGCATGCTAGTCGTAGTGGTTGATGACGGCGCAGGGGGCATGGGATGTCTTGTCGCGGTGTTTATTGGCTGGCAGGTTCTGACACCGTGCGCCAGTCTGTGATGCGACCGGGCGCAACGGCACCTGACAGAGGCGTGCACCGCGTCTCCACGTCTTGGGAAGACGCGGGCCTTGAATACCTTGTACGGGCAAGGTATGGGGCGTCTTTACGCCCGCTGCCTATCGCTAGCGGGGCAGGCAGCGCCGTTCTACTGACCACGTGGCGGGCTCGGAGCCCTTCTTTAGAGGAGTAGAGGGTCCGGCCCACGGGGCACGTGGAGCCTTCGGACCTCTCCCTGTGGAGGGGGAGGTTCGGCTTCTGTCGGCCATGTGGCGGGCCCGGAGCTCCTCTCTAAAGAGAGGGGGGTCCGGCCCCGCCGGATACGTGGCACCTTCGGACCCCTCGCCAGCGGAGGGGGAGGTCCGACTTCTGTATGCCACGTGGTTGGCCCGGAGCTCTCCTCTGAGGAGAGGGAGGTCCGGCCCCGCCGGACGCGTGGCGCCTTCGAAGCTCTCCCTGCGGAGAAGGGCGAGTTCCTTAGGCATTTCCCCTGTGCGCGGGGGTACCCAATATCTCAGGTACCGACAAGCATACATAGAGAGTGTGATCATAAAAATTAATGCGTAATTTAAATGAGCACATGAGAGAGAGTGAAGTAGAACAGGTTTCTGTGTAAATGCCCATAGGGGGAAGTCAGGCTGTACATGGAGGCAATGACCCGCCTCATTAAGAAGGGAAGCATGACTCTACGCGCTTAGGGTCGGAACCAGGCCAAGCTGAACGTAGTCCTGGACCGTCCCCTGAGACTTAGCTGCCCCAAGCGCTGTTCCTAGACTCTATGGGATTTATTACAGAAGGGTATGGCCCTGTTCTACTAACGCTCAGGGGGTAGGACTTACAGTGTTGTTCCTTGCCAAGGGTTTGGGAACGGATCCCATACCCGGTTGAAAGGCATGTGTACCTGGGACGGAAACTTTCGTGGCTCGGAAGGGACCTTCTCGGCTGGGGATCGTTTACAGGCCCTTCGCGAGAATGTGCATGCCGCGGGACCAGGTTCCCTTCCTGCAGGTCCCTGACGCGTTTGGTCCTTTGGCGGTAGTGCTAGGGCACCAGCCGAGGCCGTGCGTTGTGGGGCGTCACCTGCAATCGGGCCTCGTCGACGAGGTCATTATCTTCACGCTGGATCAGGTCCTGTGAGGCTTCTCCTGGGAGCCCCGGGGTACCCTCCCCTTCTGGCTAAGGCCTTCAAGGGATAGGAGGACCCGGACTCTTCTTGGGAGACCCAAGGCATCTTTCCCCTTCTGGCAAGGCCTTCAAGAGGTTGACAGACCCTGGGTGGCCCCAAGGAGGTACGGCCGAGGCACGGAGGCGTGCACTCGGGTGGAGCTGGCCCGGTTCTGCACCGTCAAGGCTGGTGCTTGGGATGCTGTGACTACTTAGAGCTCCTCCAAGGTTGATATCACAGCAGTGCAGTCTCCACTGACTTTCCGGGATAGCCGCAGTCAGCTACTGCCCCGGCTCGTCATCACCGGAGCTGAAGCCCTCACCGTTGTGCACCGTCTTCATGACGCGCTGAGGCTCCTGAAACCCCACCCGGTGGCCGACGCTGACTGAGGCGTCGACCTTCTGCTTGCCCCCCCTCTGAGGGAGGGGCGGCCCATCAGCTCTCAGCTGCCTCCCCTTGCAGAAGTGCTCTGCGAGCCTCTGGATGTCCCAGCACTCGGCAGCAGTATGATTGCTGGTGCCATGCACGGGGCACAGCTCGCCTTGGTCACCATCTGGGGCTGGTGACTGTCGCTGCCTTTTGTCTGGGCACGGCCCCCGAGCTCCACTGGGTGCCGTTGCTGCGGCAACAGGAGCCGCGGCCGATGACTTCATCTTGCCACTCCCCCGGTTCCTGGCCTTCTTGCCGCCTCCATAGGAGGCAGTGCCAGACCCGGGCTGTCCTCCTGACTCGGAGGCCGGCAGTGAGTGCCAGTTCCGCCCTTCGGCTGCTCTGGCGCACTTGTCCGCCAGGCTGAAGAGCTCGGAGACATCACGGACCTCTCTGGTCGCGAGCTTCTCAAGCATCTTCTCGTCCCGGACACCCTGTCGGAACGCCACCACCACAGAAGCACTTTGAATGTGCGGGATGGTGTTGCGTACCTGGGAGAACCGCTGAATAAAGGAGCGCTGTGATTCCCCAGGTTGTTGCTTGATGGCGTGGAGGTCAAGCTCCATGCCAGGACGGATGTAGGAACTGCCGAAGTTGGCAATGAATTGCCTGCAGAGCTCTCCCCAGGAAGTTATGTAACCCTGGGGGAGGTTCATGAGCCAAGACCGGGCTGGGCCGGTGAAGGCGACGGGGAAGTAGTTGGCCATGACGGCCTCATCCCCTCCTGCGGCAAGTACGGCGGTGGAGTAGATCTGGAGGAACTCCGCCGGGTTGACGCTGCCGTCGTACTTCTCGGGCAGGTGCGGTCGGAACTTGCGCGGCCACCTCGTGAAGCGAAGGTGGGGCGCCAGGGCCGCACATCCTGCTCCTGTTGCTGCAGGCGTTGGTGCCGCGAACGCTTGGTTCGCCGCTGGCACAGTGTACCCCAGTATGGGCGAGGCTGCGCCATAGATCGGGGGCGCCGTTTGCAAGGCATATGGCTGTTGCATATGCTGCGCGGCGTATGCCTGGGGCAGAGATCGCGTGGCAAAGGTCTGCGCCTCAGGCTGGGTCGAGGCTGACGTCATGCTGTCGCCAGCCTCTTGGTTGCGACGCCTTTCTCGACGTCGCTCGAGGTACACCCGGGCATCCTGGCCCAAGTGGCACCGTTCCAGCTCTGTCCTCAAGTCCGTGGACGGAAGCCTGGTGGAGCTGGAATCCGCCGTCTGCCCGTCAATCGTTGGCGTGCGAGTCAGCGACACTGCCGGTTGGCCGGAGCGTCGTCCCCGCCAAAGTCGAGGGTTTGCGGCGGCGACGACGAGGCAGTATACCTCGCGTATCCACTGCTGGGTCGCTGAATGAGGTGCGTCCCCAGCAGGTGGATTGTGCAGTAGCGCTCTTGCTGCAGCTAGCGCAGCCCCGTGGGGTACTCTTAGCGCTGCAGAAGATCTCATTCTTGCTGGAGCTTGCATTGCCGGAGTCGGCTGCTGGCTTCCAGCTTGCGCCGACACACTCCGTCCTGAGTGCGTCGACACGTATTCCCTGCTGGTCACGGTTCATCGTGAACGCGGGGGAGGAGAGATTGCCGCTAGAAGCTTGGTCATCTTCGTCGGCAGAAACTCGTCGCGCAAGGTAAAAGCCCCCTTCCTGGTGCGCCAAATGTCGAAGTGTGTCGTCGACACTTCCCCCGGACCTGCTCTGGGCAGCCCGCGGAGGTTCTTTTTCGGAGGGGCTAGTCGATTGCGGAAAGCTTAAGCGTAGGGACGAGTTAGGGAGGAGCTTGACACGGCGAGTTTTACGTGGTTCGGGCCGCCGGAGCATAAAACCCTATGTCCACGGTGAGCTGAGGTGCTCGCTGTATTGCTTGTTGCTCAGAACCGGAGTCCTCAGCTTGAGGATGAGTTATGCCTAGGGTGTGTGTTGGTACCCGCGATATGGGGTACCCCCGCACACAGGGGAAAATGCCTAAGGAACTCGCCCTTCTCCGCAGGGAGAGCTTCGAAGGCGCCACGCATCCGGCAGGGCCGGACCTCCCTCTCCTCAGAGGAGAGCTCCGGGCTCACCACGTGGCCTGCAGAAGCCGGACCTCCCCCTCCGAGGGAGAGAGGTCCGAAGGTGCCACGTGTCCAGCGGGGCCGGACCTCCCTCTCCTTAGAGAGGAGCTCCGGGCTCGCCACGTGTCCGACAGAAGCCGGACCTCCCCCTCCGCGGGAGAGGTCCGAAGGCTCCACGTGTCCTGTGGGGCCTGACCCCCCCTCTCCTCTGAGGAGGGCTCCGGGCCCGCCACGTGGCCAGCAGAACGGCCCTGCCTGCCCCCGAGCGGTAGGCAGCGGGCGTAAAGACGCCCCATACCTTGCCCGTACAAGGTATTCAAGGCCCGCGTCTTCCCAAGACGCGGAGACACGGAGCACGCCTCTGTCAGGTGCCGTTGCGCCCAGTCGCATCACAGACTGGCGCGCGGTGTCAGAGCCTGCCAGCCAATAAACGCAGCGACAAGACATCCCATGCCGCCCCCGCCGTCATCGACCTCTACGACTAGCTTGCAGCATGGGCAGGGCTGCAAGACGAAGACTCAGAAGCCTTCGCCAGAGACAACTACCGGTATAACTGCAGATACGGTAGATAACAGTCAATCTCCCCGGGACCACCTGTCGGGTCCCGGGCCCCCCTTGTAAGCCACCCGAGTCATGGACTATAAAAGGCTCGGGTAGGCGACGTTAGCAAGGGTTTGCACTCTCGCAACTCATACGCTAGACTTCAGTCATCCCCAAGCTTAGGACTCTGGTTCTGAGCAACAAGCAATACAGCGAGCTCCATAGCTCGCCGTGGACGTAGGGTTTTACGCTCCGGCGGCCTGAACCACGTTAAACTCGCCGTGTCAAGCTCTTCCTAACTCGTCCATACGCTCATGCTCTCCGCAAGTGACTAGCCCCACAGAAAAAAGAACCTCCGCGGGCTGCCCAGTGCAGGCCCGGGGGAAGTGTCGACCGAACACTTCGACATTTGGTGCGCCAGGTAGGGGGCTTTTCCCTTGCGCGACGAGTTTCCGCCGATGAAGATGACCAAGCTTTCTTCAGCGGCAAACTCTCCTCCCCCGCGTTCACGGCGAACCGTGACCAGCGGGGAGTACATGTCGACGCACTCAGGACGGAGTGTGTCGGTACAAGCTGGTAGCCAGCAGCCGACTCCGGCAACGCCGACTCCGGCAAGGCAGGCTCTGACCAGCGTGAGATCTTCTGCAGCGCTGAGCGTACACCATGGGGGTGCGCTAGCTGCAGCAAGAGCGCTACTGCGCAACCCACCTGCTGGGGATGCGCCTCACTCAGCGACCCAGCAGTGTGTCCGCGAGGTGGACCGCCTCGTCGTCGCCGCCGCAAACCCTCGGTTTCGGCGAGGGCGACGCCCCGGTCAACCGGCTGTGTCGCTGACGCGCACGCCAACGGTTGACGGGCAGACGGCGGACTCCAGCTCCACCAGGTTTCCGTCGATGGACCTGAGGGCAGAGCTGGAGCGATGCCACTTGGGCCAAGATGCCCGAGTGTTCCTCAAGCGACGGCGAGAAAGGCGTCCCCAAGAGGCTGGCGACAGCATGACGTCGGCCTCGACCCAGCCTGAAGGGCAGATCTTCGCCACGCGATCTCTGCCACAGGCGTACGCCGCAACCGTATGCCCTGCAAGCGGCGTCCCCGGTCTAGTGAGCAGCCTTGCCCATACCGGGGTACACTGTGCCAGGTGTGAACCAAGCATTCGCGGCACCAATACCTGCGACAACAGGATCAGGATGTGCGGCCCTTGCACCCCACCTTCGCTTCGCGAGGTGGCCGCGCAAGTTTCGGCCGCACCTGCCCAAAAAGTCTGATGGCAGCGTTAACCCGGCGGAGTTCCTTCAGATCTACTCCACCGCCGTACTTGCAGCAGGAGGGGATGAGGCTGTCATGGCCAACTACTTCCCCGTCGCCTTGACTGGCCCAGCCCGGTCTTGGCTCATGAATCTCCCTCAGGGTTCCATAACTTCCTGGGGAGAGCTCTGCCGGCAGGTCATCGCCAACTCCGGCAACTCCTACACCCATCCCGACACGGAGCTTGACCTCCCCGCCATCAAGCAACAACCTGGGGAGTCGCTGTGTTCTTTCATCCAGCGGTTCTCCCAGGTACGCAACACCATCCCGCATATTCAAAGTGCTTCTGTGGTGGTGGCGTTCCGGCAGGGTGTCCTGGATGAGAAAATGCTTGAGAAGCTCGCGACCAGAGAGGTCCGCGACGTCTCTGAGCTATTCTGCCTGGCGGACAAATGCGCCAGAGCAGCTGAAGGGCGGAACTGGCACTCTCTGCCGACCTCCGAGTCAGGAGGACAGCCCGGGTCCGGCGCTGCTGCCTATGGAGGTGGCAAGAAGGCCAAGAACCGGGGGAGTGGCAAGATGAAGTCATCGTCCTCGGCTCCCGTCGCCGCAGCAGCGACGACTAGTGGAGCTCGGGGTCCACGCCCCGACAAAAGGCAGGGGCAGTCTCCAGCCCCAGAGAGTGACCAGAGCGGGCTATGCCGCGTGCGTGGCGCCGGCAACCATACTGCTGCCGAGTGCTGGGATATCCAGTGGCTCGCAGATCACTTCCGCAAAGGAATGCAGCAGAGAGCTGAAGCACCGCTCCACCCTCAGAGGGATGGCAAGCAGAAAGTCGACGCTCCAGTCAGCGCCGGCCACCAGATGGGGTTTCAGGAGCCTCAGCGTGTCATAAAGACAGTGCATAACGGTGAGGACTCCAGCTCCGATGGTGACGGGCCGGGGCGGTAGCCGGCTGTGGCTGCCGTCCCAGGTCAGTGGAGGCTGCACTGCTGCGGCGTCAACCTTGGAGAAGCTCCAAGCAGTCGCAGCAGCCCAAGCGCCAATCACAATGGTGCAAGATCGGGCCAGCCTCACCCGAGAGCATGCCCGTGCCTCGGTCATACCTCCCGGGGGCCGCCCAAGGTCTGTCAACCCCTTGAAGGCCTTGCCAGAAGGGGAAGACGCCTTGGGTCTTCCAAGACGAGCCCGGGTCCACCTACCCCTTGAAGTCCTTAGCCAGAAGGGGAGAACTCCCCGGGGGCGCCCAGGAGAAGCCGCGCAGGACCTGATCCAGCGTGAAGATGACAACCTCGTCGACGAGGCTTGGCTGCAGGTAACACCCCACAACGCACGGTCTTGGCTGCTGCTCTAAGCACTACCGCCAAAGAACCAAACGCGTCAGGGACCTGCAGAAGGGCAACCCGGTGTCACGGCACGCTCTTTCCCGAGAAGGACCTATAAACTCTCCCCCAGCCGGGAAGGTCCTTTCCGAATCACAAAAGCTGCCGCCCCAGGTGCACATGCCTTTCAACCGAGTGTGGGATCCGTTCCCAAAACCCTTGGCGTGGAACAACACTATAAGTCCTACTCCCCGAGCATTAGTAGAACAGGGTCATTCCCTTCTGTAATAAATCCCATAGAATTCAGGAACAGCACTTGGGGCAGCTAAGTCTCAAGGGACGGTACAGGACTACCTCCAGCTTAGCCTGGTTCCGACCCTAAGCGCGTAGAGTCTTGCTTCCCTTGAAGACGAGGCGGGTCATTGCCTCCACGTACAGCCAGACTTCCACCTATGGGCATGAACACAGAAACTTGTTCTACTTTGCTCTCTCTCTCATGTGCTCATTTAAATTATGCATTAATTTTTATGATCGCACTATCTATGTATGTTCATCGTACATCTAGCTCCCTCTCTCCCGCGCTCATCCATAGTCAGCATTCGCTATCCTACCGAGGGCGGTCGTGCTTGAGGCACCTGCCGATGACCAAGTGAGTCTCTCGGGCCTCCCCCAGTCAGGTGTTGCAGTGCCAGTTGGTCACCTCCAGGAAAGGCCTGCGTTGTGCATGGGGGGGGGTCCAGGGTGCGTATCCCACTTAGCCGGCTCCGTGCCCAAAGCGTCGCATCCTGCCCTCCGTAGGTACAGGGGAGTACAACTGCTTTGCCTGGTCATGAACCCAAAGCACGTGCACTCTGCTTCCCCGGCGCACGGCCCGGTACTAGGGATCGGACGGCCGTACCCGGACCTCGGAGGGAGCCGGAGCTCCGGCGCCTCGCGCACAGAATTGCCCAAGCCCCGTATAATGGATCAGGATCGTAAGCCGGATAAGACTAGGAGACGGGAGGGGAGGGCCCCCCGAGGAGAATTACGTTTCCTCTGCCTGGGTGCAGGGCCTCCAGGTTACAGCAATGGGACTGCATGAAGCGGGGGAAAGGAGCTACCAACTACTCCGGCCTAGGACTGGAAGGACCGGGTCCCGCCCCTTCAGCCGGGGCGAGGCCCGAAGGCCCCACATGTCCAGTGGGCCCGGAGCTCCCGCCTCCCCAGAGGGGGGCTCCAGACTCGCCACGTGGCAGGCAGAAACCGGACCTCCCCCTCGGCGGGGGGAGGCTCCGAGAGCCCTACGTGTCCAGCAGGGCCAGAGCTCCCGCCTGCTCAGGAGGGGCTCTGCACCCGCCACGTGGCCGGTAGATCTGGACCAACCCATAGGGCGAGATCCGGAGACCCCCGGGGGCCCCTAACACAGTTAGGACCCGGGGAAGGTGTCTATGCAGAGCTCCGAGATTGGAGAAGGCCTCTAGGTACCTTGCGGAGCTAAGGACTCAGTCAGGCAAAGCCAAGAAGGAGAGAAAAGGCATCGCAGACACAAACATTCAAGAGAGTGTATTTATGCGAGGCTCCATGAGCTGAACTACAGACTCGATAAAAAAGAAAGAAACAAGCCCCAGGGTCCCCCTGGCACGACCAGAGCCTAGAAGTTGCAAGAGCGGCTACGCCATCAGGATTCATCCCCGGCGGCGTTCTCCCACTCCGTGACCCGAGCACAGGAATCACCTCGGCCATCACCAGCGCGAGGGCCGGTATCATCAAGGATGCTCCTAAAAGCCCCCTCCGCTGCTTCAGTGGTTCCCTTGGAGACTTCCCTCATCACCAGCGCAAAAGCCGGTGTCATCAAGGGTGCTCCTGAATCCCCCTACGCTGCTTCAGCGGTCTTCTTGGAGACTCTGCCGCCTGGGGTCCTCCTTGGTGCTTCGGCAGTTTCCCTGGAGACTCCTCCGCCTGAAGCCGCCTCGGCGTATCTGCAGTTTCTTTGAAGACTCCACCATCCAAGAAGGGACACAACGCCAGGGAACTTTCAGCCTGCCGTCGCCTAGGAAGAGTCCCGTCGGAAGGACAAACTTGAGACCTCTTGGAGGCGCCACCTCCAGAGGCAAGGCATGCAGGCTCCCTGGGTCCTAGACTTGGTGCAGACGCCATCGCCAGAGGAAATCGAGAGCGATCACCCCTCAAAGGAGGGTTAGAAGCCATGGAAGAAGACAAGGCCACAGAGACTCAAGGAAGGTGCAAGTGCTGGAAGCCTTATAAGGGGAGCCTGCCCACGTTGCAGTCTCCTTTCGCACCTTCCCAGGTGCAATTCCAAGCGATCCGAAACTCTTCGAATACACCGCATCGGCAAACGCTTCGGCTCCAAGACCAAGCGCCGATGACAGGTGGACCCAAGCCGCCCAACTGAAGCGGTGGGTCAAGGAGTCAGTCTCCTAAGAAGACAAGCCGGCAAGGCACTCCGACGGTTCCCAAAGAAAGCGTCGCAACGTACAGAAGTGGCAGTCTTGGGAACCGCCGCAGTAAAAGCAACCATCAAGTGGGCGCACGCTCCCGCGATCTCGTGGCTGTTCGTGCTCCGGCAGTGGTCAATGCGGGACTTAGAGGAGGTGCACGGATCAGAAGAGATGGAGGTCCCACCTCGGGCTCGCTATCTCCCCCGAGATGTGCCCGGGGGCCACTGTCGGTACCCGCGAGATGGGGTACCCCCGCGCACAGGGGAAAATGCTTAAGGAACTCTCCCTTCTCCGCAGGGAGAGCTCCGAAGGCGCCACGCGTCCGGCGGGGCCGGACCTCCCTCTCCTCAGAGGAGAGCTCCGGGCTCGCCACGTGGCCTGCAGAAGCCGGACCTCCTGCTCCGAGGAAGAGAGGTCCAAAGGTGCCACGTGTCCAGCGGGGCCGGACCTCCCTCTCCTCAGAGAGAAGCTCCGGGCTCGCCACGTGGCCGACAGAAGCCAGACCTCCCCCTCCGCGGGGAGAGGTCCGAAGGCTCCACGTGTCCTGCGGGGCCGGACCCCCCCTCTCCTATGAGGAGGGCTCCGGGCCTGCCACGTGGCCAGCAGAACGGCGCTGCCTGCCCCCGAGCGGTAGGCAGTGGGCGTAAAGACGCCCCATACCTTGCCCGTACAAGGTATTCAGGGCCCGCGTCTTCCCAAGACGCGGAGACGCGGAGCACGCCTCTGTCAGGTGCCATTGCGCCCAGTCGCATCACAGACTGGTGCGCGGTGTCAGAGCCTGCCAGCCAATAAACGCAGCGACAAGACATCCCATGCTGCCTCCACCGTCATCGACCTCTACGACTAGCTTGCGGCATGGGCAGGGCTGCAAGACGAAGACTCAGAAGCCTTCGCCAGAGACAACTACCGGCATAACTGCAGATACGGTAGATAACAGTCAATCTCCCCGGGACCACCTGTCGGGTCCCAGGCCCCCCTTGTAAGCCACCCGAGTCTTGGACTATAAAAGGCTCGGGTAGGCGACGTTAGCAAGGGTTCGCACTCTTGCAACTCATACGCTAGACTTCAGTCATCCCCAAGCTCAGGACTCCGGTTCTGAGCAACAAGCAATACAGCGAGCTCCATAGCTCGCCGTGGACGTAGGGTTTTACGCTCCGGCGGCCTGAACCACGTTAAAATCGCTGTGTCAAGCTCTTCCTAACTCGTCCATACGCTCAAGCTTTCCGCAAGTGACTAGCCCCACGGAAAAAAGAACCTCCGTGGGCTGCCCAGTGCAGGCCCGGGGGAAGTGTCGACCAAACACTTCAACAGTGTGAGTTGCTGGAGTGCGAACCCTTGCTAACGTCGCCTACCCGAGCTTTTTATAGCCCAAGGCTCGCGTGGCTTACAAGGGGGGCCCGGGACCCGACAGGTGGTCCCGGGGAGATTGCCTGCCGACTATCGTATCCACAGTTACGTCGGTAGTTGTCTCTGGCGAAGGCTTCTGAGTCTTCGTCCTGCCGCCCTGCCCATGCCACATGCTAGTCGTAGTGGTTGATGACAGCGGGTGCGGCAGGGGATGTCTTGTCGCTGTGTTCATTGGCTGGCAGGTTCTGACACCGCGCGCTAGTCTGTGATGCGACTGGGCGCAACGGCACCTGATAGAGGCGTGCTCCGCGTCTCCGCGTCTTGGGAAGGCGCGGGCCTTGAATACCTTGTACGGGCAAGGTATGGGGCGTCTTTACGCCCGCTGCCTACCGCTCAGGGGTGTAAAAGCCCAAGAAAAGGGACTTGCAAAAACTTTTCTTCACCTCACAACACCACAGTTTTTATTGTGGATATCTTAGAAAATATTGTGACGAGCAAGTAACCTCCATCAAAAGAGTGATTAAAGGGGAAAGCCTTCATTTTCACAAAGTGGGATTTGGACACATGAACATGAGAGGTTGAGCTCACCCCTAGAACTTAAAAAGTCTTGGGAGGGTTCAAGCCATGTTTCATGCAAATCCAACTCTTTTTGAGGCACTGTTGGGGGTATTTGAAAAAGAGGCCAATTTGAATGTAAATTCAAATTGCAGCAACTTTCATCACTCAAATTCAAAAGTTAGCTTCATATTCATACTCAGCACATTTTTCTGAGTAAGCCCACCAATTTTCATCCTCATTGGAGTTCATCTTGTCAAGAGCTAAATTTGCAAGAATTCAAAACTGAATTTGAATTTCAGTTTAAACATGCAGCAAATTTAGCCAAACACAGTTCCAGTTTGAGAATTCAAATTTAAACCAAGACTTGGGGGCTAAGTCTCCCATTCAATGTTCAGTAGCTGGGATATTTACAAAAGAAAGGGGGAGAAAGAATTAGAGGGGAGAAGAGGGCCCACTGGTCAGCCACCCCGGGGAGCAAACCGACTCGGGCACGCGGTCGAACACCCTGCTGCCGACAGCGCACGGGGTCGACCCTGTCCCAAAGCGGCCAACGCGCCACCTTCTGCTCGGGGGGGATGAGGGCGCCGGCTACAAAACACGCGATCGCACCCTGGTCGGCATGAATTCCCTCCCCATTCTCTCGGTTCCACCCGCCCACATCCGAAGCAGCGCAAACCTGTTCCTCGACCCTCTCTGGTCGCCGGCGTCCGAGCAACCCAGGCACTCTCGTGCCCGACAAGCAACACAAGAAAGAACCGCCTCGAGGTACTGATCACCACCGTACTGACCTCGCCCTCTCTCTCGCACGGTCGGCAAAGAATTTGGGGGAATTGTGTGTCGGGGTGTTTAGAACCGAACCAGGCGAAATCCAGAAATTCGTAGCAAGTAAGGCACCAATCCTTAGGCCGAGCTAATGACATGATCTAGACTCGCCCACGCGTCTCTGAGATCAGAAATCATCGAGTTTCATCGAGTATGGGCGATGTTCTTCAAGCTTTTTGCATCAGCGCCGATTTCCAGTCTAGGTCACCGTGAGGTCGTAGTTGCAGCTGTTTTCACAGAGATCGGTGCCCATATCCATGATCAGCGGGTGTCAGCGGAGCTCCCCGAGCAAACCGCATCGAAAAAGGTGCAGGGGATGCTGAGTTTGACGTCGCCGGTGAGCTCCCGACCGCTGTTGCCGGCGGGAGCACTGTTCCGGCCGTTGTCAAGCTCCGGTGAGGGCACCAGCATGTTCTCCGAGTCGAGTTAGACACAGGCGGCAAGTTCCGTCGAAGTTTGGGCAGTGAAACGCCCGGCGGCGAGCGCTCCGGCGAGGCGCCGCCGCGGGAGCTGAGGGAGAGTGCGAGGTAGACGAAGGGTGGGCCGGGTCCACCGGTCAGCCTCTGATCAAGCGCGGGGATCGGGTTGCGGCCGGGATTCGGTGCGGCAGCGCGGGTAAAACCCCGTGGGCCGTGGTGTGGCAGCATTCTGAGTGGGCTGGCTCGAAGAGTGGGACCCACCCGCAGGATTTAAACATTTTTGGAATTTCCAGTTTTAGTTCAAACTTCAAATGAATAGAACTTTGGCTAAGAAACTCCAAATTCGATGAACCAAATTTTGCTGAACTCAGGATTCTGAATACTTTCCAGCAATACCAAATTCAGCTCATGAAAGTAAACTGTTGGGAATTTTATCTGGAGAACTACTTCATGAAAAATTCTGAAATTTGGCTGAGAGGTTCATTAGAAAATTCCTGAATTCCAGTAAAATTTTCAGACTCATCCAAGTTAATTTAGTTACCCTAATGGGATGATTAAGAGAACTGCCCTGAGAAAATAGGAAAATGTACAGAATCATTTTTTAGATTTTCTCAAATCTTAATTAGGGCATAACTTTCTGTAGAATTCTTCAAATGACATGAAACCAACTCCATTAGAACCATCCTAAATTCTAGTTTCCATAAAGTAATGGTTGGAGCCATGAAAACCCCTGGAATTATTCAGAGGCTCAAATATTGACCAAATGGGCTTTTATTTGTACACGGTTCAGATGAACTTTGTTTCAAATGAAACTTGGTCAAGACTCTGGTTAGGACCCTACCAAGCCACAATACAAATTTCAGAACCAAAGGGGAGGGCTAGCTAGAGTTCTTAGTAGTCAAGTATTCAAGTTTACACATTGCATTTAAATTTACATGTCGTATTTCATTAAACGTGTAGTCACTGAAGAAGAGACTCCGGAAGTACTGGACTTCCTCCTTCCGGAAGAAGAACTAACTCCTGACCAGCAGCAACAAGGCAAGCCCCGGTTTGCATTAACCATTTATAAGTTTTACTTTGTTTACATGTGTCATATGAAGTGTGAATGTGCATTAGTTATAGGATCAATGGAACCCCACTTGCATGACCAGAAATTTTCCATAAGAGTGAGGGTAGTGTCTAAGACCTCGAGTATACAGTCTATGATTAATGTTTCATAGGACTTCGGTACAAGTCGAGTAGTTGGAATCTACTCGCGAGATAGGCTTGGGACACACGGGTTCGGTTGAGTGATGTCAGATCACATTAGTAATGAAAATGAGACTAGGCAGGGGCTAGGGTGCAGCAAGAGGGAGTCTTGTGTGCACAGCCCTGTCCGTGTCGGTTGAGGACCGATCCGTGTGCGGCCTACGCTGATCAAGTTTGAACGTACCGAAGGCATATCGGATATATGGGCCCTGATAAACCGATGTAACCTAAACCTCCGGGCGTCGAGGCATAATGCACCGATTTATAGGTGTAGGCTGAGGGCAGCAAGGTGGAAATCTGCCAACGGGCATAGAGAGATGCTCCGTGTGGGGAACCTCCTGCTCGTTTCGGTGTGACCGGTTCGACGTTTGGGCTGTTGGGTGAAAGGTTATCCCGTACGACATCGAGTGAGCATGCTGTGCAGCTCCACGCGTGGGCGTACGTGACGTGCTCTTTGGGTTTCCCTGCAGGTGTATATCGAGTCGATTCGCCGTCCCTCGCGGTGAAGAGTACCACTTGGTCACTGAGTCGTGACGTAGCATAATGTATGGAATATGTTGATTCAATATTGCTGATCTGATATAATATTGTATTGCTACATGTTTGCCACCAAATATTGCTTACTAAATTTCAGCTTCCTGAACCGTTAACTTGTTGCTAAAATATGAACTAAGAATGAACTTGTAGGCGTGTCCATTTGCTGCAACATTGCTATCCTATGTCATGGTACACCTCATGTAGAGTTTCATGCTTAGGTGAGTCGGTTAAGCCTTGTTGAGCCTTCGTGCTCACGGTTGCTGCTTAAGTGTTTTTCAGGTGAGGAGCCACCCACGGACTCGGAGTACGAGTCCACCGGCGAGGGTTACCCTCCATCGGGGACCACGGCTGAGTGGGAGCCGTACACGCCGCGCTGAGCTGAGACGTGCAGCTAGTGTGGGTTGCCCTAGGGCTGGGCAACCGACTTTTGCTAGATAGGACAGTATTGGGGATAGCACAGTACTTAAGGACTGTATTATGGGAAAACTTAGGTATACGGTGAGGATTCGGTAGTTGCCCAAGTAAGGACTATATTAGCATAGTTACTTAAAGAGGCAAAGACTAACCTATGTGTTATAATTCTGAATTACAATTATTGTAACGACACACCTATGCTCTGGTATGTTTGGTAAGGAACGCCACCGAAAGCGGTTCAATTTCGGTTAGCTCCCCCTGACGAGGAACGTGGTTCAGGGATTGATCTCACAGCTTGGTGTGAGACGTCAATATGAACATCTTGGACTCTTCATGTCCCTGAGTTCATATGAAACGCTGATCCCTAGCGTGCATTAGGCAAGTAAGTGGAGGCCCCATCGCGTGGTCAGTAACGCGAGAGTGTGTTCGTCTGGAAATAGCCCAGGAGGACATACGCAGCGCTTGCCATCGGCGTGCCCTGCAGGGCAGTAGGTGGTATTTGTTGGGTTGATAACATTCCCAACCGTGACGACCCATTCATGACATACTCGGGTTCCCCGTCGTGTGGTGTTGAAACACGATCACGTACCTTGAGACGTGACCTAACTCAAGGACGGCCGTATGACAATGATACGGGCGTTTGTATTTACTTTTAAATATGAATCCTGCCTGAAATGAAACCAAACATTGAGTGCACCATTATTGTGTGATCTTCTGCAGGTACTAACCATGTATGTATCCGTGTAGTAAACGTGTGCGAGAGACCGTTTAGTGCCACACTTGAGACGTATATGCTGGTATGATCCGGTTAGGATTTTCTTTTGTGAGGAACGTAGTACCGAGATATTGTAGGCATATGCATGAAAATAATGATAACAAGGAATTAAAATCACTAGGATCAACATCTAGGACTCTGGTTGGGTAGAAAAGTGATAATTGATGAGTGTAGTTCGAAAAGACTGAAAAACAGAGTGCTCTGTTTTGGGCAGCAAGTTTGCTGATCTTCAACAGGGCATAACTCACAGGTATTTTAGCCCAGGGAGGTGTGCTATATAGTTCTAGAAAGGTATTTAAGTACTCTACAACTTTGTTGTAGACTTCCAGAGCTGAAACACACCTTAAGATGGCTTAATTCCCAGAGAAATGTAAACTGTCCAGAACCAGGTCAGAGTAAAACATTCTCTGAACTGTCTGTTTTTCAAATACAACTCCCAGTAGAAAAATCAAAAATTGTCTTATGATACATCTTTAGAAAGGGTGGAATATGTGTTACATCTTGGCAATTCAAAGTTTCTGAAATTTGAGCACAGATTTCAGTGGAAACTAGAGTTGAAAACAGCAACTTCTCAAGGGAGGTACTGTTAAAATTCATCCACAAATTCTGCTGACTTTGAATTACCATAACTTTTTAACCAGAGCTGATCTGGGGGCAAATGAATACTTGTTGGAAAGATACTGAAGTTAACTTTAACTTTGGTATTCAGCTGGAGTCATGAAAATGCCCAGAACCAGATAAAAACTTGGATTAGGTAGAAACTGGTCATTCTGACAGAAGAATGACAGTTGAACTCATTGGAGAGGGTGTTGTACCCTAAGGGTGGTATACGTGATGACAAGCGATAGTAATATCTCGTAGTGACCAAACCTAGTTATGGTGAGCTTCCAAGAGGAGGTTCATCAAGTTGGATTAAACTAGCTTATGTTTGGTCTGGTAATGGTGTAGCTTGTGCAAAGTTATTACATTATCTACATACGAGATGTATCGCATGTTTTATTGTCATTATGTTTTACGCCTATTTTATTGGACTGCATGCAAAATGATGCGGGACTGATGACTATTGCCGTATGGTTGCAGATGGTTCACACTAGGACCACGCACGAGGTTGGTGGCTCTAGCCAATGGGGAGGCGATGACTCCCAGCCACCGGCCTACGACAGCACCCCGCAGCAGCAGCCACCACCGCCGCCTCCGCTTACTCTAGCGGATGTGATAGCGGCACTGGTGGGTGGTCATGAGGAGCAGATCGACCTGCTCCGCATGATCATGCAGAATACGTCCCAGGCGGGGGGACGTCAAGATAGAGGGCCTCGTGAGCCCCGGGAAGTGTCGTACTCGGATTTCATGAGTACGCACCCTCCAGTGTTCACCAAAGCCGAAGAACCACTGGAGGCGGACAACTGGCTGCGGACTATCGAGTCCAAGTTCGGGCTGCTCCAATGTACGGAGCGGCAGAAGACTCTGTTCGAAGCGCAACAACTCCACGGTGCAGCTGGTGCGTGGTGGGCGAACTATGTCGCCTCACGTCCGGCCGGCCATGCCGTGTAATGGCAAGAGTTCCGGGAGGCGTTCCGCGCCTATCACATTCCTCCCGGGATCATGAAGAGGATGTTCCAAGAATTTTCGGAACTGAAGCAGGGCGGGAGGAGTGCCCACGACTACTCCCGTGCCTTCAACCATCTTGCGCAGTACGCGTCAGACTATATATCCACTGAAGAGAAGAAGCGGGAACATTTCTATCGGGGGATACACCCCGAAATGAAGACCCATCTCGTTCAGTGGAATCGCGGCACATTCAACGACCTAGTCAATGCCGCGATTATGCAAGAGGATGCTCAGCGGGAGTTGGCAGCTGAGCAGCGGAAGCACAGCGCTCCACCCAGCGGTGGGAGTGGCGCTCCCCAGAAGTACCGGATGGTGTATCGGACGCCATCCGGGCAGCAGTGGCAACCACCGGCGCGACCTCAACGGCTCGGGGGACGTCCCTTTCAGGCACCTCCATTCCGTCCGCCGATGCCACCACCAAGACAGCAGCAGCAGACGGTACCCCGGGCGTTTCCACCGCCACAACGCGCCCCGGGATTCCTGTAACACCCCAAAATTTTGTTAAGACCCTAAATCATGTTAAGAGGGGAATTTAAAAATTTTTGGACGTGTTGCATGTTTTGCAAAAATTCAAATTCAAACTGGAATTCAAATTAAACTCAAATCAGAAAAGAAATAGAAAAAGAAAAAGAGAAAACAGAAAAAAACGGCCAGTGGGCCGCAACCCACCAGCCGGCCCAACCAGCGCCCGCGCCAGCCCGCAGCCGCGCGCGCCGCTTCCTTCCACTGACAGGCGAGGCCCACCAGTTCATCGTCTACCTCGCGCCAGCGCCGGACTCTCTCATCCGAATCAAAACCGATCGGGAATTCTCGCGTATTCCAGCCGAATTCTGTTCGGGGGCGATGCAAACTCGATGTAAACCACCCAGCCGCCCTCCCCTGTCTATAAAAACCCCGGCCTCGTTCTGTTTTTCCCACGCGATCCGCCGATTCTCCTCCGGTGAGAACCGAGATTTCACCGGCGAATTCTGGCCGATCTAAGCTCGGAAATTCCGATCTAACTCGCTGGTCTTGATCCACCGCCTCCGGGGAACCTTGCAGGTGCAGAAAACTCGGTGACTTGCGGTGTAAACACTGCGCCGACGAGCCTCACCGTGAATTCACCTCGGACCTCGTCGCCGATCACCTTCCAGGACCTCCGAGCTCAAGAAAACCCCCGAGGTGAGATCCCCGACCTCCCCTCCACCGATCTATGCCATAAAATCACAGTTCTAGGAAGAAATCTCGAAGAACCGAAAGTCTCCGGCGAGATCGCCGCTTCCCGCCGCCGTGCGCCACCGGCAGCGCCGCCCTCGTTCGATCAGAGCGACGTGGTCGCTTGTGCGCCGTTTATTTTAAATCGCACGGTAGGGTTTAAATCCCCGCGTACCGGTTCGATGTTATAATCTCAGCCGTCGGTTTAAAATCGGACGGTCCACGTCAGCCCCGCGTTATAAAGACTGGAAATCTTACGTGCTACCCCCTGGGGTTCTCGGGAAATAAGCGCTAGCCCCAGAATCTTCTGATCTAGCCCCTGGAACTTCAGAAAATCATGTAAATTCATTTAAAAATCAGTTTTAGCCCCTGGACTTAATAAAAATTAGGAAAAACTCCTCTGTTATCAGTAGCTAGACCCCTGAGAATTCTTAAAATAATAGTATAGACCCTGTAGTGGGTTGAGTATACCTTTTTAGCCCTGTTTAATATCTAATTTGGGAAATTGAATATGTGGCTAGTGTTTAAAATTTTAAAAGTGGGACAAACATATTGTCAAAATTAAATTAAAAACTTTCTCAGTATTTAAAAAACTTTGGAGTGAGATAAAAACATATTTTGGGCTGAAGTGAATCTGTTCAATTTATTATTCACATTTAGGGACACATTTTTAATTAAAGAATAGTTCTAGAAAATAGGGAAAATAATTGTAAAATAGCTTACATCAGAGGAAAAGGTCAAAAATATATTAGCAAATATTTTAGATCAGAACCTATTCTGTTTAGATGATGTGTCTTGTTATTTTTATAATAAAGTTCACATTTAGGCATAGGAAATAAATCTGAAAATATAGCAAATAGTAAATGATAAATGGAGTTCTAAAATCCAAAGAATTAAGTCTAGGGTTGGTAGAAATTATGAAGACACATATGGAGAAGGAAAATACCTTTCATGCATACTTGGTAGCAAAAAGGTGTAGTAATTGAATATAAGGAATTGATTTAAATTGGAAACTCATATATATAGTATGTAAGTATAAATGTGAACACAAAAGTAGGAATCATATACATATGATTAAAAGTGCATGCAAGCCACAAATCAACACACATAGAGTAACCACAACACATATAATGGTGAATGACTTTCATAAATGTGAATGTGTGGTTTGTATGAAGTGGAAGTGTGAACTATGTCTTATGGATTGTTGTTTTTCTTTTTCTATGTGTGATGGTATGATGTAGAACCTGCTCAAGAGAAAGTTATTCCTTTCCAAGATCAGGACTACCCATTTCAAGAGCAGCAGGAAGGAGTCAAGTGTCCTTGACCACTTTGATCCTATACTAGGATGTGTAGTTAGAACTATTTGCATTGTCAATTGAAATATGAAACCCATTTTAGGAAGTTTCCCTAGAATTGCATTATCTTGTTTCCTTGTAGCTTGGGTTGGGTTTTATTTTATCATGTCATTTATTATTATGCATATGCTTAGCCATGCTTAGAATGGGATATTTGGGATATGAGATCATCAGTTTATTTTACCATACTCTTGATTGAGATATTGTGAGTTATGTAGAGGTAGGGATCAAGGCAAGTTGGATGTTTTGGTTGTGTGCTGGATGCACGAGACTCGGGTTTGTGTTTAGTACTTGCCTGGATCCTAAGGACCGGTTCATGGAGCATGTAACCTGGCTTTACCATGCCAACCACATGCTGAGATGGGGCAGCTTGGCCAATTAATTAGGTGTATCCCCGGCGTAGTATGGGTGTGTTGGATGGTGCGGGGAATAGGTGTCAGCTGGACTACCATATGAACCGCAAGGCTCAAGAGGGGCCACTGCAGCGGGGTTGGAGCCTCTTGTATGCTGTTAGGGGTGAAACCTCAGTGGGCCAATGCTCGTCGGGAATCACTTTGTAAAGGCTTCGTAGTGATCTCCTGGCTACACACCTGGGAAGTGTGAATGTGGTTCGTAGCCACTGGCATAATGGAGGTTCTTTTAGTGCACCCGGGAACGGGGGATGAAATCACTACATGTGGGTACAGTGGTACAAACTCTGCAGAGTCAAAACTGTCATGACAGCCGTGCTCACGGTCAAGAGCGGCTTGGACTTATTCATGATTAGAGGATTGATGGTTTTGGAAGTTGTGGATGTTAAGCGGGGAGCTTAACATTGGGAATAATGTTATGGTTATTTGATTATGATGATGGGATGGGAGATTGGGACCATTTCACCTGTGTAGTAATGTAGGTGCTTAATAAGCTAAGGTGATAGGTATTAATTGCGTAGTGCTTTAACCATGAGTTCAACCTCCCCTTGTTCTAGCCATGCATGACATAATTTTCCCACACTTGCTGAGTACCATTGGTACTCAACCTTGCATATTTGTTGGTTTATATTGCTGCTCAGGTCAAGATAATGAGGTGGTGTATAATGATCAAGACTTTGTACCCGAAGAAGGTTTCTAGGTTCATGGAGACCCCCAGGCAACGCCTGTGAAGGAGCCCTCAAGAATAATATTCCGCTGCTAGTTTATTTACTTGTGATGAACTTATTATTGTCCATCGAGACATTTGCTATGTAAGACTTATTTATATTCGACACCTGGCTTGTAATAAATGATGCTTCACTATTTTTCATCACATGTATGAGAAAATGGTCCTGGCATACATTTGATATTCACTTGGTTGTTCTTCGGAAAAACCGGATGTGACAGAAGTGGCAACAGAGGCAAGGTTGCCCGTAGGAACGTGGACCTAGGTAGAAATGGACGTATATAAGGGCCTTATTTTCTTAAAAACTATTTTTACAAGGTGTGTGTTGAAAAGTGTTATTTAATGAGTCACTTTCTTCATCTTACCCCAATTTTCATTCAAAATAGGATTTTGTTTAAAAAGTTTATCTAACCTAAGTTTAAATGCTTTTTGTTTTTAGATGGTTCGCATGATTCGCACCGCTCGCAAGTCGACAGGAGGGAGAGTTCCCGTAGTTGCCCTTGCCGAAAGAGAGGAGAGCCGTCCGGTGACGTACCTTTCCTACGGATTGGCAGTAGGAGGCTTGTTGAGCCATCTTCGACGTATGCTCGAAGCCGCCGGCAATACGGGAAAGCTAATCATCCACTATAACTCCACCAGGACCATCCGTGAGAAGAGGGAAGAATGGAGTTCAGAAATGAGGATTATACACGAAAATTGGCTGCTTAAGATCCACCGCTCTCCATCTTGTAGAGCGACACAGGTCGATGCGGAGAAGGATGTCACCTGGGAGGCCATCACCTGCCAGAGTCACATCTATCGTCGACACCTGGACAGAACTGAGTACATGTATGTCCTCCAGCGTGAGAGTGGTACCACGGAGTACAAGTACCCACCAGTGCAGCAAGGGACTTCCCATGAGCACATGGATTTGTGCTTGGAGGATGCTGCTATGCTCAGCACTCGACTGCAGGAGTGCCAACAAGAGCTTCAGGATGTCCGGGACATCCTGAAGGAAACGGAGGCGTTGCTGCAAGCCTGCTTAAGGGCGAGAGAAAGAGGTGATGGGAATGAACTGTGTGTCACCGTGAATGATACATGGACTCCTGACTCCCCGGATCGCCGAGCGATCAAGCGTCGTCGCACTTCTCCACCAGCAGCCTCCCCACCCAAAGCAGAGTCAGAAGGCAGCCGAAATGATGAGGAAGATCCCGAGGAGCCAGCTCAAGAAAACGAGTAGCGTAGAGCCTTTCCCTTAAATTAGAAGGATGTCGAGTAGTTGAGTCGTTACGTAGTTAATGGTGTGTGACGTGAGTTGTGGAAGCCATGAGCAATTGTCCACAGCCTCGTCTTTAGATTGTTTTGCTTTGATGTGAGAACCCACATGAAATAATATTGCATTTATTTTTGTGTGAAAAATGAACCCTCAGAAAAGTATAACAAAGCCTCAACGCTTTAAAGTACAAACAAATGAAAGTAGTAAGATGATACTAAATGCATTCAAATTAACATTGGTTGATTCTGCCAGATGGCCGGAAGAGGAAAAGGACGTGCTGCCAACCCCGCCAATAACAACGATGAGGCATACAACCCTCATCTTTCTGGAGGCCAGGACCGGGGTGGTCGCCGTGAAGGAGTTGATCCCCTCCACCAAATGCTGGAAAATCAAAATCAGCTCATCCAGAACTTGACTCAAGTGGTGGACAACTTGCATCAAGTTCCACCTCCACAAGCTGCACCACGCCAACCAAGGTTGAGTGAGTTTGTAGGAACTCAACCTCCAAAGTTTGCAAGTGCTGCTGAACCTCTGGAGGCAGATGATTGGCTTAAGACCATTGAAAGCAAGATGAGGATCATCCAGTGCCAAGGGTATCAGAGGGTGCTGTTTTCCTCTCATCAATTGCATGGACCTGCTGCTGATTGGTGGACCGCCTACGTGGCTGCCCATCATGACCCTGAGAACATCACTTGGGAAGAGTTCAAGCGTAGCTTCCGCAACCATTACATTCCAAGAGGTGAACTCAAAAACAAGAGGAAGGAGTTCTTGGGACTGCAGCAGGGAAACATGACGGTGAGAGAATACCTCACTAAATTTACTCAACTATCCCGTTATGCCCCACGGGACATAGAGACTGATGAGCAGAAACAGGATTGTTTCGTGGAAGGACTTACCGCAGAAATGCAGTGTGCAATGTCCTCCAACGAGTATGAAAGCTTCCAAAAGATGGTGGACAGAGCATTTGTGGTAGAAAGGAAGCTGAAGGCCTTGGAAAATGAGAATAAGAGGAAGGCCGGGTGGTCACATCAAGCCTCAGGGAGCAACACCCGCCCACGTCTGATGCAGCAACCAGCAGGGCAGACGAACCGTGCTGCGGTACCCTACTCAGCACCAAGAGGGTGCAACCCGAACTACAGGCCTCCGGCAGCACCAATACAGCCACAATGTCACTTCGTACAGCAGCCTCGCCCCGCATATCCACCTCGACCAGCAGTGCAAGGACCTCCAAACCAACCCCAAGACAACAAAGGCCAGGCACCTAAGGTTGGGGTGCAATGTTTTAGCTGCGGTGAAGTGGGGCACTACGCCCATAAATGCCTGAAGAAGAAGCCCGCACAGCCACAACAGCAGAATGTAATGAGAGGACGGGTGAACCACGTCACTATGGAGGAAGCACAAGAGGCACCCGACGTGGTAGTTGGTAAGTTTCCTGCCAATTTACACATTGCAACCCTGCTGTTTGACTCTGGTGCTACCCACTCGTTCATTGCTCAAGGGTTTGTTAAGAAGCATGACCTAGCAACAACACAAATGAACCATATGCTAGCCGTAAACTCTCCAGGTGGAGAAATAAGGACAAGACAAGTGTGTCCCAAAGTGAACCTAGACATTAATGGGGTAGTATTTACTGCTAACCTCATAGTGATAGATTCACAAGGGATAGATATTATTTTGGGTATGGATTGGTTGACCAAACATAAGGGAATCATTCATTGTTCGACCAGAACGGTGGAACTAACTCACCCTAGTGGCACAAGAGTAAAGTTCATAACAATACACGAGCCTAGGAGGGACATTAAATTAAATCAAGTTGAGGTGAAAGTTGAGGAAATCAGGACTATCAGGGAATATCCAGATGTTTTTCCGGAGGAGTTGCCAGGTATGCCTCCCGATCGTGAAGTGGAATTCGCAATTGAGCTAGTACCTGGAACAGCCCCGATATACAAGAGACCTTATCGGATGGACTCCAAGCAGCTGGAAGAACTCAAGGATCATTTGAGAGAACTGACGGAGAAGGGGTATATTCGCCCTAGTTCCTCACCTTGGGGAGCTCCGGTGATATTTGTGCCCAAGAAGGATGGAACCCAAAGGTTATGCGTGGATTACCGTGCTTTGAATGAGGTAACCATCAAGAACATGTACCCATTACCCCGCATTGAAGACTTGTTTGATCAGTTGAGAGGCGCTTGTGTGTTCTCGAAAATTGATCTCAGGTTGGGATACCACCAACTCAAGATAAGGCAATCTGATATTCCCAAGACAGCTTTCGTATCTCAATACGGACTGTATGAATACACTGTCATGCCTTTCGGGCTAACTAATGCCCCGACATACTTCATGTATCTCATGAACAAGGTATTCATGGAATATCTGGACAAATTTGTGGTGGTTTTCATAGATGACATTCTTGTCTTCTCCAAACATGAGGAAGAACATGAGGAACATCTAAGGTTGGTGTTGCAAAGGCTGAGAGAACACCAACTATATGCCAAGTTGAGCAAGTGTGAGTTTTGGCTGAAGAGAGTTCCCTTCTTAGGACATATAATCTCGGAGGGAGGAATCTCCGTAGATCCCGCCAAAATCGAGGATATCCAGAAGTGGAAGACCCCTGAAAATGTCGGGGAAGTTCGAAGCTTCTTGGGATTGGCTGGATATTATCGACGGTTTATTGAGGGGTTCTCCAAAATCTCGAGACCTCTCACCAAGCTGTTGGAGAAGGGAATCACATTCACATGGACGTCGCAGTGCGAGACGAGTTTTTAGGAGTTAAAGGAAAGATTGACAACAGCCCCAGTGCTCGTTATGCCAGATATGCAGAAGAACTTTACGGTGTACTGCGATGCCTCTGGAAACGGGTTGGGATGTGTTCTCATGCAAGAAGGGCATTGTCACACCCGGTTTTTCCGAAGAACAACCAAGTGAATATCACATGTATGCCAAGATCATTTTCTCATACATGTGATGACAAATAGTGAAGCATCATTTATTACAAGCCAGGTGTCGAATATAAATAAGTCTTACATAGCAAATGTCTCGATGGACAATAATAAGTTCATCACAAGTAAATAACTAGCAGCGGAATATTATTCATGAGGGCTCCATCACAGGCGTTGCCCGGGGGTCTCCATGAACCTAGAAACCTTCTTTGGGTCCAAAGTCTTGGTCATTATACACCACCTCATTATCTTGACCTGAGCAGCAATATAAACCAACAAAATATGCAAGGTTGAGTACCAATGGTACTCAGCAAGTGTGGGAAAATTATATCATGCATGGCTAGAACAAGGAGAGGTTGAACTCATGGTTAAAGCACTACGCAATTAATACCTATCACCTTAGCTTATTAAGCACCTACATTACTACACAGGTGAAATGGTTCCAAGCTCCCATACTATCATCATAATAAAATAACCATAACATCATTTCCAATGTTAAGCTCCCCGCTTAACATCCACAACTTCCAAAACCATCAATCCTCTAATCATGAATAAGTCCAAGCCGCTCTTGACCGTGAGCACGGCTGTCATGACAGTTTTGACTCTGCAGAGTTTGTACCACTGTACCCACATGTAGTGATTTCATCCCCCGTTGCCGGGTGGACTAAAAGAACCTCCATTATGCCAGTGGCTATGAACCACATTCACACTTCCCAGGTGTGTAGCCAGGAGATCACTATGAAGCCTTTACAAAGGGATTCCCGACGAGCGTGGGCCCACTGAGGTTTCAACCCTAACAGCATACAAGAGGCTCCAACCCCGCTGCAGTGGCCCCCTGTTGAGCCTTGCGGTTCATATGGTAGTCCAGCTGACACCTATTCCCGCACCATCCAACACACCCATACTACGCCGGGGATACACCTAATTAATTGGCCAAGCTGCCCCATCTCAGCATGTGGTTGGCACTGTAAAGCCAGGTTACATGCTCCATGAACCGGTCCTTAGGATCCACGCAAGTACTAAACACAAACCCGAGTCTCGTGCACCCAGCACACAACCAAAACATCCAACTTGCCTTGATCCCTACCTCTACATAACTCACAATATCTCATTCAAGAGTATGGTAAAAATAAACTGATGATCTCATTTCCCAAATAGCTCATTCTAAGCATGGCTAAGCATATGCATAATAATAAATGACATGATAAAATAAATCCCAACCCAAGCTACAAGGAAACAAGGTAATGCAATTCTAGGGAAACTTCCTAGCATGGGTTTCATATTTCATTTGACAATGCAAATAATTCTATCTACACATCCTAGCATAGGATCAAAGTGGTCAAGGACACTTGCCTCCTTCTTGCTGCTCTTGAAATGGGTAGTCCTTGTCTTGGAAAGGAATAACTTGCTCTTGAGCAGGTTCTACATCATACCATCACACATAGCAAAAGAAAAACAACAATCTATAAGACATAGTTCACACTTCCACTTCATACAAACCACACATTAATATTCATGAAATTCATTCACCATTATATGTGTTGTGGTTACTCTATGTATGTTGATTTGTGGCTTGCATACACTTTTATGTATGTGTACATGATTCCTACTTTTGTGTTCACATTTATACTTACCTACTATTTATATATGAGTTTCCAATTTAAATAAATTCCTTATATTCAACTACTACACCTTTTCACTACCAAGTATGTATGAAAAGTATTTTTCTTCTCCATATGTGCCTTTAGAATTGTTACCAACCTTAAACTGAATTCTTTGACTTTTAGAAACTCCATTTATCATTTACTAATTGCTATATTTTCAGATTTATTTTCCTCTACATAAATGTGTTCTTTATTATGAAATTAGTAATATACATCATCTAAACAGAATAGGTTCTGACCCTAAATAATTTAATAACATATTTTGACCTTTGCCTCTGATGTAAACTATTTCACAAATATTTTCCCTATTTTCTAAAACTATTCATTACTTAAAAATGTGTCCCTAAATATGAATAATAAATTAAACAGATTCAATTCAGCCCAAAATATGTTTTTATCTCACTCCAAAGTTTTCTAAATACTGAGAAAGTTTTTAATTTAATTATGACAATATGTTTGTCCCACTTTTTAATTTTAAACACTAGCCACATATTCAATTTCCTAAATTAAATACTAAACAGGACTAAAAAGTTAAACTTACCCCACTACAGGGTCTATAATATTATTTTCAGAATTCCCAGGGGTCTAGCTACACTTATCAGAGGTGTTTTTCCTAATTTTTATTAAGTCCAGGGGTTAAAACTGATTTTTAAATGAATTTACATGATTTTCTAGAGTTCCAGGGGCTAGATCAGAAGTTTCCGGGGCTAGCTCTTATTTCCCGAGAACACCAGGGGGTAGCACATAAGATTTCCAGTCTTTATAACGCGGGGCTGACGTGGACCGTCCGATTTTAAACCGACGGCTGATATTATAACGTCGAACCGGTACGCGGGGATTTAAACCCTACCGTGCGATTTAAAATAAACGGCGCACAAGCGGCCACGTCGCTCTGATCGAGCGCGGGCAGCGCTGCCGGCGGCGCACGGCGGCGGGAAGCGGCGATCTCGCCGGAAACTTTCGGATCTTCGGGAATTCTTCCTAGAACTGTGATTTTATGGCATAGATCGGTAGAGGGGAGGTTGGGGATCTCACGTCGGGGGTTTTCTTGAGCTCGTTGGTCCTGGAAGGTGATCGGCGACGAGGTCCGAGGCAAAACCACGGTGAAGCTCGTCGGCGCTGTGTTTACACCGCAACTCACCGAGTTTTCTGCACCTGCAAGGTTCCCCGGAGGCGGTGGATCAAGACCAGCGAGTTAGATCGGAATTTCCGAGCTTAGATCGGCCAGAATTCGCCGGAGAAGTCTCGGTTCTCACCGGAGTAAAAATCGGCTATTGTGGGGGAAAAACAGAACGGGGCTGGGGTTTTTATAGACGGGGGAGGGCGGTGGGTTTGTTTAGATCGAGTGGGAGTCCTCCGGAACCGGAATTCGGCCGGAAATCCGGTCGGTTGCGATCGCGCGCGCGCGGGTGAACAGTCCGAGTTTCGGACGATCGGGGGTTAGGGATGACAGGTGGGTCCCACCTGTCTGAGAGAGAGAGCGCGGGCGCGCGGCTGCGGGCTGGCGTGGGGCAGGGTGGGCTGGCTGGTGGGTTTCGGCCCACTGGCCGGTTTTTTTCTGTTTTCTCTTTTTTTTTCTATTTCTTTTCTGATTTGAGTTTAATTTGAATTCCAGTTTGAATTTGAATTTTTGCAAAACATGCAACACGTCCAAAAATTTTTAAATCCCCCTCTTAACATGATTTAGGGTTTTGAATCAAAATTTTGGGGTGTTACAGCTCTACCCCCCTTAAAAGAAATCTCGTCCTCGAGATTGGTGGTTCTAAGAAAACAATTCCGGAAATTGTGCCTTGAGATCATCTTCCCGCTCCCAGGTGGCTTCCTCTTCTGAGTGATGCTTCCACTGCACCTTGCACATCCGGATTCTTTTATTTCTGGTGAGGCGTTCCATTGTCTCCAAAATCTTGTATGGTTGCTCGGCATAAGACAAATCCTCAGCTACATCCACTTCATTCATGGGTAACACCTCTTCAGGCGTCCTCAGGCATTTCTTGAGTTGTGACACATGGAATACATCGTGCACATCTGATAGACGAGCCGGTAATTCTAGTTGATACGCCACTTCACCTTTCCTCTCCAAAACTTGAAAGGGTCCGATGTATCGAGGTGACAACTTCCCTTTCACCTTGAACCGACGAAGTCCTCGGATAGGGGACACCTTGAGATAGACATAGTCTCCCACGTCGAAAACGAGCTCTCTTCTTCGCACATCAGCATAGCTCTTTTGGCATGTCTGTGCTATCCTCAAATTGTTGCGAATTTCCCTCACCTTCGCCTCGGCTTCTTGTAGTACTTCTGGACTAAACACTTTACTTTCCCCCGTTTGGTTCCAAAATAGGGGAGTTCTGCACTTCCTCCCGTACAAAGCTTCAAACGGTGACATCTTCATACTAGCTTGATAGCTGTTGTTATAGGAAAACTCCGCATACGGTAAGTTCTTGTCCCAACTCCTATTGTTTTTGAGTGCACATGCCCTTAGCATATCTTCAAGGATCTGATTGGTTCTTTCCATCTGCCCGTCAGTTTGGGGATGATAGGCAGAACTAAAGTTCAGATGGGTTCCCATGGTTTCGTGCAACTTCTGCCAGAACCTTGAGGTGAACTGTGTCCCTCGATCCGACACAATCTTCTTTGGCACTGCATGGTAACACACGATCCTTGACATGTACAACTCTGCCAATTTGGATCCGCTGTAACTTTCCTTCACGGGGAGGAAATGTGCTACCTTGGTTAGCCTATCAATGATGACCCATATTGAATCATATCCTGATTGGGTCCTAGGCAATCCCACGATGAAATCCATGCTGACTTCTTCCCATTTCCATTCAGGTACTTTGAGTGGTTGCAATAATCCCGCGGGTCGTTGATGTTCTGCTTTCACCAACTGACATGTGTCACATAGGGCAACATGTTCCGCGACATCTCGCTTCATGCCATACCACCAATACCTGCTTTTGAGGTCCTGGTACATCTTCGTACTCCCAGGATGAATGGAATAGTCGGAATCATGAGCCTCCTTCAAAATCAATTCACGGATCTCCTTTACTTCAGGCACACAGATCCTTTTCCCGTACCACACCGTACCTTGTTCATCCTATCTGAAACCAAGAGCTTTATTTTCCTTGATGAGTTGCCTGATTTCTTGTATCTTCTCGTCGTTCTTTTGACCCCTGCGTATGTCTCGCTCTAGTGTGGATTCCACTTCCATGGTGATGGCTTCACCACTATTTACTAGACATAGATTGAGCCTTATAACTTCGTACTTCAATTCTGCAGGCATGTCCTTCAAGCTCAACTTATTGACTTGCACTTTCCGACTTAAAGCATCGGCCACGACGTTTGCTTTCCCAGGATGATAATTGATGCCTACATCAAAGTCATTGATTAGCTCTAACCATCTCCTTTGTCTGAGGTTGAGATCTGGCTGTGTGAATATGTACTTCAAACTCTTATGTTCCGTATATATCTCGGTCCTCTTCCCCATCAAATAGTGCCGCAAAATTTTCAACGCGTGTACCACTGCGGCTAGTTCTAGGTCATGTGTAGGATAGTTCTTCTCATGCTTCCGAAGCTGCCGGGATGCATAAGCCACGACATGCCATTCTTGCATGAGAACACATTCCAACCCGTTTCCAGAGGCATCGCAGTACACTGTGAAATTCTTCTGCATATCTGGCATAACCAACACTGGGGCTGTTGTCAATCTCTTCTTTAGCTCCTGAAAGCTCGTCTCGCACTGTGGCGTCCAGGTGAATGTGATTCCCTTCTCCAACAGTTTGGTGAGAGGTCTCGAGATCTTGGAGAATCCCTCAATAAACCGTCGATAGTATCCAGCCAATCCCAAGAAGCTTCGAACTTCCCCGACATTTTCAGGGGTCTTCCACTTCTGTATATCCTCGATTTTGGCGGGATCTACGGAGATTCCTCCCTCCGAGATTATATGTCCTAAGAAGGGAACTCTCTTCAGCCAAAACTCACACTTACTCAACTTAGCATATAGTTGGTGTTCTCTCAGCCTTTGCAACACCAACCTTAGATGTTTCTCATGTTCTTCTTCATCTTTGGAGAAGACGAGAATGTCATCTATAAAACCACCACAAATTTGTCCAGATATTCCATGAATACCTTGTTCATGAGATACATGAAGTATGCCGGGGCATTAGTTAGCCCGGAAGGCATGACGGTGTATTCATACTGTCCGTACCGCGATACGAAAGCTGTCTTGGGAATATCAGATTGCCTTATCTTGAGTTGGTGGTATCCCGACCTAAGATCAATTTTTGAGAACACACAAGCTCCCCTCAACTGATCAAACAAGTCTTCAATGTGGGGTAATGGGTACTTGTTCTTGATGGTTACCTCATTCAAAGCACGGTAATCCACGCATAACCTTTGGGTTCCGTCCTTCTTGGGCACAAATATCACCGGAGCTCCCCATGGTGAGGAACTAGGACGAATATACCCCTTCTCCGACAATTCTCTCAAATGATCATTGAGTTCTTTCAACTGCTTGGAGTCCATCCGATAAGGTCTCTTGTATATCGGGGCTGTTCCAGGCACTAGCTCAATTGCGAATTCCACTTCTCGATCGGGAGGCATACCTGGCAAATCCTCCGGAAAAACATCTGGATATTCCCTGATGGTCCTGATTTCCTCAACTTTCACCTCAACTTGATTTATTTTAATGTCCCTCCTAGGCTCGTGTATTGTTATGAACTTTACTCTTGTGCCACTAGGGTGAGTTAGTTCCACCGTTCTGGTCGAACAATGAATGATTCCTTTATGTTTGGTCAACTAATCCATACCCAAAATAATATCTATCCCTTGTGAATCTATCACTATGAGGTTAGCAGTAAATACTACCCCATTAATGTCTAGGTTCACTTTGGGACACACTTGTCTTGTCCTTATTTCTCCACCTGGAGAGTTTACGGCTAGCATATGGTTCATTTGTGTTGTTGCTAGGTCATACTTCTTAACAAACCCTTGAGCAATGAACGAATGGGTAGCACCAGAATCAAACAGCAGGGTTGCAAGGTGTAAATTGGCAGGAAACTTACCAACTACCACGTCGGGTGCATCTTGTGCTTCCTCCATAGTGACGTGGTTCACCCGTCCCCTCATTACATTCTTCTGTTGTGGCTGCGCGGGCTTCTTCTTTGGGCATTTGTGGGCGTAGTGCCCCACTTCGCCGCAGCTAAAACATTGCACCCCAACCTTAGGTGCCTGGCCTTTGTTGTCTTGGGGTTGGTTTGGGGGTCCTTGCACTGCTGGTCGAGGTGGATATGCGGGGCGAGGCTGCTGCACAAACTGACGTTGCGGCTGTGCTGGTGCTGCCGGAGGCCTGTAATTCGGGTTGTACCCTCTTGGTGCTGAATAGGGTACCGCAGCACGGCTCGTCTGCCCCATAGGTTGCTGCATCATACGTGGGCGGGTGTTGCTCCCTGAGGCTTGATGTGACCACCCGGCCTTCCTCTTATTCTCATTTTCCAAGGCCTTTAGCTTCCTTTCTACCACAAATGCTCTGTCCACCATCTTTTGGAAGCTTTCATACTCATTTGAGGACATTGCACACTGCATCTCCGCGGTAAGTCCTTCCACGAAACAATCTTGTTTCTGCTCATCAGTCTCTATGTCTCGTGGGGCATAACGGGATAGTTGAGTAAATTTAGTGAGGTATTCCCTCACCGTCATGTTTCCTTGCTGCAACCCCAAAAACTCTTTCCTCTTGTTTTTGAGTTCACCTCTTGGGATGTAATGGTTGCGGAAACTACGCTTGAACTCTTCCCAAGTGATGTTCTCAGGGTCATGATGGGCGGCCACGTAGGCGGTCCACCAATCAGCAGCAGGTCCATGCAATTGATGAGAGGCAAACAGCACCCTCTCATACCCTTGGACGGTATGATCCTCATCTTACTTTCAATGGTCTTCAGCCAATCATCTGCCTCCAGAGGTTCAGCAGCACTTGCAAACTTTGGGGGTTGAGTTCCTAGAAACTCACTCAACCTTGGTTGGCGTGGTGCAGCTTGTGGAGGTGGAACTTGATGCAAGTTGGCCACCACTTGAGTCAAGTTTTGGATGAGCTGATTCTGATTCTCCAGCATTTGGTGGAGGGGATCAACTCCTTCATGGCGACCACACCGGTCCTGGCCTCCAGAAAGATGAGGGTTGCATGCCTCATCGTTGTTGTTGGTGGGGTTGGAAGCACGTCCTTTTCCTCTTCTGGCCATCTGGCAGAATCAGCCAATGTTAATTTGAAAGCATTTAGTATCATCTTACTACTTTCATTTGTTTGTACTTTGAAGGGTTGAGGCTTTGTTATACTTTTCTGAGGGTTCATTTCTCACACAAAAATGAAGGTAATATTATTTCATGTGGGTTCACACACCAAAGCAAAACAATCTAAAGACGAGGCTGTGGACAATTGCTCATGGCTTCCACAACTCACGTCACACACCAAGCATTAACACACCATTAACTTAACTTAACGACTTGACTATTTGATATCTTGCTAGCTAAGGGAAGGACTCTACACTACTCGTTTTCTTGAGCTGGCTCCTCGGGATCTTCCTCATCATTTCGGCTGCCTTCTGACTCTGCTTTGGGTGGGGAGGCTGCTGGTGGAGAAGTGCGACGACGCCTGATCGCTCGGCGATCCGGGGAGTCAGAAGTCCATGTATCATTCACGGTGACACACAGTTCATTCCCATCTCCTCTTTCTCTCGCCTTTAAGCAGGCTCGCAGCAACGTCTCCGTTTCCTTCAGGGTGTCCCGGACATCCTGAAGCTCTTGTTGACACTCCTGCAGTCGAGTGCTGAGCATAGCAGCATCCTCCAAGCACAAGTCCATGTGCTCATGGGAAGTCCCTTGCTGCACTGGCGGGTATTTGTACTCCGTGGTACCACTCTCACGTTGGAGGACATACATGTACTCAGTTTTGTCCAAGTGGCGACGATAGATGTGACTCTGGCAGGTGATGGCCTCCCAGGTGACATCTTTCTCCGCATCGACCTGTGTTGCTCGACAAGCTGGAGAGTGGTGGATCTTAAGCAACTAATTTTCGTGTATAATTCTCATCTCTGAACTCCATTCTTCCCTCTTCTCACGGATGGTCCTGGTGGAGTTATAGTGGATGATTAGTTTGCCCGTATTGCTGGCGGCTTCGAGCATACGCCGAATACGGCGCAATAAGCCTCCTACTGCCAATCCATAGGAAAGGTACGTCACCGGACGGCTCTCCTCTCTTTCGGCAAGGGCAACTACGGGAACTCTCCCTCGTGTGGACTTGCGAGCGGTGCGAATCATGCGAACCATCTAAAAACAAAAAGCATTTAAACTTAGGTTAGATAAACTTTTAAACAAAAATCCTATTTTGAATGAAAATTGGGGTAAGATGAAGAAAGTGACTTCATTAAATAACACTTTTCAACACACACCTTGTAAAATAGTTTTTAAGAAAATAGGGCCCTTAAATACGTCCATTTCTACCTAGGTCCACGTTCCTACGGGCAACCTTGGCTCTGATACCACGTCTGTCACACCCGGTTTTTCCGAAGAACAACCAAGTGAATATCACATGTATGCCAGGATCATTTTCTCATACATGTGATGACAAATAGTGAAGCATCATTTATTACAAGCCAGGTGTCGAATATAAATAAGTCTTACATAGCAAATGTCTCGATGGACAATAATAAGTTCATCACAAGTAAATAAACTAGCAGCGGAATATTATTCATGAGAGCTCCATCACAGGCGTTGCCCGGGGGTCTCCATGAACCTAGAAACCTTCTTCGGGTCCAAACTCTTGGTCATTATACACCACCTCATTATCTTGACCTGAGCAGCAATATAAACCAATAAAATATGCAAGGTTGAGTACCAATGGTACTCAGCAAGTGTGGGAAAATTATATCATGCATGGCTAGAACAAGGAGAGGTTGAACTCATGGTTAAAGCACTACGCAATTAATACCTATCACCTTAGCTTATTAAGCACCTACATTACTACACAGGTGAAACGGTCCCAAGCTCCCATACCATCATCATAATTAAATAACCATAACATCATTTCCAATGTTAAGCTCCCCGCTTAACATCCACAACTTCCAAAACCATCAATCCTCTAATCATGAATAAGTCCAAGCCGCTCTTGACCGTGAGCACGGCGGTCATGACAGTTTTGACTCTGCAGAGTTTGTACCACTGTACCCACATGTAGTGATTTCATCCCCCGTTGCCGGGTGGACTAAAAGAACCTCCATTATGCCAGTGGCCACGAACCACATTCACACTTCCCAGGTGTGTAGCCAGGAGATCACTACGAAGCCTTTAAAAAGGGATTCCCGACGAGCGTGGGCCCACTGAGGTTTCACCCCTAACAGCATACAAGAGGCTCCAACCCCGCTGCAGTGGCCCCCTCTTGAGCCTTGCGGTTCATATGGTAGTCCAGCTGACACCTATTCCCCGCACCATCCAACACACCCATACTACGCCGGGGATACACCTAATTAATTGGCCAAGCTGCCCCATCTCAGCATGTGGTTGGCACTGTAAAGCCAGGTTACATGCTCCATGAACCGGTCCTTAGGATCCAGGCAAGTACTAAACACAAACCTGAGTCTCGTGCACCCAGCACACAACCAAAACATCCAACTTGTCTTGATCCCTACCTCTACATAACTCACAATATCTCATTCAAGAGTATGGTAAAAATAAACTGATGATCTCATTTCCCAAATAGCTCATTCTAAGCATGGCTAAGCATATGCATAATAATAAATGACATGATAAAATAAATCCCAACCCAAGCTACAAGGAAACAAGGTAATGCAATTCTAGGGAAACTTCCTAGCATGGGTTTCATATTTCATTTGACAATGCAAATAATTCTATCTACACATCATAGCATAGGATCAAAGTGGTCAAGGACACTTGCCTCCTTCTTGCTGCTCTTGAAATGGGTAGTCCTGGTCTTGGAAAGGAAAAACTTGCTCTTGAGCAGGTTCTACATCATACCATCACAAATAGCAAAAGAAAAACAACAATCCATAAGACATAGTTCACACTTCCACTTCATACAAACCACACATTCATATTCATGAAATTCATTCACCATTATATGTGTTGTGGTTACTCTATGTATGTTGATTTGTGGCTTGCATAAACTTTTATGTATGTGTACATGATTCCTACTTTTGTGTTCACATTTATACTTACCTACTATTTATATATGAGTTTCCAATTTAAATAAATTCCTTATATTCAACTACTACACCTTTTCACTACCAAGTATGTATGAAAAGTATTTTTCTTCTCCATATGTGCCTTTAGAATTGTTACCAACCTTAAACTGAATTCTTTGACTTTTAGAAACTCCATTTATCATTTACTAATTGCTATATTTTCAGATTTATTTTCCTCTACATAAATGTGTTCTTTATTATGAAATTAGTAATATACATCATCTAAACAGAATAGGTTCTGACCCTAAGTAATTTAATAACATATTTTGACCTTTGCCTCTGATGTAAACTATTTCACAATTATTTTCCCTATTTTCTAAAACTATTCTTTACTTAAAAATGTGTCCCTAAATGTGAATAATAAATTAAACAGATTCAATTCAGCCCAAAATATGTTTTTATCTCACTCCAAAGTTTTCTAAATACTGAGAAAGTTTTTAATTTAATTATGACAATATGTTTGTCCCACTTTTTAATTTTTAAACACTAGCCACATATTCAATTTCCTAAATTAAATACTAAACAGGGCTAAAAAGTTAAACTTACCCCACTACAGGGTCTATAATATTATTTTCAGAATTCCCAGGGGTCTAGCTACACTTATCAGAGGTGTTTTTCCTAATTTTTATTAAGTCCAGGGGTTAAAACTGATTTTTAAATGAATTTACATGATTTTCTGGAGTTCCAGGGGCTAGATCAGAAGTTTCCGGGGCTAGCTCTTATTTCCCGAGAACCCCAGGGGGTAGCACGTAAGGTTTCCAGTCTTTATAACGCGGGGCTGACGTGGACCGTCCGATTTTAAACCGGTGGCTGAGATTATAACGTCGAACCGGTACGCGGGGATTTAAACCCTACCGTGTGATTTAAAATAAACGGCGCACAAGCGGCCACGTCGCTCTGATCGAGCGCGGGCGGCGCTGCCGGCGGCGCACGGCGGCGGGAAGCGGCGATCTCGCCGGAAACTTTCGGATCTGTGGGAATTCTTCCTAGAACTGTGATTTTATGGCATAGATCGGTAGAGGGGAGGTTGGGGATCTCACCTCAGGGGTTTTCTTGAGCTCGGAGGTCCTGGAAGGTGATCGGCGACGAGGTCCGAGGCAAAACCACGGTGAAGCTCGTCGGCGCTGTGTTTACACCGCAAGTCACCGAGTTTCCTGCACCTGCAAGGTTCCCCGGAGGCGGTGGATCAAGACCAGCGAGTTAGATCGAAATTTCCGAGCTTAGATCGGCCAGAATTCGCCGGAGAAGTCTCGGTTCTCACCGGAGTAAAAATCGGCGATTGTGGGGGAAAAACAGAACAAGGCCGGGGTTTTTATAGACGGGGGAGGGTGGTGGGTATGTTTAGATCGAGTGGGAGTCCTCCGGAACCAGAATTCGGCCGGAAATCCGATCGGTTGCGATCGCGCGCGCGCGGGTGAACAGTCCGAGTTTCGGACGATCGGGGGTTAGGGATGACAGGTGGGTCCCACCTGTCTGAGAGAGAGAGCACGGGCGCGCGGCTGCGGGCTGGCGCGGGGCAGGGTGGGCCGGCTGGTGGGTTTCAGCCCGCTGGCCGGTTTTTTTCTGTTTTCTCTTTTTTCTTTTTCTATTTCTTTTCTGATTTGAGTTTAATTTGAATTCCAGTTTGAATTTGAATTTTTGCAAAACATGCAACACGTCCAAAAATTTTTAAATCCCCCTCTTAACATGATTTAGGGTTTTGAATCAAAATTTTGGGGTGTTACAGGCATGTCGTGGCATATGCATCCCGGCAGCTTCGGCAGCACGATAAAAACTATCCTACACATGACCTAGAACTAGCCGCAGTGGTACACGCGTTGAAAATTTGGCGACACTATTTGATGGGGAAGAGGACCGAGATATACACGAATCATAAGAGTTTGAAGTACATTTTCACACAGCCAGATCTCAACCTCAGACAAAGGAGATGGTTAGAGCTAATCAATGACTTTGATGTGGGCATCAACTATCATCCCGGGAAAGCAAACGTCGTGGCCGATGCTTTGAGTCGGAAAGTGCAGGTCAATAAGTTGAGCTTGAAGGACATGCCTGCAGAATTGAAGGACGAGGTTATAAGGCTCAATCTATGTCTAGTAAATAGTGGTGAAGCCATCGCCATGGAAGTGGACTCCACACTAGAGCGAGACATACGCGAGGGTCAAAAGAATGATGAGAAGATACAAGAGATCAGACACTCATCAAGGAAAATAAAGCTCCGGGTTTTAGAGAGGATGAACAAGGAACGGTGTGGCACGGGAAAAGAATCTGTGTGCCAGAAGTAAAGGAGATCCGTGAATTGATTCTGAAGGAGGCTCATGATTCTGACTATTCCATTCATCCTGTGAGTACGAAAATGTATCAGGACCTCAAGAGCAGGTATTGGTGGTATGGCATGAAGCGAGATGTCGCGGAACATGTTGCCCTATGTGACACATGTCAGTTGGTGAAAGCAGAACATCAACGACCCGCGGGATTATTGTAACCACTCAAAGTGCCTGAATGGAAGTGGAAAGAAATCAGCATGGATTTCATCGTGGGATTGCCTAGGACCCAATCAGGATATGATTCGATATGGGTCATCGTTGATAGGCTAACCAAGGTAGCTCATTTCATCCCCGTGAAAGAAAGCTACAGCGGATCCAAATTGGCAGAGCTGTACATGTCAAGGATCGTGTGTTACCATGGAGTGCCAAAGAAGATTGTGTCGGATCGAGGGACACAGTTCACCTCAAGGTTCTGGCAGAAGCTGCACGAAACCATGGGAACCCATCTGAACTTTAGTTCTGCCTATCATCCCCAAACTGATGGGCAGACGGAAAGAACCAATCAGATTCTTGAAGATATGCTGAGGGCATGTGCACTCAAAAACAATCGGAGTTGGGATAAAAACTTACCGTATGCGGAGTTTTCCTATAGCAACAGCTATCAAGCTAGTATGAAGATGTCACCGTTTGAAGCTTTGTACGGGAGGAAGTGCAGAACTCCCCTATTTTGGAACCAAACAGGGGAAAGTAAAGTGTTTGGTCCAGAAGTACTACAAGAAGCCGAGGCGAAGGTGAGGGAAATTCACAATAACTTGAGGATAGCACAGACACGCCAAAAGAGCTATGCCGATGTACAAAGGAGAGAGCTCGTATTCAACGTGGGGGACTATGTCTATCTCAAGGTGTCCCCTATCAGAGGACTTCGTCGGTTCAAGGTTAAAGGGAAGTTGTCACCTCGATACATCGGACCCTTTCAAGTTTTGGAGAGGAAAAGCTAAGTGGCGTATCAACTAGAATTACCAGCTCGTCTATCAGATGTGCACGATGTATTCCACGTGTCACAACTCAAGAAATGCCTGAGGACGCCTGAAGAGGTGTTACCCATGAATGAAGTGGACGTAGCTGAGGATTTGTCTTATGCCGAGCAACCATACAAGATTTTGGAGACAATGGAACGCCTCACCAGAAATAAAAGAATCCGGATGTGCAAGGTGCAGTGGAAGCATCACTCAGAAGAGGAAGCCACCTGGGAGCGGGAAGATGAGCTAAAGGCACAATTTCCAGAATTATTTTCTTAGAACCACAAATCTCGAGGACGAGATTTCTTTTAAGGGGGGTAGAGCTGTAACACCCCAAAATTTTGTTAAGACCCTAAATCATGTTAAGAGGGGAATTTAAAAATTTTTGGACGTGTTGCATGTTTTCCAAAAATTCAAATTCAAACTGGAATTCAAATTAAACTCAAATCAGAAAAGAAATAGAAAAAGAAGAAGAGAAAACAGAAAAAAACCGGCCAGTGGGCCGCAACCCACCAGCCGGCCCAACCAGCGCCCGCGCCAGCCCGCAGCCGCGTGCGCCGCTTCCTTCCACTGACAGGCGGGGCCCACCAGTTCATCGTCTACCTCGCGCCAGCGCCGGACTCTCTCACCCGAATCGAAACCGATCGGGAATTCTCGCGTATTCCAGCCGAATTCTGTTCGGGGGCGACGCAAACTCGATCTAAACCACCCAGCCGCCCTCCCCCGTCTTTAAAAACCCCGGCCTCTTCTGTTTTTCCCACGCGATCCGCCGATTTTCCTCCGGTGAGAACCGAGACTTCGCCGGCGAATTCTGGCCGATCTAAGCTCGGAAATTCCGATCTAACTCGCTGGTCTTGATCCACCGCCTCCGGGGAACCTTGCAGGTGCAGAAAACTCGGTGACTTGCGGTGTAAACACAGCGCCGACGAGCCTCGCCGTGAATTCACCTCGGACCTCGTCGGCGATCACCTTCCAGGACCTCCGAGCTCAAGAAAACCCCCGAGGTGAGATCCCCGACCTCCCCTCCACTGATCTATGCCTTAAAATCACAGTTCTAGGAAGAATTCTCGAAGAACCGAAAGTCTCCGGCGAGATCGCCGCTTCCCGCTGCCGTGCGCCGCCGGCAGCGCCGCCCGCGTTCGATCAGAGCGACGTGGCCGCTTGTGCGCCGTTTATTTTAAATCGCACGGTAGGGTTTAAATCCCCGCGTACCAGTTCGATGTTATAATCTCAGCCGTCGGTTTAAAATCGGACGGTCCACGTCAGCCCCGCGTTATAAAGACTGGAAATCTTACGTGCTACCCCCTGGGGTTCTCGGGAAATAAGAGCTCGCCCCGGAAACTTCTGATCTAGCCCCTGGAACTTCAGAAAATCATGTAAATTCATTTAAAAATCAGTTTTAGCCCCTGGACTTAATAAAAATTAGGAAAAACTCCTCTGTTATGAGTAGCTAGACCCCTGAGAATTCTTAAAATAATAGTATAGACCCTGTAGTGGGGTGAGTTTACCTTTTTAGCCCTGTTTCAAATCTAATTTGGGAAATTGAATATGTGGCTAGTGTTTAAAATTTAAAAAGTGGGACAAACATATTGTCAAAATTAAATTAAAAACTTTCTCAGTATTTAGAAAACTTTGGAGTGAGATAAAAACATATTTTGGGCTGAAGTGAATCTGTTCAATTTATTATTCACATTTAGGGACACATTTTTAGGTAAAGAATAGTTCTAGAAAATAGGGAAAATAATTGTAAAATAGTTTACATCAGAGGAAAAGGTCAAAAATATATTAGCAAATATTTTAGATCAGAACCTATTCTGTTTAGATGATGTGTCTTGTTATTTTTATAATAAAGTTCACATTTAGGCATAGGAAATAAATCTGAAAATATAGCAAATAGTAAATGATAAATGGAGTTCTAAAATCCAAAGAATTCAGTCTAGGGTTGGTAGAAATTATGAAGACACATATGGAGAAGGAAAATACCTTTCATGCATACTTTGTAGCAAAAAGGTGTAGTAATTGAATATAAGGAATTTATTTAAATTGGAATCTCATATATATAGTATGTAAGTATAAATGTGAACACAAAAGTAGGAATCATATACATATGATTAGAAGTGCATGCAAGCCACAAATCAACACACATAGAGTAACCACAACACATATAATGGTGAATGACTTTCATAAATGTGAATGTGTGGTTTGTATGAAGTGGAAGTGTGAACTATGTCTTATGGATTGTTGTTTTTCTTTTGCTATGTGTGATGGTATGATGTAGAACCTGCTCAAGAGCAAGTTATTACTTTCCAAGATCAGGACTACCCATTTCAAGAGCAGCAGGAAGGAGGCAAGTGTCCTTGACCACTTTGATCCTATACTAGGATGTGTAGTTAGAACTATTTGCATTGTCAATTGAAATATGAAACCCATGTTAGGAAGTTTCCCTAGAATTGCATTATCTTGTTTCCTTGTAGCTTGGATTGGGTTTTATTTTATCATGTCATTTATTATTATGCATATGCTTAGCCATGCTTAGAATGGGATATTTGGGATATGAGATCATCAGTTTATTTTACCATACTCTTGAATGAGATATTGTGAGTTATGTAGAGGTAGGGATCAAGGCAAGTTGGATGTTTTGGTTGTGTGCTGGGTGCACGAGACTCGGGTTTGTGTTTAGTATTTGCCTGGATCCTAAGGACCGGTTAATGGAGCATGTAACCTGGCTTTACCGTGCCAACCACATGCTGAGATGGGGCAGCATGGCCAATTAATTAGGTGTATCCCCGGCGTAGTATGGGTGTGTTGGATGGTGCGGGGAATAGGTGTCAGCTGGACTACCATATGAACTGCAAGGCTCAAGAGGGGGCCACTGCAGCGGGGTTGGAGCCTCTTTTATGCTGTTAGGGGTGAAACCTCAGTGGGCCCACGCTCGTTGGGAATCCCTTTGTAAAGGCTTCGTAGTGATCTCCTGGCTACACACCTGGGAAGTGTGAATGTGGTTCGTAGCTACTGGCATAATGGAGGTTCTTTTAGTCCACCCGGCAACGGGGGATGAAATCACTACATGTGGGTACAGTGGTACAAACTCTGCAGAGTCAAAACTGTCATGACAGCCGTGCTCACGGTCAAGAGCAGCTTGGACTTATTCATGATTAGAGGATTGATGGTTTTGGAAGTGGTGGATGTTAAGCGTGGAGCTTAACATTGGAAATAATGTTATGGTTATTTGATTATGATGATGGGATGGGAGATTGGGACCATTTCACCTGTGTAGGTACTTAATAAGCTAAGGTGATAGGTATTAATTGCGTAGTGCTTTAACCATGAGTTCAACCTCCCCTTGTTCTAGCCATGCATGACATAATTTTCCCACACTTGCTGAGTACCATTGGTACTCAACCTTGCATATTTGTTGGTTTATATTGCTGCTCAGGTCAAGATAATGAGGTGGTGTATAATGATCAAGATTTGGACCCGAAGAAGGTTTCTAGGTTCATGGAGACCCCTGGGCAACGCCTGTGACGGAGCCCTCAAGAATAATATTCCGCTGCTAGTTTATTTATTTGTGATGAACTTATTTTTGTCCATCGAGACATTTGCTATGTAAGACTTATTTATATTCGACACCTGGCTTGTAATAAATGATGCTTCACTATTTGTCATCACATGTATGAGAAAATGATCCTGGCATACATGTGATATTCACTTGGTTGTTCTTCGGAAAAACCTGGTGTGACAATTCCGTCCGCCGATCAGCGGGGGACCGCCCTGTTTCACCTGCTTCACGTGTGGCCAGGCGGGCCACTTCGTGAAGGACTGTCCCCAGGGGCAGCAGGGCAGCGGGCAAGCCCAGTTCCAGGGCGGTGCTCGAGGCTGACCTCCGGTGAAGAAGGTTGGTCAGTGGACTGGGGGCGTCCGCAACCTCGACAATGAGGATGCCCCAGAGGGAGACAACGTGCTGGCGGGTACGTTTACTCTCAACAATCAAGCAATCATCATACTTTTTGATTCTGGTGCAACCCACAACTTTATAAGTGCATCATATGTGGTTAAGCATCAGCTGGAAGCCTTTCCAACCGAGTGTTCGTATATGATCTGCTCACCGGGAGGAAAGATTTCAGCAACGATGATGGTGCCGAAAGCACCACTGTGCTTAGGTGGGAAGATATATCCCACCACTATGATTATCCTTGAGGGGCAGAAGATTGATGCAATCTTGGGAATGTCATGGCTAAGTTACCATGGTGCTGTCCTGGAAACTTTAGCACGGACGGTTCACCTCAACTCTCCATTACACCGTCCGCAGTCCCTCCTATTAGATAATCCAGTCAGAGAGGTTTCAGCGATCAACAATACTGAAGCCCTCAAGTTAGAGGGCATCCCCGTAGTCCGGGAGTACCCCGACGTGTTCCCGGATGATCTTCCGGGCATGCCACCTCAGCGGGATGTTGAGTTCAAGATTAAACTTGCACCCGGGACTACGCCCATATCACGGAGACCATACAAGATGGCTCCGAACGAGCTGGCTGAATTAAAAGAACAGCTCAATGATCTGTTGAGCAAGGGTTTCATTAGGCCGAGTTCCTCGCCTTGGGGATGCTCGGCGCTGTTTGTAAAGAAGAAGGATGAAACCCTGAGGCTGTGTGTGGATTACCGGCCGCTCAACGCCGTCACCATCAAGAATAAGTACCCACTGCCCCGCATCGACATATTGTTTGATCAACTTGTGGGTGCAAGTGTGTTCTCAAAGATGGACCTTCGCTCTGGATATCACCAGATAAAGATCCGGGCGGAGGATATCCCGAAGACGGCCTTCTCGACGAGATATGGACTATATGAATATCTCGTCATGTCTTTTGGTCTCACAAACGCTCCAGCCCATTTCATGTATCTCATGAACTCAGTGTTCATGCCGGAGCTGGAAAAGTTCGTGTTAGTGTTCATCGATGATATCTTGGTTTACTCCAAGACAGAAGCCGAACATGCCAAACACTTGCGGATCGTTCTTCAACGATTGCGAGACCACAAGCTCTACGCCAAGTTCAGTAAATGCGAGTTTTGGATCAGACAAGTGCCATTCTTGGGACATATCATCTCAGCGGAAGGCATTGAAGTTGACCCAAGCAAGATAGAGCAAGTACTGAAATGGAAAGCTCCCACCTCAGTTCATGAAGTCAGAAGCTTCCTCGGGTTAGCGGGATACTATCGGAGATCCATTCCAAGCTTCTCCAAGCTCGCTTAGCCGATGAAAGAATTGCTGAAGAAAGGGACAAAATATGTTTGGAACACGGCGTCTGAAGGAGCGTTCCAAGCATTGGTGAAGCATCTCACCACAGCCCCGGTCTTAGCTCAGCCAGATACAACAAAGCCCTTCGACGTGTATTGTGACGCGTCCGGTATTGGGCTCGGCTGCATGTTGATGCAGGAAGGACGTGTGATCCCATATTGTAACACCCCAAATTTTGATTCGAAACCCTAAACCATGTTCAGAGGGGAATTTAAAAATTTTTGGACGTGTTGCATGTTTTGCAAAAATTCAAATTCAAACTGGAATTCAAATTAAACTCAAATCAGAAAAGAAATGGAAAAAGAAAAAGAGAAAACGGGAAAAAACCGGCCAGTGGGCCGAAACCCGCCAGCCGGCCCAGTTTCCCCCGCGCCAGCCCGCAGCCGCGCGCCTGCGCTATCTTTCACAGACAGGTGGGACCCACCTGTCATCCCTAACCCCGAGCGTCTGCGGCCCGGGCTTTCCCCCCCCCCCCCCCCCCCCCCCCCGAGCGCGCGCGATCGTAACTGACTGAAAACTGCGTCCCTCAGCCCGAATTCTGATCCCGGAAGACTCAAACTCGATCACAACCAACTCACCGCCCTCCCCCGGCTATAAAAACCCCAGCCCCGATCGGTTTTTCTCACGCGATCGCCAATTTTTACTCCGGTGAGCACCAAGACTTCGCAGGTGAATTCTGGCCGATCTAAGCTCGGAAACTCTGATCTAACTCGCTGGTCTTGATCCACCGCCTCCGGGGAGCTTTGCAGGTGCAGAAAACTCGGAGACTTACGGTGTAAATCCAGCTCCGACGAGCTTCGCCGTGGTTTTGCCTCGGACCTCGCCGCCGATCACTTTCCAGGACAACCGAGCTCAAGAAAACCCCCGAGGTGAGATCCCCGACCTCCCCTCTACCGATCTATGCCATAAGATCACAGTTCTAGGCAGAATTCTCGAGGATCCGAAACTTTCCGGCGAGATCGCCGCTTCCCGCCGCCATGCGCCGCCGGCAGCGCCGCCCGCGCTCGATCGGAGCGACGTGGCCGCTTGTGCGCCGTTTATTTTAAATCGCACGGTAGACTTTAAAACCCAGCGTACCGGTTCGATGTTATAATCTCTGCCGTCGGTTTAAAATTGGACGGTCCACGTCAGCCCCGCATTATAAAGACTGGAATTCTTACGTGCTACCCCCTGGGGTTCTCTGGAAATAAGAGCTAGCCCCGAAAACTTCTGATCTAGCCCCTCGAACTCCAGAAAATCATGTAAATTCATTTAAAAATCAATTTTAGCCCCTGGACTTAATAAAAATTAGGTAAAACACCTCTGATAAGTGTAGCTAGACCCCTGGAAATTATGAAAATAATATTATAGACCCTGTAATGGGGAGAGTTCATTATTTTAGCCCTGTTTAGTATTAAATTTAGAAAATTGAATATGTAACTAGTGTTTAAAAATTAAAAAGTGGGACAAACATAATTGTCAAAATTAATTAAAAACTTTCTCAGTACTTAGAAAACTTTGGAGTGAGATAAAAATATATTTTGGGCTGAAATGAATCTGTTTCATTTATTAATCACATTTATTAGTATAGGGACACATTTTTAAGTAAAGTATAGTTATAGAAAAATAGGGAAAATAATTATGAAAAAGTTTACATCAGAGGCCAAGGCTAAAATATGTTATTAAATTATTTAGGACCAGAACCTATACTGTTTAGATGATGTGTATTACTAATTTCATAATAAAATACACAATTATGCATAGGAATATAAATCTGAAAATATAGCAACTAGTAAATGATAAATGGAGTTTTTAAAATCCAAAGAGTTCAGTTTAGGGTTGGTAGAAATTCTGAAGGCACATATGGAGAAGAAAAATACTTTTCATACATACTTGGTAGTGAAAAGGTGTAGTAGTTTAATATAAGGAATTTATTTAAAACTGAAACACACACACATATATATATATATAGTATGTAAGTATAAATATGAACACCAAAGTAGGAATCATATACATATAAATAAAAGTGTATGCAAGCCACAGATCAACACACACAGAGTAACCACAACACATATAATGGTGAATGAATTTCATAAATATGAATGTGTGGTTTGTATGAAGTGGAAGTGTGAACTATGTCTTATGGATTGTTGTTTTTCTTTTGCTATGTGTGATGGTGTGATGTAGGACCTGCTCAAGAGCAAGTTATTCCTTTCCAAGACCAGGACTACCCATTTCAAGAGCAGCAAGAAGGAGGCAAGTGTCCTTGACCACTTTGATCCTATGCTAGGATGTGTAGATAGAATTATTTGCATTGTCAAGTTAAATATGAAACCCATGCTAGGAAGTTTCCCTAGAATTGCATTACCTTGTTTCCTTGTAGCTTGGGTTGGGATTTATTTTGTCATGTCATTTATTCACATGAATATTGCTTAGCCATGCTTAGAATGGGATATTTGGGATATGAGATCATCAGTTTATTTTACCATACTCTTGAATGAGCTATTGTAAGTTATGTAGAGGTAGGGATCAAGGCAAGTTGGATGATTTGGTTGGTGCTGGGTGCACGAGACTTGGGTTTGTGTTTAGTACTTGCCTGGATCCTAAGGACCGGTTCATGGAGCATGTAACCCGGCTTTACAGTGCCAACCACATGCTGAGATGGGGCAGCTTGGCCAATTAATTAGGTGTATCCCCGGCGTAGTATGGGTGTGTTGGATGGTGCGGGGAGTGGGTGTCAGCTGGACTACCATATGAACCGCAAGGCTCAAGAGGGGGCCACTGCAGCGGGGTTGGAGCCTCTTGTATGCTGTTAGGGGTGAAACCTCAGTGGGCCCACGCTCGTCGGGAATCCCTTTGTAAAGGCTTCGTAGTGATCTCCTGGCTGCACACCTGGGAAGTGTGAATGTGGATCGTAGCCACTGGCATAATGGAGGTTCTTTTAGTCCACCCGGCAACGGGGGATGAAATCACTACATGTGGGTACAGTGGTACAAACTCTGCAGAGTCAAAACTGTCATGACAGCCGTGCTCACGGTCAAGAGCAGCCTGGACTTATTCATGATTAGAGGATTGATGGTTTTGGAAGTTAAGCGGGGAGCTTAACATTGGTAATGATGTTATGGTTATTTGGATTATAATGATGGGATGGGAGATTGGGACCATTTCACCTGTGTAGTAATGTAGGTGCTTAATAAGCTAAGGTGATAGGTATTAACTGCGTAGTGCTTTAGCCATGAGTTCAACCTCTCCTTGTTCTAGCCATGCATGATATGATTTTCCCACACTTGCTGAGTACCGTTGGTACTCAACCTTGCATATTTGTTGGTTTATATTGCTGCTCAGGTCAAGATAATGAGGTTGTGTATAATGACCAAGATTTTGGACCCGAGGAAGGTTTTTAGGTTCATGAAGACCCCGGGCAACGCCTGTGATGGAGCCCTAAAGAATAATATTCCGCTGTTAGTTTATTTACTTGTGATGAACTTATTATTGTCCATCGAGACATTTACTATGTAAGACTTACTTATATTCGACACCTGGCTTGTAATAAATGATGCTTCACTATTTGTCATCACATGTATGAGAAAATGATCCTGGCATACATGTGATATTCACTTGGTTGTTCTTCGGAAAAACCGGGTGTGACAGAGGTGGTATCAGAGCCAAGGTTGCCCGTAGGAACGTGGACCTTGGTAGAAATGGACGTATTTAAGGGCCCTATTTTCTTAAAACTATTTTCCAAGGTGTGGGTTGAAGAGTGTTATTTAAGGAGTCATTTTCTTCATCTTACCCCAAATTTTCATTCAAAATGGGATTTTTGTTTAAAAAGTTTATCTAACCTAAATTTAAATTCTTTTTGTTTTAGATGGTTCGCATGATTCGCACCGCCCGCAAGTCCACAGGAGGGAGAGTTCCCGTAGTTGCCCTTGCCGAAAGAGAGGAGAGTCGTCCAGTGACGTACCTTTCCTACGGATTGGCAGTAGGAGACTTGTTGCGCCGTCTTCGACGTATGCTCGAAGCCGCAGGCAATACGGGCAAGCTAATGAACCACTATAACTCCACCAGGACCATCCGTGAGAAGAGGGAAGAATGGAGTTCGGAGATGAGGATTATACACGAGAATCAGCTACTTAAGATTCACCACTCTCCAGCTTGTCGAGCAACCCAGGTCGATGCGGAGAAAGATGTCACCTGGGAGGCCATCACCTGCCAGAGTCACATCTATCGTCGCCACTTGGACAAAACTGAGTACATGTATGTCCTCCAACGTGAGAGTGGTACCACGGAGTACAAATACCCACCAGTGCAGCAAGGGACTTCCCATGAGCACATGGACTTGTGCTTGGAGGATGCGGCTATGCTCAGCACTCGACTGCAGGAGTGTCAACAAGAGCTTCAGGATGTCCGAGATACCCTGAAGGACACGGAGGCGTTGCTGCGAGCTTGTTTAAAGGCGAGAGAAAGAGGAGATGGGAATGAACTGTGCATCACCGTGAATGATACATGGACTCCTGACTCCCCGGATCGCCGAGCAATCAGGCGTCGTCGCACTTCTCCACCAGCAGCCTCCCCACCCAAAGCAGAGTCAGAAGGTAGCCAAAATGAGGAGGAAGATCCCGAGGAGCCAGCTCAAGAGGACGAGTAGTGTAGAGTCTTTCCCCTAGCTAGCAAGAGGTCGAGTAGTCGAGTCGTTACGTAGTTAATGGTGTGATAATGCTTGGTGTGTGACGTGAGTTGTGGAATCCATGAGCAATTGTCCACATCCTCGTCTTCAGATTGTTTTGCTTTGGTGTGTGAACCCACAGGAAATAATAGTGCATTTATTTGGTGTGAGATATAAATCCTCGTAAAATTTTAACAAAGCCTCAACACCTCAAAGTACCAACAAATGAAAGTAGTAAGATGATACTAAATGGTATCAAATTAACATTTGTTGATTCTGCCAGATGGCCGGAAGAGGAAAAGGACGTGCTGCCAATCCCGCCAAAATCGAGGATATCCAGAAGTGGAAGACCCCTGAAAATGTCGGGGAAGTTCGAAGCTTTTTGGGATTGGCTGGATACTATCGACGGTTTATTGAGGAATTCTCCAAGATCTCGAGACCTCTCACCAAATTGTTGGAAAAGGGAATCGCATTCACCTGGACGCCACAGTGCGATACAAGCTTTCAGGAGCTAAAGAAGAGATTGACAACAGCCCCAGTGCTGGTTATGCCAGATATGCAGAAGAATTTCACAATGTACTGCGATGCCTCTGGAAATGGGTTGGGATGTGTTCTCATGCAAGAAGGACATGTCGTGGCATATGCATCCCGGCAGCTTCGGAAGCACGAGAAGAATTATCCTACACATGACCTAGAACTAGCTGCAGTGGTACACGCGTTGAAAATTTGGCGGCACTATTTGAAGGGGAAGAGGACAGAGATATATACGGATCATAAGAGTTTGAAGTACATATTCACACAGCCAGATCTCAACCTCAGACAAAGGAGATGGTTAGAGCTAATCAATGACTTTGATGTGGGCATCAACTATCATCCCGGGAAATCAAACGTCGTGGCCGATGCTTTGAGTCGGAAAGTGCAGGTCAATAAGTTGAGTTCGAAGGACATGCCTGCAGAATTAAAGGACGAGGTTATAAGTCTAAATCTATGTCTAGTAAATAGTGGTGAAGCCATCGCCATGGAAGTGGACTCCACACTCGAGCAAGACATACGCGAGGGCCAAAAGAATGATGGGAAGATACAAGAGATCAGACAGCTCATCAAGGAAGATAAAGCTCCTGGTTTTAGAGAGGATGAACAAGGAACGGTGTGGCACGGGAAAAGGATCTGTGTGCCAGAAGTAAAAGAGATCCGTGAATTAATTTTGAAGGAGGCTCACGATTCCGACTATTCCATTCATCCTGGGAGTACGAAGATGTACCAGGACCTCAAAAGCAGGTATTGGTGGTATGGCATGAAGCGAGATGTCGCGGAACATGTTGCCCTATGTGACACATGTCAGTTGGTGAAAGCAGAACATCAACGACCCGCGGGATTATTGCAACCACTCAAAGTACCTGAATGGAAGTGGGAAGAAATCAGCATGGATTTTGTCGTGGGATTGCCTAGGACCCAATCCGGATATGATGCAATATGGGTCATTATTGATAGGCTAACCAAGGTAGCTCATTTCATGCCTGTGAAAGAAAGCTACAGCGGATCCAAATTGGCAGAATTGTACATGTCAAGGATTGTGTGTTACCATGGAGTGCCAAAGAAGATAGTGTCGGACCGTGGGACACAGTTCACCTCGAGGTTTTGGCAGAAGTTGCATGAAACCATGGGAACCCATCTGAACTTCAGCTCTGCCTATCATCCCCAAACTGACGGGCAGACGGAGAGAACCAATCAGATCCTTGAAGATATGTTAAGGGCATGTGCACTCAAAAACAATAGGAGTTGGGACAAGAACTTACCGTATGCTGAGTTTTCCTATAACAACAGCTATCAAGCTAGTATGAAGATGTCACTGTTTGAAGCTTTGTATGGAAGGAAGTGCAGAACTCCCCTATTTTGGAACCAAACAGGAGAAAGTAAAGTGTTTGGTCCAGAAGTGCTACAAGAAGCCGAGGCAAAGGTGAGGGAGATTCGCAACAACTTGAGGATAGCACCAACCCGCCAGAAGAGTTATGCTGATGTACGAAGAAGAGAGCTCGTTTTCAACGTAGGAGACTATGTTTATCTCAAGGTGTCCCCTATCAGAGGACTTCGTCGGTTCAAGGTGAAAGGGAAGTTGTCACCTCGATACATCGGACCCTTTCAGGTTTTGGAAAGGAAAGGCGAAGTGGCGTACCAACTAGAGTTACCGGTTCATCTATCGGATGTGCACGATGTATTCCATGTGTCACAACTCAAGAAATGTCTGAGGACGCCTAAAGAGGTGTTACCCATGAATGAAGTGGATGTAGCTGAGGATTTGTCTTATGCTGAGCAACCATACAAGATTTTGGATACAATGGAACGCCTCACCAGAAATAAAAGAATCCGGATATGCAAGGTGCAGTGGAAGTATCACTCAGAAGAGGAAGCCACCTGGGAACGGGAAGATGAGCTCAAGGCACAATTTCCGGAATTGTTTTCCTAAAAACACCAATCTCGAGGACGAGATTTCTTTTAAGGGGGGTAGAGCTGTAACACCCCAAATTTTGATCCAAAACCCTAAACCATGTTCAGAGGGGAATTTAAAAATTTTTGGACGTGTTGCATGTTTTGCAAAAATTCAAATTCAAACTGGAATTCAAATTAAACTCAAATCAGAAAAGAAATGGAAAAAGAAAAAGAGAAAACGGGAAAAAAACCGGCCAGTGGGCCGAAACCCGCCAGCCGGCCTAGTTTCCCCCGCGCCAGCCCGCAGCCGCGCGCCCGCGCTATCTTTCACAGACAGGTGGGACCCACCTGTCATCCCTAACACCGAGCGTCTGCGGCCCGGACTTTCCCCCCCCACCCCCCCCCCCCCCCCCCCGAGCGCGCGCGATCGTAACTGACTGAAAACCGCGTCCCTCAGCCCGAATTCTGATCCCGGAAGACTCAAACTCGATCACAACCAACTCACCGCCCTCCCCCGGCTATAAAAAACCCAGCCCCGATCGGTTTTTCCCACGCGATCGCCGATTTTTACTCCGGTGAGCACCGAGACTTCGCCGGTGAATTCTGGCCGATCTAAGCTCGGAAACTCTGATCTAACTCGCTGGTCTTGATCCACCGCCTCCGGGGAGCTTTGCAGGTGCAGAAAACTCGGAGACTTACGGTGTAAATCCAGCGCCGACGAGCTTCGCCGTGGTTTTGCCTCGGACCTCGCCGCCGATCACTTTCCAGGACCCCCGAGCTCAAGAAAACCCCCGAGGTGAGATCCCCGACCTCCCCTCTACCGATCTATGCCATAAGATCACAGTTCTAGGCAGAATTCTCGAGGATCCGAAACTTTCCGGCGAGATCGCCGCTTCCCGCCGCCGTGCGCCGCCGGCGGCGCCGCCCGCGCTCGATCAGAGCGACGTGGCCGCTTGTGCGCCGTTTATTTTAAATCGCACGGTAGACTTTAAAACCCCGCGTACCGGTTCGATGTTATAATCTCAGCCGTCGGTTTAAAATCGGACGGTCCACGTCAGCCCCACATTATAAAGACTGGAATTCTTACGTGCTACCCCCTGGGGTTCTCTGGAAATAAGAGCTAGCCCCGGAAACTTCTGATCTAGCCCCTGGAACTCCAGAAAATCATGTAAATTCATTTAAAAATCAGTTTTAGCCCCTGGACTTAATAAAAATTAGGTAAAACACCTCTGATAAGTGTAGCTAGACCCCTGGAAATTATGAAAATAATATTATAGACCCTGTAATGGGGAGAGTTCATTATTTTAGCCCTGTTTAGTATTTAATTTAGAAAATTGAATATGTAACTAGTGTTTAAAAATTAAAAAGTGGGACAAACATAATTGTCAAAATTAATTAAAAACTTTCTCAGTACTTAGAAAACTTTGGAGTGAGATAAAAATATATTTTGGGCTGAAATGAATCTGTTTCATTTATTAATCACATTTATTAGTATAGGGACACATTTTTAAGTAAAGAATAGTTATAGAAAAAATAGGGAAAATAATTATGAAAAAGTTTACATCAGAGGCCAAGGCTAAAATATGTTATTAAATTATTTAGGACCAGAACCTATACTGTTTAGATGATGTGTATTACTAATTTCAAATAAAATACACAATTATGCATAGGAATATAAATCTGAAAATATAGCAACTAGTAAATGATAAATGGAGTTTTTAAAATCCAAAGAGTTCAGTTTAGGGTTGGTAGAAATTCTGAAGGCACATATGGAGAAGAAAAATACTTTTCATACATACTTGGTAGTGAAAAGGTGTAGTAGTTTAATATAAGGAATTTATTTAAAACTGAAACACACACACACACATATATATATATATATATAGTATGTAAGTATAAATATGAACACCAAAGTAGGAATCATATACTTATAAATAAAAGTGTATGCAAGCCACAGATCAACACACACAGAGTAACCACAACACATATAATGGTGAACGAATTTCATAAATATGAATGTGTGGTTTGTATGAAGTGGAAGTGTGAACTATGTCTTATGGATTGTTGTTTTTCTTTTGCTATGTGTGATGGTGTGATGTAGAACCTGCTCAAGAGCAAGTTATTCCTTTCCAAGACCAGGACTACCCATTTCAAGAGCAGCAAGAAGGAGGCAAGTGTCCTTGACCACTTTGATCCTATGCTAGGATGTGTAGATAGAATTATTTGCATTGTCAAGTTAAATATGAAACCCATGCTAGGAAGTTTCCCTAGAATTGCATTACCTTGTTTCCTTGTAGCTTGGGTTGGGATTTATTTTGTCATGTCATTTATTCACATGAATATTGCTTAGCCATGCTTAGAATGGGATATTTGGGATATGAGATCATCAGTTTATTTTACCATACTCTTGAATGAGCTATTGTGAGTTATGTAGAGGTAGGGATCAAGGCAAGTTGGATGATTTGGTTGGTGCTGGGTGCACGAGACTTGGGTTTGTGTTTAGTACTTGCCTGGATCCTAAGGACCGGTTCATGGAGCATGTAACCCGGCTTTACAGTGCCAACCACATGCTGAGATGGGGCAGCTTGGCCAATTAATTAGGTGTATCCCCGGCGTAGTATGGGTGTGTTGGATGGTGCGGGGAGTGGGTGTCAGCTGGACTACCATATGAACCGCAAGGCTCAAGAGGGGGCCACTGCAGCAGGGTTGGAGGCTCTTGTATGCTGTTAGGGGTGAAACCTCAGTGGGCCCACGCTCGTCGGGAATCCCTTTGTAAAGGCTTCGTAGTGATCTCCTGGCTACACACCTGGGAAGTGTGACTGTGGATCGTAGCCACTGGCATAATCGAGGTTCTTTTAGTCCACCCGGCAACGGGGGATGAAATCACTACATGTGGGTACAGTGGTACAAACTCCGCAGAGTCAAAAACTGTCTTGACAGCCATGCTCACGGTTAAGAGCGGCCTGGACTTATTCATGATTAGAGGATTGATGGTTTTGGAAGTTGAGCGGGGAGCTTAACATTGGAAATGATGTTATGGTTATTGGATTATGATAATGGGTTGGGAGATTGGGACCATTTCACCTGTGTAGTAATGTAGGTGCTTAATAAGCTAAGGTGATAGGTATTAACTGCGTAGTGCTTTAGCCATGAGTTCAACCTCTCCTTGTTCTAGCCATGCATGATATGATTTTCCCACACTTGCTGAGTACCGTTGGTACTCAACCTTGCATATTTGTTGGTTTATATTGCTGCTCAGGTCAAGATAATGAGGTGGTGTATAATGACCAAGATTTTGGACCCGAGGAAGGTTTTTAGGTTCATGAAGACCCCCGGGCAACGCCTGTGATGGAGCCCTAAAGAATAATATTCCGCTGCTAGTTTATTTACTTGTGATGAACTTATTATTGTCCATCGAGACATTTACTATGTAAGACTTACTTATATTCGACACCTGGCTTGTAATAAATGATGCTTCACTATTTGTCATCACATGTATGAGAAAATGATCCTGGCATACATGTGATATTCACTTGGTTGTTCTTCGGAAAAACCGGGTGTGACACATATGGCTCACGCCAACGTCGGAACCATGAGAAGCACTATCCGACTCATGATATTGAGCTTGCTTCCGTGGTTTTGGCGCTAAAAATGTGGAGGCACTATCTCCTGGGGAATCTGGTGCAACTCTACACCGACCACAAGAGCTTGAAGTACATCTTCACCCAGAAGGAGCTGAATATGAGGCAAAGGAGGTGGTTAGAATTAATCAAGGACTATGAAATTGAGATTCACTACCACCCCGGCAAGGCAAATGTGGTTGCCGACGAGCTGAGTCGGAAATCACATGTCCATCACCTCACCACTACACCGGTGGAGGAGGAAGAGCCAAGTTTATACTTGGTTCCTTATGGATCGCTGTACAACCTTGCCCTCATCCCTACTATTAGGGAGGACATCATTACAGCTCAGAAGAATGATAATGGTATGGCACATCTCCGGAGACGGATAGACAATGGAGAGATCAAGTGTTTCCGGAAGGATGATGAGGGGACGCTATGGTTCAATGACCGCATAGTCGTACCCCGGGATATAGAGCTGAGGAAAAAGATCCTCGATGAAGCTCACTTGTCTAAGTACTCCATTCATCCGGGCAGCAACAAAATGTACCCGGATTTGAAAAAGAAATTTTGGTGGACACGGATGAAGCGGGAAGTAGCGAAGTACGTATCTGAGTGTGATACGTGTAGACGAGTGAAGGCGGATCATATGAGGAAATCAGGGCTGTTGCAACCCCTGAAAATTCCAGCATGGAAATGGGAAGATGTGAGCATGGATTTCATTGTGGGATTACCCTTAACATCCAACAAACATGATTCCATTTGGGTGATCGTTGACCGACTAACCAAGTCAGCTCACTTCATCCCCGTGCATACACATTTCCATGCCAACAGATATGCGGAGTTATATATTGCCAGGATTTTATGCCTGCATGGTGTACCCAAGACCATAGTCTCAGACCGAGGTGCATTGTTTGTATCTCGCTTTTGGGAGCAGTTACATGCTGCTTTGGGTACTAAACTGATTAGAAGCTCCGTTTACCACCCTCAGACAGATGGCCAGACAGAGAGGGTGAATCAAGTATTAGAAGACATGTTGAGAGCATGTGCCATCCACCATGGTAGGAACTGGGACGGTCACCTACCATTGGCGAAATTCTCGTACAACAACGGCTGTCAGGCAAATATCAAGATGGCACCCTATGAAGCTCTCTACGGTCGTAAATGCCGCACCCCATTAAACTGGTGCGAGTCCGGTGAAAGGTTCACATTCGGGGTTGATGTGGTGAACGACGCCGAAGAGTGTGTTCGGACAATTCAAGCCAATTTGAAGGCCGCTCAATCCCGGCAGAAGAGCTACGCTGATAAGAGGCGTAGACCGTTACACTTTGACATCGGTGAACACGTGTACCTCCGCGTGTCCCCGATGAAGGGTGTGCACTGGTTCGGTGTGAAGGGGAACCTTGCTCCCCGTTTTATTGGACCCTACGCCATCACCGAGAAGTGTGGACCAGAGGCGTATCGATTGGAGTTACAAGCATCCCTTGCTGGTGTCTATGATGTTTTCCATGTTTCGCAATTGCGAAAATGTTTGAAGCATACGGCTACTGTATCCTACCGAAGACATCGGCGAGCTGAAACCGGATTTGACCTATGATGAGTATCCGGTGGAAATTCTTGACGAGAAAGCCCGAACCATGCGTAGCAGAACGTTGTAGTTCTACAAAATACTCTGGAGCAACCACACCGCCGAAGAAGCGACGTGGGAGAGCGAGGAATTTCTTCGCTCAAATTACCCGGAGTTCATGGCATCTCAACGCTGGTAAGTCCCCATTTCATCGCTATCTCTTCTTTTGTAATCTCGGGACGAGATTCTTTTAACGGGGAGGGATGTAAAAGCCCAAGAAAAGGGACTTGCAAAAACTTTTCTTCACCTCACAACACCACAGTTTTTATTGTGGATATCTTAGAAAATATTGTGAAGAGCAAGTAACCTCCATCAAAAGAGTGATTAGAGGGGAAAGCCTTCATTTTCACAAAGTGGGATTTGGACACATGAACATGAGAGGTTGAGCTCACCCCTAGAACTTAAAAAGTCATGGGAGGGTTCAAGCCAAGTTTCATGCAAACCCAACACTTTTTGAGGCACTTTTGGGGGTATTTGAAAAAGAGGCCAATTTGAATGTAAGTTCAAATTGCAGCAACTTTCATCACTCAAATTCAAAAGTTAGCTTCATTTTCAAACTCAGCACATTTTTCTGAGTAAGCCCACCAATTTTCATCCTCATTGGAGTTCATCTTGTCAAGAGCAAAATTTGCAAGAATTCAAAACTGAATTTGAATTTCAGTTTAAACATGCAGCAAATTTAGCCAAACACAGTTCCACTTTGAGAATTCAAATTTAAACCAAGACTTGGGGGCTAAGTCTCCCATTCAATGTTCAGTAGCTGGGATATTTACAAAAGAAAGGGGGAGAAAGAATTAGAGGGGAGAAGAGGGCCCACTGGTCAGCCACCCCGGGGAGCAAACCGACTCGGGCACGCGGTCGAACACCCTGCGGCCAACAGCGCACGGGCCCTCATCCCCCCGAGCAGGAGGTGGCGCGGTGGCTGCGTTGGGACGGGGTCGACCCCGTCCCAACGCAGCCACCGCGCCACCTCCTGCTCGGGGGGATGAGGGCGCCGGCTACAAAACACGCGATCGCACCCTGGTCAGCGTGAATTCCCTCCCCATTCTCTCGGTTCCACCCGTCCACATCCGAAGCAGCGCAAACCTGTTCCTCGCAACTCTCTGGTTGCCAGCGTCCGAGCAACCCAGGCACTCTCGTGCCCGATAAGCAACACAAGAAAGAACCGCCTCGAGGTACTGATCACCACCGTACTGACCTCGCCCTCTCTCTCGCACGGTCGGCAAAGAATTTGGGGGAATTGTGTGTCGGGGTGTTTAGAACCGAACCAGGCGAAATCCAGAAATTCGTAGCAAGTAAGCCACCACTCCCTAGGCCGAGCTAAAGACATGATCTAGACTCGCCCATGCGTCTCTGAGATCATAAATCATCAAGTTTCATCGAGTATGGGCAATGTTCTTCGAGCATTTTGCATCGGTGCTGTCGAAGTGTGTGGTCGACACTTCCCCGGGACCTGCACTGGGAAGCCCGCGGAGGTTCTTTTTTGAGGGGCTAGTCACTTGCAGAGAGCTTAAGCGTATGGACGAATTAAGGAGAAGCATGACACGGCGAGTTTTATGTGGTTCATGCCGCCGGAGCGTAAAACCCTACGTCCACGGCAAGCTAAGGAGCTCGCTGTATTGCTTGCTGCTCAGAACCGGAGTCCTGAGATTGGGGATGAGTGATGTCTAGCGTATGAGTTGCTGGAGTGCGAACCCCTGCTAACGTCGCCTACCCGAGCCTTTTATAGTCCATGGCTCGTGTGGCTTACAAGGGGGGCCCGGGACCCGACAGGTGGTCCCGGGTAGATTTCCTGCTGACTATCGTATCCGCCGTTATGCCGGTAGTTGTCTCTGGCGAAGGCTTCTGAGTCTTCGTCTTGCCGCCCTGCCCATGCCGCATGCTAGTCGTTGGCGATGGCAGGGGCAGCAGGTCATGTCTTGTCCGGTCTTGTCGCTGCCTTCAATGGCCTGCAGCTTCAGACACTGTACGCCTGTCCTGACTGTGACTGGTCACAGCGCCTCCTGACAGGCGTGCGCTGCGCCTCTTCGTCCCGGGAAGGCGCGGGTCGTGAATGCCTTGTACGGTAAAGGCATGGCGCGCCTTTACTCCCGCTGCCTACCGCGCCGGTCGGCAGCACTGTTCTGCTGGCCACGTGTCGGACCCGGAGCTCTCCTCTGAGGAGGGTGGAGCTCCGGCTCCGCTGGACACGTGGAGCCTTCGGAGCTCACCCCCGCGGAGGGGGCGAGGTCCGGTCTTCTGGGCCACGTGGCACGCTCGGAGCTATCTTTTGAGGAGAGGAGAGCCCCGGCCCTGCCGGACACGTGGTGCCTTCAAACCTCGCCCCTGCAGAGGGAGCGAGGTCCTTAGGAAGTTTTACCCTGTGCGCGGGGGCACCCGGTGTTGAGGGTACCGACAGTGGCCCCCGGGCTCACCTCGGGGGAGGTAACTGTGGCGGACCGGAATCCGCTCATCCAGGATCGCAGAGGGTGGTGCCGCGCGATGCGACACCCGACAGCACACGTCATAAGAACACATTATATTACATGGGAAAAACAAACTGAATGTACAAAGTAGTACACTTCTCGGTTACAAACTAGGGTCTTTATTACACAGCGGAAGTTTCTTTTATACAACTCACGCCCGCGTATCTAGCAAAAGTGGTTGCCCAGCCCTAGGGAAACCAACACTAGCTGCACTCCTCAGCTCAGCGCGGCGTGTACGGCTCCCACTCAGCCGTGGTCCCCGATGGAGGGTAACCCTCGCCGGTGGACTCGTATTCCGAGTCCGTGGGTGGCTCCTCACCTGAAAAATACTTAAGCAGCAACCATGAGCACGAAGACTCAGCAAGGCTTAACCGACTTACCTAAGCATGAAACTCTACATGAGGTGTACCATGACATAGGATAGCAATGTTGCAGCAAATGGACACACCTACAAGTTCATCCTTAGTTCATCTTTTAGCAACAAGTTAACGGTTCATAAAGCTGAAATTTAGTGAGCAATATTTGGTGGCACACATGTAACAATACAATTATATCATAACAGCAATATTGAATCATAACATTTCATTCATTAATCTACGTTACGATGCAGTGAACAAGCGGTACTCGTCACCGCGAGGGACGGCGAATTGACTCGATATACACCTGCAGGGAAACCCAAAGAGCACGTCACGTACGCCCACCCGTGGAGCTGCACAGCATGCTCACTCGATGTCGTACGGGACAACCTTTCACCCAACAGCCCAAACGTCGAACCAGTCGCACCGAAACGAGCAGGAGGTTCCCCACACGGCGCATCTCTCTATGCCCGTTGGCAGATTTCCACCTTGCTGCCCTCAGCCTACACTTATAAATCGGTGCGTTATGCCTCGACACCCGGAGGTTTAGGCTACATTGGTTTATCGGGGCCCATATATCCGATATGCCTTCGGTACGTTCAATACTTGTTCAGCAGGGCCTCACACGGATCGGTCCTCAATCGACACGGGCAGAGCTGCGCACACAAGACTTCTTCTTGCTGCGCCCTAGCCCCTGCCTAGTCTCATTTTCATTACTAAAGTGATCTCGCGTCACTCAACCGAACCAGTGTGTCCCAATGCCTATCTCGCGAGTAGATTCCAACTACTCGACTTGTACCGAAGTCCTATGACTCATTAAGCATAGCCTTTCTACTCGAGGTCTTAGACACTACCCTCACTCTTAGGGAAAAATTCTGGTTATGCAAGTGGGGTTCCATCCATCCTTATACCTAATGCACAATCATACTTCACATGACTCATGTAAACAAAGTAAAACTTATAAAAGGTTAATTCAAACCGGGGCTTGCCTTGTTGCTGCTGGTCAGTAGTTAGTTCTTCGTCCGGAAGAAGGAAATCCAGCACTTCCGGAGTCTCTTCTTCAATGGCTACACGTTGAATATAATACTACATGTAAATTTAATTGTAATGTGTAAACTTGAATACTTATTTACTACTAACTCTAGCTAGCCCTCGCCTTTGGTTCTGAAATTTTTATTGTGGCCTGGTAGGGTCCTAACCAGAGTCTTGCCGAAGTTTCATTTGAAACAAAGTTCATTTGAACCTTGTACAAATAAAAGCCTCTTTGGTCAATAATTGAGCCTCTAAGTAATTCCATAGTTTTTCATGGCTCCAACCATTACTTTCTGGAAACTAGACTTTAAGATGGTTCTAATGGAGTTGGTTTCATGTCATTTGAAGAATTCTAAAGAAAGTTATGCCCTAATTAAGATTTGAGAAAATCTGAAAAAAATGTTTCTGTACATTTTTCTGTATTCTCAGGGCAGTTCTCTTAATCATCCAATTAGGGTAACTAAATGAACTTGGATGAGTCTGAAAACATTACTGGTATTCAGGTATTTTCCAATGAACCTTTCAGCCAAATTTCATAATTTTTTCATAAAGTAGTTCTCCAAATAAAATTCCCAATAGTTTAAATTTAGGGATTTAATTCTGGAAAACTATTCACTTTCATGAGCTGAATTTGGTATTGCTGGAATGTGCTCAGAGAGCTGAATCCAACAAAATTTGGTTCACCCGATTTGGAGCTTTCTAGCCAAAGTTATGAGGATTTGCAGTTTGGAAGAATCCTGAAAATCTGGGGAAAAGTTTAAACTCTCGGGGCCCGCGGGGACACGTGTCGAGCGTGGAGGTGTCCGGCACACCGGGGATACCACACCTGTCGATCGCGGAGGTGTCCGGCACACCGGAGCTCACAGGGTATTTGCGCGCCAGCACAGCCGATCCCTGGCCACACCCGATCCCGATTTAAATTCTTCAGCCCCTGACACGTGGGCCAGCCGGCTTCGTCTTCCTCCTACCGTTCTCTTGAGCCCGCGCCGCCGACCTCGCCGTAGCAGACTCGGGGCTCGCCGGCTCGCCGCTGCCGGACCTCCCATGGTCTGAAACTTGCCGCCAGGGGGTTGTCGACGTCGAGGAACACGTCGGGGGTGACAGGTCGGGCTGGGGGTGACCGGAAATAGCTCGGCGACGTGCCGCGGCCTCGGTTGAGGTTCGACACCGTCGACCGTGATTTCTAAACCCTCCAACACCTCGAACAAACGGCCCTACAGCATCAGTGAACCTCTAGGAAGCTCGACAAGTTGTCAAAAGGGTTCAGGGATGGCGGCAAGTCGGTCGGCACCGTGTTACCGATCGTGCCCGCCATGACCGCCCTCGATCGAGCTCGAAATTTGTCACTCCTAGACAGTTTCACGCTACGGATGCAGAAAAGAACTTGATCGCTGGCTAGTCCAGCGTCTATGTGCAAGATTTGATGACCTCCGAAAGATCATAGAGCGAGAATTTAAAGAAACCATAACAGAAGCTTGGTTTACGGTCGCCGGAGCAAAAACTGGAAATTCTCTCCGGATTCTTCACGGTTGGCTTCCAAACATGGAGGAGAGCAGCATGGTGTTCGTGCGCTCCTGTTGCCTCTCTCGCTGGACCGTGAAAAACGCCTGTGGAACGCTGCCCATGGGCGCCTGACTCTCGGCTAAGGCTAGGTCGCCACGGTGGCCATCGTCTTTGGGCAAAGGAGGTCGGAGCTCGAGGTTTCTGGCGTTGGAGAGGTGGAGTGCGAGCTCAGGTGGCTGTCTAGCAGCTCAGGGACGAAGGAGGAGATGGTTTTGCTGGTTTTCCCGATTGATCAGAGAGCTGCGGCGAGAAACAATGCCGCTGCTCGGGTTTGCCCGTGAGAAGATAAAGCCGGCCGACTCCTGCTCGGCTGAGGCGGTGCCGGTTGCGTGGGGGCGCGAGCCAGCCGCCCTGGGCGCCAACGCGTGGAGAGGGAAGCAGCTGGTGGCGCCGGTAGCTGCCCGGTGGCACAGCCGACAGCTGCTCGGCGGAATTTCCCACCGAGACTCTGACTTTGGGTGCAAGTTTCTCCTTCTTCCCTCTATGACATGTGGGTCCCACCCAGGGTTTTAACCTCTGAAATTTACTCCTAATCACTGTTGTAAACAGTGAGCCCCGTAATACCCCTGGTGATTCAAATTATTCACCCCTGAGCCATTTGAATTGAATAGAATTCAAATTGGGTTCGGTTTGAGTGAATTTCAGCACAAGTTCAGTTTTGAATTCAAATAAAGTTTGAATTCGTCCCACTTAGCTCATGTCAAGATCAACTCCAAAGGGAGTGAAAATCGGGGTGTGAGCTCACAAAAATGTGCTGAATAAGAATATGCCTCCCACTTTTAAATTCATGGGACAAAAACAGTTTGAATTCGAACGTGGTTTCAAACTGCCCTCTTTCTATCTATACCCAAAATGACCTCAAAAAGGTTTTGAATTTGGGTGATGAAAGTTGCTGCAATTTGAATTTACATTCAAATTGGTCTCCTTTTCAAATACCTCCAAAAGTGCCTCAAAAAGTATTGGGTTTGCATGAAACTTGGCTTGAACCCTCCCAAGACTTTTTAAGTCCTAGGGTGAGCTCAACCTCTCATGTTCATGTGTAGAAATCCTACTTTGTGAAATTGAAGGCTTTCCCCTCTAATTACCCTTTTGATGGAGGTTACTTGCTCTTCACACTTTTTCCTAAGATATCCACAATAAAAACTGTGGTGTTGTGAGGTGAAGAAAAGTTTTTGCAAATCCCTTTTCTTGGGCTTTTACATCCCTCCCCCCTTAAAAGAATCTCGGCCCGAGATTACAAAATAAGAGATAGCAATGTAGTAGGGACTTACCCGTGTTGAGAAGCCATGAAATCTGGGTAATTTGAGCGAAGGAACTCCTCGCTCTCCCACGTCGCTTCCTCAGTGGTGTGGTTGCTCCAGAGGATCTTGTAGAACCACAACGTTCTGCTACGCGTGGTTCGGGCTTTCTCATCAAGAATTTCCACCGGATACTCATCATATGTTAAATCCAGTTTCAGCTCGCCGATGTCTTTGGTAGGAACAGCAGCTGTATGCTTCAAGCATTTTCGCAGTTGCGAAACATGGAAAACATCATGGACACCAGCCAGAGATGCCGGTAGCTCCAATCGATACGCTGCTGGTCCACACTTCTCGGTGATAGCGTAGGGTCCAATAAAACGGGGAGCGAGCTTCCCCTTCACACCGAACCGGTGCACGCCCTTCATCGGAGACACGCGGAGGTACACGTGTTCCCCAACGTCAAAGTGCAACGGCCTACGCCTCTTATCAGTGTAGCTCTTCTGCCAGGATTGAGCGGCCTTCAAATTGGCTTGAATTGTCCGAACGCGCTCTTCGGCGTTGTTCACCACATTAACCCCGAATGTGACCCTTTTACCGGACTCGCACCAATTTAATGGGGTGCGGCATTTACGACCGTAGAGAGCTTCGTAGGGTGCCATCTTGATACTCGCCTGATAGCCGTTGTTGTACGAGAATTCCTCCAATGGTAGGTGATCATCCCAGTTCCTACCATGGTGGATGGCACATGCTCTCAACATGTCTTCCAGAACTTGATTCACCCTCTCTGTTTGCCCATCTGTTTGAGGGTGATAGGCGGAGCTCCTGATCAACTTAGTACCCAATGCAGCGTGTAGCTGCTCCCAAAAGCGAGATACAAATAATGCACCTCGATCTGAGACAATGGTCTTGGGTACCCCGTATAAGCATAGAATCTTGGCTATGTATAGCTCCGCATATTTGCCGGCATTGTAACGTGTATTCACCGGAATGAAGTGAGCCGTCTTGGTTAACCGATCAACGATTACCCATATGGAATCATGCTTGTTGGATGTTAGGGGTAATCCATGCTCACATCTTCCCATTTCCATGCCAGGATCTTCAGGGGTTGCAGCAGCCCTGATTTCTTCATGTGATCAGCTTTCACTCGTCGGCACGTATCGCACTCGGATACGTACTTAGCTACCTCCCGCTTCATCCGTGTCCACCGAAATTTCTTTATCAAATCTTGGTACATTTTGTTGCTGCCTGGATGAATGGAGTACTTGGACAAGTGAGCTTCATCGAGGATCTTCTTTCTCAACTCCATATCCCGGGGTACGACTATGCGGTCATTGAATCACAGCGTCCCCTCATCATCCTTCCGGAAACATTTAATCTCTCCATTGTCTATCCGTCTCCGGAGATGTGCCATGCCTTTATCATCTTCCTGAGCTGCAATGATGTCCTCCCTAATAGTAGGGATGAGGGCAAGGTTGTACAGCGATCCATAAGGAACCAAGTATAAACTTGGCTCTTCCTCCTCCACCGGTGTAATGGTGAGGTGATGGACATGTGATTTCCGACTCAGCGCGTCGGCAACCACATTCGCCTTGCCGGGGTGGTAGTGAATCTCAATTTCATAATCTTTTATCAATTCTAACCACCTCATTTGCCTCATGTTCAGCTCCTTCTGGGTGAAAATATACTTCAAGCTCTTGTGGTCGGTGTAGAGGTGCACCAAGTTCCCCAGGAGATAGTGCCTCCACATTTTCAGTGCCAAAACTACTGCAGCAAGCTCAAGATCATGAGTAGGATAATGCTGCTCATGGTTCCGAAGTAGGCGTGAGCCATATGCGACCACACGTCCTTTCTGCATCAACACGCAGCCGAGCCCAATACCAGACGCGTCACAATACACGTCGAAGGGCTTTGTTGCATCCGGCTGAGCTAATACCGGGGCTGTGGTGAGATGCTTCACCGATGCTTGGAACGCTCCTTCACACGCCGTGTTCCAAACATACTTCGTCCCTTTCTTCAGCAATTCTGTCATCGGCTTAGCGAGCTTGGAGAAGCTTGGAATGAATCTCCTATAGTATCCCGCTAATCCGAGGAAGCTTCTGACTTCATGAACTGAAGTGGGAGCTTTCCATTTCAGCACCTGCTCTATTTTGCTTGGGTCAACCGCAATGCCTTCAGCTGAGATGATATGTCCCAAGAATGGCACTTGGCTGATCCAAAACTCGCATTTACTGAACTTGGCGTAGAGCTTATGGTCTTGCAATCGTTGAAGAACGATTCTCAAGTGTTCGACATGTTCGGCTTCTGTCTTGGAGTAAACCAAGATATCGTCGATGAACACTACCACGAACTTGTCCAGCTCCGGCATGAACACCGAGTCCATGAGATACATGAAATGGGCTGGAGCATTTGTGAGACCAAAGGACATGACGAGATATTCATATAGTCCATATCTCGTCGAGAAGGCCGTCTTTGGGATATCGTCCGCCCGGATCTTGATCTGGTGATATCCCGAGCGAAGGTCCATCTTTGAGAACACACTTGCCCCCACAAGTTGATCAAACAAAATGTCAATACGGGGCAGTGGGTACTTATTCTTGATGGTGACGGCGTTGAGCGGCCGGTAATCTACACACAGCCTCAGGGTTTCATCTTTCTTCTTCACGAACAGCGCCGAGCATCCCCAAGGCGAGGAACTCGGCCTAATGAAACCCTTGCTCAACAGATCATTGAGCTGTTCTTTCAGTTCCGCCAGCATATTTGGAGCCATCTTGTATGGTCTCCGTGATATGGGCGTAGTCCCGGGTGCGAGCTCGATCTTGAACTCGACATCCCGCTCAGGTGGCATGCCCGGTAGATCATCCGGGAACACGTCGGGATACTCCCGGACTATGGGGATGTCCTCCAACTTGAGAGCTTCAGTATTTTTGATCACTGAAACTTCCCGGACTGGATTATCTAATAAGAGGGACTGCGGACGGTGTAATGGGGAGTTGAGGTGAACCGTCCGTGATAGGGTTTCCAGGACAGCGCCATGGTAGCTTAGCCATGACATTCCTAAGATTGCATCAATCTTTTGCCCCTCAAGGATAATCATAGTGGTGGGATATATCTTCCCACCTAAGCACAGTGGTGCTTTTGGAACCATCATCGTTGCTGAAATCTTTCCTCCCGGTGAGCAGATCATATACGAACACTCGGTTGGAAAGACTTCCAGCTGATGCTTAACCACATATGATGCACTTATGAAGTTGTGGGTTGCACCAGAATCGAACAATATTATGATGGCTTGATGGTTGAGAGTGAACGTACCTGCCAGCACGTTGTCTCCCTCTGGGGCGTCCTCATTGTCGAGGTTGCAGATGCCTCCAGTCCGCTGACCAACCTTCTTCACCGGAGGTCGGCCTCGAGCACCGCCCTGAAACTGGGCTTGCCTGCTGCTCTGCTGCCCCTGGGGACAGTCCTTCGCGAAGTGGCCCGCCTGGCCACACGTGAAGCAGGTGAAACAGGGCGGTCCCCCGCTGATCGGTGGACGGAATCCCGGGGCGCGTTGTGGCGGTGGAAACGCCCGGGGTACCGTCTGCTGCTGCTGTTGCTGTATTGGTGGTGGCATCGGCGGACGGAACGAGGGTGACTGGAAAGGACGTCCCCCGAACCGTTGAGGTCGCGCCGGTGGATGCCACTGCTGCCCAGATGGTGTTCGATACACCATACAGTACTTCTGTGGCGCGCCACCACCGCTGCTAGGTGGAGCGCTGCGCTTCCTATGCTCAGCTGCCAACTCCCGCTGAGCATCCTCTAGCATAATCGCGGCATTGACTAGGTCATCGAAAGTGCCGCGATTCCACTGAACGAGATGTGTCTTCATTTCGGGGTGTAACCCCCGATAGAAATGTTCCCGTTTCTTCTCTTCAGTGGAGATGTAGTCTGACGCATACTGCGCCAGATGATTGAAGGCACGGGAGTAGTCTTGGGCACTCCTCCCGCCCTGCTTCAGCTCCAAGAATTCTTGGAACTTCCTCTTCATTATTCTGGGAGGGATGTGGTAGGCGCAGAACGCCTCCCGGAACTCTTGCCATTCCACGGCATGGCCAGCCGGACGTGAGGCGACATAGTTCGCCCACCACGCACCAGCGGCACCGTGAGGCTGCTGCGCTGCGAACAGGGTCTTCTGCCGCTCCGTGCATTGGAGCAGCCCGAACTTGGACTCGATGGTCCGCAGCCAGTTGTCCGCCTCCAGTGGTTCTTCGGCTTCGATGAACACTGGAGGGTGCGTACTCATGAAGTCCGAGTACGACACTTCACGGGGATCACGAGGCCCCCTGTCTTGACGTCCCTCCGCCTGGGACGTATTCTGCACGATCGTGCAGAGCAGGTCGGTCTGCTCCTCATGACCTCCCACCAATGCCGCTATCACATCCGCTAGAGTAAGCGGAGGCGGCGGTGGTGGCTGCTGCCGCGGGGTGCTGTCGTAGGCCGGTGGCTGGGAGTCATCACCTCCCTGTTGGCTAAAGCCACCAACCTCGTGCGTGGTCCTAGTACGAACCATCTGCAATCACATGACAATAATCATCAGTCCCGCAACATTTTGCATGCAGTCCCATAAAAATAGGCATAAAACATAATGACAATAATTCATGCGATACATCTCGTAAGTAGATAATGTAATAACTTTGCACAAGCTACACCATTACCAGACCAAACACAAGCTAGTTTAATCCAACTTGATGAACCTCCACTTTGGAAGCTCACCATAACTAGGTTTGGTCTCTATGAGACATTACTATCGCGTTGTCATCACGTATACCACCCTTAGGGTACAACACCCTCTCCAATGAGTTCTACTGTCATTCTTCTGTCAGAATGACCAGTTTCTACCTATTCCAAATTTTGATCTGGTTCTGGGCATTTTCATGACTCAAGCTGAACACCAAAGTTAAAGTTAACTTCAGTATCTTTCTAAAGAGTACTCATTTGCCCCCGGATCAGCTTTGGTTAAAACGTTATGCCAATTCAAAGTCAGCAGAATTTCTGGAAGAATTTTAACAGCACCTCCCTTGGAAGTTGCTGTTTTCAATTCGAGTTTCCACTGAACATGTGCTGAAATTTCAGAAACATTGAATTGCAAAGATGTCACACATCTTCTACTCTTTCTAAGGATGTATTATATGACAATTTTAGATTTTTCTACTGAGAGTTATGTTTGAAAAATAGAACAGTTCAGAGAATGTTTTACTCTGTCCTGGTTCTGGACAGTTTACATTCCTCTGGGATTTAAGCCATCTTAAGGTGAGTTTCAGCTCCGGAAGTCTACAACAAAGTTGTAGAGTACTTAAATACCTTCCCAGAACTATATATCACACCTCTCTGGGCTAAAATACCTGTGTGTTATGCCCTATTGAAGATCAGCAAACTTGCTGTCCAAAACAGAGCACTCTGTTTTTCAGTCTTTTTGGAACTACACTCATCACTATCTCATTCTTATAACCAACCAGGGTCCTAAATGTTGAACCTATATATTTTAATTCCTTGTTATCATTATTTTCATGCATATGCCTACAGTATCTCGGTACTACGTTCCTCACAAAAGAAAATTCTAACCGGATCATACCGGCATATACGTCTCAAGTGTGGCACTAAATGGTCTCTCGCACACGTTTTCTACACGGATGCTTACGTGGTTAGTACCTGCAGAAGACCACACAATAATGGTGCACTCAATGATTATTCATTTCAGGCAGTTCCATATTTGAATGTAAACACAAACGCCCGTATCATTGTCATACGGCCGTCCTTGAGTTAGGTCACGTCTCAAGGTACGTGATCGTGTTTCAACACCACACGACGGGGAACCCGAGTATGTCATGAACGGGTCGTCACGGTTGGGAATGTTATCAACCAAACAGATACCACCTACTGCCCGGCAGGGCACGCCGATGGCAAGCGCTGCGTATGTCCTCCTGGGCTATTTCCAGACAAACACACTCTCGCGTTACTGACCACGCGATGGGGTCTCCACTTACTTGCCTAATGCACGCTAGGGATCAGCGTTTCATATGAACTCAGGGACATAAAGAGTCCAAGAGTTTCATATTGACATCTCACACCAAGCTGTGAGATCAATCCCTGAACCACGTTCCTCGTCAGGGGGAGCTAACCGAAATTGAACCGCTTTCAGTGGCGTTCCTTACCATACTTACCAGAGCGTAGGTGCGTCGTTACAACAATTGAAATTCAGAATTATAACACATAGGTTAGTCTTTGCCACTTTAGGTAACTAAGCTAATATAGTCCTTACTTGGGCAACTACCGAATCCTCACCGTAACCTAAGTTTTTCCCATAATACAGTCCTTAAATACTGTGCTATCCCCAATGCAGCTCTGATACCAGGCTGTGGCGGACCGGAATCCGCTCATCCAGGATGGCAGAGGGTGGTCCCGCGCGATGCGACACCCGACAGCACACGTCATAAGAACACATTATATTGCATGGGAAAAACAAACTGAATGTACAAAGTAGTACACTTCTCGGTTATAAACTAGGGTCTTTATTACACAGCAGAAGTTTCTTTTATACAACTCACGCCCGCCTATCTAGCAAAAGTGGTTGCCCAGCCCTAGGGCAACCCACACTAGCTGCACTCCTCAGCTCAGCGCGGCGTGTACAGCTCCCACTCAGCCGTGGTCCCCGACGGAGGGTAACCCTCGCCGGTGAACTCGTATTCCGAGTCCGTGGGTGGCTCCTCACCTGAAGAATACTTAAGCAGCAACCATGAGCACGAAGGCTCAGCAAGGCTTAACCGACTTACCTAAGCATGAAACTCTACATGAGGTGTACCATGACATAGGATATCAATGTTGCAGCAAATGGACACGCCTACAAGTTCATCCTTAGTTCATATTTTAGCAACAAGTTAACGGTTCATAAAGATGAAATTTAGTGAGCAATATTTGGTGGCACACATATAACAATACAATTATATCATAACAGCAATATTGAATCATAACATTTCATTCATTAATCTACGTTACGACACAGTGAACAAGCGGTACTTGTCACCGCGAGGGACGGCGAATCGACTCGATATACACCTGCAGGGAAACCCAAAGAGCACGTCACGTACGCCCACCCGTGGAGCTGCACAGCACGCTCACTCGATGTCGTACGGGACAACCTTTCACCCAACAGCCCAAACGTCGAACCGGTCGCACCGAAACGAGCAGGAGGTTCCCCACACGGAGCATCTCTCTATGCCCGTTGGCAGATTTCCACCTTGCTGCCCTCAGCCTACACCTATAAATCGGTGCGTTATGCCTCGACGCCCAGAGGTTTAGGCTACATCGGTTTATCGGGGCCCATATATCCGATATGCCTTCGGTACGTTCAATACTTGTTCAGCAGAGCCGCACACGGATCGGTCCTCAATCGACACCGGCAGGGCTGCGCACACAAGACTTTATCTTGCTGCGCCCTAGCCCCTGCCTAGTCTCATTTTCATTACTAAAGTGATATCGCGTCACTCAACCGAACCCGTGTGTCCCAATGCCTATCTCGCGAGTAGATTCCAACTACTCGACTTGTACCGAAGTCCTATGACTCATTAAGCATAGCCTTTCTACTCGAGGTCTTAGACACTACCCTCACTCTTAGGGAAAAATTCTGGTTATGCAAGTGGGGTTCCATCCATCCTTATACCTAATGCACAATCATACTTCACATGACCCATGTAAACAAAGTAAAACTTATAAAAGGTTAATGTAAACCGGGGCTTGCCTTGTTGCTGCTGGTCAGTAGTTAGTTCTTCATCCGGAAGAAGGAAATCCAGCACTTCCGGAGTCTCTTCTTCAATGGCTACACGTTGAATATAATACTACATGTAAATTTAATTGTAATGTGTAAACTTGAATACTTATTTACTACTAACTCTAGCTAGCCCTCCCCTTTGGTTCTGAAATTTTTATTGTGGCATGGTAGGGTCCTAACCAGAGTCTTGCCCAAGTTTCATTTGAAACAAAGTTCATTTGAACCTTGTAGAAATAAAAGCCTCTTTGGTCAATAATTGAGCCTCTAAGTAATTCCAGGGTTTTTCATGGCTCCAACCTTTACTTTCTGGAAACTAGACTTTAAGGTGGTTCTAATGGAGTTGGTTTGATGTCATTTGATGAATTCTACAGAAAGTTATGCCCTAATTAAGATTTGAGAAAATCTGAAAAAAATGTTTCTGTACATTTTTCTGTTTTCTCAGGGCAGTTCTCTTAATCATCCAATTAGGGTAACTAAATGAAATTGGATGAGTCTGAAAATTTTACTGGTATTCAGGGATTTTCCAATGAACCTTTCAGCCAAATTTCAGAATTTTTTCATAAAGTAGTTCTCCAAATAAAATTCTCAACAGTTTATACTTTAGGGATTTAATTCTGAAAAACTATTCACTTTCATGAGCTGAATTTGGTATTGCTGGAAAGTGCTCAGAGAGCTGAATCCAACAAAATTTGTTTCACCTGATTTGGAGCTTTCTAGCCAAAGTTATGAGTATTTGAAGTTTGGAAGAATACTGAAAATCGGGGGAAAAGTTTAAACTCTCGGGGCCCCCGGGGACACGTGTCGAGCACGGAGGTGTCCGGCACACCGGGGATACCACACGTGTCGAGCGCGGAGGTGTCCGGCACACCGGATCTCACATGGTATTTGTGCGCCAGCACAGCCGATCCCTGGCCACACCCGACCCCGATTTAAATTCTTCAGCCGCTGACACGTGGGCCAGCCGGCTTCGTCTTCCTCCCGCCGTTCTCTTGCGCCCGCGCCGCCGACCTTGCCGGAGCAGACTCGGGGCTCGCCGGCTCGCCGCTGCCGGACCTCCCATGGTCTGAAACTCGCCGCCAGGGGGTTGTCGACGTCGAGGAACACGTCGGGGGTGACAGGTCGGGCTGGGGGTGACCGGAAATAGCTCGGCGACGTGCTGCGGCCTCGGTTGAGGTTTGACACCATCGACCGTGGTTTCTAAACCCGCCAACACCTCGAACAAACGGCACTACAGCATCAGTGTACATCTAGGAAGCTCGACAAGGTGTCAAAAGGGTTCAGGAATGGCGGCAAGTCGGTCGGCACCGTGTGACCGATCGTGCCCGCCATGACCGCCCTCGATCGAGCTCGAAATTTGTCACTCCTAGACAGTTTCACGCTACGGATGCAGAAAATTACTTGATCGCCGGCTAGTCCAGCGTCTATGTGCAAGATTTGATGATCTCCGAAAGATCATAGAGCGAGAATTTAAAGAAACCGTACCGGAAGCTCGGTTTACGGTCGCCGGAGCAAAAACTGGAAATTCTCTGCGGATTCTTCACGGTTGGCTTCCAAACTTGGAGGAGAGCAGCACGGTGATCGCGCGCTCCTGTTGCCTCTCTCGCTGGACCGTGAAAAACGCCTGTGGAACGCTGCCCACGGGCACCTGACTCTCGGCTGAGGCTAGGTCGCCGCGGTGGCGATCATCTTTAGGCAAAGGAGGTCGGAGCTCGAGGTTTCTGGCGTTGGAGAGGTGGAGTGCAAGCTCAGGTGGCTGTCTAGCAGCTCAGGGACGAAGGAGGAGATGGTTTTGCTGGTTTTCCCGATTGAGCAGAGAGCTGCGGCGAGAAACAATGCCGCTGCTCGGGTTTGCCCGCGAGAAGATAAAGCCGGCCGACTCCTGCTCGGCTGAGGCGGTGCCGGTTGCGTGGGGGCATGAGCCAGCCACCCTGGGCGCCAACGCGTGGAGAGGGAAGCAGCTGGTGGCACCGGTAGCTGCTCGGTGGCACAGCCGATAGCTGCTCGGCGGAATTTCCCACGGAGACTCTGACTTTGGGTGCAAGTTTCTCCTTCTTCCCTCTATGACATGTGGGTCCCTTCCGGGGTTTTAACCTCTGAAATTTACTCCTAATAACTGTTGTAAACAGTGAGCCCCATAATACCCCTGGTGATTCAAATTATTCACCCATGAGCCATTTGAATTGAATAGAATTCAAATTGGGTTCGGTTTGAGTGAATTTCAGCACAAGATCAGTTTTGAATTCAAATAAAGTTTGAATTCGTCCCACTTAGCTCATGTCAAGATCAACTCCAAATGGAGTAAAAATCGGTGTGTGAGCTCACAAAAATGTGCTGAATAAGAATATGCCTCCCACTTTTAAATTCATGGGACAAAAACAGTTTGAATTCGAATGTGGTTTCAAACTGCCCTATTTCTATCTATACCCAAAATGACCTCAAAAAGGTTTTGAATTTGGGTGATGAAAGTTGCTGCAATTTGAATTTACATTCAAATTGGTCTCCTTTTCAAATACCTCCAAAAGTGCCTCAAAAAGTGTTGGGTTTGCATGAAACTTGGCTTGAACCCTCCCAAGACTTTTTAAGTCCTAGGGGTGAGCTCAACCTCTCATGTTCATGTGTAGAAATCCTACTTTGTGAAAGTGAAGGCTTTCCCCTCTAATTACCCTTTTGATGGAGGTTACTTGCTCTTCACACTTTTTCCTAAGATATCCACAATAAAAACTGTGGTGTTGTGAGGTGAAGAAAAGTTTTTGCAAATCCCTTTTCTTGGGCTTTTACAGTAATGAGCCCGAGGTGAGGCCTTCTCCTACCCGCGCACTTTCTTGTCTTGAGTACACCCTGTGCTGGCAGGGTCTTGACGGCTTCGGAGTTCAGCCTCTGAGGAGAGGGCGAAGCCTGGCATCGGAGCTCAGCCCTTGTGAAAGGGGGAGGTCCGGCTTCGGAGCTCGCCTCTGAGAAGAGGGGTAGTCCGGGATGTCATCGGAGCTCAGGCCAGCGAAGGGCGTGAGGTCCGGCATCAGCGCTCGCCTCTGAAAGGAGGGCGAGGGCTGGCCTCGGAGCTCGGCCCAGCTGCGGGGGCGGAGGTCCGGAAGTCATCGGAGCTCAGGCCAGCGAAGGGCGTGAGGTCCGGCATCAGCGCTCACCTCTGAAAGGAGGGCGAGGGCTGGCCTCGGAGCTCGGCCCAGCTGTGGGGGCGGAGGTCCGGAAGTCATCGGAGCTCAGGCCAGCGAAGGGCGTGAGGTCCGGAGGTCATCGGAGCTCAGGCCAGCGAAGGGTGTGAGGTCCGGCATCAGCGCTCGCCTCTGAAAGGAGGGCGAAGGCTGGCCTCGGAGCTCGGCCCAGCTGTGGGGTCGGAGGTCCGGAAGTCATCGGAGCTCAGGCCAGCGAAGGGCGTGAGGTCCGGCATCAGCGCGCGCCTCTGAAAGGAGGGCGAGGGCTGGCCTCGGAGCTCGGCCCAGCTGCGGGGGCGGAGGTCCAGAAGTCATCGGAGCTCAGGCAAACGAAGGGCGTGAGGTCCGGCATCAGCGCTCGCCTCTGAAAGGAGGGCGAGGGCTGGCCTCGGAGCTCGGCCCAGCTGTGGGGGCGGAGGTCCGGAAGTCATCGGAGCTCAGGCCAACGAAAGGGCGTGAGGTCCGGCATCAGCGCTCGCCTCTGAAAGGAGGGTGAGGGCTGGCCTCGGTGCTCGGCCTAGCTGTGGGGGCGGAGTCCGGCACTGCTCAGAGGTCCCCCTTTTCTGTCCCTTAGTCTCATTTGGCTTACTGTCCCAAGCCAGAATACGGGGCTTGGGTAATCCAGTGCACTTGGTCCCGGAGGTCTGGCCCCAGCCCCAGTCAGGGTGTAAACGTCCGGCCCCCTGGTACTCAGACCGTAGCGCCGGGGGGCAGAGTGCGCATGCTTTGGGTGCAAGACCGGGCAAAGCAAGGCTCCTGACCCCCCGGTCTAGCGTAGGTCTTTTCTCGGAGGAGACCAACTGGTGGTACAGTACCCTTACAGGGGGAGATCCAAAAGACCACCGGGCCTCTGGCAGGTACCCCACGCACTACCACCTTCGGCAGGACGGCAAATATCGAATATGCACGAGAGCAGGAAAGAGGAACCGAGTGTACAATGGACTCACACTGTCTAGAGCGTGGGGAGGTGTTCATAAAAATTAATGCGTAATTTAAATAAACACCTAAGTAAGCATGGTGAACTAACTGGGGTAGCGTCGGAGCGCCTGTCTTCACACAGAGCGGGTCATGCATGGCTTCGTCGTACCCCCTTGGCAATCTCAGGGGGAAGCATGGCTTCGGCCCCGCATACCATGTGGAAGGGTAGTTCCCGTGACCCGGCCCTGGGAAGTCCGGCTGGCCCTCGACATGGAGGAGCCGGTATCCCCCGACGGCTCTGGGTGCGCGTCTGCAGCGGTTGTGTGGGTCTGCTTGGCATGGACCTGGCACCCATTGCATCCCTAACCGGTTTGACGGCGTCCAGGTGGCTCTCGGTCAGTAGGAGCCATGCTGGGTGGCTTAACCGACCAGCGTGCGGGACGATGAGCGTTCCCAGCACTCGCCTCCGTGGACTACTGCGAGCTAGTCGCAGCCTTCCTCCTGGGTTATGCACCGCAATAGGATGTCGTGGCGCCACGCCAGTAAAGATACCAGCGCGTAGCACTTAGCCATCCGCACCACCCGTTCAGCGAATGCACGTTCATCAGGAAGGATGTCCTTCAAGGAGTCCCGGACCTCCGTGGTCCCTGCATCGGGACTACTTGAGCTTCTGGATCTTGAGCGCTGGGTTGCACGGAGTCCCCATTGACGCTTACGATCCTTTGGCGGCATCCATGGCTAAGGGTGAATGCCCCTGCAATGACCCACAGCTAGCTGCTTATCTGCTCCACGTGCGGATGTTGGAGAAAGACTTCCTCGCCTTGGACATGCGCCAAGTACTGTGTGCTGGCACGGCCGCAGCTGATAACCTCTCAACGAAAGCCTCCATCAGAGCCCCTGCGCACGAAGGAGTCTTCGAGAGGACGTTGCTGCGGTCCACAGCCCGGCCCGCCAAGCCGGGCGAAGGGGGCTGAACTAGTGCCTCGAAGCTAGGCAGTCCCGGCGGCCCTGTATGCCGCCAAAGGATCGTAAGAGTCACTGGGGACTCCGTGCAACCCAGCGCTCAAGATCCAGAAGCTCAAGTAGTACCGATGCATGGACCACGGAGGTCCGGGACTCCTTGAAGGACATCCTTCCTGATGAACGTGCATCCGCTGAACGGGTGGTGCGGATGGCTAAGTGCTACGCGCTGGTATCTTTACTGGCGTGGCGCCACGACATCCTATTGCGGTGCATAACCCAGGAGGAAGGCTGCGATTAGCTCGCAGTAGTCCAAGGAGGCGAGTGTTGGGAACGCTCATCGTCCCGCACGTTGGACGGTTAAGCCACCCGGCATGGCTCCTACTGACCGAGAGCCACCTGGACGCCGTCAAACCGGTTAGGGACGCAATGCATGCCAGGTCCATGCCAAGCAGACCCACACAACCGGTGCAGACGCGCACCCAAAGCCGTCGGGGGATACCGGCTCCTCCATGTTGAGGGCCAGCCGGACTTCCCAGGGCCGGGTCACGAGAACTACCCTTCCACATGGTATGCGGGGCCGAAGCCGTGCTTCCCCCTGAGATCGCCATGGGGGTCCCCCTTTGTCCGGCGTACGACGAAGCCTCGCATGACCCGCTCTGCATGAAGACAGGCGCTCCGACGCCACCCTAGTAAGTTCACCATGCTTACTTAGGTGTTTATTTAAATTACGCATTAATTTATATGAACACCTCCCCACGCTCTAGACAGTGTGCGTCCATTGTACACTCGGTTCCTCTTTCCTGCTCGTGCATAGTCGATATTTGCCGTCCTGCCGAAGGCGGTAGTGCTTGGGGTACCTGCCAGAAGCCTGGTGGCCTTTTGGATCTCCCCCTGTAAGGGTACTGTACCGCCAGTTGGTCTCCTCCGAGAAAAGACCTATGCTAGACCGGGGGGTCAGGAGCCTTGCTTTGCCCGGTCTTGCACCCAAAGCATGCACACTCTGCCCCCCGGCGCTACGGTCTGAGTTCCAGGGGGCCAGACGGTTACACCATGACTGGGGCTGGGGCCAGACCTCCGGGACCAAGTGCACTGGATTACCCAAGCCCCGTATTCCGGCCTGGGACAGTAAGCCAAATGAGACTAAGGGACAGGAAAGGGGGGGCCACTAAGCAGTTCCGGACCTCCGCCCCCACAGCTGGGCCGAGCTCTGAGGCCAGCCCTCGCCCTATTTTCAGAGGCGAGCACTGATGCCGGACCTCATGCCCTTCGCTGGCCTGAGCTCCGATGACCTTCGGACCTCACGCCCTTCGCTGGCCTGAGCTCTGATGACTTCCGGACTCCACCCCCATAGCTGGGCCGAGCTCCGAGGCCAGCCCTCGCCCTCCTTTCAGAGGCGAGCGCTGATGCCGGACCTCACGCCCTTCGCTGGCCTGAGTTCCGATGACTTCCGGACCTCCGCCCCCACAGCTGGGCCGAGCTCCGATGCCAGCCCTTGCCCTCCTTTCAGAGGCGAGCTCTGATGCCGGACCTCACGCCCTTCGTGGACCTGAGCTCCGATGACTTCCGGACCTCCGCCCCCACAGCCAGGCCGAGCTCTGATGCCAGGCTTCACCCTCTCCTAATAGGCTGAACTCCGAAGCCGTCAGGACCCTGCTAGCACAGGGAGTACTCAAGACAAGAAAGTGCGCGGGTAGGAGAAGGCCTCACCTCGGGCTCGTTACCTCCCCCGAGGAGAGCTCGGGGGCCACTGTCGGTACCCGCGATATGGGGTACCCCCGCGCACAGGGGAAAATGCATAAGGATCTCGCCCTTCTCCGCAGGGAATGCTCCGAAGGTGCCACGTGTCCAGTGGGGCCGGACCTCCCTCTCCTCAGAGGAGAACTCCGACCTTGCCACGTGGCCTACAGCAGCCAGACCTCCCCCCTCCGAGGGGAGAGCTCCGAAGGTGCCACATGTCCCGCGGGGCCGGACCTCCCTCTCCTCAGAGGAGAGCTACGGGCCCGCCACGTGGCCGGCAGAAGCCGGACCTTCCCCTCCGCGGGGAGAGGTCCGAAGGCTCCACGTGTCCCGCGGGGCCGGACCTCCCTCTCCTCAGAGGAGAACTCTGGGCCCGCCACGTGGCCGGCAGAAGCCGGACCTTCCCCTCCGCGGGGAGAGGTCCGAAGGCTCCACGTGTCCCGCGGGGCCGGACCTCCCTCTCCTCAGAGGAGAGCTCCGGGCCCGCCACGTGGCCAGCAGAAGCCGGACCTTCCCCTCCACGGGGAGAGGTCCGAAGGCTCCACGTGTCCTGCGGGGCCGGACCTCCCTCTCCACTAGGGAGGGCTCCGGGCCCGCCACGTGTCCAGCAGAACAGCGCTGACTGCCCCCGAGCGGTAGGCAGCGGTCATAAAGACGCCCCATACCTTGCCCGTACAAGGTATTCAAGGCCCGCGCCTTCCCAAGACGCGGAGACGCGGAGCACGCCTCTGTCAGGTGCCGTTGCGCCCAGTCGCATCACAGACTGGCGCGCGGTGTCAGAGCCTGCCAGGCAATAAACGCAGCGACAAGACATCCCATGCCGCCCCCGCCATCATCAACCACTACGACTAGCATGCGGCATGGAAAGGGCTGCAAGGCGAAGACTCAGAAACCTTCGCCAGAGACAACTACCGGCATAACTGCAGATATGGTGGATAATAGACAATCTCCCCCGGACCACCTGTCGGGTCCCGAGCCCCCCTTGTAAGCCACCCGAGTCTTGGACTATAAAAGGCTCGGGTAGGCAACGTTAGCAAGGGTTCGAACCTTGTTGGTTCACACCTCTGCAACTCATCCTCAAGCTCAGGACTCCGGTTCTGAGCAGCAAGCAATACAGCGAGCTTCATAGCTCGCCGTGGACGTAGGGTTTTACGCTCCGGCGGCCTGAACCACGTAAAACTCGCCGTGTCAAGCTCTTACTAACTCGTCCATACGCTCAAGCTCTCCGCAAGGGACTAGCCCCCCCAAAAAAAGAACCCCCGCGGGCTGCCCAGTGCAGGCACGGGGGAAGTGTTGACCGAACACTTCGACAGTGCCGATCGACTCCAGCGCGGGGATCACCTCCGCCACCTTCAACGCAGTAGCCGCTGCCCTCACCGGACTGAAGCCAAGAGGGATCAGGGCGGACCCCGCTCGATTAACGAAGCTTGAGACCGCATGCGCCTCGGAGGACCGCAAGGCCGAGAGCTCCTCCACCTCGCGGCGGGCTGCCTGCAGGGCCTCTTGGTTTCTATCGGAGAATTCCTTCTCCTTGGCCGCCAGGGAGCTTTCCCGAAGGTGGAGAGTCTTGGCGAGCCGCTCCAACTCAGAAGCCTTGAAGTCGGCGACCAACTCCCGATCCAGGACCGCCCGGCATTCGCGGGAGATCTGTTCCTCCCTCATGTCGAGGTCTGCCTTCTGAACCTCTAGCTCCTCGGTCCGAGCTCGCAGGTCATCCTCGCCCGCCGCCATCTGCGCAGCGACCCTCTCCGCCTCGGCTGCCGTGGAACGCTCCCGTTCCTCAACGGCGAGTTTACGGTGCTCCAACAGCTGCCATATCTCCTCCGCGGCAGAAAGGCTCTCCTCGGCCCGGGCGTGTGCCTCGAGGGCCTTCCTGTTGATCCTCCGCGATTCGGCGTCCATGCGGTCGACAGACCGCTTCAGCCGATCGAGGAGCACATCCCTGAAGTCAAGCAACTCCTGCCTGGAGTCGAGCTTGCTCTTGACCTTCGCGGTCCGCTCCCACAAAAGGTTCCCCCAGGTGAGGATGCGATCCCGTTCAACCGTATGCTCCTCCCGCTCGCGACCTAGTGCGGCCAAGACCTGCCGGACGCTCGCTTCGGCAAGCGCGAAAGCATCCGCCAGGGGCAGTGGGGCAACAGAGGCCGGAGCAGCACCCCCGACCTCCTCCATAACTTCATCCTCAGGAGAAGTCGAGGCACCAGCGACCGAGATGAGACGTCGGTCAGGAGAAGCTGGCGCCGTGGCTCCGACAGCCAGACCCGCCGGACTCTCTCTATCTTCTGGCTTCTTGACCTGTGGAGAGGGGCGAGCAGGGGAAGTCGACGCTGGAATAGAGGCCGGGCCGCCTGGTGCATGGTCGACCTGCACTGGCCTGGGGGCCGCGGAGGCCATCTTGGCAGGAAGAGATGACGCCGCCGCGGAATCCGGGCACACCGGAACAGGAGAAGCTCGCGCTGACTTGGGGGCCGCGGCAGCTGTCCCGGTTTCTGAGCGCAATGGCGCAGACTCCCTGCCAGTCGAGGATGGCTGGGAAGCGCGAACACTCCAGCGGGCTCTGAACCCCGACTTCCAAGCCGGGGTAGGACTCCCAGAGCCCGCCGTCGTCACTGACGGCCGCTCCGCAGTCGCTTGAAGTGGCGGAACAGGGGACGCTCCAGAAGCTCCCCTCAACGCATCAGCCCGGGGCCTCTTTGAGTCGCCACCGGAAGGAGTGCCATCTCCAGAAGCAGGAGATGCAGGCACCCCAGATCCCCGACTTGGCACAGACGCCGCCACTGGAGGAGATCGAGCACGCTTCTTCTCTGGTGGCGGGTTGGAGGCCATGACGAGGGAGGACTCAAAGGCAAGAAGACAAAGGCACAAGAGTCCAAGAAAAAGCGCTGGGAAGTGCGAAGGGAAGCCGCAATGTGGGTAAGATCCCCTCTTAAAACTTCCCAGGTGCGATTCCAAGCGATTCGAAACTCTTCGAATACGCCGCATCGGCAGCCGCTTCGGCTCCAAGACCGAGCGCCGATGACAGGTGGACCCAAGCCGCCCAACTGAAGCGGTGGGTCGAGGAGTCAGTCTCCTAAGAAGACAAGCCGGCAAGGCACTCCGGCGGTTCCCGAAGAAAGCGCCGCAACGTGCAGAAGTGGCAGTCTTGGGAACCGCCACAGTAAAAGCAACCATCAAGTGGGCGCACGCTCCGACGATCCCGCGGCCGTTCGTGCTCCGGCAGTGGTCAATGCGAGACTTACAGAAAGTGTACGGATCAGAAGAGAGGAGGTCCCACCTCGGGCTCGCTATCTCCCCCGAGATGGGCCCTGGGGCCACTGTCGGTACCCGCGATATGTGGTACCCCCACGCACAGGGGAAAATGGCTAAGGATCTCGCCCTTCTCCGCAGGGAGAGCTCCGAAGGCACCACGCGTCCGGCGGGGCCGGACCTCCCTCTCCTCAGAGGAGAGCTACGGGCTCGCCACGTGGCCTGCAGAAGCCGGACCTCCCCCTCCACGGGAGAGAGGTCCGAAGGTGCCACGTGTCCGGCGGGGCTGGACCTCCCTCTCCTCAAAGAGGAGCTCCGGGCTCGCCACGTGGCTGGCAGAAGCCGGACCTCCCCCTCCGAGGGGAGAGGTCCGAAGGCTCCACGTGTCCTGCAGGGCCGGACCCCCCCTCTCCTCTGAGGAAGGCTCCGGGCCCGCCACATGGCCAGCAGAACGGCGCTGCCTGCCCCCGAGCGGTAGGCAGCGGGCATAAAGACGCCCCATACCTTGCCCGTACAAGGTATTCAAGGCCCGCGTCTTCCCAAGACGCAGAGACGCGGAGAACGCCTCTGTCAGTTGCCGTTGCGCCCTGTCGCATCACAGACTGGCGCGCAGTGTTAGAGCCTGCCAGCCAATAAACGCAGCAACAAGACATCCCATGCCGCCCCCGCCGTCATCAACCACTACGACTAGCATGCGGCATGGGCAGGGCTGCAAGACGAAGACTCAGAAGCCTTCGCCAGAGACAACTACCGGCATAACTGCAGATACGGTAGATAACAGTCAATCCCCCCGGGACCACCTGTCGGGTCCCGGGCCCCCCTTGTAAGCCACCCGAGTCTTAGACTATAAAAGGCTCAGGTAGGCGACGTTAGCAAGGGTTCGCACTCCCGCAACTCATACACTAGACATCAGTCATCCCCAAGCTCAGGACTCCGGTTCTGAGCAGCAAGCAATACAGCGAGCTCCTCAGCTCGCCGTGGACGTAGGGTTTTACGCTCCGGCGGCCCGAACCACGTAAAACTCGTCCATACGCTCAATCTCTCCGCAAGTGACTAGCCCCTCCGAAAAGAACCTCCACGGGCTGCCCAGTGCAGGTCCGGGGGAAGTGTCGACCGAACACTTCGACAGCGGTAATGCTAGAGCAGCAGCCGAGACCATGCGTTGTGGGGTGTCACCTGCAACCGAGCCTCATCGACGAGGTTGTCATCTTCACGCTGGATCAGGTCCTGCGCGGCTTCTCCTGGGTGCCCCCGGGGAGTTCTCCCCTTCTGGCTAAGGCCTTCAAGAGGTAGGTGGACCCGGGCTCGTCTTCGGAGACCCAAGGCGTCTTCCCCTTCTGGCAAGGCCTTCAAGGGTTTGACAGACCTTGGGCGGCCCCCAGGAGGTATGACCGAGGCACGGAGGGGTGCTCTCGGGTGGGGCTGGCCTGATCTTGCACCATTGTGATTGGTGCTTGGGCTGCTGCGACTACTTGGAGCTTATCCAAGGTCGACGCCGCAGCAGTGCAGCCTCCACTGACCTGGGACGGCAGCCACAGTCGGCTACCGCCCCGGCCCGTCACCATCCGAGCTGGAGTCCTCACCGTCATGCACTGTCTTCATGACACGCTGAGGCTCCTGAAACCCCACCTGGTGGCCGGCGCTGACTGAAGCGTCGACTTTCTGCTTGCCATCCCTCTGAGGGAGGAGCGGTGCCTTAGCTCTCTACTGCCTTCCTTTGTGGAAGCGCTCTGCGAGCCTCTGGATATCCCAGCACTCGGCAGCACTATGATTGCCGGCGCCATGCACAGGGCATAGCCCGCCCTGGTCACCATCTGGGACTGGCGACTGCCGCTGCCTTTTGTCGGGGCGTGGCCCCCGAGCTCCACTAGCCGTCTCTGCTGCAGCGACGGGAGCCGCGGATGATGACTTCATCTTGCCACTCCCCCGGTTCTTAGCCTTCTTGCCACCTCCATAGGAAGCAGCGCCGGACCCGGGCTGTCCTCCTGACTCGGAGGTCGGCAGAGAGTGCCAGTTCCGCCCTTCAGCTGCTCTGGCGCATTGTCCGCCAGGCTGAAGAGCTCAGAGACGTCGCGGACCTCTCTGGTCGCGAGCTTCTCAAGCATTTTCTCGTCCCGGACACCCTGCCGGAACGCCACCACCACAGAAGCACTTTGAATATGCGGGATGGTGTTGCGTACCTGGGAGAACCGCTGGATGAAGGAGCGCAGCGACTCCCCAGGTTGTTGCTTGATGGCGTGGAGGTCAAGCTCCGTGCCGGGACGGGTGTAGGAGCTACCGAAGTTGGCGATGAACTGCCGGCAGAGCTCTCCCCAGGAGGTTATGGAATCATGGGGTAGGTTCATGAGCCAAGACCGGGCTGGGCCGGTCAAGGCAACGGAGAAATAGTTGGCCATGACGGCCTCATCCCCTCCTGCGGCAAGTACGGCGGTGGAGTAGATCTGGAGAAACTCCGCCGGGTTGACGCTGCCGTCGTACTTCTCGGGCAGGTGCGGCCGAAACTTGCGCGGCCACCTCGCGAAGCGAAGGTGGGGTGCAAGGGCCGCACATTCCGCTCCTGTTGCCGCAGGTATTGGTGCCGCGAACGCTTGGTTCACACCAGGAACAGTGTACCCCGGTATGGGCAGGGCTGCGCCAAAGACCGGGGATGCCGTTTGCAAAGCATATGGCTGTGGCATATGCTGCGTGGCGTATGCCTGGGGCAGAGTCCACGTGGCAAAGATCTGCCCTCCAGGATGGGTCGAGGCCGACGTCATGCTGTCGCCAGCCTCTTGGTTGCGACTCCTTTCTCGACGTCGCTCGAGGTACACCTGGTCATCCTGGCCCAAGTGGCACCGTTCCAGCTCCGTCCTCAGGTCCATCGACGGGAGCCTGGAGGAGCTGGAATCCGCCGTCTGCCCGCCAACTGTTGGCGTGCGCGTCAGCGACACAGCCGGTTGGCCGGGGCGTCGCCCTCGCCGAAACCGAGGGTTTGCGACGGCGACGACGAGACGGTCCACCTCATGAACCCACTGCTGGGTCGCTGAATGGGGCGCGTCCCCAGCAGGTGGGTTGCGCAGTAGCGCTCTTGCTGCAGCTAGCGCACCCCTGTGGTGCACGCTCAGCGCTGCAGAAGATCTGATGCTGGTTCAAGCCTGCATTGCCGGGGTCGGCGTTGCCGGATTCGGCTGCTGGCTCCCAGCTCGCGCCGACACACTCCGTCCAGAGTGCGTCGACATGTACTCCCCGCTGGTCACGGTTCGCCGTGAACGAGGAGGAGGAGAGTTTGCCGCTGAAGAAAGCTTGGTCATCTTCGTCGGCGGAAACTCGTCGCGCAAGGGAAAAGTGCCCTACCTGGCGCGCCAAATGTCGAAGTGTGCAGTCGACACTTCCCCCGGACCTGCACTGGGCAGCCCGCGGAGGTTCTTTTTCGGAGGGGCTAGGCACATGCGGAGAGCTTGAGCGTATGGACGAGTTAAGGAAAAGCTTGATACGGCGGGTTTTACGTGGTTCGGGCCGCCGGAGCGTAAAACCCTACGTCCACGGTGAGCTTAGGAGCTCGCTGTATTGCTTGTGGCTCAGAACCGGAGTCCTGAGCTCAGGGATGACTGATGTCTCGCGCATGAGTTGCTGGAGTGCGAACCCTTGCTAACGTTGCCTACCCGATCCTTTTATAGTCCAAGACTCAGGTGGCTTACAAGGGGGCCCCGGACCCGACAGGTGGTCCCGGGGAGATTGCCTGCAGACTATCGTATCCGCAGTTATGTCGGTAGTTGTCTCTGGCGAAGGCTTCTGAGTCTTCGTCTTGCCGCCCTGCCCATGCTGCACGCTAGTCGTAGTGGTTGATGACGGCGGAGGCGGCATGGGATGTCTTGTCACTGTGTTTATTGGCTGGCAGGTTTTGACACCGCGCGCCGGTCTGCGATGTGACTGGGCGCAACAGCACCTGACAGAGGCATGCTCCGCGTCTCCGCGTCTTGGGAAGGCGCGGGCCTTGAATACCTTGTACGGGCAAGGTATGGGGCGTCTTTATGCCCGCTGCCAACCGCTCGGGGGCGGGCAGCGCTGTTCTGCTGGCCACGTGGCGGGCCCGGAGCCCTCCTCAGAGGAGAGGGGGTCCGGCCCCGCAGGACACGTGGACCCTTCGGACCTATCCCCACGGAGGGGGAGGTCCAGCTTCTGTCGGCCACGTGGTGGGCCCGGAGCTCTCCTCTGAGGAGAGGGGGGGTCCGGTCCCGCTGGACACGTGGCGCCTTCGGACCTCTCCCCCGCGGAGGGGGGAGGTCCGGCTTCTGCAGGCCACGTGGCGAGCCCGGAGCTCTCCCCTGAGGAGAGGGAGGTCCGGCCCCGCCGGACGCGTGGCGCCTTGGGAGCTCTCCCTTCGGAGAAGGGCGAGTTCCTTAGGCATTTTCCCCTGTGCGCGGGGGTACCCCATATCGCGGGTACCGACAGCGTCCAGTGAGGCCCGGTGAAGACCGGAGCTCGGTACCTTGGTTCACCATCTTCGCGGCCCCCTGGGTCAGCCTTCCTTGGCGTCCACTCCGCCACGAAGTCAGCCAGTGCTTGGCTCTTGGCTGTCTGACGTGGTCGGGAGCTCAGCTTGAACTCCGCCGTCTTCGGGCTGTCTTCCGGCTTTGGAAGCTGGCAGTGAGTGCCAATTCCGTCCTTCGGCTGCTCTGGCGCACTTGTCCGCCAGGCCGAAGAGCTCAGAGGCATCACAGACCTCTCTGGTCGCAAGCTTCTCAAGCATCTTCTCGTCCCGGACACCCTGCCCAAACGCCACCACCACAGAAGCACCTTGAATATGCGGGATGGTATTGCGTACCTGGGAGAACCGCTGGATGAAGAAGCGCCGGATTCCCCAGGTTGTTGCTTGATGGCGTGGAGATCAAGCTCCGTGCCGGGACAGGTGTAGGAGCTGCCGATGTTGGCGACGAACTGCCGGCAGAGCTCTCTCCAGGAAGTTATGGAACCTTGGGGGAGGTTCATGAGCCAAGACCGGGCTCGGCTGGTCAAGGCGACGGGGAAGTAGTTGGCCATGACGTCCTCATCCCCTCCTGCGGCAAGTATGGCGGTGGAGTAGATCTGGAGGAACTCCGCCGGGTTGACGCTGCCGTTGTACTTTTCGGGCAGGTGCGGCCAAAACTTGCGTGGCCACCTTGCAAAGCGAAGGTGGGGCGCCAGGGCCGCACATCCTGCTCCTGTTGCCGCTGGTATTGGTGCCACGAACGCTTGGTTCACCGCTGGCACAGTGTACCCCGGTATGGGCAAGGCTGCGCCACAGACCGGGGACGCCGTTTGCAAGGCATATGGCTATGGCATATGCTGCGCGGCGTAGGCCTGGGGCAGAGATCGCGTGGCGAAGATCTGCTCTTTAGGCTGGGTCGAGGCTGACGTCATGCTGTCGCTAGGCTCTTGGTTGCGACGCCTTTCCCGACGTCGCTCGAGGTACACCTGGGCATCCTGGCCCAAGTGGCACCGTTCCAGCTCTGTCATCAGGTCCGTCGACGGAAACCTGGTGGAGCTAGAACCCGCCGTCTGCCCGTCAACCGTTGGCGTGCGCGTCAGCGACACTGCAGGTTGACCGGAGTGTCGTCCCCGCCGAAGTCGAGGGTTTGTGGCGGCGACGACGAGGCGGTCTACCTCATGCATCCACTGCTGGGTCGCTGAATGAGGTGCGTCCCCAGCAGGTGGATTGCGCAGCAGCGCTCTTGCTGCAGCTAGCGCACCCCCGTGGGGTACGCTCAGCGCTGCAGAAGATCTGATGCTGGTTGGAGCCTGCATTACCGGAGTTGGCGTTGCCGGAGTCGGCTGCTGGCTACCAGCTTGCGCCGACACACTCCGTCCTGAGTGTGTCGACACGTACTCCCCACTGGTTACGGCTCGCCGTGAGCGCAGGGGAGGAGAGTTTGCCGCTGAAGGAAGCCTGGTCATCTTCGTCGGCAGAAACTCATCGCGCAAGGGAAAAGCCCCCTTCATGGCACTTCCCCCGGACCTGCACTGGGCAGCCCGCGGAGGTTCTTTTTCGGACGGGCTAGTCACTTGTGGAGAGCTTAAGCATATGGACGAATTAAGGAGAAGCTTGACACGGCAAGTTTTACGTGGTTCAGGCCGCCGGAGCGTAAAACCCTACGTCCACGGCGAGCTAAGGAGCTCGCTGTATTGCTTGCTGCTCAGAACCGGAGTCCTGAGCTTGGGGATGAGTGATGTCTAGTGTATGAGTTGCTGGAGTGCGAACCCCTGCTAACATCGCCTACCCGAGCCTTTTATAGTCCAAGGCTCGTGTGGCTTACAAGGGGGGCCCAGGACCCGACAGGTGATCCCGGGTAGATTTCCTGCCGACTATCGTATCCGCAGTTATGACGGTAGTTGTCTCTGGCGAAGGCTTCTGAGTCTTCGTCTTGCCGCCCTGCCCATGCTGCATGCTAGTCGTTGGCGATGGCAGGGGCGGCAGGACATGTCTTGTCCGGTCTTGTCGCTGCCTTCAATGGCCTGCAGCTTCAGACACTGTACGCCTGTCCTGACTGTGACTGGTCACAGCGCCTCCTGACAGGCGTGCGCTGCGCCTCTTCATCCCGGGAAGGCGCGGGTCTTGAATGCCTTGTACGGTAAAGGCATGGCGCGCCTTTACTCCCGCTGCCTACCGCGCCGGTCGGCAGCACTGTTCTGCTGGCCACGTGTCGGACCCGGAGATCTCCTCTGAGGAGGGGGAGCTCCGGCTCCGCTGGACACGTGGAGCCTTCGGAGCTCACCCCCGCGGAGGGGGCGAGGTCCGGTCTTCCGGGCCACGTGGCAGGCTCGGAGCTATCCTTTGAGGAGAGGAGAGCCCCGGCCCTGCCGGACACGTGGTGCCTTCAAACCTCGCCCCTGCAGAGGGAGCAAGGTCCTTAGGAAGTTTTACCCTATGCGCGGGGGTACCCGGTATTGAGGGTACCGACAGGCGCCGATTTCCGGTCTAGGTCACCGGTGAGGTCGTAGTTGCAGCTGTTTTCACAGAGATCGGTGCCCATATCCATGATCAGCGGGTGTCAGCGGAGCTCCCCGAGCAAACCGCATCGAAAAAGGTGCAGGAGATGCTGAGTTTGACGTCGCCGGTTAGCTCCCGACCGCTGTTGCCGGCGGGAGCACTGTTCTGGCCGTTGTCAAGCTCTGGTGAGGGCACCAGCGTGTTCTCCGAGTCGAGTTAGACACAGGCGGCAAGTTCCGTCGATGTTCGGGCAGTGAAACGCCCGGCGGCGAGTGCTCCTGCGAGGCGCCGCCGCGGGAGCTGCGGGAGAGCGCGAGGTAGACGAAGGGGGGGGGGGGCGGGTCCACCGGTCTGCCTCTGATCTCGCGTGGGGATCGGGTTGCGGCCGGGATTCGGTGCGGCACCGCGGGTAAAACCCCGTGGGCCGCGGTGTGGCCGCATTCTGAGTGGGCCGGCTCGAAGAGTGGGACCCACCCGCAGGATTTAAACATTTTTGCAATTTCCAGTTTTAGTTCAAACTTCAAATGAATAGAACTTTGGCTAGAAAACCCCAAATTCGATGAACCAAATTTTGCTGAACTCAGGATTCTGAGTGCTTTCCAGCAATATCAAATTCAGCTCATGACAGTAAATAGTTTTCCAGAATTAAATCCCTAAATTTTAAACTGTTGGGAATTTTATCTGGAGAACTACTTTATGAAAAATTCTGAAATTTGGCTGAGAGGTTCTTTGGAAAATTCCTGAATCCCAGTAAAATTTTCAGACTCATCCAAGTTCGTTTATTTACCCTAATGGGATGATTAAGAGAACTGCCCTGAGAAAATAGGAAAATGTACAAAAACATTTTTCAGATTTTCTCAAATCTTAATTAGGGCACAACTTTCTGTAGAATTCTTCAAATGACATGAAACCAACTCCATTAGAACCATCCTAAATTCTAGTTTCCAGAAAGTAATGGTTGGAGCCATGAAAACCCCTGGAATTATTCAGAGGCTCAAATATTGACCAAATGGGCTTTTATTTGTACAAGGTTCAGATGAACTTTGTTTCAAATGAAACTTGGTCAAGACTCTTTTTAGGACCCTACCAAGCCACAATAAAAATTTCAGAACCAAAAGGGAGGGCTAGCTAGAGTTCTTAGTAGTCAAGTATTCAAGTTTACACATTGCATTTAAATTTACATGTCGTATTTCATTAAACGTGTAGTCACTGAAGAAGAGACTCCGGAAGTACTGGACTTCCTTCTTCCGGAAGAAGAACTAACTCCTGACCAGAAGCAACAAGGCAAGCCCCAGTTTGCATTAACCTTTTATAAGTTTTACTTTGTTTTCATGTGTCATATGAAGTGTGAATGTGCATTAGGTATAGGATGGATGGAATCCCACTTGCATGACCAGAAATTTTCCATAAGAGTGAGGGTAGTGTCTAAGACCTCGAGTAGACAGGCTATGCTTAATGTTTCATAGGACTTCGGTACAAGTCGAGTAGTTGGAATCAACTCGCGAGATAGGCTTGGGACACACGGGTTCGGTTGAGTGATGTGAGATCACATTAGTAATGAAAATGAGACTAGGCAGGGGCTAGGGCGCAGCAAGAGGGAGTCTTGTGTGCGCAGCCCTGTCCGTGTCGATTGAGGACCGATCCGTGTGTGGCCCACGCTGATCAAGTTTGAACGTACCAAAGGCATATGGGATATATGGGCCCCAATAAACCGATGTAGTCTAAACCTCCGGGCGTCGAGGCATAACGCACCGATTTATAGGTGTAGGCTGAGGGCAGCAAGGTGGAAATCTGCCAACGGACATAGAGAGATGCTCCGTGTGGGGAACCTCCTGCTCGTTTCGGTGCGACCGGTTCGACGTTTGGGCTGTTCGGTGAAAGGTTGTCCCGTACGACATCGAGTGAGTGTGCTGTGCAGCTCCACGGGTGGGCGTACGTGACGTGCTCTTTGGGTTTCCCTGCAGGTGTATATCGAGTCAATTTGCCATCCCTCGCGGCGAAGAGTACCACTTGGTCACTGAGTCGTGACGTAGCTTAATGTATGGAATATGTTGATTCAATATTGCTGATCTGATATAATATTGTATTGCTACATGTTTGCCACTGTCGAAGTGTGCGATCGACACTTCCCCCGGGCCTGCACTGGGCAGCCCGCGGAGGTTCTTTTTTCGGAGGGGCTAGTTCCTAGCGGTGAGCTTGCGCGGATGGACGAGTTAGTGAGAGCTTGACACGGGAAGTTTTACGTGGTTCAGGCCGCCGGAGCGTAAAACCCTACGTCCACGGCGAGCTATGGAGCTCGCTGTATTGCTTGCTGCTCAGGGCCGGGGGCCTGAGCTTGGGGGTGAGTTACAGCTTGAGAGTATATGGCTAGCGTATGAGTTGCAGAATGCGAACCCTTGCTATCGACGCCTACCCGAGCCTTTTATAGTCCAAGGCTCGGGCGGCTTACAAGGGAAGCCGGGACCCGACAGGTGGTCCCGGGAAGATTGTCTATTATCTACCGTATCTGTAGTTACGCCGGTGGTTGCCTCTGGTCGAAGGCTTCTGAGTCTTCATTTTGCCGCCCTGCTCATGCCGCGCACTAGTCATAGTGGTTGATGACGGCGCAGACGGCTTGGGATGTCTTGTCGCGGCGTTTATTACCTGGCAGGTTCTGTCACCGCGCGCCAGTCTGTGATGCGACTGGACGCAACGGCACCTGACAGGCGCGTGCTCCGTGTTTCCGCGTCTTGGGAAGACGCGGGCCTTGAATACCTTGTACGGGCAAGGTGAGGGGCGCCTTTATGCCCGCTGCCTACCGCTCGGGGGCAGGCAGCACCGTTCTTCCAGCCACGTGGCGGGTCCGGAGCTCTTCTCTGAGGAGAGGGAGGTCCGGCCCCGCTGGACGCGTGGCGCCTTCGGACCTCTCTCCCGCGGAGGGGGAGGTCCAGCTTCTGCATGCCATGTGGCGGGCCCGGAGCTCACCTCTGAGGAGAGGGAGGTCCGGCCCCGCTGGACGCGTGGCGTCTTCGGACCTCTCTCCCGCGGAGGGGGAGGTCTGGCTTCTGTATGCCACGTGGCGGGCCCGGAGCTCTCCTCTGAGGAGAGGGAGGTCCGGCCCCGCTGGACGCGTGGCGTCTTCGGACCTCTCTCCCGCGGAGGGGGAGGTCTGGCTTCTGTATGCCACGTGGCGGGCCCGGAGCTCTCCTCTGAGGAGAGGGAGGTCCGGCCCCGCCAGACGCGTGGCGCCTTCGGAGCTCTCCCTGCGGAGAAGGGCGAGCACCTTAGGCATTTCACCCTGTGCGCGGGGGTACCCCATATCTCAGGTACCGACAGTGTCCCCGGGCCCATCTTGGGGGAGATAGCGAGCCCGAGGTGGGACCTCCGTCTCTTCCGATCCGCGCACTTTCTCTAAGTCCCGACCTGACTGCTGCCGGAGCACGAACGGCCGCGGGGTCGTGAGAGCGTGCGCCCACTTGATGATTGCTTTTACTGCGGTGGTTCCCAAGGCTGCCACTTCTGCACGTTGCGGCGCTTTCTTCGGGAACCGCCGAAGGGCCTTGCCGGCTCATCTTCTCAGGAGACTGACTCCTTGACCCCACCACTTTAGTTAAGCGGCTTGGGCCCATCTTTCATTGGCGCCCAGTCTCAGAGCCGGCGAGGTCGCCGATGCGATGTTTCCGGAGGTTTTCGAATTACCTCGAACCATCCCTGGAAAGTTTTAAAAGGTGATCTCACCCGCATCGCGGCTTCCCTTCGCATTGCGCTCGTACTTCCCTTGAACTCTTGCGCCCCGGCTCTCCTGCCCTTGCGCCTTCTTTCGCTATGGCTTCCAACTTGCTTCCGACGCGCCTCGTTCGCTCCTCCGAGCTCGGGCCAGTGCGCAGGCTGCTGGGCTGGCACTCGGAAGAGCAGAAGCATCGGCTCCGCCGAGGATCTCTCTCCCTTGTCCTGGGAAAGGGGGAGACGGTCTTGTTCACCGCTTATGCTATGGCGGGGTTCGTTCCGCCGATTTCTTCCTTCTTCGTCACCCTTCTGGAGACATACGGTCTCCAACTCCACCATCTCTCCCCCAACTCCCTCGCAATGGCGGCAGTTTTTGTCCACTTCTGCGAGATGTTCGTGGGGGTGCACGCCTCCGTGACGCTCTTCCGCCACTTCTTTGTGCTGCGTACGACCGGACGCGGCTCAAAGACTCAGATGGGGGCGTATTACTTCCAGCATCGCTGCAAAGACCCCAAGGTCTCCGGATACCTCCTGCCCTTCAGCGCATCAAGGTGGGAGAGGGAGAGCTGGGTGGTAGTGCAGACCGATGAGCACGATCGCCTACAACTCCCAACCGCCAGCCCAACCACCGATCGCCGCTTCTGGGAGGAGATCCCTGAGCTGGAGCAGGAGTACACTCCGGTCTTGGAGCTGATCCGGTTCTTGGCCAACGAGGGGCTGACGTCTCTAATGGTGCTGATGGACTTTGTGTCACGCCGCATTGCTCCCTTGCAGCAACGCAGCCGCCCAGCGTGGTACTACACCGGTGAGCAGGACTGTACCAGGCTGGAGAGAGGCCCCGGCTCTGTCCCTTCCGACGAGGAGCTGGAGGAGATGGTGAGCAAGGTGAGCGGTGACTATATTCCCAGCGGCGTCCCCGTCCTTCCGCCTTCTGCCACCCCCCCTCTTCTTGGAGCCTCAGAGGAGGTCAGAGCTCCTGCGGAAGATGCCGAACCTTGATGATATCGGGATTGCCGTTCGTCAGGTCGGGGATGCCTTCCGGGGCATCACCATTCAAGGAACCGAGCACCCCGAATCAGGGCATGAGGCATCCACTGCTGCCAAACCTTCCCCCAGAGCCGACGGATCCCAAGCCGCCGATAAAGGGAAAGGAAAAGAGCCGGCCCCCGGGCATCTAGAGAAAAAACGCGCTCGGTCTCCTCCGAGGGTGCCGCCTGTGCCAATCCAGGGTGCCGGAGCTACCTTGCTTCCATCTCCCGGAGGTGCTGGTCCATCGGGTGGCGACCCGAAGAGGTCCCGAGTGTCCCTCCCCGGCGGGTCTCTCCCTAGACAGCAGCCGTCCGAATCAGCCCAAGTATCTCGCCATCCTCCCTCGAGCGGCGGGGCTCCCAGGACGGATGTTGGTGGGGCGATGCCGGCGAGCGCGCCGGAGGTCCAGGCGTCCCATTCCGCGACCGTTCCAGCCGCTGGTCCTGGTAGTTCAGCTACAGCCCAGAGGCCAGTGCAGCAAGCTCGCTGGAGCGCTCATGCCGCTCAGTAAGTGTTATTCTTTCTGACTTATAGGAGTAGAGCTCCTGCCTCTTCTCTTATTCTGAGGGCTTCTTCTTCTTTGCAGGGACCGACCGGCTGCCAGGGGCGGGCCTCTTATCCGGCCGCCTTCAACCAGCGGGGGCTCCGCGCCTCGGCCCCTGGGGGCCGCGGCGGCCCCCATAGCTCCCAAATCGACGGGGGTACTGGCCTCAGTGGCCGCATCTGCTCCTACCCGCCCTCCTTCACCAGCCCAGAAGCCAGGTCTTGAGACCGGGAGGGCCGCTGTAGGTGTGCCTGCTGGCCCCCTGGCCTGCTTAGGACAGCGCCCCCCCGTAGCTACCGAGGCGCCGGCGCTTCCGCCGGTCTTGGACTCGTCCGGGGGGTCCAGCGGCGCGACTCCTGCTCCCCCTGCTCTGGTACCCGTGTGGGACGCCATGGAGCGTGCCCAGACCAGCTCCCGGCAGCTCCAATCTGCCTTTGAGCAGGAGCGGAAGGCATTGGACGGCGAGAGGGACCGCCTTCTCAGCTGGCAGCAGCGGGCCCGGGCGGACCTCGACTCAAGGCAGTCAAGGCTTGAGGCCATGAGTGCTCTGCTTGGCGCCCAGAAGAAGGCCATTAGCCGCTTGGAGCTAGAGGGCCAGCGGGTTTGTGCCACCTACCGCGAGGATCTGGCCAAAGCTGAAGCCAAAGCCAAGGAGTGTTCCGCCGCCGCGGAGGAGTTGCAGCTGCAGGTAGCCCGTCGGGAGCGTGCCGTCGCTGATCGGGAACGCGCTGCTGCAGACGTGGAGGAGAAGACCACCGCTCGGCTGAGGGCCAAGGTGGAGGAGCTAAGGGCTCGGACTGAGGAGTTGGAGCTCCGTGAGTCGGCTGTCGCCGCGAGGGAGGAGCAGTCTTCCAAGGAGCTTCAGGCGGCGATGGATCGCGAGCAAGCGGCCCGCCAAGAGGTAGAGAGGCTCCAGTCCCTCCGGACTGCCGAGGCCCAGGCGGTCTGGCACTTCATTGCTAAGGCGGGATCCGCCTTGGCTCCTCTTGGTTTTAGCCCTGTGCAGGTGGAGACCCCAGCACGGCCGGTGTCCGAAGCGGCCCCAGCCCTTGAGTCTCTCGGCGACGAGCTAGGTCGGCTTGAATCAGTGATCGCCGACGAGCTGGAAGAGGAAGGTTGGGGCCTTGCGAAGGAGGTTGCGATGCACGTTCTGTCGTGCTTCGTTAGCCGAGACCCTTCCTTTTCCCTGTGGCCGGTCCGTTTAGGACCCATCGCCGACCAGGAGGAAGCTGCCAGGGCCGAAGTCGAGGACTTAGCTGCCCTCGTGGCCTCTAGGTTTCATCGGGAGTCCGGGGACCCCTAGGCACCCGCCCTCGTGTCTACAAGGCCCTGTACTTCCTTTCTTTATTTTTGTTGAGTCTGTAGCCCAGCTCGTGGAGCCTTTGTATGGACAGACTCCTTTTTCTTTCTGTGTCTGCATGCCCTAGTCTTCTTCTTGGCCTTTCCCGACCGAGCCCTTAGCTCCGCAAGGGCTCGGAGGCCTTGACCAATCTCGAAGCTCTGCATGGACACCTTGTCCGGGTCCCCACTGTATACTAAGGGTTCCGGAGGTCTCCAGGACCCGCCTCACGAGATCGGAGGGGGGTCCGAGCCTGTTGGTCACGTGGCGGGCCCAGAGCTCCTGCCTGGGAGGAGGTCCGGGACCGCAGGGCACGTGGAGGTCCCGGGCCTCTCCCTGCAGACCACGCGGCGATCCCGGAGCTCCCCTCGAAGAGGTGGGAGGCCCGGCCCTTCCGGACACGTGGGGCCTTCGGACCCCACCCCTGCGAGGGCTAGCCCTTTGATCTTACCTTAGGGTTTTTGGCCTACCGCGATCCCGTAGCGGCCCCCTGGTAGGTGCGTTCTATTGGGTGGATGCGCCTACCATACTCCTGCGGGGAGCTGAGGCTGAGAAATACTGGACATAAGGAAAAAGTAATTCTCCTTGGGGGCTCCCCCCTCTATTCCTTAGTCATATCTGCAGCAAATTCCGACTAAAAATGAAAATGAGAAGAGGGAATTGAACGCATAGTGAGCACGCGTTAGTAGGGTAATCATAGAAATTTAATAAGTAAATTAAATGAGTACCAAGGAAGAGCAACGTAGGGTGGGCTTCTTTTCATATAAATTTCCATACGGGGGAAGGAGGGCCGCATATGTAGGCCACGACCCACCTCAAGGGAAGCAAGACTTTACGCGCTTGGGGTCGGAACCAGGCGAAGCTGAACGTAGTCCTGGACCGTCTCCTGAGGCTTAGTTGCTCCAAGCCCGGTTCACGGACTTTTATGGAAATTACTACGAAAAGAAGGGCATGCCTGATTGTTGCTCTAGGGGTAGAACTTACAGCGGTGTTCCGTGTTCCGAAGGTTCGGGAGCGGGTCCCTGTCTTCGGTTCTGGGGAATGGTCCCAGACCCGGGATGTCCAGCCCCAGTACGGCAAATGGCCATGCGGGCTGGATCATCCCTACCGTCCAAGCCGGTGTATGGATCTGCTTGGCATGGAACAGGCATGCCTAGCAGCTCTCGACCAGCTCGACGGCATCCTGGAGTGTTGCCGGCTAGTAGAAGCCATGCCGAAAGGCTTTACCGACAAGCGTGCGTGAGGAAGAATGACTCTCACATTCGCCTCCATGGATCTCAGCGAACAAGTCGCAGCCTTCCCCCTGGGTTATGCACCGCAATAGGATGTGGTTGGCGCCACGTCGGTAGAGATCCCCCTCTACCGCCATGTGTCTCTTAGCCATACGCGCAATCCGTTCAGCGGATACACGTTCATCAGGGAGGATATTGTCTTTCAAGTAGTCCCGGACCTCCGTGATCCATGCATCGGGTCTGACTTGAGCATCTGGATCTTGAGCGCTGGGTTGCACGGAGTCCCCAGTGACGCTTATGATCCTTGGCGGCGCTCATGGCCGCCGGGACCGCCAGCTTCGAGGTGCTGGTCTAGCCCCCTTCGCCCGGCTCGGCGGGCCGGGCTGTGGGTCGCGGCAACGTCCTCTCGAGGCCCCCTTCAGGCACAGTGGCTCCGGTGGCAGTGGGGGCCCTCGTTGAAAGGTCGTCAGCTGCGGCCTTGCTAGCGCGCGGTACGTGGTGCAGGTCCAAGGCGAGGGGGTTTGTCTCTGCCGTCTTGGTTGATAACCAGACTGGGGATTGCCCTGAGCCAACGACTAGCGAGAAGGATGAGCACTCCATACTCTGCTATGGTGTTGGCTGCCTTTGAATTGAGACGCGCCACATACCTAGACTGCTCCCCGGATGGCATGAGGAACAGTACGCTAGCATCGGCCCTCTGCTTTCGCGGGGAGCCGTGGGCAAACATCATTTGATGAGTCCTGATGAAGGTCAGGGCTCAGGGTCCTGTTTCTTCGTCTTCATGGCCCCCTGAGCGTGCGTCTACTTCAGCCACAAGTGAACTAATGCTCGGTTAATGTATGGATGGTGGGAAAGGGAACCTAGATCAAACTTCAGTAGCTCCGCCGCCCATTTGGCGGCATCGCCCGCCGCATGGAGCTGTGAGGGATAGCTTTTAGCATGGGGAGATCGCCGGGTGCCCGACACTCGGGGGTCCTCAGGCTGCTTTGGACCTCGCGGGAAGCTCCGCTGTCGTCCCGGGGGCTCCGGGAGGTTGTGTCAGGGATCCGAGGTCTGGTCTTCTGGTGCTTGCTTCTTGGTAGCGGAACAGGTTACTGTGGTATGGGGTTAAAGCCATTGCGCGAAAACTAGAAATTCGCGGGACCCCTAGCTATGCCGAGTCGGCTTACGCCGGGATTAGTAGGTAGGGGGCGCCCTTCAACTACTTCAGACACAGGGGTCTGATGGGAGCCCTAGCAAGCATTTGGGAAGCGCAGCATATCACAGCCTGGTATCGAGTCTACTATTTGCTCTATCAGCCGAAGAGAGAATAGGTCTTTAGGACATGCCTTATTGAGACTGGTGTAGTGGATGCGCTTCCGGAGCTTCTCGCTGGCCCTTGGGATAATAACACGGTTTGCCAAGCGCCGGGAGCGGCGGACCCTCCGTCTCGTCGGACGGCTGGACGTCGGGAAAGACCTTTAAGTAATGCTCCATCACCTCCCTGGAGATCTCTGGCCTCGGTGATGGCTGTCATGCAGCACATCGACCTCATGCCGGAGGGGGGCAACGAGCGCGCCTTCCTATATGCTACCCGGGCCCCCGGCTACCCGGGTGGTCTGGGTGGCATCGGCGCTGATTCGGATGAGCCTTGTGGGGACGTCGTCCTCATCAAGGGGTTGCACGCGGGGTGCGGCGGTAGAGGCACGGTGGCGTGCACTTGGGTGGAGCTGGTTTGGTCCTGTACTGCCGAGGGCTGGCGCTCTAGTTGCTGTAAGCGCCCGAAGCCTTTCCAAGGCTAATACTGCGGCAACACGGTCTCCACAACCTTGGGGACGCCTGTTGGTGTAGGCATCTTCAAGACAAGGTAGCCGTAGTGGGCTATTGCCATGAATCGGTACAGGGCTGGCCTACCGATTGTGGCATTGAAGGGGAGGTCAGTCTTGGCCATGTCGACCAGAATGTACTCCGTCCGGTAGATGCCCGGTGCCCCAAAGGTCACCGGGAGGCTGATGCGGCCGTAGGAAACGACCTGTCCCGGCCCTACCCCTGAGAACGGGCTTGATGGGGCGAGCTTGGCCATCCGGATCTGCAGCTTCTGGAAGGCTGCGTGACTGATGAGGTTCAGTCCAGCCCCACCATCCACCAAAACGTGGTACATCTTCACGTTGGCGACGGTAAGGGCCACCACGAGCGGTAGTTGGCCGGCCCCAGCCATGTTCCTGGGGCAGTCGGTGTCATCAGAGCTGATGGGGGTTCCCATCCACCTGAGGTGCGGTACTGCACCTGGGAGGGGAGCTACCGACGCTACCGCTCGTCGCAAGGCCTTAGCCATGCTTCTGGTCAGGGGGGTCAGCGGACCCGCCGAAGATGTCACAGGGCATCTTCCAGTGCTCTTCGTCACTGGAGATGGAGCTTCCATGATTGCGCGCTGCCTTTGCAGCGCGCCGGAGCTCCTGGAAATCCACCTGGCGGTCGTCGCCGTCTCGGGCCTCGACCTTCTGGTTGCCCTCCCTTACTATAGGATGGGGCATCAGCTAGGGGCTGCTTCCCCTTCCGGAAGCGTCCCGTGAACTTCTGGATTTCCCGGCTTCTGGAGGAATTCCGCCGGGTTGATGCTGCCGTCGTACTTCTCAGGCGAGAGTGACCGAAACTTGCGCGGCCATTTTGTGAAGCGAAGGCGGGGCGCGAGGGCCGCACACCCCGCTTCTGTCGCCGCAGGTTCTGATGCCACGAATGCTTGGTTCGTGATGAGCATCGCATGCTCCGGCGGCCATACACAGGACATACGACTGTGGCATATTGAGTAGCAGCGCTCTTCGCTGCAGCTAGCGCACCTTCACTAGGTACACCCAGCGCTACTGAAAACCTGACGCTGGTCGGAGCCGGCATTGCCGGGGTCGGCGCTGCCAGAGCCGGTTGCTGGCTCCCAGTGCAGGTATCGGCGCCGTGAACGCCTGGTCCTCCGCTGGCACAGTATGCCCCGGTATGGGCAAGGCCGCTCTATAGACTGGGAACGCCGTTTGCAGGTCATATGGTTGTGGCATATACTGCGCGATGTATGCCTGGGGCAGAGCCCGCGTAGCGAAGATCTGCCCTTCAGGCTGGGTAGAGGCCGACGTCAAGACGGTCTACCTCGCGAATCCACTGCTGGGTCGCCGCCTGAGGCGCGTCCCCAGCAGGCGGATTGCACAGTAGCGCCCTTGCTGAGGCTAGCGCACCCCAAATGTCGAAGTGTGCGATCGACACTTCCCCCGGGCCTGCACTGGGCAGCCCGCGGAGGTTCTTTTTTCGGAGGGGCTAGTTCCTAGCGGAGAGCTTGCGCGGATGGACGAGTTAGTGAGAGCTTGACACGGGAAGTTTTACGTGGTTCAGGCCGCCGGAGCGTAAAACCCTACGTCCACGGCGAGCTATGGAGCTCGCTGTATTGCTTGCTGCTCAGGGCCGGGGCCCTGAGCTTGGGGGTGAGTTACAGCTTGAGAGTATATGGCTAGCGTATGAGTTGCAGAATGCGAACCCTTGCTATCGACACCTACCCGAGCCTTTTATAGTCCAAGGCTCAGGCGGCTTACAAGGGAAGCCGGGACCCGACAGGTGGTCCCGGGAAGATTGTCTATTATCTACCGTATCTGTAGTTACACCGGTGGTTGCCTCTGGTCGAAGGCTTCTGAGTCTTCATTTTGCCGCCCTGCCCATGCCGCGCACTAGTCATAGTGGTTGATGACGGCGCAGGCGGCATGGGATGTCTTGTCGCGGCGTTTATTACCTGGCAGGTTCTGATACCGCGCGCCAGTCTGTGATGCGACTGGATGCAACGGCACCTGACAGGCGCGTGCTCCACGTTTCCGCGTCTTGGGAAGACGCGGGCCATGAATACCTTGTACGGGCAAGGTGAGGGGCGCCTTTACGCCCGCTGCCTACCGCTCGGGGGCAGGCAGCACCGTTCTTCCAGCCACGTGGCGGGTCTGGAGCTCTTCTCTGAGGAGAGGGAGGTCCGGCCCCGCTGGACGTGTGGCGCCTTCGGAACTCTCTCCCGCGGAGGGGGAGGTCCGGCTTCTGCATGCCACGTGGCGGGCCCGGAGCTCACCTCTGAGGAGAGGGAGGTCCGGCCCCGCTGGACGCGTGGCGTCTTCGGACCTCTCTCCCACGGAGGGGGAGGTCCGGCTTCTGTATGCCACGTGGCGGGCCTGGAGCTCTCCTCTGAGGAGAGGGAGGTCCGGCCCCGCCAGACGCGTGGCGCTTTCGGAACTCTCCCTGCGGAGAAGGGCGAGAAACTTAGGCATTTCACCCTGTGCGCGGGGGTACCCCATATCTCAGGTACCGACAGCCACCAAATATTGCTTACTAAATTTCACCTTCCTGAACCGTTAACTTGTTGATAAAAGATGAACTAAGAATGAACTTGTAGGCGTGTCCATTTGCTGCAACATTGCTATCCTATGTCATGGTACACCTCATGTAGAGTTTCAAGCTTAGGTAAGTCGGTTAAGCCTTGTTGAGCCTTCGTGCTCACGGTTGCTGCTTAAGTGTTTTTCAGGTGAGGAGCCACCCATGGACTTGTAGTACAAGTCCACCGGCGAGGGTTACCCTCCGTCGGGGACCACGGCTGAGTGGGAGCCGTACACGTCGCGCTGAGCTGAGGAGTGCAGCTAGTGTGGGTTGCCCTAGGGCTGGGCAACCACTTTTGCCTGATAGGCGGGCGTGAGTTGTATAGTGTAGACTTCCGCTGTGTAAGATAAATAATATTTTGTAACTGGAGTTTGTAATACTGTGTACAATTCAGTTGTTTTCCCATGTAATATATTGTGTTCTTATGACGTGTGCTGTCAGGTGTCGCATCGTGCGGCACCACCCTCTGCGATCCTGGATGGGCGGATTCCGGTCCGCCACAGGGGGCAGGCAGCGCCGCCCTCCTGGCCACGTGGCGGGCCTGGAGCTCTCCTCTGAGGAGAGGGAGGTCCGGCCCCGCAGGACACGTGGAGCCTTCGGACCTCTCCCCGCTGAGGTGGGAGGTCCGGCTTCTATCGGCCACGTGACGGGCCCGGAGCTCTCCTCGGAAAAGAGGGAGGTCCGGCCCCGCGGGACACATGGCGCCTTCGGAGCTCTACCCGCGGAGGGGGGAGGTCCGGCTGCTGCTGGCCACGGGGTGGGCCCGGAGCTCTCCTCTGAGGAGAGGGAGGTCCGGCCCTGCTGGACACGTGGCGCCTTCGGAGCTCTCCCTGCGGAGAAGGGCAAGATCCTTAGGCATTTCCCCTGTGCGCGGGGGTACCCCATATCGAGGGTACCGACAAACTCTGCCAACTCCGCTGCCCACTAAGCGACGTTGCTAGTCGCGTTGGGGCTGTGAAGGATGGTCTTCAGCGGGAAGGAGATGACCATCGAGATCCGGTGGGCTTGGAAGTAATGCCGGAGCTTCCTGGATGCCACGAGGACTGCATACAACAGCTTATGGACCTCCAGGTACCTTGTCTTAGCGTCGAGGAGGACTTCGCTGATGTAGTAGACTGGCCTCTGGACGGTCCGGGCCATCCCCCTGGGGCCTGAGATGTCTTCCTCCATTGGCTCAGGCCGACATGGGGTAGACGGGTCCGGGGGAGTCTCCGGCAGCTGGGACCCTGGGGCTTCTAGGCAGTCTTGGACCTCCGGGAGGTCCCCTTGCACCTCCGGGAGGTCGTCTCGAACCGCCGAGAGGTCCTGCTGGACCTCCGGGAGGTTGTCTTGAACTTCCGGGAGGTCCTCTTGGACCTCCGGGAAGCTGGCTTGGACCTCCTGGAGGTCCCCTTGGACCTCCGGGAGGTTGTCTTGGAGCTTTGGGAAATCGTCTTGAACCTCTGGGAGCTCCTGGTGCTTGTCTTCTGCTGTCGGAGCAGGTTGCGGCGATGAGGGGTCCGGCCGCTCTGCGACGAGGACCATGCTCACCACCTCTGTTGTCGCCGCGATGTAGAGCAGCAGGTGCTCTCCGGGCTCGGGGGCTACAATGATGGGTAGGGTCGTAAGGAGCTGCTTCAACTCCTGGAATGCTTCTTCTGCTTCGTCGGTCCCAGAAAATGGACCGGATTTGTGCAGGAGTATGAAGAAGGGAAGTGCCCGCTCTGCTAGCCTCGGTATGAACCGACTCAGCGCGGCTAGGCATCCCGTGAGCTTCTGGACAACTTTGATGTGGGCCGTGGGCCGCATCAACTCGATGGCCTTAATCTTCTCTGGGTTGGCTTTGATCCCTCGGTGTGAGACCAGGAATCCTAGTAGCTTACCAGAGGATATGCCGAACACACACTTGTCTGGGTTCAGCTTAGTGTGCGTGGAGCGCAGTTTGTCAAAGACTAGAGCTAGGTTGTCTAACAAGGATGTGCTCTGTCTAACTTTGACAATGATGTCATCGACATGCACCTCAACTAAGTCTCGTATTAGCTCTCCAAAGGTTTTGTGCATGGCACGTACAAAGGTAGGGAGAACGTTTTTTAGACCATAACGCATGGAGACATAACAGTACAGGCCGTCTACTGTGATAAATGCGGTATGTTCTTCATCTTCTCTAGACATGGGGATTTGGTGGAAGCCTGAGTAGGCGTCTAGGAAGCATAACTGTCGGTACCTGAGATATGGGGTACCCCCGCGCACAGGGGAAAATGTCTAAGGAACTCGCCTTTCTCCGCAGGGAGAGCTCCAAAGGCACCACGCGTCCGGCGGGGCCGGACCTCCCTCTCCTCAGAGGAGAGCTCCGGGCCCGCCACGTGGCATACAGGAGCCGGACCTCCCCCTCCGCCGGAGAGAGGTCCGAAGGCGCCACACGTCCAGCGGGGCTGGACCTCCCTCTCCTCAGAGGAGAGCTCCGGGCCCGCCACATGGCCGACAGAAGCCGAGCCTCCGCCTCCGCGGGGAGAGGTCCGGAGGCTCCACGTGCCCCGCAGGCCGGACCCTCCTCTCCTCTGAGAAGGGCTCCGGGCCCGCCACGTGTCCAGAAGAACGGTGCTGCCTGCCCCCGAGAGATAGGCAGCGGGCGTAAAGACGCCCCATACCTTGCCCGTACAAGGTATTCAAGGCCCGCGTCTTCCCAAGACGCGGAGACGCGGAGCACGCTTCTGTCAGGTGCCGTTGCGCCCAGTCGCATCACAGACTGGCGCACGGTGTCAGAACCTGCCAGCCAATAAACACCGCGACAAGACATCCCATGCCGCCTGCGCCGTCATCAACCACTACGACTAGCATGCGGCATGGGCAGGGCGGCAAGATGAAGACTCAGAAGCCTTCGACCAGAGACAACTACCGGCATAACTGCAGATACGGTAGATAATAGACAATCTTCCCGGGACCACCTGTCAGGTCCCGGCCCCCCTTGTAAGCTGCCCGAGTCTTGGACTATAAAAGGCTCGGGTAGGCGACAATAGCAAGGGTTCGCACTCTGCAACTCATACGCTAGCCATACACTCCCAAGCTGTAACTGACCCCCAAGCTCAGGACTCCGGCCCTGAGCAGCAAGCAATACATCGAGCTTGTCGGTACCTGAGATATGGGGTACCCCCGCGCACAAGGTAAAATGCCTAAGGATCTCACCCTTTTCCCCAGGGATAGCTCTGAAGGCGGCACGCGTCCGGCGGGGCCGGACCTCCCTCTCCTCAGAGGAGAGCTCCGGGCCCCCCACGTTGCATACAGGAGCCGGACCTCCCTCTCCGCCGGAGAGAGGTCCAAAGGCGCCAAGCGTCCAGCGGGGCCGGACCTCCCTCTCCTCAGAGGAGAGCTCCGGGCCCGCCACATGGCCGACAGAAGCCTCCCCTCCCCCCCCCCCCCCCCCCCCCCCCCCGTGGGGAGAGGTCCGGAGGCTCCACGTGCCCCACAGGCCGGACCCTCCTCTCCTCTGAGAAGGGCTCCGGGCCCGCCACGTGGCCAGAAGAACGGTGCTGCCTGCCCCCGAGAGATAGGCAGCGGGCGTAAAGATGCCCCATACCTCGCCCGTACAAGGTATTCAAGGCCCGCGTCTTCCCAAGACGCGGAGACGCGGAGCACGCCTCTGTCAGGTGCCGTTGCGCCCAGTCGCATCACAAACTGGCGCGCGGTGTCAGAACCTGCCAGCCAATAAACACCGCGACAAGACATCCCATGCCGCCTGCGCCGTCATCAACCACTACGACTAGCATGCGGCATGGGCAGGGTGGCAAGATGAAGATTCAGAAGCCTTCGACCAGAGACAACTACCGGCATAACTGCAGATACGGTAGATAATAGACAAACTTCCCGGGACCACCTGTCGGGTCCCGGCCCCCCTTGTAAGCTGCCCGAGTCTTGGACTATAAAAGGCTCGGGTAGGCGACGATAGCAAGGGTTTGCACTCTGCAACTCATACGCTAGTCATACACTCCCAAGCTGTAACTCACCCCCAAGCTCAGGACTCCGGCCCTGATCAGCAAGCAATACAGCGAGCTTGTCGGTACCTGAGATATGGGGTACCCCCGCGCACAAGGTAAAATGCCTAAGGAATTCGCCCTTCTATGCAGGGAGAGCTCCGAAGGTGCCACGCGTCCGGCAGGGCCGGACCTCCCTCTCCTCAGAGGAGAGCTCCGGGCCCGCCACGTGGCATACAGAAGCCGGACCTCCTCCGCGGGAGAAAGGTCCGAAGACGCCACGCGTCCAGCGGGGCCGGACCTCCCTCTCCTAAGAGGAGAGCTCCGGGCCCGCCACGTGGCATACAGAAGCTGGACCTCCCCCTCCGCGGGGAGAGGTCCGGAGGCTCCACGTGCCCCGCAGGCCGGACCCTTCTCTCCTCAGAGAAGGGCTCCGGACCCGCCATGTGGCCAGAAGAATGGTGCTGCCTGCCCCCGAGCGGTAGGCAGCGGGCGTAAAGACGCCCCACACCTTGCCCGTACAAGGTATTCAAGGCCCGCGTCTTCCCAAGACGCGGAAACGCGGAGCACGCTTCTGTCAGGTGCCATTGCACCCAGTCGCATCAAAGACTGGCGCGCGGTGTCAGAAACTGTCAGCCAATAAACATCGCGACAAGACAACCCATGCCGCCTGCGCCGTCATCAACCGCTACGACTGGCATGCGGCATGGGCAGGGCGGCAAGATGAAGACTCAGAAGCCTTCGGCCAGAGACAACTACCGGCATAACTGCAGATACGGTAGATAATAGACAATCTTCCCGGGACCACCTGTCGGGTCCCGGCTCCCCTTGTAAGCCGCCCGAGTCTTGGACTATAAAAGGCTCGGGTAGGCGTCGATAGCAAGGGTTCGCATTTTGCAACTCATACGCTAGCCATACACTCTCAAGCTGTAACTCACCCCCAAGCTCAGGCCTCCGGCCCTGAGCAGCAAGCAATACAGCGAGCTCCATAGCTCACCATGGACGTAGGGTTTTACGCTCCGGCGGCCTGAACCACGTAAAACTCGCCGTGTCAAGCTCTTACTAACTCGTTCCATCTGCGCAAGCTCTCCGCTAGGGACTAGCCCCTCCGAAAAAAGAACCTCCGTGGGCTGCCCAGTGCAGGCCCGGGGGAAGTGTCGACCGAACACTTCGAGATTTGGTGCGCCAGGTAGGGGGCTTTTCTCCTAGCGTGACGAGTTTCCGCCAACGAAGATGACCAAGCTTCCATCAGCGGCAAACTCTCCCCCTCCTCGTTCACGGCAACCCACCTGCGGGGGATGCGCCCGATTCAGCGACCCAGCAATGGGTCCGCGAGGTGGACCGCCTCGTCATCGCCGCCGCGAACGGCGCCCAGGACAACCGGCTGTGTCGCTGACGCGCACACCCACGGTTGACGGGCTAACGGCGGATTCCAGCTCCTCCAGGCTCCTGTCGACGGACCTGCGAAGGGAACTGGAACGGTGCCACTTGGGCCTGGACGCCCGGGTGTACCTCGAGCGACGCCGAGAAAGGCGTCGCAACCATGAGGCTGGCGACAGCATGTCGTCAGCCTCGACACAACCAGAAGGGCAGGCCTTCGCCACGCGAGCCCTGCCTCAGGCATATGCTGCGCAGCATATGCCACAACTATATGCGCCGCAAGCAGCGGCCCCGGTCTATGGTGCAGCCTTGCCCATGCCGGGATACGCGGTGCCAAGTGCGAACCAAGCGTTCGCAGCGCCAGTACCTGCAGCAGCAGGTGCAGGATGTGCGGCCCTTGCACCCCACCTTCGCTTCGCAAGGTGGCCACGCAAGTTTCGCCCGCACCTGCCTGAGAAGTACGACGGCAGCGTCAACCCAGCGGAGTTCCTCCAGATCTACTCCACCGCCGTACTTGCCGCAGGAGGGGACGAGGCTGTCATGGCCAACTACTTTCCTGTCGCCTTGACCGGCCCAGCTCGGACTTGGCTCATGAATCTACCTTAGGGGTCCATAACCTCCTGGGGAGAGCTCTGCCGGCAGTTCGTCGCCAACTTCGGCAGCTCCTACACCCGCCCTGTAACACCCCAAAATTTTGATTCAAAACACTAAACCATGTTCAGAGGGGAATTTAAAAATTTTTGGACGTGTTGCATGTTTTGCAAAAATTCAAATTCAAACTGGAATTCAAATTATACTCAAAACAGAAAAGAAATGGGAAAAGAAAAAGAGGAACGGGAAAAAAACCGGCCAGTGGGCCGAAACCCGCCAGCCGGCCCAGCTTCCCCTTGCCAGCCCGCCCCCGCGCGCGCCGCGCTGCCTATCACAGACGGGTGGGACCCGCCTGTCATCCCCAACCTCGCTCGCGCCGACCCCGGACTTTTTCCCCCCGAGCGCGCGCGATCTTAACCGATCGGAAAACCCGTCCCGCAGCCCGAATTCCGGTCCCATAGGACTCCAACTCGATCACAACAGACCCACCGCCCTTCCCCGGCTATAAAAACCCCAGCCCCGATCAGTTTTTCTCACGCGATCGCCGATTTTTACTCCGGTGAGCACCGAGACTTCGCCGGTGAATTCTGGCCGATCTAAGCTCGGAAACTCTGATCTAACGCGCTGGTCTTGATCCACCGCCTCCGGGGAACATTGCAGGTGCAGAAAACTCGGAGAGTTACGGTGTAAACGCAGCGCCGACGAGCTTCGCCGTGGTTTTGCCTCGGACCTCGCCGCCGATCACTTTCCAGGACCCCCGAGCTCGAGAAAACCCCCGAGGTGAGATCCCTGACCTCCCCTCTACCGATCTAGGCCATAAGATCACAATTCTAGGCAGAATTCTCGAGGATCCGAAACTTTTCGGCGAGATCGCCGCCTCCTCCCGCCGGCAGCGCCGCCCGCGCTCGATCGGAGCGACGTGGCCGCTTGTGCGCCGTTTATTTTAAATCGCAGGGTAGACTTTAAAACCCCGCGTACCGGTTCGATGTTATAATCTCAGCCGTCGGTTTAAAATCGGATGGTCCACGTCAGCCCCGCATTATAAAGACTGGAATTCTTACGTGCTACCCCCTGGGGTTCTCTGGAATTGAGAGCTAGCCCCGGAAACATCAGATCTAGCCCCTGGAACTCCAGAAAATCATGTAAATTCATTTAAAAATCAGTTTTAGCCCCTGGACTTAATAAAAATTAGGAAAAACACCTCTGATAAGTGTAGCTAGACCCCTGGAAACTATGAAAATAATATTATAGACCCTGTAATGGGGTGAATTCATTATTTTAACCCTGTTTAGTAATTAATTTAGAAAATTGAATATGTAACTAGTGTTTAAAAATTAAAAAGTGGGACAAACATAATTGTCAAAATTAATTAAAAACTTTCTCAGTACTTAGAAAACTTTGGAGTGAGATAAAAATATATGTTTGGGTTGAAATAAATCTGTTTCATCTATTATTCACATTTATTAGTATAGGGACACATTTTAAGTAAAGAATAGTTATAGAAAAATAGGGAAAATAATTATGAAATAGTCTACATCAGAAGTCAAGGTCAAAAGATGTTATTAAATCATTTAGGACCAGAACCTATACTGTTTAGATGATGTGTATTACTAATTTCATAATAAAATACACAATTATGCATAGGAATATAAATCTGAAAATATAGCAACTAGTAAATGATAAATGGAGTTTCTAAAATACAAAGAATTCAGTTTAGGGTTGGTAGAAATTCTGAAGGCACATATGGAGAAGAAAAATACTTTTCATACACATATAAATAAAAGTGTATGCAAGCCATAGATCAACACACAAAGTAACCACAACACATATAATGGTGAATGAATTTCATAAATATGAATGTGTGGTTTGTATGAAGTAGAAGTGTGAACTATGTCTTATGATTGTTGTTTTTCTTTTGCTATGTGTGATGGTATGAAGTAGAACCTGTTCAAGAGAAAGTTATTTCTTTCCAAGATCGGGACTACCCATTTCAAGAGCAGCAAGAAGGAGGCAAGTGTCCTTGACCACTTTGATCCCATGCTAGGATGTGTAGATAGAATTAATTGCATTGTCAAGTTAAATATGAAACCCATGCTAGGAAGTTTCCCTAGAATTGCATTACCTTGTTTCCTTGTAGCTTGGGTTGGGATTTATTTTGTCATGTCATTTATTTACATGCATATGCTTAGCCATGCTTAGAATGGGATATTTGGGATATGAGATCATCAGTTTATTATACCATACTCTTGAATGAGTTATTGTGAGTTATGTAGAGGTAGGGATCAAGGCAAGTCGGATGTTTTGGTTGTGTGCTGGGTGCACGAGACTTGTGTTTGTGTTTAGTACTTGCCTGGATCCTAAGGACCGGTTTATGGAGCATGTAACCCGGCTTTACAGTGCCAACCACATGCTGAGATGGGGCAGCTTGGCCAATTAATTAGGTGTATCCCCGGCGTAGTATGGGTGTGTTGGATGGTGCGGGGAATAGGTGTCAGCTGGACTACCATATGAACCGCAAGGCTCAAGAGGGGGCCACTGCAGCGGGGTTGGAGCCTCTTGTATGCTGTTAGGGGTGAAACCTCAGTGGGCCCACGCTCGTCGGGAATCCCTTTGTAAAGGCTTCGTAGTGATCTCCTGGCTGCACACCTGGGAAGTGTGAATGTGGATCGTAGCCACTGGCATAATGGAGGTTCTTTTAGTCCACCCGGCAACGGGGGATGAAATCACTACTTGTGGGTACAGTGGTACAAACTCTGCAGAGTCAAAACTGTCTTGACAGCCGTGCTCACGGTTAAGAGCGGCCTGGACTTATTCATGATTAGAGGATTGATGGTTTTGGAAGTTAAGCGGGGAGCTTAACATTGGTAATGATGTTATGATTATTGGATTACAATGATGGGATGGGAGATTGGGACCATTTCACCTGTGTAGTAATGTAGGTGCTTAATAAGCTAAGGTGATAGATATTAATTGCGTAGTGCTTTAACCATGAGTTCAACCTCTCCTTGTTCTAGCCATGCATGATAAAATTTTCCCACACTTGCTGAGTACCATTTGTACTCAACCTTGCATATTTGTTGGTTTATATTGCTGCTCAGGTCAAGATAATGAGGTGGTGTATAATGACCAAGATTTTGGACCCGAGGAAGGATTTTAGGTTCATGAAGACCCCCGGGCAACGCCTGTGATGGAGCCCTAAAGAATAATATTCCGCTGCTAGTTTATTTACTTGTGATGAAGCATTAGTGTCCATTGAGACATTTGCGATGTAAGACTTATTTATATTCGACACCTGGCTTGTAATAAATGATGCTTCACTATTTGTCATCACATGTATGAGAAAATGATCCTGGCATACATGTGATATTCACTTGGTTGTTTCTTCGGAAAAACCGGGTGTGACAGAGGTGGCATCAGAGCCAAGGTTGCCCGTAGGAACGTGGACCTAGGTAGAAATGGACGTATTTAAGGGCCCTATTTTCTTAAAAACTATTTTCCAAGGTGTGGGTTGAAGAGTGTTATTTAAGGAGTCATTTTCTTCATCTTACCCCAAATTTCTATTCAAAATGGGCTTTTTGTTTAAAAAGTTTATCTAAGCTAAGTTTTAATTCTTTTTGTTTTAGATGGTTCGCATGATTCGCACCGCTCGTAAGTCCACCGGAGGGAGAGTTCCCGTAGTTGCCCTTGCCGAAAGAGAGGAGAGTCGTCCAGTGACGTACCTTTCCTACGGATTGGCAGTAGGAGATTTGTTGCGCCGTCTTCGACGTATGCTCGAAGCCGCTGGCAATACGGGCAAGCTCATCATCCACTATAACTCCACCAGGACCATCCGTGAGAAGAGGGAAGAATGGAGATCGGAGATGAGGATTATACACGAGATTCAGCTGCTGAAGATCCACCATTCTCCAGCTTGTCGAGCAACACAAGTTGATGCAGAGAGAGATGTCACCTGGGAGGCCATCACCTGCCAGAGTCACATCTATCGTCGCCACTTGGACAAAACTGAGTACATGTATGTCCTCCAACGTGAAAGTGGTACCACGGAGTACAAGTACCCACCGGTGCAGCAAGGGACTTCCCATGAGCACATGGACTTGTGCTTGGAGGATGCTGCTATGCTCAGCACTCGACTGCAGGAGTGTCAACAAGAGCTTCAGGATGTCCGAGACACCCTGAAGGAAACGGAGGCGTTGCTGCGAGCTTGCTTAAAGGCGAGAGAAAGAGGAGATGGGAATGAACTGTGTGTCACCGTGAGTGATCCATGGACTCCTGACTCCCCGGATCGCCGAGCGATCAGGCGTCGTCGCACTTCTCCACCAGCAGCCTCTCCACCCAAAGCAGAGTCAGAAGGTAGCCGAAATGAGGAGGAAGATCCCGAGGAGCCAGCTCAAGAGGACGAGTAGTGTAGAGTCTTTCCCCTAGCTAGCTGGAGGTCGAGTAGTCGAGTCGTTGCGTAGTTAATGGTGTGATAATGATGGGTGTGTGACGTGAGTTGTGGAAGCCATGAGCAATTGTCCACAGCCTCGTCTTCAGATTGTTTTGCTTTGGTGTGTGAACCCACAGGAAATAATAGTGCATTTATTTGGTGTGAGATATGAACCCTCGTAAAAGCATAACAAAGCCTCAACACTTCAAAGTACAAACAAATGAAAGTAGTAAGATGATGCTAAATGATTTCAAATTGACATTGGTTGATTCTGCCAGATGGCCGGAAGAGGAAAAGGACGTGCTGCCAACCCCACCAACAACAACAATGAGGCATGCAACCCTCATCTTTCTGGAGGCCAGGACAGTGGTGGTCGCCGTGAAGAAGTTGATCCTCTCCACCAAATGCTGGAGAATCAAAATCGGCTTATCCAGAACTTGACTCAAGTGGTGGCCAACTTGCATCAAGTTCCACCTCCACAAGCTGCACCACGCCAACCAAGGTTGAGTGAGTTTCTAGGAACTCAACCTCCAAAGTTTGCAAGTGCTGCTGAACCTCTGGAGGCAGATGATTGGCTGAAGACCATTGAAAGTAAGATGAGGATTATACAATGCCAAGGGTATGAGAGGGTGCTGTTTGCCTCTCATCAATTGCAGGGACCTGCTGCTGATTGGTGGGCCGCCTACGTGGCTGCCCATCATGACCCTGAGAACATCACTTGGGAAGAGTTCAAGCGTAGCTTCCGCAACCACTACATCCCAAGAGGTGAACTCAAAAACAAGAGGAAAGAGTTTCTGGGACTGCAGCAGGGAAACATGACAGTGAGGGAATACCTCACTAAATTTACTCAACTATCCCGTTATGCTCCACGAGACATAGAGACTGATGAGCAGAAACAAGATTGTTTCGTGGAAGGACTTACCGCAGAGATGCAGTGTGCAATGTCCTCCAATGAGTATGAAAGCTTTCAAAAGATGGTGGACAGAGCATTTGTGGTGGAAAGGAAGCTAAAGGCCCTGGAAAATGAGAATAAGAGGAAGGCGGGGTGGTCACATCAGGCCTCAGGGAGCAACACCCGCCCACGTATGATGCAGCAACCTATGGGGCAGACAAGCCGTGCTGCGGTACCCTATTCCGCACCAAGAGGGTACAACCCAAACTACAGGCCACCCGCGGCACCTGCACAGCCGCCACGTCCGTTTGTGCAGCAGCCTCGCCCCGCATATCCACCTCGACCAGCAGTACAAGGACCCCCCAAACCAACCCCAAGACAACAAAGGCCAGGCATCTAAGATTGGGGTGCAATGTTTCAGCTGTGGAGAAGTAGGGCACTACGCCCATAAGTGTCCAAAGAAGAAGCCCACGCAGCAACAGCAGCAGAATGTAATGAGAGGACGGGTGAACCACGTCACTATGGAGGAAGCACAAGAGGCACCCGACGTGGTAGTTGGTAAGTTTCCTGCCAATTTACACCTTGCAACTCTGCTGTTTGATTCTGGTGCTACCCACTCGTTCATTGCTCAAGGGTTTGTTAAGAAGCATGACCTAGCAACCACACAAATGAACTATATGCTAGCGGTAAACTCTCCAGGTGGAGAAATAAGGACAAGACAAGTGTGTCCCAAAGTGAGCCTAGACATTAATGGGGTAGTATTTATGGCTAACCTCATAGTGATAGATTCACAAGGGATAGATATTATTTTGGGTATGGATTGGTTGACCAAACATAAAGGAATCATCCATTGTTCGACCAGAACGGTGGAACTAACTCACCCCAATGGCACAAGAGTAAAGTTCATAACGATACACAAGCCTAGGAGGGACATTAAATTAAATCAAGTGGAGGTGAAAGTTGAGGAAATCAGGACTATCAGGGAATATCCAGATGTTTTTCCGGAGGAATTGCCAGGTATGCCTCCCGACCGTGACGTGGAATTCGCAATTGAGCTAGTACCGGGAACAGCCCCGATATACAAGAGACCTTATCGAATGGACTCCAAGCAGCTAGAAGAGCTCAAGGATCATTTAAGAGAATTGACGTAGAAGGGATATATTTGCCCTAGTTCCTCACCATGGGGAGCTCCGGTGATATTTGTGCCCAAGAAAGACGGAACCCAAAGGTTATGCGTGGATTACCGTGCCTTGAATGAGGTAACCATCAAAAACATGTACCCATTACCCCGCATTGAAGACTTGTTTGATCAGTTGAGGGGAGCTTGTGTGTTCTCGAAAATTGATCTCAGGTCGGGGTACCACCAACTCAAGATAAGGCAATCAGATATTCCCAAGACAGCTTTCGTATCTCGGTACGGACTGTATGAATACACTGTCATGCCTTTTGGGCTAACCAATGCCCTGGCGTATTTCATGTACCTCATGAAAAGGTATTCATGGAATATCTGGACAAATTTGTGGTGGTTTTCATAGATGATATTCTCGTCTTCTCCAAAAATGAAGAAGAACATGAGAAACATCTAAGTTTGGTGTTACAGAGGCTGAGAGAACACCAACTATATGCCAAGTTGAGCAAGTGTGAGTTTTGGCTGAAGAGAGTTCCCTTTTTAGGACATATAATCTCGGAGGGAGGAATCTCCGTAGATCCCGCCAAAATCGAAGATATCCAGAAGTGGAAAACCCCTGAAAATGTCGGGGAAGTTCGAAGCTTTTTGGGATTGGCTGGATACTATCGACGGTTTATTGAGGGATTCTGCAAGATCTCGAGACCTCTCACCAAACTGTTGGAGAAGGGAATCACATTCACCTGGACGCCACAGTGCGAGACAAGCTTTCAGGAGTTAAAGAAGAGATTGACAACAGCCCCAGTGTTGGTTATGCCAGATATGCAGAAGAATTTCACAGTGTACTGCGATGCCTCTGGAAATGGGTTGGGATGTGTTGTCATGCAAGAAGGACATGTCGTGGCATATGCATCCCGGCAGCTTCGGAAGCACGAGAAGAACTATCCTACACATGACCTAGAACTAGCTGCAGTGGTACACGCGTTGAAAATTTGGCGGCACTATTTGATGGGGAAGAGGGCAGAAATATATACGGATCATAAGAGTTTGAAGTACATATTCACACAACCAGATCTCAACCTCAGACAAAGGAGATGGTTAGAGCTAATCAATGACTTTGATGTGGGCATCAACTATCATCCCGGGAAAGCAAACGTCGTGGCCGATGCTTTGAGTCGGAAAGTGCAGGTCAATAAGTTGAGTTTGAAGGACATGCCTGCAGAATTGAAGGACGAGGTTATAAGACTAAATCTATGTCTAGTAAATAGTGGTGAAGCCATCGCCATGGAAGTGGACTCCACACTCGAGCAAGACATACGCGAGGGCCAAAAGAATGATGAGAAGATACAAGAGATCAAACAGCTCATTAAGGAAAATAAAGCTCCTGGTTTTAGAGAGGATGAACAGGGAACGGTGTGGCACGGGAAAAGGATCTGTGTGCCAGAAGTAAAGGAGATCCGTGAATTAATTTTGAAGGAGGCTCACGATTCCGACTATTCCATTCATCCTTGGAGTACGAAGATGTACCAGGACCTCAAAAGCAGGTATTGGTGGTATGGCATGAAGCGAGATGTCGCGGAACATGTTGCCCTATGTGACACATGTCAGTTGGTGAAAGCAGAACATCAACAACCCGCAGGATTATTGCAACCACTCAAAGTACCTGAATGGAAATGGGAAGAAATCGGCATGGATTTTGTCGTAGGATTGCCTAGGACGCAATCCGGGTATGATTCAATATGGGTCATTATTGATAGGCTAACCAAGGTAGCTCATTTCATTCCGGTGAAAGAAAGCTACAGCGGATCCAAATTGGCAGAATTGTACATGTCAAGGATTGTGTGTTACCATGGAGTGCCAAAGAAGATAGTGTCGGACCGAGGGACAGAGTTCACCTCAAGGTTCTGGCAGAAATTGCATGAAACCATGGGAACCCATCTGAACTTTAGTTCTGCCTATCATCCCCAAACTGACGGGCAGACGGAGAGAACCAATCAGATCCTTGAAGATATGTTAAGGGCATGTGCACTCAAAAACAATAGGAGTTGGGACAAGAACTTACCGTATGCGGAGTTTTCCTATAACAACAGTTATCAAGCTAGTATGAAGATGTCACCGTTTGAAGCTTTGTATAGAAGGAAGTGCAGAACTCCCCTATTTTGGAACCAAACAGGAGAAAGTAAAGTGTTTGGTCCAGAAGTGCTACAAGAAGCCGAGGCAAAGGTGAGGGAGATTCGCAACAATTTGAGGATAGCACAAACACGCCAAAAGAGTTATGCTGATGTACGAAGAAGAGAGCTCGTTTTCAACGTGGGAGACTATGTTTATCTCAAGGTGTCCCCTATTAGAGGACTTCGTCGGTTCAAGGTGAAAGGGAAGTTGTCACCTCGATACATCGGACCCTTTCAAGTTTTGGAAAGAAAAGGCGAAGTGGCGTACCAACTAGAGTTACCGGTTCATCTATCGGACGTGCACGATGTATTCCATGTGTCACAACTCAAGAAATGTCTGAGAACGCCTGAAGAGGTGTTACCCATGAATGAAGTGGATGTAGCTGAAGATTTGTCTTATGCCGAGTAACCATACAAGATTTTGGAGACGATGGAACGCCTCACCAGAAACAAGAGAATCCGGATGTGCAAGGTGCAGTTGAAGCATCACTCAGAAGAGGAAGCCACCTGGGAACGGGAAGATGAGCTCAAGGCACAGTATCCGGAATTGTTTTCTTAGAAACACCAATCTCGAGGACGAGATTTCTTTTAAGGGGGGTAGAGCTGTAACACCCCAAAATTTTGATTCAAAACACTAAACCATGTTCAGAGGGGAATTTAAAAATTTTTGGACGTGTTGCATGTTTTGCAAAAATTCAAATTCAAACTGGAATTCAAATTATACACAAAACAGAAAAGAAATGGAAAAAGAAAAAGAGAAACGGGAAAAAAACCGGCCAGTGGGCCGAAACCCGCCAGCCGGCCCAGCTTCCCCGCGCCAGCCCGCCCCCGCGCGCGCCGTGCTGCCTCTCACAGACGGGTGGGACCCGCCTGTCATCCCCAACCTCGCTCGCGCTGACCCCGGACTTTTTCCCCCCGAGCGCGCGCGATCTTAACCGATCGGAAAACCCGTCCCGCAGCCCGAATTCCGGTCCCATAGGACTCCAACTCGATCACAACAGACCCACCGCCCTTCCCCGGCTATAAAGACCCCAGCCCCGATCAGTTTTTCTCACGCGATCGCCGATTTTTACTCCGGTGAGCACCGAGACTTCGCCGGTGAATTCTGGCCGATCTAAGCTCGGAAACTCTGATCTAACTCGCTGGTCTTGATCCACCGCCTCCGGGGAACTTTGCAGGTGCAGAAAACTCGGAGAGTTACGGTGTAAACGCAGCGCCGACGAGCTTCGCCGTGGTTTTGCCTCGGACCTCGCCGCCGATCACTTTCCAGGACCCCCGAGCTCGAGAAAACCCCCGAGGTGAGATCCCTGACCTCCCCTCTACCGATCTAGGCCATAAGATCACAATTCTAGGCAGAATTCTCGAGGATCCGAAACTTTCCGGCGAGATCGCCGCTTCCCGCCGCCGGCAGCGCCGCCCGCGCTCGATCGGAGCGACGTGGCCGCTTGTGCGCCGTTTATTTTAAATCGCACGGTAGACTTTAAAACCCCGCGTACCGGTTCGATGTTATAATCTCAGCCGTCGGTTTAAAATCGGACGGTCCACGTCAGCCCCGCATTATAAAGACTGGAATTCTTACGTGCTACCCCCTGGGGTTCTCTGGAATTGAGAGCTAGCCCCAGAAACTTCAGATCTAGCCCCTGGAACTCCAGAAAATCATGTAAATTCATTTAAAAATCAGTTTTAGCCCCTGGACTTAATAAAAATTAGGAAAAACACCTCTGATAAGTGTAGCTAGACCCCTGGAAACTATGAAAATAATATTATAGACCCTGTAATGGGGTGAATTCATTATTTTAACCCTGTTTAGTAATTAATTTAGAAAATTGAATATGTAACTAGTGTTTAAAAATTAAAAAGTGGGACAAACATAATTGTCAAAATTAATTAAAAACTTTCTCAGTACATAGAAAACTTTGGAGTGAGATAAAAATATATTTTTGGGTTGAAATAAATCTGTTTCATCTATTATTCACATTTATTAGTATAGGGACACATTTTTAAGTAAAGAATAGTTATAGAAAAATAGGGAAAATAATTATGAAATAGTCTATATCAGAAGTCAAGGTCAAAAGATGTTATTAAATCATTTAGGACCAGAACCTATACTGTTTAGATGATGTGTATTACTAATTTCATAATAAAATACACAATTATGCATAGGAATATAAATCTGAAAATATAGCAACTAGTAAATGATAAATGGAGTTTCTAAAATACAAAGAATTCAGTTTAGGGTTGGTAGAAATTCTGAAGGCACATATGGAGAAGAAAAATACTTTTCATACACATATAAATAAAAGTGTATGCAAGCCATAGATCAACACACAAAGTAACCACGACACATATAATGGTGAATGAATTTCATAAATATGAATGTGTGGTTTGTATGAAGTAGAAGTGTGAACTATGTCTTATGATTGTTGTTTTTCTTTTGCTATGTGTGATGGTATGAAGTAGAACCTGTTCAAGAGCAAGTTATTTCTTTCCAAGATCAGGACTACCCATTTCAATAGCAGCAAGAAGGAGGCAAGTGTCCTTGACCACTTTGATCCCATGCTAGGATGTGTAGATAGAATTAATTGCATTGTCAAGTTAAATATGAAACCCATGCTAGGAAGTTTCCCTAGAATTGCATTACCTTGTTTCCTTGTAGCTTGGGTTGGGATTTATTTTGTCATGTCATTTATTTACATGCATATGCTTAGCCATGCTTAGAATGGGATATTTGGGATATGAGATCATCAGTTTATTATACCATACTCTTGAATGAGTTATTGTGAGTTATGTAGAGGTAGGGATCAAGGCAAGTCGGATGTTTTGGTTGTGTGCTGGGTGCACGAGACTTGGGTTTGTGTTTAGTACTTGCCTGGATCCTAAGGACCGGTTTATGGAGCATGTAACCCGGCTTTACAGTGCCAACCACATGCTGAGATGGGGCAGCTTGGCCAATTAATTAGGTGTATCCCCGGCGTAGTATGGATGTGTTGGATGGTGCGGGGAATAGGTGTCAGCTGGACTACCATATGAACCGCAAGGCTCAAGAGGGGGCCACTGCAGCGGGGTTGGAGCCTCTTGTATGCTGTTAGGGGTGAAACCTCAGTGGGCCCACGCTCGTCGGGAATCCCTTTGTAAAGGCTTCGTAGTGATCTCCTGGCTGCACACCTGGGAAGTGTGAATGTGGATCGTAGCCACTGGCATAATGGAGGTTCTTTTAGTCCACCCGGCAACGGGGGATGAAATCACTACTTGTGGGTACAGTGGTACAAACTCTGCAGAGTCAAAACTGTCTTGACAGCCGTGCTCACGGTTAAGAGCGGCTTGGACTTATTCATGATTAGAGGATTGATGGTTTTGGAAGTTAAGCGGGGATCTTAACATTGGTAATGATGTTATGATTATTGGATTACAATGATGGGATGGGAGATTGGGACCATTTCACCTGTGTAGTAATGTAGGTGCTTAATAAGCTAAGGTGATAGATATTAATTGCGTAGTGCTTTAACCATGAGTTCAACCTCTCCTTGTTCTAGCCATGCATGATAAAATTTTCCCACACTTGCTGAGTACCATTTGTACTCAACCTTGCATATTTGTTGGTTTATATTGCTGCTCAGGTCAAGATAATGAGGTGGTGTATAATGACCAAGATTTTGGACCCGAGGAAGGATTTTAGGTTCATGAAGACCCCCGGGCAACGCCTGTGATGGAGCCCTAAAGAATAATATTCCGCTGCTAGTTTATTTACTTGTGATGAAGCATTAGTGTCCATTGAGACATTTGCGATGTAAGACTTATTTATATTCGACACCTGGCTTGTAATAAATGGTGCTTCACTATTTGTCATCACATGTATGAGAAAATGATCCTGGCATACATGTGATATTCACTTGGTTGTTTATTCGGAAAAACCGGGTGTGACAGAGGTGGTATCAGAGCCAAGGTTGCCCGTAGGAACGTGGACCTAGGTAGAAATGGACGTATTTAAGGGCCCTATTTTCTTAAAAACTATTTTCCAAGGTGTGGGTTGAAGAGTGTTATTTAAGGAGTCATTTTCTTCATCTTACCCCAAATTTCTATTCAAAATGGGCTTTTTGTTTAAAAAGTTTATCTAACCCCTCGATGTGGACGGCGACCCCACAAGGCTCGTCCAAATCAGCGCCGATGCCACCCAGACCACCCGGGTAGCCGGGGGCCTGGATAGCAAATAGGAAGGCGCGCTCGTTGCCCCCCTCCGGCACAAGGTCGATGTGCTGCATGACAGCCGTCACTGAGGCCAGAGATCCCTAGGGTGGTGATTGAGCACTACTTAAAGGTCTTTCCCGACGCCCAGCCATCCGACAATACGGAGAGTCCGCCGCTCCCGGCGCTTGGCAAACCGAGTTGTTATCCCGAAGGCCAGCGAGACGCTCCGGAGGTGCATCCACTACACCAGTCTCAATAAGGCATGCCCTAAAGACCTATTTTCTCTCCCTATGATAGACCAAATAGTAGACTCGATGCCGGGCTGTGATGTGCTGCGCTTCCCAAATGCTTGCTAAGGTTCCCATCAGACCCCTTTACCTACTAATCCCAGCATAAACCGACTCAGCATAGCTAGGGGTCCCTCAAATTTCTGGTCTTCGTGCCAATAGCTTTAACCCCATACCACCGTAACCTGTTTCGCTACCAAGAAGCAACCTCAGATCCCCGACACAACCTCCCGGAGGACCAGCAGGACCTCCCAGAGGTGCAATGGGACCCCTCCCCGGAGCTCCCGGGACACCAGCGGAGCTCCCCGGAAGGTCCAAAGCAGCCTGGGGACCCCCGAGTATCGAGCACCCGGCGGTTACCTCAGGCTAAAAGCTATCCCCCACGCAGTGGACAATGCCGCCAAATGGGCGGCGGAGCCACTGGAGTTTGACCTAGGCTCCCTTTCCCGTCATGCAGACATTAACCGAGCACTAGTTGACTTGTGGCTGAAGTAGACGCACGCTCAGGGGTCCACGAAGACGATGAAACAGGACCCTGAGCCCTGACCTTCACCAGACCTTACCGAATGATGTTCGTCGACGGCTCCTTGCGAAAGCAGGGGGCCGATGCTAGCATACTGTTCCTCACGCCATCGGGGGAGCAGTCTGGGTATGTGACGCGTTTCAATTCCAAGGCAGCCAACAACATAGCAAAGTATGAAGTGCTCATCCTCCTTGCTAGTCGTTGGCTCAGGTCAACTCCCAGTCTGGTTATCAACCAAGACAGTGGAGACAGACCTCCTCGCCTTGGACCTGCACCACGTACCGCGCGCTAGCAAGGCCGCAGCTAACAACCTTTCAACGAAGACCCCCACCGGAGCCACTATGCCTGAAGGGGGCCTCGAGAGGACGTTGCCGCGGCCCACAGCCCGGCCCGTCGAGCCGGGCGAAGGGGGCTAGACCGCACCTCGAAGCTGGCGGTCCCGGCGGCCATTGACGCCGCCAAGGATCATAAGCGTCACTGGGGACTCCGTGCAACCCAGCGCTCAAGATCCAGATGCTCAAGTCAGACACGATGCATGGATCATGGAGGTCCGGGACTACTTGAAAGAAAATATCCTCCCTGATGAACGTGTATCCGCTGAACGGATTGTGCGTATGGCTAAGAGACACATGGAGGTAGAGGGGGATCTCTACCGACATGGCGCCAACCACATCCTATTGCGGTGCATAACCCAGGGGGAAGACTGCGACTTGTTCACTGAGATCCATGGAGGCGAATGTGGGAGTCACTCTTCCTCACGCACGTTTGTCGGTAAAGCCTTTCGGCATGGCTTCTACTAGCCGGCAACACTCCAGGATGCCGTCGAGCTGGTCGAGAGCTGCTAGGCGTGCCTGTTCCACGCAAAGCAGATCCATACACCAGCTTGGACGGTACAGATGATCCAGCCCACATGGCCATTCGCCATGCTGGGGCTGGACATCCCGGGCCTGGGACCATCCCCCAGAACAGAGGACAGGGACCCGCTCCCGAGCCTTCGGAACATGGAACACCGCTGTAAGTTCTACCCCTAGAGCAACAATAGGATAGGCCCTTCTTTTTATAATAAATTCCATAAAGTCCAAGAACAGGTGTCACACCCGGTTTTTCCGAAGAACAACCAAGTGAATATCACATGTATGCCAGGATCATTTTCTCATACATGTGATGACAAATAGTGAAGCATCATTTATTACAAGCCAGGTGTCGAATATAAGTAAGTCTTACATAGTAAATGTCTCGATGGACAATAGTAAGTTCATCACAAGTAAATAAACTAGCAGCGGAATATTATTCTTTAGGGCTCCATCACAGGCGTTGCCCGGGGGTCTTCATGAACCTAAAAACCTTCCTCGGGTCCAAAATGTTGGTCATTATACACCACCTCATTATCTTGACCTGAGCAGCAATATAAACCAACAAATATGCAAGGTTGAGTACCAATGGTACTCAGCAAGTGTGGGAAAATTATATCATGCATGGCTAGAACAAGGAAAGGTTGAACTCATGGTTAAAGCACTACGCAATTAATACCTATCACCTTAGCTTATTAAGCACCTTCATTACTACACAGGTGAAATGGTCCCAATCTCCCATCCCATCATCATAATCCAATAACCATAACCATCATTTCCAATGTTAAGCTCCCCGCTTAACTTCCAAAACCATCAATCCTCTAATCATGAATAAGTCCAGGCCGCTCTTAACCGTGAGCACGGCTGTCAAGACAGTTTTGACTCTGCAGAGTTTGTACCACTGTACCCACAAGTAGTGATTTCATCCCCCGTTGCCGGGTGACTAAAAGAACCTCCATTATGCCAGTGGCTACGATCCACATTCACACTTCCCAGGTGTGCGGCCAAGAGATCACTACGAAGCCTTTACAAAGGGATTCCCGATGAGCGTGGGCCCACTGAGGTTTCACCCCTAACAGCATACAAGAGGCTCCAACCCCGCTGCAGTGGCCCCCTCTTGAGCCTTGCGGTTCATATGGTAGTCCAGCTGACACCTACTCCCCGCACCATCCAACACACCCATACTACGCAGGGGATACACCTAATTAATTGGCCAAGCTGCCCCATCTCAGCATGTGGTTGGCACTGTAAAGCCAGGTTACATGCTCCATGAACCGGTCCTTAGGATCCAGGCAAGTACTAAACACAAACCCAAGTCTCGTGCACCCAGCACACAACCAAAACATCCAACTTGCCTTGATCCCTACCTCTACAATACTCACAATGTCTCATTCAAGAGTATGGTAATATAAACTGATGATTTCATGTCCCAAACATCCCATTCTAAGCATGGCTAAGCATATGCATGGAAATAAATGACATGGTAAAATAAATCCCAACCCAAGCTTCAAGGAAACAAGGTAATGCAATTCTAGGGAAACTTCCTAGCATGGGTTTCATATTTAACTTGACAATGCAAATAATTCTATCTACACATCCTAGCATAGGATCAAAGTGGTCAAGGACACTTGCCTCCTTCTTGCTGCTCTTGAAATTGGTAGTCCTGATCTTGGAAAGGGTTAACTTGCTCTTGAGCAGGTTCTACTTCATACCATCACACATAGCAAAAGAAGAACAACAATCATCAGACATAGTGCACACTTCTTACTTCATACAAACCACACATTCATATTTATAAAAGTTCTTTACCATTATATGTGTTGTGGTTACTTTATGTGTGTTGAGTTGTGGCTTGTATGCACTTTTAACCATGTATATATATGATTCCTATTTTTTTGTGTCCACATTTATACTTGCATATAATGTGCCTTCACAATTTCTATCAACCCTAAATTGAATTCTTTGTATTTTAGAAACTCCATTTATCATTTACTAGTTTCTATATTTTCAGATTTATATTCCTATGCATAATTGTGTATTTTATTATGAAATTAGTAACTCACATTACCTAAACAGATTAGGTTCTGGTCCTAAATAATTTAATATCATATTTTGACCTTGGCTTCTGATGTATACTATTTCATAATTATTTTCCCTATTTTTCTTTAACTATTCTTTACTTAAAAATATGTCCCTATACTATTAAATGTGAATAATAGATGAAACAGATTTATTTCAGCCCAAAAATATATTTTTATCTCACTCCAAAGTTTTCTAAGTACTGAGAAAGTTTTTAATAAATTTTGACAATTATGTTTGTCCCCCTTTTTAATTTTTAAATACTAGTTACATATTCACTTTTCTAAATTAAATACTAAACAGGGCTAAAAAGTAAACTCACCCCATTACAGGGTCTATAATATTATTTTCATAATTTCCAGGGGTCTAGCTACACTTATCAGAGGTGTTTTTTCTTAATTTCTATTAAGTCCAGGGGCTAAAACTGATTTTTAAATGAATTTACATGATTTTCTGGAGTTCCAGGGGCTAGATCTGAAGTTTCCGGGGCTAGCTCTCAATTCCAGAGAACCCCAGGGGGTAGCACGTAAGAACTCCAGTCTTTATAACGCGGGGTCGACGTGGACCGTCCGATTTTAAACCGACGGCTGAGATTATAAGATCGAACCGGTACGCAGGGTTTTAAAGTCTACCGTGCGATTTAAAATAAACGGCGCACATGCGGCCACGTCGCTCTGATCGAACGCGGGCGGTGCTGCCGGCGGCGCACGGCGGCGGGAAGCGGCGATCTCGCCGGAAAGTTTCGGATTCTCGTGAATTCTGCCTAGAACTGTGATCTTATGGCCTAGATCGGTAGAGGGGAGGTCAGGGATCTCACCTCGGGGATTTTCTCGAGCTCGGGGGTCCTGGAAAGTGATCGGCGGCGAGGTCCGCGGCAAAACCACGGCGAAGCTCGTCGGCGCTGTGTTTCCACCGCAACTCTCCGAGTTTTCTGCACCTGCAAAGTTCCCCGGAGGCGGTGGATCAAAACCAGCGAGTTAGATCAGAGTTTCCGAGCTTAGATCGGCCAGAATTCACCGGCGAAGTCTCGGTGCTCACTGGAGTGAAAATCGGCGATCGCGTGAGGAAAACTGATCGGAGCTGGAGTTTTTATAGCCGGGGGAGGGCGGTGGGTCTGTTGTGATCGAGTTGGAGTCCGCTGGGACCGGAATTCGGCTGCGGGAACGGGTTTCCCGATCGGTTGCGATCGCGCGCGCGGGAGAGAGTCCGGGGTCGCGGGGTTAGGGATGACATGTGGGTCCCACCCGTCAGCGAGGGGCAGCGCGGCGCGCACGGGGGCGGGCTGGCGCGGGGGTTTGCTGGGCCGGCTGGCAGTTTCGGCCCACTGGCCAGTTTTTTCCCGATTTCCTTTTTCTTTTTCCATTTCTTTTCTGTTTTTGGTATAATTTGAATTCCAGTTTGAATTTGAATTTTTGCAAAATATGCAACACGTCCAAAAATTTCTAAATTCCCCTCTGAACATGGTTTAGGGTTTTAAATCAAAATTTGGGTTTTGACTAAAAATTTGGGGTGTTATAGCTCTACCCCCCTTAAAAGAAATCTCGTCCTCGAGATTGGTGTTTCTAAGAAAACAATTCCGGAAATTGTGCCTTGAGCTCATCTTCCCGTTCCCAGGTAGCTTCCTCTTCTGAGTGATGCTTCCACTGCACCTTGCACATCCGGATTCTCTTGTTTCTGGTGAGGCGTTCCATCGTCTCCAAAATCTTGTATGGTTGCTCGGCATAAGACAAATCCTCAGCTACATCCACTTCATTCATGGGTAACACCTCTTCAGGCGTCCTCAGGCATTTCTTGAGTTGTGACACATGGAATACATCGTGTACATCCGATAGATGAACCGGTAACTCTAGTTGGTACGCCACTTCGCCTTTTCTTTCCAAAACTTGAAAGGGTCCAATATATCGAGGTGACAACTTCCCTTTCACCTTGAACCGACGAAGTCCTCTGATAGGGGACACCTTGAGATAAACATAGTCTCCCACGTTGAAAACGAGTTCTCTTCTTCGTACATCAGCATAACTCTTCTGGCGTGTTTGTGCTATCCTCAAGTTGTTGCGAATCTCCCTCACCTTCGCTTCGGCTTCTTGTAGCACTTCTGGACCAAACACTTTACTTTCTCCTGTTTGGTTCCAAAATAGGGGAGTTCTGCACTTCCTTCCATACAAAGCTTCAAACGGTGACATCTTCATACTAGCTAGATAACTGTTGTTATAGGAAAACTCCGCATACGGTAAGTTCTTGTCCCAACTCCTATTGTTTTTGAGTGCACATGCCCTTAACATATCTTCAAGGATCTGATTGGTTCTCTCCGTCTGCCCGTCAGTTTGGGGATGATAGGCAGAGCTGAAATTCAGATGGGTTCCCATGGTTTCATGCAACTTTTGCCAAAACCTCGAGGTCAACTGTGTCCCTCGGTCCGACACTATCTTCTTTGGCACTCCATGGTAACACACAATCCTTGACATGTACAATTCTGCCAATTTGGATCCGCTGTAGCTTTCTTTCATAGGAATGAAATGAGCTACCTTGGTTAGCCTATCAATAATGACCCATATTGAATCATACCCGGATTGGGTCCTAGGCAATTCCACGACAAAATCCATGCTGATTTCTTCCCATTTCCATTCAGGTACTTTGAGTGGTTGCAATAATCCCGCGGGTCGTTGATGTTCTGCTTTCACCAACTGACATGTTTCACATAGGGCAACATGTTCCGCGACATCTTGCTTCATGCCATACCACCAATACCTGCTCTTGAGGTCCTGGTACATCTTCGTACTCCCAGGATGAATGGAATAGTCAGAATCGTGAGCCTCCTTCAAAATTAATTCACGGATCTCTTTTACTTCTGGCACATAGATCCTTTTCCCGTGCCACACCGTTCCTTGTTCATCCTCTCTAAAACCAGGAGCTTTATTTTCCTTAATGAGCTGTCTGATCTCTTGTATCTTCTCATCATTCTTTTGGCCCTCGCGTATGTCTTGCTCGAGTGTGGAGTCCACTTCCATGGCTATGGCTTCACCACTATTTACTAGACATAGATTGAGCCTTATAACCTCGTCCTTCAATTCTGCAGGCATGTCCTTCAAACTCAACTTATTGACCTGCACTTTCCGACTCAAAGCATCGGCCACGACGTTTGCTTTTCCGGGATGATAGTTGATGCCCACATCAAAGTCATTGATTAGCTCTAACCATCTCCTTTGTCTGAGGTTGAGATCTGGTTGTGTGAATATGTACTTCAAACTCTTATGATCTGTATATATCTCTGTCCTCTTCCCCATCAAATAGTGCCGCCAAATTTTCAACGCGTGTACCACTGCAGCTAGTTCTAGGTCATGTGTAGGATAGTTCTTCTCGTGCTTCTGAAGCTGCCGGGATGCATATGCCACGACATGTCCTTCTTGCATGAGAACACATCCCAACCCATTTCCAGAGGCATCGCAGTACACTGTGAAATTCTTCTGCATATCTGGCATAACCAGCACTGGGGCTGTTGTCAATCTCTTCTTTAGCTCCTGAAAGCTTGTATCGCACTGTGGCGTCCAGGTGAATGTGATTCCCTTTTCCAACAATTTGGTGAGAGGTCTCGAGATCTTGGAGAATCCCTCAATAAACCGTCGATAGTATCCAGCCAATCCCAAAAAGCTTCGAACTTCCCCGACATTTTCAGGGGTTTTCCACTTCTGGATATCCTCGATTTTGGCGGGATCTACGGAGATTCCTCCCTCCGAGATTATATGTCCTAAAAAAGGAACTCTCTTCAGCCAAAACTCACACTTGCTCAACTTGGCATATAGTTGGTGTTCTCTCAGCCACTGTAACACCAACCTTAGATGTTTCTCATGTTCTTCTTCATTTTTGGAGAAGACGAGAATATCATCTATGAAAACCACCACAAATTTGTCCAGATATTCCATGAATACCTTGTTCATGAGGTACATGAAATATGCCGGGGCATTGGTTAGCCCGAAAGGCATGACAGTGTATTCATACAGTCCGTACCGAGATACGAAAGCTGTCTTGGGAATATCTGATTGCCTTATCTTGAGTTGGTGGTACCCCGACCTGAGATCAATTTTCGAGAACACACAAGCTCCCCTCAACTGATCAAACAAGTCTTCAATGCGAGGCAATGGGTACTTGTTTTTGATGGTTACCTCATTCAAGGCACGGTAATCCACGCATAACCTTTGGGTTCCATCTTTCTTAGGCACAAATATCACCGGAGCTCCCCATGGTGAGGAACTAGGGCGGATATACCCCTTCTCCATCAATTCTCTCAAATGATCCTTGAGCTCTTCTAGCTGCTTGGAGTCCATTCGATAAGGTCTCTTGTATATCGGGGCTGTTCCCGGTACTAGCTCAATTGCGAATTCCACGTCACGGTCGGGAGGCATTCCTGGCAATTCCTCCGGAAAAACATCTGGATATTCCCTGATAGTCCTGATTTCCTCAACTTTTACCTCCACTTGATTTAATTTAATGTCCCTCCTAGGCTTGTGTATCGTTATGAACTTTACTTTGGTGCCACTGGGGTGAGTTAGTTCCACCGTTCTGGTTGAACAATGGATGATTCCTTTATGTTTGGTCAACCAATCCATACCCAAAATAATATCTATCCCTTGTGAATCTATCACTATGAGGTTAGCCGTGAATACTACCCCATTAATGTCTAGGCTCACTTTGGGACACACTTGCCTTGTCCTTATTTCTCCACCTGGAGAATTTACAGCTAGCATATGGTTCATTTGTGTGGTTGCTAGGTCATGCTTCTTAACAAACCCTTGAGCAATGAACGAGTGGGTAGCACCAGAATCAAACAGCAGAGTTGCAAGGTGTAAATTGGCAGGAAACTTACCAACTACCATGTCGGGCGCCTCTTGTGCTTCCTCCATAGTGACGTGGTTCACCCGTCCTCTCATTACATTCTGCTGTTGTGGCTGCGCAGGCTTCTTCTTTGGGCACTTATGGGCATAGTGCCCCACTTCACCACAGCTAAAACATTGCACCCCAACCTTAGGTGCTTGGCCTTTGTTGTCTTGGGGTTGGTTCGGGGGTCCTTGCACTGCTGGTCGAGGTGGATATGCGGGGCGAGGCTGCTGCACAAACTGACGTTGCGGCTGTGCAGGTGCTACGGGTGGCCTGTAGTTTGGGTTGTACCCTCTTGGTGCTGAATAGGGTACCGCAGCACGGCTCGTCTGCCCCGTAGGTTGCTGCATCATACGTGGGCGGGTGTTGCTTCCTGAGGCCTGATGTGACCATCCCGCCTTCCTCTTATTCTCATTCTCCAGGGCCTTTAGCTTCCTTTCCACCACAAACGCTCTGTCCACCATCTTTTGAAAACTTTCATACTCATTGGAGGACATGGCACACTGCATCTCTGCGGTAAGTCCTTCCACGAAACAATCTTGTTTCTGCTCATCAGTCTCTATGTCTCGTGGAGCATAACGGGATAGTTGAGTAAATTTAGTGAGGTATTCCCTCACCGTCATGTTTCCCTGCTGCAGTCCCAGAAACTCTTTCCTCTTGTTTTTGAGTTCACCTCTTGGGATATAGTGGTTGCGGAAGCTACGCTTGAACTCTTCCCAAGTGATGTTCTCAGGATCATGATGGGCGGCCACGTAGGCGGTCCACCAATCAGCAGCAGGTCCCTGCAATTGATGAGAGGCAAACAGCACCCTCTCATACCCTTGGCATTGTATTATCCTCATCTTACTTTCAATGGTCTTCAGCCAATCATCTGCCTCCAGAGGTTCAGCAGCACTTGCAAACTTTGGAGGTTGAGTTCCTAGAAACTCACTCAACCTTGGTTGGCGTGGTGCAGCTTGTGGAGGTGGAACTTGATGCAAGTTGGCCACCACTTGGGTCAAGTTCTGGATAAGCTGATTTTGATTCTCCAGCATTTGGTGGAGAGGATCAACTTCTTCACGGCGACCACCCCGGTCCTGGCCTCCAGAAAGATGAGCGTTGCATGCCTCATCATTGTTGTTGGCGGGGTTGGCAGCACGTCCTTTTCCTCTTCCGGCCATCTGGCAGAATCAACAAATGTTAATTTGATACCATTTAGTATCATCTTACTACTTTCATTTGTTGGTACTTTGAGGTGTTGAGGCTTTGTTAAAATTTTTACGAGGGTTTATATCTCTCACCAAATAAATGCACTATTATTTCCTGTGGGTTCACACACCAAAGCAAAACAATCTGAATACGAGGCTGTGGACAATTGCTCATGGCTTCCACAACTCACGTCACACACCAAGCATTATCACACCATTAACTACGTAACGACTCGACTACTCGACCTCTTGCTAGCTAGGGGAAAGACTCCACACTAATCGTCCTCTTGAGCTGGCTCCTCGGGATCTTCCTCCTCATTTCGGCTACCTTCTGACTCTGCTTTGGGTGGGGAGGCTGCTGGTGGAGAAGTGCGACGACGCCTGATTGCTCGGCGATCCGGGGAGTCAGGAGTCCATGGATCACTCACGGTGACATACAGTTTATTCCCATCTCCTCTTTCTCTCGCCTTTAAGCAAGCTCGCAGCAACGCCTCCGTTTCCTTCAGGGTGTCTCGGACATCCTGAAGCTCTTGTTGACACTCCTGCAGTCGAGTGCTGAGCATAGCAGCATCCTCCAAGCACAAGTCCATGTGCTCATGGGAAGTCCCTTGCTGCACCGGTGGGTACTTGTACTCCGTGGTACCACTCTCACGTTGGAGGACATACATGTACTCAGTTTTGTCCAAGTGGCGACGATAGATGTGACTCTGGCAGGTGATGGCCTCCCAGGTGACATCTCTCTCCGCGTCAACTTGTGTTGCTCGACAAGCTGGAGAGTGGTGAATCTTAAGCAGCTGATTCTCGTGTATAATCCTCATCTCCGAACTCCATTCTTCCCTCTTCTCACGGATGGTCCTGGTGGAGTTATAGTGGATGATGAGCTTGCCCGTATTGCCGGCGGCTTCGAGCATACGTCGAAGACGGCGCAACAAATCTCCTACTGCCAATCCGTAGGAAAGGTACGTCACTGGACGACTCTCCTCTCTTTCGGCAAGGGCAACTACGGGAACTCTCCCTCCTGTGGACTTACGAGCGGTGCGAATCATACGAACCATCTAAAAACAAAAGAATTTAAAATTAGGTTAGATAAATTCTCAAACAAAATCCTATTTTGAATGAAAGTTGGGGTAAGATGAAGAAAATGACTCCTTTTAATAACATTTTTCCACCCACACCTTGGAAAATAGTTTTTAAGAAAATAGGGCCCTTAACTACGTCCATTTCTACCTAGGTCCACGTTCCTACGGGCAACCTTGGCTCTGATACCACCTCTGTCACACCCGGTTTTTCCGAAGAACAACCAAGTGAATATCACATGTATGCCAGGATCATTTTCTCATACATGTGATGACAAATAGTGAAGCATCATTTATTACAAGCCAGGTGTCGAATATAAATAAGTCTTACATCGCAAATGTCTCAATGGACACTAATGCTTCATCACAAGTAAATAAACTAGCAGCGGAATATTATTCTTTAGGGCTCCATCACAGGCGTTGCCCGGGGGTCTTCATGAACCTAAAAACCTTCCTCGGGTCCAAAATCTTGGTCATTATACACCACCTCATTATCTTGACCTGAGCAGCAATATAAACCAACAAATATGCAAGGTTGAGTACCAATGGTACTCAGCAAGTGTGGGAAAATTATATCATGCATGGCTAGAACAAGGAAAGGTTGAACTCATGGTTAAAGCACTACGCAATTAATACCTATCACCTTAGCTTATTAAGCACCTTCATTACTACACAGGTGAAATGGTCCCAATCTCCCATCCCATCATCATAATACAATAACCATAACCATCATTTCCAATGTTAAGCTCCCCACTTAACTTCCAAAACCATCAATCCTCTAATCATGAATAAGTCCAGGCCGCTCTTAACCGTGAGCACGGCTGTCAAGACAGTTTTGACTCTGCGGAGTTTGTACCACTGTACCCACAAGTAGTGATTTCATCCCCCGTTGCCGGGTGGACTAAAAGAACCTCCATTATGCCAGTGGCTACGATCCACATTCACACTTCCCAGGTGTGCGGCCAAGAGATCACTACGAAGCCTTTACAAAGGGATTCCCGACGAGCGTGGGCCCACTGAGGTTTCACCCCTAACAGCATACAAGAGGCTCCAACCCCGCTGCAGTGGCCCCCTCTTGAGCCTTGTGGTTCATATGGTAGTCCAGCTGACACCTACTCCCCGCACCATCCAACACACCCATACTACGCCGGGGATACACCTAATTAATTGGCCAAGCTGCCCCATCTCAGCATGTGGTTGGCACTGTAAAGCCGGGTTACATGCTCCATGAACCGGTCCTTAGGATCCAGGCAAGTACTAAACACAAACCCAAGTCTCGTGCACCCAGCACACAACCAAAACATCCAACTTGCCTTGATCCCTACCTCTACAATACTCACAATGTCTCATTCAAGAGTATGGTAATATAAACTGATGATTTCATGTCCCAAACATCTCATTCTAAGCATGGCTAAGCATATGCATGGAAATAAATGACATGGTAAAATAAATCCCAACCCAAGCTTCAAGGAAACAAGGTAATGCAATTCTAGGGAAACTTCCTAGCATGGGTTTCATATTTAACTTGACAATGCAAATAATTCTATCTACACATCCTAGCATAGGATCAAAGTGGTCAAGGACACTTGCCTCCTTCTTGCTGCTCTTGAAATTGGTAGTCCTGATCTTGGAAAGGGTTAACTTGCTCTTGAGCAGGTTCTACTTCATACCATCACACACAGCAAAAGAAGAACAACAATCATCAGACATAGTGCACAATTCTTACTTCATACAAACCACACATTCATATTTATAAAAGTTCTTTACCATTATATGTGTTGTGGTTACTTTATGTGTGTTGAGTTGTGGCTTGTATGCACTTTTAACCATGTATATATATGATTCCTATTTTTTTGTGTCCACATTTATACTTGCATACAATGTGCCTTCACAATTTCTATCAACCCTAAATTGAATTCTTTGTATTTTAGAAACTCCATTTATCATTTACTAGTTTCTATATTTTCAGATTTATATTCCTATGCATAATTGTGTATTTTATTATGAAATTAGTAACTCACATTACCTAAACAGATTAGGTTCTGGTCCTAAATAATTTAATATCATATTTTGACCGTGGCTTCTGATGTATACTATTTCATAATTATTTTCCCTATTTTTCTTTAACTATTCTTTACTTAAAAATATGTCCCTATACTATTAAATGTGAATAATAGATGAAACAGATTTATTTCAGCCCAAAAATATATTTTTATCTCACTCCAAAGTTTTCTAAGTACTGAGAAAGTTTTTAATAAATTTTGACAATTATGTTTGTCCCCCTTTTTAATTTTTAAACACTAGTTACATATTCACTTTTCTAAATTAAATACTAAACAGGGCTAAAAAGTAAACTCACCCCATTACAGGGTCTATAATATTATTTTCATAATTTCCAGGGGTCTAGCTACACTTATCAGAGGTGTTTTTCTTAATTTCTATTAAGTCCAGGGGCTAAAACTGATTTTTAAATGAATTTACATGATTTTCTGGAGTTCCAGGGGCTAGATCTGAAGTTTCCGGGGCTAGCTCTCAATTCCAGAGAACCCCAGGGGGTAGCACGTAAGAACTCCAGTCTTTATAACGCGGGGTCGACGTGGACCGTCCGATTTTAAACCGACGGCTGAGATTATAAGATCGAACCGGTACGCAGGGTTTTAAAGTCTACCGTGCGATTTAAAATAAACGGCGCACATGCGGCCACGTCGCTCTGATCGAACGCGGGCGGCGCTGCCGGTGGCGCACGGCGGCGGGAAGCGGCGATCTCGCCGGAAAGTTTCGGATCATTGTGAATTCTGCCTAGAACTCTGATCTTATGGCCTAGATCGGTAGAGGGGAGGTCAGGGATCTCACCTCGGGGATTTTCTCGAGCTCGGGGGTCCTGGAAAGTGATCGGCGGCGAGGTCCGCGGCAAAACCACGGCGAAGCTCGTCGGCGCTGTGTTTGCACCGCAACTCTCCGAGTTTTCTGCACCTGCAAAGTTCCCCGGAGGCGGTGGATCAAAACCAGCGAGTTAGATCAGAGTTTCCGAGCTTAGATCGGCCAGAATTCACCGGCGAAGTCTCGGTGCTCACCGGAGTGAAAATCGGCGATCGCGTGAGGAAAACTGATCGGAGCTGGAGTTTTTATAGCCGGGGGAGGGCGGTGGGTCTGTTGTGATCGAGTTGGAGTCCGCTGGGACAGGAATTCGGCTAAGGGAACGGGTTTCCCGATCGGTTGCGATCGCGCGCGCGGGAGAGAGTCCGGGGTCGCGGGGTTAGGGATGACATGTGGGTCCCACCCGTCAGCGAGGGGCAGCGCGGCGCGCGTGGGGGCGGGCTGGCGCGGGGGTTTGCTGGGCCGGCTGGCGGTTTCGGCCCACTGGCCAGTTTTTTCCCGATTTCCTTTTTCTTTTTCCATTTCTTTTCTGTTTTGGGTATAATTTGAATTCCAGTTTGAATTTGAATTTTTGCAAAACATGCAACACGTCCAAAAATTTCTAAATTCCCCTCTGAACATGGTTTAGGGTTTTAAATCAAAATTTGGGTTTTGACTAAAAATTTGGGGTGTTACAACAGGGCTTGGAGCAACTAAGCCTCAAGGGACGGTCCATGACTACGTTCAGCTTCGCCTGGTTCCGACCCCAAGCGCGTAGAGTCTTGCTTCCCTTGAGGTGGGTCGTGGCCTACATATTCGGCCCGCCTTCCCCCGTATGGAAATTTATATGAAAAGAAACCTACCCTACGTTGCTCTCCTTTGGTACTCATTTAATTTACTTATTAAATTTTTATGATTACCCTACTAACGCGCGCTCACTATGCGTTCAATTCCCTCTTCTCATTCTCATCTTTAGTCGGAATTTGCTGCCCTGCCAAAGGCGGTTGCGCGGGAGGTACCGGCCAAAAGCCAGGGGGGCCCCAAGCCCCCGGCACTTCACGCGCGGTAGTTCCCAAGCACCATATAAGTGGACGGGGACCGTAAGCCAGATAAGACTAAGAGATAGAGGGGGGGGGAAGCCCCCAAGGAGAATTACTTTTTCCTTACTTGTGTGCAGGACCTCTCAGCCTCAGCTCCCCGCAGGAGTATGGTAGGCGCATCCATCCAATAGAACGCACCTACCAGGGGGCCGCCACGGGATCGCGCAAGGCCAAAAAACCCCAAGGTAAGATCAAAGAGCTAGACCTCACAGGGGCATGGCCCGAAGGCCCCACGTGTCTAGCAGGGCCGGACCTTCCACCTCCTTGAGAGTGGGAGCTCTAGGACCGCCGCATGGTCTACAGAAGTCGGACCTCCTCCCTCTGCGGGGAGAGGCCCGAGGGCTCCACGTGCCCTGCAAGCCCGGACCTCCCCTCAGGCGGGAGCTCCGGGCCCGCCACGTGACCAACAGGCCCGGACCCCCCTCCAATCTCGTGAGGCGGGTCCTGGAGAGCTCCGGGAGACCTCCGGAACCCTTAGTATCCAGTGAGGACTTGGAGAAGGTGTCTATGCAGAGCTTCGAGATTGGTCAAGGCCTCCGAGTCCTTGCAATAGAGGCCGGGGCAGTCCCCCTGACCTCCTCCATTACCTCGTCCTCAGGAAGAGCCGACGCACCAGCAACCGAGACGAGACGCCGATCAGGAGAAGCTGGCTCCGAGGCTCTGGCAGCCAGGCCTGCCGGGCCCTCTTCAGCTTCAGGCTCCTTGATCTGAGGAGAGGGGCGAACCGGGGAAGGCGGTGCTGGAGAAAAGGCCGGGCCGCCTAGTTCAGGGTCGACCTGCACTGGCTTGGGGGCCGCGGTGGCCGTCTCGGAAGGAAGAGACAGCGCCGCCGCGGAGTCCGGGCACACCGGAACAGGAGAAGTTCGCGCTGGCCTGGGGGCCGCGGCAGTTGCCCCTGGCTCCGAGCGCAGCGGCGCAGACTCCCCGCAAGTCGGGGAAGGCCGGGAAGCGCGGACACTCCAGCGGGCTCTGAACCCCGACTTCCTAGTCGGGGTAGGACTCCCAGAGCCCGCTATCGTCACTGACGGTCGCTCCGCAGTCGCTTGGACTGGCGGAACAGGGGACGCCCCAGAAGCTTCCCCCGGCGCATCAACCCGGGGCCTCTTTGAGTCGCCACCGGAGGGAGTGTCAGGCACCCCAGAATCCCGACTTGGCACCGACGCCGTTGCTGGAGGAGATCGAGCGTGTTTCTTCTCTGGCGGCGGGTTGGAAGCCATGGCAAGGGAGAACTCAAAGGCAAGAGAGCAAAAGCACAAGAGTCCGAGAAGAAACGCTGAGAAGTGCGAAGGGAAGCTGCAATGTGGGTAAGACCCCCTCTAAAAAGCTTCCCGGTGCAATTCCAAGCGATTCGGAACTCTTCGAATATCCCGCACCGGCAACCGCTTCGGTTCCTAGACCGAATGCCGATGACGGGTGGACCCGAGCCGCCTAACTGAAGCGGTGGGGTCAAGGAGTCAGTCTTCTAAGAAGATGAGCTGGCAAGGCTCTTCGGCGGTTCCCGAAGAAAGCGCCGCAACGTGCAGAAGTGGCAGTCTTGGGAACCGCCGCAGTAAAAGCAACCATCAAGTGAGCGCATGCTCCCACGATCCCGTGGCCGTTCATGCTTCGGCAGCGGTCAATTCGGGACTTAGAGGAAGTGCGCGGATCGGAAGAGACGGAGGTCCCACCTCGGGCTCGCTATCTCCCCCGAGATGGGCCCGGGGGCCACTGTCGGTACCTGAGATATGGGGTACCCCCGCGCACAAGGTAAAATGCCTAAGGAAGTCGCCCTTCTCTGCAGGGAGAGCTCCGAAAGCGCCACACGTCCGGCGGGGCCGGACCTCCCCCTCCTCAGAGGAGAGCTCCTGGCCCGCCACATGGCATACAGAAGCCGGACCTCCTCCTCCGCGGGAGAAAGGCCCGAAGACGGCACGCGTCCAGCGGGGCCGGACCTCCCTCTCCTCAGAGGAGAGCTCCGGGCCCGCCACGTGGCATACAGAAGCTGGACCTCCCCCTCCGTGGGGAGAGGTCCGGAGGCTCCACGTGCCCCACAGGCCGGACCCTTCTCTCCTCAGAGAAGGGCTCCGGACCCGCCACGTGGCCAGAAGAACGGTGCTGCCTGCCCCCGAGCGGTAGGCAGCGGGCGTAAAGGCGCCCCACACCTTGCCCGTACAAGGTATTCAAGGCCCGCGTCTTCCTAAGACGCGGAAACGCGGAGCACGCTTCTGTCAGGTGCCGTTGTGCCCAGTCGCATCACAGACTGGCGCGCGGTGTCAGAACCTGTCAGCCAATAAACATCGCGACAAGACAACCCATGCCGCCTGCGCCGTCATCAACCGCTACGACTGGCATGCTGCATGGGCAGGGCGGCAAGATGAAGACTCAGAAGTCTTCGGCCAGAGACAACTACCGGCATAACTGCAGATATGGTAGATAATAGACAATCTTCCCGGGACCACCTGTCGGGTCCCGGCTCCCCTTGTAAGCCGCCCGAGTCTTGGACTATAAAAGGCTCGGGTAGGCGTCGATAGCAAGGGTTCGCATTTTGCAACTCATACGCTAGCCATACACTCTCAAGCTGTAACTCACCCCCAAGCTCAGGCCTCCGGCCCTGAGCAGCAAGCAATACAGCGAGCTCCATAGCTCGCCGTGGACGTAGGGTTTTACGCTCTGGCGGCCTGAACCACGTAAAACTCGCCGTGTCAAGCTCTTACTAACTCGTTCCATCTGCGCAAGCTCTCCGCTAGGGACTAGCCCCTCCAAAAAAAGAACCTCCGCGGGCTGCCCAGTGCAGGCCCGGGGGAAGTGTCGACCGAACACTTCAACAGAGCTCCATAGCTCGCCGTGGACGTAGGGTTTTACGCTCCGGCGGCCTGAACCACGTAAAACTCACCGTGTCAAGCTCTTACTAACTCATCCATCCGCGCAAGCTCTCTGCAAGGGACTAGCCCCACCGAAAAAAGAACCTCCGCGGGCTGCCCAGTGCAGGCCCGGGGGAAGTGTCGACCGAACACTTCGACATTTGGCGCGCCAGGTAGGGGGCTTTTCCCCTAGCACGACGAGTTTCCGCCGACAAAGATGACCAAGCTTCGTTCAGCGGCGAACTCTCCCCCCTCGCCTCTGCGGCAAACCGCGACCAGGGGGGAGTACATGTCGACACACTCGGGACGGAGTGTGTCGGTACAAGCTGGGAGCCAGCAACCAGCTCTGGCAGCGCCGACCCCGGAAATGCAGGCTCCGACCAGCATCAAGTCTTCAGTAGCGCTGGGCGTACCCAGTGGAGGTGCGCTAGCTGCAGCGAGAGCGCTACTGTACAATCCGCCTGCTGGGGACGCGCCTCAGGCAGCGACCCAGCAGTGGATCCGCGAGGTAGACCGTCTCGTCGTTGCCGCCGCAAACCCTCGACTTTGGCGGGGACGACGCTCTGGCCAACCGGTCGTGTCGCTGATGCGCGCACCATTGGTTGACGAGCAGACGGCAGACTCCACCTCTACCAGGCTCCAATCGACAGATCTGAGGACAGAGTTGGAGCGGTGTCGCCTGGGTCAAGATGCCCGGGTATACCTCGAGCAGCGTCGAGAAAGGCGTCGCTACCAAGAGGCTGACGACAGCATGACGTCGGCCTCAACCCAGCCTAAAGAGCAGACCTTCGCCACGCGATCTCTGCCCAAGGCCTGCGCCGTGCAGAATATGCCACAGTCATATGTCCTGCAGAAGGTGCCCCCAGTCTATGGTGCAGCCTTGCCCGTACCGGGGTACGCGGTGCTCAGTGCGAACCAAGCGTTCGCGGCACCAGAACCTGCAGCGACAGACAGCAGGGTGTGCGGCCCTCACGCCCCACCTTCGCTTCGCGAAGTGGCCGCGCAAGTTTCGGCCGCACCTGCCCGAGAAGTACGACGGCAGCGTCAACCCGGCGGAGTTTCTCCAGATCTACTCCACCGCCGTACTTGCTGCAGGAGGGAATGAAGCCGTCATGGCCAATTACTTCCCTGTTGCCTTGACTGGCCCAGCCCGGTCTAAGCTCATGAACCTCCCCCAGGGTTCCGTAACTTCCTGGGGAGAGCTTTGCCGGCAGTTCATAGCCAACTTCGGCAGTTCCTACACCCGGCCAGGCACGGAGCTCGACCTCCACGCCATCCAGCAACAACCTGGGGAGTCGCTGCGCTCTTTCATCCAGCGGTTCTCCCAGGTGCGGAACACCATCCCACACATTCAAAATGCTTCTGTGGTGGTGGCGTTCCGGCAAGGCGTCCGGGACAAGAAGATGCTCGAGAAGCTCGCGACCAGGGAGGTCCGCGATGCCTCAGAGCTCTTCAGCTTGGCAGACAAGTGCGCCAGAGCAGCCGAAGGACGGAACTGGCACTCACAGCCGTCCTCCGAATCAGGAGGACTGCCCGGATCTGGTCCTACTCCCTATGGAGGCAGCAGGAAGACCAAGAGCCGAGGAAGAAACAAGATAAGATCACCGGCCGCAGCCCCAGTCGTCACTGCAGCGACGCTCAGTGGGGCTCGGGGGCCGCGCCCCGACAAGAGGCAGCAAAGATCACCAATCCCAGAACGTAATCAAGAGTCAGCGTTCCCAGCACTCGCCTCCTTGGACTACTGCGAGCTAATCGCAGCCTTCCTCCTGGGTTATGCACCGCAATAGGATGTCGTGGCGCCACGCCAGTAAAGATACCAACGCGTAGCACTTAGCCATCCGCACCACCCGTTCAGCGGATGCACGTTCATCAGGAAGTATGTCCTTCAAGGAGTCCCGGACCTCTGTGGTCCATTCATCGGGACTACTTGAGCTTCTGGATCTTGAGCGCTGGGTTGCACGGAGTCCCCAGTGACTCTTACGATCCTTTGGCGGCATCCAGGGCCGCCGGGACTGCCTAGCTTCGAGGCACTGGTTCAGCCCCCTTCGCCCGGCTCGGCGGGCTGGGCTGTGGACTGCAGCAACGTCCTCTCGAAGACTCCTTCATGCGCAGGGGCTCCAATGGAGGCTTTCGTTGAGAGGTCGTCAGCTGCGGCCGTGCAAGCGTGCGGTACATGGCGCAGGTCCAAGGCGAGGAATTCTTTCTCCAACATCCGCACGTGAAGCAGATAAGCAGCTAGCTGTGGGTCATTGCAAGGGCATTCACCCTTAACTTGCTTGATAACTAGCTGGGAGTCGCCCTGCGCCAACAACTGGCGAGCGCCCAGAGACAGGACTGTCTTTTAGGCCAAAGATGAGTTCTTCATACTCTGCCAAGTTGTTGGTTGCCTTGGATTTGAGACGCACAATGTACCCAGACTGCTCCCCCGATGGCATGAGAAGCAGTACGCCGGCACCGGCCCCCTGCTTTCGCGAGGAGCCGTCGAAGAAGAGTGTCCAGCGAGGCCCAGTGAAGACCGGAGCTCGGTACTTTGGTTCACCGTCTTCGCGGCCCCCTGGGTCAGCCTTCGTTGGCGTCCACTCAGCCACGAATTCAGCCAGTGCTTGGCTCTTGGCTGTCTGACATGGTCGGGAGCTCAGCTTGAACTCCGCCGTCTTCGGGCTGGCTTCCGGCTTCGGAAGCTGGCAGTGAGTGCCAATTCCGCCCTTCGGCTGCTCTGGCGCACTTGTCCGCCAGGCTGAAGAGCTCGGAGGCATCGCAGACCTCTCTGGTTGCAAGCCTCTCAAGCATCTTTTCGTCCCGGAAACTGTCGAAGTGCCACCACCACAGAAGCACTTTGAATATGCGGGATGGTGTTGCGTACCTGGGAGAACCGCTGGATGAAGGAGCGCAGCGACTCCCCAGGTTGTTGCTTGATGGCTTGGAGGTCAAGCTCCGTGCCGGGACGGGTGTAGGAGCTGCCAAAGTTGGCGATGAACTTCTGGCAGAGCTCTACCCAGAAAGTTATGGAACCCTGAGGGAGGTTCATTAGCCAAGACCGGGCTGGGCCGGTCAAGGCGACGGGGAAGTAGCTTGGCCATGACGGCCTCATCCCCTCCTGCGGCAAGTACGGCGGTGGAGTAGATCTGGAGGAACCCCGCCGGGTTGACGCTGCCGTCGTACTTCTTGGGCAGGTGCGGCCGAAACTTGCGCGGCCACCTCGTGAAGTGGAGGTGGGGCACCAGGGCCGTACATCCTGCCCCTGTTGCTGCAGGTGTTGGTGCCGCGAACGCTTGGTTCGCCGCTGGCACAGTGTACTCCGGTATGGGCAAGGCTGCGCCATAGACCGGGGGCGCCGTTTGCAGGACATATGGCTGTGGCATATGCTGCGTGGTGTATGTCTGGGGCAGAGTTCGCGTGGCGAAAGTCTGCGTCTCAGGCAGGGTTGAGGCAGTCGTCATGCTGACGCCGGCCTCTTGGCTGCGACGCCTTTCTCGTCGCCGCTCGAGGAACACTCAGGCGTCTTGGCCCAGGTGGCATCGTTCCAGCTCAGTCCTCAGGTCCATCGACGGAGGCCTGGTGGAGCTGGAATCCGCCGTCTGTTCGTCAACCATCAGCGTGCGTGTCAGCGACACAGCCGGTTGGCCGGAGCGTCGTCCCCGCCGAAGTCAAGGGTTTGCGGCGGCGACGACAAGACGGTCTACCTCGCGAATCCACTGCTGGGTCGCTGCCTGAGGCGCGTCCCCAGCAGGCGGATTGTGCAGTAGCGCTCTTGCTGCGGCTAGCGCACCCCCGCCGGGTACGTCCAGCGCTACTGAAGACCTGACGCTGGTTGGAGCCTGCATTGCGGGGGTTGGCGCTGCCAGAGCCCGTTGCTGGCTCCCAGCGCAGGTACTGGTGTCGCGGACGCTTGGTTGCGCCTGACACAGTGTACCCCGGTATGGGCAAGGTTGCGCCATAGGCCGGGGACGCCACTTGCAGAGCACATGGTTATGGCTTATGCAGCGCGGCGTACGCCTGGGGCAGAGCTCACGTGGCGAAGGTCTGCCCTCCAGGCTGTGTCGACGCCGACGCCATGCTGTCGCCAGCCTCTTGAGTGCGACGCCTTTCTTGACGTCGCTCAAGGAACACTCGGGCATCTTGGCCCAAGTGGCATCGCTCCAGCTCTGCCCTCAGGTCCATCGATGGAAACCTGGTGGAGCTGGGGTCTGCCGTCTGCCCGTCGACCGTTGGCATGCGCGTCAGCGACACAGCCGGTTGACCAGAGTGTCGTCCCTGCCGAAGTCGAGGGTTTGCGGCGGCGACGACGAGATGATCTATCTCGTGAATCCACTGCTGGGTCGCTGCCTGAGGCGCGTCCCCAGCAGACGGATTGCGCTGTAGCGCTCTTGCTGCGGCTGGCGCACCCCCGCCGGGTACGCCCAGCGCTACTGAAGACCTGACGCTGGTTGGAGCCTGCATTGCCGTGGTCGGCACTGCCAGAGCCGGTTGCTGGCTCCCAGCGTAGGTACTGGTGTCGCGGACGCTTGGTTGCGCCTGACACAGTGTACCCCGGTATGGGCAAGGTTGCGCCATAGGCCGGGGACGCCGCTTGCAGAGCACATGGTTGTGGCTTATGCAGCGCGGCGTACGCCTGGGGCAGAGCTCGCCTGGCGAAGGTCTGCCCTCCAGGCTGTGTCGAGGCTGACGCCATGCTGTCGCCAGCCTCTTGGTTGCGATGCCTTTCTCGACGTCGCTCGAGGTACACCCGGGCATCCTGGCCAAAGTGGCACCGTTCCAGCTCCCTTCTCAGGTCCGTCGACTGGAGCCTGGAGGAGCTGGAATCCGCCGTCTGCCCGTGAACCGTTGGCGTGCGCGTCAGCGACACAGCCGGTTGACCGGGGCGTCGCCCTCGCCGAAACTGAGGGTTCATGGCGGCGACGACGAGGTGGTCCACCTCACGGACCCACTATTGGGTCGCTGAATGGGGCGCATCCCCAGCTGGTGAGTTGCGCAGTAGTTCTCTTGCTGCAGCTAGCGCACCCCCATGGTGTGCGCTCAGCGCTGCAGAAGACCTCGCGCTGCTCGGAGCCTGCATTGCCGGAGTCGGCTGCTGGCCACCAGCTTTTGCCGACACACTCCGTCCTGAGTGCGTCGACATGTACTCCCCGCTGGTTACGGTTCGCCAAGAACGCGGAGGAGGAGAGTTTGCCGCTGAAGGAAGCTTCGTCATCTTCGTCGGCGGAAACTCGTCGTGCAAGGGGAAAAGCCCCCTACCTGGCGCGGCAAATGTCGAAGTGTTCAGTCGACACTTCCCCCGGGCCTGCACTGGGCAGCCCGTGGAGGTTCTTTTTTTGGTGGGGCTAGTCCCTAGTGGAGAGCTCGCGCGGATGGACGAGTTAGTAAGAGCTTGACACAGAGAGTTTTAGGTGGTTCAGGCCGCCGGAGCATAAAACCCTACGTCCACGGCGAGCCATGGAGGTCGCTGTATTGCTTGCTGCTCAGGGCCGGGGTCCTGAGCTTGGGGGTGAGTTACAGCTTGGGAGTGTATGGCTAGCGTATGAGTTGCAGAGTGCGAACCCAGGGGTGCGGATGGCTAGAGTCCGAACCCCTGCTAACATCGCCTACCCGAGCCTTTTATAGTCCAAGACCCGGGTGGCTTACAAGGGGGGCCGGGACCCAACAGGTGGTCCCGGGGAGATTGACTGATATCTACCGTATCTGCAGTTATGCCGGTAGTTGTCTCTGCCGAAGGCTTCTGAGTCTTCGTCTTGTAGCTCGGCCCATGTCGCATGCTAGTCGTAGTGGATGATGACGGCGGGGGCGGCATGGGATGTCTTGTCGCTGTGTTTATTGGCTGGCAGCCTCTGACACTGCACGCCAGTCTGTGATGCGACTGGGCGCAACGTCACCTAACAGAGGCGTGCTCCGCGTCTCCGCGTCTTGGGAAGGCGTGGGCCTGGAATACCTTGTACGGGCAAGGTATGGGGCGTCTTTACGCCGGCTGCCTATCGTTCGGGGGCAGGCAGCACCGTTCTGCTGGCCACGTGGCAGGCCCGGAGCCCTCCTCAGAAGAGAGGGGGGTCCGGCTCCGCAGGACACGTGGAGCCTTCGGACCTCTCCCCGCGGAGGGGAGGTTCGGCTTCTGTTGGTGTGACACCCTCATCTCGGGTGTCAGCATATGTTCATGTTTTATGAAGAAGAAAAACATTTTTAGAAAAGAGGGAACAGAAACAAGTATCAAAAGGATAGCCAGTAAAGCTCTCTGAGAGCGCCGAAGGCAACATCCACGACCAGCAGACCACGTGGCGTGTTCGGAACTCATTCCCGAGAGATAGGGAGGGGTCTGACGCTAAACTGGATACGTGGCAGGCTCGGGGGTCACCTCCGCAATTGCAAAGAGGTCCGACCCTTTGGGACGCGTGTTGCCCATGGAGCTAGCCTCTGCGGAAGAAGCAAAGGCATTTTTCATCGGACACATGTCACCTTCGGAGCTAGTCCTCGCGGAAGTCAGGGGACCAGTCGCACGGGATACGTGTTAATCTCAGAACCCATCTCCGAGAAGTCCGGATCTATTGAACACGTGTCGCCACCGGAGCTTATCTCCGGAGGTCCGTCGCTGCTGGACACGTGTCGACCTCGGGGCATGTCCCTGAGGGAAGGAAAGGCGGAAAGACCGGCACCCACACGTGGCGTGCACGGAGCTCGTCTCCGAAGAAGAGGGAGGTCTAGATCGATTGACGCACGGCACAACCGGAGCTCATCATCACGGAGGTAGCGAGTTCTGGAGCGGTTTTTACGCGTAAAGATACCGGTACGCAACATAAACCGATCTAAATTCCACGATGTTACCAAAGATAAGACGTTAGGATCCAACAAAGATCTGAATAAGACTCTTATTCGGGATCCAATCAGATTAGGACTCTTCTCTTCCCGATTATAAATAGAAACCAAAACCTCTGGCCGAAACCACAAACTTCTCTTTCAAATCCTGAGCCGACGACTTAGAGCCTAGCTCTAACTCGCCGAGCAAACCATCGCTGAAGTGCAACAAGGGAGATCATCTGACGTGACCCGCTCAACCGAGACAGGCCACTCGCCCGGGAATCGCATTGGGTGGTGCCGTGTTATGCGGCACCCAACAACACACATATGAGGAACAATGTATTACATAAAACAATAGCGGAAGCTTACAAGTTTTTCTTTGTAAATACTTTACATCAAGTAGCTACAGCGGAAGTCTTTATCAACTCACGTCGAATAACTAAGAGCATTCGAGATGAAGTCCAGCCCACGGACTCCTCTCGCTAGCGACACGAAGACAAGCAGCAGCGGCTCGGTTCTCCATGTGTTACCTGACTCGGGAGTTCCCGAGTCTCACCGGACAACCTTCTTTTAAGCATCGTTGTTAACCTGCAAAACCACTTATATAGCAAGCGTGAGCACATAGGCTCAGCAAGTCTGACCCGTCTCTCCTAAGCAAGAAACTCTATATGCAAGACGGTTGCAATTGGGTCGGCTAGATTTGCATAAGGGACTCGCCTAAAGTTGATCCTTAACTTTCATATTTTAAGCCTCATTGTGCAGACCTTGAGCCGAAAAGCATCGCAACTCCACAATCAAACAAGAAACGCTTTGTTGCGATGCTTCTTGCACAAAGTGAAAGTAAACTTTAATGAGCCTATCTCTAATTCAATCATGGTTGCAATACAAGTTATAGCACATCCTCATCAAGTTCGAAGATAAACAATTCCAGTTGTTACTACGTCAAGACGCAGTGGGCAAGTATGCTCATATAACCGCGAGCGACGGTGATTCGAATCAGTACACGCCCGGACTACACGACACGTACACCCGTACTCCGAGCTGCCGGCAGCAACCTCGACTGACGTTGTACGCGGCCACCTTTCCCAAGATCTTCCACATTGGACGCAGTCCAACTGCCCCGAGTACGCAAGTTCCCTCAAGGTGCATACCCGCTGTGGTATGTTCTTGAGCGAGTTACCTCCTGCTACCCTGACGCCGAAAGCCTAAGGCAGTTGGAAAAGTTCCACTATGGATCTCCCAAGGTACATCGGTTTCCTGGGTCCCATATAGCCAGTATGTGCCCGGTACACAACTCAAACTTGTCCAACAGGGCCAAGCACGGACGGGCCTTAACCGACACAGGCAGGGCTATGCACGCACGGCCTGCAACCTGCTGCATCTAAACCTCCCTGCCCGGTCTCCATTTCTTAAGTGTGAACTTTCATCATTCTTTCTAATTCGGACCCGTTCCGAGTAAACCAGCCCTAAACTCGCGAGTAGATTCCAACTACTCGTCTTCTACCGGACCTTTCCTACTAACATTAGCATAGCCAAATTCCCTCGAGGAGTTGCTATTCTACCCTTTCTCTCATAGGTGTTTCTGGTCATGCAAGTGGAGTTTTCAATATCATCTAGACGTAATGCAATCAACGATGCAAAGCTATGATCTTTACAAATGAAAATGTTTTATAAAATGGTTCAAGTGCAAACCGGGGCTTGCCTGTTTTGCAGGTGACTACTGTTACAATCAGTTAGTGATGATCACTTGGAGCTTGATCACTTGTTCTCCTCCCTCCTTGATCTTCACTCCAAGTCCTCCTCACCTTCTTCACGTATATACTACACGTTATGATCATGCATATGTATTTAATTGAAAAGATTTTGCTCATAAGATCTAATGACCATTTAAAACTGGAACTTTGTTTAAGAATTTAAAATGACACTGGTGCTAGTGGTTTGGGTTGGGCTTAAACACTAAGATCAAGTGTTGAATGCTTCTTTCCACTTAAGTGTTGATCACCTTACGAGATCACACATGACAGTGGTGATCCAGAGCCCTAATGGAGCTGAGAATTTTCATGTGAGTTCCTTGTCACAAGAAGTTCTCTGGACCAAAATTTAGCACATTTCATGGACTGGTTTATTCAGAATAATTCTCTAAGTGTTTAGTCAAAGATGAATTAATTCTGAGGTAACATCCATTTTCATGTCAAACTCAGTGAACCACAATTTCAATTATAGTTTATAGAGTCCACATGAATTTTCCTAGGATTTTTGGAGCTAGGAATTTCCCAGAACTGAATTTACAAGTTTTGGAAATTCCCTGAAAATGTTTTTGTATTCATTTGAATACAGGAACTTACAATCTGAATTACCCTGATTAATTCAACTCCAAATGAGCTGAAACTTTTACAGGAGTCTAATAACACCCTAAAGAATATCCTGGCAAAATTTGAGGATTTTTGGATATACCAAACTCCCTCTAAAATTCTTTTGCTGAAAAGCTTTAAAGAATTTTCCAGAATTAAATAAAGACTTTCATACAAATTGGGTTGCATATTTGGATAGAGTTTGTCAATCTGAATCTAACCCAATTTGAATCACTAATTTTAGAGATTCCTAGCAAAAGTTATGCTCTTCTAAAGTTTGGGAAAAATCTGGGATTTGAATAAATCCGGGGAAAAGTTTAAACCTGACTGTGGGCCATGGGGCACGTGTCACTTACAGAATCAAAGGCACACGGAGCCACACAGATCCCTCTGTGCAGTTACATGGGATCCCACAGCCACAGAGGATCAGGGTTTTAAACTCTCTCTCACTGACGACTGGGCCCGCCAACCCCTTCTTCTACCTCGGGTCAGTTCCCGCGCTCCGGGTGCCCACGCCGCCGCCCTCGCCGGAGATCGCCGTAACTCGATCTCCCGGCTTCTGCTCGAGCCCTGGCTCGCCGCCAGAGCCTAACCCGCCCTGCTGAGCACGATGGTAAGGTTTTCCCGAGCCGACAAAACCTCTATGGTAGCTAGCGACGCTGCGGCAGCCCGACACTTCATCGGCGACGTTGGCCGGCCATCCTAGTGCACCAACAGTTCGACCAAATGGTGCTACAGCACCAGTGAACGATGGGGGAGCTCGGCCTAGCCTCAAAAACGTTCGAGAATGATGGCAAACATGCTTTCACCGTGCGACTGCGGTTCCCCGGTTCGGTCGCCGGTAGAAACCCATGAAATAATCGGTCTATGTGCAGTTTTAGGCTAGAACCGTGAAGAGCAAAGGATCGCCTACTACTTTGGACCCTTCGTGCAAACTGTGATGAACAAATATTGAGAATTTAAGAGGAATTCGGGATTACCGTGCCGGAAGGTCAGATGGAGTACGCCGGAGCAATTTTTCAAAATTCACTCCCGGCGATGCATGGCACGGTCTGCTCTTTGGAGGGGAGCAGCAGGGTGCCTTGGCGCGTCCAGAGGCGCCGGCACTTGGTCGTGATACTCACCAGACTGAGCTGTCCACGGACGCCTCCCAGTCAATCCTTGTTCGGCCGCCACACGGCCGTGGTGGATTCGGGGTAGGAGAGCCGATCATGGGTCGGGGACGCGTTGAGGAGGGAGAGGGAGCTGCGCCGGTGCTATCTGGCTATTGACCAGCTGTTGTTCGCGCCTGTTTGAGCCGGCTGTCGAGCAAACGACGGCGGCGGCGTAGGTGTTGCTCAGGGCGCGAGGGAAGAAGAAAAGCCTCTGTGCTCGGTCTGTGAGCAGAGGGAGAGCACGTTGTGGATGGATGAGGGCGCTGGGGGGGGGGCTGTATCGGCGCTGGAGTCGGTTGCGGGGGCGGCCGACCAGCTGCGGGCGTGCTGTCCCGAGCAGCAGCTGCTGTCGCTCCCCTGAAGGCAGCAAAACAGAGACCCATCTCCTTTGTGTAGATATTTTGGTACCTATGACATGTGGGTCCCATCTCCCCCTTATCTCTCCAAAATATCTCCACAATCTGCAAATGATGAAATTCAACTGTGTGGAGTTGAAAATTAAACTGCATTTGAATAATTGGGCAAGTTTCATCCAAATTCAAATATGAAATCTGATTTTTATTTTGGCTGCTGCAAATGAGATTTTTAGCACAACAGTTTTGAATTCCATTGTGTTTTTCTCATTTGAATTTGTTTTTGAACAAATTGTTCCAAAACTGATTTTTGTTTTCTCATACATATGGGAACTTCCCATCCTTGTTTTTGACCCCTCTAGGGTTCCAAGTTCTCAGATAAACATTTGACTTGTGTGAAGCAAAATCCTCATGTGTGTTATCACATGTGGGGAAAAGTTTTAACAAGTCCCAATTTTCATACATATGAAACCAACTTTTGCAAATAAGTGTTTCTTTGTATTCATAATTTTGGGACCTTTACATTCCTCCCCCCTTAAAAGGAATCTCGTCCCGAGATTCAAAAGAGGAACGAGGTGGGAGGTAATTACAAGGTTTATGACAAAAGCTCCGGATAATTCTTGTGGATGTAATCTTCGGTTTCCCACGTCGCCTCTTCTGGGGTATGATTACTCCACAGGACTTTGTAAAATTTTAAAGTCCGGTTCCTGGTGGTCCGGGTCTTTTCGTCGATAATCTGTACAGGTTGCTCGACATAGGTGAGATCCGGTTTCAACTCGTCGATGTCTTCGGTGCGGATGGCAGCTGTAAACCTGAGACATTTCCGCAGCTGGGATACGTGAAATATGTCGTGAATACCGGCAAGGCTTGCTGGTAGTTCCAGCCGGTAGGCTACAGTTCCGCACTTCTCCGTGATAGTAAACGGACCGATAAATCGGGGAGCAAGTTTCCCCTTGACACCGAACCGATGAATCCCCTTCATCGGAGACACACGAAGATACACGTGCTCTCCGACTTTGAAATGCAGCGGTTGACGTCTCTGGTCCGCGTAGCTCTTTTGACGAGATTGGGCAGCTTTGAGGTTCTCTTGTATTATCCGAACTCTCTCTTCGGCTTCATTGACAAGATCGACCCCGAACGTTACTCGTTCACCGGATTCGCACCAATTTAATGGTGTACGGCACTTCCGGCCGTATAGAGCTTCATATGGTGCCATTTTGATGCTCGTCTGATATCCGTTGTTGTACGAGAACTCCGCCAGCGGTAAGTGATCATCCCAGCTCTTACCGTGTTGGATGGCACATGCTCTTAGCATATCCTCTAGTATTTGATTCACCCTCTCAGTTTGCCCATCGGTTTGAGGGTGATATGCAGAGCTTCTAATCAACTTTGTCCCCAAGGAGGTGTGTAGCTGTTCCCAGAAACGGGCTACGAACAGCGATCCTCTATCTGACACAATGGTGCGGGGAACTCCATGTAAGCACAAGATCCGTGCTATATACAGCTCCGCATACTGCTTTGCGTTGTACCTAGTATGCACAGGGATGAAATGTGCTGATTTGGTTAATCGGTCCACGATTACCCAAATCGAATCATGGTTGTGGGAGGTCATCGGCAACCCGACGATGAAGTCCATACTCAAGTCTTCCCACTTCCATGCCGGTACTTGCAATGGCTGCAACAGGCCTGACTTCTTCATATGGTCGGCCTTGACTCTTCGACACGTATCACACTCTGAAACGTATTTTGCAACTTCACGTTTCATACGTGTCCACCAAAACTTCTTCCGGAGATCTTGGTACATTTTATTACTGCCCGGATGAATAGAAAACTTGGACAAATGAGCTTCATCCAAAATTTTCCTCCGTAGTCCCATATCCCGGGGTACTACAATCCGGTCGTTGAACCACAAAGTACCTTCATCGTCCTTCCGGAAGCACTTCATTTCTCCGTTGTCTATCCTCCGTCGTATGTGAGACATACCCTTGTCTTTTCGCTGAGCCTCAATGATCTCCTCTCGGATGGTAGGAATGAGAGCAAGATTATAGAGGGCTCCATGCGGGATGACACGGAGGCTTGGTCCTTCATCATCCATTTCAGCAATAGTTAGGTGATGGATATGCGCCTTACGACTGAGCGCATCGGCGACCACATTCGCCTTTCCTGGATGATAATGAATCTCTAGTTCATAGTCCTTAATGAGCTCTAGCCATCTTCGTTGCCTCATGTTCAATTCTTTTTGAGTGAAGATGTACTTCAAGCTCTTGTGGTCGGTGTAGAGGTGTACAAGATTTCCGAGCAAGTAATGCCTCCACATCTTCAAAGCAAGGACCACGGCAGCTAACTCAAGATCATGAGTTGGATAATGCTGCTCGTGAGTTCTGAGTTGACGAGATCCATAAGCGACCACTCGTCTTTCTTGCATCAGCACGCAGCCAAGACCGATGCCAGATGCATCGCAATAAACGTCGAATGGCTTTGTTGTATCCGGCTGAGCAAGAACTGGGGCTGTCGTGAGATGCTTCACTAAGGTCTTGAAAGCTTGTTCACACGCAGCACCCCACACAAATCTGGTATTCTTCTTTAATAATTCTGTCATCGGTTTAGCAATCTTGGAGAAACTCGGAATAAACCTCCGGTAGTAACCCGCTAAACCGAGGAAGCTTCGGATTTCATGTACTGACTTTGGTGACCCCCATTTCTGTACTTGGATAATCTTACTCGGATCTACAGCGATGCCCTCCGCTGAAATAATGTGTCCGAGAAAAGGTACTTGATTAATCCAGAATTCACACTTGCTGAATTTTGCATAGAGCTGATGATCTCGCAATCTTTGTAGCACAATATGCAGATGTTCAGCATGTTCTTCCTCTGACTTGGAGTACACCAAGATATCGTCGATGAAGACCACGACGAATTTATCCAACTCCGGCATGAACACTGAATTCATCAGGTACATAAAGTGTGCCGGGGCGTTGGTCAAACCAAAAGACATAACGAGATACTCATACAGCCCGTATCTCGTTGAGAATGCCGTCTTTGGAATATCTTCTGCCCGGATTTTAATCTGGTGATATCCGGACCGAAGATCCATCTTCGAAAATACCTTCGCATCCACTAATTGATCGAAGAGCATATCTATGCGAGGTAGTGGATACTTGTTCTTGATGGTAACGGCGTTCAAAGGACGATAATCAACACAAAGCCGTAGTGTTTCGTCCTTCTTCTTGACAAACAACGCTGAACAACCCCAAGGTGACGAACTCGGTCGTATAAATCCCTTGCTCATTAGGTCATTCAGCTGTGTCTTCAATTCTGCCAGTTCATTGGGTGCCATCTTGTACGGCCTTCGTGATATCGGTGTGGTTCCCGGTATAAGTTCGATCTTGAACTCAACGTCTCGCTCGGGCGGCATGCCCGGTAAATCATCGGGAAACACATCCGGATACTCACGTACCACCGGAATGTCCTCTATCTTGACAGCTTCCGTGTGGTTCACTGTTGCAATCTGCTGCCGTCTGGCGCCCAGAATTAATATATGAAGACCGTGCTGTGGGGAGTTGAGCTCAACGGTCCTGGAGCTGATGTTAAGAACCGCTCCGTGGTAATTCAACCACGACATCCCCAAAATGATGTCGATCTTCAGACCTTCAAGAATAATGAGGGTCGTAGGGTATATTTTACCCCCCAAACAAAGAGGTGCTCGGGAGACAACCTCGCTTGCGGTACTGCTGCCCCCGGGCGAAGATATGAGGTATTGCCTCTTTGTATAAACGGTTTGGAGCTGATGTTGAGCCACAAAAGGTTGGCTAATGAAGTTGTGTGTGGCACCGGAATCAAAGAGAATTAAAACCGGTATCTGATTCAGAGAAAACATCCCTGCTAAAGCGGCTTCTCCTTCCGGAACATCATCAATCACAGTATAGTGAAGGTTGCCCCTTATCTGCCCTCCTATCTGCAGATTAAGGTACGGGTCGTATTGTTGTAAATATGATGACCCGTAGCCTCGAATTCCCTCCAGACATTGCCTAGCATAATGGCCCTTACGCCCACAAGTAAGACACGGATGCCTCTCCGGTTCTTCGTTGACTTGCGATGGACTGCTAGGTACATATGGCTGCAGCGATGGAGCACAAACCACCGTCTGATGCTGCGGCAGTGGAGGTGGTGCAAGTTGTAAAACTTGACCAGTAATCAATCTCTGAGGAGTTGATTGTACAGGTGGCCTCCGTCTTTCACCGGATGGCGTTTGATACACCAAACGGTACTTCCGAGGCACATAACTTGTGCTAGCCTGCTCGATCTCACTCATCTTTCTCTTCTCCGCTTGCCACTCAAGTGTCGGCTTCTCTTGAATGAAAGCCGCATTGACCATGTCGGTGTAACTGCCGTTATTATGTACGGCCAGCTTCTCCCGTAATATGCCACTCAGGCCATGGAAGAATAGGTCACACCGTGCTTCTTCTTTCGTCACATATTCGGGAGCATATTGGGCCAAAAGATTAAATCTCCTGACATATTCGAGGACACTCATGTCCCCTTGCTTTAAGCCCAAAAATTCCTCCCGCTTTGCCTTGACAATACCTAGTGGTATGTAACGGGTACGAAAGGCTTCACAAAACTCTCTCCATGTTACTTGATGGCCCTCCGGAATGGTGGCAAGATGATCCACCCACCAATTTCCGGCGGCTCCATGGAGTTGTTGAGCGGCAAACTTTGTCTTCTGGTATTCATCACATTTGAATACTCCAAATTTAGACTCCATGACACGAAGCCATTGATCTGCTTCGACAGGTTCGGTGGCTTCAGTAAAGATAGGCGGTTGAGCCGCCAAGAAGTCCAGATAAGCGTTCCGAGGTGGAACGACTTGTTGCGTGTTCTGGAGTACGCCTTGCTGTACCAAAGCTTGGAGTAAGCGTGTGTGTTCTTGCGTTGCTTCTTGGAGTAGCCTAGTGTTCTCTTGGTTAGACTCGACGACTCGAGTCATAAGATCCATCCATCCCGTGGATGGTGGTTCCAACGGTGGAATGGAAGCATCACCGCCTCGACGAGAACTTCCGGCCCTACTCCTAGAGCGATTACGAACCATACTGCAAAATGTAGTTGAGATGAGTTAAGCAAGAACTCAGCAGTATGTGTGACTAATGGAAGCATGATTATGTCAAAACTTTATGAAAGCAGTAACAAAATTCATGTTTACACAACTCCTTAGTAGGCATAGCTATTCAGCCTATCTGTACAGGACAGACCTTTATGCACTATCTCCAGATTTTGATCTAATTAAGAGCATTTTCATGACTCAAGTTGAATACCAAAGTTAAAGTTAACTTCAGTATCTTTCCAACGAGTACTCATATGCCCCCAGATCATCTCCGGATTAAAAGTTATGATTTTTCCAAAGTTGACAGGATTCCTGAATAAAATTTGCCAGCACCTCCTTTGTACATGGCTGATTTTATTACAGTTGTATATGTAAATACAATAAGAACCTGAACAAACATTGAACTACAACAATGTTGCACATTTCATAACCTATCCAATGGTGTATCATAGGCTTCTTAAGGGTTTATCTACAGAAAGTTATGGCTTAAAAACAGAAAGGTCCAGAGAGGTTTCGTTACCGTCCTGGTTCTGGACAGTTTACTCTTCTCTGAACTTTCTACCCATTTAGCATGTGATTTAGCTTTGGAGGTCTACATAGAAGTTGTAGATCACTTGAAAATCTTTGCATAGTTGTACCTTACACCTTAATTGGGTCAAGCTACTCAGAATTATGCTCTGTAGAAGTCCAACACAAATTTCTGCTGAAAACAGAGCACTCTGTTTTTGAAATCTTTGAAGTCATTTTCCTCTCATTTGAATCTTAGCTCAAAATAAGAGTTCAGTAACTAATATTTGTTTCAAACTTCCATTTTTAGTTGAAAGTTAGTTCATGAGTCATTTCTTCAAAGGAAAGGGGTTATTATGTTTAGTACGGCGTCGATGCACCGTAAGAAGCATGTCGGTACTACGTAGCCTCACCAAAAGAAAATCCTAACCGGATTATACCGGTATAACGTATCTTAGGTGGCACTAAAACGGTCACTCGCAAACGTATACTATTCGTACTACGGTTTCGTTGTTAATCCTGCATGAGTCACACTCAATCATCAGGTCCGGCTGCACACCGAACCCGGTATGCATACATTTCTTACACCCGTCCGTCATCACTCGCACAGGCGTTCTCAAGCCAAACACGCCTTGAGCTACGTGTTCACGTTACTAACCACGTGACGGGGTTTCCCAAATTGCACCACGCACGCCTGGGATAGACGTTGCTCGAGTACCCCAAACGACATGAGGAGTCGTAGAGGATACTAAAGCAGATCGGGTTACCTGCCACCCGTGGGGCTCCACCCTTCAGCTTGTGCGCACTGGTGGACAGCGCTTACGTGCACCCCCCAAGACATAACTCGTCCCGAGATGCACGATTTTCCGACATAACAAGTAAGTTAGGTTGCCACCTTCATATTAAGCTAATAGTAATCCTTATGTGGGCCTAGTACCGTATCCTCACCGGAACCTAAATTTTTGTCGTAATACCATCCTTATTCCGTGTGCTATTCCCAATGCGGCTCTGATACCACGCTGACGCGACCCGCTCAACCGAGACAGGCCACTCGCCCGGGAATCGCATTGGGTGGTGCCGTGTTATGCGGCACCCAACAACACACATATGAGGAACAATGTATTACATAAAACAATAGCGGAAGCTTACAAGTTTTTCTTTGTAAATACTTTACATCAAGTAGCTACAGCGGAAGTCTTTATCAACTCACGTCGAATAACTAAGAGCATTCGAGATGAAGTCCAGCCCACGGACTCCTCTCGCTAGCGACACGAAGACAAGCAGCAGCGGCTCGGTTCTCCATGTGTTACCTGACTCGGGAGTTCCCGAGTCTCACCGGACAACCTTCTTTTAAGCATCGTTGTTAACCTGCAAAACCACTTATATAGCAAGCGTGAGCACATAGGCTCAGCAAGTCTGACCCGTCTCTCCTAAGCAAGAAACTCTATATGCAAGACGGTTGCAATTGGGTCGGCTAGATTTGCATAAGGGACTCGCCTAAAGTTGATCCTTAACTTTCATATTTTAAGCCTCATTGTGCAGACCTTGAGCCGAAAAGCATCGCAACTCCACAATCAAACAAGAAACGCTTTGTTGCGATGCTTCTTGCACAAAGTGAAAGTAAACTTTAATGAGCCTATCTCTAATTCAATCATGGTTGCAATACAAGTTATAGCACATCCTCATCAAGTTCGAAGATAAACAATTCCAGTTGTTACTACGTCAAGACGCAGTGGGCAAGTATGCTCATATAACCGCGAGCGACGGTGATTCGAATCAGTACACGCCCGGACTACACGACACGTACACCCGTACTCCGAGCTGCCGGCAGCAACCTCGACTGACGTTGTACGCGGCCACCTTTCCCAAGATCTTCCACATTGGACGCAGTCCAACTGCCCCGAGTACGCAAGTTCCCTCAAGGTGCATACCCGCTGTGGTATGTTCTTGAGCGAGTTACCTCCTGCTACCCTGACGCCGAAAGCCTAAGGCAGTTGGAAAAGTTCCACTATGGATCTCCCAAGGTACATCGGTTTCCTGGGTCCCATATAGCCAGTATGTGCCCGGTACACAACTCAAACTTGTCCAACAGGGCCAAGCACGGACGGGCCTTAACCGACACAGGCAGGGCTATGCACGCACGGCCTGCAACCTGCTGCATCTAAACCTCCCTGCCCGGTCTCCATTTCTTAAGTGTGAACTTTCATCATTCTTTCTAATTCGGACCCGTTCCGAGTAAACCAGCCCTAAACTCGCGAGTAGATTCCAACTACTCGTCTTCTACCGGACCTTTCCTACTAACATTAGCATAGCCAAATTCCCTCGAGGAGTTGCTATTCTACCCTTTCTCTCATAGGTGTTTCTGGTCATGCAAGTGGAGTTTTCAATATCATCTAGACGTAATGCAATCAACGATGCAAAGCTATGATCTTTACAAATGAAAATGTTTTATAAAATGGTTCAAGTGCAAACCGGGGCTTGCCTGTTTTGCAGGTGACTACTGTTACAATCAGTTAGTGATGATCACTTGGAGCTTGATCACTTGTTCTCCTCCCTCCTTGATCTTCACTCCAAGTCCTCCTCACCTTCTTCACGTATATACTACACGTTATGATCATGCATATGTATTTAATTGAAAAGATTTTGCTCATAAGATCTAATGACCATTTAAAACTGGAACTTTGTTTAAGAATTTAAAATGACACTGGTGCTAGTGGTTTGGGTTGGGCTTAAACACTAAGATCAAGTGTTGAATGCTTCTTTCCACTTAAGTGTTGATCACCTTACGAGATCACACATGACAGTGGTGATCCAGAGCCCTAATGGAGCTGAGAATTTTCATGTGAGTTCCTTGTCACAAGAAGTTCTCTGGACCAAAATTTAGCACATTTCATGGACTGGTTTATTCAGAATAATTCTCTAAGTGTTTAGTCAAAGATGAATTAATTCTGAGGTAACATCCATTTTCATGTCAAACTCAGTGAACCACAATTTCAATTATAGTTTATAGAGTCCACATGAATTTTCCTAGGATTTTTGGAGCTAGGAATTTCCCAGAACTGAATTTACAAGTTTTGGAAATTCCCTGAAAATGTTTTTGTATTCATTTGAATACAGGAACTTACAATCTGAATTACCCTGATTAATTCAACTCCAAATGAGCTGAAACTTTTACAGGAGTCTAATAACACCCTAAAGAATATCCTGGCAAAATTTGAGGATTTTTGGATATACCAAACTCCCTCTAAAATTCTTTTGCTGAAAAGCTTTAAAGAATTTTCCAGAATTAAATAAAGACTTTCATACAAATTGGGTTGCATATTTGGATAGAGTTTGTCAATCTGAATCTAACCCAATTTGAATCACTAATTTTAGAGATTCCTAGCAAAAGTTATGCTCTTCTAAAGTTTGGGAAAAATCTGGGATTTGAATAAATCCGGGGAAAAGTTTAAACCTGACTGTGGGCCATGGGGCACGTGTCACTTACAGAATCAAAGGCACACGGAGCCACACAGATCCCTCTGTGCAGTTACATGGGATCCCACAGCCACAGAGGATCAGGGTTTTAAACTCTCTCTCACTGACGACTGGGCCCGCCGACCCCTTCTTCTACCTCGGGTCAGTTCCCGCGCTCCGGGTGCCCACGCCGCCGCCCTCGCCGGAGATCGCCGTAACTCGATCTCCCGGCTTCTGCTCGAGCCCTGGCTCGCCGCCAGAGCCTAACCCGCCCTGCTGAGCACGATGGTAAGGTTTTCCCGAGCCGACAAAACCTCTATGGTAGCTAGCGACGCTGCGGCAGCCCGACACTTCATCGGCGACGTTGGCCGGCCATCCTAGTGCACCAACAGTTCGACCAAATGGTGCTACAGCACCAGTGAACGATGGGGGAGCTCGGCCTAGCCTCAAAAACGTTCGAGAATGATGGCAAACATGCTTTCACCGTGCGACTGCGGTTCCCCGGTTCGGTCGCCGGTAGAAACCCATGAAATAATCGGTCTATGTGCAGTTTTAGGCTAGAACCGTGAAGAGCAAAGGATCGCCTACTACTTTGGACCCTTCGTGCAAACTGTGATGAACAAATATTGAGAATTTAAGAGGAATTCGGGATTACCGTGCCGGAAGGTCAGATGGAGTACGCCGGAGCAATTTTTCAAAATTCACTCCCGGCGATGCATGGCACGGTCTGCTCTTTGGAGGGGAGCAGCAGGGTGCCTTGGCGCGTCCAGAGGCGCCGGCACTTGGTCGTGATACTCACCAGACTGAGCTGTCCACGGACGCCTCCCAGTCAATCCTTGTTCGGCCGCCACACGGCCGTGGTGGATTCGGGGTAGGAGAGCCGATCATGGGTCGGGGACGCGTTGAGGAGGGAGAGGGAGCTGCGCCGGTGCTATCTGGCTATTGACCAGCTGTTGTTCGCGCCTGTTTGAGCCGGCTGTCGAGCAAACGACGGCGGCGGCGTAGGTGTTGCTCAGGGCGCGAGGGAAGAAGAAAAGCCTCTGTGCTCGGTCTGTGAGCAGAGGGAGAGCACGTTGTGGATGGATGAGGGCGCTGGGGGGGGGGGGGGGCTGTATCGGCGCTGGAGTCGGTTGCGGGGGCGGCCGACCAGCTGCGGGCGTGCTGTCCCGAGCAGCAGCTGCTGTCGCTCCCCTGAAGGCAGCAAAACAGAGACCCATCTCCTTTGTGTAGATATTTTGGTACCTATGACATGTGGGTCCCATCTCCCCCTTATCTCTCCAAAATATCTCCACAATCTGCAAATGATGAAATTCAACTGTGTGGAGTTGAAAATTAAACTGCATTTGAATAATTGGGCAAGTTTCATCCAAATTCAAATATGAAATCTGATTTTTATTTTGGCTGCTGCAAATGAGATTTTTAGCACAACAGTTTTGAATTCCATTGTGTTTTTCTCATTTGAATTTGTGTTTGAACAAATTGTTCCAAAACTGATTTTTGTTTTCTCATACATATGGGAACTTCCCATCCTTGTTTTTGACCCCTCTAGGGTTCCAAGTTCTCAGATAAACATTTGACTTGTGTGAAGCAAAATCCTCATGTGTGTTATCACATGTGGGGAAAAGTTTTAACAAGTCCCAATTTTCATACATATGAAACCAACTTTTGCAAATAAGTGTTTCTTTGTATTCATAATTTTGGGACCTTTACATCATCGGAGAAGAACCAAACGGTCTGAGGAGGACCTCGAAGTCAAGAAAAACGTGAGGTAGGACTTCAATAACACCTTACGACATCATGTTGTTCATCTCTTTGCATCTGTTCTTCGATTCCTTTCGAACAGAAGCCTTTTCGTGGACAGATCACTCGATGATCAGTTTGATCTAAAAACAAGATCATCGCCACGACCACCTTTGATCCGAACACCTCTGACCATGCAAGCCATGCAAGAACACGTACAGATCAATCTAATGAAACTAATCATAGGATAGCATGCATGTGCATCATCGCATCTAGTTTAGGGTTTTGTGCATGATATTGATTGCTGTGAATCTTGTATGCACGTGAATCCTACATAGCAGGACAAACTCAGGAAGCTGTCTACGACGAGCTGCAGCAACAAGGTTTTGAGAATCAAGAACAACCGGAACCGCAAGAACAAGGCAAGTGCTCCTTGACCATGTTGATCCTATGTTTTGGGTAAAACTATTTTGTTTTGCGAAAAGGTGTGCGTGCTGAGTCAAACATGATGGGAAACCCTTTTTATAGGAGTTTACTAGTTTTGATTAAACCACCCTTGTCGCCTGGGAAGTTTATGAGTCGGGTATGGTTTTTGCTTTATGCTTCGCTGAGTCTCTGGGATTGGGAAGCGAGGTAGATGTGTCTAGCTAACTGCACTCGTACTAATAATAAGTAACTGATGAGGTTAATGAACATGGATCGGAGGGAGATCTAGGCAAGCCTGGGTTTGTGAATGAGGTAGCATGAGATGGTGGTTTTGCTTGCCACAGATCTAAGGACCGGTTCATGCATGCACATGCCAGGATAACAGTGCCACCACAAGGCCAAGTATGGGTGTGGCTTAGCTGAGTAATTAGGTAAGTTGCTAGAGTGTTATGGACTGTGGAAGGCGCGGGGAATAGGAGTCGAGTGAGGACTGCCCTGGGAACTGCATGGCACAAGAGGGGGCCCGTGGGTGGGAGAATTGGAGATTCTAGCCTGCCGGTGAAACCTTAGTGAGTCCATACATCTAGTAACCCCTTTGTAAAGGCTATTTTGTGATCTCTTGACCATACACCGACGGTTGTGTACTGGTATAATGGAGGTTCTGCAGTCACCGACGGGTGACAAAATCACAAACTTGTGGGTAAAGAGGTGCAAACTCTGCAGAGTTATTAAAACTATCATGATACCGAGCTTACGGTCACGAGCACCTGGCTAAACTGCCATGATTAGATGCGATGGTTACTGGAATGGTTATTGGGATGCTTTTTGGTTATGGTTATGGTTTGGTTTGGGACTGTTGAGTTCGGGAGGTGAGATGGGTGTATGACTGATGAGTCATATGAGATTGGTCTCGGTGCGAGACGAAGTTGTTTCATGAGGCGAGAAGGTAGCGAATACGAGGAGGTATTCGTGAGTATGGGTAAAGGATTGGCTAATGTTTGGATGGAATACGGGAAGTGATGGAGGTATGTTGGTAATTTCATACATGCTGGGAATACATTCATCTAAAGTTAAGTTGCTGTTTTATCACGGTTTTATAAATCTTCTTTTCTGCAAATAAGCCTTTTATACCTACCTTGTTTATGAGCTGCATATCATGTGTTTTCCCACACTTGCTAAGTACATCATTGTACTCAAACTTGCATTATTGTTTCTTCATCAACAGCAAGAGAAGACTACTATGAAGACCGAGTAGAGCATTATGGCGTGTGATCTGTTCTCAACCTTGCCTGTGGAGGGAGTAGAGATGGAGCCACTTCTGCTTAGTTTTTCTTCCGCATTAGTTTTCACTTCCGCATTTAAATAAGATTTCCGCTGCGTAGAAATAAGGACTTCCGCTGTGAGCATGAGTCCAAGACTCATGAGGTGCTGTAATAAACTCTGTTATTCGTGGTAATATATATAATCTGAATTCAGTTTGTGGAACGTATGTGTATGTGTGATGAACATCCTGGGCACACATATGCATTAGTTCTCGGCTCCGTGGTTTTCCATAGAATTGAGGGCGTCACAGATTGGTATCAGAGCCACGGGTTGACAGTAGGTCACACGCCTAGATAGAAACCTTAGATTGATATTAGAGCCACGGGTTAACAGCAAGTTACACCCCTGAATAGGAGTCATAGGTAGCTAAGCCACACTGACCAAAGGAAGCATCCTAGGGTGAATAGCCTAGATTGGCCTTGAAACCACCTTGACATAGGAAACCATCCTTGAATAGGAGTTGAGTGGGCCCTTGTAATGATTATTTGTGAATATGCACTTAAGTGTGAGTGGTGGGACGTCTCAAAAACGTTGTCCATATCCACACATAACAAGAGGGAGGTGTGAGATGTTTCGGCACTTGCTCACATCCTCATAAGGACTAATATATATAGTCCAACTCACCTTGATGCATATAGTTGAAAGGACATACCTAATCTCTAACCTTCTATTCTGTTTCGTTCTCTCTCACAGATGGTGAGAGGAAACGCCAGCCGAAGGAACGTCCAGGAAGATGACCACGAGGAAGTTCCTGCTAACCCCGGAGCTGGCGAAAACAACCTAGAAAGGTTGATGGCCATGCAAAACCAGCTTATGCAAACCATGACCCAAACTTTGGGTCAGTTGCAGGCCAACCAAAACTCCGTTCCGGCACCACCGCCACAACCACCGCCGGCTCATAACAGGTTGGGAGAGTTCATGAGGACTCGACCACCCACCTTTGCACAAGAAAGCTATCCAATGGAGGCCGATGATTGGTTGAAATCCATGGAGAAGAAGCTTGCCATTGTTCAGTGCAACGACCGAGAGAAGGTTCTCTTTGCGTCGCACCAACTGATGGGAGCAGCTGCTGACTGGTGGGATGCCTTGAGCAACGCCCATGCCAACCCGGAGACAATCACTTGGACTGAGTTCAAGGAAAGTTTCCGCTCCCACTACATCCCTGTTGGCGTAATGATGCTCAAGAGGCAGGAGTTTGAAGGTCTCCGCCAAGGGCATAAAAGTGTGAACGAATATCTCAACAAGTTCATACAACTGTCCCGGTATGCCCCCGAAGATGTCAACTCGGATCAGAAGAAGCAGTACCTGTTCATGAGAGGATTGAACAATGAGATCCAAGTTCAGCTCCTCAACAATGACTACGTAAGATTCCAGAAGCTTGTTGATAAGGCTATTGTGGTGGAAAACAAGATCCGAGAGATTGAGCGCGAGTGCAAAAGGAAGGTGCCATACCAGCCCCAAGGGAGCAACGTATGACCTAGGTACACGCCTCCTGCACTGCAGTATGGATCAACCACTCCTACGAACCGCCCTGGTCAGCCACCACAGCAACGGTTTGTTGCACCGGCACCTCGAGTGACCATGCCTCCTGCACCCCTGCCTAACAATGGCGCTCCTGTTCAAAACCCCCGCCCCAATGTACCTGCTGCCGTAGGCAACAGGGCATGCTTTGCATGTGGGGAAGTAGGCCACTTCGCTAACCAGTGCCCGAAGAGAGGCCCTGGACAGCAAGGTAACGTGCCCAAGCAGAACCAGCGACCAAACGGAGGAGACAACCAAGGGAACCGTGGACCGCAGAACTATGCTCGTGGCCACGTTAACCATATCATTGCTGAGGAAGCACAACAGGCTGAGGACGTCGCAATTGGTATGTTCCTTGCCAACTCCAACCCAGCAACCATTTTATTTGATTCTGGAGCATCACATTCCTTCATATCATCCGAATATGTTGCCAAACATCATCTACCCGTATCCCACCTAGAATGTGCTATGTTAGTTAATTCTCCCGGAGGAGAAATGAGGACTAATATAGTATGTCCTAAAGTAAGCCTTAAAATAAGGGGGTAGACTTCCTTGCCAACCTTATTGTCTTGGACTCCCACGGAATTGACATCATACTCGGAATGGACTGGTTAAGAAAGCACAAAGGAGTAATCCAATCTGCTGAGAAAAGCGTGCAGTTTACAAACGAACACGGTATCCGTGTCGAGTTTGAGTCAGCCCAGCAAGCAACCGAACGGGCGGATTTGAACCATGTTGAAGGAGTAGCATTGGACAACATTCCAGTAGTTCAGGAATTTTCGGATGTGTTATCGGAAGAACTTCCAGGTATGCCACCTGACCGGGATATTGAGTTTGCCATAGATTTGGTACCTGGAACTGCACCCATAGCTAAGAGACCATATAGGATGCCCGTCAACGAGTTAGTTGAACTAAAGAAGCAAATTCAAGAACAGTTGGAGAAGGGTTTTATCCGTCCAAGTTCGTCACCATGGAGAGCCCCGGTACTCTTCGTGGACAAGAAGGACGGAACCCAAAGAATGTGCGTGGACTACAGGTCTCTCAACGAGGTAACAATCAAGAATAAATACCCTCTGCCCCGTATAGAGGACCTGTTCGATCAAATGAAAGGAGCCCAAGTGTTCTCCAAGATTGATCTTCGGTCGGGATATTTCCAGCTGAAGATTAAGCCCTCCGATATACCTAAGACAGCCTTTCGGACGTGGTATGGTTCATATGAATATACCGTTATGTCTTTTGGATTGACGAATGCACCCGCATACTTCATGTACCTTATGAATAAGGTTTTCATGGAGTACTTGGAAAAGTTCGTCGTGGTTTTCATCGACGACATTATGGTGTATTCAAAAAGTGAGGAGGAGCATGAGGAACATCTGAGATTGACCATGCAGAAGTTGCGAGAGCATCAGTTGTATGCCAAGCTCAACAAATGTCAATTTTGGCTAAAAGAAATATCTTTCCTAGGCCACATCATCTCCAAGGAAGGGGTATCGGTTGATCCTGGAAAGGTGAGAGATGTTCTGAAGTGGGACCAACCGAAGAGTGTGAGGGATATTTGGAGTTTCCTTGGGATGGCAGGATACTATCGGCGCTTCATTAAAGACTTCTCTAAAATAGCAAAACATATGACGGAGTTGCTAACGAAGGGGAAGATCTTTCAATGGACACAAGCCTGCCAAGAAAGTTTTGAGGAACTCAAGAAAAGGCTAACCACAGCACCAGTTCTGGTATTGCCAGACGTAAGCAAGAGCTTTGACATATATTGTGACGCATCCAGACAAGGGCTCGGGTGTGTACTCATGCAGGAAGGACAAGTGGTAGCCTATGCCTCACGACAATTAAAGAAGCACGAGCTTAACTATCCTACACATGATTTGGAGTTAGCAGCAGTGGTGCATGCATTGAAGATTTGGAGACATTATATCCTTGGTCATCGATGTGAGATCTATACAGATCATAAAAGCCTCAAGTACATATTTACACAAACGGACTTGAATTTGAGGCAACCTCGTTGGTTAGAACTCATCAAGGATTATGATGTGGGAATCAACTACCACCCTGGGAAGGCCAATGTGGTCGCTGACGCATTGAGCAGAAAGGGAGCATGCCACCAACTCACGGTTCAGGAGCTACCACCTGAACTACGTAAGGAGTTCGAACGGTTACACCTCGGATTCTTGAATAACATGGAAATGATAGGGATCCACTACTCATTGGAGCAAGAAATAAGAAAGGGACAAGCAACGGACGAGGGGATCAAGGAAATCAAGGAAAGAATCCGACAAGGGATAGAGAAGGATTTCAAAGAGGATGAAAAGGGTACGCTTTGGCTAGGAAAAAGGATTTGTGTGCCAAACCTAAGACACCTTCGCGACATAATATTGAAGGAGGCACATGATTCACACTATTCCATACATCCAGGGAGCACCAAAATGTACAAGGACTTGAAAACTTGCTATTGGTGGGATGGTATGAAGAGGGATATAGCCGAACACGTTGCCCTATGCGACACATGCCAACGGGTAAAAGCCGAACATCAAAAACCCGCTGGGTTGTTGCAACCTTTAAAAATACCTGAATGGAAATATGAGGACATCAGTATGGACTTTATTGTCGGATTGCCAAGAACTCAGTCAGGATACGACTCCATCTGGGTCATTGTGGACCGGTTGATGAAAACCGCCCATTTTCTTCCGGTAAAGGCCAGTTACAACGTTACACAGTTGGCAGAGTTGTACATGGAGCAGATCGTGTGCCGTCATGGAGTTCCGAAGAGGATAGTCTCAGATCGAGGTTCTCAGTTTACCTCTAGATTCTGGAAGAAGCTGCAGAAAGCCATGGGTACACGACTGGATTTTAGCTCTGCCTACCACCCACAAACAGATGGACAAACCGAAAGGACGAACCAAATTTTGGAAGACATGTTGAGAGCTTGCGCCTTGAAACGTGGGCGTAGTTGGGACATGAGTTTACCGTATGCTGAGTTCTCCTATAACAACAGCTATCAAGCTAGCTTGAAGATGTCGCCTTTCGAAGCCTTATATGGTAGACGGTGTAGAACGCCACTGTTCTGGAACGAGACTGGAGAGAACCAGGTGTTTGGACCCGAAGTACTACAAGAGGCTGAAAAGCAAGTCCAAACGATATGGGAGAACTTAAAGGCTGCTCAGTCACGACAGAAAGGCTATGCGGACAATAGGCGTAGGAAGTTGACCTTTGAAGTTGGAGACTTCGTATACCTTAGGGTATCGCCTATCCGAGGCCAACGACGTTTTAACGTCAAGGGCAAACTAGCGCCTCGCTACATCGGACCATTTAAGATTTTGGACAAGCGAGGAGAAGTAGCCTATCAACTAGAGCTCCCAAACCACCTCTGCGACGTACATGACGTGTTTCATGTATCCCAGCTCAAGAAGTGCTTGAGAGTACCAGAGGAACAAGTGTCAATGGGAAAACTTGAACTTCAAGAAGACCTGACCTACGCAGAACACCCTGTCCGAATCTTGGACGTAAAGGAAAGGGTCACCCGAAACAAAGTGATTCGATGGTGCAAGGTACAATGGAGTCATCATACTGAAGCTGAAACCACATGGGAGCGTGAAGAGGATATTAAGGCTGAATTCCCCTATCTATTTTCTACTAACGAATCTCGAGGGCGAGATTCAATTTAAGGGGGGTAGATTTGTGACACCCTCATCTCGGGTGTCAGCATATGTTCATGTTTTATGAAGAAGAAAAACATTTTTAGAAAAGAGGGAACAGAAACAAGTATCAAAAGGATAGCCAGTAAAGCTCTCTGAGAGCGCCCAAGGCAACTTCCACGACCAGCAGACCACGTGGCATGTTCGGAACTCATTCCCGAGAGATAGGGAGGGGTCCGACGCAAAACTGGATACGTGGCAGGCTCGTGGGTCACCTCCGCAATTGGAAAGAGGTCCGACCCTGTGGGACGCGTGTTGTCCATGGAGCTAGCCTCTGCGGAAGAAGCAAAGGCATTTTTCATGGGACACATGTCACCTTCGGAGCTAGTCCTCGCGGAAGTCAGGGGACCAGTCGCACGGGATAAGTGTTAATCTCGGAACCCATCTCCGAGAAGTCCGGATCTATTGAACACGTGTCGCCACCGGAGCTTATCTCCGGAGGTCCGTCGCTGCTGGACACGTGTCGACCTCGGGGCATGTCCCTGAGGGAAGGAAAGGCGGAAAGACCGGCACCCACACGTGGCATGCGCGGATCTCGTCTCCAAAGAAGAGGGAGGTCTCGATCGATTGACGTGCGGCACAACCGGAGCTCATCATCACGGAGGTAACGAGTTCTGGAGCGGTTTTTACGCGTAAAGATACCGGTACGCAACATAAACCGATCTAAATTCCACGATGTTACCAAAGATAAGACGTTAGGATCCAACAAAGATCTGAATAAGACTCTTATTCGGGATCCAATCAGATTAGGACTCTTCTCTTCCCGATTATAAATAGAACCCAAAACCTCTGGCCGAAACCACAAACTTCTCTTTCAAATCCTGAGCCGACGACTTAGAGCCTAGCCCTAACTCGCCGAGCAAACCATCGCTGAAGTGCAACAAGGGAGATCATCGGAGAAGAACCAAACGGTCTGAGGAGGACCTCGAAGTCAAGAAAAACGTGAGGTAGGACTTCAATACCACCTTACGACATCATGTTGTTCATCTCTTTGCATCTGTTCTTCGATTCCTTTCGAACAGAAGCCTTTTCGTGGACAGATCACTCGATGATCAGTTTGATCTAAAAACAAGATCATCGCCACGACCACCTTTGATCCGAACACCTCTGACCATGCAAGCCATGCAAGAACACGTACAGATCAATCTAATGAAACTAATCATAGGATAGCATGCATGTGCATCATCGCATCTAGTTTAGGGTTTTGTGCATGATATTAATTGCTGTGAATCTTGTACGCACGTGAATCCTACATAGCAGGACAAACTCAGGAAGCTGTCTACGACGAGCTGCAGCAACAAGGTTTTGAGAATCAAGAACAACCGGAACCGCAAGAACAAGGCAAGTGCTCCTTGACCATGTTAATCCTATGTTTTGGGTAAAACTATTTTGTTTTGCGAAAAGGTGTGCGTGCTGAGTCAAACATGATGGGAAACCCTTTTTATAGGAGTTTACTAGTTTTGATTAAACCACCCTTGTCGCCTGGGATGTTTATGAGTCGGGTATGGTTTTTGCTTTATGCTTCGCTGAGTCTCTGGGATTGGGAAGCGAGGTAGATGTGTCTAGCTAACTGAACTCGTACTAATAATAAGTAACTGATGAGGTTAATGAACATGGATCGGAGGGAGATCTAGGCAAGCCTGGGTTTGTGAATGAGGTAGCATGAGATGGTGGTTTTGCTTGCCACAGATCTAAGGACCGGTTCATGCATGCACATGCCAGGATAACAGTGCCACCACAAGGCCAAGTATGGTTGCGGCTTAGCTGAGTAATTAGGTAAGTTGCTAGAGTGTTATGGACTGTGGAAGGCGCAGGGAATGGGAGTCGAGTTAGGACTGCCCTGGGAACTGCATGGCACAAGAGGGGGCCCGTGGGTGGGAGAATTGGAGATTCTAGCCTGCCGGTGAAACCTTAGTGAGTCCATCCATCTAGTAACCCCTTTGTAAAGGCTATTTTGTGATCTCTTGACCATACACCGACGGTTGTGTACTGGTATAATGGAGGTTCTGCAGTCGCCGACGGGTGACGAAATCACAAACTTGTGGGTAAAGAGGTGCAAACTCTGCAGAGTTATTAAAACTATCATGATAGCCGAGCTTACGGTCCAGCACCTGGCTAAACTGCCATGATTAGATGGGATGGTTACTGGAATGGTTATTGGGAAGGTTTTTGGTTATGGTTTGGTTTGGGACTGTTGAGTTCGGGAGGTGAGATGGGTGTATGACTGATGAGTCATATGAGATTGGTCTCGGTGCGAGACGAGGTTGTTTCATGAGGCGAGATGGTAGTGAATACGAGGAGGTATTCGTGAGTATGGGTAAATGATTGGTTAATGTTTGGATGGAATACGGGAAGTGATGGAGGTATGTTGGTAATTTCATACATGCTGGGAATACATTCATCTAAAGTTAAGTTGCTGTTTTATCACGGTTTTATAAATCTGCTTTTCTGCAAATAAGCCTTTTATACCTACCTTGTTTATGAGCTGCATATCATGTGTTTTCCCACACTTGCTGAGTACATCATTGTACTCAAACTTGCATTATTATTTCTTCATCAACAGCAAGAGAAGACTACTATGAAGACCGAGTAGAGCATTATGGCGTGTGATCTGTTCTCAACCTTGCCTGTGGAGGGAGTAGAGATGGAGCCACTTCTGCTTAGTTTTGCTTCCGCATTAGTTTTTGCTTCCGCATTTAAATAAGATTTCCGCTGCATAGAAATAAGGACTTCCGCTGTGAGCATGAGTCCAAGACTCATGAGGTGCTGTAATAAACTCTGTTATTCGTGGCAATATATATAATCTGAATTCAGTTTGTGGAACGTATGTGTATGTGTGATGAACATCCTGGGCACACATATGCATTAGTTCTCGGTTCCGTGGTTTTCCAGAGAATTGAGGGCGTCACAGTTGGCCATGCGGCGAGCCCGGAGCTCCTCTCTGAGGATAGGGAGGTCCGGCCTCTCCGGACACGCGGCACCTTTGGACCTCTCTCCCGCGGAGGGGGAGGTCCGGCTTCTGTATGCCACGTGGTGGGCCCGGATCTCTCCTCTGAGGAGAGGGAGGTCCGGCCCCGCTGGACGCGTGGCGCCTTCGGAGCTCTCCCTGCGGAGAAGGGCGAGATCCTTAGGCATTTTCCCCTGTGCGTGGGGGTACCCCATATCGAGGGTACCGACAGGTGTGTCCTCTGGGAAGCTCTTAGGGTTCCTGGTCTCGCACCGAGGGATTGAGGCCAACCCAGAGAAGATCAAGGCCATCGACTTGATGCGGCCCCCTGCCCGCGTCAAGGATGTTCAGAAACTCACGGGATGTCTAGCCGCGCTGAGTCGGTTTATACCGAGGCTAGCAGAGCGGGCACTCCCTTTCTTTAAGCTCCTGCGCAAGTCAGGCCCCTTTGCCTGGACTGACGAAGCAGAAGAGGCTTTCCAGGAGTTGAAGCGACTCCTGACGACCCTACCTATCATGGTAGCCCCTGAGCCCGGGGAGCACCTGCTGCTCTACATCGCGGCGACGACTGAAGTGGTGAGTATGGTCCTCGTCGCAGAGCGGCCAGACCCCTCACCTTCGCAACCTGCTCCGGTAGCAGAAGACAGATGCCAGTGGGCCCCGCAGGGCCAAGGCGGTCTCTCGGACCCCCCGGAGGTCCAGGTCGACCTCCCGGAGGTCCAGGGCGGTCTCCAGGACCCCCAAGATAAATCCCCGGGGGCCAATTGGGACCTCTCGGAGGTCCCTCAAGACCCCCCGGAGCTCCCGGATAATCAAGATAGCTTAAGGGCCTCCGGGTCCCAGCTCCCGGAGGCCCCCGTGGGTCCACTCACCTCCAACGGGCCAGGGCCAATGGACGAGGACCTCCCAAGCCTAAGAGAGAGGGTTCAAACCATACAGAGGCCTGTCTACTACATCAGAGAAGTACTTCATGATGCCAAGACAAGGTACCTAGAAGTCCACAAGCTGCTGTATGCGGTGCTCGTGGCCTCCAGGAAGCTCCGCCATTACTTCCAGGCCCACCGGGTCTCGGTAGTCACCTCGTATCCGCTGAAGACAATTCTTCACAGCCCCCATGCGACTGGCAACGTTGCTAAATGGGCGGCGGAGCTGGCGGAGTTTGAGCTGGACTTCCTCCCACGCCATGCAGTCAAGAGCCAGGCACTGGCTGACTTTGTGGCGGAGTGGACACCAACGAAGACTGACCCAGGGGGCCATGAAGGCAGTGAGCCAGAGCACCAAGCTCCGGTCTTCACCGAACCCCACTGGACACTTTTCTTCGACGGCTCCTCGCGAAAGCAGGGGGCCGGTGCCGGCGTACTGCTCCTCATGCCATCGGGGGAACAGCTTGGGTATATGGTGCGTCTCAATTTCAAGGCAACCAACAACATGGCGGAGTATGAAGCACTCATCTTTGGCCTGCAGACAGCCCTGTCTTTAGGCGCTCGCCAGTTGTTGGCACAGGGAGACTCCCAACTGGTCATCAAGCAAGTCAAGGGCGAATGCTCCTGCAATGACCCACAGCTAGCTGCGTATCTGCTTCACGTGCAGATGTTGGAGAAAGAATTCCTCGCCTTGGACCTGCATCACGTACCGCGCGCTGGTAATGCTGCAGCTGACAACCTTTCAACGAAGGCTTCCACCGGAGCCCCTGCGCCCGAAGGAGTTTTCGAGAGGACGTTGCTGCGGCCTACAGCCCGGCCCGCCGAGCCGGGCGAAGGGGGCTTGACAAGCACCTCGAAGCTGGCGGTCCCGGCGGCCCTACAGCCATGGATGCCACCAAGGATCGTAAGCGTCACTGGGGACTCCGTGCAACCAAGCGCTCAAGATCCAGAAGCTCAAGTCAGACCCGATGCATGGATCACGGAGATCCGGGACTACTTGAAGGACAATATCCTCCCTGATGAACATGCAACCGCTGAACGGATTGTGCGTATGGCTAAGAGATACGCGCTGGTAGAGGGGGATCTCTACCGGCGTGGCGCCAACCACATCCTATTGCGGTGCATAACCCAGGGGGAAGGCTGCGACTTGCTCGCTGAGATCCATGGAGGCGAATGTGGAAGTCACTCTTCCTCACGCACACTTGTCAGTAAAGCCTTGCAGCATGGCTTCTACTGGCCGACAGCACTCCAGGATGCCATCAAGCTGGTCGAGAGCTGCAAGGCGTGCCAGTTCCATGCCAAGCAGATCCATACACCGGCTCAGGCGGTACAGATGATCCCGCCCTCGTGGCCATTTGCCGTATGGGGTCTGGACATCTTGGGACCATTTCCCAGAACCGTCGGGGGATTCCGGTACCTCTATGTCGCCATCGACAAGTTCACCAAGTGGCCGGAAGCTACACCAGTTGTCACCATCAACAAACAATCCGCAGTAAAGTTCATCAAGTCTATTGTCTGCCGGTTCGGGGTCCCGAACAGAATCATCACCGACAACGGGACCCAGTTCACCAGCGCAGCATTCCAAGACTACTGCGAGGACCTTGGTATTCAGGTGTGCTACGCCTCTGTCGCCCACCCAAGGAGCAATGGGCAAGTTGAGAGGGCCAACGCGGAGATTCTCCGGGGTCTTAAGACTCGCACCTTCGCCAGCCTGAAGAAACATGGTGCCAACTGGGTAGATGAGCTTCCGAGCACACTATGGGCTAACCGGACATCCCAGAGCCCGGCCACCGGGGAGACACCCTTCTTCCTGGTGTATGGGGTCGAAGCTGTACTTCCCCCAGAAATCACCATGAAGTCTCACCGTGTCCGGGCTTACGACGAAGCCGCGCAGGACAACCTCCGGCATGGAGAAATCGACCTCGTCGACGAGGTCCGATTACATGCAGCACTCCGTAACGCGCGGTACAGACAAGCGCTTCGGCGCTACCACCAGAGATCTGTGCGTGCCCGGTAGCTGCAGGAAGGTGACCTGGTGTTGCGGCGCATACATTCTCGCGAAGGGGACCACAAACTTTCCCCTAGTTGGGAATGCCCCTTCCGAGTCGCGAAAGTATGCTGCCCCGGGTGTGTGCGCCTTTCCACCGAGGATGGGGACCTGCTCCCAAACCCTTGGAACATAGAACACCTCCGTAAGTTCTACCCCTAGAGCAAAAATAGGACAGTACTTTCTTTTCGTAATAAACTCCATAGAGTCCAGGAGCAGCGCTCGCAGCAGCTAAGCCCCAGGGGACAGTACAGGACTACGTTCAGCTTTGCCTGGTTCCGACTCCAAGCGCGTGTCTTGCTTCCCTTCTTAATGGGGCGGGTCGTGGCCTCCATGTTTAGCCTGCCTTCCTCCTATAGAAAGTTGTACGAAAAGGAACCTGCTCTACTTTGCTCTTTCCTCGTACTCATTTAAATTGTGTATTAAGTTTTTTAGCCACCCTTGCAGTGCATGGTTGCCATGTGCTCAGCTCCCCCTCCTTACAGTCCCCAAGCACCAAGCATATGGTTAGGGGCTATAAGTCAAATAAGACTATGAGATAAGGGAGGGGGAGCCTCCAAGGAGAATTACGTTTTCTCTACCTGTGTGCAGGACCTCCAGGTTATGGCAACAGGGACTACATAAAGCGGGGGGAAAGGAGCTATCAACAGCACCGGCCCAGGACAGGAAGGACCGGGCCCCGCCCCATCAGCAGGGGCGAGGCCCGAAGGCCCCACGCGTCCAGCAGGTCCGGAGCTCCCGCCTCCCATGAGAGGGGCTCCGGGCTCACCACGTGGCAGGCAGAAACCGGACCTCCCCCCCCCCCCCCCCCCGGTGGGAGGGCTCCAAAAGCCCTACGTGTCCAGCATGGCCGGAGCTCCCGCCTCCTAAGGAGGGGCTCCGGACCCGCCACGTGGCAGGCAGATTTGGAGCTCCCCATAGGGCGAGATCCAGAGACCCCCGGGGACCCCTAACACGGTTAGGACCCGGGGAAGGTGTCTACGCAGAGCTCCGAGATTGGAGATAGCCTCTGAGTACCTTGCGGAGCTAAGGACTCAGACAGGCAAAGCCAAGAAGGAGAGAAAGAGCGTCACAGACACAAATATCTAAAAGAGTCAAACTATGCGAGGCTCCTTGAGCTGGACTACAGACTCGATAAAAAGAAAGAAACAAGCCCCAAGGGTCTCGTGACATGACCAGAATCTAGAAGTTGCAAGGACGGCCGCATCACCAGGCTTCAGCCCTGGCGGCATCTCCCGCTCCATGACCCGAGCGCAGGAATCGCCTCCCTCATCACCGGCGCAAAAGCCGGTGTCACCAAGGGAGCTTCTGGGTCCCCCTCCACAGTATTCAGCGGTCTTCCTGAAGACTCTGCCGTCTGGGATCCTCCATGGTGCATCGGCGGCTTCCTTCTCCTGAAGTTCCCTCATCACCGGCGCAAAAGTCGGTGTCATCAAGGGTGCCCATGGAGCCTCCTTCCCTCATCACCTGCGCAAAAGCCGGTGTCATCAAGGGTGCTCCTGAGGCCCCCTCTCCGCAGCTTCAGTGGCCTTCTCGGAGACTCTGCCGCCTGGGATTCTCCTCGGTGCTTCAGCGGTTTCTTTGAAGACTCCACCACCTGAGAAGGGACGCAACGCCAAGGAGCTTTCTGCCTGCCGTCACCAAGGAAGGGCCCCGTCAGGAGGACGAACCAGAGACCCCTTGGTGGCGCCACCCTCAGAGGCAAGGCAGGCAGGCTCCCTGAGTCCCAGGCTTGGTGCAGACGCCATCGCTGTAGGAAATCGAGAGTGATTCTCCCCCCATAAGGCGGGTTAAGAGCCATGGAAGAAGACAAGACTGCAGAGACTCGAGGGAAGCACAGGGGCTGGAAGCCTTATAAGGGGAGCGTACCCACATGGGGATTTCATTTCACACCTCCCCGGGTGCAATCCCAAGCGATTCGGAACTCTTCGAATACACTGCATCGGCAACCGCTTCGGCTCCTAAACCGAGTGCCGATGACGGGTGGACCCAAGCCGCCCAACTGAAGCGGTGGGTCAAGGAGTCAGTCTCCTGAGAAGATGAGCCGGCAAGGCACTTCGGCGGTTCCCGAAGAAAGCGCCGCAACGTGCAGAAGTGGCAGTCTTGGGAACCACCGCGGTAAAAGCAACCATCAAGTGAGCGCACGCTCCCACGATCCCGCGGCCGTTCGTGCTCCGGCAGCGGTCAATTTGGGACTTAGAGAAAGTGCGCAGATCGGAAGAGACGGAGGTCCCACCTCGGGCTCGCTATCTCCCCCGAGATGGGCCCGGGGGCCACTGTCGGTACCTGAGATATGGGGTACCCCCACGCACAGGGGAAAATGTCTAAGGAACTCGCCCTTCTCAGCAGGGAGAGCTCCGAAGGCGCCACGCGTCCGGCGGGGCCGGACCTCCCTCTCCTCAGAGGAGAGCTCCGGGCCCGCCACGTGGCATACAGGAGCCGGACCTCCCCCTCCGTGGGAGAGAGGTCCGAAGGCGCCACGCGTCCAACGGGGCCAGACCTCCCTCTCCTCAGAGGAGAGCTCTGGGCCCGCCACATGGCCGACAGAAGCCGAGCCTCCCCCTCCGCGGGGAGAGGTCCGGAGGCTCCATGTGCCCCGCAGGCCGGACCCTCCTCTCCTCTGAGAAGGGCTCCGGGCCCGCCACGTGGCCAGAAGAACGGTGCTGCCTGCCCCCGAGAGATAGGCAGCGGGCGTAAAGACGCCCCATACCTTGCCCGTACAAGGTATTCAAGGCCCGCGTCTTCCCAAGACGCGGAGACGCGGAGCACGCCTCTGTCAGGTGCCGTTGCGCCCGGTCGCATCACAGACTGGCGCGCGGTGCCAGAACCTGCCAGCCAATAAACACCGCGACAAGACATCCCATGCCGCCTGCGCCGTCATCAATCACTACGACTAGCATGCGGCATGGGCAGGGCGGCAAGATGAAGACTCAGAAGCCTTTGACCATTGACAACTACCGGCATAACTGCAGCTACGGTAGATAATAGACAATCTTCCTGGGACCACCTGTCGGGTCCCGGCCCCCCTTGTAAGCTGCCCGAGTCTTGGACTATAAAAGGCTCGGGTAGGCGACGATAGCAAGGGTTCGCACTCTGCAACTCATACGCTAGCCATACACTCTCAAGATATAACTCACCCCCAAGCTCAGGACTCCGGCCCTGAGCAGCAAGCAATACAGAGAGCTCCATAGCTCGCCGTGGACGTAGGGTTTTACGCTCTGGCGGCCTGAACCACGTAAAACTCACCGCGTCAAGCTCTTACTAACTCGTCCATCCGCGCAAGCTCTCCGCAAGGGACTAGCCCCACAGAAAAAAGAACCTCCACGGGCTGCCCAGTGCAGGCCCGGGGAAGTGTCGACCGAACACTTCGACAATAACATATCGCAGCCTGATGTAGAGTCCACTATTTGGTCTATCATAGGGAGAGGGAATGGATCTTTGGGACATGTCTTATTGAGACTGGTGTAGTCGATGCACATCCGGAGCTTCCCACCGGCCTTCGGGACGATGACGGGGTTGGCCAACCACCGGGGGTGGTGGACTTCCCGTATGAAGCCAGCGTCCAGCAGCTTATTGATTTCTTCATGGATGAAGTTCTGCCGCTCGATAGACTGCTTCCGAAGCTTCTGTTAGATTGGCCGGGCATCGAGGAACATCTTCAGATGGTGCTCGATCAACTCCCTAGGGATCCCTGGCATCTGCGATGGTTGCCACGCAAACACGTCGACGTTGTGCCGGAGGAAGGTGATGAGCGCACCTTCCTATTTTCTGTCCAGGCCACCGGCAATCCGGGTGGTCTGGGCAGCTTCGGCGCTGACTTGGACGTCCTTCAGGGGGACGTCGACCTCGTCGTGGGGCTGCAGTCGGGGTACAGAGGTTGAGGCACAGTGACGTGAACTCGGGTGGAGCTGCCCCTGTTCTGCACCGCCAGGGGCTGGTGCTCGGGCTGCTGCAGGTGCTTGGAGCTTCTCCAAGGCTGACACTGCAGCAGTGCGGTCTCCACGGATCTTGAGAACCCTGTTGGTGTAGGCATCTTCAAGAAGAGGTAGCCGTAGTGGGCTGTCAAAGTGTGTGGTCGACACTTCCCCCGGACCAGCTCTGGGCAGCCCGCGGAGGTTCTTTTCCGGAAGGGCTAGTCGCTTGCGGAGAGCTTAAGCGTAGGGACGAGTTAGGGAGGAGCTTGACACGGCGAGTTTTACATGGTTCGGGCCGCCGGAGCGTAAAACCCTACGTCCACGGTGAGCTGAGGTCCTCGTTGTATTGCTTGTTGCTCAGAACCGGAGTCCTGAGCTTGAGGATGAGTTATGCCTAGGGTATGAGTTGCTGGAGTGTGAACCCTTGCTAACGTTGCCTACCCGAGCCTTTTATAGTCCAAGGCTCGTGCGGCTTACAAGGGGGGCCCGGGACCCGATAGGTGGTCCCGGGTGATTTCCTGCCGACTATCATATCCGCAGTTATGTTGATTGTTGTCTCTGGCGAAGGCTTCCGAGCCCTCGTTCTGCCGCCCTGCCCATGCCGCAAGCTAGTCGTAGTGGTTGATGACGGCCGGGGCGGCAGGGGATGTCTTGTCGCTGTGTTTATTGGCTGGCAGGTTCTAACACTGCGTGCCGGTGTGTGATATGACTGGGCGCAACGGCACCTGACAGAGGCGTGCTCCATGTCTTCGCGTCTTGGGAAGGCGCGGGTCTTGAATGCTTTGTACGGTAAAGGCATGGCGTGCCTTTACACCTGCTGCCTACCGCGCCGGGCGGCAGCACTGCTCTGCTGGCAACGTGTTGGATCCGGAGCTCTCCTCTGAGGAGAGGGGGAGCTCCGGCTCCGCTGGACACGTCGAGCCTTCGGAGATCACCCCCGCGGAGGGTGCGAGGTCCGGTCTTCCGGGCCACGTGGTAGGCTCAGAGCTATCCTTTGATGAGAGGAGAGCCCCGGCCCTGCCTGACACGTGGCGCCTTCGGAGCTCGCCCTTGCGGAGGAGGCAAGGTCCGGCCTCCTGGGCCACGCGGCAGGCCCGGAGCTATCCTCCGAGGGGAGGGGAGCGTTCCGGCCCCGCTGGACACGTGGCGCCTTTGTCGGTACCTGAGATACGGGGTACCCCGCGCACATGGGAAAATGCCTAAGGAACTCGCCCTTCTCCGCGGGGAGAGCTCCGAAGGCGCCACGCATCTGGCGGGGCCGGACCTCCCTGTCCTCAGAGGAGAGCTCCGGGCCCGCCATGTGGCATACAGAAGCCGGACCCCCCCCCGTCCGCAGGAGAGAGGTCCGAAGGCGCCACGCGTCCAGCGGGGCCGGACCTCACTCTCCTCAGAGGAGAGCTCCGGGCCCGCCACGTGGCCAACAGAAGCCGAGCCTCTCCCGGAAGTGTGCGGTCGACACTTCCCCCGGGCCTGCACTGGGCAGCCCACGGAGGTTCTTTTTTCGGAGGGGCTAGTTCCTAGCGGAGAGCTTGCGCGGGTGGAACGAGTTAGTAAGAGCTTGACACGGCGAGTTTTATGTGGTTCAGGTCGCCAGTTCAGGCGGGCCCGGAGCTCTCCTCTGAGGAGAGGGAGGTCCAGCCCCGCCGGACGTGTGGCGCCTTCGGAGCTCTCCCTGCGGAGAAGGGCGAGTACCTTAGGCATTTTACCCTGTGCGCGGGGGTACCCCATATCTCAGGTACCGACAGTGGTCACCGGGCCCATCTCAGGGGAGATAGCGAGCCCGAGGTGGGACCTACGTCTCTTCCGATCCGCGCACTTTCTTTAAGTCCCGAATTGGCCGCTGCCGGAGCACGAACGGCCGCGCGGTCGTGAGAGCATGCGCTCACTTGATGATTGATTTTACTGCGGAGACGGGGGCCCCGGCCATGTTGAACACGCAGGGCTTTCGGAGCTCTCCCACCGCGGGGGCAGGTCCGGTTTCCGCCTGCCACATGGCGGCCCGGAGCCCTTCTCAAGGGAGGAGAGAGTTTCGGGCCTGCTGGACACGTGGGGCCACCGGGTCCCGCCCCCTCTCGCCCTGGGTCGAGGTAGTTGGTAGCTCCTTTCCCCCTACTTCATGCAGTCCCCGTTGCCGCAACCTGGAAGTCCTGCACACAGGTAGAGGAAACGTAATTCTCCTTGGGGGCTCCCCCTCCCTTATTTCAATCTTATTTTACTTACAGCCCCAACCATATGCTTGATGCTTGGGGACTTGTAGAGAGGGGGAGCTGAGCACATGGCAACCATGTACTGTAAGGGCGATAAAAAAGAACTCAATTCACAATTTAAATGAGTACAAGGAAAGAGCAAAGTAGGGCAGACTTCTTTTCGTACAACCTTCCATAGGAGGAAGGCAGGCTAAACATGGAGGCCACGACCCACCCCATTAAGAGGGGAAGCAAGACTCTACGCGCTTGAAGTCAGAACCAGGCAAAGCTGAACGTAGTCCTGGACCGTCCCCTGAGGTTTAGCTGCTCCGAGCGCTGCTCCTGGACTCTATGGGGTTCATTACGAAATGAAAGTACTGACCTATTTTTGCTCTTAGGGGTAGAACTTACGGAGGTGTTCTATGTTCCAAGGATTCGCGAGCAGGTCCCTGTTTTCGGTTCTAGGGAATGGTCCCAGGCCCGGGATGTCCAGCCCCAGTACGGCAAATGGCCATGCGGGCTGGATCATCTGTACCGTCCAAGCCGGTGTATGGATCTTCTTGGCGTGGAACAGGCACGCTTAGCAGCTCTCGACCAGCTCGACGGCATCCTGGAGTGTTGCCGGCTAGTAGAAGCCATGCCGAAAGGCTTTACCGACAAGCGTGCGTGAGGAAGAATGACTCCCACATTCGCCTCCATGGATCTCAGCGAACAAGTCGCAGCCTTCCCCCTGGGTTATGCACCGCAATAGGATGTGGTTGGCGCCACGTCGGTAGAGATCCCCCTCTACCGCCATGTGTCTCTTAGCCACACGCGCAATCCGTTCAGCGGATACACGTTCATCAGGGAGGATATTGTCTTTCAAGTAGTCCCGGACCTCCGTGATCCATGCATCGGGTCTGACTTGAGCATCTGGATCTTGAGCGCTGGGTTGCACGGAGTCCCCAGTGACGCTTATGATCCTTGGCGGCGCTCATGGCCGCCGGGACCACCAGCTTCGAGGTGCTGGTCTAGCCCCCTTCGCCCAGCTCAGCGGGCCGGGCTGTGGGTCGCGGCAACGTCCTCTCGAGGCCCCCTCCAGGCACAGTGGCTCCGGTGGCAGTGGGGGCCCTCGTTGAAAGGTCGTCAGCTGCGGCCTTGCTAGCGCGTGGTACGTGGTGCAGGTCCAAGGCGAGGGAGTCTGTCTCCACTGTCTTGGTTGTTAACCAGACTGGGGATTGCCCTGAGCCAACGCCTAGCGAGAAGGATGGGCACTCCATACTTTGCTATGTTGTTGGTTGCCTTGGAATTGAAACGCGCCACGTACCCAGACTGCTCCCCCGATGGCGTGAGGAATCAGTACGCTAGCATCGGCCCCCTGCTTTCGCAAGGAGCCGTCGACGAACATCATTCGATAAGGCCTGGTTAAGGTATGGGCTCAGGGTACCGCTTCATCGTCTCCGTGGCCCCCTGAGCGTGCGTCTACTTCAGCCATAAGTGAACTAATGCTTTGTTAATGTCTGTACGACGGGAAAGGGAACCTAGATCAAACTTCAGTAGTTCCGCCGCCCATTTGGCGGCATCGCCCACCATGCGGAGATGTTGGGGGTAGCTTTTAGCCTTGGGGGATCGCTGGGTGCCCGAAACTCGGGGGTCCTCAGGCTGCTTTGGACCTTGCGGGAAGCTCCGCTGACGTCCCGGGAGCTCCGGAGGGTCCTGCTGGTCCTCCGGGAGGTTGTGTCGGGGATCGGAGGTCTGGTCTTCTGGTGCTTGCTTCTCGGTAGCGAAACAGGTTACTGTGGTATGGGGTTAAAGCCATTGCGCGAAGACCGGAAATTTGCGGGACCCCTAGCTATGCTGAGTCGGTTTACGCCGGGATTAGCAGGTAAAGGGCGCCCTCCAACTACTTCAGACCCAGGGGTCTGACGGGAGTCCTAGCAAGCATTTGGGAAGCGCAGCATATCACAGCCTGGTATCGAGTCTACTATTTGCTCTATCATAGGAAGAAAAAATAGGTCTTTAGGGAATGCCTTATTGGGACTGGTGTAGTGGATGCGCTTCCGGAGCTTCTCGCTGGCCTTCGGGATAATGACACGGTTTGCCAAGCACCGGGAGCGGCGGACTCTCCGTCTCGTCGGACGGCTGGGCGTCGGGAAAGACCTTTAAGTAGTGCTCCATCACCTTCCTAGGGATCTCTGGCCTCGGTGATGACTGTCATGCAGCACATCGACCTCATGCCGGAGGGGGGCAACGAGCGCGCCTTCCTATATGCTACCCAGGCCCCCGGCTACCCGGGTGGTCTGGGTGGCATCGGCGCTGATTCGGACGAGCCTTGTGGGGACGTCGTCCTCATCAAGGGGTTGCACGCGGGGTGCGGTGGTAGAGGCACGATGGCGTGCGCTTAGGTGGAGCTGGTTTGGTTCTGTACTGCTGAGGGCTGGCGCTCTAGTTGCTGTAAGCGCCTGAAGCCTTTCCAAGGCTAATACTGCGGCAGCACAGTCTCCACAAATCCTGAGGACGCCTGTTGGTGTAGGCATCTTCAGGACAAGATAGCCGTAGTGGGCTACTGCCATGAATCGGTACAGGGCTGGCCTACCGATCATGGCAATCTCGGCCACGTCGAACAGAATGTACTCCGTCCGGTAGCTGTCCGGTGCCCCAAAGGTCACCGGTGACGCGACCCGCTCAACCGAGACAGGCCACTCGCCCGGGAATCGCATTGGGTGGTGCCGTGTTATGCGGCACCCAACAACACACATATGAGGAACAATGTATTACATAAAACAATAGCGGAAGCTTACAAGTTTTTCTTTGTAAATACTTTACATCAAGTAGCTACAGCGGAAGTCTTTATCAACTCACGTCGAATAACTAAGAGCATTCGAGATGAAGTCCAGCCCACGGACTCCTCTCGCTAGCGACACGAAGACAAGCAGCAGCGGCTCGGTTCTCCATGTGTTACCTGACTCGGGAGTTCCCGAGTCTCACCGGACAACCTTCTTTTAAGCATCGTTGTTAACCTGCAAAACCACTTATATAGCAAGCGTGAGCACATAGGCTCAGCAAGTCTGACCCGTCTCTCCTAAGCAAGAAACTCTATATGCAAGACGGTTGCAATTGGGTCGGCTAGATTTGCATAAGGGACTCGCCTAAAGTTGATCCTTAACTTTCATATTTTAAGCCTCATTGTGCAGACCTTGAGCCGAAAAGCATCGCAACTCCACAATCAAACAAGAAACGCTTTGTTGCGATGCTTCTTGCACAAAGTGAAAGTAAACTTTAATGAGCCTATCTCTAATTCAATCATGGTTGCAATACAAGTTATAGCACATCCTCATCAAGTTCGAAGATAAACAATTCCAGTTGTTACTACGTCAAGACGCAGTGGGCAAGTATGCTCATATAACCGCGAGCGACGGAGATTCGAATCAGTACACGCCCGGACTACACGACACGTACACCCGTACTCCGAGCTGCCGGCAGCAACCTCGACTGACGTTGTACGCGGCCACCTTTCCCAAGATCTTCCACATTGGACGCAGTCCAACTGCCCCGAGTACGCAAGTTCCCTCAAGGTGCATACCCGCTGTGGTATGTTCTTGAGCGAGTTACCTCCTGCTACCCTGACGCCGAAAGCCTAAGGCAGTTGGAAAAGTTCCACTATGGATCTCCCAAGGTACATCGGTTTCCTGGGTCCCATATAGCCAGTATGTGCCCGGTACACAACTCAAACTTGTCCAACAGGGCCAAGCACGGACGGGCCTTAACCGACACAGGCAGGGCTATGCACGCACGGCCTGCAACCTGCTGCATCTAAACCTCCCTGCCCGGTCTCCATTTCTTAAGTGTGAACTTTCATCATTCTTTCTAATTCGGACCCGTTCCGAGTAAACCAGCCCTAAACTCGCGAGTAGATTCCAACTACTCGTCTTCTACCGGACCTTTCCTACTAACATTAGCATAGCCAAATTCCCTCGAGGAGTTGCTATTCTACCCTTTCTCTCATAGGTGTTTCTGGTCATGCAAGTGGAGTTTTCAATATCATCTAGACGTAATGCAATCAACGATGCAAAGCTATGATCTTTACAAATGAAAATGTTTTATAAAATGGTTCAAGTGCAAATCGGGGCTTGCCTGTTTTGCAGGTGACTACTGTTACAATCAGTTAGTGATGATCACTTGGAGCTTGATCACTTGTTCTCCTCCCTCCTTGATCTTCACTCCAAGTCCTCCTCACCTTCTTCACGTATATACTACACGTTATGATCATGCATATGTATTTAATTGAAAAGATTTTGCTCATAAGATCTAATGACCATTTAAAACTGGAACTTTGTTTAAGAATTTAAAATGACACTGGTGCTAGTGGTTTGGGTTGGGCTTAAACACTAAGATCAAGTGTTGAATGCTTCTTTCCACTTAAGTGTTGATCACCTTACGAGATCACACATGACAGTGGTGATCCAGAGCCCTAATGGAGCTGAGAATTTTCATGTGAGTTCCTTGTCACAAGAAGTTCTCTGGACCAAAATTTAGCACATTTCATGGACTGGTTTATTCAGAATAATTCTCTAAGTGTTTAGTCAAAGATGAATTAATTCTGAGGTAACATCCATTTTCATGTCAAACTCAGTGAACCACAATTTCAATTATAGTTTATAGAGTCCACATGAATTTTCCTAGGATTTTTGGAGCTAGGAATTTCCCAGAACTGAATTTACAAGTTTTGGAAATTCCCTGAAAATGTTTTTGTATTCATTTGAATACAGGAACTTACAATCTGAATTACCCTGATTAATTCAACTCCAAATGAGCTGAAACTTTTACAGGAGTCTAATAACACCCTAAAGAATATCCTGGCAAAATTTGAGGATTTTTGGATATACCAAACTCCCTCTAAAATTCTTTTGCTGAAAAGCTTTAAAGAATTTTCCAGAATTAAATAAAGACTTTCATACAAATTGGGTTGCATATTTGGATAGAGTTTGTCAATCTGAATCTAACCCAATTTGAATCACTAATTTTAGAGATTCCTAGCAAAAGTTATGCTCTTCTAAAGTTTGGGAAAAATCTGGGATTTGAATAAATCCGGGGAAAAGTTTAAACCTGACTGTGGGCCATGGGGCACGTGTCACTTACAGAATCAAAGGCACACGGAGCCACACAGATCCCTCTGTGCAGTTACATGGGATCCCACAGCCACAGAGGATCAGGGTTTTAAACTCTCTCTCACTGACGACTGGGCCCGCCGACCCCTTCTTCTACCTCGGGTCAGTTCCCGCGCTCCGGGTGCCCACGCCGCCGCCCTCGCCGGAGATCGCCGTAACTCGATCTCCCGGCTTCTGCTCGAGCCCTGGCTCGCCGCCAGAGCCTAACCCGCCCTGCTGAGCACGATGGTAAGGTTTTCCCGAGCCGACAAAACCTCTATGGTAGCTAGCGACGCTGCGGCAGCCCGACACTTCATCGGCGACGTTGGCCGGCCATCCTAGTGCACCAACAGTTCGACCAAATGGTGCTACAGCACCAGTGAACGATGGGGGAGCTCGGCCTAGCCTCAAAAACGTTCGAGAATGATGGCAAACATGCTTTCACCGTGCGACTGCGGTTCCCCGGTTCGGTCGCCGGTAGAAACCCATGAAATAATCGGTCTATGTGCAGTTTTAGGCTAGAACCGTGAAGAGCAAAGGATCGCCTACTACTTTGGACCCTTCGTGCAAACTGTGATGAACAAATATTGAGAATTTAAGAGGAATTCGGGATTACCGTGCCGGAAGGTCAGATGGAGTACGCCGGAGCAATTTTTCAAAATTCACTCCCGGCGATGCATGGCACGGTCTGCTCTTTGGAGGGGAGCAGCAGGGTGCCTTGGCGCGTCCAGAGGCGCCGGCACTTGGTCGTGATACTCACCAGACTGAGCTGTCCACGGACGCCTCCCAGTCAATCCTTGTTCGGCCGCCACACGGCCGTGGTGGATTCGGGGTAGGAGAGCCGATCATGGGTCGGGGACGCGTTGAGGAGGGAGAGGGAGCTGCGCCGGTGCTATCTGGCTATTGACCAGCTGTTGTTCGCGCCTGTTTGAGCCGGCTGTCGAGCAAACGACGGCGGCGGCGTAGGTGTTGCTCAGGGCGCGAGGGAAGAAGAAAAGCCTCTGTGCTCGGTCTGTGAGCAGAGGGAGAGCACGTTGTGGATGGATGAGGGCGCTGGGGGGGGGGGGCTGTATCGGCGCTGGAGTCGGTTGCGGGGGCGGCCGACCAGCTGCGGGCGTGCTGTCCCGAGCAGCAGCTGCTGTCGCTCCCCTGAAGGCAGCAAAACAGAGACCCATCTCCTTTGTGTAGATATTTTGGTACCTATGACATGTGGGTCCCATCTCCCCCTTATCTCTCCAAAATATCTCCACAATCTGCAAATGATGAAATTCAACTGTGTGGAGTTGAAAATTAAACTGCATTTGAATAATTGGGCAAGTTTCATCCAAATTCAAATATGAAATCTGATTTTTATTTTGGCTGCTGCAAATGAGATTTTTAGCACAACAGTTTTGAATTCCATTGTGTTTTTCTCATTTGAATTTGTGTTTGAACAAATTGTTCCAAAACTGATTTTTGTTTTCTCACACATATGGGAACTTCCCATCCTTGTTTTTGACCCCTCTAGGGTTCCAAGTTCTCAGATAAACATTTGACTTGTGTGAAGCAAAATCCTCATGTGTGTTATCACATGTGGGGAAAAGTTTTAACAAGTCCCAATTTTCATACATATGAAACCAACTTTTGCAAATAAGTGTTTCTTTGTATTCATAATTTTGGGACCTTTACATTCCTCCCCCCTTAAAAGGAATCTCGTCCCGAGATTCAAAAGAGGAACGAGGTGGGAGGTAATTACAAGGTTTATGACAAAAGCTCCGGATAATTCTTGTGGATGTAATCTTCGGTTTCCCACGTCGCCTCTTCTGGGGTATGATTACTCCACAGGACTTTGTAAAATTTTAAAGTCCGGTTCCTGGTGGTCCGGGTCTTTTCGTCGATAATCTGTACAGGTTGCTCGACATAGGTGAGATCCGGTTTCAACTCGTCGATGTCTTCGGTGCGGATGGCAGCTGTAAACCTGAGACATTTCCGCAGCTGGGATACGTGAAATATGTCGTGAATACCGGCAAGGCTTGCTGGTAGTTCCAGCCGGTAGGCTACAGTTCCGCACTTCTCCGTGATAGTAAACGGACCGATAAATCGGGGAGCAAGTTTCCCCTTGACACCGAACCGATGAATCCCCTTCATCGGAGACACACGAAGATACACGTGCTCTCCGACTTTGAAATGCAGCGGTTGACGTCTCTGGTCCGCGTAGCTCTTTTGACGAGATTGGGCAGCTTTGAGGTTCTCTTGTATTATCCGAACTCTCTCTTCGGCTTCATTGACAAGATCGACCCCGAACGTTACTCGTTCACCGGATTCGCACCAATTTAATGGTGTACGGCACTTCCGGCCGTATAGAGCTTCATATGGTGCCATTTTGATGCTCGTCTGATATCCGTTGTTGTACGAGAACTCCGCCAGCGGTAAGTGATCATCCCAGCTCTTACCGTGTTGGATGGCACATGCTCTTAGCATATCCTCTAGTATTTGATTCACCCTCTCAGTTTGCCCATCGGTTTGAGGGTGATATGCAGAGCTTCTAATCAACTTTGTCCCCAAGGAGGTGTGTAGCTGTTCCCAGAAACGGGCTACGAACAGCGATCCTCTATCTGACACAATGGTGCGGGGAACTCCATGTAAGCACAAGATCCGTGCTATATACAGCTCCGCATACTGCTTTGCGTTGTACCTAGTATGCACAGGGATGAAATGTGCTGATTTGGTTAATCGGTCCACGATTACCCAAATCGAATCATGGTTGTGGGAGGTCATCGGCAACCCGACGATGAAGTCCATACTCAAGTCTTCCCACTTCCATGCCGGTACTTGCAATGGCTGCAACAGGCCTGACTTCTTCATATGGTCGGCCTTGACTCTTCGACACGTATCACACTCTGAAACGTATTTTGCAACTTCACGTTTCATACGTGTCCACCAAAACTTCTTCCGGAGATCTTGGTACATTTTATTACTGCCCGGATGAATAGAAAACTTGGACAAATGAGCTTCATCCAAAATTTTCCTCCGTAGTCCCATATCCCGGGGTACTACAATCCGGTCGTTGAACCACAAAGTACCTTCATCGTCCTTCCGGAAGCACTTCATTTCTCCGTTGTCTATCCTCCGTCGTATGTGAGACATACCCTTGTCTTTTCGCTGAGCCTCAATGATCTCCTCTCGGATGGTAGGAATGAGAGCAAGATTATAGAGAGCTCCATGCGGGATGACACGGAGGCTTGGTCCTTCATCATCCATTTCAGCAATAGTTAGGTGATGGATATGCGCCTTACGACTGAGCGCATCGGCGACCACATTCGCCTTTCCTGGATGATAATGAATCTCTAGTTCATAGTCCTTAATGAGCTCTAGCCATCTTCGTTGCCTCATGTTCAATTCTTTTTGAGTGAAGATGTACTTCAAGCTCTTGTGGTCGGTGTAGAGGTGTACAAGATTTCCGAGCAAGTAATGCCTCCACATCTTCAAAGCAAGGACCACGGCAGCTAACTCAAGATCATGAGTTGGATAATGCTGCTCGTGAGTTCTGAGTTGACGAGATCCATAAGCGACCACTCGTCTTTCTTGCATCAGCACGCAGCCAAGACCGATGCCAGATGCATCGCAATAAACGTCGAATGGCTTTGTTGTATCCGGCTGAGCAAGAACTGGGGCTGTCGTGAGATGCTTCACTAAGGTCTTGAAAGCTTGTTCACACGCAGCACCCCACACAAATCTGGTATTCTTCTTTAATAATTCTGTCATCGGTTTAGCAATCTTGGAGAAACTCGGAATAAACCTCCGGTAGTAACCCGCTAAACCGAGGAAGCTTCGGATTTCATGTACTGACTTTGGTGACCCCCATTTCTGTACTTGGATAATCTTACTCGGATCTACAGCGATGCCCTCCGCTGAAATAATGTGTCCGAGAAAAGGTACTTGATTAATCCAGAATTCACACTTGCTGAATTTTGCATAGAGCTGATGATCTCGCAATCTTTGTAGCACAATATGCAGATGTTCAGCATGTTCTTCCTCTGACTTGGAGTACACCAAGATATCGTCGATGAAGACCACGACGAATTTATCCAACTCCGGCATGAACACTGAATTCATCAGGTACATAAAGTGTGCCGGGGCGTTGGTCAAACCAAAAGACATAACGAGATACTCATACAGCCCGTATCTCGTTGAGAATGCCGTCTTTGGAATATCTTCTGCCCGGATTTTAATCTGGTGATATCCGGACCGAAGATCCATCTTCGAAAATACCTTCGCATCCACTAATTGATCGAAGAGCATATCTATGCGAGGTAGTGGATACTTGTTCTTGATGGTAACGGCGTTCAAAGGACGATAATCAACACAAAGCCGTAGTGTTTCGTCCTTCTTCTTGACAAACAACGCTGAACAACCCCAAGGTGACGAACTCGGTCGTATAAATCCCTTGCTCATTAGGTCATTCAGCTGTGTCTTCAATTCTGCCAGTTCATTGGGTGCCATCTTGTACGGCCTTCGTGATATCGGTGTGGTTCCCGGTATAAGTTCGATCTTGAACTCAACGTCTCGCTCGGGCGGCATGCCCGGTAAATCATCGGGAAACACATCCGGATACTCACGTACCACCGGAATGTCCTCTATCTTGACAGCTTCCGTGTGGTTCACTGTTGCAATCTGCTGCCGTCTGGCGCCCAGAATTAATATATGAAGACCGTGCTGTGGGGAGTTGAGCTCAACGGTCCTGGAGCTGATGTTAAGAACCGCTCCGTGGTAATTCAACCACGACATCCCCAAAATGATGTCGATCTTCAGACCTTCAAGAATAATGAGGGTCGTAGGGTATATTTTACCCCCCAAACAAAGAGGTGCTCGGGAGACAACCTCGCTTGCGGTACTGCTGCCCCCGGGCGAAGATATGAGGTATTGCCTCTTTGTATAAACGGTTTGGAGCTGATGTTGAGCCACAGAAGGTTGGCTAATGAAGTTGTGTGTGGCACCGGAATCAAAGAGAATTAAAACCGGTATCTGATTCAGAGAAAACATCCCTGCTAAAGCGGCTTCTCCTTCCGGAACATCATCAATCACAGTATAGTGAAGGTTGCCCCTTATCTGCCCTCCTATCTGCAGATTAAGGTACGGGTCGTATTGTTGTAAATATGATGACCCGTAGCCTCGAATTCCCTCCAGACATTGCCTAGCATAATGGCCCTTACGCCCACAAGTAAGACACGGATGCCTCTCCGGTTCTTCGTTGACTTGCGATGGACTGCTAGGTACATATGGCTGCAGCGATGGAGCACAAACCACCGTCTGATGCTGCGGCAGTGGAGGTGGTGCAAGTTGTAAAACTTGACCAGTAATCAATCTCTGAGGAGTTGATTGTACAGGTGGCCTCCGTCTTTCACCGGATGGCGTTTGATACACCAAACGGTACTTCCGAGGCACATAACTTGTGCTAGCCTGCTCGATCTCACTCATCTTTCTCTTCTCCGCTTGCCACTCAAGTGTCGGCTTCTCTTGAATGAAAGCCGCATTGACCATGTCGGTGTAACTGCCGTTATTATGTACGGCCAGCTTCTCCCGTAATATGCCACTCAGGCCATGGAAGAATAGGTCACACCGTGCTTCTTCTTTCGTCACATATTCGGGAGCATATTGGGCCAAAAGATTAAATCTCCTGACATATTCGAGGACACTCATGTCCCCTTGCTTTAAGCCCAAAAATTCCTCCCGCTTTGCCTTGACAATACCTAGTGGTATGTAACGGGTACGAAAGGCTTCACAAAACTCTCTCCATGTTACTTGATGGCCCTCCGGAATGGTGGCAAGATGATCCACCCACCAATTTCCGGCGGCTCCATGGAGTTGTTGAGCGGCAAACTTTGTCTTCTGGTATTCATCACATTTGAATACTCCAAATTTAGACTCCATGACACGAAGCCATTGATCTGCTTCGACAGGTTCGGTGGCTTCAGTAAAGATAGGCGGTTGAGCCGCCAAGAAGTCCAGATAAGCGTTCCGAGGTGGAACGACTTGTTGCGTGTTCTGGAGTACGCCTTGCTGTACCAAAGCTTGGAGTAAGCGTGTGTGTTCTTGCGTTGCTTCTTGGAGTAGCCTAGTGTTCTCTTGGTTAGACTCGACGACTCGAGTCATAAGATCCATCCATCCCGTGGATGGTGGTTCCAACGGTGGAATGGAAGCATCACCGCCTCGACGAGAACTTCCGGCCCTACTCCTAGAGCGATTACGAACCATACTGCAAAATGTAGTTGAGATGAGTTAAGCAAGAACTCAGCAGTATGTGTGACTAATGGAAGCATGATTATGTCAAAACTTTATGAAAGCAGTAACAAAATTCATGTTTACACAACTCCTTAGTAGGCATAGCTATTCAGCCTATCTGTACAGGACAGACCTTTATGCACTATCTCCAGATTTTGATCTAATTAAGAGCATTTTCATGACTCAAGTTGAATACCAAAGTTAAAGTTAACTTCAGTATCTTTCCAACGAGTACTCATATGCCCCCAGATCATCTCCGGATTAAAAGTTATGATTTTTCCAAAGTTGACAGGATTCCTGAATAAAATTTGCCAGCACCTCCTTTGTACATGGCTGATTTTATTACAGTTGTATATGTAAATACAATAAGAACCTGAACAAACATTGAACTACAACAATGTTGCACATTTCATAACCTATCCAATGGTGTATCATAGGCTTCTTAAGGGTTTATCTACAGAAAGTTATGGCTTAAAAACAGAAAGGTCCAGAGAGGTTTCGTTACCGTCCTGGTTCTGGACAGTTTACTCTTCTCTGAACTTTCTACCCATTTAGCATGTGATTTAGCTTTGGAGGTCTACATAGAAGTTGTAGATCACTTGAAAATCTTTGCATAGTTGTACCTTACACCTTAATTGGGTCAAGCTACTCAGAATTATGCTCTGTAGAAGTCCAACACAAATTTCTGCTGAAAACAGAGCACTCTGTTTTTGAAATCTTTGAAGTCATTTTCCTCTCATTTGAATCTTAGCTCAAAATAAGAGTTCAGTAACTAATATTTGTTTCAAACTTCCATTTTTAGTTGAAAGTTAGTTCATGAGTCATTTCTTCAAAGGAAAGGGGTTATTATGTTTAGTACGGCGTCGATGCACCGTAAGAAGCATGTCGGTACTACGTAGCCTCACCAAAAGAAAATCCTAACCGGATTATACCGGTATAACGTATCTTAGGTGGCACTAAAACGGTCACTCGCAAACGTATACTATTCGTACTACGGTTTCGTTGTTAATCCTGCATGAGTCACACTCAATCATCAGGTCCGGCTGCACACCGAACCCGGTATGCATACATTTCTTACACCCGTCCGTCATCACTCGCACAGGCGTTCTCAAGCCAAACACGCCTTGAGCTACGTGTTCACGTTACTAACCACGTGACGGGGTTTCCCAAATTGCACCACGCACGCCTGGGATAGACGTTGCTCGAGTACCCCAAACGACATGAGGAGTCGTAGAGGATACTAAAGCAGATCGGGTTACCTGCCACCCGTGGGGCTCCACCCTTCAGCTTGTGCGCACTGGTGGACAGCGCTTACGTGCACCCCCCAAGACATAACTCGTCCCGAGATGCACGATTTTCCGACATAACAAGTAAGTTAGGTTGCCACCTTCATATTAAGCTAATAGTAATCCTTATGTGGGCCTAGTACCGTATCCTCACCGGAACCTAAATTTTTGTCGTAATACCATCCTTATTCCGTGTGCTATTCCCAATGCGGCTCTGATACCACGCTGACGCGACCCGCTCAACCGAGACAGGCCACTCGCCCGGGAATCGCATTGGGTGGTGCCGTGTTATGCGGCACCCAACAACACACATATGAGGAACAATGTATTACATAAAACAATAGCGGAAGCTTACAAGTTTTTCTTTGTAAATACTTTACATCAAGTAGCTACAGCGGAAGTCTTTATCAACTCACGTCGAATAACTAAGAGCATTCGAGATGAAGTCCAGCCCACGGACTCCTCTCGCTAGCGACACGAAGACAAGCAGCAGCGGCTCGGTTCTCCATGTGTTACCTGACTCGGGAGTTCCCGAGTCTCACCGGACAACCTTCTTTTAAGCATCGTTGTTAACCTGCAAAACCACTTATATAGCAAGCGTGAGCACATAGGCTCAGCAAGTCTGACCCGTCTCTCCTAAGCAAGAAACTCTATATGCAAGACGGTTGCAATTGGGTCGGCTAGATTTGCATAAGGGACTCGCCTAAAGTTGATCCTTAACTTTCATATTTTAAGCCTCATTGTGCAGACCTTGAGCCGAAAAGCATCGCAACTCCACAATCAAACAAGAAACGCTTTGTTGCGATGCTTCTTGCACAAAGTGAAAGTAAACTTTAATGAGCCTATCTCTAATTCAATCATGGTTGCAATACAAGTTATAGCACATCCTCATCAAGTTCGAAGATAAACAATTCCAGTTGTTACTACGTCAAGACGCAGTGGGCAAGTATGCTCATATAACCGCGAGCGACGGAGATTCGAATCAGTACACGCCCGGACTACACGACACGTACACCCGTACTCCGAGCTGCCGGCAGCAACCTCGACTGACGTTGTACGCGGCCACCTTTCCCAAGATCTTCCACATTGGACGCAGTCCAACTGCCCCGAGTACGCAAGTTCCCTCAAGGTGCATACCCGCTGTGGTATGTTCTTGAGCGAGTTACCTCCTGCTACCCTGACGCCGAAAGCCTAAGGCAGTTGGAAAAGTTCCACTATGGATCTCCCAAGGTACATCGGTTTCCTGGGTCCCATATAGCCAGTATGTGCCCGGTACACAACTCAAACTTGTCCAACAGGGCCAAGCACGGACGGGCCTTAACCGACACAGGCAGGGCTATGCACGCACGGCCTGCAACCTGCTGCATCTAAACCTCCCTGCCCGGTCTCCATTTCTTAAGTGTGAACTTTCATCATTCTTTCTAATTCGGACCCGTTCCGAGTAAACCAGCCCTAAACTCGCGAGTAGATTCCAACTACTCGTCTTCTACCGGACCTTTCCTACTAACATTAGCATAGCCAAATTCCCTCGAGGAGTTGCTATTCTACCCTTTCTCTCATAGGTGTTTCTGGTCATGCAAGTGGAGTTTTCAATATCATCTAGACGTAATGCAATCAACGATGCAAAGCTATGATCTTTACAAATGAAAATGTTTTATAAAATGGTTCAAGTGCAAATCGGGGCTTGCCTGTTTTGCAGGTGACTACTGTTACAATCAGTTAGTGATGATCACTTGGAGCTTGATCACTTGTTCTCCTCCCTCCTTGATCTTCACTCCAAGTCCTCCTCACCTTCTTCACGTATATACTACACGTTATGATCATGCATATGTATTTAATTGAAAAGATTTTGCTCATAAGATCTAATGACCATTTAAAACTGGAACTTTGTTTAAGAATTTAAAATGACACTGGTGCTAGTGGTTTGGGTTGGGCTTAAACACTAAGATCAAGTGTTGAATGCTTCTTTCCACTTAAGTGTTGATCACCTTACGAGATCACACATGACAGTGGTGATCCAGAGCCCTAATGGAGCTGAGAATTTTCATGTGAGTTCCTTGTCACAAGAAGTTCTCTGGACCAAAATTTAGCACATTTCATGGACTGGTTTATTCAGAATAATTCTCTAAGTGTTTAGTCAAAGATGAATTAATTCTGAGGTAACATCCATTTTCATGTCAAACTCAGTGAACCACAATTTCAATTATAGTTTATAGAGTCCACATGAATTTTCCTAGGATTTTTGGAGCTAGGAATTTCCCAGAACTGAATTTACAAGTTTTGGAAATTCCCTGAAAATGTTTTTGTATTCATTTGAATACAGGAACTTACAATCTGAATTACCCTGATTAATTCAACTCCAAATGAGCTGAAACTTTTACAGGAGTCTAATAACACCCTAAAGAATATCCTGGCAAAATTTGAGGATTTTTGGATATACCAAACTCCCTCTAAAATTCTTTTGCTGAAAAGCTTTAAAGAATTTTCCAGAATTAAATAAAGACTTTCATACAAATTGGGTTGCATATTTGGATAGAGTTTGTCAATCTGAATCTAACCCAATTTGAATCACTAATTTTAGAGATTCCTAGCAAAAGTTATGCTCTTCTAAAGTTTGGGAAAAATCTGGGATTTGAATAAATCCGGGGAAAAGTTTAAACCTGACTGTGGGCCATGGGGCACGTGTCACTTACAGAATCAAAGGCACACGGAGCCACACAGATCCCTCTGTGCAGTTACATGGGATCCCACAGCCACAGAGGATCAGGGTTTTAAACTCTCTCTCACTGACGACTGGGCCCGCCGACCCCTTCTTCTACCTCGGGTCAGTTCCCGCGCTCCGGGTGCCCACGCCGCCGCCCTCGCCGGAGATCGCCGTAACTCGATCTCCCGGCTTCTGCTCGAGCCCTGGCTCGCCGCCAGAGCCTAACCCGCCCTGCTGAGCACGATGGTAAGGTTTTCCCGAGCCGACAAAACCTCTATGGTAGCTAGCGACGCTGCGGCAGCCCGACACTTCATCGGCGACGTTGGCCGGCCATCCTAGTGCACCAACAGTTCGACCAAATGGTGCTACAGCACCAGTGAACGATGGGGGAGCTCGGCCTAGCCTCAAAAACGTTCGAGAATGATGGCAAACATGCTTTCACCGTGCGACTGCGGTTCCCCGGTTCGGTCGCCGGTAGAAACCCATGAAATAATCGGTCTATGTGCAGTTTTAGGCTAGAACCGTGAAGAGCAAAGGATCGCCTACTACTTTGGACCCTTCGTGCAAACTGTGATGAACAAATATTGAGAATTTAAGAGGAATTCGGGATTACCGTGCCGGAAGGTCAGATGGAGTACGCCGGAGCAATTTTTCAAAATTCACTCCCGGCGATGCATGGCACGGTCTGCTCTTTGGAGGGGAGCAGCAGGGTGCCTTGGCGCGTCCAGAGGCGCCGGCACTTGGTCGTGATACTCACCAGACTGAGCTGTCCACGGACGCCTCCCAGTCAATCCTTGTTCGGCCGCCACACGGCCGTGGTGGATTCGGGGTAGGAGAGCCGATCATGGGTCGGGGACGCGTTGAGGAGGGAGAGGGAGCTGCGCCGGTGCTATCTGGCTATTGACCAGCTGTTGTTCGCGCCTGTTTGAGCCGGCTGTCGAGCAAACGACGGCGGCGGCGTAGGTGTTGCTCAGGGCGCGAGGGAAGAAGAAAAGCCTCTGTGCTCGGTCTGTGAGCAGAGGGAGAGCACGTTGTGGATGGATGAGGGCGCTGGGGGGGGGGGGGCTGTATCGGCGCTGGAGTCGGTTGCGGGGGCGGCCGACCAGCTGCGGGCGTGCTGTCCCGAGCAGCAGCTGCTGTCGCTCCCCTGAAGGCAGCAAAACAGAGACCCATCTCCTTTGTGTAGATATTTTGGTACCTATGACATGTGGGTCCCATCTCCCCCTTATCTCTCCAAAATATCTCCACAATCTGCAAATGATGAAATTCAACTGTGTGGAGTTGAAAATTAAACTGCATTTGAATAATTGGGCAAGTTTCATCCAAATTCAAATATGAAATCTGATTTTTATTTTGGCTGCTGCAAATGAGATTTTTAGCACAACAGTTTTGAATTCCATTGTGTTTTTCTCATTTGAATTTGTGTTTGAACAAATTGTTCCAAAACTGATTTTTGTTTTCTCACACATATGGGAACTTCCCATCCTTGTTTTTGACCCCTCTAGGGTTCCAAGTTCTCAGATAAACATTTGACTTGTGTGAAGCAAAATCCTCATGTGTGTTATCACATGTGGGGAAAAGTTTTAACAAGTCCCAATTTTCATACATATGAAACCAACTTTTGCAAATAAGTGTTTCTTTGTATTCATAATTTTGGGACCTTTACAACCGGGAGGCTGATGTGGCCGTAGGGAATGACCTGTCCCGGCCCTACCCCTGAGAACGGGCTTGATGGGGCGAGCTTGGCCATCGGGATCTGCAGCTTCTGGAAGGCTGCGTGACTGATGAGGTTCAGTCCAGTCCCACCATCCACCAAAACGTGGTACATCTTCACATTGGCGATGGTAAGGGCCACCACGAGCGGTAGTTGGCCGGCCCCAGCCATGTTCCTGGGGCAGTCGGTGTCATCGAAGCTGATGGGGGTTCCCATCCAGCTGAGGCGCGGTACTGCACCTGGGAGGGGAGCCACCGACGCTACCGCTCGGCGCAAGGCCTTAGCCATGCTTCTGGATAGGGGGGTCAGCGGACCCGCCGAAGATGTCACAGGGCATCTTCCAGTGCTCGTCGTCACTGGAGATGGAGCTCCCATGATTGCGCGCTGCCTTTGCGGCGCGCCGGAGCTCCTGGAAATCCACCTGGCGGTCGTCGCCGTCTCGGGCCTCGACCTTCTGGTTGTCCTTCCTTACAATAGGATGGGGCATCAGCTAGGGGCTGCTTCCCCTTCCGGAAGCGCCTCGCGAGCTTCTGGATTTCCCGGCCTCTGGAGGAATTCCGCCGGGTTGGTGCTGCCGTCGTACTTCTCAGGCAAGAGCGGCCGAAACTTGCGCGGCCATTTTGTGAAGCGAAGGCGGGGCGCGAGGGCCTCACACCCTGCTTCTGTCGCCGCAGGTTCAGATGCCGCGAATGCTTGGTTCGCGCTGAGCACCGCATGCTCCGGCCGCCATACGTAGGGCATTCGATTGTGGCATATTGAGTAGCAGCGCTCTTTGCTGCGGCTATCGCACCCTCACTAGGTACACCCAGCGCTACTGAAGACCTGACGCTGGTCGGAGCCTGCATTGCCGGGGTCGGCGCTGCCAGAGCCGGTTGCTGGCTCCCAGTGCAGGTATCGGCGCCGCGAACGCCTGGTTCCCCGCTGGCACAGTATGCCCCGGTATGGGCAAGGCCGCTCTATAGACCGGGGATGCCGTTTGCAGGGCATATGGTTGTGGCATATGCTGCGCGACGTATGCCTGGGGCAGAGCTTGTGTAGCGAAGATCTGCCCTTCAGGCTGGGTCGAGGCCGACGTCATGTTGTCGTCAGCCTCTTGAGTGCGACGCCCTTCTTGACGTCGCTCGAGGAACACTTGGGCATCTTGGCCTAAGTGACACCGTTCCAGCTCTGTCCTCAGGTCCGTCAACGGAAGCTTGGTGGAGCTGGAACTCCCCCATATGGCCGTCAACCGTTGGCGTGCGCGTCAGCGACACAGCCGGTTGGTCGGAGCGTCATCCCCGCCGAAGTCAATGGTTTGCGTCGGCGACGACAAGACGGTCTACCTCGCGAATCCACTGCTGGGTCGCTGCCTGAGGCGCGTCCCCAGCAGGTGGATTGCGCAGTAGCGCCCTTGCTGCGGCTAGCGCACCCCCACCGGGTACGTCCGGCGCTACTGAAGGCCTGACGCTGGATGGAGCCTGCATTGCCGGGGTCGGCGCTGCCAGAGCCGGTTGCTCGCTCCCAGCTTGCCCTGTCACACTCCGTCCTGAGTGTGTCATCATGTACTTTCCCCTGTGGTAACGGTTCACCGTGACCGCGGAGGGGGAGAGTTTGCCGCTGAAGGAAGCTTGGTCATCTTCGTCGGCGGAAACTCGTCGCGCTAGGGGAAAAGCCCCCTACCTGGCGCGCCAAATGTCGAAGTGTGCGGTCGACACTTCCCCCGGGCCTGCACTGGGCAGCCCGCGGAGGTTCTTTTTCGGAGGGGCTAGTTCCTAGCGGAGAGCTTGCGCGGGTGGAACGAGTTAGTAAGAGCTTGACACGGCGAGTTTTACGTGGTTCAGGCCGCCGGAGCGTAAAACTCTACGTCCACGGCGAGCTATGGAGCTCGCTGTATTGCTTGCTGCTCAGGGCTGGAGGCCTGAGCTTGGGGGTGAGTTACAGCTTGAGAGTGTATGGCTAGCGTATGAGTTGCAAAATGTGAACCCTTGCTATCGACGCCTACCCGAGCCTTGTATAGTCCAAGACTCGGGCGGCTTCCAAGGGGAGCCGGGGCCGACAGGTGGCCCCGGGAGATTGTCTATTATCTACCGTATCTGCAGTTATGCCGGTAGTTGTCTCTGGTCGAAGGCTTCTGAGTCTTCATCTTGCCGCCCTGCCCATGCCGCATGCCAGTCGTAGCGGTTGATGACGGCGCAGGAGGCATGGGTTGTGTTGTCGCGGTGTTTATTGGCTGACAGGTTCTGACACCGCGCGTTAGTCTGTGATGCGACTGGGCGCAACGGCACCTGACAGAAGCGTGCTTCGCGTCTCCGCGTCTTGGGAAGACGCGGGCCTTGAATACCTTGTACGGCAAGGTATGGGGCGTATTTATGCCCGCTGCCTATCGCTCGGGGCATGCAGCGTCGCTCTGCTGCCACGTGGCGGGCCCGGAGCCCTTCTCAGAGAAGAGAAGGGTCAGTCCCGCGGGACACGTGGAGCCTCCGGACCTCTCTCCGCGGAGGGAGAGGCTCGGCTTCTGCTGGCCACGTGGTGGGCCCGGAGCTCTCCTCTAAGGAGAGGGAGGTCCGGCCCCGCTGGACATGCGGCGCCTTCGGACCTCTCTCCCGCGGAGGGGGAGGTCCGGCTTCTGTATGCCATGGGGCGGGCCTGGAACTCTCCTCTGAGGAGAGGGAGTTCCGGCCCCGCCGGATGCGTGGCGCCTTCGGAGCTCTCCCTGCGGAGAAGGGCGAGTTCCTTAGGCATTTTACCCTTTGCGCGGGGGTACCCCATATCTCAGGTACCGACAGCGTCGATAGCAAGGGTTCACACTTTGCAACTCATACGCTAGCCATACACTCTCAAGCTGTAACTCACCCCTGAGCTCAGGTCTCCGGTCCTGAGCAGCAAGCAATACAGCGAGCTCCATAGCTCGCCGTGGACGTGGGGTTTTACGCTCCGGCGGCCTGAACCACGTAAAACTCGCCGTGTCAAGCTCTTACTAACTCGTCCATCTGCGCAAGCTCTCCGCTAGAGACTAGCCCCACCGAAAAAAGAACCTCCACGGGCTGCCCAGTGCAGGCCCGGGGGAAGTGTCGACCGAACACTTCGACATTTGTCGCGCCAGGTAGGGGGCTTTTCTCCTAGCGCGACGAGTTTCCGCCGACGAAGATGACCAAGCTTCCTTCAGCGGAAAACTCTCCCCCTCCTCGTTCACGGCGAACCGTGACCACTGGGGAGTACATGTCGACACACTCAGGACGGAGTGTGTCGGCACAAGCTGGTAGCCAGTAGCCGACTCCGGCAACGCCGACTCCGGCTATGCAGGCCCCGACCAGTGTGAGATCTTCTGCAGCGCTGAGTGTACACCATGGAGGTGCGCTAGCTGCAGCAAGAGTGCTGCTGCGCAACCCACCTGCGGGGGATGCGCCCCATTCAGCGACCCAGCAATGGGTCCGCGAAGTGGACCGCCTCGTCATCGCCGCCGCGAACCCTCGGTTTCGGCGAGGACGGCGCCCAGGACAACCAGCTGTGTCGCTGACGCGCACACCCACAGTTGACGGGCTAACGGCGGATTCCAGCTCCTCCAGGCTCCTGTCGATGGACCTGCGAAGGGAAATGGAACGGTGCCACTTGGGCCAGGACGCCCGGGTGTACCTCGAGCGACGCCGAGAAAGGCGTCGCAACCATGAGGCTGGCGACAGCATGTCGTTGGCCTCGACACAACCTGAAGGGCAGGTCTTCGCCACGCGAGCCCTGCCTCAGGCATATGCTGCGCAGCATATGCCACAACTATATGCGCCGCAAGCAGCGGCCCCGGTCTATGGTGCATCCTTGCCCATGCTGGGATACGCGGCGCCAAGTGCGAACCAAGCGTTCGCAGCGCCAGTACCTGCAGCAGCAGGTGCAGGATGTGCGGCCCTTGCACCCCACCTTCGCTTCGCGAGGTGGCCACGCAAGTTCCGGCCGGACCTGCCCAAAAAGTACGACGGTAGCGTCAACCCGGCGGAGTTCCTCCAGATCTACTCCACCGCCGTACTTGCCGCAGGAGGGGACGAGGCTGTCATGGCCAACTACTTCCCCGTCGCCTTGACCGGCCCAGCTCGGTCTTGGCTCATGAATCTACCTCAGGGGTCCATAACCTCCTTGGGAGAGCTCTGCCGGCAATTCGTCGCCAACTTCGGCAGCTCCTACACCCGTCCCGGCACAGAGCTTAACCTCCACGCCGTCAAGCAACAACCTGGGGAGTCGCTGCGCTCTTTCATCCAGCGGTTCTCTCAGGTACACAACACCATCCCACGTATCCAAAGTGCCTCTAGGGTGGTGGCGTTCCGACAGGGTGTCCGGGACGAGAAAATGCTTGAGAAGCTCGCGACCAGAGAGGTCCGCGACGTCTCAGAGCTCTTCAGCCTAGCGGACAAGTGCGCTAGAGCAGCTGAAGGACGGAACTGGCATGCTCTGCCGACCTCCGAGTCAGGAGGACAGCCCGGGTCCGGCGCTGCTGCCTATGGGGGTGGCAAGAAGGCCAAGAACCAGGGGAGTGGAAGATGAAGTCACCGTTCACGGCTCCCGTCGCCGCAGCTGCGACGACTAGTGGAGCTCGGGGGCCACGCCCCGACAAAAGGCAGCGGCAATCACCGGTCCCAGACAGTGACCAAGGCGGGCTATGCCCTGTGCATGGCACCAGCAACCATACTGCTGCCGAGTGCTGGGAGATCCAGAGGCTCGTAGAGCGCTTCCGCAAAGGAAGACGGCAGAGGGCTGAAGCACCGTCCTACCCTCAGAGGGATGGCAAACAGAAGGTCGATGCCCCAGTCACTGCTGCCCATCAGGTGGGGTTCCAGGAGCCTCAGCGTGTCATGAAGACAGTAAATAACGGTGAGGACTCCAGTTCCGACGGTGACGGGCCAGGGCGTTAGCCAATTGCGGCGCGCCTCCGTGCCTCAAACATACCTCTCGGGAGCCGCCTAAGGTCTGTCAACCCCTTGAAGGCCTTGCCAGAAGGGGAAGACGCCTTAGGTCATCCAAGACGAGCCCGGGCCCACCTACCTCTTGAAAGCCTTAGCCAGAAGGGGAGAACTCCCCGGGGGCCCCCAGGAGAAGCCGCGCAGGACCTGATCCAGCGCGAAGATAACAACCTCGTCGACAAGACTCGGCTGCAGGGAACACCCCACAACGCACGGTCTCGGCTAATGCTCTAAGCACTACCGCCAAAGAACCAAACGCGTCGGGGGCCTGCAGGAGAGCAACCTGGTGAAGTGGCACGCTCTATTCCAAGAAGGACCCATGAGCTCTCCCCCAGCAGGGAAGGTCCCTTCCGAATCATGAAAGCTGCCGCCCCAGGTACACATGCCTTTCAACCGAGAGTGGGATCCATTCCCAAAAATCCTTGCCATGAAGCAACACTGTAAGTCCTACTTCCCGAGCATCAGTAGAACAGGGTTATTCCCTTCTGTAATGGATCCCATAGGATTTAGGAACAGAGCTTGGGGCAGCTAAGTCTCAAGGGACGGTACAAGACTACGTCCAGTTTAGCCTGGTTCCGACCCTAAGCGCGTAGAGTCTTGCTTCCCTTGTAGACGAGGCGGAACATTGCCTCCACGTACAGCCAGAATTCCATCTATGGGCACGAATACAGAGACCTGTTCTACTTAGCTCTCTCTCATGCGCTCATTTAAATTATGCATTAATTTTTATGATCGCACTATATCTGTATGTTCATCGTACATCTAGCTCTCCCTCTCCTGCGCTCATCCATAGTCGGCATTCGCTATCCTACCGAAGGTGGCTGCGCTTGAGGCACCTGCCGATGGCTGAGTGAGTCTCTCGGGCCTCCCCCAGTCAGGTGTTGCGGTGCCAGTTGGTTACCTCCAGGAAAGGCCTGCGTTGTGCATGGGGGGTCCAGGGTGCGTATCCAGCTTAGCCGGCCATGAGCCCAAAGCATGCGCATCCTGCCCTCCGGAGGTACAGGGGAGTACAACCGCTTTGCCTGGTCATGAACCCAAAGCACGTGCACTCTGCTTCCCCAGCGCATGGCCCGGTAGTAGGGATCGGACGGCCGTACCCGGACCTCGGAGGGAGCCGGAGCTCCGGCGCCTCGTGCACAGAATTGCCCAAGCCCCGTATAGCGAATCAGGATCGTAAGACGGATAAGACTAGGAGACGGGAGGGGAGGACCCCCCGAGGAGAATTACGTTTCCTCTGCCTGTGTGCAGGACCTCCAGGTTATGGCAACAGGGACTGCATGAAGCAGGGGGAAAGGAGCTACCAACTACTCCGACCTAGAACTGGAAGGACCAGGACCAGCCCCTCCAGCAGGGGCGGGACCCGAGGGCCCCACGTGTCCAGCAGGCTCGGAACTCTCATCTCCCTTGAGGAGGGCTCCGGGCTCGCCACGTGGCGGGCAGAAACCGGACCTCCCCCCCCCCCGGTGGGAGGGCTCCGAAAGCCCTACGTGTCCAGCATAGCCGGAGCTCCAGCCTCTTAAGGAGGGGCTCCGGACCCGCCACGTGGCGGGCAGACTTAGGGCTCCCCATGGGGCGAGATCCGGAGACCCCCGGGGGCCCCTAACATGGTTAGGACCCGGGGAAGGTGTCTATGCGGAGCTCCGAGATTGGAGATGGCCTCTGAGTACCTTGCGGAGCTAAGGACTCAGTCAGGCAGAGCCAAAAAGGAGAGAAAAAGCATCACAGACACAGATGTCTAAAAGAGTCGAACTAAGCGAGGCTCCATGAGCTGGACTACAGACTCGATAAAAAGGGAGAAACAAGTCCTAAGGACCTCCCGGCTCCCGCCGGAACCTTGCGGCTACAAGGGCGGCCACATCTTCGACTTCTGCCCTGGCAGCTTGTTCCCGCTCTGCGGCTGGGCCCTCTCTCGCTGGTTGTAGCGAGAAAGAGGGATCGCGGCTCTTAAAGCATGCCAGAACATGTGAGGCGACCTCTAAGGCTAGGCCGCGTACCTCAGCCTCAAGCTCGCTGGCCACCACCGAGTCTAGCCTGTCCAGCTTGGCGCCGATCGACTCCAGCGCGGGGATCACCTCCAACGCAGGGGCCGCGGCCTTCACCGGACTGAAGCCAAGAGGGATCAGGGCGGACCCCGCTCGATCCACGAAGCTCGAGACTGCAAGAGCCTCGGAGGACCGCAAGGCCGAAAGCTCCTCCACCTCGCGGTGGGCCGCCTGCAGAGCCTCCAGGTTCCTCTCGGAGAATTCCTTCTCCTTGGCCGCCAAGGAGCTCTCCCGAAGATGGAGAGTCTTGGCGAGCCGCTACAACTCAGCAGCCTTGAAGTCGGCGGTCAACTCCCGGTCCAAGACCGCCCGACGATCACGGGAGACCTGTTCCTCCCTCAAGTTGAGGTCTGCCTTCAGGATCTCTAGCTTCTCGATCTGAGCTCGTAGGTCATCCTCGCCCACCGCCAGCTGTGTGGCGACCCTCTCCGCCTCAGCTGCCGTGGAACGCTTCTGTTCCTCAACGGCGAGTTCACGGCGCTCTAGCTGCTGCCGTATCTCCACAGCAGCAGAGAGGCTCTCCTCGGCCCGGGCGTGTGCCTCCAAGGCCTCCCTATTGATCCGCCGCGATTGGGTATCCATGCGGTCGACAGCCCGCTTCATCCGGTCGAGGAGCACTTCCCTGAAGTCGAGCAACTCCCGCCTGGAGTCGAGCTCGCTCTTAACCTTCGCGGTCCTCTCCCGCAAAAGGTTCCCCCAGGTGAGGAGGTGATCCCGTTCAACCATATACTCCACCCGCTCGCGACCTAGTGCAGCCAAGACCTGCCGAACGCTCGTCTCGGCAAGCGCGAAGGCATCCGCCAGGGGCAATGGAGCAACAGAGGCCGGGACAGTCCCCCCGACCTCCTCCATTACCTCGTCCTCAAGAGGAGTCAACGCACCAGCAACCGAGACGAGACGCCGATCAGGAGAAGATGGCGCCAAAGCTCTGGCAGCCGGACCTGCCGGGCTCTCTTCAACTTCTGGCTCCTTGACCTGTGGAGGGGGGCGAGCCGGGGAAGGCGGTGCTGGAGTAAAGGCCGGTCAGCCTGGTGCAGGATCGATCTGCGCTGGCTTGGGGGCCGCGGTGGCCGTCTCGGCAGGAAGAGACGACGCCGCCGCGGAGTCCGGGCACACCGGAACAGGAGAAGTTCGTGCTGGCCTGGGGGCCGCGGCAGTTGCCCCCGGCTCCGAGCGTAACGGCACTGACTCCCCGCAAGTCGGGGATGGCCGGGAAGCGCATACACTCCAGCGGGCTCTGAACCCTGACTTCCGAGCCAGGGTAGGACTCCCAGAGCCCGCTACCGTCACTGACGGCCGCTCCGCAGTCCCTTGAACTGGCGGAACAGGGGACGCCCCAGAAGCTTTCCCCAGCGCATCAGACCGGGGCCTCTTCGAGTCGCCACCGGAGGGAGTGCAAGGCACCCCAGATTCCCGACTTGGCACAGACGCCGCTGCTGGAGGAGATCGAGCGCGCTTCTTCTCTGGTGGCGGATTGGAAGCCATGGCGAGGGAGAACTCAAGGGCAAGAGAGCAAAAACACAAGAGTCCGAGAAGAAACGCAGAGAAGTGCGAAGTGAAGCCGCAATGTGGGTGAGACCCTCTCTAAAAACTTCCCGGGTGCAATTCCAAGCGATTCGGAACTCTTGGAATACACCGCATCGGCAACCGCCTCGGCTCCTAGACCGAGTGCCGATGACGGGTGGACCCAAGCCGCCCAACTGAAGCGGTGGGTCAAGGAGTCAGTCTCCTGAGAAGATGAGCCGGCAAGGCACTTCGGCGGTTCCCGAAGAAAACGCTGCAACGTGCAGAAGCGGCAGTCTTGGGAACCGCCGCAGTAAAAGCAACCATCAAGTGAGCGCACGCTCCCACGATCCCGCGGCCGTTCGTGCTCCGGCAGCGGTCAATTCGGGACTTAGAGAAAGTACGCGGATCGGAAGAGACGGAGGTCCCACCTCAGGCTCGCTATCTCCCCCGAGATGGGCCCGGGGGCCACTGTTGGTACCTGAGATATGGGGTACCCCCGCGCACAGGGGAAAATGCCAAAGGAACTCGCCCTTCTCCCCGGGGAGAGCTCCGAAGGCGCCACGCGTCCGGCGGGGCCGGACCTCCCTCTCCTCAGAGGAGAGCTCCGGGCCCGCCACGTGGCATACAGAAGCCGGACCTCCCCCTCCGCGGGAGAGAGGTCCGAAGGCGCCACGTGTCCAGCGGGGCCGGACCTCCCTCTCCTCAGAGGAGAGCTCCGGGCCCGCCACGTGGACTACAGAAGCCAAGCCTCTCCCTCCGCGGGGAGAGGTCCGGAGGCTCCATGTGTCCCGCGGGACTGACCCTTCTCCCCTCTGAGAAGGGCTCCGGGCCCACCACGTGGCAGCAGAACGACGCTGCCTGCCCCGAGAGATAGGCAGCGGGCGTAAAAATGCCCCATACCTTGCCCGTACAAGGTATTCAAGGCCCGCGTCTTCCCAAGACGCGGAGACACGGAGCACACCTCTGTCAGGTGCCGTTGCAACCAGTCGCATCACAGACTGGCGCGCGGTGTCAGAACCTGCCAGCCAATAAACTCCACGACAAGACATCCCATGCCACCTGCGCCGTCATCAACCACTACGACTGGCATGCGGCATGGGCAGGGCGGCAAGATAAAGACTCAGAAGCCTTCGACCAGAGACAACTACCGGCATAACTGTAGATACGGTAGATAATAGACAATCTTCCCGGGACCACCTGTCGGGTCCCGGCCCCCCTTGTAAGCTGCCCTAATCTTGGACTATAAAAGGCTCGGGTAGGCGTCGATAGCAAGGGTTCACACTTTGCAACTTATACGCTAGCCATACACTCTCAAGCTGTAACTCACCCCTGAGCTCAGGCCTCCGGTCCTGAGCAGCAAGCAATACAGCGAGCTCCATAGCTCGCCGTGGACGTAGGGTTTTACGCTCCGGCGGCCTGAACCACGTAAAACTCGCCGTGTCAAGCTCTTACTAACTCGTCCATCTGCGCAAGCTCTCCGCTAGAGACTAGCCCCACCGAAAAAAGAACCTCCGCGGGCTGCCCAGTGCAGGCCCGGGGGAAGTGTCGACCGAACACTTCGACAGCCTTCATACCTCACCCCTGCAGAGGGAGCGAGGTCCTTAGGAAGTTTTACGCTGTGCGCGGGGGTACCCGGTATTGAGGGTACCGACAGTGGCCCCCGGGCTCACCTCGGGGGAGGTAACATGCTTGAGGTGGGGCCTTCTTCTACCCGCTCACTTTCTTGTATTGAGTACTCCCTGTGCTGGCAGGGTCTTGACGGCTTCGGAGTTCAGCCTCTGAGCAGAGGGTGAAACCTGGCACTGGAGCTCTGCCCTTGTGAAAGGGGGAGGTCCAGCACGGAACTCGCCTCTGAGAAGACGGATGGTGCGGGAAGTCATCAGAGCTCAGGCCCACGAAAAGCGTGAGGTCCGGCATCAGGGCTCGCCTCTGAAAGGAGGGCGAGGGCTGGCGTCGGAGCTCGGCCCAGCTGTCGGGGCGGAGGTCCGGAAGTCATCGGAGCTCAGGCCCACGAACGGCGTGAGGTCCGGCATCAGGACTCGCCTCTGAAAGGAGGGCGAGGGCTGCCATCGGAGCTCGGCCCAGCTGTGGGGGTGGAGGTCCGGAAGTCATCGTAGCTAAGGCCCACGAAGGGCGTGAGGTCCGGCATCAGGGCTCGCCTCGGAAAGGAGGGCGAGGGCTGGCCTCGCAGCTCGGCCCAGCTGTGGGGGGCGGAGGTCCGGAAGTCATTGGAGCTCACGCCAGCGAAGGGTGTGAGGTCTGGCATCAGCGCTCACCTCTGAAAGGAGGGCGAGGGCTGGCCTCGGAGCTCGGCCCAGCTGTGGGGGGCAGAGGTCCGGAAGTCATCGGAGCTCAGGACAGCGAAGGGCGTGAGGTCCGGAGGTCGTCGGAGCTCAGGCCATCGAAGGGCGTTAGGTCCGGAGGTCATCGGAGCTTAGGGCAGCGAAAGTCGTGAGGTCCGGCATCAGCGCTCGCCTCTGAAAGGAGGGGAGGGCTGGCCTCGGAGCTCGGCCCAGCTGTGGGGGCGGAGATTCGGAAGTCATTGGAGCTCATGCCAGCGAAGGGCGTGAGGTCCGGCATCAGCGCTCGCCTCTGAAAGGAGGGCGAGGGCTGGCCTCAGAGCTCAGCCCAGCTGTGGGGGGCGGAGGTCCGGAAGTCATCGGAGCTCAGGCCAGCGAAGGGCGTGAGGTCCAGCATCAGCGCTCGCCTCTGAAAGGAGGGTGAGGGCTGGCCTAGGAGCTCGGCCCAGCTGTGGGGGCGGAGGTCCGGAAGTCATCGGAGCTTAGGCCAGCGAAGGGCGTGAGGTCCGGCATCAGCGCTCGCCTCTGAAAGGAGGGCAAGGGCTGGCCTCGGAGCTCGGCCCAGCTGTTGGGGCGGAGGTCCGGAAGTCATCAGAGCTCAGGCCAGCGAAGGGCGTAAGGTCCGGAGGTCATCGGAGCTCAGGCAGCGAAGGGCGTGAGGTCCGGCATCAGCGCTCGCCTCTGAAAGGAGGGCAAGGGCTGGCATCGGAGCTCGGCCCAGCTGTGGAAGCGGAGTCCGGTATTGCTCAGAGGTCCCCCCTTTCCCGTCCCTTAGTCTCATTTGGCTTACCGTCCCAGGCCAGAATAAGGGGCTTGGGTAATCCAGTGCACTTGGTCCCGGAGGTCTGGCCCCCAGCGCCAGACAGGGTGTAACCGTCCGGCCCCCTGGTACTCAGACCGTAGCGCTGGGGGGCAGAGTGCGCATGCTTTGGGTGCAGGACCGGGCAAAGCAAGGCTCCTGACCCGCCGGTCTAGCGTAGGTCTTTTCTCGGAGGAGACCAACTGGCGGTACAGTACCCTTACAGGGGGAGGTCCAAAAGGCCCCCGGGCCTCTAGCAGGTACCCCAAGCACTACCGCTGTCGGTACCCATGATATGGGGTACCCCCGCGCACAGGGGAAAAACGCCTAAGGAACTCGCCCTTCTCCGCAGGGAGAGCTCCGAAGGCGCCACGCGTCCGGCGGGGCCGGACCTCCCTCTCCATAGAGGAGGGCTCCGGGCCCGCAACGTAGCATACAGAGGCCGGACCTCCCCCTTCATGGAAGAGAGGTCCGAAGGTGCCACGTATCTGGCGGGGCCGGACCTCCCTCTCCTCAGAGAAGAGCTCCGGGCCCGCCACGTGGCGACAGAAGCCGAACCTCCCCCTCCGCGGGGAGAGGTCCGAAGGCTCCACGTGCCCTGCGGGGCCGGACCCTCCTCTCCTCTGAGAAGGGCTCCAGGCCCGCCACGTGTCCAGCAGAACAGCGCTGCCTGCCCCCGGGAGGTAGGCAGCGAGCGTAAAGACGCCCCATACCTTTCCCGTACAAGGTATTCAAGGCCCGCGCCTTCCCAAGACGCGGAGACGCGGTGCACGCCTCTGTCAGGTGCCGTTGCGCCCAGTCGCATCACGGACTGGCGCGCGGTGTCAGAGCCTGCCAGCCAATAAACGCAGCGACAAGACATCCCATGCCGCCCCCGCCGTCATCAACCACTACGACTAGCGTGCGGCATGGGCAGGGCTGCAAGACAAAGACTCAGAAGCCTTCGCCAGAGACAACTACCAGCATAACTGCACATACGGTAGATAATAGACAATCTCCCCGGGACCAACTGTCGGGTCCCGGGCCAACCTTGTAAGCCACCCGAGTCTTGGACTATAAAAGGCTCGGGTAGGCAACGTTAGAAAGGGTTCAAACTCTGTTAGTTCGCATTCTGCAACTCATACGCTAGCCATACACTCTCAAGCTGTAACTCACCCCCAAGCTCAGGCCCCCGGCCCTGCGCAGCAAGCAATACAGCGAGCTCCATAGCTCGCCGTGGACGTAGGGTTTTACGCTCCGGCAGCCTGAACCACGTAAAACTTCCCGTGTCAAGCTCTCACTAACTCGTCCATCCGCGCAAGCTCTCCGCTAGGAACTAGCCCCTCCGAAAAAAGAACCTCCGCGGGCTGCCCAGTGCAGGCCCGGGGGAAGTGTCGATCGCACACTTCGACATTTGGCGCGCCAGGTAGGGGGCTTTTCCCCTTGCGCGATGAGTTTCCGCCGACGAAGATGACCAAGCTTCCTTCAGCGGCAAACTCTCCCCCCTGCGTCCGCCGCAAACCGTGACCAGGGGAGAGTACATGATGACACACTCAGGACGGAGTGTGTCAGGGCATGCTGGGAGCCAGCAACCGGCTCTGGCAGCGCCGACCCCGGCAATGCAGGCTCCAACCATCGTCAGGTCTTCAGTAGCGCTGGGCGTACCCGGCGGGGGTGCGCCAGCCGCAGCAAGAGCGCTACTGCGCAATCCGCCTGCTGGGGACGCGCCTCAGGCAGCGACCCAGCAGTGGATTCGCGAGATAGACCGTCTCATCATCGCCGCCGCAAACCCTCGACTTCGGCGGGGACGACGCTCCGGTCAACCGGCTGTGTCGCTGACGCGCATGCCAACGGTTGACGGGCAGACGGCGGACCCCAGCTCCACCAGGTTTCCATCGACGGACCTGAGGGCAGAGCTGGAGCGATGCCACTTGGGCCAAGATGCCCGAGTTTTCCTTGAGCGATGTCAAGAAAGGCGTCGCACTCAAGAGGCTGGCGACAGCATGGCGTCGGCCTCGACACAGCCTGGAGGGCAGACCTTCGCCACGCGAGCTCTGCCCCAGGCGTACGCCGCGCTGCATAAGCCACAACCATGTGCTCTGCAAGCGGCGTCCCCGGCCTATGGCGTAACCTTGCCCATACCTGGGTACACTGTGTCAGGCGCAACAAAGCGTCCGCGACACCAGTACCTGCGCTGGGAGCCAGCAACCGGCTCTGGCAGCGCTGACCCCGGCAATGCAGGCTCCAACCAGCGCCAGGTCTTCAGTAGCGCTGGGCGTACCCGGCGGGGGTGCGCTAGCCGCAGCAAGAGCGCTACTGCACAATCCGCCTGCTGGGGACGCGCCTCAGGCAGCGACCCAGCAGTGGATTCGCGAGGTAGACCGTCTTGTCGTCGCCGCCGCAAACCCTTGACTTCGGCGGGGACGACGCTCCGGCCAACCGGCTGTGTCGCTGACACGCACGCTGACGGTTGACGGACAGACGGTGGATTCCAGCTCCACCAGGCTTCCGTTGACGGACCTGAGGACTGAGCTGGAACGATGCCACCTGGGCCAAGACGCCCGAGTGTTCCTCGAGCGGCGACGAGAAAGGCGTCGCAGCCAAGAGGCCGGCGTTAGCATGACGACTGCCTCAACCCTGCCTGAGGCGCAGACCTTCGCCACGCGAACTCTGCCCCAGACATACGCCACGCAACATATGCCACAGCCATATGTCCTGCAAACGGCGCCCCCGGTCTATGGTGCAGCCTTGCCCATACCGGGGTACACTGTGCCAGCGGCGAACCAAGCGTTCACGGCACCAACGCCTGCAGCAACAGGGGCAGGATGTACGGCCCTGGAGCCCCACCTCCGCTTCACGAGGTGGCCGCGCAAGTTTCGGCCGCACCTGCCCGAGAAGTACGATGGCAGCATCAACCCGGCGGGGTTCCTCCAGATCTACTCCACCGCCGTACTTGCCGCAGGAGGGGATGAGGCCGTCATGGCCAAACTACTTCCCCGTCGCCTTGACCGGCCCTGCCCGGTCTTGGCTAATGAACCTCCCTCAGGGTTCCATAACTTCCTGGGGAGAGCTCTGCCGGCAGTTCATCGCCAACTTAGGCAGCTCCAACACCCGTCCCGGCACGGAGCTTGACCTCCAAGCCATCAAGCAACAACCTGGGGAGTTGCTGCGCTCCTTCATCCAGCGGTTCTCCCAGGTACGCAACACCATTCTGCATATTCAAAGTGCTTCTGTGGTGGCGGCACTTCGACAGTGTCCAGGACAAGAAGATGCTTGAGAGGCTTGCAACCAGAGAGGTCTGCGATGCCTTCGAGCCCTTCGGCCTGGCGGACAAGTGCGTCAGAGCAGCTGGAGGGCGGAGCTGGCACTCAGTGCCAGCTTCCGAAGCCGGAAGACAGCCCGAAGACGGCGGAGTTCAAGCTGAGCTCCCGACCACTTCAGACAGGCAAGAGCCAAGCACTGGCTGACTTCGTGGCTGGTTGGACGCCAACGAAGGCTGACCCAGGGGGCCGCGAAGACGGTGAACCAAAGTACCGAGCTCCGGTCTTCACCGGGCCCCACTGGACGCTCTTCTTTGACGGCTCCTCGCGGAAGCAGGGGGCCGGTGTCGGCGTACTGCTTCTCATGCCATCGGGGGAGCAGTCTGGGTACATGGTGCGTCTCAATTCCAAGGCAACCAACAACTTGGCAGAGTATGAAGCACTCATCCTTGGCCTAAAAGACAGTCCTGTCTCTGGGCGCTCGCCAGTTGTTGGCGCAGGATGACTCCCAGCTAGTTATCAAGCAAGTTAAGGGTGAATGCCCCTGCAATGACCTACAGCTAGCTGCTTACCTGCTTCACGTGCGGATGTTGGAGAAAGAATTCCTCGCCTTGGACCTGCGCCATGTACCGCGCGCTTGCACGGTCGCAGCTGACGACCTCTCAACGAAAGCCTCCATCGGAGCCCCTGCGCACGAAGGAGTCTTCGAGAGGACGTTGCTGCGGTCCACAGCCCGGCCCGCCGAGCCGGGCGAAGGGGGCTGAACCAGTTCCTCGAAGCTAGGCAGTCCCGGCGGCCCTGGATGCCGCCAAAGGATCGTAAGAGTCACTGGGGACTCCGTGCAACCCAACGCTCAAGATCCAGAAGCTCAAGTAGTCCCGATGCATGGACCACGGAGGTCCGGGACTTCTTGAAGGACATCCTTCCTGATGAACGTGCATCCGCTGAACGAGTGGTGCGGATGGCTAAGTGCTACGCGCTGGTATCTTTACTGGCGTGGCGCCACGACATCCTATTGTGGTGCATAACCCAGGAGGAAGGCTGCGATTAGCTCGCAGTAGTCCAAGGAGGCGAGTGCTGGGAACGCTCATCGTCCCGCACGTTGGTCAGTTAAGCCACCCGGCATGGCTCCTACTGACCGAGAGCCACCTGGACGCCGTCAAACCGGTTTGGGATGCAATGCGTGCCAGCTCCACGCCAAGCAGACCCACACAACCGGTGCAGACGCGCACCCAGAGCCGTCGCGGGATACCGGCTCCTCCATGTCGAGGGCCAGCCGGACTTCCCAGGGCCGGGTCACGGGAACAACCCTTCCACATGGTATGCGCGGCCGAAGCCATGCTTCCCCCTGATATAGCCATGGGGGTCCCCCCGTGTCCGGCGTACGACGAAGCCACGCATGACCCGCTCTGCGTGAAGACAGGCGCTCCGACGCTACCCAGTAAGTTCACCATGCTTACTTAGGTGTTTATTTAAATTACGCATTAATTTATATGAACACCTCCCCACGCTCTAGACAGTGTGCGTCCATTGTACACTCGACTCCTCTTTCCGGCTCTCATGCATAGTCGATATTTGCCGTCCTGCCGAAGGCGGTAGTGCTTGGGGTACCTGCCAGTGGCCCGGTGGCCTTTTGGATCTCCCCCCTATGAGGGTACTGTACCGCCAGTTGGTCTCCTCCGAGAAAAGACCTACGCTAGATCGGGGGGTCAGGAGCCTTGCTTTGCCCGGTCTTGCACCCAAAGCATGCGCACTCTGCCTCCCGGCGCTACGGTCTGAGTACGAGGGGGCCGGGCGGTTACACCCTGACTGGGGCTGGGGCCAGACCTCCGGGACCAAGTGCACTGGATTACCCAAGCCCCGCATTCCGGCCAGGGACAGTAAGCCAAATGAGACTAAGGGACAGGAAAGGGGGGACCACTGAGCAGCTCCGGACCTCCGCCCCCGCAGCTGGGCCGAGCTCCGAGGCCAGCCCTCGCCCTCCTTTCGGAGGCGAGCGCTGATGCCGGACCTCACGCCCTTCGCTGGCCTGAGCTCCGATGACTTCCGGACCTTTGCCCACACGGCTGGGCCAAGTTCCGAGGCCAGCCCCGCCCTCCTTTCAGAGGCGAGTGCTGATGCCGGACCTCACGCCCTTCGCTGGCCTGAGCTCCGATGACCTCCGGACCTCACGCCCTTTGCTGGCCTGAGCTCCGATGACTTCCGGATCTCCGCCCCCACAGCTGGGCCGAGCTCCGATGCCAGACCTCACGCCCTTCGTGGACCTGAGCTCCGATGACTTCCGGACCTCCGCCCCCATAGTCGGGCTGAGCTCCGATGCCAGACTTCATCCTCTCCTAAGAGGCTGAACTCCGAAGCCGTCAAGACCCTGCCAGCACAGGGAGTACTCAAGACAAGAAAGTGCGCGGATCAGAAGAGACGGAGGTCCCACCTCGGACTCGCTATCTCTCCCGAGATGGGCCCGGGGGCCACTGTCGGTACCCATGATATGGGGTACCCCCGCGCACAGGGGAAAAACGCCTAAGGAACTCGCCCTTCTCCGCAGGGAGAGCTCCGAAGGCGCCACGCGTCCGGCGGGGCCGGACCTCCCTCTCCACAGAGGAGGGCTCCGGGCCCGCAACGTAGCATAAAGAGGCCGGACCTCCCCCTTCACGGAAGAGAGGTCCGAAGGTGCCACGTATCCGGCGGGGCCGGACCTCCCTCTCCTTAGAGAAGAGCTCCGGGCCCGCCACATGGTGACAGAAGCCGAACCTCCCCCTCCGAGGGGAGAGGTCCGAAGGCTCCACGTGCCCTGCGGGGCCGTACCCTCCTCTCCTCTGAGAAGGGCTCCAGGCCCGCCACGTGTCCAGCAGAACAGCGCTGCCTGCCCCCGGGCGGTAGGCAGCGAGCGTAAAGACACCCCATACCTTGCCCGTACAAGGTATTCAAGGCCCGCGCCTTCCCAAGACGCGGAGACGCGGAGCACGCCTCTGTCAGGTGCCGTTGCGCCCAGTCACATCACGGACTGGCGCGTGGTGTCAGAGCCTGCCAGCCAATAAACGCAGCGACAAGACATCCCATGCCGCCCCCGCCGTCATCAACCACTACGACTAGCGTGCGGCATGGGCAGGGCTGCAAGACGAAGACTCAGAAGCCTTCGCCAGAGACAACTACCAGCATAACTGCACATACGGTGGATAATAGAAAATCTCCCCGGGACCACCTGTCGGGTCCCGGGCCCCCCTTGTAAGCCACCCGAGTCTTGGACTATTAAAGGCTCGGGTAGGCAACGTTAGAAAGGGTTCAAAATCTGTTGCTTCGCATTCTGCAACTCATACGCTAGCCATACACTCTCAAGCTGTAACTCACCCCCAAGCTCAGGCCCCCGGCCCTGCGCAGCAAGCAATACAGCGAGCTCCATAGCTCGCCGTGGACGTAGGGTTTTACGCTCCGGCGGCCTGAACCACGTAAAACTTCCCATGTCAAGCTCTCACTAACTCGTCCATCCGCGCAAGCTCTCCGCTAGGAACTAGCCCCTCCGAAAAAAGAACCTCCACGGGCTGCCCAGTGCAGGCCCGGGGGAAGTGTCGATCGCACACTTCGACATTTGGCGCGCCAGGTAGGGGGCTTTTCCCCTTGCGCGACGAGTTTCCGCCGACGAAGATGACCAAGCTTCCTTCAGCGGCAAACTCTCCCCCCTGCGTCCGCGGCAAACCGTGACCAGGGGAGAGTACATGATGACACACTCAGGACGGAGTGTGTCAGGGCAAGCTGGGAGCCAGCAACCGGCTCTGGCAGCGCCGACCCCGGCAATGCAGGCTCCAACCATCGTCAGGTCTTCAGTAGCGCTGGGCGTACCCGGCGGGGGTGCGCCAGCCGCAGCAAGAGCGCTACTGTGCAATCCGCCTGCTGAGGACGCGCCTCAGGCAGCGACCCAGCAGTGGATTCGCGAGATAGACCGTCTCGTCATCGCCGCCGCAAACCCTCGACTTCGGCGGGGACGACGCTCCGGTCAACCGGCTGTGTCGCTGACGCGCATGCCAACGGTTGACGGGCAGACGGCGGACCCCAGCTCCACCAGGTTTCCATCGACAGACCTGAGGGCAGAGCTGGAGCGATGCCACTTGGGCCAAGATGCCCGAGTTTTCCTTGAGCGACGTCAAGAAAGGCGTCGCACTCAAGAGGCTGGCAACAGAATGGCGTCGGCCTCGACACAGCCTGGAGGGCAGACCTTCGCCACGCGAGCTCTGCCCCAGGCGTACGCTGCGCTGCATAAGCCACAACCATGTGCTCTGCAAGCGGCGTCCCCGGCCTATGGCGCAACCTTGCCCATACCTGGGTACACTGTGTCAGGCGCAACAAAGCGTCCGCGACACCAGTACCTGCGCTGGGAGCCAGCAACCGGCTCTGGCAGCGCTGACCCCGGCAATGCAGGCTCCAACCAGCGCCAGGTCTTCAGTAGTGCTGGGCGTACCCGGCGGGGGTGCGCTAGCCGCAGCAAGAGCGCTACTGCACAATCCGCCTGCTGGGGACGCGCCTCAGGCAGCGACCCAGCAGTGGATTCGCGAGGTAGACCGTCTTGTCGTCGCCGCCGCAAACCCTTGACTTCGGCGGGGACGACGCTCCGGCCAACCGGCTGTGTCGCTGACGCGCACGCTGACGGTTGACGGACAGACGGTGGATTCCAGCTCCACCAGGCTTCCGTCGACGGACCTGAGGACTGAGCTGGAACGATGCCACCTGGGCCAAGACGCCCGAGTGTTCCTCGAGCGGCGACGAGAAAGGCGTCGCAGCCAAGAGGCCGGCGTTAGCATGACGACTGCCTCAACCCTGCCTGAGGCGCAGACCTTCGCCACGCAAACTCTGCCCCAGACATACGCCACACAACATATGACACAGCCATATGTCCTGCAAACGGCGCCCCCGGTCTATGGCGCAGCCTTGCCCATACCGGGGTACACTGTGCCAGCGGCGAACCAAGTGTTCACGGCACCCACGCCTGCAGCAACAGGGGCAGGATGTACGGCCCTGGAGCCCCACCTCCGCTTCACGAGGTGGCCGCGCAAGTTTCGGCCGCACCTGCCCGAGAAGTACAACGGCAGCATCAACCCGGCGGGGTTCCTCCAGATCTACTCCACCACCGTACTTGCCGCAGGAGGGGATGAGGCCGTCATGGCCAAACTACTTCCCCGTCGCCTTGACCGGCCCTGCCCGGTCTTGGCTAATGAACCTCCCTCAGGGTTCCATAACTTCCTGGGGAGAGCTCTGCCGGCAGTTCATCGCCAACTTAGGCACCTCCTACACCCGTCCCGGCACGGAGCTTGACCTCCAAGCCATCAAGCAACAACCTGGGGAGTCGCTGCGCTCCTTCATCCAGCGGTTCTCCCAGGTACGCAACACCATTGTGCATATTCAAAGTGCTTCTGTGGTGGTGGCACTTCGACAGTGTCCAGGACAAGAAGATGCTTGAGAGGCTTGCAACCAGAGAGGTCTGCGATGCCTTCGAGCCCTTCGGCCTGGCGGACAAGTGTGCCAAAGCAGCCGGAGGGCGGAGCTGGCACTCAGTGCCAGCTTCCGAAGCCGGAAGACAGCCCGAAGACAGCGGAGTTCAAGCTGAGCTCCCGACCACGTCAGACAGCCAAGAGCCAATCACTGGCTGACTTCGTGGCTGGGTGGACGCCAACGAAGGCTGACCCAGGGGGCCGCAAAGACGGTGAACCAAAGTACCGAGCTCCGGTCTTCACCGGGCCCCACTGGACGCTCTTCTTCGACGGCTCCTCGCGGAAGCAGGGGGCCGGTGTCGGCGTACTGCTTCTCATGCCATCGGGGGAGCAGTCTGGGTACATGGTGCGTCTCAATTCCAAGGCAACCAACAACTTGGCAGAGTATGAAGCACTCATCCTTGGCCTAAAAGACAGTCCTGTATCTGGGCGCTCGCCAGTTGTTGGCGCAGGACGACTCCCAGCTAGTTATCAAGCAAGTTAAGGGTGAATGCCCCTGCAATGACCTACAGCTAGCTGCTTACCTGCTTCACGTGCGGATGTTGGAGAAAGAATTCCTCGCCTTGGACCTGCGCCATGTACCGCGCGCTTGCACGGTCGCAGCCGACGACCTCTCAACGAAAGCCTCCATCGGAGCCCCTGCGCACAAAGGAGTCTTTGAGAGGACGTTGCTGCGGTCCACAGCCCGGCCCGCCGAGCCGGGCGAAGGGGGCTGAACCAGTGCCTCGAAGCTAGGCAGTCCCGGCGGCCCTGGATGCCGCCAAAGGATCGTAAGAGTCACTGGGGACTCCGTGCAACCCAACGCTCAAGATCCAGAAGCTCAAGTAGTCCCGATGCATGGACCACGGAGGTCCGGGACTCCTTGAAGGACATCCTTCCTGATGAACGTGCATCCGCTGAACGGGTGGTGCGGATGGCTAAGTGCTACGCGCTGGTATCTTTACTGGCGTGGCGCCACGACATCCTATTGCGGTGCATAACCCAGGAGGAAGGCTGCGATTAGCTTGCAGTAGTCCAAGGAGGCGAGTGCTGGGAACGCTCATCGTCCTGCACGTTGGTCAGTTAAGCCACCCGGCATGGCTCCTACTGACCGAGAGCCACCTGGACGCCGTCAAACTGGTTAGGGATGCAATGCGTGCCAGCTCACGCCAAGCAGACCCACACAACCGGTGCAGACGCGCACCCAGAGCCGTCGGGGGATACTGGCTCCTCCACGTCGAGGGCCAGCCGGACTTCCCAGGGCCGGGTCACGGGAACTACCCTTCCACATGGTATGCGCGGCCGAAGCCATGCTTCCCCCTGATATAGCCATGGGGGTCCCCCCGTGTCCGGCGTACGACGAAGCCACGCATGACCCGCTCTGCGTGAAGACAGGCGCTCCGACGCTACCCAGTAAGTTCACCATGCTTACTTAGGTGTTTATTTAAATTACGCATTAATTTATATGAACACCTCCCCACGCTCTAGACAGTGTGCGTCCATTGTACACTCGACTCCTCTTTCCGGCTCTCATGCATAGTCGATATTTGCCGTCCTGCCGAAGGCGGTAGTGCTTGGGGTACCTGCCAGAGGCCCGGTGGCCTTTTGGATCTCCCCCCTATGAGGGTACTGTACCGCCAGTTGGTCTCCTCCGAGAAAAGACCTACGCTAGATCGGGGGGTCAGGAGCCTTGCTTTTCCCGGTCTTGCACCCAAAGCATGCGCACTCTGCCTTCCGGCGCTACGGTCTGAGTACGAGGGGGCCGGGCGGTTACACCCTGACTGGGGCTGGGGCAGACCTCCGGGACCAAGTGCACTGGATTACCCAAGCCCCGCATTCCGGCCAGGGACAGTAAGCCAAATGAGACTAAGGGACAGGAAAGGGGGGACCACTGAGCAGCTCCGGACCTCCGCCCCCGCAGCTGGGCCGAGCTCCGAGGCCAGCCCTCGCCCTCCTTTCGGAGGCGAGCGCTGATGCCGGACCTCACGCCCTTCGCTGGCCTGAGCTCCGATGACTTCCGGACCTTTGCCCACACGGCTGGGCCAAGTTCCGAGGCCAGCCCCGCCCTCCTTTCAGAGGCAAGTGCTGATGCCGGACCTCACGCCCTTCGCTGGCCTGAGCTCCGATGACCTCCGGACCTCACGCCGTTTGCTGGCCTGAGCTCCGATGACTTCCGGATCTCCGCCCCCACAGCTGGGCCGAGCTCCGATGCCAGACCTCACGCCCTTCGTGGACCTGAGCTCCGATGACTTCCGGACCTCCGCCCCCACAGTCGGGCTTTGCTCCGATGCCAGACTTCACCCTCTCCTAAGAGGCTGAACTCCGAAGCCGTCAAGACCCTGCCAGCACAGGGAGTACTCAAGACAAGAAAGTGCGCGGATCAGAAGAGACGGAGGTCCCACCTCGGGCTCGCTATCTCTCCCGAGATGGGCCCGGGGGCCACTCTCGGTACCCATGATATGGGGTACCCCCGCGCGCAGGGGAAAAACGCCTAAGGAACTCGCCCTTCTCCGCAGGGAGAGCTCCGAAGGCGCCACGCGTCCGGCGGGGCCGGACCTCCCTCTCCACAGAGGAGGGCTCTGGGCCCGCAACGTCGCATACAGAGGCCGGACTTCCTCCTTCGCGGAAGAGAGGTCCGAAGGTGCCACGTATCCGGTGGGGCCGGACCTCCCTCTCCTCAGAGAAGAGCTCCGGGCCCGCCACGTGGCGACAGAAGCCGAACCTCCCCCTCCGCGGGGAGAGGTCCGAAGGCTCCACGTGCCCTGCGGGGCCGGACCGTCCTCTCCTCTGAGAAGGGCTCCAGGCCCGCCACGTGTCCAGCAGAACAGCGCTGCCTGCCCCCGGGCGGTAGGCAGCGAGCGTAAAGACGCCCCATACCTTGCCCGTACAAGGTATTCAAGGCCCGCACCTTTCCAAGATGCGGAGACGCGGAGCACGCCTCTGTCAGGTGCCGTTGCGCCCAGTCGCATCACGGACTGGCGCGCGGTGTCAGAGCCTGCCAGCCAATAAACGCAGCGACAAGACATCCCATGCCGCCCCCGCCGTCATCAACCACTACGACTAGCGTGCGGCATGGGCAGGGCTGCAAGACGAAGACTCAGAAGCCTTCGCCAGAGACAACTACCAGCATAACTGCACATACGGTGGATAATAGACAATCTCCCCGGGACCACCTGTCGGGTCCCGGGCCCCCCTTGTCAAGCTGTAACTCACCCCCAAGCTCAGGCCCCCGGCCCTGGGCAGCAAGCAATACAGCGAGCTCCATAGCTCGCCGTGGACGTAGGGTTTTACGCTCCGGCGGCCTGAACCACGTAAAACTTCCCGTGTCAAGCTCTCACTAACTCGTCCATCCGCGCAAGCTCTCCGCTAGGAACTAGCCCCTCCGAAAAAAGAACCTCCGTGGGCTGCCCAGTGCAGGCCCGGGGGAAGTGTCGATCGCACACTCCGACAACCGCCTTCGGCAGAATGGCAAATATCGACTACGCACGAGAGCAGGAAAGACGAACCGAGTGTACAATGGACGCACACTGTCTAGAGCGTGGGGAGGTGTTCATATAAATTAATGCGTAATTCAAATAAACACCTATGTAAGCATGGTGAACTTACTGGGGTAGTGTCGGAGCGCCTGTCTTCACGCAGAGCGGGTCATGCGTGGCTTCGTCGTACGCTCGGACACGGGGGGACCCCCATGGCGATCTCAGGGGGGAAGCATGGGTTCGGCCCCGCATACCATGTGGAAGGGTAGTTCCCGTGACCCGGCCCTGGGAAGTCAGGCTGGCCCTCGACATAGAGGAGACGTTATCCCCCGACGGCTCTGGGTGCGCGTCTGCACCGGTTGAGTGGGTCTGCTTGGTGTGGACCTGGCACGCATTGCATCCCCTAACCGGTTTGACGGCGTCCAGGTGGCTCTCGGTCAGTAGGAGCCATGCCGGATGGCTTAACCGACCAGCGTGCGGGACGATGAGCGTTCCCAGCACTCGCCTCCGTGGACTACTGCAAGCTAGTCGCAGCCTCCCTCCTGGGTTATGCACCGCAATAGGATGCCATGGCGCCACGCCAGTAAAGATACCAGCGCGTAGCACTTAGCCATCCGCACAATCCGTTCAGCGAATGCACGTTCATCAGGAAGGATGTCCTTCAAGGAGTCCCGGACCTCCGTGATCCATGCATCGGGACTACTTGAGCTTCTGGATCTTGAGCGCTGGGTTGCACGGAGTCCCCAGTGACGCTTACGATCCTTTGGCGGCGTCCATGGCTGCAGGACCGCCGGGACCGCCAGCTTCGATGTCCTGGTCCAGCCCCCTTCGCCCGGCTCGGCGGGCCGGGCTGTGGGCCACAGCAACGTCCTCTCGAAGACTCCTTCGGGCACAGGGGCTCCGGTGGAGGCCTTCGTTGAGGGGTCGTCAGCTGCGGCCTTGCCAGCGCGTGGTACACGGCGCAGGTCCAACGCGAGGAAGTCTTTCTCCAAAATCCGCACGTGGAGCAGATAAGCAGCTAGCTGTGGGTCATTGCAGGGGCATTCACCCTTTACTTGCTTCATGACTAGCTGGGAGTCGCCCTGCGCCAACAACTGGCGAGCACCCAGAGACAGGACTGTCTTTTAGGCCAAAGATCAGTGCTTCATACTCTGCCAAGTTGTTGGTTGCCTTGGAATTGAGATGCACCATGTACCCAGACTGCTCCCCCGATGGCATGAGAAGCAGTACGCCGGCACCGGCCCCCTGCTTTTGCGAGGAGCCGTCGAAGAAGAGCGTCCAGTGAGGCCCGGTGAAGACCGGAGCTCGGTGCTTTGGTTCACCGTCTTCGTGGCCCCATGGGTCAGCCTTCGTTGGCGTCCACTCAGCCACGAAGTCAGCCAGTGCTTGGCTCTTGACTGTCTGACGTGGTCGGGAGCTCAGCTTGAACTCCGCCGTCTTCGGGCTGTCTTCCGGCTTTGGAGGCTGGCAGTCTTGTCGCAGGCGGCATGGAATGTCTTGTCGCAGCGTTTATCGGCTGGAAGGTTCTGACACCGCGCGCCAGTCTGTGATGCGACTGGGCGCAACGGCACCTGACAGACGCGTGCTCCGCGTTTCCGCGTCTTGGGAAGACGCGGGCCTTGAATACCTTGTACGGGCAAGGTGAGGAGCGCCTTTATGCCCGCCGACTACCGCTCGGGGGCAGGCAGCACCGTTCTTCTGGCCACGTGGCGGGTCCGGAGCCCTTCTCTGAGCTGAGAAGGGCCCGGCCTGCGGGGCACGTGGAGCCTCCGGACCTCTCCCCGCGGAGGGGGAGGTCCGGCCTCTGTATGCCACGTGGCGGGCCCGGAGCTCTCCTCTGTGGAGAGGGAGGTCCGGCCCCGCTGGACGCGTGGCGTCTTCGGACCTCTCTCCCTCGGAGGGGGAGGTCCGGCTTCTGTATGCTACGTGGCGGGCCCGGAGCTCTCCTCTGAGGAGAGGGAGGTCCGGCCCCGCCGGACGCGTGGCGCCTTCGGAGCTCTCCCTGCGGAGAAGGGAGAGTACCTTAGGCATTTTACCCTGTGCGCGGGGGTACCCCATATCTCAGGTACCGACAGTGGCCCCCGGGCCCATCTCGGGGGAGATAGCGAGCCCGAGGTGGGACCTCCGTCTCTTCCGATCCGCGCACTATCTTTAAGTCCCGAATTGTCCGCTGCCGGAGCACGAACGGCCGTGGGGTCGTGAGAGCGTGCGCTCACTTGATGATTGCTTTTACTGCGGCGGTTCCCATAGCTGCCACTTCTGCACGTTGCGGCGCTTTCTTCGGGAACCGCCGAAGTGCCTTGCCGGCTCATCTTCTCAGGAGACTGACTCCTTGACCCCACCGCTTTAGTTAAGCGGCTTGGGCCCACCCGTCATCGGCTCTCGGTCTAGGAACCTAAGCAGTTGCGGGTGCGGGGTATTCGAAGAGTTCCAAATCGCTTGGAACTGCACCGGGAAGCTTTTTAGAGGTGGTCTTACCCTCATTGCAGCTTCCTTTCACACTTCTCTGCGTTTCCTCCCGGACTCTTGTGCTTTTGTTCTCTTGCCTTTGAGTTCTCCCTTGCCATGGCTTCCAACCCGCTGCCAGAGAAGAAACGCGCTCGATCTCCTCCAGCAACGGTGTCGGTGCCAAGTCAGGATTCTGGGGTGCCTGACACTCCCTCCGGTGGCGACTCGAAGAGGCCCCGGGCTGATGCGCTGGGGGAAGCCTCTGGGGCGTCCCCTGTTCTGCCAGTCCAAGCGACTGCGGAGCGGCCGTCAGAGACGGTAGCGGGCTCTGGAAATCCTACCCCGGCTCGGAAGTCGGGGTTCAGAGCCCGCTGGAGTGTCCACGCTTCTCGGCCTTCCCCGTCTTGCGGGGAATCTGTGCCGATGCGCTCGGAGCCAGGGGCAACTGCCGCGGCCCCCAGGCCAGCGCGGACTTCTCCTGTTCCGGCGTGCCTGGACTCCGCGGCAGCGTCGTCTCTTCCTGCCGAGACGGCCACCGCGGCCCACGAGCCAGCACAGGTTGATCCTGCGCTAGGCGGCCTGGCTTCTTCTCCTGCACCGCCTTCCCCGGCTCGTCCCTCTCATCAGGTCAAGGAGCCAGAAGCTGAAAAGAGCCCGGCTGGCCTGGCTGCCAGAGCCACGGAGCCAGCTTCTCCTGATCGGCGTCTCGTCTCGGCTGCTGGTGCGTCGGCTCCTCCTGAGGACGAGGTAATGGAGGAGGTCGGAGGGGCTGCCCCAGCCTCTGTTGCTCCATTGCCTCTGGCGGACGCCTTCGCGCTTGCCGAGTCGAGCGTCCGGCAGGTCTTGACTGCGCTAGGGCGCGAGCGGGAGGAGTATACGGTTGAACGGGACCGCCTCCTCATCTGGGGGAACCTTTTGCGGGAGAGGACCGCGAAGGTTAAGAGCGAGCTCGACTCCAGGTGGAGTTGCTCGACTTCAGGGAAGCGCTCGTCGACCGGATGAAGCGGGCTGTTGACCGCATGGACACCCAGTCGCGGCGGATCAACATGGAGGCCCTGGAGGCACACGCCCGGGCCGAAGAGAGCCTCTCTGCTGCTGTGGAAATATGGCAGCGGTTGGAGCACCGCGAACTCGCCGTTGAGGAGCGGGAGCATTCCGTGGCAGCTGAGGCAGAGAGGGTCGCCGCGCAGCTGGCCGCGGGCGAGGATGACCTCCGAGCTCGGATGGAGGAGCTGGAGATTCTGAAGGCAGACCATGACTTGAGGGAGGAACAGGTCTCCCATGATCGCCGAGCGGTCTTGGACCGGGAGTTGACTGCCGGCTTCAAGGCCGCTGAGTTGGAGCGGCTAGCCGAGACTCTCCGCCTTTGGGAGAGTTCCCTGGCGGCCAAGGAGAAGGAATTCTCCGAAAGCAACCTGGAGGCTCTGCAGGCGGCCCGCCGTGAGGTGGAGGAGCTCTCAGCCTTGCGGTCCTCCGAGGCCCTTGCGGTCTCAAGCTTCCTGGATCGAGCGGGGTCCGCCCTGATCCCTCTTGGCTTCAGTCCGGTGAGGGCCGCAACTCCCGCATTGAAGGTGGCAGAGGTGATCACTACATTGGAGTCGATCGGCGCCAAGCTGGACAGACTCGACTCGGTGGTTGCCAGTGAGCTTGAAGCCGTGGGCCGCGGCTTAGCTTTAGAGGTCGCCTCGCATGTGCTGGCATGCTTCAAGAGCCGCGACCCCTCTTTCTCGCTGGAGCCAGCAAGAGAGGGCCCAGCCGCGGAGCGGGAGGAAGCTGCCAGGGCTGAAGTCGAGGGTGTGGCCGCCCTTGTAGCCGCAAGGTTCCGGCGAGAGCCGGGAGGTCCTTAGGACTTGTTTCTCCTTTTTTATCGAGTCTGTAGTCCAGCTCATGGAGCCTTGCTTAATTTGACTCTATTGGATACTTGCGTTTGTGATGCCTTTTCCCTCCTTCTTGGCTTTGCCTGGCTGAGTCCTTAGCTCCGCAAGGTACTCAGAGGCCATTTCCAGTCACGGAGCTTTGCACAGACACCCTCCCCGGGTCCTAACCGTGTTAGGGGCCCCCGGAGGTCTCCGAACCTCGCCCTATGGGGGGCTCCAAATCTGCCGGCCACGTGATGGGTCCGGAGCTCCTCCTCAAGAGACGGGAGCTCCGGTCATGTTGAACACGTAGGGCTTTCGGAGCCCTCCCGCTGAGGGGGGAGGTCCGGTTCCTGCCTGCCACGTGGCGAGCCCGGAGCCCTCCTCAAGGAAGGAGAGAGTTCCGGGCCTGCTGGACACATGGGGCCCCCGGGCCCCGCCCCTGCTGGAGGGGCAGGTCCCGGTCCTTCCAGTCCCAGGCCGGTATAGCTGGTAGCTCCTTTCCCCCAGCTTCATGCAGTCCCTGTTGCCGTAACCTGAAGGTCCTGCACATAGGTAGAGGAAACGTAATTCTCCTCGGGGGGTCCTCCCCTCCCGTCTCCTAGTCTTATCCGTCTTATGGTCCTGACCCGCTATACGGGGCTTGGGCAATTCTGTGCACGAGGCGCCGGAGCTCCGGCTCCCTCCGAGGTCTGGGTACGGCCGTCCGATCCCTAGTACCGGGCCATGCGCTGGGGAAGCAGAGTGCACGCGCTTTGGGTTCATGACCAGGCAAAGCGGACGTACTCCCCTGGACCTCCGGAGAGCAGGATGCGCATGCTTTGGGCTCTGGGCCGGCTAAGCTGGATACGCACCCTGGACCCCCCATGCACAACGCTGGCCTTTCCTGGAGGTGACCAACTGGCACCGCAACACCTGACTGGGGGAGGCCCGAGAGACTCACTCGGCCATCGGCAGGTGCCTCAAGCGCAGCCGCCTTCGGGAGGATAGCAAATGCCGACTATGGATGAGCGCAGGAGAGGGGGAGCTAGATGTACGATGAACATACAGAGATAGTGCGATCATAAAAATTAATGCATAATTTAAATGAGCGCATGAGAGGGAGCTAAGTAGAACAGGTCTCTGTATTCGTACCCATAGGTGGAATTCTGGCTGTACATGGGGGCAATGTTCCGCCTCGTCTACAAGGGAAGCAAGACTCTACGCGCTTAGGTTCGGAACCAGGCTAAACTGGACGTAGTCCTGTACCGTGCCTTGAGACTCAGCTACCCCAAGCTCTGTTCCTAAGTTCTATGGGGTCTATTACAGAAGTGAATAACCCTGTTCTACCGATGCTCAGTAAGTAGGACTTACAGTGTTGCTTCATGGCAAGGATTTTTTTTGGGAATGGATCCCACTCTCGGTTGAAAGGCATGTGTACCTGGGGCGGCAGCTTTCATGATTCGGAAGGGACCTTCCCTGCTGGGAGAGAGCTTATGGGTCCTTCTTGGAATATAGCGTGCCGCTTCACCAGGTTGCCCTCTTGCGGGCCCCCGTCGCGTTTGGTTCTTTGGTGGTAGTGCTTAGAGCATTAGCCGAGACCGTGCGTTGTGGTGTGTTCCCTGCAAGCCGAATCTTGTCGAAGTTGTTATCTTCACGGTGGATCAGGTCCTGCGTGGCTTCTCTTGGGGGCCCCCGGGGAGTTCTCCCCTTCTGGCTAAGGCCTTCAAGGGGTAGGTGGACCCGGGCTCGCCTTGGATGACCTAAGGTGTCTTCCCCTTCTGGCAATGCCTTCAAGGGGTTGACGGACCTTAGGCGGCTCCCGAGAGGTATGTCCGAGGCACGGAGGCGTGCTGCAGTTGGCTAACGCCCAGGCCCGTCACCGTAGGAACCGGAGTCCTCACCGCCATGCACTGTCTTTATGACACGCTGAGGCTCCTGGAACCCCACCTGGTGGGCAGCGGCGACTGGGGCATCGGCCTTCTGTTTGCCATCCCTCTGAGGGTAGGGCGGTGCCTCAGCCCTCTGCTGTTTTCTGTTGCGGAAGCGCTCTGCGAGCCTCTGGATCTCCCAGCACTCGGCAGCTGTATGGTTGCAGGCGCCATGCACGGGGCACAGCCCGCCTTGGTCACAGTCTGGGGCCGGTGACTGCCGCTGCCTTTTGTCAGGGCATGGCCCCCGAGCTCCACTGGTCGTCGCAGCTGCGGCGACGGGGGCCGTGAATGGTGACTTCATCTTGCCACCCCCCCGGTTCTTGGTCTTCTTGCCACCCCCATAGGCTGCAGCTCCGGACCCGGGCTACCCTCCTGACTCGGAGGTCGGCAGTGCGTGCCAGTTCCGCCCTTCAGCTGCTCTGGCGCACTTGTCCGCCAGGCTGAAGAGCTCCGAGACATCGCGGACCTCTCTGTTCACGAGCTTCTCGAGCATTTTCTCGTCCCGGACACCCTGTCGGAACGCCACCACCACAGAGGCGCTTTGGATATGTGGGATGGTGTTGCGCACCTGAGAGAACTGCTGGATGAAAGAGCGCAGCGACTCCCCAGGTTGTTGTTTGACGGTGTGGAGGTCGAGCTCCGTACCGGGACGGGTGTAGGAGCTGTCGAAGTTGGCGACGAACTGCCGGCAGAGCTCACCCCAGGAGGTTATGGACCCCTGAGGTAGATTCATGAGCCAAGACCGGGCTGGGCCGGTCAAGGCGACGGGGAAGTAGTTGGCCATGACAGCCTCGTCCCCTCCTGCGGCAAGTACGGCGGTGGAGTAGATCTGGAGGAACTCCGTTGGGTTGACGCTACCGTCGTACTTCTCGGGCAAGTGCGGGCGAAACTTGCGCGGCCACCTTGCGAAGCGAAGGTGGGGTGCAAGGGCCGCACATCCTGCATCTGCTGCTGCAGGTGCTGGCGCTGCGAACAGGTGGTTCGCACCTGGCGCTACATTTCCCGGCATGGGGAAGGCTGCACCATAGACCGGGGCCGCTACTTGCGGCGCATATGGTTGTGGCATATGCTGCGCAGCATATGCCTGTGGCGGGGCTCGCACGGCGAAGACCTGCCCTTCTGGTTGTGTCGAGGCCGACGACATGCTGTCGCCTGCTTCCTGGTTGCGACGCCTTTCTTGGCGTCGCTCGAGGTACACCCGGGCGTCCTGCCCCAAGTGGCACCGTTCCAGTTCCCTTCGCAGGTCCGTCGACAGGAGCCTGGAGGATCTGGAATCCGCCATTAGCCCGTCAACCGTGGGTGTGCGCGTCAGCGACACAGCCGGTTGCCCTGGGCGTCGTCCTCGCCGAAACCGAGGGTTCGCGGTGGCGACGACGAGGCGGTCCACCTCGCGGACCCATTGCTGGGTCGCTGAATGGGGCGCATCCCCCGCAGGTGGGTTGCGCAGCAGCGCTCTTTCTGCAGCTAGCGCACCTCCATGGTGTACGCTCAGCGCTGCAGAAGACCTCACACTGGTTGGGGCCTGCATAGCCGGGGCCGGCGTCGCCGGAGTCGGCTGCTGGCTACCCGCTTGTGCCGACACACTCCGTCCTGAGTGTGTCGACATGTACTCCCCAGTGGTCACAGTCCGCCGTGAACGCGGGGGAGGAGAGTTTGCCGCTGAGGGAAGCTTGGTCATCTTCGTCGGCGGAAACTCGTCGCACTAGGGGAAAAGCCCCGTACCTGGCGCGCCAAATGTCGAAGTGTTCGGTCGACACTTCCCCCGGGCCTGCACTGGGCTGCCCGCGGAGGTTCTTTTTTCGGAGGGGCTAGTTCCTAGCTGAGAGCTTGAGCAGATGGACGAGTTAGTGAGAGCTTGACACAGAGAGTTTTACGTGGTTCAGGCCGCCGGAGCATAAAACCCTATGTCCACGGCGAGCTATGGAGCTCGCTGTATTGCTTGCTGCTTAGGGCCGGGGGGCCTGAGCTTGGGGGTGAGTTACAGCTTGAGAGTGTATGGCTAGCGTATGAGTTGCAAAATGCGAACCCTTGCTATCGACGCCTACCCGAGCCTTTTATAGTCCAAGACTCGGGCGGCTTACAAGGGGAGCCGGGACCCGACAGGTGGTCCCGGGAAGATTGTCTATAGCCTACCGTATCTGTAGTTACGCCGGTAGTTGCCTCTGGCCGAAGGCTTCTGAGTCTTCATCTTGCCGCCCTGCCCATGCCGCACGCTAGTCGTAGTGGTTGATGACGGCGCAGGCGGCATGGGATGTCTTGTCGTAGCGTTTATCGGCTGGCAGGTTCTGACACCGCGCGCCAGTCTGTGATGCGACTGGGCGCAACGGCACCTGACAGACGCGTGCTCCGCGTTTCCGCGTCTTGGGAAGATGCGGGCCTTGAATACCTTGTACGGGCAAGGTGAGGAGCGCCTTTATGCCCGCCGCCTACCGCTCGGGGCAGGCAGCACCGTTCTTCTGGCCACGTGGCCGGTCCGGAGCCCTTCTCTGAGGTGAGAAGGGCCCGGCCTGCGGGGCACGTGGAGCCTCTGGACCTCTCCCCGCGGAGGGGGAGGTCCGGCCTCTGTATGCCACGTGGCGGGCCCGGAGCTCTCCTCTGTGGAGAGGGAGGTCCGGCCCCGCTGGACGCGTGGCGTCTTCGGAACTCTCTCCCGCGGAGGGGGAGGTCCGGCTTCTGTATGCCACGTGGCGGGCCTGGAGCTCTCCTCTGAGGAGAGGGAGGTCCGGCCCCGCCGGACGCGTGGCGCCTTCGGAGCTCTCCCTGCGGAGAAGGGCGAGTACCTTAGGCATGTCGAAGTGTTCGGTCGACACTTCCCCCGGGCCTGCACTGGGCAGCCCGCGGAGGTTCTTTTTTCGGAGGGGCTAGTTCCTAGCGGAGAGCTTGCGCAGATGGACGAGTTAGTGAGAGCTTGACACAGAGAGTTTTACGTGGTTCAGGCCGCCGGAGCGTAAAACCCTACGTCCACGGCGAGCTATGGAGCTCGCTGTATTGCTTGCTGCTCAGGGGCGGGGGGCCTGAGCTTGGGGGTGAGTTACAGATTGAGAGTGTATGGCTAGCGTATGAGTTGCAAAATGCGAACCCTTGCTATCGACGCCTACCCGAGCCTTTTATAGTCCAAGACTCGGGCGGCTTACAAGGGGAGCCGGGACCCGACAGGTGGTCCCGGGAAGATTGCTTGTTATCTACCGTATCTGTAGTTACGCCGGTAGTTGCCTCTGGTCGAAGGCTTCTGAGTCTTCATCTTGCCGCCCTGCCCATGCCGCGTGCTAGTCGTAGTGGTTGATGACGGCGCAGGCGGCGTGGGATGTCTTGTCGCAGCGTTTATTGGCTGGCAGGTTCTGACACCGCGCGCCAGTCTGTGATGCGACTGGGCGCAACGGCACCTGACAGACGCGTGCTCCGTGTTTCCGCGTCTTGGGAAGACGCGGGCCTTGAATACCTTGTACGGGCAAGGTAAGGAGCGCCTTTACGCCCGCCGCCTACCGCTCGGGGGCAGGCAGCACCGTTCTTCTGGCCACGTGGCGGATCCGGAGCCCTTCTATGAGGTGAGAAGGGCCCGGCTTGCGGGGCACGTGGAGCCTCCGGACCTCTCCCCGCGGAGGTGGAGGTCCGGCCTCTTTATGCCATGTGGCGGGCCCGGAGCTCTCCTCTGTGGAGAGGGAGGTCCGGCCCCGCTGGACGCGTGGCGTCTTCGGACCTCTCTCCCGCGGAGGGGGAGGTCCGGCTTCTGTATGCCACGTGGCGGGCCCGGAGCTCTCCTCTGTAGAGAGGGAGGTCCGGCCCCGCCGGACGCGTGGCGCCTTCGGAGCTCTCCCTGCAGAGAAGGGCGAGTACCTTAGGCATTTTACCCTGTGCGCGGGGGTACCCCATATCTCAGGTACCGACAAGTGCCATGACGCCCGTCTTCTGCTCCGGCGCACTTGTCCGCCAGGCTGAAGAGCCCCGAGATGTCTTGCACCTCCCTGGTGGCCAACTTCTCGAGCATCTTCTTGTCCCTAACACCTTGTCGGAATGCGACCACCGCTGATGCATTCGGGATGTGGGGGATGATGTTGCGTACCTGGGAGAACCGCTGGATGAAGGAGCACAGTGATTCCCCAGGTTGTTGTTTGATGGCGTGGAGGTCAAGCTCCGTGCCAGGACGGGTGTAGGAACTGCCGAAGTTGGCAATGAACTGCCGGCAGAGCTCTCCCCAGGAAGTTATGGAACCCTGGGGGAGGTTCATGAGCCAAGACCGGGCTGGGCCGGTCAAGGCGACGGGGAAGTAGTTGGCCATGACGGCCTCATCCCCTCCTGCGGCAAGTACGGCGGTGGAGTAGATCTGGAGGAACTCCGCCGGGTTGATGCTGCCGTCGTACTTCTCGGGCAAGTGCAGCCAAAACTTGCGCGGCCACCTCGCAAAGCGGAGTTGGGGCGCCAGAGCCGCACATCCTGCCCCTGTTGATGCAGGCGTTGGTGCCGCGAACGCTTGGTTTGCTGCTGGCACAGTGTACCCCGGTATGGGCAAGGCTGCGCCATAGACCGGGGACGCCGTTTGCAGGGCATATGGCTGCGGCATATGCTGCACGGTGTATGCCTGGGGCAGAGATCGCGTGGCGAAGGTCTGCTCCTCAGGTTGGGTCGAGGCTGATGTCATGCTGTCGCCAGCCTCTTGGTTGCGACGCCTTTCTCGACGTCGCTCGAGGTACACCCGGGCATCCTGGCCCAAGTGGCACCGTTCCAGCTCTGTCCTCAGGTCCGTCGACTGAAGCCTAGTGGAGCTGGAATCCGCCGTCTGCCCGTCAACCGTTGGCGTGCGCGTCAGCGACACAGCCGGTTGGCCGGAGCGTCGTTGTAAAAGGCCCAAGAAATGGGACTTGCAAAAACTTTTCTTCACTTCACCACACCTCAGTTCTTGTTGTGGATAGCTGGTAAAAAAATGGGAAGAGCAAGTAACCTCTATCAAAGAAGTGGTTAGAGGGGAAACTTACACTTTCACAACATGGGAAAATTCTACACATATGATCACACATGAGAGGGTGTTTCCAAACTGTTGCATTCAAATTCAGGATTGCAGCAGCTAAAACAAGGAGTAAAGGGCATACTTGGATTCCTCAGGTTCAAATTAGTGGGGAGGCAGAGTCTCAATAATTTTTGAAAAGGTTGGCCACCCATTTTTCCAAAAAGGATCCAAATATGCAAAGAATTCAAATATACATTTGAATTTGGGGGAAATGAGCTCAACCATACAAATGTAGGTCAGTTTCAAACTCCAAATATTTGAATTCATCTCTCGCTAAGCTTTGGAGATCTTTTGAGGGGTGGGGGAGCACAGACAAGTGGGTCCCACATGTCATTGGAGAGGTTAAAATGGCACAAAAGTCAACACCCTTAGGGGCTAAGTGTTGCACTCGGAACAGAGCCGAGGCTCCACCGTGACACACCGTGAAAACGCCGGGCGCCACCTCCTGCTCTCCCCTCGCGCGCTGGCGAGCTCCTTGTGGGGGCGCAGTAACTCCCAGCCGTGCCCCAGCTCGCCACGACCACGAACCGACCCCCTGTCACCGCCCTCTCGCACGACAGAGCGCCGAGGAGCCGCCGCTGTGATCCACTCGCTCGGGAGCGATCGTCTCTCGTGTACCAACGTCGGCAACTCAGCAAACCAACATCCTCAGACCTCCCACACCCTCCCCGCATCACTTCCAGTCGAGTTGAACCACTACCCACCGAGAAAAACCACGTTTTCGTGGCCGCCAGGGAGAACCGAGCAAAGGTGCTCCCGTGGGCAGCTCGGCAGAAGACTTGTCACGACCAAGGAGGAGCAGTTTTGGACGCGCCTAGACTCCACGCTGCTCGACCCCAAAGCCTAGAACCAGTGACCGATCATCGCCGGCGAATTTCGCAAAATGTCTTCAACCGGTGCAGAACTACCCTCGGGTAAGAAACCCACAAATTCCTGACGTATGATTGCTTAGAGTTTATCAAACTGCACACACAGGAGCTAGACTGGATGGCGCCCAAGTTTGCTCCGCAGCCCTAGCTTAATTTTGGCTATAGCCGGCGTATTTCCCGGTTTTCCAGCCGCGGTTATGGCGGGAAAGGTCGGGCTCACGGTGACGACTAGGTTAGAGCTCTCCCCGAGCCCTAGCATGGCCTTGTCGACCTTCCATGAGATCCCCCGGTGCTGTAGAGCCTTTCCACCGAGGTTTTGGTGGGCTACGACGACCGGGCGCCATAACTGAAGAGAGTCCGAGCCGCTGCACCGTCGCCAGCTAGGTTAGGGCCACCGCCGACCAGAGCAGGAGGTACCAGCGTGTTCAGCGCGCAAAAATAGGCCCAGGCGGCGAGTTTCCGGCCGGGAGGCGGTCGGGAAGCCATGTCCGGCGAGCAGCCGAGGTGTGCCGGCGAGGGGGCGGCGCAGGAAAAAGGGCGGGCGCGAGGAAGAAGACGAGCCGGCCGGGCCCGCTCGTCAGTCTCTCGCGGCACAGTGTGGGGATTTTCTGTTGCACCGGATCGGCTGTGAACGCGCGGAAAACAATCCTGTGACACCGTGTGGCGCAGCCGAGGTGATGACACGTGGGAGCCGGGCCCGCTGTCAGAAATTTGAACTTTCCCGGTTAATTCGAATTCCAGAAATTTCCCAAACTTTAGAGCTCCATAATTCTGCTAGGAAGCTCCAAATTTAGTGATTCAAATTAGATTGGATTCATCTTTCCTAGCTCTGTCCAGATATACAACCCAATTTGTATGAAACCCATTAATTAATTCTGGAAAATTCTTTAAAGCTTTTCAGCAAAAGAATTTTAGAGGGAGTTTGGTTCATCCAAAAATCCCCAAATTTTGCCAGAATGTTCTTTAGGACATTATTAAACCCCTGTAAAAGTTTCATACCATTTGGAGTTGATTTGGTCAGAGGAATTCAAATTGGAAGGTGCTGTGTTCATTTGAATGCAGAAACATTTTCAGAGAATTTCCAAAACTTAGAAATTCAATTCTGGGCAAACCTTATCTCCAAAAATGCTAGGAAAATTCATGCAAACTCTAGGAGCTATAATTGTGTAGTTCACTAAGTTGGGTATGAACAGGGGTCTGACCTCAGAATTAATTCCTCCTTGCTTATTTGCTAAGAAAATTATTCTGAGCAAACCACTCCATGAAAAGTGCTAAGGTTTGGTCCAGAGGGTTTTCTTGTGACAAGGAACTCACACGAAAATTCTCAGCTCCATTGGAGCTCTAGATCACCCCTGTCCTGTTTACCCACTTAAGGGATTAAGATGGAAAAGGGGGAAAACCACTTAGCATTTAACCATGTGACTAAGTCCAAGCCAAACCACCAACACCAGTTCATCTTTAAATTCTTAAACAAAGTTCCAGGTGTTAGAGGCTGGTTATTAAAACTAATAACAGTAACCTTACAATAACTTGTATGCATATTAATTAACATGTAATATTGCATAAACGTGTAGCCGTTGAAGAAGAGACCCCGGAGGTGCTGGACTTCCTCCTTCCGGAAGAAGACTTAACTCCTGACCAGCAGCAACAAGGCAAGCCACAGTTTGCATTAACCCTTTTTATAAGTTTTCTTTTGTTTACATGAGTCATGTGAAGTATGAGTGTGCATTAGGTGTAGGAGGAATGGAACCCCACTTGCATGACCAAAGGTTCCTAAAAGAGTGAGGGTAGTGTCTAAGACCTCAAGTAGACAGGCTAGGCTTAATGAGTCATAGGATTTCGGTACAAGTCGAGTAGTTGGAATCTACTCGCGAGATTGGCTTGGTACACACGGGTTCGGTTGAGTGATGTGAGGTCATTTTAGTGATGAAAATGAGACTAGGCAGGGGCTAGGGCGCAGCAAGAGGGAGTCTTGTGTGCGCAGCCCTGTCCGTGTCGATTGAGGACCGAGCCGTGTGCGGCCCACGCTGATCAAGATTGAACGTACCGAAGGCATATCGGATATATGGGCCCCGATAAACCGACGTAGCCTAAACCTCCCGGCGTCGAGGCATAGCACACCGATTTATAGGTGTAGGTTGAGGGCAGCAAGGTGGAAATCTGCCAACGGGCATAGAGAGATGCTCCGTGTGGGGAACCTCCTGCTCGTTTCGGTGCGACCGGTTCAACGTTTGGGCTGTTGGGTGAAAGGTTGTCCCGTACGACATCGAGTGAGCGTGCTGTGCAGCTCCACGGATGGGCGTACGTGACGTGCTCTTTGGGTCTCCCTGCAGGTGTATATCGAGTCGATTCGCCGTCCCTCGCGGCGAAGAGTACCACTTGGTCACTGAGTTGTGACATAGATTAATGGATGAAACATGTCGATTCAATATTGCTGGTTGATATAATTGTATTGCTACATGTGTGCCACCAAATACTGCTTACTAAATTTCAGATTTCATGAACTGTTAACTTGTTGCTAAAAGATGAACTAAGGATGAACTTGTAAGCGTGTCCTTTTGCTGAGATGTTACTATCCTATGTCCATTATACACCTCATGTAGAGTTTCATGCTTAGGTGAGTCGGTTAAGCCTTGCTGAGCCTTCGTGCTCACGGTTGCTGCTTAAGTGTTTTTCAGGTGAGGAGCCACCCACGGACTCGGAGTATGAGTCCACCGGCGAGGGTTACCCTCCGTCGGGGACCACGGCTGAGTGGGAGCCGTACACACCGCGCTGAGCTGAAGTGTGCAGCTAGTGTGGGTTTCCCTAGGGCTGGGCAACCAACTTTTGCTAAATAGGCGGGAGTGAGTTGTATAGTGTAGACTTCCGCTGTGTAATATAAACAATAGTTGTAACTGAAGTTTGTACCTGTTTGTACAGTTTCAGTTGTTTTTCCCCTGTAATATATTATGTTCTTATGACGTGTGCTGTCGGGTGTCGCATCGCATGGCACCACCCTCTGCGATCCTGGATGAGCGGATTCCGGTCTGCCACAGTCGTCCCCGCCGAAGTCGAGGGTTTGTGGCGGCGACGACAAGGCGGTCTACCTCGTGAATCCACTGCTGGGTCGCTGCGTGAGGTCCGTCCCCAGCAGGTGGATTGCGCAGTAGTGCTCTTGCTGCAGCTAGCGCATCCCCGTGGGGAACGCTCAGTGCTGCAGAAGATCTCACGCTGGTTGGAGCCTGAATTGCCGGAGTCGGCGTTGCCGGAGTCAGCTGCTGGCTTCCAGCTTGCGCCGACACACTCCGTCCTGAGTGGGTCGACACGTATTCCCCGCTGGTTACGGTTCGCCGTGAACGCGGGGGAGGGGAGCTTGCCGCTGAAGGAAGCTTGGTCATCTTCGTTGGCAGAAACTCGTCGCGCAAGGGAAAAGCCCCTACCTGGCGCGCCAAATGTCGAAGTGTGTGGTCGACACTTCCCCGGACCTGCTCTCGGCAGCCCGCGGAGGTTCTTTTTCGGAGGGGCTAGTCACTTGCGGAGAGCTTAAGCGTAGGGACGAGTTAGGGAGGAGCTTGACACGGCGAGTTTTACGTGGTTCGGGCTGCCGGAGCGTAAAACCCTACGTCCACGGAGAGCTGAGGTGCTCGCTGTATTGCTTGTTGCTCAGAACAGGAGTCCTGAGCTTGAGGATAAGTTATGCCTTGGGTATGAGTTGCTGGAGTGCAAACCCTTGCTAACGTTGCCTACCCGAGCCTTTTATAGTCCAAGGCTCGTGCGGCTTACAAGGGGGTCCCGGGACCCGACAGGTGGTCCCAGGGTGATTTCCTGCCGACTATTGTATCCACAGTTATGTTTGTTGTTGTCTCTGGCGAAGGCTTCCGAGCCCTCGTTCTGTCGCCCTGCCCATGCCGCAAGCTAGTCGTAGTGGTTGATGACGGCGGGGGCGGCAGGGGATGTCTTGTCGCTGTGTTTAATGGCTGGCAGGTTCTGACACTGCGTGCCAGTCTGTGATATGACTGGGCGCAACGGCACCTGACAGAGGCGTGCTCCACGTCTTCGCGTCTTGGGAAGGCGCGGGTCTTGAATGCTTTGTACGGTAAATGCATGGTGCGCCTTTACTCCTGCTGAGTACCGCGCCGGGCGACAGCACTTCTCTGCTGGCCACGTGTTGGACCCGGAGCTCTCCTTTGAGGAGAGGGGGAGCTCCGGCTCCGCTGGACACGTGGAGCCTTCGGAGCTCACCCCCGCGGAGGGGGCGAGGTCCGGTCTTCCGGGCCACGTGGTAGGCTCGGAGCTATCCTTTGAGGAGAGGAGAGCCCCGGCCCTGCCGGACACGTGGCGCCTTCGGAGCTCGCCCTTGCGGAGGGGGCGAGGTCCGGCCTCCTGGGCCACGTGGCAGGTCCGGAGCTATCCTCCGAGGGGAGGGGAGCGTTCTGGCCCTGCTGGACACGTGGTGCCTTCATACCTCGCCCCTGCAGAGGGAGCGAGGTCCTTAGGAAGTTTTATGTTGTGCGCGGGGGTACCCGGTATTGAGGGAACCGACATGGGCTACTGCCATGAACCAGTACAGGGCTTGCCTGCCGATGATGGTGTTGAAGGGGAGGTCGACCTCCGCCACGTTGAACAGAATGTACTCCGTTCGATAGTTGTCCGGTGCCCCGAAGGTCACCGGCAGACTGATGTTGCCGTACGGGACAACTTGTCCCTGCTCTACACCTGAGAACGGGCTCGAGGGGGTGAGCTTGGCCATCGGGATCTGCAGCTTCAGGAAGGATGCACGGCTGATTAGGTTGAGGCCGGTCCCGCCATCCACTAGGATGTGGTACATCTTCACGTTGGCGATGGTGGGAGCTACCAAGAGTGGTAGCTGTCCGGCCCCAGCCATGTTCTTGGGGCAGTCGGTGGCGTCGAAGGTGATGGGGGTCCCTACCCACTTCAGGTGCGGTGTTGCGCACGGGGTAGGGGCCACCGATGCCACAGCTCGACGCAGAGTCTTGACTGTGTTCCTGGACGAGGGGTCCAAGGACCCTCTGTAGATGACGTGGAGCGCCTTCCGGCGCTCGTCGTCACTGGAGCTGGAGCCCTCGCGGTGATGGACCGTCTTCAGGGCGTGCTGGGGCTCCTGGAACTCCATCGCGGGAGTCGACCTTCTGCTTGCCCTCCCTCTGACGGAAAGGAGGGGCATCCGCGCGCAGTTGCTTCCCCTTGCGGAAGCGTTCCGTGAGCCTCTGGATCTCCCGGCACTCAGCAGCAGTATGGCTGCTGGTGTTGTGCACGGGGCACGGCTCGCCGTGATCACCGCCAGGGGCTGGTGACAGTCGCGGCCTCTTGTCAGGGCGTGGCCCCCCGAGCTCCGGTGGGTGCTGGAGCTGCAGCAACGGGAGCTTCGGTCGGCAGCATGATCTTGCCGCCGGCCTTATTAACCTTCTTGCTGCTCCCATGGGGAGCAGAATTTGGTCTGGGCTGTCCTCCGGCTTCAGAGGCTGGCTGTGAGTGCCAGTTGCGCCCTTCCACTGCCCTGGCGCACTTGTCCGCCAGGATGAAGAGCTCTGAGACGTCGCGCACCTCTCTGGTGGCGAGCTTCTCGAGCATTTTCTTGTCCCTTACACCCTGCCTGAATGCCACCACCACAGAAGCATTCCGGATATGTGGGATGGTGTTCCGTACCTGGGAGAACCGCTAGATGAAGGAGCGCAGCGACTCTCCATGTTGTTGCTGGATGGCATGGAGGTCAAGCTCCGTGCCAGGCCGGGTGTAGGAGCTGCCGAAGTTGGCGGTGAACTATCAGCAGAGCTCTGCCCAGGAGGTTATGGAACCCTGGAGGAGGTTCATGAGCCAAGACCGTGCTGGGCCGGTCAAGGCGACGGGGAAGTAGTTGGCCATGACGGCCTCATCCCCTCCTGCAGCAAGGATGGCGGTGGAGTATATCTGGAGGAACTGCGCCGGGTTCTGCTGGCCACGTGGCGGGCCCGGAACCCTTCACAGAGGAGAGGAGGGTCCGGCCCCGCGGGGCACGTGGAGCCTTCGGACCTCTCCCCGCGGAGGGGGAGGTTCGGCTTCTGTCGCCACGTGGCGGGCCCGGAGCTCTTCTCTGAGGAGAGGGAGGTCCGGCCCCGCCAGATACGTGGCACCTTCGGACCTCTCTCCCCCGGAGGGGAGGTCCAGCCTCTGTATGCCACGTGGCGGGCCCGGAGCTCTCCTCTGAGGAGAGGGAGGTCCGGCCCCGCCGGACGCGTGGCGCCTTCGGAGCTCTCCCTGCGGAGAAGGGCGAGTTCCTTAGACATTTTCTCTTGTGCGCGGGGGTACCCCATATCGCAGGTACCGACAGTGGCCCTCGGGCCCATCTCGGGGGAGATAGCGAGCCCGAGGTGGGACCTCCGTCTCTTCTGATCCGCGCACTTTCTCTAAGTCCCGCATTGACCGCTGCCGGAGCACGAACGGTTGCAGGATCGTGGGAGCGTGCGCCCACTTGATGGTTGCTTTTACTGCGGCGGTTCCCAAGACTGCCACTTCTGCATGTTGCGGTGCTTTCTTCGGGAACCGCCGAAGTGTCTTGCCGGCCTGTCTTCTTAGGAGACTGACTCCTTGACCCACCGCTTCAGTCGAGCGGCTTGGGTCCACCTGTCATCGGCGCTCGGTCTAGGAGCCGAAGCGGTTGCCGATGCGGTGTATTCGAAGAGTTCCGAATCGCCTGGAATTGCACCTGGGAAGGTTTTTAGAGGGGATCTTACCCGCATTGCGGATTCCCTTCGCACCTCCCAGCGTTTCTTCTTGGACTCTTGTGCTTTTGCCCTCTTGCCCTTGAGTCCTCCCTCGCCATGGCCTCCAACCCGCCACCAGAGAAGAAGCGCGCTCGATCTCCTCCAGCGGCGGTGTCTGTGCCAAGTCGGGAATCTGGGGTGCCTAGCACTCCTTCCGGTGGCGACTCAAAGAGGCCCCGGGCTGATGCGTTGAGGGGAGCTTCTGGGGCGTCCCCTGCTCCGCCAGTTCAAGCGTCTACGGAGCGGCCGTCAGTGACGGCAGCGGGCTCTGGGAGTCCTACCCCGGCTCGGAAGTCGGGGTTCAGAGCCCGCTGGAGTGTCCGCGCTTCCCGGCCATCCCCGACTAGCGGGGAGTCTGTGCCGTTGCGCTTGGAACCCGGGACAACTGCCGCGGCCCCCAAGCCAGCGCGAGCTTCTCCTGTTCTGGTGTGCCCGGACTCCGCGGCGGCGTCATCTCTTCCTGCCGAGATGGCCGCCGCGGCCCCCATGCCAGCGCAGGTCGACCCTGCACCAGGCGGCCCGGCCTTTATTCCAGCGCTGCCTTCCCCTGCCCGCCCCTCTCCACAGGTCAATAAGCCAGAAGCTAAAGAGGGCCCGGCAGGTCCGGCTGCCAGAGCCCCGGCGCCAGCTTCTCCTGACCGGCGTCTTGCCTTGGTTGCTGGTGCATCGACTCCTCTTGAGGACGAGGTGATGGAGGAGGTCGGGGGAACTGCCCCGGCCTCTGTTGCTCCATTGCCCCTGGCAGATGCCTTCGCGCTTGCCGAGACGAGCGTCCGGCAGGTCTTGGCTGCACTAGGTCGTGAGCGGGAGGAGTATACAGTTGAACGGGATCGCCTCCTCACCTGGGGGAACCTTTTGCGGGAGCGGACCGCGAAGGTCAAGAGCGAGCTCGACTCCAGGCAGGAGTTGCTCGACTTCAGGGAAGTGCTCCTCGACCGGCTGAAGCGGGCTGTCAACCGTATGGACGCCGAATCGCGGCGGATCAACAGGGAGGCCCTGGAGGCACACGCCCGGGCCGAGGAGAGCCTCTCTGCCACTGAGGAGATACGGCAGCGGATGGAGCGCCGTAAACTCGCCGTTGAGGAACGGGAGCATTCCATGGCAGCCGAGGCGGAGAGGGTCGCCGTGCAGCTGGCGGCGTGCGAGGATGACCTTTGAGCTCGGATCGAGGAGCTAGAGATTCTGAAGGCAGACCTCGACCTGAGGGAGGAACACGTCTCCCGCGAACGCCGCCGACTTCAAGGCTTCTGAGTTGGAGTGGCTCGCCAAGACTCTCCACCTTCGGGAGAGCTCCCTGGCGGCCAAGGAGAAGGAATTCTCTGAGAGAAACCTAGAGGCCCTGCAGGCAGCCCGACGCGAGGTGGAGGAGCTCTCGGCCTTGCGGTCCTCCGAGGCTCTTGCGGTCTCAAGCTTCGTTGATTGAGCGGGGTCCACCCTGATCCCTCTTGGCTTCAGTCCTGTGAGGGCACCGGCTCCTGCGTTGAAGGTGGCGGAGGTGATCCCCGCGCTGGAGTCGATCGGCGCCAAGCTGGACAGGCTAGACTCGGTGGTCGCCAGCGAGCTTGAGGCCGAGGGACGCGGCCTAGCCTTAGAGGTCGCCTCACATGTGCTGGCATGCTTCAAGAGCCGCGACCCCTCTTTCTCGCTAGAACCAGCGAGGGAGGGCCCAGCCGCGGAGCGGGAGGAAGCTGCCAGGGCTGAAGTCGAGGATGTGGCCGCCCTTGTAGCCGCAAGGTTCCGGCGGGATCCGGGAGGTCCTTAGGACTTGTTTCTCCCTTTTTATCGAGTCTGTAGTCCAGCTCATGGAGCCTTGCATAGTTTGACTCTTTTAGATATTTGTGCCTGTGATGCCTTTTCTCTCCTTCTTGGCATTGCCTTACTGAGTCCTTAGCTCCGCAATGTACTCAGAGGCCTTCTCCAATCTCGGAGCTCTGCACAGACACCTTCCCCGGGTCCTAACCGTGTTAGGGGCCCCCGGGGGTCTCCGGATCTCGCCCTATGGGGAGCTCCAAATCTGCCTGCCACGTAGCGGGTCCGGAGCCCCTCCTTAGGAGGCGGGAGCTCTGGCCCTGCTGGACTCGTAGGGCTTTCGGAGCCCTCCCACCGGGGGGGGGGGGGAGGTCCGGTTTCCGCCTGCCACGTGGCGAGTCCAGAGCCCCCCTCAGGGGAGGCGAGAGCTCCGGGCCCGCTGGACACATGGGGCCTTCGGGCCTCGCCCCTGCTGAAGGGGCGGGACCCGGTCCTTCCAGTCCTAGGCCGGAGTAGTTGATAGCTCCTTTCCCCCCGCTTCATGCAGTCCCCGTTGCCGTAACCTGGAGATCCTGCACACAGGCAGAGGAAACGTAATTCTCCTCGGGGGGGTCCTCCCCTCCCGTCTCCTAGTCTTATTCGTCTTACGATCCTGATCCGTTATACATGGTTTGGGCAATTCTGTGCTCGAGGCGCCGGAGCTCCGGCTCCCTCCGAGGTCCGGGTACGGTCGTCCGATCCCTAGTACCGGGCCACGCGCTGGGGAAGCAGAGTGCACGTGCTTTGGATTCATGACCATGCAAAGCGGTTGTACTCCCCTGTACCTCCGGAGGGCAGGATGCGCACGCTTTGGGCTCATGGCCTGCTAAGCGGGATACGCACCCTGGACCCCCCATGCACAACGCAGGCCTTTCCTGGAGGTGACTAACTGGCACAGCAACACCTGACTGGGGGAGGCCCGAGAGACTCACTCGGCCATCGGCAGGTGCCTCAAGCGCAGCCGCCCTCGGTAGGATAGCGAATGCTGACTATGGATGAGCGCGGGAGAGGGGGATCTAGATGTACGATGAACATACATAGTGCGATCATAAAAATTAATGCATAATTTAAATGAGCGCATGAGAGAGAGCTATGTAGAACATGTTTCTGTGTTCATGCCCATAGGTGGAATTCTGGCTGTACATGGAGGCAATATTCCGCCTCGTATACAATGGAAGCAAGACTCTACGCGCTTAGGGTCGGAACCAGGCTAAACTGGACGTAGTCCAGTACCGTCCCTTGAGACTTAGCTGCCCCAAGCTCTGTTCCTAAATTCTATGGGATTCATTACAGAAGGGAATGACCCTGTTCTACTAATGCTCGGGGAGTAGGACTTACATTGTTGCTCCATGCAAAGGATTTTGGGAATGGATCCCACACTCGGTTGAAAGGCATGTGTACCTGGGGCGGCAGCTTTCATGATTCGGAACAGACCTTCCCTGCTGGGGGAGAGTTTATGGGTCCTTCTCGGGAAAGAGCGTGCCGCGACACCAGGTTGCCCTTCTGCAGGTCCCTGACGCGTTTGGTTCTTTGGCTGTAGTGCTTAGAGGATCAGGTCCTGCGCGGCTTCTCCTGGGGGCCCCCGGGGAGTTCTCCCCTTCTGGCTAAGGCCTTCAAGGGGTAGGTGGACCCGGGCTCGTCTTAGATGACCTAAGGCGTCTTCCACTTCTGGCAAGGCCTTCAAGGGGTTAACAGACCTTGGGCGGCCCCCGGGAGGTATGTCCGAGGCACGGAGGCGTGCTATCGGGTGAGGCTGGCCCGACCTTGCACCATTGTGGTCAGTACTTGGGCTGCTGCGACTACTTGGGGCTTCTCCAAGGTTGACGCCGCAGCAGTGCAGCCTCCACTGACCCGGGACGGCAGCCGCAGACGGCTATCGCCCTGGCCCGTCACCGTCGGAGCTGGAGTCCTCACCGTTATGCACTGTCTTTATGACACGCTGAGGCTCCTGAAACCCCACCTGATGGGCGGCGGTGACTGGGGCATCGACCTTCTGCTTGCCCTCCCTCTTAGGGTAGGGCGGTGCTTCAGCTCTCTGCTGTCTTCCTTTGCGGAAGCGCTCTGCGAGCCTCTGGATATCCCAGCACTCAGCAGCAGTATGGTTGCCGGCGCCATGCACGGGGCATAGCCCGCCCTGGTCACTATCTGGGGCCGGTGACTGCCGCTGCCTTTTGTCGGGGCGTGGCCCCCGTGCTCCACTAGTCGTCGCTGCTGCGGCGACGGGAGCCGTGAATGATGACTTCATCTTGCCACTCCCCCGGTTCTTGGCCTTCTTGCCACCCCCATAGGCAGCAGCGCCGGACCCGTGCTGTCCTCCTGACTCGGAGGTTGGCAGAGAGTGCCAGTTCCGCCCTTCAGCTGCTCTGGCGCATTTGTCCGCCAGGCTGAAGAGCTCAGAGACGTCGCGGACCTCTCTGGTCGTGAGCTTCTCAAGCATTTTCTCATCCCGGACACCCTGTCGGAACGCCACCACCACAGAAGCACTTTGAATATGCGGGATGGTGTTGCGTACCTGGGAGAACCGCTGGATGAAAGAGCGCAGCGACTCCCCGGGTTGTTGCTTGACGGCGTGGAGGTCAAGCTCCGTGCCGGGACAGGTGTAGGAGCTGCCGAAGTTGGCGATGAACTGCCGGCAGAGATCTCCCCAGGAGGTTATGGACCCCTGAGGGAGATTCAGGAGCCAAGACCGAGCTGGGCCGGTCAAGGCGACGGGGAAGTAGTTGGCCATGACAGCCTCATCCCCTCCTGCGGCAAGTACGGCGGTGGAGTAGATCTGGAGGAACTCCGCCGGGTTGACGCTGCCGTCGTACTTCTCGGGCAGGTGCGGCCGAAACTTGCGCGGCCACCTCGCGAAGCGAAGGTGGGGTGCAAGGGCCGCACATCCTGCTCCTGCTGCCGCAGGTATTGGCGCTGCGAACGCTTGGTTTGCACTCGGCACCGTGTACCCCGGCATGGGCAAGGCTGTACCGTAGACCGGGGGCGCTGCTTGCGGCGCATATGGTTGTGGCATATGCTGCGTGGCGTATGCCTGAGGCAGGGCTCGCGTGGCGAATATCTGCCCCCCAGGTTATGTCGAGGCCGACGTCATGCTGTCACCAGCCTCATGGTTGCGACGCCTTTCTCGACGTCGCTCGAGGTACACCCGGGCATCCTGGCCCAAGTGGCACTGTTCCAGCTCCCTTCTCAGGTCCGTCGACGGGAGCCTGGAGGAGCTGGAATCCGCCGTTTGCCCGTCAACCGTTGGCGTGCGCGTCAGCGACACAGCTGGTTGACCGGGGCGTCGCCCTTGCCGAAACCGAGGGTTCGCAGCGGCGACGACGAGGCGGTCCACCTCACGGGCCCATTGTTGGGTCACTGAATGGGGCGCATCCCCAGCAGGTGGGTTGCGCAGCAGTGCTCTTGCTGCAGCTAACGCACCCCCATGGTGTACGCTCAGCGCTGCAGAAGATCTCACACTGGTCGGAGCCTGCATTTCCGGAGTCGGCGTTGCCGGAGTCGGCTGCTGGCTACCAGCTTGTGCCGACACACTCTGTCCTGAGTGCATCGACATGTACTCCCCACTGGTCACGGTTCGACGTGAACGTGGAGGGGGAGAGTTTGCCGCTGAGGGAAGCTTGGTCATCTTCGTCGGCTGAAACTCGTCATGCAGAGGGGAAAAGCCCCCTACCTGGCGCGCCAAATGTCGAAGTGTTCGGTCGACACTCCCCCCGGGCCTGCAGTGGGCAGCCCGCGGAGTTTCTTTTTTTGGTGGGGCTAGTCCCTTGCGGAGAGCTTGCGCGGATGGACGAGTTAGTAAGAGCTTGACACGGTGAGTTTTACGTGGTTCAGGCCGCCGGAGCGTAAAACCCTACGTCCACGGCGAGCTATGGAGCTCGCTGTATTGTTTGCTGCTCAGAACCGGAGTCCTGAGCTTGGGGGTGAGTTACAGCTTGGGTGTGAATGGCTAGCGTATGAGTTGCAGAGGTGTGAACCCTTGCTATCGTCGCCTACCCAAGCCTTTTATAGTCCAAGACTCGGGTGGCTTACAAGGGGGCCCGGGACCCGACAGGTGGTCCCCGGGGAGATTGTCTATCATCTACCATATCTGCAGTTATGCCTGTAGTTGTCTCTGGTGAAGGCTTCTGAGTCTTCGTCTTGCAGCCCTGCCCATGCCGCATGCTAGTTGTAGTAGATGATGACGGCGGGGGCGGCATGGGATGTCTTGTCACTGCGTTTATTGGCTGGCAGGCTCTGACACCGCGCGCAAGTCTGCGATGCGACTGGGCGCAACGGCACCTGATAGAGGCGTGCTCCGTGTCTCCGCGCCTTGGGAAGACGCAGGTCTTGAATACCTTGTACGGGCAAGGTATGGGGCGTCTTTACGCCCGCTGCCTATCGCTCGGCGGCAGGCAGCGCCGTTCTGCTGGCCACGTGGCAGGCCTGGAGCCCTTCTCAGAGGAGAGGAGGGTCCGGCCCCGCGGGGCACGTGGAGCCTTCGGACCTCTCCCGGCGGAGGGGGAGGTTCGGCTTCTGTCGCCATGTGGTGGGCCCGGAGCTCTTCTCTGAGGAGAGGGAGGTCCGGCCCCGCCGGATACGTGGCACCTTCGGACCTCTCTCCCGCGGAGGGGGAGGTCCGGCCTCTGTATGCCACGTGGCGGGCCTGGAGCTCTCCTCTGAGGAGAGGGAGGTTCGGCCCCACCGGACGCGTGGCGCCTTCGGAGCTCTCCCTTCAGAGAAGGGCGAGTTCCTTAGACATTTTCCGTTGTGCGCGGGGGTACCCCATATCGCAGGTACCGACAGCTTCCTTGGCCGAAAGGGAGGAGCATGTTGCCCGGCACCGCCAGGCGGTGCTGGACCGGGAGCTTGCTGCTGACTTCTGGGCGTCGGAGTTGGAGAGGCTCGCCCGGGACTTCGCGGCGAAGGAGAGGAGGTTCGCCGAGGAAGGTCCTGGTGCCCTGCTAGCGGCTCGGCAAAAGGTGGAGCAGCTCCGAGCTTCGCGGACCGTCGAGGCCCGAGCAGTCTGGGACTTCGTCGGCCAGGCGGAGTCTGCCCTGGTGCCTCTTGGCTTCATCCACGTGAGGACGGGGGCTCCGGCGCAAGAGGTGGTCCAGGCGATCCCGGCGATCGAGTCCATCGGTGCCAAGTTGGAGAGGCTGGAGGCCGTGATCGCCGACGAGCTCGAGGTCGAGGGGAGGAGCTTGGCGAAGGAGGTCGCCGCGCACGTGCTGACATGCTTCCGGAGCTGGGAGTTGTCCATCTCTCTGGAGCCGGTGGTTCAGGGCCCCGTCGCCGAGCAGGAGGAGGTCGCCAGGGCCGGAGTCGGAGACGTCTCTGCCCTCATCGCGTCTAGGTTCCAGCGGGAGGCCGGGGACTCCTAGGCGCTCGCCCTTGTAGCTGGAGGGCCTTGTATTTTGTGTTTTCTGTCTGTAATCCAGCTCATGGAGCTTTTGAATGAACAGACTTTTGTCTTCTGTGCCTGTGCTTTTCGTCTTCTTTTTCTTGGCTTGTCCAGCCCGAGTCTTTAGATCTGTAAGGGCCCCAGGAGGTCTCCACCGATCTCGAAGCTTGCACAGACACCTTCCGCGGACCCTTGTTGACATAAGGACCCGAGGGGTCTTCGGAGCTCACCCCTGCAGAGGGGGCGAGGTCCGGCCCTTCTGGCCACGAGGCAGTCCCAGAGCTCTCCTCTAAGGAGAAGGGGAGCTCCAACGCTGCTGGACACGTGGCGCCTTCGGAGGTCGCCTGTGACACCCTCGTCTCGGGTGTCAGCCTATGTTCATGTTTTATGAAGAGGAAACATTTTAAGAAAAGAAGGAACAGAGAAAAATATCAAAGGGATAGCCAATGAGAGCCGAATCCAGCTCTAAGAGAGCGCCAAAGACAACTCACCGCGGCCGCTGGCCACGTGGCATGATCGGAGCTCATCCCTGCAAAGTGGGGAAAGGCCGCCGCCAAGCTGGATACGTGGCAGGCTCGGGGCTTGTCTCTGAAAAGGGGAGAGGTTCGATCCTGTGGGACACATGTTGCCCACGGAGCTAGCCTCTGCGGAAGAAGCAAAGGCATTTCCGCAGGACACGTGTCATCCTCGGAGCTAGTCCTCGCAGAAGTCGGAGGAGCAGTCACGCGGGATACGTGTCGATCTCGGAGCCCATCTCCGAGAGGTCCTGTTCTATTGGACACGCGTCGCCACCGGAGCTTATCTCCGGGAGGTCTGTCGCTGCTGGACACGTGTCGACCTCGGGGCATGTCCCTGAAGAAAGAAGAGAGGAAAGACCGGCGCAAACACGTGGCGTGCGCGGAGCTCACCTCCAAAGGAGGGGGAGGTCTCGGTCGATTGACACGCGGCACAACCGGAGCTCGTTTCTGTTGAGATGGAGATACCAGGCCCCGGAAGGACACGTGGAGCCTCCGGAGCTCATCACCGCGAAGGTAACGAGTTCTGGAGCGGCTTTTACACGTAAGAATACCGGTACGTAAAGGAAACCGACCTGAATTCCACAACGTTACCGCACCAAATCACCTAAAGATAAGATGATAGGATCCAACGAAGATCTGAATAAGACTCTTATTCGGGATACAACCAGATTAGGACTCTTCTCTTCCCGATTATAAATAGATCCCAGAACCTCTGGCTGAAACCACAAACTTCATTTCCAACTCCTGAGCCGACGACTTAGAGCCCTAGCACCAACTCGCCGAGAAAGCCATCGCCGGAGCGCGGCAAGGAAGATCACCGGAGGAAAGCCTAGCGGTCTGAGGAGGACCTCGAAGACCGAGAGGAACGTAAGGTAGGCCCCAATACCACCTTACGATATCGTTGTGTTTTCCTTGCATCTGTTTTTTGATTCCTATCGAACAGAAGCCTTCTCGTGGACAGATCACTTGATGATCAGATTGATCTAAAGACAAGATCATTGCCACATCCACCTTTGATCCGAAAACCTCTGTCCATATAAGACATAGGATAGCATGCATATGCATCATCGCATCTTGTTTAAGGTTTGTGCATGATATTGATTGCTGTGAATCTTGTATGCACGTGATCCTACCTAGCAGGACAAGCTCAGGGAGCTGTCTACAACGAACTACAGCAACCAGGTTTTGAGATCCAAGAACAACCGGAACCGCAAGAACAAGGCAAGTGCTCCTTGACCATATTGATCCTATGTTTTGGGTAAAACTGTTTTGTTTTGCAAAAAGGTGTGCGTACTGAGTCAAATATGATGGGAAACCCTTTTATAAGAGTTTACTAGTTTTGGCTAAACCACCCTTGTCGCCTGGGAAGTTTTATGAGTCGGGTATGGTTTTTGCTTTATGCTTCGCTGAGTCTATGGGATTGGGAAGCAAGATAGATATGTCTAGCTAACTGCACTCGTAATGATAATGAGAAACTGATGTTAATAATGGACATGGATAGGAGGGAGATCTAGGCAAGACTGGGTTCGTGAATGAGGTAGCATGTGATGGTGGTATACTTCCCATAGATCTAAGGACCGGTTCATGCATGCACATGCCAGGATAACAGTGCCACCACAAGGCCAAGTATGGGTGCGGCTTAGCTGAGTAATTAGGTAAGTTGCTAGAGTGTTATGGACTGTGGAAGGCATGGGGAATGGGAGTCGAGTGAGGACTGCCCTGGGAACTGCATGGCACAAGAGGGGGCCCGTGGGTGGGAGAATTGGAGATTCTAGCCTGCCATGATAGCCGAGCTTACGGTCACGAGCACCTGGCTAAACTGCCATGATTAGTTGGGATGGTTAAAGGGAATGTTTTTGGTTATGGTTATTGGTTTGGTCATGGTTATGGTTTGGGACTGTTGAGTCCGGGTGATATGATGGTTGCATGACTGTTGAGTCTTGGCAACGAGTTTGGTCTCGCTGTGGGACGAGGTTGTTTTATGAGATGGGATGGTAGCGAATACGGGAAGGTATTCGTGAGATGGTAGCGAATACGAGGAGGTATTCGTGAGTGTGAATAAAGGTTGGTTAATGTTCGGATGGAACACGGAAAGGGATGGAGGTATGTTGGTAATTTAATTCATGCTGGGATTACATTCATCTAAAGTTAAGTTGCTGTTTTATCATGGTTTTATAAATCTGCTTTTCTGCAAATAAGCCTTTTATATCTACCTTGTTTATGAGCTACATATCATGTGTTATTCCCGCACTTGCTGAGTACATCATTGTACTCAAACTTGCATTATTACTTCATCATCAGTAGCAGGAGAAGCCTACTATGAAGACCAAGTGGAGCATTATTGTGACACCCTCATCCCGGGTGTCAGCATATGTTCATGTTTTATGAAGAAGAAAAACATTTTTAGAAAAGAGGGAACAGAAACAAGTATCAAAAGGATAGCCAGTAAAATCTCTCTGAGAGCGCCGAAGGCAACTTCCACGACCAGCAGACCACGTGGCGTGTTCGGAACTCATTCCCGAGAGATAGGGAGAGGTCCGATGCTAAACAGGATACGTGGCAGGCTCGGGGGTCACCTCCGCAATTGGAAAGAGGTCCGACCCTGTGGGACGCGTGTTGCCCGTGGAGCTAGCCTCTGCGGAAGAAGCAAAGGCATTTTTCATGGGACACATGTCACCTTCGGAGCTAGTCCTCGCGGAAGTCAGGGGACCAGTCGCATGGGATACGTGTTAATCTCGGAACCCATCTCCGAGAAGTCCGGATATATTGAACACGTGTCGCCACCGGAGCTTATCTCCGGAGGTCCGTCGCTGCTGGACACGTGTCGACCTCGGGGCATGTCCCTGAGGGAAGGAAAGGCGGAAAGACCGGCACCCACACGTGGCATGCGCGGAGCTCGTCTCCGAAGAAGAGGGAGGTCTCAATCGATTGACATGCGGCACAACCGGAGCTCGTCTCTGCGGATGAGGAGATACCAGGCCCGGAGAACACGTGGAGCTTCTGGAGCTCATCATCACGGAGGTAGCGAGTTCTGGAGCGGTTTTTACGCGTAAAGATACCGGTACGCAACATAAACCGATCTAAATTCCACGATGTTACCAAAGATAAGACGTTAGGATCCAACAAAGATCTGAATAAGACTCTTATTCGGGATCCAATCAGATTAGGACTCTTCTCTTCCCGATTATAAATAGAACCCAAAACCTCTGGCCGAAACCACAAACTTCTCTTTCAAATCCTGAGCCGACGACTTAGAGCCTAGCCCTAACTCGCCGAGCAAACCATCGCTGAAGTGCAACAAGGGAGATCATCGGAGAAGAACCAAACGGTCTGAGGAGGACCTCGAAGTCAAGAAAAACGTGAGGTAGGACTTCAATACCACCTTACGACATCATGTTGTTCATCTCTTTGCATCTGTTCTTCGATTCGTTTCGAACAGAAGCCTTTTCGTCGACAGATCACTCGATGATCAGTTTGATCTAAAAACAAGATCATCGCCACGACCACCTTTGATCCGAACATCTCTGACCATGAAAGACATGCAAAAACACGTACAGATCAATCTAATGAAACTAATCATAGGATAGCATGCATGTGCATCATCGCATCTAGTTTAGGGTTTTGTGCATGATATTGATTGCTGTGAATCTTGTATGCACGTGAATCCTACATAGCAGAACAAAGTCAGGAAGCTGTCTACGACGAGCTGCAGCAACAAGGTTTTCAGAATCAAGAACAACTGGAACCGCAAGAACAAGTCAAGTGCTCCTTGACCATGTTGATCCTATGTTTTGGGTAAAACTATTTTGTTTTGCGAAAAGGTGTGCGTGCTGAGTCAAACATGATGGGAAACCCTTTTTATAGGAGTTTACTAGTTCTGATTAAACCACCCTTGTCGCCTGGGAAGTATATGAGTCAGGTATGGTTTTTGCTTTATGCTTCGCTGAGTCCATGGGGTTGGGAAGCGAGATAGATGTGTCTAGCTAACTGCACTCGTAATGATGATGAGAAACTGATAATGTTAATGAACATGGATCGGAGGGAGATCTAGGCAAGCCTGGGTTTGTGAATGAGGTAGCATGAGATGGTGGTTTTGCTTGCCGTAGATCTAAGGACCGGTTCATGCATGCACATGCCAGGATAACAGTGCCACCACAAGACCAAGCATGGGTGTGGCTTAGCTGAGTAATTAGGTAAGTTGCTAGAGTGTTATGGACTGTGGAAGGCGCGGGGAATGGGAGTCGAGTGAGGACTGCCCTGGGAACTGCATGGCACAAGAGGGGGCCCGTGACACGACCCCATTTGGTCCTGTCGAGCCAGGATCACGCTGAGGGGTGCTGCATTGCACAGCACCGTATAACACACGTCAAAGGTACAAAGCGGAAGCGGAAGCTTTATTACATAAACAAGTTTATTAACAAGTTTACATCAAAATAAGTTTAGTCCACACTCGCGGGCGTAGACTAAGCATCAAGTGCACGTTCAGCCCTCGAACGTGTCCTTGCTAGCACACACGCACACTAACTCTGCGGCGTGCACGACTCCCACTCGACGGGGTTCCCCTCCTGGGGTTCCGTCTCCTCTTCGGGAGTCCCTTCCTCATAGAACACTGCAAAAGCTTCAAACACAAGCAGTGAGCACGAAGGCTCAGCAAGTCTGACCCGTCTCACCTAAACATGGAACTTCTACATGAGGGTAATGGGTTGCATGAGGTAAAAATTATTTGCAAGGACTCGCCTAACTAGTAGAACCTTACTTTCAAGTTTTAGCAGCAGGTTGTGGAGAACCTTACGCTAAGGCACATGAGAGAGCCGCAATCAAACAAGAAACGCATTTCTCTCATGTACTTTGCCCAAAGTTGAAAAGAACTTTAGTTAGCACTAAGCTACAGCATATCTTTAACAATCAATGTCCAGCTTTCAATCAGCAACATTTTAACATGTAACTAGCCTGTTCTTTCTACGTCACGGTACAGTGAACAAGTGGTACTCACTGACCGCGAGGGACGGCGATTATAATCGATTTACACCTGCAGGGTTACCCGAACAACCCGTCACGTACGCCCGTACTCGATGTTGCCTACAACAACCATCACGGACGCCGTACGCGACTACCTTTCACCCGTTAGCCAAATATTGAACCGGTCCCATCGTCCCGAGCAAGAGGTCCCTGCACGCGCATCTCTGTGCTGCCAGCTGATTTACACCTCGAGCTCTCAACCTACCCTCTGAACGACGGGCAATGCCTCAATACCCAGCTACCCGAGTTACATCAGTTTCCCGGTTCCCATATAGCCGGTAGGTCTTCTGTACTGTTCTAGCTTGTTCAACAGGCCCGCACACGGCTCGGTCCTCACTCGACACAAGCGGAGCTACAGCACACAGGCCCCAAAGTCCTGCTGCCCTTACTCTCCGCTCGGTCTCATTTTCTTGCCATGTGTATCATGTGCTATCTCTACCCGAGCAATGTGCCTCTAGCCTATTCTCGCGAGTAGTTCCAACTACTCGACTTGTACCGAATCCTACTCTATCCTAGCAATGCAGTGGCTAACGGGGTTTTCAATCCTAAACCCAACCCATGGTTTTCTTGGCTGTGCAGTTGGGTTTCCAATCAAGACTCTAATGCAAAGAACAATATGCAAAGATGTGCTCAAAACAATAAATATTTGTAAAAAGGTTAATGCAAACCGGGGCTTGCCTTGCTGCTCTTGGTCGTAGGCTAGCTGTTCCTCCGGAGTAACGAAGTCTAGGACTTCGGGTTCCTCCTCGACCTTAGCGACTACATGATAAGAACAATGTATGTATTAATTTAAATGTATTTGTATTAACTTTGAAGTTGTGAAGTCTATAACCCTTGCTAGACAGACCTAATGACTGTGAAACTTTTACTGTGGCTTGGTTACAACCTAAACAAATACTTGGTCAAGTTTTAGTTGCAGCAAAGCTCATTTGAGCCCTCCACAAATAATTATGTCCTTGACCTTAATTGGAACTCTTAGGGTGTTCTAGGAATTTTCATGAGACAAACTATGACTTTCTGAAAACTAGATTTTCAGAGGGTTCTAATGGAGTTGGTCTCACTTAATTTGGAAGTCTCTAACTAAAGATATGAGCTAAACAATTTCAGAGAAAATTCTGAAAATGTTTCTGAACATTTTCTATTTTCTCTGGAACAGTTTTACTAATCACACCATTAGATGGACTAAATGAGCTCAAATGGATCTGAAATATTTATGGTAGCTCAAGGATATTTTGGTGAACATCTCAGCAAAATTTCAGGATTTTCCTCCAAAGGATTCTCCAGTTAAAATTCCTAACAGTTTAAACTTTAAGGAATTAATTCTGGAGAATTAAGGAATTTCATGAAGTCAAACTTGATTTTCTGGAAAGTACTCGGAGAGCTGAATCCAGCAAAATTTGGTTCACTCAATTTGGAGCTTTCTAGCCAAAGTTATAAGGATTTGAAGTTTGAAGGAAATCTGAAAATCGGGGAAAAGTTTAAACTCGCGCGTGGGCCCAGGGGACACGCGTCGCACGCCGAAGCGACAGCACACCGCGGCCCACAAGGATTTTGCGCGCCAGCACACCCGATCCCGGCCGCAGCCGGATCCCGATTCAAAATATCGGCCGCTGACAGCTGGGGTCCACCCCCTTCTTCAACCTCGCGACACCCGCGCCCCGCCGCCGAGGAACCTCGCCGGAGAGCTCGCCGCTGGCTGCTGTACAGCTCCAAACTTCTTGATTCTGGCCGCCCCTGCCTACTTTTACATGGGGAACAGGATCCAAGGGTCAGCTGCTCATGACAATGGCCGGAGCATGGTCGGCGACGAGCCGCCATATCGGAACGACTTCGGCCATGTCGGCTGACTCTCCTAGTACCTCAGCTACTTGGGAAAACGGTCGGGGAGCATCAGTGGACCTCAGAGAAGGTCGACATGAACTCAAGGCAGCTCGGGGAAGGCCCGAAATAGGTCCTCACCGTGCGCCCGATACCCCCCGTTCGTTCCGCCATTAGTAGACCTTAAATTACGCCGGGCACAGAGGTTTCCCGGCCTAGAGTTGTTAAGGCAACTTGTGCGTCACCGTGTCTAGCTCGTGTGGGAGTGGCCTGAGGCCCTCTAATCCTTTCTAGAGCACGAATTAAGCAGAATCGTACCCGAAGGTCGTTCTGCACACAGAAAGGGGAAAAGTGGAAATTCGCCGCCGGTGAGCAACCACTTGAGCTGTGGCTCGGGGATGAGCAGCACCGGTCACCTGCGCGTCCAAGGGTGCCCTGGCTCGGGCGTGACAACGCCCTGGTTGGGCTGTCCACGAGAGCCCGAGGTGCGGCGGTTTCCAGTTCCGAGTTTGATCTTTCGGCGCAGCCGATATCACTTGGTTTCAATCGACTTCTAGCACTGGGGAGGATGGAGGAAGGTCTCTAGTACCTTGCTGGGACTCTGGAGTGGAAGGAGGGAGCTGCGATCGGCTTGATCGAGCGGGAGCTCGAGCGGCGGTGATGGCAGTGGAAAAACGGCCGAGTATGCCGGCAGCTCGGGGAATGAATGATTGGAGCACGCCGGGGAGGGAATAAATAGCCCGGCGGCTGGTCTCCGGCTTGGGGCGCGCAGCAGGATCTGGCGCCGGCTGCCCCCTTCGGTGGCGCGCGCGCACAGCAGCCGGGAACCGACTGAACTGTGTTTCAGTCGGTTTGTTTTGAGGCAGAGGCTGACATGTGGGTCCCACCCCTCTTTTAACCTCTGAAATTTACTCCTAACAGCTGTGGTAAACAGTGAACCCTATTCTACCCTTGGCAATTCAAATTATTCACCCAAGAGCCATTTGAATTGATCAAAGTTCAAATGAGGTTTGGTTTGAATGAATTTCAGCACAAGTTCAGTTTGAAATTCAAATAAAGTTTGAATTTCTCCCCCTTAGCTTATGTCAAGATCAACTCCAAATGGAGTGAAAATTGGTGTGTGAGCTCACAAAAATGTGCTGAGTAAGAATATGCCTTCCACTTTCAAATTCATGGCATAAAAACAGTTTGAATTTGAATATGGTTTCAAACCGCCCTCTTCCTAACTATACCCAAAATGACCTCAAAAAGGTTTTGAGTTTGGGTGAAACTTGGCATGGACATCCTTAGCAAAGTGTAGGAGTTTTCATATGTCCAGCCCATCTATATCACATGTGGGAAATACCACTTTTGCAATGTGTGAGTTTGTTCTCTAATGAGCATGTTGATAATTGTTACTTGCTCTTCATTTGTGTTCATCATTCTTGCTCAAATGAGGTGTGTGGTGTGGTGATGAACACTGCAAATGGTTGTCAAAACTGAGGCCCTTACATTCCTCCCCCCTTAAAAGAATCTCGTCCCGAGATTATAAGGTGAAAATGAGAGGGAGGACGGTGGAAAATTACCGGATATGCGACGTGAAAAAGTCGGGGTAGTTAGTGCGAAGGAATTCTTCGCTCTCCCATGTCGCTTCGTCCATGGAGTGATTACTCCATAGAACCTTGTAGAACCACAACGTACGGTTGCGTGTGGTTCGGGCCTTTTCATCAATAATCCGCACCGGTTCCTCCCGATAGGTGAGATCCGGTTGCAGTTCTTCAATGTCTTCCAGCTGAACGGTAGTTGATAGCTTGAGACACTTCCTCAGCTGGGAAATGTGAAAGACGTTGTGCACACCGGAAAGTGCTTCTGGTAATTTCAGCCGGTATGCCACTGATCCACATCTTTCGGTAATCTGGAATGGACCGATGAATCGGGGTGCCAACTTTCCTCTCACCCCAAATCTGTTTACGCCCTTCATTGGAGACACTCGTAGGTATACGTGATCTCCAACTTCGAATTGTAATGGGCGCCTTCTCCGGTCCGCATACTGCTTCTGTCGGGATTGAGCGGCTCTTAGGTTCGCTTGAATCAGTCGAACCTTTTCTTCCGCGTCGTTGACAAGGTCAATCCCGAAGGTAACCCTCTCGCCAGACTCACACCAGTTCAGTGGTGTGCATCATTCTCTTCCGTATAGCGCCTCGTAGGGCGCCATCTTGATGCTGGCTTGGTACCCATTGTTGTACGAGAACTCGGCTAACGGCAAGTGATCATCCCAATTCTTGCCGTGGTCGATAGCGCAAGCTCGTAGCATATCTTCTAGGATTTGATTTACCCGCTCAGTTTGTCCATCCGTCTGCGGGTGGTAGGCTGAACTACGGATCAGCTTCGTCCCCAAGGCAGCGTGTAGCTGCTCCCAAAAACGGGACACAAATAAAGTGCCCCGGTCCGATATGATGGTACGGGGTACGCCGTATAAGCATAGAATCCGTGAGATGTACAGTTCAGCGTACTTCTTGGCGTTGTAGTTGGTGTTGACCGGGATGAAATGGGCAACTTTGGTGAGCCGATCGACAATCACCCACACAGAATCATGTTTCTGTAAGGTGGTGGGTAAACCGACGACGAAATCCATGCTCACGTCCTCTCACTTCCAGGCAGGAATGCCTAGTGGTTGCAGCAGTCCCGGTTTCCGCATATGGTCTGCCTTCACCCTTCGACATGTATCACACTCGGACACGTATTTGGCAGTCTCTCGCTTCATCCGTGTCCACCAAAACCATCTTCTGAGTTCTTGATACATTTTGTTGCTGCCGGGGTGAATAGAAAACTTTGATAAGTGAGCCTCATCAAAGATTTTCTTTCGTAACTCCGGGTTTCGGGGTACGACGATTCGGTCCTTGAACCATAGGACGCCGTCTCCGTCCTTCCGGAAACATTTTAATTCCCCACTATCTACACGTCTCCGCAAATGTGACATGCCCTTGTTATTCTTCTGGGCTGCCGCTATCTCTTCACGGATGGTGGGGATCAAAGCTAGGTTGTAGAGAGCTCCGTGTGGAATCACATGTAGTGGTGGTTCGCTCTCTTCCAACGGTGTGATGGTCAGATTATTGACGTGTGACTTGCGGCTCAGCGCATCTGCCACAACGTTTGCCTTGCCCGGATGATAATGGATCTCTATCTCGTAATCCTTTATCAGTTCTAACCATCTTCGTTGCCTCATGTTCAACTCCTTCTGAGTGAATATGTACTTGAGGCTTTTGTGGTCGGTATATAAATGTACGAGGTTACCGAGTAGGTAATGCCTCCACATATTCAGTGCAAGTACCACGGCAGCGAGCTCCAAATCGTGAGTTGGATAATTTTGCTCATGGTTCCTAAGCTGCCGTGATCCATACGCGACCACTCTTCGGTCTTGCATCAGCACACATCCGAGCCCAATGCCGGATGCATCGCAGTACACATCGAACGGTTTTGTTGTGTCTGGCTGCGCCAAAACCGGTGCTGATGTCAGGTGCTTGACTAAAGCCTTGAATGCTGCTTCACATGCTGGACTCCAAACATATTTGGTAGCCTTCTTCAGCAGCTCTGTCATTGGCTTGGCAATCTTCGAGAAGTTCGGAATGAACCTCCGATAATATTCCGCGAGTCCGAGGAATCTCCGTACCTCGTGAACAGTTCTCAGGGATTTCCAATTCAGCACTTGCGTGATCTTGCTCGGGTCCACAGCGATACCCTCCGCTGAGATGATATGCCCGAGGAAAGGCACCTGCGATATCCAAAACTCGCATTTGCTGAATTTTGCGTATAACTTGTGATCCCGCAGCCGTTGCAAGACTATACGCAGATGTTTCTTGTGATCTCCCTCCGACTTGGAATATACCAGGATGTCGTCGATGAAGACCACGACAAACTTGTCCAGCTCCGGCATGAATACCGAGTTCATCAAGTACATGAAGTGAGCTGGAGCATTGGTGAGGCCAAAGGACATGACCAGGTACTCATAAAGTCCGTACCTTGTCGAGAAAGCTGTCTTTGGAATGTCCTCCGCCCTTATCTTAATCTGGTGGTACCCGGATCTTAAATCCATCTTGGAAAAGATCTTTGCTTCGACCAACTGATCAAACAACATGTCGATCCGTGGCAACGGGTACTTGTTCTTGATGGTTACGGCATTTAATGGACGGTAGTTCACACAAAGCCGCAACGTTTCATCCTTTTTCTTGACAAATAATGCCGAACAGCCCCATGGCGAGGAGCTCGGCCTAATAAAACCCTTCTCCAGAAGGTCCGTGAGCTGAGTCTTCAGTTCAGCCAACTCCTTGGGCGCCATCTTGTACGGCCTTCGGGATATTGGCATGGTTCCCGGTGCAAGTTGAATCTTGAACTCCACCTCTCTATCGGGTGGCATCCCCGGCAAATCGTCCGGGAATACATCCGGGAACTCTCGGACCACTGGAATGTCTTCCAATCTGATGGTTGTGGCTTGATAGACACTTGGAAGTTTTATTTCTGGACTGTCCAGAAATAATGAGTGAGAACCGTGCACCTCTGAGTTTAAGTGCATGACTCGAAGGACGGTGTCTAAAAAAGCGCCGTGGCGGGTTAACCACGACATCCCTAGGATGACATCGACCTTCTGTCCCCCTAAGATAATGAGAGACGTGGGGTACACTCTACCCGCTAAGCATAATGGTGCTTTGGAGACCATTACGCTTGCTGAAATCTTCCCACCCGGTGAACAAATTAAATATGGACTATCGGTGGGTAGTATTGGCAAGCTGTGTTTAGCAATGAAAGCTTGGCTAATAAAATTATGCGTGGCGCCCGAATCAAATAGTACTATAGCGGGATGCTGGTGGAGTTGGAACATACCCGCAAGGATTGGCTCGCCCTCCGGCACGTCCTCAATGGCAAGCTGGTGGACAGTGCCGGGCCTAGGGTTTGCCCGCCGAGCATTAGTAGGGTTCCGGGGTTGATTCCTCCCCGGAAACTGTGGTGCCACTCCGCCGCCTTGCCTCTCCGGGCAACTGCTCGCGAAGTGTCCTGGACGACCACACTTGTAACATGTGGCCGCTGCTGGTGGAGTACTTGGTGGACGAAAGCCCGGCATGCGTTGCGGAGGTGCAAACGCACGCGGCATCGCCCGCTGCTGCTGTTGTTGTTGCGGTGGTGCTGGCAGTGCCGGCCGGAATGCCGGTGAAGAATACGGCCGACCGCGGAACGGCATCGACCGCTGTGGTGGTTGCCAGCGCGGACCTGATGGTGGGCGATTCACCATCCGAAACTTCTGAGAAGGACTGCCTCCCTCTCCGCTGCTCTGCGGCGCGCTTCGCTTTCGCTCTGCCGCCGCCAACTCCTTGCCGGAGTCCTCCTGAACAATCGCAGCATCAATTATGTCGTTGAGGCTGCCGCGATTGAACATCGCCAGCTTGTCCTTCAGGAGCGGGTTAAGCCCCTGGAAAAAAGTTGTCCCGCCGCTTCTCGTCCGTATCTGCGTGATACGACGCGTAGAGCGCGAGATCGTTGAACGCCCTGGAATATTCCAGCGCGTTCCGGCTCCCTTGTTGCAGGTGTAGGAACTCCTGCGTCTTCCTCTTCATCAAACCGGGCGGTATATGATAGGCCCTGAAGGCCGTCCGGAACTCCGCCCAGGTCATCGCTCGGTCGGTGGGCTGTGAAGCACAGAAGTTGGCCCACCACACGCTCGCGGATCCTTGGAGCTGCTGGACCGCGAACTGAGTCTTGCGCTGCTCGCTAATTTGGAGCAGCCCGAACTTCATCTCTATGGCGCGGAGCCAGTTGTCCGCGTCAAGTGGTTCATCCGCCCTTGAGAATACAGGGGGATGAGTCGCTAGGAAGTCGGAGTAGGAGCTCTGTTGGCGCTCCTCATGATCTTGACGTCTCTCCGGGCGAGACGTATTCTCAATTAACGTTTGCAGCAGCTCTGTGTGCTGCTGATGTGAACCCGCCATTGCCGCGACAATGTCGGCCAATGTAACCGTTGGCAGTGGTGGTGGCGGTGTTTGCTGTTGCTGTTGCTGCTGCTGTCCCGAGGAGTCCTCGGGAGGCGGTTGGGAGGTCTCTCCCCCTTGGCTAGTACCTCCAACATCAGGGTTGGCACGAGTACGCGTCATTCTGAAATTCAACACAGCAGCAATTAGCACATGTCTTACTCAAAATTCCATAACAGCAGTAAGTATTGAAGCGACGCATGATTAACTTGCACAACATTCACATATATTGATAAAGCATAAACTTTATACAAGATACATTATTCTCGGATCTCCGAGAAGTCGTGCTCATGTCGTCACTACCTATACATACGCTATTGTCTACACGACATGTCACCGATTACAAAAGTTGGGTTACGCTACCCTAGCTGCCCTACTTGGCAACCGTAACCCCCTACTCGGAGTAGAACTCGACCTCCTGTGGGTCGTCCTCCTCCGGTACCTCGGCTGGTGGCTCGGGGTCTACCACCTCTTCTCCCATTCCAGGTTCTCCCATGGCTGGAAGACCCAAGACTACCGGTACGCCCAATACCGGGGGCACGAGGTCCTGTAATGCATGCACCTCGTCCATAGCCTGGTTGTAGTCCTCTTCCCAGCCTTGTCCTTCCTCAATAGCGTCGTCCCGCTCTTGAGCAAGGTCCGCATTCTGCTGGGTTAGGGTCTGCACCAGCTCTTGCAACGCCGCGATGTCAACACGGCTCTTCTTCTTTGCCTTTTTCAGACGACGCAACTGATTGTGTTGTTCATTCAGTCGCTTGATCGTCGGAAGGAGCACATTGCGGAGCGCACTGTGAGCACTCTCGAAATGATCTCCACGGCTTGTGCTCTCCTTGAGCTTGGTGGCGAGATGCTCCGTATGAACAGCTTGGCTGTCCATCACCGCGTTTCCCGCCCTCATTTGGAGGCTGAGGTTTGCCTCCGCGGGGTTGTACCTTGGGCAACTCGGGTCTGTTGCCTCCAGGTACCTTTCTTCCCACACATGCTGAGCTCGCTCCTCCACCGGAACGAGTGCGTATGGAGTATCCTCCACAGCCTGCACGTGTAGTTGGCAGAAGCGTGACATAGTGTCACGGGCTGCCACTTGCCACATCCCTTCCGGTTGTCTCCCTCTCACCGTGACGGTGAATGGCACCCAACCGGGTGGCGTAGGTCCTACAGGAACCTCGACATGGATCGTCCACGTCTTGTTCCCCTCTTCGCCTTCTTCCTTGGCGAAGTATTGCGGCATCTGGTTGTACCCGAAATATTGGAGCATTTGCCACAATGCTTCCGGGTAGCCGCTACGGTCAGAGCAGTGGGAAACTACCCACCCGTTCTCCAACCGTTTATCTGCTGCCATCTGTAAAAATATATTTGAGGAATGTCAAATATTTATTTGAACAGTAAACCATTGAGTTATAACATAAGATATGTCATTGAACCCCTAAAACTTGGAAACATAGTTCAAATTTTTAAACAAATTTGACTGCTGATCTGCTGTTCCCATGACAGCCCTGAACAGTTTCCATATCAATCTGATTTAGGCCAGGATAAAAGCAAAACCAGTCCTGGAGCTCAACATCAAAGTTAAAGTTAACTTCAATAGCTTTCCAGAAAGCATTTGCTTGGCCTATGATCTGTCCTGGTTCAAAAGTTATGAGAGGTCAAAGTTAACAGAATTTCTGGAGAAAATTGGACAGCACCTCCCTGCTTTAGGTACTGCTTTGATCCAAGAATCCCAGTTAATTCTATTCCTAACTTGACAAAACTTTCTGTTACAAAGTCGTAACCCATCTCATAAGCTTTCCAGAACTACCTCATTTTCTATTTTTGGATTTTTAAGCAGGAAGTTATGCTTAATTTACAGAGAGTTTACAGAGAGTCTTTGCTCTGCCCTGTTTTCTGGACAGTTTCAACTCTGCTGCATTTTTCGAGTGGTTAAGGGATGAAACACCTCTGGGACTCAACAGAAAAGTTGCAAAGCTTCTCCATAGCTTTCCAGAAATGTATCATACGACCCCAACCTCGAAAGAACTCGACCTCTAGCCTCTGATTAACTTCAGCCTTGATTCAGCTGGAAACAGAGTGCTCTGTCCTTAACATCCTATAAGTTGAAAACTTATTAGCTTTGAACATCCTGTATAAGGGAAGGAGTTACATCAAGTTTTACTACTTTGGATCAAAACCTTCAAGTTTTTAAATGAAGTTGTTTATTTAGTTGGGTGTGACGTCGATGCGTCACCAGATTATGTCGGTACTACGTCCTCACAAAGAAGAAACCTATACCGGACTTAGCCGGCTTCGTTAGTTCAGTGGCACTACTCGTCACTCGCACACGGATGCTACACGTCTACCGTTTTGTGGTAAGGCTACCTGCAGAAATTCAACCAATCATCAGACTCGGCTGCACATCGAGCCCGGAATCCATACAGTTTGTACACCCGGCCGTCATCACTCGCCCGAATGTTCTCAAGCCAAACACGCCTTGAGTTACGTGTTCACGTTTCAGACCACGTGACGGGGTCTCCCATGTTGCACCACGCACGCCAGGGACAGACGTTGCTCGAGTACCCCAAACGACATGAAGAGTCGTAGAGGATACTAAAGCGGGTCGGGTTACCTGCCACCCGTGGGGCTCCACCCTTCAGCTTGTGCGCACTGGTGGACAGCGCTTACGTGCACCCCCCAAGACATGAACGTCCCGAGATGCACGATTTTCCGACATAACAATTAGGTTACTAAGCCACTTTCTATATACTAATAACATCCTTATACGGGCTACTAACTCGTTCCTCACTGGATTTTTGAAAAAGAAGACCTTTGTACTGTGTTAAACCTCAAGCGGGCTCTGATACCACGCTGACACGACCCCATTTGGTCCTGTCGAGCCAGGATCACGCTGAGGGGTGCTGCATTGCACAGCACCGTATAACACACGTCAAAGGTACAAAGCGGAAGCGGAAGCTTTATTACATAAACAAGTTTATTAACATGTTTACATCAAAATAAGTTTAGTCCACACTCGCGGGCGTAGACTAAGCATCAAGTGCACGTTCAGCCCTCGAACGTGTCCTTGCTAGCACACACGCACACTAACTCTGCGGCGTGCACGACTCCCACTCGACGGGGTTCCCCTCCTGGGGTTCCGTCTCCTCTTCGGGAGTCCCTTCCTCATAGAACCCTGCAAAAGCTTCAAACACAAGCAGTGAGCACGAAGGCTCAGCAAGTCTGACCCGTCTCACCTAAACATGGAACTTCTACATGAGGGTAATGGGTTGCATGAGGTAAAAATCATTTGCAAGGACTCGCCTAACTAGTAGAACCTTACTTTCAAGTTTTAGCAGCAGGTTGTGGAGAACCTTACGCTAAGGCACATGAGAGAGCCGCAATCAAAAAAGAAACGCATTTCTCTCATGTACTTTGCCCAAAGTTGAAAAGAACTTTAGTTAGCACTAAGCTACAGCATATCATTAACAATCAATGTCCAGCTTTCAATCAGCAACATTTTAACATGTAACTAGCCTGTTCTTTCTACGTCACGGTACAGTGAACAAGTGGTACTCACTGACCGCGAGGGACGGCGATTATAATCGATTTACACCTGCAGGGTTACCCGAACAACCCGTCACGTACGCCCGTACTCGATGTTGCCTACAACAACCATCACGGACGCCGTACGCGACTACCTTTCACCCGTTAGCCAAATATTGAACCGGTCCCATCGTCCCGAGCAAGAGGTCCCTGCACGCGCATCTCTGTGCCGCCAGCTGATTTACACCTCGAGCTCTCAACCTACCCTCTGAACGACGGGCAATGCCTCAATACCCAGCTACCCGAGTTACATCAGTTTCCCGGTTCCCATATAGTCGGTAGGTCTTCGGTACTGTTCTAGCTTGTTCAACAGGCCCGCACACGGCTCGGTCCTCACTCGACACAAGAGGAGCTACAGCACACAGGCCCCAAAGTCCTGCTGCCCTTACTCTCCGCTCGGTCTCATTTTCTTGCCATGTGTATCATGTGCTATCTCTACCCGAGCAATGTGCCTCTAGCCTATTCTCGCGAGTAGTTCCAACTACTCGACTTGTACCGAATCCTACTCTATCCTAGCAATGCAGTGGCTAACGGGGTTTTCAATCCTAAACCCAACCCATGGTTTTCTTGGCTGTGCAGTTGGGTTTCCAATCAAGACTCTAATGCAAAGAACAATATGCAAAGATGTGCTCAAAACAATAAATATTTGTAAAAAGGTTAATGCAAACCGGGGCTTGCCTTGCTGCTCTTGGTGGTAGGCTAGCTGTTCCTCCGGAGTAACAAAGTCTAGGACTTCGGGTTCCTCCTCGACCTTAGCGACTACATGATAAGAACAATGTATGTATTAATTTAAATGTATTTGTATTAACTTTGAAGTTGTGAAGTCTATAACCCTTGCTAGACAGACCTAATGACTGTGAAACTTTTACTGTGGCTTGGTTACAACCTAAACAAAGACTTGGTCAAGTTTTAGTTGCAGCAAAGCTCATTTGAGCCCTCCACAAATAATTATGTCCTTGACCTTAATTGGAACTCTTAGGGTGTTCTAAGAATTTTCATGAGACAAACTATGACTTTCTGAAAACTAGATTTTCAGAGGGTTCTAATGGAGTTGGTCTCACTTAATTTGGAAGTCTCTAACTAAAGATATGAGCTAAACAATTTCAGAGAAAATTCTGAAAATGTTTCTGAACATTTTCTATTTTCTCTGGAACAGTTTTACTAATCACACCATTAGGTGGACTAAATGAGCTCAAATGGATCTGAAATTTTTATGGTAGCTCAAGGATATTTTGGTGAACATCTCAGCAAAATTTCAGGATTTTCCTCTAAAGGATTCTCCAGTTAAAATTCCTAACAGTTTAAATTTTAAGGAATTAATTCTGGAGAATTAAGGAATTTCATGAAGTGAAACTTGATTTTCTGGAAAGTACTCGGAGAGCTGAATCCAGCAAAATTTGGTTCACTCAATTTGGAGCTTTCTAGCCAAAGTTATAAGGATTTGAAGTTTGAAGGAAATCTGAAAATCGGGGAAAAGTTTAAACTCGCGCGTGGGCCCAGGGGACACGCGTCGCACGCCGAAGCGACAGCACACCGCGGCCCACAAGGATTTTGCGCGCCAGCACACCCGATCCCGGCCGCAGCCGGATCCCGATTCAAAATATCGGCCGCTGACAGCTGGGGTCCACCCCCTTCTTCAACCTCGCGACACCCGCGCCCCGCCGCCGAGGAACCTCGCCGGAGAGCTCGCCGCTGGCTGCTGTACAGCTCCAAACTTCTTGATTCTGGCCGCCCCTGCCTACTTTTACATGGGGAACAGGATCCAAGGGTCAGCTGCTCATGACAATGGCCGGAGCATGGTCGGCGACGAGCCGCCATATCGGAACGACTTCGGCCATGTCGGCTGACTCTCCTAGTACCTCAGCTACTTGGGAAATCGGTCGGGGAGCATCAGTGGACCTCAGAGAAGGTCGACATGAACTCGAGGCAGCTCGGGGAAGGCCCGAAATAGGTCCTCACCGTGCGCCCGATACCCCCCGTTCGTTCCGCCATTAGTAGACCTTAAATTACGCCGGGCACAGAGGTTTCCCGGCCTAGAGTTGTTAAGGCAACTTGTGCGTCACCGTGTCTAGCTCGTGTGGGAGTGGCCTGAGGCCCTCTAATCCTTTCTAGAGCACGAATTAAGCAGAATCGTACCCGAAGGTCGTTCTGCACACAGAAAGGGGAAAAGTGGAAATTCGCCGCCGGTGAGCAACCACTTGAGCTGTGGCTCGGGGATGAGCAGCACCGGTCACCTGCGCGTCCAAGGGTGCCCTGGCTCGGGCGTGACAACGCCCTGGTTGGGCTGTCCACGAGAGCCCGAGGTGCGGCGGTTTCCAGTTCCGAGTTTGATCTTTCGGCGCAGCCGATATCACTTGGTTTCAATCGACTTCTAGCACTGGGGAGGATGGAGGAAGGTCTCTAGTACCTTGCTGGGACTCTGGAGTGGAAGGAGGGAGCTGCGATCGGCTTGATCGAGCGGGAGCTCGAGCGGCGGTGATGGCAGTGGAAAAACGGCCGAGTATGCCGGCAGCTCGGGGAATGAATGATCGGAGCACGCCGGGGAGGGAATAAATAGCCCGGCGGCTGGTCTCCGGCTTGGGGCGCGCAGCAGGAGCTGGCGCCGGCTGCCCCCTTCGGTGGCGCGCGCGCACAGCAGCCGGGAACCGACTGAACTGTGTTTCAGTCGGTTTGTTTTGAGGCAGAGGCTGACATGTGGGTCCCACCCCTCTTTTAACCTCTGAAATTTACTCCTAACAGCTGTGGTAAACAGTGAACCCTATTCTACCCTTGGCAATTCAAATTATTCACCCAAGAGCCATTTGAATTTATCAAAGTTCAAATGAGGTTTGGTTTGAATGAATTTCAGCACAAGTTCAGTTTGAAATTCAAATAAAGTTTGAATTTCTCCCCCTTAGCTTATGTCAAGATCAACTCCAAATGGAGTGAAAATTGGTGTGTGAGCTCACAAAAATGTGCTGAGTAAGAATATGCCTTCCACTTTCAAATTCATGGCATAAAAACAGTTTGAATTTGAATATGGTTTCAAACCGCCCTCTTCCTAACTATACCCAAAATGACCTCAAAAAGGTTTTGAGTTTGGGTGAAACTTGGCATGGACATCCTTAGCAAAGTGTAGGAGTTTTCATATGTCCAGCCCATCTATATCACATGTGGGAAATACCACTTTTGCAATGTGTGAGTTTGTTCTCTAATGAGCATGCTGATAATTGTTACTTGCTCTTCATTTGTGTTCATCATTCTTGCTCAAATGAGGTGTGTGGTGTGGTGATGAACACTGCAAATGGTTGTCAAAACTGAGGCCCTTACAGCCCGTGGGTGGGAGAATTGGAGATTCTAGCCTGCCGGTGAAACCTTAGTGAGTCCATACATCTAGTAACCCCTTTGTAAAGGCTATTTTGTGATCTCTTGACCATACACCGACGGTTGTGTACTGGTATAACGGAGGTTCTGCAGTCTCCGACGGGTGACGAAATCACAAACTTGTGGGTAAAGAGGTGCAAACTCTGCAGAGTTATTAAAACTATCATGATAGCCGAGCTTACGTTCATGAGCACCTGGCTAAACTGCCATGATTAGATGGGATGGTTACTGGAATGGTTATTGGGAAGGTTCTTGGTTACGGTTTTTGGTTATGGTTTGGTTTGGAATTGTTAAGTCTGGATGATGAAAGGGTTGCATGACTGGTGGGTCATGATATGAGATTGGTCTCAGTGCGAGACAAGGTTGTTTCATGAGGTGAGATGGTAGCGAATACGAGGAGGTATTCGTGAGTATGGGTAAAAGATTGGTTAATGTTTGGATGGAACACGGGAAGTGATGGAGGTATGTTGGTAATTTCATACATGCTGGGAATACATTCATCTAAAGTTAAGTTGCTGTTTTATCACGGTTTTATAAATCTGCTTTTCTGCAAATAAGCCTTTTATGACTACCTTGTTTATGAGCTGCATGTCATGTGTTATTCCCGCACTTGCTGAGTACATCATTGTACTCAAACTTGCATTATTATTTCTTCATCAACAGCAAGAGAAGATTACTATGAAGACCGAGTAGAGCATTATGGCGTATGATCTGTTCTCAACCTTGCCTGTGGAGGGACTAGAGATGGAGCCACTTCTGCTTAGTTTTGCTTCTGCATTAGTTTTTGCTTCCGCATTTAAATAAGATTTCCACTGCATAGAAATAAGGACTTCCGAGCATGAGTCCAAGACTCATGAGGTGCTGTAATAAACTCTGTTATTTGTGGTAATATATAATCTGAATTCAGTTTGTGGAACGTATGTGTATGTGTGATGAACATCCTGCGAACACATATGCATTAGTTCTCGGTTCCGTGGTTTTCCACAGAATTGAGTGCGTCACAGATTGGTATCAGAGCCACGGGTTGACAGTAGGTTACACGCCTAAGATAGAAGCCTTAGATTGATATTAGAGCCACGGGTGGACAGCAAGTTACGCCCCTGAATAGAAGTCATAGGTAGCTAAGCCACACTGACCAAGGGAATCATCCTAGGGTGAATAACTTAGATTGGCTTTGAAACCACCTTGGCATAGGGAACCATCCTTGAATAGGAGTTGAGTGGGACCTTGTGATGATTATTTGTGAATATGTGCTTAGTGTGAGTGGTGGGACGTTTCAAAAACGTTGTCCATATCCACACATAAGAAGAAGGAGATGTGAGATGTTTCGGCACTTGCTCACATCCTCATAAAGGGCTAATATATATATAGTCCAACTCACCTTGATGCATATAGTTGAAAGGACCTACCTAACCTTCTAACCTTCTATCTCACAGATGGTGAGAGGAAACGCCAGCCGAAGGAACGTCCAGGAAGATGACCACGAGGAAGTTCCTGCCAACCCCGGAGCTGGCGAAAACAACCTAGAAAGGTTGATGGCCATGCAAAACTAGCTTATGCAAACCATGATCCAAACTTTGGGTCAGTTGCAGGCCAACCAACACCCCATTCCGGCACCACCGCCACCACCACCGCCGGCTCATAACAGGTTGGGAGAGTTCATGAGGACTCGACCACCCACCTTTGCTCAAGCAAGCGATCTAATGGAGGCCGATGATTGGTTGAAATCCATGGAGAAGAAGCTTGCCATTGTTCAGTGCAACGACCCAGAGAAGGTTCTCTTTGTGTCGCACCAACTGATGGGAGCAGCTGCTGACTGGTGGGATGCCTTGAGCAACGCCCATGCCAACCCGGAGACAATCACTTGGACTGAGTTCAAGGAAAATTTCTGCTCCCACTACATCCCTGTTGGCGTAATGATGCTCAAGAGGCAGGAGTTTGAAGGTCTCCGCCAAGGGCAGAAAAGTGTGAACGAATACCTCAACAAGTTCATCCAACTGTCCCGGTATGCCCCCGAAGATGTCAACTCAGATCAAAGGAAGCAGTACCTGTTCATGAGAGGGTTGAACAATGAGATCCAGGTTCAGCTCCTCAACAATGACTACGTAAGCTTCCAGAAGCTGGTTGATAAGGCTATTGTGGTGGAAAACAAGATCCGAGAGATCGAGCGCGAGTGCAAAAGGAAGATCCCATACCAGCCCCAAGGGAGCAACGTACGACCTAGATACATGCCCCCTGCACCGCAGTATGGATCGACCACTCCTACGTACCACCCTGGTCAGCCACCACAGCAACGGCTCGTTGCACCGGCACCTCGTGTGCCCATGCCTCCTGCGCCCCGGCCTAACAAGGGCGCTCCTGTTCAAAACCCCCGCCCCAACGTACCTGCTGCCGTAGGCAACAGGGCATGCTTTGCATGCGGGGAAGTAGGCCACTTCGCTAACCAGTGCCCGAAGAGAGGCCCTGGACAGCAAGGTAACGTGCCCAAGCAGAATCAGCGACCAAACGGAGGGGACAACCAAGGGAACCGAGGACCGCAGAACTATGCTCGTGGCCACGTTAACCATGTCACTGCTGAGGAAGCACAACAGGCTGAGGACGTCGCAATTGGTATGTTCCTTGCCAACTCCAACCCAGCCACCATTTTATTTGATTCCGGAGCATCGCATTCCTTCATATCATCCAAATATGTTGCCAAACATCATCTACCCGTATCCCACCTAGAATGTGCTATGTTAGTTAATTCTCCCAGAGGAGAAATGAGCACTAGTATAGTATGTCCTAAGGTAAGCCTTAAAATAAGGGGGGTAGACTTCCTTGCCAACCTTATTGTCTTGGACTCCCACGGAATTGACATCATACTCGGAATAGACTAGTTAAGCAAGCACAATGGAGTAATCCAATGCGCTGAGAGAAGCGTGCAATTGACAAACGAACACGGTATCCGTGTCGAGTTTGAGTCAGCCCCGCAAGCGACCGAACGGGCGGATCTGAACCATGTTGAAGGAGTAGCATTGGACAACATTCCAGTGGTTCAGGAATTTTCGGATGTGTTCCCGGAAGAACTTCCAGGTATGCCACCTGACCGGAATATTGAGTTTGCCATAGATTTGGTACCTGGAACTGCACCCATAGCTAAGAGACCATATAGGATGCCCGTCAACGAGTTAGTTGAACTAAAGAAGCAAATTCAAGAACAGTTGGAGAAGGGTTTTATCCGTCCAAGTTTGTCACCATGGGGAGCCCCGGTACTCTTCGTGGACAAGAAGGACGGAACCCAAAGAATGTGCGTGGACTACAGGTCTCTCAACGAGGTAACAATCAAGAATAAATACCCTCTGCCCCGTATAGAGGACCTGTTCGATCAAATGAAAGGAGCCCAAGTGTTCTCCAAGATTGATCTTCGGTCGGGATATTTCCAGCTGAAGATTAAGCCCTCCAATATACCTAAGACAGCCTTTCGGACGCGGTATGGTTCATATGAATATACCGTTATGTCTTTTGGATTGACGAATGCACCCGCATACTTCATGTACCTTATGAATAAGGTTTTCATGGAGTACTTGGACAAGTTCGTCGTGGTTTTCATCGACGACATTATGGTGTATTCAAAAAGTGAGGAGGGGCATGAAGAACATCTGAGATTGACCATGCAGAAGTTGCGAGAGCATCAGTTGTATGCCAAGCTCAACAAATGTCAATTTTGGCTAAAAGAAATATCCTTCCTAGGCCACATCATCTCCAAGGAAGGGGTATCGGTTGATCCTGGAAAGGTGAGAGATGTTCTGAAGTGGGACCAACCGAAGAGCGTGAGGGATATTCAGAGTTTCCTTGGGATGGCAGGATACTATCGGCGCTTCATTAAAGACTTCTCTAAAATAGAGAAACCTATGACGGAGTTGCTAACGAAGGGGAAGATCTTTCAATGGACACAAGCCTGCCAAGAAAGTTTTGAGGAACTCAAGAAAAGGCTAACCACAGCACCAGTTCTGGTATTGCCAGACGTAAGCAAGAGCTTTGACATATATTGTGACGCATCCAGACAAGGGCTCGGGTGTGTACTCATGCAGGAAGGACAAGTGGTAGCCTATGCCTCACGACAATTAAAGAAGCACGAGCTTAACTATCCTACACATGATTTGGAGTTAGCAGCAGTGGTGCATGAATTGAAGATTTGGAGACATTATATCCTTGGTCATCGATGTGAGATCTATACAGATCATAAAAGCCTCAAGTACATATTTACACAAAAAGACTTGAATTTGAGGCAATGTCGATGGTTAGAACTCATCAAGGATTATGATGTGGGAATCAACTACCACCCCAGGAAGGCCAATGTGGTCGCTGACGCATTGAGCAGAAAGGGAGCATGCCACCAACTCACGGTTCGGGAGCTACCACCCGAACTACGTAAGGAGTTCGAACGGTTACACCTCGGATTCTTGAATAACATGGAAATGATGGAGATCCACTCCTCATTGGAGCAAGAAATAAGAAAGGGACAAGCAACAGACGAGGGGATCAAGGAAATCAAGGAAAGAATCCGACAAGGGATAGAGAAGGATTTCAAAGAGGATGAAAAGGGTACGCTTTGGCTAGGAAAAAGGATTTGTGTGCCAAACCTAAGACACCTTCGCGACATGATATTGAAGGAGGCACATGATTCACCCTATTCCATACATCCAGGGAGCACCAAAATGTACAAGGACTTGAAAACTTGCTATTGGTGGGATGGTATGAAGAGGGATATAGCCGAACACGTTGCCCTATGAGACACATGCCAACGGGTAAAAGCCGAACATCAAAAACCCGCTGGGTTGTTGCAACCTTTAAAAATACCTGAATGGAAATGGGAGGACATCAGTATGGACTTTATTGTCGGATTGCCAAGAACTCAGTCAGGATACGACTCCATCTGGGTCACTGTGGACCGGTTGACGAAAACCGCCCATTTTCTTCCGGTAAAGACCAGTTACAACGTTACACAGTTGGCAGAGTTGTACATGGAGCAGATCGTGTGCCGTCATGGAGGTCCGAAGAGGATAGTCTCAGATCGAGGTTCTCAGTTTACCTCTAGATTCTGGAGGAAGCTGCAGAAAGCCATGGGTACACGACTAGATTTTAGCTCCGCCTATCACCCACAAACAGATGGACAAACCGAGAGGACGAACCAAATTTTGGAGGACATGCTGAGAGCTTGCGCCTTGAAACGTGGGCGTAGTTGGGATAGGAGTTTACCGTATGCCGAGTTCTCCTATAACAACAGCTATCAAGCTAGCTTGAAGATGTCGCCTTTCGAAGCCTTATATGGTAGACGGTGTAGAACGCCACTGTTCTGGAACGAGACTGGAAAGAACCAGGTGTTTGGACCCGAAGTACTACAAGAGGCTGAAAAGCAAGTCCAAACGATACGGGAGAACTTAAAGGCTGCTCAGTCACGACAGAAAGGCTATGCGGACAATAGGCGTAGGAAGTTGACCTTCGAAGTGGGAGACTTCGTATACCTTAAGGTATCGCCTATCCGAGGCCAACGACATTTTAACGTCAAAGGCAAACTATCGCCTCGCTACATCGGACCATTTAAGATTTTGGACAAGCGAGGAGAAGTAGCCTATCAACTAGAGCTCCCAAACCACCTCTGTGACGTACATGACGTGTTTCATGTATCCCATCTCAAGAAGTGCTTGAGAGTACCAGAGGAACAAGTGTCAATGGGAGAACTTAAACTTCAAGAAGACCTGACCTACGCAGAACACCCTGTCCGAATCTTGGACGTAAAGGAAAGGGTCACCCGAAACAAAGTGATTCGATGGTGCAAGGTACAATGGAGTCATCATACTGAAGCTGAAGCCACATGGGAGCGTGAAGAGGATATTAAGGCTGAATTCCCCTATCTATTTTCTACTAACGAATCTCGAGGGCGAGATTCAATTTAAGGGGGGTAGATTTGTGACACCCTCATCCCGGGTGTCAGCATATGTTCATGTTTTATGAAGAAGAAAAACATTTTTAGAAAAGAGGGAATAGAAACAAGTATCAAAAGGATAGCCAGTAAAAGCTCTCTGAGAGCGCCGAAGGCAACTTCCACGACCAGCAGACCACGTGGCGTGTTCGGAACTCATTCCCGAGAGATAGGGAGAGGTCCGACGGTAAACAGGATACGTGGCAGGCTCGAGGGTCACCTCCGCAATTGGAAAGAGGTCCGACCCTGTGGGACGCGTGTTGCCCGTGGAGCTAGCCTCTGCGGAAGAAGCAAAGGCATTTTTCGTCGGACACATGTCACCTTCGGAGCTAGTCCTCGCGGAAGTCAGGGGACCAGTCGCATGGGATACGTGTTAATCTCGGAACCCATCTCCGAGAAGTCCGGATCTATTGAACACGTGTCGCCACCGGAGCTTATCTCCGGAGGTCCGTCGCTGCTGGACACGTGTCGACCTCGGGGCATGTCCCTGAGGGAAGGAAAGGCGGAAAGACCGGCACCCACACGTGGCATGCGCGGAGCTCGTCTCCGAAGAAGAGGGAGGTCTCGATCGATTGACACGCGGCACAACAGGAACACGTGGAGCTTCCGGAGCTCATCATCACGGAGGTAGCGAGTTCTGGAGCGGTTTTTACGCGTAAGGATACCGGTACGCAACATAAACCGATCTAAATTCCACGATGTTACCAAAGATAAGACGTTAGGATCCAACAAAGATCTGAATAAGACTCTTATTCGGGATCCAATCAGATTAGGACTCTTCTCTTCCCGATTATAAATAGAACCCAAAACCTCTGGCCGAAACCACAAACTTCTCTTTCAAATCCTGAGCCGACGACTTAGAACCTAGCCCTAACTCGCCGAGCAAACCATCGCTGAAGTGCAACAAGGGAGATCATCGGAGAAGAACCAAACGGTCTGAGGAGGACCTCGAAGTCAAGAAAAACGTGAGGTAGGACTTCAATACCACCTTATGACATCATGTTGTTCATCTCTTTGCATCTGTTCTTCGATTCCTTTCGAACAGAAGCCTTTTCGTGGACAGATCACTCGATGATCAGTTTGATCTAAAAACAAGATCATCGCCACGACCACCTTTGATCCGAACATCTCTGACCATGCAAGCCATGCAAAAACACGTACAGATCAATCTAATGAAACTAATCATAGGATAGCATGCATGTGCATCATCGCATCTAGTTTAGGGTTTTGTGCATGATATTGATTGCTGTGAATCTTGTATGCACGTGAATCCTACATAGCAGAACAAACTCAGGAAGCTGTCTACGACGAGCTGCATCAACAAGGTTTTGAGAATCAAGAACAACCGGAACCGCAAGAACAAGGCAAGTGCTCCTTGACCATGTTCATCCTATGTTTTGGGTAAAACTATTTTGTTTTGCGAAAAGGTGTGCGTGCTGAGTCAAACATGATGGGAAACCCTTTTTATAGGAGTTTACTAGTTCTGATTAAACCACCCTTGTCGCCTGGGAAGTATATGAGTCGGGTATGGTTTTTGCTTTATGCTTCGCTGAGTCCATGGGGTTGGGAAGCGAGATAGATGTGTCTAGCTAACTGCACTCGTAATGATGATGAGAAACTGATAATGTTAATGAACATGGATCGGAGGGAGATCTAGGCAAGCCTGGGTTTGTGAATGAGGTAGCATGAGATGGTGGTTTTGCTTGCCATAGATCTAAGGACCGGTTCATGCATGCACATGCAAGGATAACAGTGCCACCACAAGGCCAAGTATGGGTGCGGCTTAGCTGAGTAATTAGGTAAGTTGCTAGAGTGTTATGGACTGTGGAAAGCGCGGGGAATGGGAGTCGAGTGAGGACTGCCCTGGGAACTGCATGGCACAAGAGGGGCCCGTGGGTGGTAGAATTGGAGATTCTAGCCTGCCGGTGAAACCTTAGTGAGTCCATACATCTAGTAACTCCTTTGTAAAGGCTATTTTGTGATCTCTTGACCATACACCGACGGTTGTGTACTGGTATAATGGAGGTTCTGCAGTCGCCGACGGGTGACGAAATCACAAACTTGTGGGTAAAGAGGTGCAAACTCTGCAGAGTTATTAAAACTATCATGATAGCCGAGCTTACGGTCATGAGCACCTGGCTAAACTGCCATGATTAGATGGGATGGTTACTGGAATGGTTATTGGGAAGGTTCTTGGTTATGGTTTGGGTTGGAATTGTTAAGTCTGGATGATGAAAGGGTTGCATGACTGGTGGGTCATGATATGAGATTGGTCTCGGTGCGAGACAAGGTTGTTTCATGAGGTGAGATGGTAGCGAATACGAGGAGGTATTCGTGAGTATGGGTAAAAGATTGGTTAATGTTTGGATGGAACACGGGAAGTGATGGAGGTATGTTGGTAATTTCATACATGCTGGGAATACATTCATCTAAAGTTAAGTTGTTGTTTTATCACGGTTTTATAAATCTGCTTTTCTGCAAATAAGCCTTTTATAACTACCTTGTTTATGAGCTGCATGTCATGTGTTATTCCCGCACTTGCTGAGTACATCATTGTACTCAAACTTGCATTATTATTTCTTCATCAACAGCAAGAGAAGACTACTATGAAGACCGAGTAGAGCATTATGGCGTGTGATCTGTTCTCAATCTTGCCTGTGGAGGGAGTAGAGATGGAGCCACTTCTGCTTAGTTTTTCTTCCACATTAGTTTTTGCTTCCGCATTTAAATAAGATTTCCGCTGCGTAGAAATAAGGACTTCCGAGCATGAGTCCAAGACTCATGAGGTGCTTTAATAAACTCTGTTATTCATGGTAATATATAATCTGAATTCTGTTTGTGGACCGTATGTGTATGTGTGATGAACATCCTGGGCACACATATGCATTAGTTCTCGGTTCCGTGGTTTTCCACAGAATTGAGGGCGTCACAATTATGGCGTGTGATCTATTCTCAACCTTTCCTGTGGAGGGAGTAGAGATGGAGCCACTTCTGCTTAGATTTGCATCCGCATTAGTTTTTGCTTCCGCATTAGAATAAAGACTTCCGCTGCATAGAAATAAGACTTCCGCTGTGAACATGAGCCCAAGACTCATGAGATATTGTAATAAACTCTGTTATTCGTGGTAATATATAATCTGAATTCAGTTTGTGGAACGTATGTGTATGTGTGGTGAACATCCTGGACACACATATGCATTAGTTCTCGGTTCCGTGGTTTTCCACAGAATTGAGGGCGTCACATCGCCCCCGCGGGGGGACGAGGTCCGGCCTTTCTGGCCATGTGGCAGGCCCGGAGCTGTCCTCTGAGGAGAGGGGGAGCTCCGGCCTTGTTGGACACGTGGCGCCTTCGGAGCTCGCCCACCCGCGGGGGGGGGGGGGGGGGGGAGGGGAGGTCCGGCTCTTCTGATCTTGGGTTGGAGTCGGGAGCTCCGGTCTTCAGAAGCCCTGGAACTTCAGTACCTCCGGGTGCTCCGGTCTTCCCTTGTGCAGTCCCCGTAGTGGCCCCCTGGTAGGTGTGGCCAATGCTTTGGGCGCACCTACCACATTGCTGCGGGGGAGTTAAGGCCAGGGCCCCCCTGTCCACCCGGAGCACGCCGGTGTTGGAACCCCGGCTCCGGAGGAGCGGGAGGCCTCCTGAGAGGCCCTTCTTCAGCAGCTCTGACATTGGTTTAGCAGTTTTTGAGAAGCTCGGAATGAACATCCAATAATACCCCGCTAAACCTAGGAAACTTTGGACCTCGTGGACAGATTTGGGAGATTCTCACTTCAGCACTTGTTCAATCTTGCTGGGGTCCACGGCGATGCCTTCTGCTGAAATAATATGGCCTAGGAAAGGCACTTGATCGATCCAGAATTTGCACTTGCTGAACTTGGCATATAATTTGTGCTCCCTCAACCGTTGTAGCACGATGCGCAGATGTTCAGCGTGCTCTTCTTCAGATTTGGAGTAAACCAATATGTCATCAATGAATACCACGACGAACTTGTCTAACTCCGGCATGAACACAGAATTCATCAAGTACATGAAGTGTGCCGGGGCGTTGGTTAACCCAAATGACATGACGAGGTACTCATAGAGTCTGTATCTCGTCGAGAAAGCTGTCTTCAGTATGTCCTCCGGTCCGTATCTCGTCCGCGGTGAACTGATGGTGTTGCTTCAAGACATGATTTTTGAGCAGGTAATCTGTACTGAGTTGATCTTACTGGTGCCTGCCATATTTCATCGGATGGTGTGTGATACACCACACGGTATTTGCGAGGAACAACTGGTGTGTCTTCTTGCACATCATCCCGGTCCCTCTTCTCTGCTTGACACTCAAGTGTCGCTTGTTCTTGCAGCAGAGCAGCACTGATCAACTCGGTGTAACTGCCTTGATTGAACAAAGCCAACTTATCTTTTAATATGGCACTCAGGCCATAGAAGAAATAGTCAGACCTTGCAGCTTCGCTCGTCGCATAAGCAGGAGCATAATGTGCCAAAAGGTTAAACCGTTTGACATAATCAAGGACACTCATGTCCCCCTGCTTCAAGTTCCTAACTTCTTGCTTCTGGGCCTTTATAAAACCCATAGGGATGTGACGAGCACGGAATGCTTCACGAAATTCGGTCCATTCCACTTGATGGCCCTCCGGAACGGTGGCGAGATAAGCAAACCACCAATTTCCAGCGGCTCCATGGAGCTGTTGAGCTGCAAATAATGTCTGCTGATTACTCATCGCACTCAAACACTCGAAACTTGGACTCCATAAACCGAAGCCACTGATCTGCTTCCATGGGTTCATTAGCTTCTGTGAAAATTGGCGGTTGAGTCGCCAAGAAGTCCAAATAGGCGTTCCGAGGTGGAACGACCTGTTGTGCACGTTGGAGTAAGCCTTATTGTACCAAGGCTTGGAGTAGTCTCGTGTTCTCTTGGCTTGAGTCGACCATCTGGGCCATGACATCTGCACATACCGTTGATGGCGGTGCCCGTGGTGGAGTCAAGTCATCACCGTCTCGGCAAGAACCTTCAGCCCTACTCGATGAATGAGTACGTACCATACTGCAAAAGCATAATTTTGAGGGGAGTCAAAACGTGATCTCAGCAGTATGTTAAAGTATGTAAAACATGAACATGCTAAAACTTTATGAAAGCATAACAGCACTTCATGTTTACACATCTTTCTAAAGCCAACATAAACAATCCTCTATCCTGTAAAGAACCGACCTTTCTGTACTTAACCAAGATTTTGATCCGGTCAGAAACATTTTCATAACTCGAGTTGAATACCAAATTTAAAGTTAACTTCAGTATATTTCCAACGAGTACTCACATGCCTATGGATCACCTCTGTACCAAAAGTTATGATTGTTCAAAGTTGACAGAATTTCTGGATAAAATTTGCCAGCATCTCCTTTGTATGTGGCTGTTTTCATCACAGTTGTACATAAAAACGGATACAATTCTGAACAAACTATGAACTACAAAGTTGTTGAAAATTTCATAACCTTTCCAACGGTGTATTATAGGATCCTTATAAATTTTTCTATAGAAAATTATGGCCAATTTACAGAAACATTCCGAGAAGGTTGCAGCTGCTCTGTTTTCTGAACAGTTTGCATTCATCTGGACATTCAACCAAGTTGGCTTCTGATTTTGCTCTGTAAGTCTACAGAAAAGTTGTAGATATCTTAAAAAACATTCCAGAACTGTATCATGCACCTTCATTGGGTCAATGTACACAGATTTATGCTCTGGCAAAGTCCAGCAAAAATTTCTGCCAGAACAGAGCACTCTGTTTTCGGATCAAAAGAAGCCTAGCAAATCTCTTCTTTGAAACTTAGTCCAAATGAAGAGCTCAGTAACTAATATGTTCTTTCCAACATTAATTTTTTATTTTTGAAATTTAGTCATGAATGATTTCTTCATAGGAAAGAAAACTATTAAGTGTAGTACGGTGACGATGCAGCGTAAGACATATTACGGTACTACGTTGCCTCACCAAAGAAAAACCTAACCGGATTACACTGGCATATACGTATCATTAGGTGGCACTAAAACGGTCACTCGCAAACGTGTTCTACACGCCTAAGGTTTTCGTGGTTAGTACCTATATAAAACAGCCTCAATCATCAGGTTCGGCTGCACACCGAACCCGGTATCCATACAGTTCATACAGCCGGCCGTCATCACTCGCCCAGGTGTTCTCAAGCCAAACACTCCTTGAGCTACGTGTTCACGTTACTGACGGCGTGACGGGGTCTCACATACTTGTCCAAAGCAGGCCAGGGAAAAGCGTTGCTCAAATACCCCAAACGACATGAAGAGTCGTAGAGGATACTAAAGCGGGTCGGGTTACCTGCCACCCATGGGGCTCCACCCTTCATCTTGTGCGCACTGGTGGACAGCGCATACGTGCACCCCCCAAGACATAGAACGTTCCCAGATGCACGATTTTCTGACATAACAAACAGGTTATCTTGCCACCATCATAATATGCTAATAGTAGTCCTTATGTGGGCCTAATACCGTTATCTCACCATGTCGAAGTGTTCGGTCGACACTTCCCCCGGTCCTGCACTGGGCAGCCCGCGGAGGTTCTTTTTTCGGTGGGGCTAGTTCCTAGCGGAGAGCTTGCGCAGATGGAACGAGTTAGTAAGAGCTTGACACGGCGAGTTTTACGTGGTTCAGGCCGCCGGAGCGTAAAAACCCTACGTCCACGGCGAGCTATGGAGCTCGCTGTATTGCTTGCTGCTCAGGACCGGAGGCCTGAGCTCAGGGGTGAGTTACAGCTTGAGAGTGTATGGCTAGCGTATGAGTTGCAAAATGCGAACCCTTGCTATCGACGCCTACCCGAGCCTTTTATAGTCCAAGACTCGGGCGGCTTACAAGGGGAGCCGGGACCCGAGAGGTGGTCCCGGGAAGATTGTCTATTATCTACCGTATCTGCAGTTATGTCGATAGCTGTCTCTGGTCGAAGGCGTCTGAGTCTTCATCTTGCCGCCCTGCCCATGCCGCATGCTAGTCGTAGTGGTTGACGACGGCGCAGGCGGCATGGGATGTCTTGTCGCGGTGTTTATTGGCTGGCAGGTTCTGACACCGCGCACCAGTCTGTGATGCGACTGGGTGCAACGGCACCTGACAGACGCATGCTCCGCGCCTCCGCGTCTCGGGAAGACGCGGGCCTTGAATACCTTGTACGGGCAAGGTATGGGGCGCCTTTACGCCCGCTGCCTACCACTCGGGGGCAGGCAGCACCATTCTTCTGGCCACGTGGCGGGTCCGGAGCCCTTCTCTGAGGAGGAAGGGTCCGGCCTGCGCGGGCACGTGGAGCCTCCGGACCACTCCCCGCGGAGGGGGAGGTCCAGCTTCTATATGCCACGTGGTGGGCCCGGAGCTCTCCTCGGAGGAGAGGGAGGTCCGGCCCCGCTGGACGCGTGGCGTTTTCGGACCTCTCTCCCGCGGAGGGGGAGGTCCGGCTTCTGTATGCCACGTGGCGGGCCCGGAGCTCTCCTCTGAGGAGAGGGAGGTCCGGCCCCGCCGGACGCGTGGCGCCTTCGGAGCTCTACCTGCGGAGAAGGGCGAGTACCTTAGGCATTTTACCCTGTGCGCGGGGTACCCCATATCTCAGGTACCGACAGTGGCCCCCGGGCCCATCTCGGGGGAGATAGCGAGCCAGAGGTGGGACCTCCGTCTCTTCCGATCCGCGCACTTTCTCTAAGTCCCGAATTGACCGCTGCCGGAGCACGAACAGCCACGGGATCGTGGGAGCGTGCTCTCACTTGATGGTTGCTTTTACTGCGGCGGTTCCCAAGACTGCCACTTCTGCACGTTGCGGCGCTTTCTTCGGGAACCGCCGAAGTGCCTTGCCGGGTCATCTTCTCAGGAGACTGACTCCTTGACCCCACCGCTTTAGTTAGGCGGCTTGGCCCACCTCTCATCGGCACTCGGTTTAGGAACCGAAGCGGTCGCCGATGCGGGGTATCCGAAGAGTTCCGAATCGCTTGGGATTGCTCCCGGGAAGGTGCTAAATTAAACCTCCATGTGGGTACATTCCTCTTATAAGGCTTCCTGCCCCTGCGCTTCCCTCAGGTCCTGCAGTCTTGTCTTCTTCCATGGCTCTTAACCCGCCTTATGGGGGGAGAATTGCTCTCAGCTCCCTCCAGCGGTTGCGTCTGCACCAAGCCTGGGACTCAGGGAGCCTGCCTGCCCTGCCCCTGAGCGTGGTGGAGTCTTCCAAGGAACCGCTGAAGCATCGAAGAGAATCCCAGGCGGCAGGGTCTCCAAGAACACCGCTGAATACTGCGGAGGGGGCCTCAGGAGCTCCCGTGGTGTCACTGGTTTTTGCGCCGGTGATGAGGGAGGCGATTCCTGCGCTCTGGTCATAGAGCGAGAGAGTTCCGCCAGGGCTGAAGCCTGGCGACGCGGCCGTTGTTGCAACTTCTGGATTCTGGTCGTGTCGGGAGACCTTTGGGGCTTGTTTCTATCTTCTTATCGAGTCTGTAGTCCAGCTCATGGAGCCATGCTTAATTTGACTCTCTTGGATATTTGTGTCTGTGATGCTTTTCCTCTCCTTCTTGGCTTTGCCTGACTGAGTCCTTTGCTCCGCAAGGTACTCAGAGGCCATCTCCAATCTCGGAGCTTTGCACAGACACCCTCCCCGTGTCCTAACCGTGTTAGGATCCCCTGGAGGTCTCCGGATCTCGCCCTATGGGGAGCTCCAAATCTGCCTGACACATGGCGGGTCCGAAGCTCCTCCTTAAGAGGCGGGAGCTCCGGCCATGTTGGACACGTAGGGCTTTCGGAGCCCTCCCACCGAGGGGGGAGGTCCGGTTTCCGCCTGCCACGTGGCGAGCCCGGAGCCCTCCTCAAGGGAGGAGAGAGTTCCGGGCCTGCTGGACACGTAGGGCCCCCGGGTCCCGCCCCTACTGGAGGGGCAGGTCCCGGTCCTTCCAGTCCTAGGTCGGAGTAGTTGGTAGCTCCTTTCCCCCTGCTTCATGCAGTCCCTGTTGCCGCAACCTGGAGTCCCTTCACATAGGTAGAGGAAACATAATTCTCCTCGGGGGGTCCTCCCCTCCCGTCTCCTAGTCTTATCCGTCTTACGATCCTGATCCGCTATACGGGGCTTGGGCAATTCTATGCACGAGGCGCCGGAGCTCCGGCTCCCTCCGAGGTCCGGGTATGGCCGTCCGATCCCTAGTACCGGGCCATGCGCTGGGGAAGCAGAGTGCACGTGCTTTGGGTTCAGGACCAGGCAAAGCGGTCGTACTCCCCTGGACCTCCGAAAGGCAGGATGCGCATGCTTTGGGCTCTGGGCCGGCTAAGCTGGATACGCACCCTGGACCCCCCATGCACAACGCAGGCCTTTCCTGGAGGTAACCAACTGGCACCGCAACACCTGACTGGGGGAGGCCCGAGAGACTCACTTGGCCATCGGCAGGTGCCTCAAGCACAGCCGCCTTTGGTAGGATAGCGAATGCCAACTATGGATGAGCGCAGGAGAGGGGGAGCTAGATGTATGATGAACATACAGAGATAGTGCGATCATAAAAATTAATGCATAATTTAAATGAGCGCATGAGAGAGAGCTAAGTAGAACAGGTCTCTGTATTCGTGCCCATAGGTGGAATTCTGGCTGTACATGGAGGCAATGTTCCACCTTTTCTACAAGGGAGGCAAGACTCTACGCGCTTAGGGTGGGAACCAGGCTAAACTGGACGTAGTCCTGTACCGTCCCTTGAGACTTAGCTACGCCAAGCTCTGTTCCTAAATTCTATGGGATCTATTGCAGAAGAGAATAACCCTGTTCTACCGACGCTCAGAAAGTAGAACTTACAGAGTTGCATCATGGCAAGGATTTTTTGGGAACAGATCCCACTCTCGGTTGAAAGGCATGTGTACCTGGGGCGGCAGCTTTCATGATTCGGAAGGGACCCTCCCTGCTGGGGGAGAGATTATGGGTCCTTCTGGGAATAGAGCGTGCCGCTTCACCAGGTTGCCCTCTTGCAGGCCCCCGACGCATTTGGTTCTTTGGCGGTAGTGCTTAGAGCATTAGCCGAGACCGTGCGTTGTGGGGTGTTCCCTGCAAGCCGAGTCTTGTCGAGGTTGTTATCTTCGCGCTGGATCAGGTCCTGCACGGCTTCTCTTGGGGGCCCCCGGGGAGTTCTCCCCTTCTGGCTAAGGCCTTCAAGGGGTAGGTAGGCCCGGGCTCGTCTTGGATGACCTAAGGCGTCTTCCCCTTCTGGCAAGGCCTTCAAGGGGTTGACAGACCTTAGGCGGCCCCCGAGAGGTATGTTCGAGGCACGGAGGCGCGCCGCTGTTGGCTAACGCCCTGGCCCGTCACCGTCGGAACTGGAGTCCTCACCGTCATGCACTGTCTTTATGACACGCTGAGGCTCCTGGAACCCCACCTGGTGGGCAGCGGTGACTGGGGCATCGGCCTTCTGTTTGCCATCCCTCTGAGGGTAGGGCGGTGCTTCAGCCCTCTGCTGTCTTCCTTTGCGGAAGCGCTCTGCAAGCTTCTGGATCTCCCAGCACTCGGCGGCAGTATGGTTGCCGGTGCCATGCACAGGGCATAGCCCGCCCTGGTCACTGTCAGGGATCGGTGATTGCCGTTGCCTTTTGTCGGGGCGTGGCCCCCGAGCTCCACTGGTCATCGCAGCTGCGGCGACGGGGGGCGTGAATGGTGACTTCATCTTGCCACTCCCCCGGTTCTTGGTCTTCTTGCCGCCCCCGTAGGCAGCAGCACCGGACCCGGGCTGTCCTCCTGACTCGGAGGTCGGCAGGGCGTGCCAGTTCCGCCCTTCAGCTGCTCTGGCGCACTTGTCCGCCAGGCTGAAGAGCTCCGAGACGTCGCGGACCTCTCTGGTCGCGAGCTTCTCAAGCATTTTCTCATCCCGGACACCCTGTCGGAACGCCACCACCACAGAGGCACTTTGGATATGCGGGATGGTGTTGCGTACCTGAGAGAACCGCTGGATGAAAGAACGCAGCGACTCCACAGGTTGTTGCTTGACGGCGTGGAGGTCAAGCTCCGTGCCGGGACGGGTGTAGGAGCTGCCGAAGTTGGCGACGAACTGCCGGCAGAGCTCTCCCCAGGAGGTTATGGACCCCTGAGGTAGATTCATGAGCCAAGACCGAGCTGGGCCGGTCAAGGCGACGTGGAAGTAGTTGGCCATGACAGCCTCGTCCCCTCCTGTGGCAAGTACGGCGGTGGAGTAGATCTGGAGGAACTCCGCTGGGTTGACGCTGCCGTCGTACTTCTCGGGCAGGTGCGGGCGAAACTTGTGTGGCCACCTTGCGAAGCGAAGGTGGGGTGCAAGGGCCGCACATCCTGCACCTTCTGCTGCAGGTACTGGCGCTGCGAACTCTTGGTTCACACTTGGCACCGCGTATCCCGGCATGGGCAAGGCTGCACCATAGATCGGGGCCGCTGCTTGCGGCGCATATAGTTGTGGCATATGCTGCGCAGCATATGCCTGAGGCAGGGCTCGCGTGGCGAAGGCCTGCCCTTCTGGTTGTGTCGAGGCCGACGACATGCTGTCGCCTGCCTCATGGTTGCGACGCCTTTCTCGGCGTCGCTCGAGGTACACCCGGGCATCCTGGCCCAAGTGGCACCGTTCCAGTTCCCTTCGCAGGTCCATCGACAGGAGCCTGGAGCAGCTGGAATCCGCCGTTAGCCCGTCAACCGTGGGTGTGTGCGTCAGCGACACAGCCAGTTGTCCTGGGCGCCGTCCTCGCCGAAACCGAGGGCTCGCGGCGGCGACGACGAGGCGGTCCACCTCGCGGACCCATTGCTGGGTCGCTGAATGGGGCGCATCCCCCGCAGGTGGGTTGTGCAGCAGCGCTCTTGCTGCAGCTAGCGCACCTCCATGGTGTACGCTCAGCGCTGCAGAAGATCTCACGCTGGTCGGAGCCTGCATAGCCGGAGTCGGCGTTGCCGGAGTCGGCTGCTAGCTACCTGCTTGTGCCGACACACTCCGTCCTGAGTGTGTCGACATGTATGTAAAAGCCCAAGAAAAGGGACTTGTAAAAAACTTTTCTTCATCTCACAACACCACAAGTTTCATTGTGGACACCTTAGGAAATGTTGTGAAAAGCATGTAACCTCCATCAAAAGAGTGATTAGAGGGGAGAGTCTTCACTTTCACAAAGTAGGGTTTATACACATATGATCACACAATGAGGAATTCAAAACTGTTGTGTCCAAACTATTGTTTGCAGCAGCTAACACAAGGATCAAGTGGCATATTTGGATTCCTTAGGTCCAAATTAGTGGGGAGGCAAAGTTTCATTAATTTTTGAAAAGTCTTGCTGCCCATTTTTCCAAAGGGAGTCAAATGTGCAAAGAATTCAAATGAATATTTGAATTTGCATGGAATTTGTCCAAACTTGTCAAATGAGCTCAGTTTCCAATTTTCAAACAATTGGGTTGGATAATTGTCAAACTTTGGAGATATTTTGAGGAAAAGAGGTACTGAGTTGTGGGGCCCACATGTCATAGGAATGAGTATACTTAACACTTAAGTTTCTCTCTGGTCTTCACTCCACCGAGGTGTAACCCCGGGGCGACACCGAGCGGCCGCCCCCGTCGACCGAGGCTCCACCTCCTGCTCCCATTTCGCGCTGGCCTGCTCCTTACCCCGGAAACCGGCTGCAGCACGTTGCCATCTTCGCTTTGATCGCGCGCTAGCTGTTCTTCCCACGTGCAAACAGCAATCGGCGCTCACCGCCGCACTCCTTTCTCCCCGATCGCCGGCCTCAACCAAACCTCGGTTGTGCGCACCGGCAGTACAGAAAAGCAGCGCCTGTGCCTGCTCTACCACACCAGCCCCGCAACCCCAAAGGCCTTAGCCTGTGACGCGCACAATTCGGCAAACGGCACCGAGAAAACAGAGCTGTCCGGCGGAGAACCGGAGCTGGTCTCACGTGGACAGACCCACCCAGAGCTTCTCAGGCCCGAGCTAGAGCACCCTCGGATGCGCTGGGAGCCCCTAATGCTCGTCCCCGAGGCTCAAGCCATGAGATGATCTACCAGGCTCGAATTTGGGAAAAGATCGCCGTCGGGCACCGTCCGACCTTCTGATACGGTAATACCAAATTCGATCGTCCCTCTCGTTCTTAGGCCGTGAAACCTTGCACACAGGACCGCCACTAACCGGCGATCAGTAGTCCTTCACAACCCTAGTTGGAAATATGCACGTAGACCGCATGAAATCCAGAATTTCCGACCTCAAACGCGGAGGAGGTTTCGGGTGCACGGTGAGACACCATTAGCCGCCGGTCCCGAGCAGTTTGAGGCTAGGTCGAGCATCCCTTTGGTCCACTGGTGCTGTAGCGCCGTTCCACCGAGGTCTGGGCAGGCTAGGGTGACCGGGCGACGTTGCCGAACCGGTCCAGAGCCGCCGCACCGTGGCCAGCTAGGTTAGAGCCATCGCCGACCGGGGAAGAATGTTCCATCGTGTTCAGCACGGGAAATTAGGCCCTAGCGGCGAGGGAGAGCTCGGGGGATGGCCGGGAGGCCGGAATCCGTCGAACTCCGGCGAGCCCGGTGTAACACCCCAAATTTTGATTCAAAACCCTAAACCATGTTCATAGGGGAATTTAAAAATTTTTGGACGTGTTGCATGTTTTGCAAAAATTCAAATTCAAACTGGAATTCAAATTATACTCAAACAGAAAAGAAATGGAAAAAGAAAAAGAGAAACAGGAAAAAAACCGGCCAGTGGGCCGAAACCCACCAGCCGGCCCAGTATCCCCGCGCCAGCCCGCCCCCGCGCGCGCCGCGCTGCCTCTCACAGACGGGTGGGACCCACCTGTCATCCCTAACCCTGAGCCCCCGCGACCCCGGACTTTTCCCACGAGCGCGCGCGATCTTAACCACCCGGAAACTGCGTCCCGCCGCCCGAATTCTGGTCCCAGAGGACTCCAACTCGATCACAACAGACCCACCGCCCTCCCCCGGCTATAAAAACCCCAGCCCCGATCAGTTTTTCCCACGCGATCGCCGATTTTTACTCCGGTGAGCACCGAGACTTCGCCGGTGAATTCTGGCCGATCTAGGCTCGGAAACTCTGATCTAACTCGCTGGTCTTGATCCACCGCCTCCGGGGAGCTTTGCAGGTGCAGAAAACTCGGAGACTTACGGTGTAAACACAGCGCCGACGAGCTTCGCCGTGGTTTTGCCTCGGACCTCGCCGCCGATCACTTTCTAGGACCCCTGAGCTCAAGAAAACCCCCGAGGTGAAATCCCTGACCTCCCCTCTACCGATCTATGCCATAAGATCACAGTTCTAGGCAGAATTTTCGAGGATCCGAAACTTTCCGGCGAGATCGCCGCTTCCCGCCGCCGTGCGCCGCCGGCAGCGCCGCCCGCGCTCGATCAGAGCGACGTGGCCGCTTGTGCGCCGTTTATTTTAAATCGCACGGTAGGGTTTAAATCCCCGCGTACCGGTTCGATGTTATAATCTCAGCCGTCGGTTTAATATCGGACGGTCCACGTCAGCCCCGCGTTATAAAGACTGGAATTCTTACGTGCTACCCCCTGGGGTTCTCTGGAATTGAGAGCTAGCCCCGGAAACTTCAGATCTAGCCCCTGGAACTCCAGAAAATCATGTAAATTCATTTAAAAATCAGTTTTAGCCCCTGGACTTAATAAAAATTAGGAAAAACACCTCTGATAAGTGTAGCTAGACCCCTGGAAATTCTAAAAATAATATTATAGACCCTGTAATGGGGTGAGTTTACTTTTTAACCCTGTTTAGTATTTAATTTAGAAAATTGGATATGTAACTAGTGTTTAAAAATTAAAAAGTGGGACAAACATATTGTCAAAATTAAGTTAAAGACTTTCTCAGTGTTTAGAAAATTTTGGAGTGAGATAAAAACATATTTTGGACAGAATTGAATCTGTTTAATTTATTATTCACATTTAGGGACACATTTTTAAGTAAAGAATAGTCATAGAAAATAGGGAAAATAATTATGAAATAGTCTACATCAGAAGCCAAGGTCAAAATATGTTATTAAATCATTTAGGACCAGAACCTATACTGTTTAGATGATGTGTATTACTAATTTCATAATAAAATACACAATTATGCATAGGAATATAAATCTGAAAATATAGCAACTAGTAAATGATGAATGGAGTTTCTAAAATCCAAAGAATTCAGTTTAGGGTTGGTAGAAATTCTGAAGGCACATATGGAGAAGAAAAATACTTTTCATACATACTTGGTAGTGAAAAGGTGTAGTAGTTGAATATAAGAAATTTATTGGAAACCCATATAAATAGTATGTAAGTATAAATGTGGACATAAAAGTAGGAATCATATACACATGGTTAAAAGTGCATGCAAGCCACAACTCAACACACATAAAGTAACCACAACACATATAATGGTAAAGAACTTTTATAAATGTGAATGTGTGGTTTGTATGAATTAAGAAGTGTGAACTATGTCTTATGATTGTTGTTTTTCTTTTGCTATGTGTGATGTTATGAAGTAGAACCTGTTCAAGAGCATGTTATCCCTTTCCAAGATCAGGACTACCCATTTCAAGAGCAGCAAGAAGGAGGCAAGTGTCCTTGACCACTTTGATCCTATGCTAGGATGTGTAGATAGAATTATTTGCATTGTCAAATGAAATATGAAACCCATGCTAGGAAAGTTGCCCTAGAATTGCATTACCTTGTTTCCTTGTAGCTTGGGTTGGGATTCCTTTTATCATTTATTATTATGCATATGCTTAGCCATGCTTAGAATGGGATATTTGGGAAATGAGATCATCAATTTATTTTACCGTACTCTTGAATGAGATATTGTGAGTTATGTAGAGGTAGGGATCAAGGCAAGTTGGATGTTTTGGTTGGTGCTGGGTGCACGAGACTCGGGTTTGTGTTTAGTACTTGCCTGGATCCTAAGGACCGGTTCATGGAGCATGTAACCTGGCTTTACAGTGCCAACCACATGCTGAGATGGGGCAGCTTGGCCAATTAATTAGGTGTATCCCCGGCGTAGTATGGGTGTGTTGGATGGTGCGGGGAGTAGGTGTCAGCTGGACTACCATATGAACCGCAAGGCTCAAGAGGGGGCCACTGCAGCGGGGTTGGAGCCTCTTGTATGCTGTTAGGGGTGAAACCTCAGTGGCCCACGCTCGTCGGGAATCCCTTTGTAAAGGCTTCGTAGTGATCTCCTGGCTGCACACCTGGGAAGTGTGAATGTGGATCATAGCCACTGGCATAATGGAGGTTCTTTTAGTCCACCCGGCAACGGGGGATGAAATCACTACTTGTGGGTACAGTGGTACAAACTCTGCAGAGTCAAAACTGTCTTGACAGCCGTGCTCACGGTTAAGAGCGGCCTGGACTTATTCATGATTAGAGGATTGATGGTTTTGGAAGTTAAGCGGGGAGCTTAACATTGGAAATGATGTTATGGTTATTGGATTATGATGATGGGATGGGAGAATTTGACCATTTCACCTGTGTAGTAATGTAGGTGCTTAGTAAGCTAAGGTGATAGGTATTAAATGCGTAGTGCTTTAACCATGAGTTCAACCTCTCCTTGTTCTAGCCATGCATGATATAATTTTCCCACACTTGCTGAGTACCATTGGTACTCAACCTTGCATATTTGTTGGTTTATATTGCTGCTCAGGTCAAGATAATGAGGTGGTGTATAATGACCAAGATTTTGGACCCGAGGAAGGTTTTTAGGTTCATGAAGACCCCCGGGCAACGCCTGTGATGGAGCCCTAAAGAATAATATTCCGCTGCTAGTTTATTTACTTGTGATGAAGCATTAGTGTCCATTGAGACATTTGCGATGTAAGACTTATTTATATTCGACACCTGGCTTGTAATAAATGATGCTTCACTATTTGTCATCACATGTATGAGAAAATGATCATGGCATACATGTGATATTCACTTGGTTGTTTCTTCGGAAAAACCGGGTGTGACAGAGGTGGTATCAGAGCCAAGGTTGCCCGTAGGAACGTGGAGCTAGTTAGAAATGGACGTATTTAAGGGCCCTATTTTCTTAAAACTATTTTCCAAGGTGTGGGTGGAAAAGTGTTATTAAAGGAGTCATTTTCTTCATCTTACCCCAACTTTCATTCAAAACAGGATTTTTGTTTGAGAATTTATCTAACCTAATTTTAAATTCTTTTGTTTTTAGATGGTTCGCATGATTCGCACCGCTCGTAAGTCCACAGGAGGGAGAGTTCCCGTAGTTGCCCTTGCCGAAAGAGAGGAGAGTCGTCCAGTGACGTACCTTTCCTACAGATTGGCAGTAGGAGACTTGTTGCGCCGTCTTCGACGTATGCTCGAAGCCGCCGGCAATACGGGCAAGCTAATCATCCACTATAACTCCACCAGAACCATCCGTGAGAAGAGGGAAGAATGGAGTTCGGAGATGAGGATTATACACGAAAATCAGCTGCTTAAGATTCACCATTCTCTAGCTTGTCGAGCAACACAAGTTGACGCGGAGAAAAGATGTCACCTGGGAGGCCATCACCTGCCAAAGTCACATCTATCGTCGCCACTTGGACAAAACTGAGTACATGTATGTCCTCCAACGTGAGAGTGGTACCACGGAGTACAAGTACCCACCGGTGCAGCAAGGGACTTCCCATGAGCACATGGACTTGTGCTTGGAGGATGCTGCTATGCTCAGCACTCGACTGCAGGAGTGTCAACAAGAGCTTCAGGATGTCCGAGACACCCTGAAGGAAACGGAGGCGTTGCTGCGTGCTTGCTTAAAGGCGAGAGAAAGAGGAGATGTGAATGAACTGTGTGTCACCGTGAGTGATACATGGACTCCTGACTCCCCGGATCGCCGAGCGATCAGGCGTCGTCGCACTTCTCCACCAGCAGCCTCCCCACCCAAAGCAGAGTCTGAAGGAAGCCGAAATGATGAGGAAGATCCCGAGGAGCCAGCTCAAGAAAATGAGTAGTGTAGAGTCCCTCCCTTAGTTAGCAAGATGTCGAATAGGCGAGTCGTTAAGTTAAGTTAATGGTGTGATAATGCTTGGTGTGTGACGTGAGTTGTGGAAGCCATGAGCAATTGTCCACAGCCACGTCTTTAGATTGTTTTGCTTTAGTGTGTGAACCCACATGAATAATATTGCATTTGTTTTTGTGTGAGAAATGAACCATATGCTAGCCGTAAACTCTCCAGGTGGAGAAATAAGGACAAGACAAGTGTGTCCCAAGGTGAATCTATACATTAATGGGGTAATGTTTACTGCTAACCTCATAGTGATAGATTCCCAAGGGATCGATATTATTTTGGGCATGGATTGGTTGACCAAACATAAAGGAATCATCCATTGTTCGACCAGAACGGTGGAACTAACTCACCCCAATGGCACAAGAGTAAAGTTCATAACGATACACGAGCCTAGGAGGGACATTAAATTAAATCAAGTGGAGGTGAAAGTTGAGGAAATCAGGACTATCAGGGAATATCCAGATGTTTTTCCGGAGGAATTGCCAGGTATGCCTCCCGACCGTGATGTGGAATTCGCAATTGAGCTAGTACCGGGAACAGCCCCGATATACAAGAGACCTTATCGAATGGACTCCAAGCAGCTAGAAGAGCTCAAGGATCATTTGAGAGAACTGACGGAGAAGGGGTATATTCGCCCTAGTTCCTCACCATGGGGAGCTCCGGTGATATTTGTGCCTAAGAAAGACGAAACCCAAAGGTTATGCATGGATTACCGTGCTTTGAATGAGGTAACCATCAAGAACAAGTACCCATTGCCTCGCATTGAAGACTTGTTTGATCAGTTGAGGGGAGCTTGTGTGTTCTCGAAAATTGATCTCAGGTCAGGATACCACCAACTCAAGATAAGGCAATCTGATATTCCCAAGACAGCTTTCGTATCTCGATACGGACTGTATGAATACACTGTCATGCCTTTCGGGCTAACCAATGCCCCGGCATATTTCATGTACCTCATGAACAAGGTATTCATGGAATATCTGGACAAATTTGTGGTGGTTTTCATAGATGATATTCTCGTCTTCTCCAAAGATGAAGAAGAACATGAGAAACATCTAAGGTTGGTATTACAGAGGCTGAGAGAACACCAACTATATGCCAAGTTGAGCATGTGTGAGTTTTGGCTGAAGAGAGTTCCCTTTTTAGGGCATATAATCTCGGAGGGAGGAATCTCCGTAGATCCCGCCAAAATCGAAGATATCCAGAAGTGGAAGACCCCTGAAAATGTCGGGGAAGTTCGAAGCTTTTTGGGATTGGCTGGATACTATCGACGGTTTATTGAGGGATTCTCCAAGATCTCGAGACCTCTCACCAAACTGTTGGAAAAGGGAATCACATTCACCTGGACGCCACAGTGCGATACGAGCTTTCAGTTGCTAAAGAAAAGATTGACAACAGCCCCAGTGTTGGTTATGCCAGATATGCAGAAGAATTTCACAGTGTACTGCGATGCCTCTGGAAATGGGTAGGGATGTGTTCTCATGCAAGAAGGGCATGTCGTGGCTTATGCGTCCCGGCAGCTTCGGAAGCACGAGAAGAACTATCCTACACATGACCTAGAACTAGCTGCAGTGGTACACGCGTTGAAAATTTGGCGGCACTATTTGATGGGGAAGAGGACAGAGATATATACGGATCATAAGAGTTTGAAGTACATATTCACACAACCAGATCTCAACCTCAGACAAAGGAGATGGTTAGAGCTAATCAATGACTTTGATGTGGGCATCAACTATCATCCCTGGAAAGCAAACGTCGTGGCCGATGCTTTGAGTCGGAAAGTGCAGGTCAATAAGTTGAGTTTGAAGGACATGCCTGCAGAATTGAAAGACGAGGTTATAAGACTCAATCTATGTCTAGTAAATAGTGGTGAAGCCATCGCCATGGAAGTGGACCCCACACTCGAGCGAGACATACGCGAGGGCCAAAAGAATGATGAGAAGATACAAGAGATCAGACAGCTCATTAAGGAAAATAAAGCTCCTGGTTTTAGAGAGGATGAACAAGGAACGGTGTGGCACGGGAAAAGGATCTGTGTGCCAGAAGTAAAAGAGATCCGTGAATTAATTTTGAAGGAGGCTCACGATTCCGACTATTCCATTCATCCTGGGAGTACGAAGATGTACCAGGACCTCAAAAGCAGGTATTGGTGGTATGGCATGAAGCGAGATGTCGCGGAACATGTTGCCCTATGTGACACATGTCAGTTGGTGAAAGCAGAACATCAACGACCCGCGGGATTATTGCAACCACTCAAAGTGCCTGAATGGAAGTGGGAAGAAATCAGCATGGATTTTGTCGTGGGATTGCCTAGGACCCAATCCGGGTATGATTCAATATGGGTCATTATTGATAGGCTAACCAAGGTAGCTCATTTCATCCCTGTGAAAGAAAGCTACAGTGGATCTAAATTGGCAGAATTGTACATGTCAAGGATTGTGTGTTACCATGGAGTGCCAAAGAAGATAGTGTCGGACCGAGGGACACAGTTCACCTCGAGGTTTTGGCAAAAGTTGCATGAAACCATGGGAACCCATCTGAACTTCAGCTCTGCCTATCATCCCCAAACTGACGGGCAGACGGAGAGAACCAATCAGATCCTTGAAGATATGTTAAGGGCATGTACACTCAAAAACAATAGGAGTTGGGACAAGAACTTACCGTATGCGGAGTTTTCCTATAACAACAGTTATCAAGCTAGTATGAAGATGTCACCGTTTGAAGCTTTGTATGGAAGGAAGTGCAGAACTCCTCTATTTTGGAACCAAACAGGAGAAAGTAAAGTGTTTGGTCCAGAAGTGCTACAAGAAGCCGAAGCGAAGGTGAGGGAGATTCGCAACAACTTGAGGATAGCACAAACACGCCAGAAGAGTTATGCTGATGTACGAAGACAAGAACTCGTTTTCAACGTAGGAGACTATGTTTATCTCAAGGTGTCCCCTATCAGAGGACTTCGTCGGTTCAAGGTGAAAGGGAAGTTGTCACCTCGATACATCGGACCCTTTCAAGTTTTGGAAAGAAAAGGCGAAGTGGCGTACCAACTAGAGTTACCGGTTCATCTATCGGACGTGCACGATGTATTTCATGTGTCACAACTCAAGAAATGTCTGAGGACGCCTGCAGAGGTGTTACCCATGAATGAAGTGGATGTAGCTGAAGATTTGTCTTATGCCGAGCAACCATACAAGATTTTGGAGACAATGGAACGCCTCACCAGAAACAAGAGAATCCGGATGTGCAAGGTGCAGTGGAAGCATCACTCAGAAGAGGAAGCCACCTGGGAACGGGAAGATGAGCTCAAGGCACAATTTCCGGAATTGTTTTCTTAGAAACACCAATCTCGAGGACGAGATTTCTTTTAAGGGGGGTAGAGCTGTAACACCCCAAATTATGATTCAAAACCCTAAACCATGTTCAGAGGGGAATTTAAAAATTTTTGGACGTGTTGCATGTTTTGCAAAAATTCAAATTCAAACTGGAATTCAAATTATACTCAAAACAGAAAACAAATGGAAAAAGAAAAAGAGAAACGGGAAAAAACCGGCCAGTGGGCCGAAACCCGCCAGCCGGCACAGTATCCCCGCGCCAGCCCGCCCCCGCGCGCGCCGCGCTGCCTCTCACAGACGGGTGGGACCCACCTGTCATCCCTAACCCTGAGCCCCCGCGACCCCGGACTTTTCCCCCGAGCGCGCGCGATCTTAACCGCCCGGAAACTGCGTCCCGCCGCCCGAATTCTGGTCCCAGAGGACTCCAACTCGATCACAACAGACCCACCGCCCTCCCCCGGCTATAAAAACCCCAGCCCCGATCAGTTTTTCCCACGCGATCGCCGATTTTTACTCCGGTGAGCACCGAGACTTCGCCGGTGAATTCTGGCCGATCTAAGCTCGGAAACTCTGATCTAACTCGCTGGTCTTGATCCACCGCCTCCAGGGAGCTTTGCAGGTGCAGAAAACTCGGAGACTTACGGTGTAAACACAGCGCCGATGAGCTTCGCCGTGGTTTTGCCTCGGACCTCGCCGCCGATCACTTTCCAGGACCCCCGAGCTCAAGAAAACCCCCGAGGTGAGATCCCTGACCTCCCCTCTACCGATCTATGCCATAAGATCACAGTTCTAGGCAGAATTTTCGAGGATCCGAAACTTTCCGGCGAGATCGCCGCTTCCCGCCGCCGTGCGCCGCCGGCAGCGCCGCCCGCGCTCGATCAGAGCGACGTGGCCGCTTGTGCGCCGTTTATTTTAAATCGCACGGTAGGGTTTAAATCCCCGCGTACCGGTTCAATGTTATAATCTCAGCCGTCGGTTTAATATCGGACAGTCCACGTCAGCCCCGCGTTATAAAGACTGGAATTCTTACGTGCTACCCCCTGGGGTTCTCTGGAATTGAGAGCTAGCCCCGGAAACTTCAGATCTAGCCCCTCGAACTCCAGAAAATCATTTAAATTCATTTAAAAATCAGTTTAGCCCCTGGACTTAATAAAAATTAGGAAAAACACCTCTGATAAGTGTAGCTAGACCCCTGGAAATTCTGAAAATAATATTATAGACCCTGTAATGGGGTGAGTTTACTTTTTAACCCTGTTTAGTATTTAATTTAGAAAATTGGATATGTAACTAGTGTTTAAAAATTAAAAAGTGGGACAAACATATTGTCAAAATTAAGTTAAAGACTTTCTCAGTGTTTAGAAAATTTTGGAGTGAGATAAAAACATATTTTGGACAGAATTGAATCTGTTTAATTTATTATTCACATTTAGGGACACATTTTTAAGTTAAGAATAGTCATAGAAAAATAGGGAAAATAATTATGAAATAGTCTACATCAGAAGCCAAGGTCAAAATATGTTATTAAATCATTTAGGACCAGAACCTATACTGTTTAGATGATGTGTATTACTAATTCATAATAAAATACACAATTATGCATAGGAATATAAATCTGAAAATATAGCAACTAGTAAATGATAAATGGAGTTTCTAAAATCCAAAGAATTCAGTTTAGGGTTGGTAGAAATTCTGAAGGCACATATGGAGAAGAAAAATACTTTTCATACATACTTGGTAGTGAAAAGGTGTAGTAGTTGAATATAAGAAATTTATTGGAAACCCATATAAATAGTATGTAAGTATAAATGTGGACATAAAAGTAGGAATCATATACACATGGTTAAAAGTGCATGCAAGCCACAACTCAACACACATAAAGTAACCACAACACATATAATGGTAAAGAACTTTTATAAATGTGAATGTGTGGTTTGTATGAATTAAGAAGTGTGAACTATGTCTTATGATTGTTGTTTTTCTTTTGCTATGTGTGATGTTATGAAGTAGAACCTGTTCAAGAGCATGTTATCCCTTTCCAAGATCAGGACTACCGATTTCAAGAGCAGCAAGAAGGAGGCAAGTGTCCTTGACCACTTTGATCCTATGCTAGGATGTGTAGATAGAATTATTTGCATTGTCAAATGAAATATGAAACCCATGCTAGGAAAGTTGCCCTAGAATTGCATTACCTTGTTTCCTTGTAGCTTGGGTTGGGATTCCTTTTATCATTTATTATTATGCATATGCTTAGCCATGCTTAGAATGGGATATTTGGGAAATGAGATCATCAATTTATTTTACCGTACTCTTGAATGAGATATTGTGAGTTATGTAGAGGTAGGGATCAAGGCAAGTTGGATGTTTTGGTTGGTGCTGGGTGCACGAGACTCGGGTTTGTGTTTAGTACTTGCCTGGATCCTAAGGACCGGTTCATGGAGCATGTAACCTGGCTTTACAGTGCCAACCACATGCTGAGATGGGGCAGCTTGGCCAATTAATTAGGTGTATCCCCGGCGTAGTATGGGTGTGTTGGATGGTGCGGGGAGTAGGTGTCAGCTGGACTACCATATGAACCGCAAGGCTCAAGAGGGGGCCACTGCAGCGGGGTTGGAGCCTCTTGTATGCTGTTAGGGGTGAAACCTCAGTGGGCCCACGCTCGTCGGGAATCCCTTTGTAAAGGCTTCGTAGTGATCTCCTGGCTGCACACCTGGGAAGTGTGAATGTGGATCGTAGCCACTGGCATAATGGAGGTTCTTTTAGTCCACCCGGCAACGGGGGATGAAATCACTACTTGTGGGTACAGTGGTACAAACTCTGCAGAGTCAAAACTGTCTTGACAGCCGTGCTCACGGTTAAGAGCGGCCTGGACTTACTCATGATTAGAGGATTGATGGTTTTGGAAGTTAAGCAGGGAGCTTAACATTGGAAATGATGTTATGGTTATTGGATTATGATGATGGGATGGGAGAATTTGACCATTTCACCTGTGTAGTAATGTAGGTGCTTAGTAAGCTAAGGTGATAGGTATTAAATGCGTAGTGCTTTAACCATGAGTTCAACCTCTCCTTGTTCTAGCCATGCATGATATAATTTTCCCACACTTGCTGAGTACCATTGGTACTCAACCTTGCATATTTGTTGGTTTATATTGCTGCTCAGGTCAAGATAATGAGGTGGTGTATAATGACCAAGATTTTGGACCCGAGGAAGGTTTTTAGGTTCATGAAGACCCCCGGGCAACGCCTGTGATGGAGCCCTAAAGAATAATATTCCGCTGCTAGTTTATTTACTTGTGATGAAGCATTAGTGTCCATTGAGACATTTGCGATGTAAGACTTATTTATATTCGACACCTGGCTTGTAATAAATGATGCTTCACTATTTGTCATCACATGTATGAGAAAATGATCCTGGCATACATGTGATATTCATTTGGTTGTTTCTTCGGAAAAACCGGGTGTGACACCGGGCGGCGCGCAGGCGCGGGTGGCCGGAGGTAGAAGACGACCCGGTGGGTCCCGCCCGTCAGCGACGGTTTTTCAAATATTTGATCAGCTGTGGCGCAGGGATCTGGTGTGGAGGCGCGGGAAATAACCTGTAGCCTCGTGTGGCTTGCCCCGACGCGTGACACCTGTCCCCAGACCCACAGCCAGTATTTGAACATTTTGGGGAATTTCAGTTTTTAGTTCAAACTTTGAATAGCTACAACTTTGGGTAGGAGAATCCAAAAATTGTGAAACAAATTTCGTTGGATTCCTCTGATAGAGTACTATCCAAATGTAGAACCCAATTTGTATGAAACCCTTTAATTAATTCTGGAAAATTCTTTAAAGCTTTTCAGAAAAAGAATTTTAGAGGGAGTTTGGTTCATCCAAAAATCCCCAACTTTTGCCAGAATGTTCTTTAGGGCATTAGTAAACCTCTGTAAAAGTTTCAGACCATTTGGAGTCGATTTGGTCAGAGCAATTCAAATTGGAAGGTGCTGTGTTCATTTGAATGCAGAAACATTTTCAGAGAATTTCCAAAACTTGGAAATTCAATTCTGGGCAAACCTTAACTCCAAAAATACTAGAAAAATTCATGCAAACTCTAGGAGCTATAATTGAAACTTTAGTTCACTAAGTTGGGTATGAACAGGGGTCTGACCTCAGAATTAATTCCTCCTTGCTTATTTGCTAAAGAAATTACTCTGACCAAATCATTCCATGAAAAGTGCTAAGGTTTGGTCCAGAGAGTTTTCTTGTGACAAGGAACTCACACAAAAATTCTCAGCTCCATTGGAGCTCTAGATCACCCCTGTCCTGCGTAACCAATTAAGGGATTAATATGGAAAAGGGGGAAAACCACTTAGCATTTAGCCATGTGATTAAGTCCAAACCAAACCACCAACACCAGTTCATATTTAAATTCTTAAACAAAGTTCCAGGTGTTAGAGGCTGGTTATTAGAACTAATAGTAGAAGTCTTACTCTAAAACTCACATTTGCATCTAAATTAACATGTAGTATTTTATTAACGTGTAGCCGTTGAAGAAGAGACTCCGGAAGTGTTGGACTTCCTTCTTCCGGACGAAGAACTAACTCCGGACCAGAAGCAACAAGGCAAGCCCCGGTTTGCATTAACCCTTTTTAAAAGCTTTACTTTGTTTACATGTGTCATATGAAGTATGTATGTGCATCAGGTATAGGATGAATGAAACCCCACTTGCATAACCAAAGGTTCCTAAAAGAGTGAGGGTAGTGTCAAGGACCTCGAGTAGACAGGCTATGCTTAATGAGTCATAGGACTTCGGTACAAGTCGAGTAGTTGGAATCTACTCGCGAGATAGGCTTGGGACACACGGGTTCGGTTGAGTGATGTGAGATCACTTTAGTAATGAAAATGAGACTAGGCAGGGGCTAGGGCGCAGCAAGAGAGAGTCTTGTGTGTGCAGCCCTGCCCGTGTCGATTGAGGACCGATCCGTGTGCGGCCCTGCTGAACAAGTATTGAACATACCGAAGGCATATCGGATATATGGGCCCCGATAAACCGATGTAGCCTAAACCTCCGGGCGTCGAGGCATAGCACACCGATTTATAGGTGTAGGTTGAGGGCAGCAAGGTGGAAATCTGCCAACGGGCATAGAGAGATGCTCCGTGTGGGGAACCTCCTGCTCGTTTCGGTGCGACCGGTTCGACGTTTGGGCTGTTGGGTGAAAGGTTGTCCCGTACGACATCGAGTGAGCGTGCTGTGCAGCTCCACGGGTGGGCGTACGTGACGTGCTCTTTGGGTTTTCCCTGCAGGTGTATATCGAGTCGATTCGCCGTCCCTCGCGGTGACGAGTACTGCTTGTTCACTGCGTCGTAACGTAGACTAATGGATGAAATTTGTTGATGCAACGATGCTGATTGATATAATTGTATTGCTACATGTGTGCCACCAAATACTGCTTACTAAATTTCAGATTTCCTGAACTGTTAACTTGTTGCTAAAAGATGAACTAAGGATGAACTTGTAGGCGTGTCGTTTTGCTGAAATGTTACTATCCTATGTCCATTGTACACCTCATGTAGAGTTTCATGCTTAGGTGAGTCGGTTAAGCCTTGCTGAGCCTTTGTGCTCACGGTTGCTGCTTAAGTGTTTTCAGGTGAGGAGCCACCCACGGACTCGGAGTACGAGTCCACCGGCGAGGGTTACCCTCCGTCGGGGACCACGGCTGAGTGGGAGCCGTACACGCCGCGCTGAGCTTAGACGTGCAGCTAGTGTGGGTTGCCCTAGGGCTGGGCAACCGACTTTTGCTAAATAGGCGGGCGTGAGTTGTATAGTGTAGCCTTCCGCTGTGTAATAGAACAATAATTGTAACTGAAGTTTGTACTTGTTTGTACAGTTTCAGCTGTTTTTCCCATGTAATATATTGTGTTCTTATGACGTGTGCTGTCGGGTGTCGCATCGCGCGGCACCACCCTCTGCGATCCTGGATGAGCGGATTCCGGTCCGCCACAGCCTGGTATCAGAGCTGCAGTGGGGATAGCACAGTACTAAAGGACTGCATTATGGGAAAAACTTAGGTATACGGTGAGGATTCGGTAGTTGCCCAAGTAAGGACTATATTAGCATAGTTACTTAAAGTGGCAAAGACTAACTTATGTGTTATAATTCTGAATTTCAATTATGTAACGACGCACCTACGCTCTGGTAAGTATGGTAAGGAACGCCACCGAAAGCGGTTCAAATTCGGTTAGCTCTCCCTGACGAGGAACGTGGTTCAGGGATTGATCTCACAGCTTGGTGTGAGATGTCAATATGAACCTCTTGGACTCTTCATGTCCCTGAGTTCATATGAAGCGCTGATCCCTAGCGTGCATTAGGCAAGTAAGTGGAGACCCCATCGCGTGGTCAGTAACGCGAGAGTGTGTTCGTCTGGAAATAGCCCAGGAGGACATACGCAGCGCTTGCCATCGGCGTGCCCTGCAGGGCAGTAGGTGGTATCTGTTGGGTTGATAACATTCCAAACCGTGACGACCCGTTCATGACATACTCGGGTTCCCCGTCGTGTGGTGTTGAAACACGATCACGTGCCTTGAGACGTGACTTAGCTCAAGGACGGCCGTATGACAATGATACGGGCGTTTGTATTTACTTTTAAATATGGAACTGCCTGAAATGAACAACCTTTGAGTGCACCATCATTGTGTGGTCTTCTGCAGGTACTAACCACGTATGTATCCGTGTAGAAAACGTGTGCGAGAGACCGTTTAGTGCCACACTCGAGACGTATATGCCGGTATGATCCGGTTAGGATTTTCTTTTGTGAGGAACGTAGTACCGAGATATTGTAGGCATATGCATGAGTATAATGATAACAAAGAATTAAAATCTATAGGTTCAACAGTTAGGACCCTGGTTGGGTATAAGAATGGGATAGTGATGAGTGTAGTTCCAAAAAGACTGAAAAACAGAGTGCTCTGTTTTGGGCAGCATGTTTGCTGATTTTCAACAGGGCATAACTCACAGGTCTTTTAGCCCAGGGAGGTGTGCTATATAGTTCTGGAAAGGTATTCAAGTACTCTACAACATTGTTGTAGACTTCCAGAGCTGAAACTCACCTTAAGATGGCTAAAAGCCCAGAGAAATGTAAACTGTCCAGAACCAGGGCAGAGTAAAACATCCTCTGAACTGATCTGTTTTTCAAACATAACCCCCAGTTGAAAAATCTAAAATTGTCATATAATACATCCTTAGAAAGAGTAGAAGATGTGCGACACCTTTGCAATTCAAAGTTCCTGAAATTTCAGCACAGAATTTAGTGGGAATCAGGGTTGGAAACGGCCACTTCCAAGGGAGGTGCTGTTAAAATCCTTCCAGAAATTCTGCTAACTTTGAATTAACATAAATTTTTAATCAAAGCTGATCTGGGGGCAAATGAGTACTCGTTGGAAAGATACTGAAGTTAACTTGAACTTTGGTATTCAACTTGAGTCATGAAAATGCACAGAACCAGATCAAAACTTGGAATAGGTAGCAACTGGTCATTCTGACAGAAGAATGACAGTTGAACTCATTGAAAAGGGTGTTGTACCCTAAGGGTGTTATACGTGATGGCAACGCAAGAATAATGTCTCGTAGCGACCAAACCTAGTTATGTTGAGCTTCCAAACAGGGGGTTCATCAAGTTGGATTAAACTAACTTGTGTTTGGTCTGGTAATGGTGTAGCTTGTGCAAAGTTATTACATTATCTACTTACGAGATATTTCGCACGTTTGGTTGTCATAATGTTTTTACGCCCAGTTCTATTGGACTGCATGCCAAATGTTGCGGGACTGATGTTTAATGTCGTATGGTTGCAGATGGTTCGTACTAGGACCACGCACGAGGTTGGTGGCTCTAGCCAAGGTGGAGGCGATGACTCCCAGCCACCGGCCTACGACAGCACCCCGCAGCAGCAGCCACCACCGCCGCCTCCGCTTACTCTAGCTGATGTGATAGCGGCATTGGTGGGAGGTTGTGAGGAGCAGACCGACCTGCTCCGCACGATCATGCAGAATACGTCCCAGGCGGGAGGACGTCAAGAGCGAGGGCCTCGTGAGCCCCGCGAAGCGTCGTACTCGGATTTCATGAGTACGCACCCTCCAGTGTTTACCGAAGCTGAAGAACCAGTGGAGGCGGACAACTGGCTGCGGACTATCGAGTCCAAGTTCGGGCTGCTCCAGTGTACGGAGCGGCAGAAGACGCTGTTCGCAGCACAGCAGCTCCACGGTGCCGCTGGTGCGTGGTGGGCGAATTATGTCGCCTCACGTCCGGCTGGACATGCCGTGGAATGGCAAGAGTTCCGGGAGGTGTTCCGCGCCTATCACATCCCTCCCGGAATAATGAAGAGGAAGTTCCAAGAATATTTGGAACTGAAGCAGGGCGGGAGGAGTGCCCACGACTACTCCCGTGCCTTCAACCATCTGGTGCAGTATGCGTCAGACTACGTCTCCACGGAGGAGAAGAAGAGGGAGCACTTCTATCGGGGGTTGCACCCCGAAATGAAGACCCACCTCGTACAATGGAACCGCGGCACATTCAACGACCTAGTCAATGCCGCCATCATGCAAGAGGACGCTCAGCGGGAGTTAGCAGCTGAGCAGAGGAAGCGCAGCGCTCCACCTAGCAGCGGTGGGAGTGGCGCTCCCCAGAAGTACCGTATGGTGTATCGGACACCATCCGGGCAGCAGTGGCGTCCACCGGCGTGACCTCAGCAGTTCGGGGGACGTTCGTTCCAAGCACCCCCGTTCCGTCCGCCGATGCCACCACCAAGACAGCAGCAGCAGCAGACGGTACCCCGGGCGTTTCCAAAGCCACAACGCGCCCCGGGTTTCCGCCCACCGATTAGCGGGGGACCGCCCCGTTTCACCTGCTTCACGTGTGGCCAGGCGGGCCACTTTGCGAAGGACTGTCCCCAGGGGCAGCGGAGCAGCGGGCAAGCCCAGTTCCAGGGCGGTGCTCGAGGCCGACCTCCGGTGAAGAAGGTTGGTCAGCGGACTGGAGGCGTCCGCAACCTCGACGATGAGGACGCCCCAGAGGGAGACAACGTGCTGGCGGGTACGTTTACTCTCAACCATCAAGCCATCGTCATATTATTTGATTCTGGTGCAACCCACACCTTTATAAGTGCATCCTATGTGGCTAAACATCAATTGCAAGTCTTCCCAACTGACTGCACTTATATGATATGCTCACCGGGAGGGAAGATTTCAGCTAATATGATGATTCCAAAGGCACCTCTGTGCTTGGGTGGGAAACTATATCCCACCACCTTGATAATCCTTATGGGACAAAAGATTGATGCAATCTTAGGGATGTCATGGCTGCAATACCATGGCGCTGTCCTAGAGACTCGGACACGGACGGTTCACTTAAATTCTCCATTCCACCGTCCGCATTCCATGGTGTTAGACACGCCAGTCCGGGAAGTTTTAGCAATTAATAATGCTGAAGTTCACAAGTTAGAAGACATCCCCGTAGTCCGGGAGTATCCTGACGTGTTCCCGGACGATCTTCCGGGCATGCCACCTGAGCGGGATGTTGAGTTCAAGATTGAGCTCGCACCCGGGACTACGCCCATATCACGGAGACCATACAAGATGGCTTCAAATGAGCTGGCGGAACTGAAAGAACAGCTCAATGATCTGTTGAGCAAGGGTTTCATTAGGCCGAGTTCCTCGCCTTGGGGATGCTCGGCGCTATTCGTGAAGAAAAAGGATGCGACCCTGAGGCTGTGTGTGGATTACCGGCCGCTCAACGCCGTCACCATCAAGAATAAGTACCCACTGCCCCGTATTGACATCTTGTTTGATCAACTGGTGGGGGCAAGTGTATTCTCAAAGATGGACCTTCGCTCTGGATATCACCAGATCAAGATCCGGGCGGAGGATATCCCGAAGACGGCGTTCTCGACGAGATACGGCTTATACGAATATCTCGTCATGTCCTTTGGTCTCACAAATGCTCCAGCCCATTTCATGTATCTCATGAACTCGGTGTTCATGCCGGAGCTGGACAAGTTCGTGGTAGTGTTCATCGACGACATCTTGGTTTACTCCAAGACCGAAGCTGAACATGCCGAACACTTGCGGATCGTTCTTCAACGATTGCGAGACCACAAACTCTATGCCAAGTTCAGCAAATGCGAATTTTGGATCAGCCAAGTGCCGTTCTTGGGACATATCATCTCAGCTGAAGGCATCGCGGTTGACCCAAGCAAAATAGAGCAAGTGTTGAAATGGAAAGCTCCCACTTCAGTCCATGAAGTCAGAAGCTTCCTCGGGTTAGCAGGGTACTATCGGAGATTCATTCCAAGTTTCTCCAAGCTCGCTAAGCCGATGACAGAGTTGCTGAAGAAAGGGACAAAATATGTTTGGAACACGGCGTGTGAAGGAGCATTCCGAACACTGGTGAAGCATCTCACAACAGCCCCGGTATTAGCTCAGCCGGATACAACAAAGCCCTTCGACGTGTATTGTGACGCGTCCGGTATTGGGCTCGGCTGCGTGTTGATGCAGGAAGGACGTGTGGTCGCTTATGGCTCACGCCAACTTCGGAACCATGAGCAGCACTACCCGACTCACGATCTTGAACTTGCTGCCGTGGTGTTGGCGCTGAAAATGTGGAGGCACTATCTCCTGGGGAACTTGGTGCATCTCTACACCGACCACAAGAGCTTGAAATACATTTTCACCCAGAAGGAGCTGAACATGAGGCAGAGGAGGTGGTTAGAACTGATCAAAGATTATGAGATTGAGATCCATTACCACCCCGGCAAGGCGAATGTGGTTGCCGACGCGCTGAGTCGGAAATCACATGTCCATCACCTCACCATTACACCGGTGGAGGAGGAAGAGCCAAGTTTATACTTGGTTCCTTATGGATCGCTGTACAACCTTGCCCTCGTCCCTACTATTAGGGAGGACATCATTGCAGCTCAGAAAAATGATAAAGGCATGGCACATCTCCGGAGACGAATTGACAATGGGGAGATCAAATGTTTCCGGAAAGATGGTGAGGGGACGTTGTGGTTCAATGACCGCATAGTCGTACCCCGAGATATGGAGTTGAGGAAAATGATCCTCGATGAAGCTCACTTGTCCAAATACTCCATTCATCCGGGCAGCAACAAAATGTACCAAGATTTGAAAAAGAAATTTTGGTCGACACGGATGAAGCGGGAGGTAGCTAAGTACGTATCCGAGTGCGATACGTGTAGACGAGTGAAAGCTGATCACATGAAGAAATCAGGGCTGCTGCAACCCCTGAAGATCCCGGCATGGAAATGGGAAGATGTGAGCATGGATTTCATTGTGGGATTACCCCTAACAGCCAACAAGCATGATTCCATATGGGTAATCGTTGATCGGTTAACCAAGACGGCTCACTTCATTCCGGTGAATACACGTTACAATGCCGGCAAATATGCGGAGCTATACATAGCGAAGATTCTATGCCTATACGGGGTACCCAAGACCATTGTCTCAGATCGAGGTGCATTATTTGTATCTCGCTTTTGGGAGCAGCTACACGCTGCATTGGGTACTAAGCTGATCAGGAGCTCCGCTTATCACCCTCAGACAGATGGCCAGACAGAGAGGGTGAATCAAGTTCTGGAAGACATGTTGAGAGCATGTGCCATCCACCATGGTAGGAACTGGGATGATCACCTACCATTGGCGGAATTCTCGTACAACAACGGCTATCAGGCGAGTATCAAGATGGCACCCTACGAAGCTCTCTATGGTCGCAAGTGCCGCACCCCGTTAAATTGGTGCGAGTCCGGTGAAAGGGTCACATTCGGGGTTGATGTGGTGAACGACGCCGAGGAGCGCGTTCGGACAATTCAAGCCAATTTGAAGGCCGCTCAATCCCGACAGAAGAGCTACGCTGATAAGAGGCGTAGACCGTTGCACTTTGATGTTGGGGAACACGTGTACCTCCGCGTGTCTCCGATGAAGGGCGTGCACCGGTTCGGTGTGAAGGGGAAGCTCGCTCCCCGTTTCCTTGGACCCTACGCTATCACCGAGAAGTGTGGACCAGCAGCGTATCGATTGGAGCTACCGGCATCTCTGGCTGGTGTCCATGATATTTTCCATGTTTCGCAACTGCGAAAATGCTTGAAGCATACAGCTGCTGTTCCTACCGAAGACATCGGCGAGCTGAAACCGGATTTAACATATGATGAGTATCCGGTGGGAATTCTTGATGAGAAAGCCAGGACCACACGCAGCAGAACGTTGTGGTTCTACAAAATACTCTGGAGCAACCACGCCGCCAAAAGCGACGTGGGAGAGCGAGGAGTTCCTTCGCTCAAATTACCCGGAGTTCTTGGCTTCTCAACATGGGTAAGTCCCTATTACATCGCTATCTCTTCTTTTATAATCTCGGGACGAGATTCTTTTAAGGGGGGAGGGATGTAAAAGCCCAAGAAAAGGGACTTGTAAAAAACTTTTCTTCATCTCACAACACCACAAGTTTCATTGTGGACACCTTAGGAAATGTTGTGAAAAGCATGTAACCTCCATCAAAAGAGTGATTAGAGGGGAGAGTCTTCACTTTCACAAAGTAGGGTTTATACACATATGATCACACAATGAGGAATTCAAAACTGTTGTGTCCAAACTATTGTTTGCAGCAGCTAACACAAGGATCAAGTGGCATATTTGGATTCCTTAGGTCCAAATTAGTGGGGAGGCAAAGTTTCATTAATTTTTGAAAAGTCTTGCTGCCCATTTTTCCAAAGGGAGTCAAATGTGCAAAGAATTCAAATGAATATTTGAATTTGCATGGAATTTGTCCAAACTTGTCAAATGAGCTCAGTTTCCAATTTTCAAACAATTGGGTTGGATAATTGTCAAACTTTGGAGATATTTTGAGGAAAAGAGGTACTGAGTTGTGGGGCCCACATGTCATAGGAATGAGTATACTTAACACTTAAGTTTCTCTCTGGTCTTCACTCCACCGAGGTGTAACCCCGGGGCGACACCGAGCGGCCGCCCCCGTCGACCGAGGCTCCACCTCCTGCTCCCATTTCGCGCTGGCCTGCTCCTTACCCCGGAAACCGGCTGCAGCACGTTGCCATCTTCGCTTTGATCGCGCGCTAGCTGTTCTTCCCACGCGCAAACAGCAATCGGCGCTCACCGCCGCACTCCTTTCTCCCCGATCGCCGGCCTCAACCAAACCTCGGTTGTGCGCACCGGCAGTACAGAAAAGCAGCGCCTGTGCCTGCTCTACCACACCAGCCCCGCAACCCCAAAGGCCTTAGCCTGTGACGCGCACAATTCGGCAAACGGCACCGAGAAAACAGAGCTGTCCGGCGGAGAACCGGAGCTGGTCTCACGTGGACAGACCCACCCAGAGCTTCTCAGGCCCGAGCTAGAGCACCCTCGGATGCGCTGGGAGCTCCTAATGCTCGTCCCCGAGGCTCAAGCCATGAGATGATCTACCAGGCTCGAATTTGGGAAAAGATCGCCGTCGGGCACTGTCCGACCTTCTGATACGGTAATACCAAATTCGATCGTCCCTCTCGTTCTTAGGCCGTGAAACCTTGCACACAGGACCGCCACTAACCGGCGATCAGTAGTCCTTCACAACCCTAGTTGGAAATATGCACGTAGACCGCATGAAATCCAGAATTTCCGACCTCAAACGCGGAGGAGGTTTCGGGTGCACGGTGAGACACCATTAGCCGCCGGTCCCGAGCAGTTTTGAGGCTAGGCCGAGCATCCCTTTGGTCCACTGGTGCTGTAGCACCGTTCCACCGAGGTCTGGGCAGGCTAGGGTGACCGGGTGACGTTGCCGAACCGGTCCAGAGCCGCCGCACCGTGGCCAGCTAGGTTATAGCCATCGCCGACCGGGGAAGAGTGTTCCATCGTGTTCAGCACGGGAAATTAGGCCCTAACGGCGAGGGAGAGCTCGGGGGATGGCCGGGAGGCCGGAATCCGTCGAACTCCGGCGAGCCCGGCGGCGCGCAGGCGCGGGTGGCCGGAGGTAGAAGACGACCCGGTGGGTCCTGCCCGTCAGCGACGGTTTTTCAAATATTTGATCAGCTGTGGCGCAGGGATCTGGTGTGGAGGCGCGGGAAATAACCTGTAGCCTCGTGTGGCTTGCCCCGACGCGTGACACCTGTCCCCAGACCCACAGCCAGTATTTGAACATTTTGGGGAATTTCAGTTTTTAGTTCAAACTTTGAATAGCTACAACTTTGGGTAGGAGAATCCAAAAATTGTGAAACAAATTTCGTTGGATTCCTCTGATAGAGTACTATCCAAATGTAGAACCCAATTTGTATGAAACCCTTTAATTAATTCTGGAAAATTCGTTAAAGCTTTTCAGCAAAAGAATTTTAGAGGGAGTTTGGTTCATCCAAAATTCCCCAAATTTTGCCAGAATGTTCTTTAGGGCATTAGTAAACCCCTGTAAAAGTTTCAGACCATTTGGAGTCGATTTGGTCAGAGCAATTCAAATTGGAAGGTGCTGTGTTCATTTGAATGCAGAAACATTTTCAGAGAATTTCCAAAACTTGGAAATTCAATTCTGGGCAAACCTTAACTCCAAAAATACTAGAAAAATTCATTCAAACTCTAGGAGCTATAATTGAAATTGTAGTTCACTAAGTTGGGTATGAACAGGGGTCTGACCTCAGAATTAATTCCTCCTTGCTTATTTGCTAAAGAAATTACTCTGACCAAATCATTCCATGAAAAGTGCTAAGGTTTGGTCCAGAGAGTTTTCTTGTGACAAGGAACTCACACAAAAATTCTCAGCTCCATTGGAGCTCTAGATCACCCCTGTCCTGCGTAACCAATTAAGGGATTAATATGGAAAAGGGGGAAAACCACTTAGCATTTAGCCATGTGATTAAGTCCAAACCAAACCACCAACACCAGTTCATATTTAAATTCTTAAACAAAGTTCCAGGTATTAGAGGCTGGTTATTAGAACTAATAGTAGAAGTCTTACTCTAAAACTCACATTTGCATCTAAATTAACATGTAGTATTTTATTAACGTGTAGCCGTTGAAGAAGAGACTCCGGAAGTGTTGGACTTCCTTCTTCCGGACGAAGAACTAACTCCGGACCAGCAGCAACAAGGCGAGCCCCGGTTTGCATTAACCCTTTTTAAAAGCTTTACTTTGTTTACATGTGTCATATGAAGTATGTATGTGCATCAGGTATAGGATGAATGAAACCCCACTTGCATAACCAAAGGTTCGTAAAAGAGTGAGGGTAGTGTCAAGGACCTCGAGTAGACAGGCTATGCTTAATGAGTCATAGGACTTTGGTACAAGTCGAGTAGTTGGAATCTACTCGCGAGATAGGCTTGGGACACACGGGTTCGGTTGAGTGATGTGAGATCACTTTAGTAATGAAAATGAGACTAGGCAGGGGCTAGGGCGCAGCAAGAGAGAGTCTTGTGTGCGCAGCCCTGCCCGTGTCGATTGAGGACCGATCCGTGTGCGGCCCTGCTGAACAAGTATTGAACGTACCGAAGGCATATCGGATATATGGGCCTCGATAAACCGATGTAGCCTAAACCTCCGGGCGTCGAGGCATAGCACACCGATTTATAGGTGTAGGTTGAGGGCAGCAAGGTGGAAATCTGCCAACGGGCATAGAGAGATGCTCCGTGTGGGGAACCTCCTGCTCGTTTCGGTGCGACCGGTTCGACGTTTGGGCTGTTGGGTGAAAGGTTGTCCCGTACGACATCGAGTGAGCGTGCTGTGCAGCTCCACGGGTGGGCGTACGTGACGTGCTCTTTGGGTTTTCCCTGCAGGTGTATATCGAGTCGATTCGCCGTCCCTCGCGGTGACGAGTACTGCCTGTTCACTGTGTCGTAACGTAGACTAATGGATGAAATTTGTTGATGCAACGATGCTGATTGATATAATTGTATTGCTACATGTGTGCCACCAAATACTGCTTACTAAATTTCAGATTTCCTGAACTGTTAACTTGTTGCTAAAAGATGAACTAAGGATGGACTTGTAGGCGTGTCGTTTTGCTGAAATGTTACTATCCTATGTCCATTGTACACCTCATGTAGAGTTTCATGCTTAGGTGAGTCGGTTAAGCCTTGCTGAGCCTTTGTGCTCACGGTTGCTGCTTAAGTGTTTTCAGGTGAGGAGCCACCCACGGACTCGGAGTACGAGTCCACCGGCGAGGGTTACCCTCCGTCAGGGACCACGGCTGAGTGGGAGCCGTACACGCCGCGCTGAGCTGAGACGTGCAGCTAGTGTGGGTTGCCCTAGGGCTGGGCAACCGACTTTTGCTAAATAGGCGGGCGTGAGTTGTATAGTGTAGCCTTCCGCTGTGTAATAGAACAATAATTGTAACTGAAGTTTGTACTTGTTTGTACAGTTTCAGCTGTTTTTCCCATGTAATATATTGTGTTCTTATGACGTGTGCTGTCGGGTGTCGCATCGCGCGGCACCACCCTCTGCGATCCTGGATGAGCGGATTCCGGTCCGCCACAATGTACTCCCCAGTGGTGACGGTTCGCCGTGAACGCGGAGGGGGAGAGTTTGCCGCTGAAGGAAGCTTGGTCATCTTCGTAGGCGGAAACTCGTCGCGCTAGGAGAAAAGTCCCCTACCTGGCGCGCCAAATGTCGAAGTGTTCGGTCGACACTTCCCCCGGGCCTGCACTGGGCAGCCCGCGGAGGTTCTTTTTTCGGTGGGGCTAGTTCCTAGCGGAGAGCTTGCACAGATGGAACGAGTTAGTAAGAGCTTGACACGGCGAGTTTTACATGGTTCAGGCCGCCGGAGCGTAAAACCCTACGTCCACGGCGAGCTATGGAGCTCGCTGTATTGCTTGCTGCTCAGGACCGGAGGCCTGAGGTCGGGGGTGAGTTACAGCTTGAGAGTGTATGGCTAGCGTATGAGTTGCAAAATGCGAACCCTTGCTATCGACGCCTACCCGAGCCTTTTATAGTCCAAGACTCGGGCGGCTTACAAGGGGAGCCGGGACCCGACAGGTAGTCCCGGGAAGATTGTCTATTATCTACCGTATCTGCAGTTATGTCGGTAGCTGTCTCTGGTCGAAGGCGTCTGAGTCTTCATCTTGCCGCCCTGCCCATGCTGCATGCTAGTCGTAGTGGTTGACGACAGTGCAGGCGGCATGGGATGTCTTGTCGCGGTGTTTATTGGCTGGCAGGTTCTGACACCGTGCGCCAGTCTGTGATGCGACTGGGCGCAACGACACCTGACAGACGCGTGCTCCGCGCCTCCGCGTCTCGGGAAGACGCGGGCCTTGAATATCTTGTACGGGCAAGGTATGGGGCGCCTTTATGCCCGCTGCCTACCGCTCGGGGGCAGGCAGCACCGTTCTTCTGGCCACGTGGCGGGTCCGGAGCCCTTCTCTGAGGAGGAAGGGTCCGGCCTGCGGGGCACGTGGAGCCTCCGGACCTCTCCCCGCGGAGGGGGAGGTCCAGCTTCTGTATGCCACGTGGCGGGGCCGGAGCTCTCCTCTAAGGAGAGGGAGGTTCTGCCCCGCTGGACGCGTGGCGTCTTCGGACCTCTCTCCCGCGGAGGGGGAGGTCCGGCTTCTGTATGCCACGTGGCGGGCCCGGAGCTCTCCTCTGAGGAGAGGGAGGTCCGGCCCCGCCGGACGCGTGGCGCCTTCGGAGCTCTCCCTGCGGAGAAGGGCGAGTACCTTAGGCATTTTACCCTGTGCGCGGGGGTACCCCATATCTCAGGTACCGACACACCGTATCCTAAGTTTTTAACGTAATATGATGTTCAATCCTGCTCTGTTACGAACGCAGCTCTGATACCATGTGTGACAGGGCTCTGGTACAAAGTGAAACAGCTCTGATACCATGTGTGACAACCCTGATACCATGCTGTGCGGGACAGGATCTCGTCGGGTGGTGCCGTGATATGCGGCACCCAACAGCACACGGGTCGAAGAAACACATCACATTACATAAATAATTTGGAGAAGCGTACAAGAATATTTTACATGTACTTATATCAAAATAAGCTACAGCGGAAGACTATAACTCTCACGACTCCTTTCTAAACTAGCCACAAAGAAACAGTCCAGCCCACGGACGTTTCTTACTAGCAACATGAAGAAAAATCTGCAGCGGCGAGGATGCTCTTTGAGTAAACACTCGAAGGTTCCCGAGTCTCATCGGCATCCCTTCTCTTAAGCATGAAGTCAAATACCTGCAAAATAACTCGGATAGCATCCGTGAGCATAACGCTCAGCAAGACTTAACCATCACCCTAAACATGAAACTCTATATGAGGTTATGAACCTAAAATAGGATGACATAAGCATAATTAAACTCGCCTAAAACTGAATCATTACTTTCAGGTATTATTTGCAGCAATTTTAATTAACCTTGAGAACGCCACATCGGGAGTCCACAATCAAACAAGAAACGCTTTCCCCCAATGTAAATTGCTCATGGCATAAAAGAATCGAGTTTGTACTAGCTATTCATCAATGATGCATAACAAAGATAGTATAACTTCAAATCAACGTAATTAGTTCCGTTCTCATGCAAGTTCTTACTACATCACGACTGTGAGAACAAGTATGCTCAGTCCATTCCACGAGCGACGGTGATTCGAACAATAACACCCGGACTACACGACACGTACGCCCGTACTCGACGTTGCCTACAGCAACCATCACTGACGTCGTACGCGGCAGCCTTTCCCCCGTTTCACCCCCGTTGAATTGATCAAGTCGCCCCGTACAGTAGCCACTCTAATGGTGCACCTAACGACGTGATATGTCATGAGAATGTTCCCCACATACTGCACACCGGCCGTCCGCCTGAGGCGACCCGAAAAGTCCCAACGACAGCTTCCCGAGGTACATCGGTTTACTGGGTCCCATAATACCAGCATGAGTCCGGTACACAACTCAAACTTTTTCAACAGGGCTGCATACGGATCGGTCCTTGACCGACATGGACAGGTCTATAGCACCCAGGCCCCTATGTCCTGCTGCCCCTACAACCTTCCGGTCTCAACTTTAACTTGCTAATTCATTTATGAACCAATCCCGTATGCCCCGGTTGTTCCTGAACCTGCGAGTAGCATCTCACCACTCTACTTCTACCGAACCGTACTTAAGCATGGCAGTTCTACACGGTGAAAGACACCTACCCAATACTCCATGGGTCATTTGGCTATGCAAGAGTAGTATCAAACACTAGACCTAATGCACAATTCATATCTTAACTGAAAGTGAATACAAAATAAAAACTTAACAGTTGTTAAATGCAAACCGGAGCTTGCCTGTTTTGCAGAGTAGTCGTATATAATCAGTTAGTGTCCTTGCTGATCAAACCTTGATTCTCCGAAGCTTGATCCACTTTAATGAATCACTCCTTTGAATCCCCTTCGTTGTGGTTCCTATTGAAATGCATATGCACATGTTTTATAGAATGTAATGGAAAGAAGTTATAGAATGGAATTCTTAAGAACAGAGGTTGTGTGGAAAAGCCAAGAATGGCTTGGTTTGCCTCTGTTGTGCAAAGAAAGAAATGATTTACATTGATCTTACTATCTTAGCTATACAGTAACTATTTTCCCTAATGAACATAATAGTTGAGCTGAAAAGATTTGAGTGCAACTGAAGAACAAGAACTCCAATGGCCTCAAAACTTTTACAGCAGGTTCTATACTACCTAAGGATTTAGCTTGCCAAATTGCAGCTAAGGTGGAGTCAAATTGTATTCTCCATAATTCTCACAAAGTCCTTCATGTATTTCCACCAATACATAAATATGGAGAATAAGCACAGGGAGTTCAAGGGCTCAACTTGAGCTGATAATTTACCTGTGAGTTATTGGTCACATGAAAGTAATCTGGTCCAAAATTCAGCCCTTTTACTTGAGTAGTTCTTCCAGAACAATTCTTTAAGCATTCCAACTCAAAAGAATTAATTCTGAAGTAATGTGCATTTTCGTGCTCAATTGAGTGAACTACAATTTCAAGTATGTCTCAGAGAGCTTTCCTTAATTTTCCTATGATTTTTGGAGCTATGAATTGCCCAGAATAGATTTTACAAGTGAGAAACATTTTCTGAAAATGTTTCTGGACTCTTATAATCACAGCAGATTGTATTTAACAAATTGTTACTCAAATGATCTCCAAATGAGCTGAAAGTTTGCTAGAAGGTCAATACTAGGCTAAAGAATATTCTGGCAAAATGTGAGGATTTTTGGATAACCCAAACTCCCTCAATAATTCTTTATCATAAAACATTCAAAGAATTTTCCAGAATATAATATTGACTTTCATACAAATCTAAGTTCATATTTGAATAGAACTCTGAAAAATGAATCCAACCCAATTGGAATCACTCAATTTGGAGGTTTCTACAGAGAGATATGAATTTCCAATTTTTGAGCAACAACTGGAATTGTTTTCTTACTGAAAACTCCACTGGGCCCGCTTATTTAAATCCTAACCAATCAGAACTGGGCCACACCCGGGCCACAGCTTTTCAGCGCGCCAGTACACGGGATCCCAGCCACACCCGATCACGGATTTAAATTCTGAGCTGATGACAGCCGGGGCCCTCCCCTTCGTCTTCCTCCTCTGGCTTCTTTCCCGCGCCCGCGCGTTCCTCCTCGCCGGAGCAAGTTGGTGCTCGCTGGCTGGCCGTTCCCGGCCACCATCCGAGCTAAAACTTGCCGTCAGTGCGTGATTTACATCGAGGAACACGGCTGTGGCGTCAGTTCGAGCTGCCGGTGACCGACAATACCCCGGCGACGTGCGGCGGCCTCGGTTGAGGTTCGGCGCCGTCGGCCGTGGGTTCTAACCCGCCAAAACCTCGACCAAATAGTTCTACAGCATCAGTACATCTCTAGGAAGCTCGACGAGGCCTCAAAGGTGTTCAGAAATGGCTGCAAGTGGGTCGGCACCGTGTGACCGATTGTGTCCTCCATGAACGCCTTTGATCGAGCTCAAAATCCGTCGCTCCTAGCCGATTTCAGGCAACGGATGCTAAAAGGAAAAGGATCGCCGGCTAGTCCAGCGTCTTTGTGCAAGATTTGATAACCTAAGGAGGATCAGAGAGTGAGAATTCGAAGAAACCGTACCGGATGCTCGGGTTGGAGCCACCGGAGCAAAACTTCAAAATTCGCCATCAATGGCTCACGGCATGGCCTGGGCTTTGGGTGAGAGCAGCGCGGTGGCCGTGCGCTCCCGTTGCCGCCCTTGCTTGGCCGTGAAGACTGCTTTGGTGAGCTGCCCACGTGCGCCCGGTTGTCGGTTGAAGCTAGGTCAGTGCTGTGGCGGTGGTTCTCGGGCACGGGAGGCCGGAGCTCGCTTGTTTCCAGGTCAGGAAGGTGTGTGCTGACCTCGTGGGAGTGTTTAGCAGCTCGGGAAGGGAAGGCACGTGTGTTCTGCCGTTCTTCCGATCGGCCGAGCAGCGGAGGGAAGGAAACGGCTTGGTTCAGCGTCGCCCCGAGGAGGAGAAGGCAAATGACCTTTGCTTAGGTCAGGGGGGTGATCACGCTGCAGGAACTACCTCTGGGCGCCGGTGCTTTGGAGAACACAGCAAGAGGTGGCCTGGCCAGCCCTCGGTGGCACCATGGTGGGAGAGCTGCTCGTGGGTGTGAGACAGAGAGTTAGACTTAGGGGGTAAGGCACAACTCAGCTCTATGACAGGTGGGTTCCACTCCACATTTTTCTCCCAATTATTTTCTCATGCTGATCTTCCTAAATTCCAAAATTCTGAGTTTGAAAGGTGGCTAGAATTTGAATTCTCCAACTTCAGTTTGAATTTGTATAGCAAATTTGAATTTGGATGGAATTTGAAAATGCTTCTCTTTAACTCTCTTTTTGAGCCCACCCCACAAATGAAAAGTTTGTGATCAAACTTTTCCCTACAAATTCCAACTCTATGGCTGCATGTTTATTCAAAGTTTTTGGCCACCACATGTGTGAACTTTGAATTTTAAATCTGATATTCAAACTTACATGCAAGAGGTATTCAACTCCTTATTGGTTCAACACTTTTAAATAAAAATGTGAGCCTCATTTTGGATGTTCATCCATGTATTACTTTGCATGAAGAAAAGTTTTAGCAAGTCCCATTTTTCATGTCTTTGCCACACACATGAATTCAAACCTAGGTCTTATTCATACACATTTTTGGGACGTTTACATACTCCGTGCAAGCATAATATTCTTGCAATGTACAACTCCGCATACCTGCTGGCATGGAAGTGTGTATGCACGGGAATGAAGTGAGCCGACTTGGTTAACCGGTCAACAGTTACCCAAATGGAATCATGATTGTTAAAAGTAATGGGTAATCCTACAATGAAATCCATGCTCACATCTTCCCATTTCCATGCTGGAATTTTCAGGGGTTGCAACAACCCTGATTTTCTCATGTGATCCGCCTTCACTCGTCTACACGTATCACTTTCGGATACGTACTTTGCAATTTCCCGCTTCATCCGTGTCCAAGAAAATTTACCCTTCTCTTGGTACATTTTGTTGCTGCCAGGATGAATATAAAACTTAGACAAGTGAGTTTCATCTAGGATCTTCTTTCTCAGCTCCATATTCCGGGGTACGACTATGCGGTCATTGAACCATAGCGTCCCCTCTTAATCCTTCCGGAAACATTTGATATCACCACTGTCTATTCGTTTCTGGAGATGTGCCATGCCCTTGTCCATCTTCTGAGCTGCAATAATATCCTCCCTTGGTAGGGATGAGAGCAAGGTTGTAGAGTGATCCATATGGAACCAAGTATAAACTCGGTTCTTCCTCTTCCATTGGTGTAATGGTAATAAGTGTCGAAGTGTTCGGTCGACACTTCCCCCGGGCCTGCACTGGGCAGCCCGCGGAGGTTCTTTTTTCGGTGGGGCTAGTTCCTAGCGGAGAGCTTGCGCAGATGGAACGAGTTAGTAAGAGCTTGACACGGCGAGTTTTACGTGGTTCAGGCCGCCGGAGCGTAAAACCCTACATCCACGGCGAGCTATGGAGCTCGCTGTATTGCTTGCTGCTCAGGACCGGAGGCCTGAGCTCGGGGGTGAGTTACAGATTGAGAGTGTATGGCTAGCGTTTGAGTTGCAAAATGCGAACCCCTGCTATGGACGCCTACCCGAGCCTTTTATAGTCCAAGACTCGGGCGGCTTACAAGGGGAGCCGGGACCCGACAGGTGGTCCCGGGAAGATTGCCTATTATCTACCGTATCTGCAGTTATGCCGGTAGCTGACTCTGGTCGAAGGCTTCTGAGTCTTCATCTTGCCGCCCTGCCCATGCTGCATGCTAGTCGTAGTGGTTGACGACGGCGCAGGCGGCATGGGATGTCTTGTCGCGGTGTTTATTGTCTGGCAGGTTCTGACACCGCGCGCCGGTCTGTGATGCGACTGGGCGCAACGGCACATGACAGACGCGTGCTCCGCGCCTCCGCGTCTCGGGAAGACGCGGGCCCTGAATACCTTGTGTGGGCAAGGTATGGGGCGCCTTAACGCCCGCTGCCTACCGCTCGGGGGCAGGCAGCACCGTTCTTCTGGCCACGTGGCGGGTCCGGAGCCCTTCTCTAAGGAGAGAAGGGTCCGGCCTGCGGGGCACGTGGAGCCTCCGGACCTCTCCCCGCGGAGGGGGAGGTCCAGCTTCTGTATGCCACGTGGCGGGCCCGGAGCTCTCCTCTGAGGAGAGGGAGGTCCGGCCCCGCTGGACGCGTGGCGTCTTCGGACCTCTCTCCCACGGAGAGGGAGGTCCGGCTTCTATATGCCACGTGGCGGGCCCAGAGCTCTCCTCTGAGGAGAGGGAGGTCCGGCCCCGCCGGATGCGTGGCGCCTTCGGAGCTCTCCCTGCGGAGAAGGGCAAGTACCTTAGGCATTTTACCCTGTGCGCGGGGGTACCCCATATCTCAGGTACCGACAGTGGCCCCCGGGCCCATCTCGGGGGAGATAGCGAGCCCGAGGTGGGACCTCCGTCTCTTCCGATCCGCGCACTTTCTCTAAGTCCCGAATTGACCGCTGCCGGAGCACGAACAGCCACGGGATCGTGGGAGCATGCGCTCACTTGACGGTTGCTTTTACTGCGGCGGTTCCCAAGACTGCCACTTCTGCACGTTGCGGCGCTTTCTTCGGGAACCGCCGAAGTGCCTTGCCAGCTCATCTTCTCAGGAGACTGACTCCTTGACCTCACCGCTTTAGTTAGGCGGCTTGGGCCCACCTCTCATTGGCACTCGGTTTAGGAACCGAAGCGGTCGCCGACGCGGGGTATCCGAAGAGTTCCGAATCGCTTGGGATTGCACCCGGGAAGGTGCTAAATGAAACCTCCATGTGGGTACATTCCTCTTATAAGGCTTCCTGTCCCTGCGCTTCCCTCAGGTCCTGTAGTCTTGTCTTCTTCCATGGCTCTTAACCCGCCTTATGGGGGGAGAATTGCTCTCAGCTCCCTCCAGCGGTTGTGTCTGCACCAAGCCTGGGACTCAGGGAGCCTGCCTGCTCGGCCCCTGAGGGTGGTGGAGTCTTCAAAGGAACCGCTGAAGCATCGAAGAGAATCCCAGGCGGCAGGGTCTCCAAGAACACCGCTGAATGCTGCGGAGAGGGCCTCAGGAGCACCCTTGACGACACCGGCTTTTGGGCAGGCGATGAGGGAACTTCAGGAGAAGGAAACCGCCGATGCACCGTGGAGAATCCCAGGCGGTAGAGTCTCCAAGAAGACCGCTGAATACTGCGGAGGGGGCCTCAGGAGCTCCCGTGGTGTCACTGGTTTTTGCGCCGGTGATGAGGGAGGTGATTCCTGCGCTCTGGACATAGAGCGAGAGAGTTCCGCCAGGGCTGAAGCCTGGCGACGCGGTCGTCGTTGCAACTTCTGGATTCTGGTCGTGTCGGGAGACCCTTGGGGCTTGTTTCTTTCTTCTTATCGAGTCTGTAGTCCAGCTCATGGAGCCTTGCTTAATTTGACTCTCTTGGATATTTGTGTCTGTGATGCTTTTCCTCTCCTTCTTGGCTTTGCCTGACTGAGTCCTTAGCTCCGCAAGGTACTCAGAGGCCATCTCCAATCTCGGAGCTTTGAACAGACACCATCCCCGGGTCCTAACCGTGTTAGGATCCCCTGGAGGTCTCCGGATCTCGCCCTATGGGGAGCTCCAAATCTGCCTGCCATGTGGCGGGTCCGCAGCTCCTCCTTAAGAGGCGGGAGCTCTGGCCATATTGGACATGTAGGGCTTTCGGAGCCCTCCCACCGAGGGGGGAGGTCCGGTTTCCGCCTGCCACGTGGCGAACCCGGAGCCCTCCTCAAGGGAGGAGAGAGTTCCGGGCCTGCTGGACACGTGGGGCCCCCGGGTCCCGCCCCTTCTGGAGGGGCAGGTCCCGGTCCTTCCAGTCCTAGGTCGGAGTAGTTGGTAGCTCCTTTCCCCCTGCTTCATGCAGTCCCTGTTGCCGCAACCTGGAGGCCCTGCACATAGGTAGAGGAAACGTAATTCTCCTTGGGGGCTCACCCTCCCTTATCTCATAGTCTTATTTGACTTACAGCCCCTAACCATATGTTTGGTGCTTGGGGACTTGTAGAGAGGGGGAGCTGAGCACATGGCAACCATGCACTGCAAGGGTTATTAAAAAACTCAATTCACAATTTAAATGAGTACAAGGAAAGAGCAAAGTAGAGCAGATTTCTTTTCGTACAACTTTACATAGGAGGAAGGCAGGCTAAACATGGAGGCCACGACCCACCCCATTAAGAGGGGAAGCAAGACTCTACGCGCTTGGAGTCGGAACCAGGCAAAGCTGAACGTAGTCCTGGACCGTCCCCTGGAGTTTAGCTGCTCCGAGCGCTGCTCCTGGACACTATGGAGTTTATTACGAAAAGAATGTACTGTCCTATTTTTGCTCTAGGGGGAGAACTTACGGAGGTGTTCTATGTTCCAAGGGTTCTGGAGCAGGTCCCCATCCTCGGTGGAAAGGCGCACACACCCGGGGCGGCATACTTTCGCTACTCAGAAGGGGCCTTCCCAACTAGGGGAGAGCTTGTGGGCCCCTTCGCGAGAAAGTATGCGCCGCAACACCAGGTCACCTTCCTGCAGCTCCCGGGCACGCACAGACCTTTGGTGGTAGCGCCGAAGCGCTTGCTGTACCGCGCATTACGGAGTGCCGCTTGTAATCGGACCTCGTCAATGAGGTCGATTTCTCCACGCCGGAGGTTGTCCTGCGTGGCTTCGTCGTAAGCCCGGACACGGTGAGACTTCATGGTGATTTCTGGGGGAAGTACAGCTTCAGCCCCGTACACCATGAAGAAGGGTGTCTCCCCGGTGGCCCGGCTCTAGGATGTCCGGTTAGCCCATAGTGTGCTCGGAAGCTCATCTACCCAATTGGCACCATGTTTCTTCAGGCTGGCGAAGGTGCGAGTCTTAAGGCCCCGGAGAATCTCCGCGTTGGCCCTCTCAACTTGCCCATTGATCCTCGGGTGGGCGACAGAGGCATAGCATACCTGAATACCAAGGCCCTCGCAGTAGTCTTGGAATGCTGCGCTGGTGAACTGGGTCCCGTTGTCGGTGATGATCCTGTTTGGGACCCCGAACCGGCAGACAATAGACTTGATGAATTTTACTGCGGATTGTATGCTGATGGTGACAACTGGTGTAGCTTCCGGCCACTTGGTGAACTTGTCGATAGCGACATAGAGGTACCGGAATCCCCCGACGGTTCTGGGGAATGGTCCCAGGATGTCCAGCCCCCATACGGCAAACGGCCACGAGGGCGGGATCATCTGTACCGCCTGAGCCGGTGTATGGATCTGCTTGGTGTGGAACTGGCACGCCTTGCAGCTCTCGACCAGCTTGACGGCATCCTGGAGTGCTGTCGGCCAGTAGAAGCCATGCCGGAAGGCTTTACCGACAAGCGTGCGTGAGGAAGAATGACTTCCACATTCGCCTCCATGGATCTCAGCGAGCAAGTCGCAGCCTTCCCCCTGGGTTATGCACCGCAATAGGATGTGGTTGGCGCCACGCTGGTAGAGATCCCCCTCTACCAGCGCGTACCTCTTAGCCATACGCACAATCCGTTCAGCGGTTGCATGTTCATCAGGGAGGATATTGTCCTTCAAGTAGTCCCGGATCTCCGTGATCCATGCATCGGGTCTGACTTGAGCTTCTGGATCTTGAGCGCTGGGTTGCACAGAGTCCCCAGTGACGCTTACGATCCTTGGCGGCATCCATGGCTGTAGGGCCGCCGGGACCGCCAGCTTCGAGGTGCTGGTCAAGCCCCCTTCGCCCGGCTCGGCGGGCCGGGCTGTGGGCCGCAGCAACGTCCTCTCGAAAACTCCTTCGGGCGCAGGGGCTCCGGTGGAAGCTTTCGTTGAAAGGTTGTCGGCTGCGGCATTACCAGCGCGCGGTACGTGGTGCAGGTCCAAGGCGAGGAATTCTTTCTCCAACATCTGCATGTGAAGCAGATAAGCAGCTAGCTGTGGGTCATTGCAGGAACATTCGCCCTTGACTTGCTTGATGACCAGCTGGGAGTCGCCCTGTGCCAACAACTGGCGAGCGCCTAAAGACAGGGCTGTCTGCAGGCCAAAGATGAGTGCTTCATACTCCGCCATGTTGTTGGTTGCCTTGAAATTGAGACGCACCATATACCCAAACTGTTCCCCCGATGGCATGAGGAGCAGTACGCCGGCACCGGCCCCCTGCTTTCGCGAGGAGCCGTCGAAGAAGAGTGTCCAGTGGGGTTTGGTGAAGACCGGAGCTTGGCTCTTAACTGCATGACGTGGGAGGAAGTCCAGCTCAAACTCCGCCAGCTCCGCCGCCCATTTAGCAACGTTGCCAGTTGCATGGGGGCTGTGAAGAATTGTCTTCAGCGGATACGAGGTGACTACCGAGACCCGGTGGGCCTGGAAGTAGTGGCCGAGCTTCCTGGAGGCCACGAGCACCGCATACAGCAGCTTGTGGACTTCTAGATACCTTGTCTTGGCCTCATGAAGTACTTCACTGATGTAGTAGACAGGCCTCTGTATGGTTCGGACCCTCTCTCTTAGGCTTGGGAGCTCCTCGTCCATTGGCCTCGGCCCGCTGGAGGTGGGTGGACCCACGGGGGCCTCCGGGAACTGGGACCCGGAGGCCCTCAAGCTTTCTTGATCATCCGGGAGCTCCGGGGGGTCTTGAGGGACCTCCGGGAGATCCCAATTGGACCCTGGATATTTATCTTGGGGGTCCGGGAGGCCGTCCTGGGCCTCCTGGAGGTCATCTTGGACCTCCAGGGGGTCCGGGAGTCCGTCTTGGCCCTGCGGGCCCCCCTGGTGTCTGACTTCTGCTACCGGAGCAGGTTGCGAGGGTGAGAGGTCTGGCCGCTCTGCGACGAGGACCATACTCACCACTTCAGTCGTCGCCGCGATGTAGAGCAGCAGGTGCTCTCCGGGCTCAGGTGCTACCATGATAGGTAGGGTCGTCAGGAGTCGCTTCAACTCCTGGAAAGCCTCTTCTGCTTCGTCAGTTGTGACACCCTCATCTCGGGTGTCAGCATATGTTCATGTTTATGGAAAAGAAAAGCATTTTTAGAAAAGAGGGAACAGAAACAAGTATCAAAAGGATAGCCAGTAAACCTCTCTGAGAGCGCCGAAGGCAACTTCCACGACCAGCAGACCACGTGGCGTGTTCGGAAATCATTCCCGAGAGATAGGGAGAGGTCCGACGCTAACTGGCTAGAGGTCCGACCCTGTGGGACACGTGCTGCCCACGGAGATAGCCTCTGCGGAAGAAGCAAAGGCATTTTTCATGGGACACATGTCACCTTCGGAGCTAGTCCTCGCGGAAGTCAGGGGACCAGTCGCACGGGATACGTGTTGATCTCGGAACCCATCTCCGAGAAGTCCGGATCTATTGAACACGTGTCGCCACCGGAGCTTATCTCCGGAGGTCCGTCGCTGCTAAACACGTGTCGACCTCGGGGCATGTCCCTGAGGGAAGGAGAGGGGGGAGACCGGCACCCACACGTGTCGTCCGCGGAGCTCGTCTCCGAAGAAGAGGAAGGTCTTGATCGATTGACACGCGGCACAACCGGAGCTCGTCTCTGCGGATGAGGAGATACCAGGCCGGAGGACACGTGGAGCTTCCGGAGCTCATCATCATGGAGGTAGCGAGTTCTGGAGCGGTTTTTACGCGTAAAGATACCAGTACGCAACGAAACCAATCCAAACTCCACAATGTTACCAAAGATAAGACGTCAGGATCCAACAAGATCTGAATAAGACTCTTATTCGGGATCCAATCAGATTAGGACTCTTCTCTTCCCGATTATAAATAGAACCCAAAACCTCTGGCCGAACCCACGAACTTCTCTCTCAACTCCTGAGCCGACGACTTAGCGCTCTAGCCCTAACTCGCCGAGCAAAACATCGCCGAAGCGCAACAAGGGAGATCATCGGAGAAGAATCGAGTGGTCTGAGGAGGACCTCAAAGTCAAGAAGAGCGTGAGGTAGGACTTCAATACCACCTTACGACATCATGTTGTTCATCTCTTTGCATCTGTTCTTCGATTCCTTTCGAACAGAAGCCTTTTCGTGGACAGATCACTTGATGATCAGATTGATCTAAAAACAAGATCATCGCCACGACCACCTTTGATCCGAACACCTCTGACCATGCAAGCCATGCAAGAATATGTACAGATCAATCTAATGAAACTAATCATAGGATAGCATGCATGTGCATCATCGCATCTAGTTTAGGATTTTGTGCATGATATTGATTGCTGTGAATCTTGTATGCACGTGAATCCTACAATAGCAGGACAGGTTCAGGAAGCTGTCTACGACGAACTACAGCAATCAGGTTTTGAGAATCAAGAACAACCGGAACCGCAAGAACAAGGCAAGTGCTCCTTGACCATGTTGATCCTATGTTTTGGGTAAAACTATTTTGTTTTGCGAAAAGGTGTGTGTGCTGAGTCAAACATGATGGGAAAACCCTTTTATAGAAGTTTATTAGTTTTGATTAAACCATCCTTGTCGCCTGGGAAGATTATGAGTCGATCGGGTATGGTTTTTGCTTTATGCTTCGCTGAGTCCATGGGATTGGGAAGCGAGATAGATGTGTCTAGCTAACTGCACTCGTAATGATAATGAGAAACTGATGAGGTTAATAAACATGGATCGGAGGGGGATCTAGGCAAGCCTGGGTTTGTGTATGAGGTAGCATGAGATGGTGGTTTTACTTGCCGTAGATCTAAGGACCGGTTCATGCATGCACATGCCAGGATAACAGTGCCACCACAAGGCCAAGTATGGGTGCGGCTTAGCTGAGTAATTAGGTAAGTTGCTAGAGTGTTATGGACTGTGGAAGGCGCGGGGAATGGGAGTTGAGTGAGGACTGCCCTGGGAACTGCATGGCACAAGAGGGGGCCCGTGGGTGGGAGAATTGGAGATTCTAGCCTGCCGGTGAAACCTTAGTGAGTCCATACATCTAGTAACCCCTTTGTAAAGGCTATTTTGTGATCTCTTGACCATACACCGATGGTTGTGTACTGGTATAATGGAGGTTCTGCAGTCGCCGACGGGTGACGAAATCACAAACTTGTGGGTAAAGAGGTGCAAACTCTGCAGAGTTATTAAAACTATCATGATAGCCAAGCTTACGGTCATGAGCACCTGGCTAAACTGCCATGATTAGATGGGATGGTTATTGGAATAGTTATTGGGAAGGTTCTTGGTTATGGTTATTGGTTATGGTTTGGTTTGGGACTGTTAAGTCCGGGAGATGAGATGGTTGCATGACTGGTGGGTCATGATATGAGATTGGTCTCGGTGCGAGACAAGGTTGTTTTATGAGGTGAGATGGTAGCGAATACGAGGAGGTATTCGTGAGTATGAATAAAAGATTGGTTAATGTTCGGATGGAACACGGGAAGTGATGGAGGTATGTTGGTAATTTAATACATGCTGAGACTACATTCATCTAAAGTTAAGTTGCTGTTTTATCAATGGTTTTATAAATTTGCTTTTCTGCAAATAAGCCTTTATTACCTACCTTGTTTATGAGCTGCATATCATGTGTTATTCCCGCACTTGCTGAGTACATCATTTGTAAGGGCCTCAGTTTTTGACACACATTTGCAGTGTTCATCACCACACCACACACCTCATTTGAGGAAGAATGATGAACACAAATGAAGAGCAAGTAACAATTATCAACATGCTCATGAGAGAACAAACTTACACATTGCAAAAGTGGTATTTCCCACATGTGATATAGATGGGCTGGACATATGAAAACTCCTACACTTTACTAAGGATGTCCCTGCCAAGTTTCACCCAAATTCAAAACCTTTTTGAGGTCAGTTTGGGTATAGTTAGGAAGAGGGCAGTTTGAAACCTTATTCAAATTCAAACTGTTTTTATCCCATGAATTTAAAAGTGGAAGGCATATTCTTACTCAGCACATTTTTGTGAGCTCACACACCAATTTTCACTCCATTTGGAGTTGATCTTGACATGAGCTAAGTGGGAGAAATTCAAACTTTATTTGAATTTCAAACTGAACTTGTGCTGAAATTCATTCAAACCAAACCTCATTTGAATTTTGATCAATTCAAATGGCTCATGGGTGAATAATTTGAATTGCCAAGGGTAGTATGGGGTTCACTGTTTACAACAGTGATTAGGAGTAAATTTCAGAGGTTAAAACTGGAGGTGGGACCCACATGTCAGCCACTGCTCAGATCAAACCGACTGAGACTTTTTCACTCGGGTCGCCGAGCCGCAGCGGTGATCGCCACCGAGGCCAGCCGCCGCGCCACCAGCTGCTTGCCCACGCGCGGGCGTGAGGCGGTGCAGAGCCTTCTTAAGGCGCCTGCCCCCTCCTCGGCCGAGGTACCGCCGTTCTTCCCTGCAAGAACTCAGCGCCGGCCGAAAACTTCCGCAGCTCGGACTTGATCGGAGGACGCCGATCGCAGCTCCCTCCTTCCACTCCAGAGCCCCAGCAAGGTACTAGAGACCTTCCTCCGTCCTTCACGTTGCTAGAATTCAGTTGAAACCGATTGATATCGGCTGGGCCGAAAGATCAAATTCGGGACTTGGAACCGCCGCACCTCGGGCTCTCGTGGACAGCCCAACCAGGGCGTTGTCACGCCCGAGCCAAGGCACCCTTGGACGCGCGGGTGACCGGTGCTGCTCATCCCCGAGCCACAGCTCGAGTGGTTGCTCACCGGCGGCGAATTTCCACTTTTCCCCTTTCTGTGTGCAGAACGACCTTCGGGTACGATTCTGTTTAATTCGTGCTCTTGAAAGGATTAGAGGGCCTCAGGCCGCTCTCACACGAGCTAGACACGGTAACGCACAAGTTGCCTTTACAACTCTGGGCCGGAGAACCTCTGTGCCCGGCGTAATTTGAGGTCTACTAATGGCGGAACGAACGGGCGCCATCGGGCGCACGGTGAGGACCTATTTCGGGCCTTCCCCGAGCTGCCTCGAGCTCATGTCGACCTTCTCTGAGGTCCACTGATGCTCCCCGACCGGTTTCCCAAGTAGCTGAGGTACTAGGGTAGTCAGCCGACATGGCCGAAGTCGTTCTGAGGTAGCGGCTCGTCGCCGACCATGCTCCGGCCGTTGTCATGAGCAGCTGACCCTCGGATCCTGTTCCCCGAGTAAAAGTAGGCAGGGGCGGCCAGAATCGAGAAGTTTGGAGCTGTACAGCAGCCGGCGGCGAGCTCTCCGGCGAGATCCCTCGGCGGCGGGGCGCGGGTGTCGCGAGGTTGAAGAAGGGGGTGGACCCCAGCTGTCAGCGGGAGATATTTTGAATCGGGATCCGGCTGCGGCCGGAATCGATTGTGCTGGCGCGCAAAATCCTTGTGGGCCGCGGTGTGCCATCGCCTCGGCGTGCGACGCGTGTCCCCTGGGCCCACGCGCGAGTTTAAACTTTTACTTTTCCCCGATTTTCAGATTTCCTTCAAACTTCAAATCCTCATAACTTTGGCTAGAAAGCTCCAAATTGAGTGAACCAAAATTTTCTGGATTCAGCTCTCTGAGTACTTTCCAGAAAATCAAGTTTCACTTCATGAAATTCCTTATTTCTCCAGAATTAATTCCTCAAAATTTAAACTGTTAGGAATTTTAACTGGAAGATCCTTTGGGAGAAAATCCTGAAATTTTGCTGGGATGTTCACCAAAATATCCCTGAACTACCATAAAAATTTTAGATCCATTTGAGCTCATCTGATCCACCTAATGGTGTGATTAGTGAAACTGTTCCAGAGAAAATAGAAAATGTTCAGAAACATTTTCAGAATTTTCTCTGAAATTGTTTAGCTCATATCTTTAGTTAGGGACTTCCAAATTAAGTGAGACCAAATCCATTAAAACCCTCTGAAAATCCAGTTTTCAGAAAGTCATAGTTTGTTTCATGAAAATTCCTAGAACACCCTAAGAGTTCCAATTAAGGTCAAGGACATAATTAATTGTGGAGGGCTCAAATGAGCTTTGCTGCAACTAAAACTTGACCAAGTCTCTATTTAGGTTGTAACCAAGCCATAGTAAAAGTTTCACAGTCATTATGTCTGTCTAGCAAGGGTTATAGATTTCACAACTTCAATGTTAATACAAATGCATTTAAATTGATACATATGTTTCTTATGTCATGTAGTCGCTAAGGTCGAGGAGGAACCCGAAGTCCTAGACTTCGTTACTCCGGAGGAACAGCTAGCCTACGACCAAGAGCAGCAAGGCAAGCTCCGGTTTGCATTAACCTTTTTACAAATTTTTATTGTTTTGAGCACATACTTGTTCATTTATTCTGTGCATTAGAGTCTTGTTTGGAAGCCCCACTGCATAGCCAAGAGAACCATGGGTTGGGTTTAGGATTGCAAACCCCGTTAGCCACTGCATTGCTGGGATAGAGTAGGATTCGGTACAAGTCGAGTAGTTGGAACTACTCGCGAGAATAGGCTAGAGGCATATTGCTCGGGTAGAGATAGCACATGATACACATGGCAAGAAAATGAGACCGAGCGGAGAGTAAGGGCAGCAGGACTTTGGGGCCTGTGTGCTGTAGCTCCGCTTGTGTCGATTGAGGACCGAGCCGTGTGCGGGCCTGTTGAACAAGCTAGAACAGTACCGAAGACCTACCGGCTATATGGGAACCGGGAAACTGATGTAACCCGGGTAGCTGGGTATTGAGGCATTGCCCGTCGTTCAGAGGGTAGGTTGAGAGCTCGAGGTGTAAATCGGCTGGCGGCACAGAGATGCGTGTGCAGAGACCTCTTGCTCGGGACGATGGGACCGGTTCAATATTTGGCTAACGGGTGAAAGGTAGTCGCGTACGGCGTCCGTGATGGTTGTTGTAGGCAACATCGAGTACGGGTGTACGTGACGGGTTGTTCGGGTAACCCTGCAGGTGTAAATCGATTATAATCGCCGTCCCTCGCGGTCAGTGAGTACCACTTGTTCACTGTACCGTGACGTAGAAAGAACAGGCTAGTTAAATGTTAAAATGTTGCTGATTGAAACCTGGACATTGATTGTTAATGATATGCTGTAGCTTAGAGCTAATTAAAGTTCTTTTCAACTTTGGGCAAAGTACATGAGAGAAATGCGTTTCTTGTTTGATTGCGGCTCTCTCATGTGCCTTAGCGTAAGGTTCTCCACAACCTGCTGCTAAAACTTGAAAGTAAGGTTCTACTAATTAGGCGAGTCCTTGCAAATGATTTTTACCTCATGCAACCCATTACCCTCATGTAGAAGTTCCATGTTTAGGTGAGACGGGTCAGACTTGCTGAGCCTTCGTGCTCACTGCTTGTGTTTGAAGATTTTGCAGGGTTCTATGAGGAAGGGACTCCCGAAGAGGAGACGGAACCCCAGGAGGGGAACCCTGTCGAGTGGGAGTCGTGCACGCCGCAGAGTTAGTGTGCGTGTGTGCTAGCAAGGACACGTTCGAGGGCTGAACGTGCACTTGATGCTTAGTCTACGCCCGTGAGTGTAGACTGAACTTATTTTGATGTAAACATGTTCATAAACTTGTTTATGTAATAAAACTTCCGCTTCCGCTTTGCACCTTTGACGTGTGTTATACGGTGCTGTGCAACGCAGCACCCCTCAGCGTGATCCTGGCTCGACAGGACCAATGGGGTCGTGTCAGCGTGGTATCAGAGCTCGCTTGAGGTTTAACACAGTACAAAGGTCTTCTTTTTCAAAAATCCAGTGAGGAACGAGTTAGTAGCCCGTATAAGGATGTTATTAGTATATAGAAAGTGGCTTATTAACCTATTTGTTATGTCGGAAAATTGTGCATCTCGGGACGTTCATGTCTTGGGGGGTGCACGTAAGCGCTGTCCACCAGTGCGCACAAGCTGAAGGGTGGAGCCCCACAGGTGGCAGGTAACCCGACCCGCTTTAGTATCCTCTACGACTCTTCATGTCGTTTGGGGTATTCGAGCAACGTCTGTCCCTGGCGTGCGTGGTGCAACATGGGAGACCCCGTCACGTGGTCTGAAACGTGAACACGTAACTCAAGGCGTGTTTGGCTTGAGAACATCCGGGCGAGTGATGACGGCCGGGTGTACCAACTGTATGGATTCCGGGCTCGGTGTGCAGCCGAGTCTGATGATTGTTTGAGTTTCTGCAGGTAGCCTGACCACGAAACGGTAGACGTGTAGCATCCGTGTGCGAGTGACGTTTAGTGCCACTGAAATAACGAAGCCGGCTAAGTCCGGTATAGGTTTTTCTTTGTGAGGACGTTGTACCGACAAAATCTGGTGACGCATCGACGTCACACCAAACTAAATAAACAACTTCATTGTAAAAACTGGAAGGTTTTAATCCAAAGTAGTAAAACTTGATGTAACTCCTTCCCTTGAACAGGATATTCAAAGTTAACAAGCTTTCAACTTATAGGATGTTAAGGACAGAGCACTCTGTTTTCAGCTGAATCAAGGCTGAAGTTAATCAGAGGTTAGAGGTTGAGTTCTTTCGAGGTTGGGGTTGTATGATACATTTCTGGAAAGTGTTGGAAGAGCTTTACAACTCTTCTGTTGAGGTCCAGAGGTGTTTCATCCCTTAACCACTCTAAAAATGCAGTAGAGTTGAAACTGTCCAGAAAACAGGACAGAGCAAAGACTCTCTGTAAACTCTCTGTAAATTAAGCATAACTTCCTGCTTAAAAATCCAAAAATAGGAAATGAGGTACTTCTGGAAAGCTTATGGGATGGGTTACGACTTTGTAACAGAAAGTTTTGTCAGATTGGGAACAGAATTAACTGGGATTCTTGGATCAATTCAGTACCTAAAGCAGGGAGGTGCTGTCCAATTGATTCCAGAAATTCTGTTAACTTTGACATCTCATAACTTTTGAACCAGGACAGATCTTAGGCCAACCAAATACTTTCTGGAAATCTATTGAAGTTAACTTTAACTTTGATGTTGAGCTCCAGAATTGGTTTGCCTTTAACATGGCCTAAATCAGGTTGATATGGAAACTGGTCAAGGCTGTCATGGGAACAGCAGATCAGCAGTCAAATTTGTTTAAAATTTGAACTATGTTTCCAAGTTTTATGGGTTCAATGACATGTTTTATGTTATAACTCAGGGGTTTACTGTTTAAATAAATATTTGACAATTCTCAAATATATTTTTACAGATGGCAGCAGATAAACAGTTGGAGAACGGGTGGGTGGCTTCCCACTGTTCTGACCGTAGCGGCTACCCGGAAGCATTGTGGCAAATGCTCCAATATTTCGGGTACAATCAGATGCCGCAATACTTCGCCAAGGAAGAAGACGAAGAGGGGAACAAGACGTGGACGATCCATGTCGAGGTTCCTGCAGGACCTACGCCACCCGGTTGGGTGCCATTCACCGTCACGGTGAGAGGAAGACAACCGGAAGGGATGTGGCAAGTGGCAGCCCGCGACACTATGTCACGTTTCTGCCAACTGCACGTGCAGGCTATGGAGGGCACACCATACGCACTCGTTCCAGTGGAGGGACGAGCTCAGCATGTGTGGGAAGAGAGGTACCTGGAGGCAACAGACCCTAGTTGCCCAAGGTACAACCCCGCGGAGGCAAATCTCAGCCTACAAATGAGGGCGGGAAACGCTGTGATGGACAGCCAAGCTGTTCAAACGGAGCATCTCGCCACCAAGCTCAAGGAGAGCACAAGCTGTGGAGATCATTTTGAGAGTGCTCACAGCGCACTCCGCAATGTGCTCCTTCCGACGATCAAGCGACTGAATGAACAACACAATCAGTTGCGTCGTCTGAAGAAGGCAAAGAAGAAGAGCCGTGTTGACATCGCGGCGTTGCAAGAGCTGGTGCGGACCCTAACCCAGCAGAATGAGGACCTTGCTCAGGAGCGGGACGATGCTATCGAGGAAGGCCAAGGCTGGGAAGAGGACTACAACCAAGCTATGGACGAGGTGCATGCCTTGCAGGACCTCGTGCCCCCGGTATTGGGCGTACCGGTAGTCTTGGGTCTTCCAGCCATGGGAGAACCTGGAATGGGAGAAGAGGTGGTAGACCCCGAGCCACCAGAAGAGGTACCGGAGGAGGACGACCCACAGGAGGTCGAGTTCTACTCCGAGTAGGGGGTTACGGTTGCCAAGTAGGGCAGCTAGGGTAGCGTAACCAAACTTTTGTAATCGGTGACATATCGTGTAGACAGTAGCGTATGTATAGGTAGTGACGACATGACCACGACTTCTCGGAGAACCGAGAATAATGTATCTTGTATAAAGTTTATGCTTTATCAATATATGTGAATGTTGTGCAAATTAATCATGTGTCACTTCAATACCTACTGTTGCGTATGGAATTTTAAGTAAGACATGTGCTAATTGCTGCTGTTTTGAATTTCAGAATGACGCGTACTCGTGCCAACGCTGACGTTGGGGGTACCAGTCAAGGGGGAGAGACCTCCCAACCACCTCCCGAGGACTCCTCGGGACAGCAGCAGCAACAGCAACAGCAAACACCGCCACCGCCACTACCAACGGTTACATTGGCCGACATTGTCGCGGCAATGGCGGGCTCGCATCAGCAGCACACAGAGTTGCTGCAGACTCTCATCGCCAATACGTCTCGCCCAGAGAGACGTCAAGATCTTGAGGAGCGCCAACAGAGCTCCTACTCCGACTTCCTGGCGACTCATCCCCCTGTATTCTCAAGGGCGGATGAACCACTTGACGCGGAAAACTGGCTCCGCGCCATAGAGATGAAGTTTGGGCTGCTCCAAATCAGCGAGCAGCGCAAGACTCAGTTCGTGGTCCAGCAGCTTCAAGGATCCGCGAGCGCGTGGTGGGCCAACTTCTGTGCTTCACAGCCCACCGACCTAGTGATGACCTGGGCGGAGTTCCGGACGGCCTTCAGGGCCTATCATATACCGCCAGGTCTGATGAAGAGGAAGACGCAGGAGTTCCTACACCTGCAACAAGGGAGCCGGAACACGCTGGAATACTCCAGAGCGTTCAACGATCTCGCGCTCTACGCGTCGTATCACGCGGATACAGACGAGAAGCGGCGAGACCATTTTTACCAGGGGCTTAACCCGCTCCTGAAGGACAAGTTGGCGATGTTCAATCGAGGCAGCCTCAACGACATCATTGATGCTGCGATTGTTCAGGAGGACTCCGGCAAGGAGTTGGCGGCGGCAGAGCGAAATCGAAGTGCGCCGCAGAGCAGCGGAGAAGGAGGCGGTCCTTCTCAGAAGTTTCGGATGGTGAATTGCCCACCATCAGGTCCACGCTGGCAGCCACCACAGAGGTCGATGCCGTTCCGCAGTCGGCCGTATTCTTCGCCGGCATTCCGGCCGGCACTGCCAGTACCACCGCAACAACAACAGCAGCAGCGGGCGATGCCGCGTGCGTTTGCACCTCCGCAACGCATGCCGGGCTTTCGTCCACCGGGTACTCCACTAGCAGCGGCCACATGTTACAAGTGTGGTCGTCCAGGACACTTCGCAAGCAGTTGCCCGGAGAGGCAAGGCGGCGGAGTGGCACCACAGTTTCCAGGGAGGAATCAACCCCGGAACCCTACTAATGCGCGGCGGGCAAACCCTAGGCCCGGCACTGTCCACCAACTTGCCATTGAGGACGTGCCGGAGGGCGAGCCAATCCTTGCGGGTATGTTCCAACTCCACCAGTATCCCGCTATAGTACTATTTGATTCAGGCGCCACGCATAATTTTATTAGCCAAGCTTTCATTGCTAAACACAGTTTGCCAATACTACCCACCGATAGTCCATATTTAATTTGTTCACCGGGTGGGAAGATTTCAGCAAGCGTAATGGTCTCCAAAGCACCATTATGCTTAGCGGGTAGAGTGTACCCCACGTCTCTCATTATCTTAGAGGGACAGAAGGTCGATGTCATCCTAGGGATGTCGTGGTTAACCCGCCACGGCGCTGTTTTAGACACCGTCCTTCGAGTCGTGCACTTAAACTCAGAGGTGCACGGTTCTCACTCATTATTTCTGGATAGTCCAGAAATAAAACTTTCAAGTGTCTATCAGTCCACAACTATCAGATTGGAAGACATTCCAGTGGTCCGGGAGTTTCCTGATGTATTCCCGGATGATTTACCGGGAATGCCCCCCGATAGAGAGGTGGAGTTCAAGATTGAACTTACACCAGGAACCATGCCAATATCCCGAAGGCCGTACAAGATGGCGCCCAAGGAGTTGGCTGAACTGAAGACTCAGCTCACGGACCTTCTGGAGAAGGGTTTTATTAGGCCGAGCTCCTCGCCATGGGGCTGTTCGGCATTATTTGTCAAGAAAAAGGATGAGACGCTGCGGCTTTGCGTGGACTACCGTCCATTAAATGCCGTAACCATCAAGAACAAGTACCCGTTGCCACGGATCGACATGTTGTTTGATCAGTTGGTCAAAGCAAAGATCTTTTCCAAGATGGATTTAAGATCCGGGTACCATCAGATTAAGATAAGGGCGGAGGACATTCCAAAGACAGCTTTCTCGACAAGGTACGGACTTTATGAGTACCTGGTCATGTCCTTCGGCCTCACCAATGCTCCAGCTCACTTCATGTATTTAATGAACTCGGTGTTCATGCCGGAGCTGGACAAGTTTGTCGTGGTCTTCATCGACGACATCCTGGTATATTCCAAGTCGGAGGAAGATCACAAGAAACATCTGCGTATAGACTTGCAACGGCTGAGGGATCACAAGTTATACGCAAAATTCAGCAAATGCGAGTTTTGGATATCGCAAGTGCCTTTCCTCGGGCATATCATCTCAGCAGAGGGTATCGCTGTGGACCCGAGCAAGATCACGCAAGTGCTGAATTGGAAATCCCCGAGAACTGTTCATGAGGTACGGAGTTTCCTCGGACTCGCGGGATATTATCTGAGGTTCATTCCGAACTTCTCGAAGATTGCCAAGCCAATGACAGAGCTTCTGAAGAAGGCTACCAAATATGTTTGGAGTCCAGCATGAGAAGCAGCATTCAAGGCTTTAGTCAAGCACCTGACATCAGCACCGGTTTTGGCGCAGCCAGACACAACAAAACCGTTCGATGTGTACTGCGATGCATCCGGCATTGGGCTCGGATGTGTGCTGATGCAAGACCGAAGAGTGCTCGCGTATGGATCACGGCAGCTTAGGAACCATGAGCAAAATTATCCAACTCACGACTTGGAGCTCGCTGCCGTGGTACTTGCACTAAAAATGTGGAGGCACTACCTACTCGGTAACCTCGTACATTTATATACCGACCACAAAAGCCTCAAGTACATATTCACTCAGAAGGAGCTGAACATGAGGCAACGAAGATGGTTAGAACTGATAAAGGATTACGAGATAGAGATCCATTATCATCCGGGCAAGGCAAACGTTGTGGCAGATGCGCTGAGCCGCAAGTCACACGTCAATAATCTGACCATCACACCATTGGAAGAGAGCGAACCACCACTCCATGTGATTCCACACGGAGCTCTCTACAACCTAGCTTTGATCCCCACCATCCGTGAAGAGATAGCGGCAGCCCAGAAGAATGACAAGGGCATGTCACATTTGCGGAGACGTATAGACAGTGGGGAGTTGAAATGTTTCTGGAAGGACGGAGACGGCGTCCTATGGTTCAAGAACCGGATCGTCGTACCCCGAAACCCGGAGTTACGGAAGAAAATCTTTGATGAGGCTCACTTATCAAAGTTTTCTATTCACCCCGGCAGCAACAAAATGTATCAAGAACTCAGAAGAAAGTTTTGGTGGACACGGATGAAGCGAGAGACTGCAAAATACGTGTCCGAGTGTGATACATGTCGAAGGGTGAAGGCAGACCACATGCGGAAACCGGAACTGCTGCAACCACTGGGCATTCCAGCCTGGAAGTGGGAGGACGTGAGCATGGATTTCGTCGTCGGTTTACCCACCACCTTACAGAAACATGATTCTGTGTGGGTGATCATCGATCTGCTCACCAAAGTTGCCCATTTCATCCCGGTCAACACCAACTACAACGCCAAGAAGTACGCTGAACTGTACATCTCACGGATCCTATGCTTATACGGCGTACCCCATACCATCATATCGGAACGGGGCACTTTATTTGTGTCCCGTTTTTGGGAGCAGCTACACGCTGCCTTGGGGACGAAGCTGATCCGTAGTTCAGCCTACCACCCGCAGACGGATGGACAAACCGAGCGGGTAAATCAGATTCTAGAAGACATGCTACGAGCTTGCGCTATCGACCACGGCAAGAATTGGGATGATCACTTGCCGTTAGCCGAGTTCTCGTACAACAATGGGTACCAAGCCAGCATCAAGATGGCGCCCTACGAGGCGCTATACGGGAGAAAATGCCGCACACCATTGAACTGGTGTGAGTCTGGCGAAAGGGTTACCTTCGGGATTGACCTTGTCAACAACGCGGAAGAAAAGGTTCGACTAATTCAAGCGAACCTAAAAGCCGCTCAATCCCGTCAGAAACAGTATGCGGACCGGAGAAGGCGCCTGTCGGTACCTGAGATATGGGGTACCCCCGCGCACAGGGTAAAATGCCTAAGGTGCTCGCCCTTCTCCGCAGGGAGAGCTCCGAAGGCGCCACGCGTCTGGCGGGGCCGGACCTCCCTCTCCTCAGGGGAGAGCTCCGGGCCCGCCACGTGGCATACAGAAGCCGGACCTCCCCCTCCGCGGGAGAGAGGTCCGAAGACGCCACGCGTCCAGCGAGGCCGGACCTCCCTCTCCTCAGAGGTGAGCTCCGGGCCCGCCACGTGGCATGCAGAAGCCGGACCTCCCCCTCCGCGGGAGAGAGGACCGAAGGCGCCACGCGTCCAGCGGGGCCGGACCTCCCTCTCCTCAGAGAAGAGCTCCGGACATGCCACGTGGCTGGAAGAACGGTGCTGCCTGCCCCCGTGCGGTAGGCAGCGGGCGTAAAGGCGCCCCTCACCTTGCCCGTACAAGGAATTCAAGGCCCGCGTCTTCCCAAGATGCGGAAACGCGGAGCACGCGCCTGTCAGGTGCCGTTGCGTCCAGTCGCATCACAGACTGGCGCGCGGTGTCAGAACCTGACAGGTAATAAACGCCGCGACAAGACATCCCATGCCGCCTGCGCCGTCATCAACCACTATGACTAGCGCACGGCATGGGCAGGGCGGCAAAAGGAAGACTCAGAAGCCTTCGACCGGAGGCAACCACCGGCATAACTACAGATACGGTAGATAATAGACAATCTTCCCGGGACCACCTGTCGGGTCCCGGCTTCTCTTGTAAGCCGCCTGAGCCTTGTACTATAAAAGGCTCAGGTAGGCGTCGATAGCAAGGGTTCGCCATTCTGCAACTCATACGCTAGCCATACACTCTCAAGCTGTAACTCACCCCCAAGCTCAGGCCCCCGGCCCTGAGCAGCAAGCAATACAGTGAGCTCCATAGCTCGCCGTGGACGTAGGGTTTTACGTTCCGGCGGCCTGAACCACGTAAAACTTCCCGTGTCAAGCTCTCACTAACTCGTCCATCCGCGCAAGCTCTCCGCTAGGAACTAGCCCCTCCGAAAAAAGAACCTCCGCGGGCTGCCCAGTGCAGGCCCGGGGGAAATGTCGATCGCACACTTCGACATTTGGCGCGCCAGGTAGGGGGCTTTTCCCCTAGCGCGACGAGTTTCCGCCAACGAAGATGACCAAGCTCCCTTCGGTGGCAAGCTCACCTCCCCCGCCTCCGCGGCAAGCCGCGGCTAGGGGGGAGTACAAGCCAACACACTCAGGACGTAGTGTGTCAGTACAAGCTGGGAGCCAGCAACCGGCTCTGGCACCGCCGACCCCGGCAATGCAGGCTCCAACCAGCATCATATCTCCAGTAGCGCCGGGCGTACCCGGAAGGGGCGCGCTAGCTGCAGCAAGAGCGCTACTGCACAATCTGCCCGCTGGAGACGCGCCTCAGGCAGCGACCCAGCGGTGGATTCTCGAGGTAGACCGTCTTTTCGTCGCTGCCTCAAGCCCACGACTCCGGCGGAGACGACACTCTAACCAGCCGGCCGTGTCGCTGATACGCACGCCGATGGCTGATGAACAGACGGCAGATTCCAGCTCTGCCAGCCCTCAATCGATGGATCTGAGGACAGAGCTGGAGCGGTGTCGCTCGGGTCAAGATGCCCGGGTATACCTCGAGCAACGCCGAGAAAGGCGTCGCTACCAACGAGCTGACGACAGCATGACGTCGGCCTCGACCCAGCCTGAAGAGCAGACCTTCGCCATGCGATCTCTGCCCCAGACCTGCGCTGTGCAGAATATGCCACAGTCATACGTACTGCAGATGGCGCCCCTGGCCTACAGTGCAGCTTTGCCCGTACCGGGGTACACTGTGCCTGGTGCGAACTCAGCGTTCGCGGCACCAGAACCTGCGGTGACGGAAGCAGGGTGTGCAGCCCTCGCGCCCCATCTTCGCTTTGCGAAGTGGCCGCGCAAGTTTCGGCCACACCAGCCCGAGAAGTACGACGGCAGCGTCAACCCGGCGGAGTTTCTCCAGATCTACTCCACCGCCGTACTTGCCGCAGGAGGGAATGAAGCCGTCATGGTCAATTACTTCCCTGTCGCCTTGACCGGTCCAGCCCGGTCTTGGCTCATGAACCTCCCCCAAGGTTCCGTCACCTCCTGGGGAGAGCTTTGCCGACAGTTCGTAGCCAACTTCGGCAGCTCCTACACCCGGCCTGGCAAGGAGCTCGACCTCCACGCCGTCCAGCAGCAGCCTGGGGAGTCGCTGCGCTCTTTCATCCAGCGGTTCTCCCAGGTGCGGAACACCATCCCACACATTCAAAATGCTTCTGTGGTGGTGGCATTCCGGCAAGGCGTCCGGGACAAGAAGATGCTCGAGAAGCTCGCGACCAGGGAGGTCCGCGACGTCTCAGAGCTCTTCAGCTTGGCGGACAAATGCACCAGAGCTGCCGAAGGACGGAACTGGCACTCGCTGCCATCCTCCGAGTCAGAGGGACTGCCCGGATCCAGTCCTACTCCCTGTGGAAGCAGCAGGAAGGCCAAGGGCCGAGGCAGAAGCAAGATAGAGTCACCGACCGCAGTCCCAGTCGTCACTGCAGCGACGCTCGGTGGGGCTCAGGGGCCGCGCCCCGACAAGAAGCAGCGAAGATCACCAATCCTAGAAGGTGATAAAGACAGTATGTGCCCCGTGCACGGCAGCTGTCACCACACTGCTGCCGAGTGCCGGGAGATCCGAAGGCTCGCAGAGCGTTTCCGCAAGGAGAAGCGGCAGCGGGCTGATGACCTGCCCTTCCGTCCAAAGGAAGATGAGCAGAGGGTGGATGTTCCAGATAACATCGACCACCCAGAGGAGATACGGGAGCCTCCGCGTGTCGTGAAGGCGGCACGCAATCACGAGGATTCCGACCCCAGCGGCGATGAGCGTCGGAAGAAGCTCTACGTCATATACGGCGGGTCCGCCGACCCCTTGTCCCGAAGCGCAGTCAAGACTCTGCGCCGAGCGGTAGCGTCGGTGGCGCCACTCCCAAGTGCTGCACCGCACCTAAAGTGGATGGGGACCCCCATCAGCTTTGATGCCACCAACTGCCCCAGGAACATGGCTGGGGCCGGCCAGCTGCCGCTCCTGGTGGCCCCTACCATCGCCAACGTGAGAATGTACCACGTTTTGGTGGATGGAGGGGCTGGGCTGAACCTCATCAGCCGTGCAGCTTTCCAGAAGCTGCAGATCCCGATGGCCAAGCTCACCCCGTCGAGTCCGTTCTCAGGGGTAGGGCCGGGACAGGTTATCCCCTACGGCAGCATTAGTCTCCCGGTGACCTTCGGGGCTCCGGACAGCTATCGAACAGAGTACATCCGGTTCGACGTAGCGGAGATAGACCTCCCCTTCAACGCCATAATTTGCAGGCCAGCCCTGTACCGGTTCATGGCTGTAGCCCATTACGGCTACCTTGTCCTGAAGATGCCAACACCGACAGGTGTTCTCAGGATTCGTGGGGACCGCACTGCTGCAGTGTCGGCCCTGGAGAAGCTCCAAGCACTCGCGACAGCTGGGGCCTCAGCCCCCGGCAATACGGAATCGGACCAGCTCCGCCCGTGTGCACGTCACCGTGCTTCCACCACAGCACCCCGGGTGCAACCTCTCGACGAGGGCGGCGTCCCCTTAAAGGTCGTCCAAGTCGGCGCCGAAGCTACCCAGACCACCCGGGTTGCCGGGGGCCTGGATAGTAAATAGGAAGGCGCGCTCGTCACCTTCCTCCGGCACAACGTCGACGTGTTTGCATGGCAGCGGTCACAGATGCCGGGGATCCCCAGGAAGGTGATCGAGCACCACTTGAAAGTCTTCCCCGACGCCCGGCCGGTTCAACAGAAGCCCCGCAAGCAGTCCATTGAGCGGCAGAACTTCATCCGTGAGGAAGTCAAGAAGCTGCTGGACGCTGGCTTCATATGGGAGGTCCACCACCCACGATGGTTGGCGAACCCCGTCGTTGTCCCGAAGGCCGGCGGGAAGCTCCGGATGTGCATCGACTACACCAGTCTCAATAAGGCATGTCCTAAAGATCCATTCCCTCTCCCTAGAATAGACCAAATAGTAGACTCAACGTCAGGCTGTGATATGCTGTGCTTCCTAGACGCCTATTCGGGTTTCCATCAGATCCCCATGTCTAGGGAGGACGAGGAGCACACCTCCTTCATCACAGTGGACGGCCTTTATTGCTATGTGTCTATGCCTTACGGCCTAAAGAATGCACTCCCCACCTTTGTGCGGGCAATGCACAAAACCTTTGGGGAGTTAATAAGAGACCTGGTTGAGGTGTATGTCGATGACATAGTTGTCAAGGTCAAGGAGGGCCCGTCCCGGCTAGATAACCTAGCCTTAGTCTTTGACAAGTTGCGCTCTACGCGCACCAAGCTGAACCCAGATAAATGTGTGTTCGGCGTGTCCTCTGGGAAGCTCTTAGGGTTCCTGGTCTCGCACCGGGGGATTGAGGCCAACCCAGAGAAGATCAAGGCCATCGACTTGATGCGGCCCCCTGCCCGCGTCAAAGATGTCCAGAAACTCACAGGATGTCTAGCCGCGCTGAGTCGGTTTATACCGAGGCTAGCAGAGCGGGCACTCCCTTTCTTTAAGCTCCTGCGCAAGTCGGGCCCCTTTGCCTGGACTGACAAAGCGGAAGAGGCTTTCCAGGAGTTGAAGCGACTCCTGACGACCCTACCAATCATGGTAGCCCCTGAGCCCGGAGAGCACCTGTTGCTCTACATCGCGGCGACATCTGAAGTAGTGAGTATGGTCCTCGTCGCAGAGCGGCCGGACCCCTCATCTTCACAACCTGCTCCGGTAGCAGAAGACAGACGCCAGGAGGCCCCGCAGGACCAAGACGGTCTCCCGGGCCTCCAAGGCAACCTCCCGGAGGTTCAGGTCGGCCTCCCGGAGGTCCTGGGCAGTCTCACGGACCTCCAAGAAAAACCCCCGGGGCCCCGCGGGACCCCCCGGGGGCCAAATGGGACCTCCCAGAGGTCCCCCAAGACCCCCCCGGAGCTCCCGAACAATCAAGATAGCTTAAGGGCCTCCAGGTCCCAGCTCCCGGAGGCCCCCGTGGGTCCGCCCACCTCCAGAGGGCCAATGGACGAGGACCTCCCAGACCTGAGAAAGAGGGTTCAAACCGTACAGAGGCCTGTCTACTACGTCAGCGAAGTACTTCATGATGCCAAGACAAGGTACCTGGAAGTCCACAAGCTGCTGTATGCGGTGCTCGTTGCCTCCAGGAAGCTCCGCCATTACTTCCAGGCCCACCGGGTCTCGGTAGTCACCTCGTATCCACTGAAGACAATTCTTCACAGCCCCCATGCGACGGGCAACGTTGCTAAATGGGCGGCGGAGCTAGCGGAGTTTGAGCTGGACTTCCTCCCACACCATGCAGTCAAGAGCCAAGCACTGGCTGACTTTGTGGCGGAGTGGACACCAACGGAGGCTTACCCAGGGGGCCATGGGGGCGGAGAACCGGAGCACCAAGCTCCGGTCTTCACCGAACCCCACTGGACACTCTTCTTCGACGGCTCCTCGCGAAAGCAGGGGGCCGGTGCCAGCGTACTGGTCCTCATGCCATCGGGGGAACAGTTTGGGTATATGGTGCGTCTCAATTTCAAGGCAACCAACAACATGGCGGAGTATGAAGCACTCATCTTTGGCCTGCAGACAGCCCTGTCTTTAGGCGCTCGCCAGTTGTTGGCACAGGGCGACTCCCAGCTGGTCATCAAGCAAGTCAAGGGCGAATGCTCCTGCAATGACCCCCAGCTAGCTGCATATCTGCTTCACGTGCAGATGTTGGAGAATGAATTCCTCGCCTTGGACCTGCACCACGTACCGCGCGCCGGTAATACCGCAGCCGACGACCTTTCAACGAAGGCTTCCACCGGAGCCCCTGCGCCCGAAGGAGTCTTTGAGAGGACGTTGCTGCGGCCCACAGCCCGGCCCGCCGAGCCGGGCGAAGGGGGCTTGACCAGCACCTCGAAGCTGGCGGTCCCGGTGGCCCTACAACCGTGGGCGCCGCCAAGGATTGTAAGCGTCACTGGGGACTCCGTGCAACCCAGCGCTCAAGATCCAGAAGCTCAAGTCAGACCCGATGCATGGATCACGGAGATCCGGGACTACTTGAAGGACAATATCCTCCCTGATGAACATGCAACCGCTGAACGGATTGTGCGTATGGCTAAGAGGTACGCGCTGGTAGAGGGGGATCTCTACCGGCGTGGCGCCAACCACATCCTATTGCGGTGTATAACCCAGGGGGAAGGCTGCGACTTGCTCGCTGAGATCCATGGAGGCGAATGTGGAAGTCATTCTTCCTCACGCACGCTTGTCGGTAAAGCCTTCCGGCATGGCTTCTACTGGCCGACAGCACTCCAGGATGCCGTCAAGCTGGTCGAGAGCTGCAAGGCGTGCCAGTTCCACGCCAAGCAGATCCATACACCGGCTCAGGCGGTACAGATGATCCCGCCCTCGTGGCCGTTTGCCGTGTGGGGGCTGGACATCCTGGGGCCATTCCCCAGAACTGTCGGGGGGTTCCGGTACCTCTATGTCGCCATCGACAAGTTCACCAAGTGGCCGGAAGCTACACCAGTTGTCACCATTAATAAACAATCAGCAGTAAAATTCATCAGATCCATTGTCTGCCGGTTCGGGGTCCCAAACAGGATCATCACTGACAATGGGACCCAGTTCACCAGCGCAGCATTTCAAGACTACTGCGAGGGCCTTGGCATTCAGGTATGCTATGCCTCGGTCGCTCACCCGAAGAGCAATGGGCAAGTCGAGAGGGCCCATGCGGAGATTCTCCGGGGCCTCAAGACTCGTACCTTCGCCAGCCTGAAGAAACATGGTGCCAATTGGGTAGATGAACATCCGAGCATGCTATGGGCTAACCGGACATCCCAGAGCCGGGCCACCGGGGAGACACCCTTCTTCATGGTGTACGGGGCCAAAGCTGTACTTCCTCCAGAAATCACCATGAAGTCTCACCGTGTCCGGGCTTACGATGAAGCCACGCAGGACAACCTCCGGCGTGGAGAAATCGACCTCGTCGATGAGATCCGATTACATGCGGCACTCCGTAACGCGAGGTACAGACAGGCGCTTCGGCGCTACCACCAGAGGTCTGTGCGTGCCCGGGAGCTGCAGGAAGGTGACCTGGTGTTGCGGCGCATACTTTCTCGCGAAGGGGCCCACAAACTCTCCCCTAGTTGGGAAGGCCCCTTCCGAGTCACGAAAGTATGCCGCCCCTGGTGTGTGCGCCTTTCCAGCGAGGATGGGGACCTGCTCCCGAATCCTTGGAACATAGAACACCTCCGTAAGTTCTACCCCTAGGAGCAGAAATAGGTCAGTACTTTCTTTTCGTAATGAACCCCATAGAGTCCAGGAGCAGCGCTCGGAGCAGCTAAACCCCAGGGGACGGTCCAGGACTACGTTCAGCTTTGCCTGGTTCCGACTCCAAGTGCGTAGAGTCTTGCTTCCCCTCTTAATGGGGTGGGTCGTGGCCTCCATGTTTAGCCTGCCTTCCTCCTATGGAAGGTTGTGCGAAAAGAAGTCTGCCCTACTTTGCTCTTTCCTTGTACTCATTTGAATTGTGAATTGAGTTATTTTTTTTATCACCCTTGCAGTACATGGCTGCCGTGTGCTCAGCTCCCCCACTCTACAAACCCCCAAGCATCAAGCGTATGGTTGGGGGCTGTAAGTCAAATAAGACTGTAAAACAAGGGAGGGGGAGCCCCCAAGGAGAATTACGTTTCCTCTACCTGTGTGCAGGACTTCCAGGTTGCGGCAACGGGGACTGCGTGAAGTAGGGGGAAAGGAGCTACCAACTACTTCGACCCAGGGCTAGAGGGGGCGGGACCCGGGGGTCCCACGAGTCCAGCAGGCCCGGAACTCTCCCCTTCCTTGAGAGGGGCTCCGGGCTCGCCACGTGGCAGACAGAAGCCGGACCTCCCCCCGCGGTGGAAGAGCTCCGAAAGCCCTGCGTGCTCAACATGGCCGGGGCTCCCGTCCCCGTAGTAAGAGCAATCATCAAGTGGGCGCACGCTCTCACGACCCCGCGGCCGTTCGTGCTCCGGCAGCGGTCAAGTCGGGACTTAGAGAAAGTGCGCGGATCAGAAGAGACGGAGGTCCCACCTCGGGCTCGCTATCTCCCCCGAGATGGGCCCGGGGGCCACTGTCGGTACCTGAGATATGGGGTACCCCCGCGCACAGGGTAAAATGCCTAAGGTGCTCGCCCTTCTCCGCAGGGAGAGCTCCGAAGGCGCCACGCGTCTGGCGGGGCCGGACCTCCCTCTCCTCAGAGAAGAGCTCCGGGCCCGCCACGTGGCATACAGAAGCCGGACCTCCCCCTCCGCGGGAGAGAGGTCCGAAGATGCCACGCGTCCAGCGAGGCCGGACCTCCCTCTCCTAAGAGGTGAGCTCCGGGCCCGCCACATGGCATGCAGAAGCCGGACCTCCCCCTCCGCGGGAGAGAGGTCCGAAGGCGCCACGCGTCCAGCGGGGCCGGACCTCCCTCTCCTCAGAGAAGAGCTCCGGACCTGCCACGTGGCTGGAAGAACGGTGCTGCCTGCCCCCGGGCGGTAGGCAGCGGGCGTAAAGGCGCCCCTCACCTTGCCCGTACAAGGAATTCAAGGCCCGCGTCTTCCCAAGACGCGGAAACGCGGAGCACGCGCCTGTCAGGTGCCGTTGCGTCCAGTCGCATCACAGACTGGCGCGCAGTGTCAGAACCTGACAGGTAATAAGCGCCGCGACAAGACATCCCATGCCGCCTGCGCCGTCATCAACCACTACGACTAGCGCACGGCATGGGCAGGGCAGCAAAAGGAAGACTCAGAAGCCTTCGACCGGAGGCAACCACCGGCATAACTACAGATACGGTAGATAATAGACAATCTTCCCGGGACCACCTGTCGGGTCCCGGCTTCCCTTGTAAGCCGCCCGAGCCTTGGACTATAAAAGGCTCGGGTAGGCGTCGATAGCAAGGGTTCACATTCTGCAACTCATACGCTAGCCATACACTCTCAAGCTGTAACTCACCCCCAAGCTCAGGCCCCCGGCCCTGAGCAGCAAGCAATACAGCGAGCTCCATAGCTCGCCGTGGACGTAGGGTTTTACGCTCCGGCGGCCTGAACCACGTAAAACTTCCCGTGTCAAGCTCTCACTAACTCGTCCATCCGCGCAAGCTCTCCGCTAGGAACTAGTCCCTCCGAAAAAAGAACCTCCGCGGGCGGCCCAGTGCAGGCCCGGGGGAAGTGTCGATTGCACACTTCGACAGCGCCCATTACAATTCGAAGTTGGGGATCACGTATATCTACGGGTGTCTCCAATGAAGGGCGTAAACAGATTTGGGGTGAGGGGAAAGTTAGCACCCCACTTCATCGGTCCATTCCAGATTACCGAAAGATGTGGATCGGTGGCATACCGGCTGAAATTACCAGAAGCACTTTCCGGTGTGCACGACGTCTTTCACATTTCCCAGCTGAGGAAGTGTCTCAAGCTATCAACTACCGTTCAGCTGGAAGACATTGAAGAACTGCAACCGGATCTCACCTATCGGGAGGAACCGGTGCAGATTATTGATGAAAAGGCCCGAACCACACGCAACCGTACGTTGTGGTTCTACAAGGTTCTATGGAGTAATCACTCCATGGACGAAGCGACATGGGAGAGCGAAGAATTGCTTCGCACTAACTACCCCGACTTTTTCATGTCGCATATCCGGTAATTTTCCACCGTCCTCTCTCTCATTTTCACCTTATAATCTCGGGGCGAGATTCTTTTAAGGGGGGAGGAATGTAAGGGCCTCAGTTTTTGACACACATTTGCAGTGTTCATCACCACACCACACACCTCATTTGAGGAAGAATGATGAACACAAATGAAGAGCAAGTAACAATTATCAACATGCTCATTAGAGAACAAACTTACACATTGCAAAAGTGCTATTTCCCACATGTGATATAGATGGGCTGGACATATGAAAACTCCTACACTTTACTAAGGATGTCCCTGCCAAGTTTCACCCAAATTCAAAACCTTTTTTAGGCCAGTTTGGGTATAGTTAGGAAGAGGGCATTTTGAAACCTTATTCTAATTCAAACTGTTATTATCCCATGAATTTAAAAGTGGAAGGCATATTCTTACTCAGCACATTTTTGTGAGCTCACACACCAATTTTCACTCCATTTGGAGTTGATCTTGACATGAGCTAAGTGGGAGAAATTCAAACTTTATTTGAATTTCAAACTGAACTTGTGCTGAAATTCATTCAAACCAAACCTCATTTGAATTTTGATCAATTCAAATGGCTCATGGGTGAATAATTTGAATTGCCAAGGGTAGTATGGGGTTCACTGTTTACAACAGTGATTAGGAGTAAATTTCAGAGGTTATAACTGGAGGTGGGACCCACATGTCAGCCACTGCTCAGATCAAACTGACTGAGACTTTTTCACTCGGGTCGCCGAGCCGCAACGGTGATCGCCACCAAGGCCAGCCGCCGCGCCACCAGCTGCTTGCCCACGCGCGGGCGTGAGGCGGTGCAGAGCCTTCTTAAGGCGCCTGCCCCCTCCTCGGCCGAGGCACCACCGTTCTTCCCCGCAAGAACTCAGCGCCGGCCGAAAACTTCCGCAGCTCGGACTTGATCGGAGAACGCCGATCGCAGCTCCCTCCTTCCACTCCAGAGCCCCAGCAAGGTACTAGAGACCTTCCTCCATCCTCCCCGTTGCTAGAATTCGGTTGAAACCGATTGATATCGGCTGTGCTGAAAGATCAAACTCGGAACTTGGAACCACCGCACCTCGGGCTCTCGTGGACAGCCCAACCAGGGCGTTGTCACGCCCGAGCCAAGGCACCCTTGGACGCGCAGGTGACCGGTGCTGCTCATCCCCGAGCCACAGCTCGAGTGGTTGCTCACCGGCGGCGAATTTCCACTTTTCCCCTTTCTGTGTGCAGAACGACCTTCGGGTACGATTCTGTTTAATTCGTGCTCTAGAAAGGATTAGAGGGCCTCAGGCCGCTCTCACACGAGCTAGACACGGTAACGCACAAGTTGCCTTCACAACTCTGGGCCGGAGAACCTCTGTGCCCGGCGTAATTTGAGGTCTACTAATGGCGGAATGAACGGGCGGCATCGGGCGCACGGTGAGGACCTATTTCGGGCCTTCCCCGAGCTGCCTCGAGCTCATGTCGACCTTCTCTGAGGTCCACTGATGCTCCCCGACCGGTTTCCCATGTAGCTGAGGTGCTAGGGTAGTCAGACGACATGGCCGAAGTCGTTATGAGGTAGCGGCTCGTCGCCGACCATGCTCCGGCCGTTGTCATGAGCAGCTGACCCTCGGATCCTGTTCCCCAAGTAAAAGTAGGCAGGGGCGGCCAGAATCGAGAAGTTTGGAGCTGTACAGCAGCCGGCGGCGAGCTCTCCGGCGAGATCCCTCGGCAGCGGGGCGCGGGTGTCGCGAGGTTGAAGAAGGGGGTGGACCCCAGCTGTCAGCGGGAGATATTTTGAATCGGGATCAGGCTGCGGCCGGAATCGGGTGTGCTGGCGCGCAAAATCCTTGTGGGCTGCGGTGTGCCATCGCCTCGGCGTGCGACGCGTGTCCCCTGGGCCCACGCGCGAGTTTAAACTTTTCCCCGATTTTCAGATTTCCTTCAAACTTCAAATCCTCATAACTTTGGCTAGAAAGCTCCAAATTGAGTGAACCAAATTTTGCTGGATTCAGCTCTCTTAGTACTTTCCAGAAAATCAAGTTTCACTTCATGAAATTCCTTATTTCTCCAGAATTAATTCCTCAAAGTTTAAAATGTTAGGAATTTTAACTGAAAGATCCTTTGGGGGAAAATCCTGAAATTTTGCTGGGATGTTCACCAAACTATCCCTGAACTACCATAAAAATTTCAGATCCATTTGAGCTCATCTGATCCACCTAATGGTGTGATTAGTGAAACTGTTCCAGAGAAAATAGAAAATGTTCAGAAACATTTTCAGAATTTTCTCTGAAATTGTTTAGCTCATATCTTTAGTTAGGGACTTCCAAATTAAGTGAGACCAAATCCATTAGAACCCTCTGAAAATCCAGTTTTCAGAAAGTCATAGTTTGTTTCATGAAAATTCCTAGAACACCCTAAGAGTTCCAATTAAGGTCAAGGACATAATTAATTGTGGAGGGCTCAAATGAGATTTGCTGCAACTAAAACTTGACCAAGTCTCTATTTAGGTTGTAACCAAGCCATAGTAAAAGTTTCACAGTCATTAGGTCTGTCTAGCAATGGTTATAGATTTCACAACTTCAAAGTTAATACAAATGCATTTAAATTGATACATATGTTTCTTATATCATGTAGTCGCTAAGGTCGAGGAGGAACCCGAAGTCCTAGACTTCGTTACTCCGGAGGAACAGCTAGCCTACGACCAAGAGCAGCAAGGCAAGCTCCAGTTTGCATTAACCTTTTTACAAATTTTTATTGTTTTGAGCACATACTTGTTTCCTTTATTCTGTGCATTAGAGTCTTGTTTGGAAGCCCCACTGCATAGCCAAGAGAACCATGGGTTGGGTTTAGGATTGCAAACCCCGTTAGCAACTGCATTGCTAGGATAGAGTAGGATTCGGTACAAGTCGAGTAGTTGGAACTACTCGCGAGAATAGGCTAGAGGCACATTGCTCGGGTAGAGATAGCACATGATACACATGGGAAGAAAATGAGACCGAGCGGAGAGTAAGGGCAGCAGGACTTTGGGGCCTGTGTGCTGTAGCTCCGCTTGTGTCGATTGAGGACCGAGCCGTGTGCGGGCCTGTTGAACAAGCTAGAACAGTACCGAAGACCTACCGGCTATATGGGAACTGGGAAACTGATGTAACCCGGGTAGCTGGGTATTGAGGCATTGCCCGTCGTTCAGAGGGTAGGTTGAGAGCTCGAGGTGTAAATCGGCTGGCGGCACAGAGATGCGCGTGCAGAGACCTCTTGCTTGGGACGATGGGACCGGTTCAATATTTGGCTAACGGGTGAAAGGTAGTCGCGTACGGCGTCCGTGATGGTTGTTGTAGGCAACATCGAGTACGGGCGTACGTGACGGGTTGTTCGGGTAACCCTGCAGGTGTAAATCGACTATAATCACCGTCCCTCGCGGTCAGTGAGTACCACTTGTTCACTGTACCATGACGTAGAAAGAACAGGCTAGTTACATGTTAAAATGTTGCTGATTGAAAGCTGGACATTGATTGTTAATGATATGCTGTAGCTTAGAGCTAATTAAAGTTCTTTTCAACTTTGGGCAAAGTACATGAGAGAAATGCGTTTCTTGTTTGATTGCGGCTCTCTCATGTGCCTTAGCGTAAGGTTCTCCACAACCTGCTGCTAAAACTTGAAAGTAAGGTTCTACTAATTAGGCGAGTCCTTGCAAATGATTTTTACCTCATGCAACCCATTACCCTCATGTAGAAGTTCCATGTTTAGGTGAGACGGGTCAGACTTGCTGAGCCTTCGTGCTCACTGCTTGTGTTTGAAGCTTTTGCAGGGTTCTATGAGGAAGGGACTCCCGAAGAGGAGACGGAACCCCAGGAGGGGAACCCCGTCGAGTGGGAGTCGTGCACGCCGCAGAGTTAGTGTGTGTGTGTGTGCTAGCAAGGACACGTTCGAGGGCTGAACGTGCACTTGATGCTTAGTCTACGCCCGCGAGTGTAGACTGAACTTATTTTGATGTAAACATGTTCATAAACTTGTTTATGTAATAAAACTTCCGCTTCCGCTTTGCACCTTTGACGTGTGTTATACGGTGCTGTGCAACGCAGCACCCCTCAGCGTGATCCTGGCTCGACAGGACCAATGGGGTCGTGTCATCATTGTGCTCAAACTTGCATTATTATTTCTTCATCAACAGCAAAAGAAGACTACTATGAAGACTGAGCAGAGCATTATGGCGTGTGATCTGTTCTCAACCTTGCCTGTGGAGGGAATAGAGATGGAGCCACTTCTTCTTAGTTTTGCTTCCGCATTAGTTTCGCTTCCGCATTAAAATAAAGATTTCCGCTGCGTAGAAATAAAGACTTCCGCTGTGAGCATGAGTCTAAGACTCATGAGACGTTGTAATAAACTCTGTTATTCGTGGTTATATATAGTCTTAATTCAGTTTGTGGAAAGTATGTGTATGTGTGATGAACATCCTGGGCACACATATGCATTAGTTCTCGGTTCCGTGGCTTTCCACAGAATTGAGGGCATCACATATTGGTATCAGAGCCACGGGTTGACAGTAGGTTACACGCCTAAAGATAGAAGCCTTAGATTGATATTAGAATCACGGGTTAACAGCAAGTTATACCCCTAAATAGAAGCTACGCGGACCAAAGGAAGCATCCTAGGATGAATAGCTTAGATTGGCCTTGAAAACCACCTTGGCATAGGAAACCATCCTTGAATAGGAGTTGAGTGGGCCCTTGTGATGATTATTTGTGAATATGTGCTTAGTGTGAGTTGTGGGACGTCTTAAAAATGTTGTCCATATCCACACGTAAGAAGAAAGAGGAGTGAAATGCTTCGGCACTTGATCACATCCTCACAAGGACAAATATATATAGTCCAACTCACCTTGATGCATATAGTTGAAAGGACCTATCTAACCTTCTATTCTATTTCGTTCCCCCTCACAGATGGTGAGAGGAAACGCCAGCCGAAGGAACGTCCAGGAAGATGACCACGAGGAAGTTCCTGCTAACCCCGGAGCTGGCGAAAACAACCTAGAAAGGTTGATGGCCATGCAAAACCAGCTTATGCAAACCATGATCCAAACTTTGGGTCAGTTGCAGGCCAACCAACACCCCGTTCCGGCACCACCGCCACCACCACCGCCGACTCATAACAGGCTGGGAGAGTTCATGAGGACTCGACCACCCACCTTTGCTCAAGCAAGCGATCCAATGGAGGCCGATGATTGGTTGAAATCGATGGAGAAGAATCTTGCCATTGTTCAGTGCAATGACCGAGAGAAGGTTCTCTTTGCGTCACACCAACTGATGGGAGCAGCTGCTGACTGGTGGGATGCCTTGAGCAATGCTCATGCCAACCCGGAGACAATCACTTGGACTGAGTTCAAGGAAAATTTCCGCTCCCACTACATCCCTGTTGGCGTAATGATGCTCAAGAGGCAGGAGTTTGAACGTCTCCGCCAAGGGCAGAAAAGTGTGAACGAATATCTCAACAAGTTCATACAACTGTCCCGATATGCCCCCGAAGATGTCAACTCAGATCAGAGGAAGCAGTACCTGTTCATGAGAGGGTTGAACAATGAGATCCAATTTCAACTCCTCAACAATGACTACGTAAGCTTCCAGAAGCTGGTTGATAAGGCTATTGTGGTGGAAAACAAGATCCGAGAGATCGAGCGCGAGTGCAAAAGGAAGATGCCATACCAGCCCCAAGGGAGCAACGTACGACCTAGGTACACGCCTCCTGCACCGCAGTATGGATCAACCGCTCCTACGAACCGCCCTGGTCAGCCACCACAGCAACGGTTTGTTGCACCGGCACCTCGAGTGCCCATGCCTCCTGCACCCCGGCCTAACAATGGCGCTCCTGTTCAAAACCCCCGCCCCAACGTACCTGCTGCCGTAGGCAACAGGGCATGCTTTGCATGCGGGGAAGTAGGCCACTTCGCTAACCAGTGCCCGAAGAGAGGCCCTGGGCAGCAAGGTAACGTGCCCAAGCAGAACCAGCGACCAAACGGAGGGGACAACCAAGGGAACCGTGGACCGCAGAACTATGCTCGTGGCCACGTTAACCATGTCACTGCTGAGGAAGCACAACAGGCTGAGGACGTCGCAATTGGTATGTTCCTTGCCAACTCCAACCCAGCCACCATTCTATTTGATTCCGGAGCATCACATTCCTTCATATCATCCAAATATGTTGCCAAACATCATCTACCAGTATCCCACCTAGAATGTGCTATGTTAGTTAATTCTCCCGGAGGAGAAATGAGGACTAGTATAGTATGTCCTAAGGTAAGCCTTAAAATAAGGGGGGTAGACTTCCTTGCCAACCTTATCGTCTTGGACTCCCACGGAATTGACATCATACTCGGAATGGACTGGTTAGCAAGCATAATGGGGTAATCCAATGCGCTGAGAGAAGCGTGCAATTGACAAACGAACACGGAATCTGTGTCGAGTTTGAGTCAGCCCCGCAAGCGACCGAACGGGCGGATCTGAACCATGTTGAAGGAGTAGCATTGGACAACATCCCAGTGGTTCAGGAATTCTCGATGTGTTCCCGGAAGAACTTCCAGGAATGCCACCTGACCGGGATATTGAGTTTGCCATAGATTTGGTACCTGGAACTGCACCCATAGCTAAGAGACCATATAGGATGCCCGTCAACGAGTTAGCTGAACTAAATAAGCAAATTCAAGAACAGTTGGAGAAGGGTTTTATCCGTCCAAGTTTGTCACCATGGGGAGCCCCGGTACTCTTCGTGGACAAGAAGGACGGAACCCAAAGAATGTGCGTGCACTACAGGTCTCTCAACGAGGTAACAATCAAGAATAAATACCCTCTGCCCCGTATAGAGGACCTATTCGATCAAATGAAAGGAGCCCAAGTGTTCTCCAAGATTGATCTTCGGTCGGGATATTTCCAGCTGAAGATTAAGCCCTCCGATATACCTAAGACAGCCTTTCGGACGCGGTATGGTTCATATGAATATACCGTTATGTCTTTTGGATTGACAAATGCACCGCATACTTCATGTACCTTATGAATAAAGTTTTCATGGAGTACTTGGACAAGTTCGTCGTGGTTTTCATCGACGACATTATGGTGTATTCAAAAAGTAAGGAGGAGCATGAAGAACATCTGAGATTGACCTTGCAGAAGTTGCGAGAGCATCAGTTGTATGCCAAGCTTAACAAGTGTCAATTTTGGCTAAAAGAAATATCCTTCCTAGGCCACATCATCTCCAAGGAAGGGGTATTGGTTGATCCTGGAAAGGTGAGAGATGTTCTGAAATGGGACCAACCGAAGAGCGTGAGGGATATTCGGAGTTTCCTTGGGATGGCAGGATACTATCGGCGCTTCATTAAAGACTTCTCTAAAATAGCAAAACCTACGACGTAGTTGCTAATGAAGGGAAAAGTCTTTCAATGGACACAAGCCTGCCAAGAAAGTTTTGAGGAACTCAAGAAAAGGCTAACCACAGCACCAGTTCTGGTATTGCCAGACGTAAGCAAGAGCTTTGACATATATTGTGACGCATCCAGACAAGGGCTCGGATGTGTGCTCATGCAGGAAGGGCAAGTGGTAGCCTATGCCTCACGACAATTAAAGAGGCACGAGCTTAACTATCCTACACATGATTTGGAGTTAGCAGCAGTGGTGCATGCATTGAAGATTTGGAGACATTATATCCTTGGACATCGATGTGAGATCTATACGGATCATAAAAGCCTCAAGTACATATTTACACAAACAGACTTGAATTTGAGGCAACGTCGATGGTTAGAACTCATCAAGGATTATGATGTGGGAATCAACTACCACCCCGGGAAGGCCAATGTAGTAGCTGACGCATTGAGCAGAAAGGGAGCATGCCACCAACTCACGGTTCGGGAGCTACCACCCGAACTTCGAAAGGAGTTCGAACGGTTACACCTCGGATTCTTGAATAACATGGAAATGATGGAGATCCACTCCTCAATGGAGCAAGAAATAAGAAAGGGACAAGCAACCGACGAGGGGATCAAGGAAATCAAGGAAAGAATCCGACAAGGGATAGAGAAGGATTTCACAGAGGATGAAAAGGGTACGGTTTGGCTAGGAAAAAGGATTTGTGTGCCAAACCTAAGACACCTTCGCGACATGATATTAAGGGAGGCACATGATTCACCCTATTCCATACATCCAGGGAGCACCAAAATGTACAAGGACTTGAAAACTTGCTATTGGTGGGATGGTATGAAGAGGGATATAGCCGAACACGTTGCCGTATGCGACACATGCCAACGGGTAAAAGCCGAACATCAAAAACCCGCTGGGTTATTGCAACCTTTGAAAATACCTGAATGGAAATGGGAAGACATCAGTATGGACTTCATCTTCGGACTGCCAAGGACTCAGTCAGGATACGATTCCATCTGGGTCATTGTGGACCGGTTGACGAAAACCGCCCATTTTCTTCCGGTAAAGGCCAGTTACAACGTTACACAGTTGGCAGAGTTGTACATGGAGCAGATCGTGTGCCGTCATGGAGTTCCGAAGAGGATAGTCTCAGATCGAGGTTCTCAGTTTACCTCTAGATTCTGGAGGAAGCTGCAGAAAGCCATGGGTACACGACTAGATTTTAGCTCCGCCTATCACCCACAAACAGATGGGCAAACCGAAAGGACGAACCAAATATTGGAGGACATGCTGAGAGCTTGCGCCTTGAAACGTGGGCGTAGTTGGGATAGGAGTTTACCGTATGCAGAGTTCTCCTATAACAACAGCTATCAAGCTAGCTTGAAGATGTCGCCTTTCGAAGCCTTATATGGTAGACGGTGTAGAACGCCACTGTTCTGGAACGAGACTGTAGAGAACCAGGTGTTTGGACCCGAAGTACTACAAGAGGCTGAAAAGCAAGTCCAAATGATACGGGAGAACTTAAAGGCTGCTCAGTCACGACAGAAAGGCTATGCAGACAACAGGCGAAGGAAGTTGTCCTTTGAAGTTGGAGACTTCGTATACCTTAAGGTATCGCCTATCCGAGGCCAACGACGTTTTAACGTCAAAGGCAAACTAGCGCCTCGCTACATCGGACCATTTAAGATTTTGGGTAAGCGATGAGAAGTAGCCTATCAACTAGAACTCCCAAACCACCTCTGCGACGTACATGACGTGTTTCATGTATCCCAGCTCAAGAAGTGCTTGAGAATACCAGAGGAACAAGTATCAATGGGAGAACTTAAACTTCAAGAGGACCTGACTTACGCAGAAAACCCTATCCGAATCTTGGACGTAAAAGAAAGGGTCACCCGAAACAAAGTGATTCGATGGTGCAAGGTACAATGGAGCCATCACACTGAGGCTGAAGCCACATGGGAGCGTGAAGAGGATATTAAGGCTGAATTCCCCTATCTATTTTCGGCTAACGAATCTCCAGGGCGAGATTCAATTTAAGGGGGGTAGATTTGTGACACCCTCATCTCGGGTGTCAGCATATGTTCATGTTTATGGAAAAGAAAAACATTTTTAGAAAAGAGGGAACAGAAACAAGTATCCAAAGGATAGCCAGTAAAGCTCTCTGAGAGCGCCAAAGGCAACTTCCACGACCAGCAGACCATGTGGCGTGTTTGGAACTCATTCCCGAGAGATAGGGAGAGGTCCGACGCTAAACTGGCTACGTGGCAGTCTCGGGGGTCACCTCCGCAATTGGAAAGAGGTCCGACCCTGTGGGACACGTGCGGCCCGCGGAGATAGCCTCTGCGGAAGAAGCAAAGGCATTTTTCATGGGACACATGTCACCTTCGGAGCTAGTCCTCGCGGAAGTCAGGGGACCAGTCGCACGGGATACGTGTTTATCTCGAAACCCATCTCCGAGAAGTCCGGATCTATTGAACACGTGTCGCCACCGGAGCTTATCTCCGGAGGTCCATCGCTGCTAAACACGTGTCGACCTCGGGGCATGTCCCTGAGGGAAGGAGAGGGGGGAGACCGGCACCCACACGTTGCGTGCGTGGAGCTCGTCTCCGAAGAAGAGGGAGGTCTTGATCGATTGACACGCGGCACAACCGGAGCTCGTCTCTGCGGATGAGGAGATACCAGGCCGGAGGACACGTGGAGCTTCCAGAGCTCATCATCACGGAGGTAGCGAGTTCTGGAGCGGTTTTTACGCGTAAGGATACCTGTACGCAACGAAACCGATCCAAACTCCACAATGTTACCAAAGATAAGACGTCAGGATCCAACAAGATCTGAATAAGACTCTTATTCGGGATCCAATCAGATTAGGACTCTTCTCTTCCCGATTATAAATAGAACCCAAAACCTCTGGCCGAACCCACGAACTTCTCTTTCAACTCCTGAGCCGACGACTTAGCGATCTAGCCCTAACTCGCCGAGCAAAACATCGCCGAAGCGCAACAAGGGAGATCATCGGAGAAGAATCGAGTGGTCTGAGGAGGACCTCAAAGTCAAGAATAGCGTGAGGTAGGACTTCAATACCACCTTACGACATCATGTTGTTCATCTCTTTGCATCTGTTCTTTGATTCCTTTTGAACAGAAGCCTTTTCGTGGACAGATCACTTGATGATCAGTTTGATCTAAAAACAAGATCATCGCCACGACCACCTTTGATCTGAACACCTCTGACCATGCAAGCCATGCAAGAATACGTACAGATCAATCTAATGAAACTAATCATAGGATAGCATGCATGTGCATCATCGCATCTAGTTTAGGGTTTTGTGCATGATATTGATTGCTGTGAATCTTGTATGCACGTGAATCCTACAATAGCAGGACAGGTTCAGGAAGCTGTCTACGATGAACTACAGTAATCAGGTTTTGAGAATCAAGAACAACCGGAACCGCAAGAACAAGGCAAGTGCTCCTTGACCATGTTGATCCTATGTTTTGGGTAAAACTATTTTGTTTTGCGAAAAGGTGTGTGTGCTGAGTCAAACATGATGGGAAAACCCTTTTATAGGAGTTGATTAGTTTTGATTAAACCATCCTTGTCGCCTGGGAAGATTATGAGTCGATCGGGTATGGTTTTTGCTTTATGCTTCGCTGAGTCCATGGGATTGGGAAGCGAGATAGATGTGCCTAGCTAACTGCACTCGTAATGATAATGAGAAACTGATGAGGTTAATAAACATGGATCGGAGGGGGATCTAGGCAAGCCTGGGTTTGTGTATGAGGTAGCATGAGATGGTGGTTTTACTTGCCGTAGATCTAAGGACCGGTTCATGCATGCACATGCCAGGATAACAGTGCCACCACAAGGCCAAGTATGGGTGCGGCTTAGCTGAGTAATTAGGTAAGTTGCTAGAGTGTTATGGACTGTGGAAAGCGCGGGGAATGAGAGTCGAGTGAGGACTGCCCTGGGAACTGCATGGCACAAGAGGGGGCCCGTCGGTGGGAGAATTGGAGATTCTAGCCTGCCGGTGAAACCTTAGTGAGTCCATACATCTAGTAACCCCTTTGTAAAGGCTATTTTGTGATCTCTTGACCATACACCGACGGTTGTGTACTGGTATAATGGAGGTTCTGCAGTCGCCGACGGGTGACGAAATCACAAACTTGTGGGTAAAGAGGTGCAAACTCTGCAGAGTTATTAAAACTATCATGATAGCCGAGCTTACGGTCATGAGCACCTGGCTAAACTGCCATGATTAGATGGGATGGTTATTGGAATAGTTATTGGGAAGGTTCTTGGTTATGGTTATTGGTTATGGTTTGGTTTGGGACTGTTAAGTCCGGGAGATGAGATGGTTGCATGACTGGTGGGTCATGATATGAGATTGGTCTCGGTGCGAGACAAGGTTGTTTTATGAGGTGAGATGGTAGCGAATACGAGGAGGTATTCGTGAGTATGAATAAAAGATTGGTTAATGTTCGGATGAAACACGGGAAGCGATGGAGGTATGTTGGTAATTTAATACATGCTTAGACTACATTCATCTAAAGTTAAGTTGCTGTTTTATCAATGGTTTTATAAATTTGCTTTTCTGCAAATAAGGCTTTATTACCTACCTTGTTTATGAGCTGCATATCATGTGTTATTCCCGCACTTGCTGAGTACATCATTGTGCTCAAACTTGCATTATTATTTCTTCATCAACAGCAAGAGAAGACTACTATGAAGACCGAGTAGAGCATTATGGCGTGTGATCTGTTCTCAACCTTGCCTGTGGAGGGAATAGAGATGGAGCCACTTCTGCTTAGTTTTGCTTCCGCATTAGTTTTCGCTTCCGCATTAAAATAAAGATTTCCGCTGCGTAGAAATAAAGACTTCCGCTGTGAGCATGAGTCTAAGACTCATGAGACGTTGTAATAAACTCTGTTATTCGTGGTTATATATAGTCTGAATTCAGGTTGTGGAAAGTATGTGTATGTGTGATGAACATCCTGGGCACATATATGCATTAGTTCTCGGTTCCGTGGCTTTTCACAGAATTGAGGGCGTCACATCAGTCCAGGCAAAGGGGCCTGACTTGCGCAGGAGCTTAAAGAAAGGGAGTGCCCGCTCTGCTAGCCTCGGTATAAACCGACTCAGCGCGGCTAGACATCCCGTGAGTTTCTGGACATCCTTGACACGGGCAGGGGGCCGCATCAAGTCGATGGCCTTGATCTTCTCTTGGTTGGCCTCAATCCCTCGGTGCGAGACCAGGAACCCTAAGAGGTTCCCAGAGGACACGCCGAACACACATTTATCTGGGTTCAGCTTGGTGCGCGTAGAGCGCAACTTGTCAAAGACTAAAGCTAGGTTATCTAGTAGGGATGAACCCTGCTTGACCTTGACAACTATGTCATCGACATACACCTCAACCAGGTCTCTTATTAACTCCCCAAAGGTTTTGTGCATTGCCCGCACAAAGGTGGGGAGTGCATTCTTTAGGCCGTAAGGCATAGACACATAGCAATAAAGGCCGTCTACTGTGATGAAGGAGGTGTGCTCCTCGTCCTCCCTAGACATGGGGATCTGATGGAAACCCGAGTAGGCGTCTAGGAAGCACAGCATATCACAGCCTGACGTTGAGTCTACTATTTGATCTATTCTAGGGAGAGGGAATGGATCTTTAGGACATGCCATATTGAGACTGGTGTAGTCGATGCACATCCGGAGCTTCCCGCCGGCCTTCGGGACAACGACGGGGTTCGCCAACCATCGAGGGTGGTGGACCTCCCGTATGAAGCCAGCGTCCAGCAGCTTCTTGACTTCTTCATGGATGAAGTTTTGCCGCTCAATGGACTGCTTGCGGGGCTTTTGTTGAACCGGCCGGGCGTCGGGGAAGACTTTCAAGTGGTGCTCGATCACCTCCCTGGGGATCCCCGGCATCTGTGACGGCTGCCATGCAAACACGTCGACGTTGTGCCGGAGGAAGGTGACGAGCGCGCCTTCCTATTTGCTATCCAGGCCCCCCGCTACCCGGGTGGTCTGGGTAGCTTTGGCGCCGACTTGGACGACCTTTAAGGGGACGCCGCCCTCGTCGAGAGGTTGCACCCGGGGTGCTGTGGTGGAAGCACGGTGACGTGCGCTCGGGCGGAGCTGGTCCGGCTCCGTATTGCCGGGGGCTGATGCCCCAGCTGTTGCGAGTGCTTGGAGCTTCTCCAGAGCCGACACTGCAGCAGTGCGGTCCCCACGAATCCTGAGAACGCCCGTCGGTGTTGGCATCTTCAGGACGAGGTAGCCGTAGTGGGCTACAGCCATGAACCGGTACAGAGCTGGCCTGCCGATTATGGCGTTGAAGGGGAGGTCTATCTCCGCTACGTCAAACAGAATGTACTCTGTTCGATAGCTGTCCGGAGCCCCGAAGGTCACCGGGAGACTAATGTTGCCGTAGGGGATAACCTGTCCCGGCCCTACCCCTGAGAACTGGCTCCACGGGGTGAGCTTGTCCATCGGGACCTGCAGCTTCTGGAAAGCTGCACGGCTGATGAGGTTCAGCCCAGCCCCTCCATCTATGAAAACGTGGTACATTCTCACGTTGGCGATGGTAGGGGCCACCAGGAGCGGTAGTTGGCCGGCCCCAGCCATGTTCCTGGGGCAGTCGGCGGCGTCAAAGCTGATGGGGGTCCCCATCCACTTAAGGTGCGGTGCAGCACTCGGGAGTGGCGCCATAGACGCTACAGCTCGGCGCAGAGTCTTGACTGCGCTTCAGGACGAGGGGTCGGCGGACCCGCCGTATATGATGTAGAGCTTCTTCCGACGCTCGTCGTCGCTGGAGCCGGAGTCCTCACGATTGCATGCCGCCTTCACGACACGCTGAGACTCCTGGATCTCCTCTGGGTGGTCGGTGTTGTCTGGAACATCCACCCCCTGCTCATCTTCCTTTGGACGGAAGGGCAGGGCATCAGCCCGCTGCCGCTTCCCCTTGCGGAAGCGTTCTGCGAGCCTTCGGATCTCCCGGCACTCGGCAGTAGTGTGGCGACAGCTGCCTTGCACGGGGCACATATTGTCCTGGCTATCTTCCGGGGTCGGTGACTTTCGCTGCCTCTTGTCAGGGCGCGGCCCCCGAGCCCCACTGAGCGTCGCCGCAGTGACGACTTGGGTCACGGCCGGCGGTCTTATCTTGCTTCTGCCCCGGCTCTTGGTCTTCCTGCTGCCTCCATATGGAGTAGGACCAGATCCGGGCAGCCCTCCTGACTCGGAGGATGGCTGTGAGTGCCAGTTCCGTCCCTCGGCTGCTCTGGCGCACTTGTCCGCCAGGCTGAAGAGCTCAGAGGCATCGCGGACCTCCCTGGTCGCGAGTTTCTCAAGCATCTTCTTGTCTCGGACGCCTTGTCGGAACGCCACCACCACAGAAGCATTTTGAATGTGTGGGATGGTGTTCCGCACCTGGGAGAACCGCTGGATGAAAGAGCGCAGCGACTCCCCAGGTTGTTGTTGGATGGCGTGGAGGTCGAGCTCCGTGCCAGGCCGGGTGTAGGAACTGCCGAAGTTGGCTATGAACTGCCGGCAGAGCTCTCCCCAGGAGGTTATAGACCCCTGAGGTAGATTCATGAGCCAAGACCGAGCTGGGCCGGTCAAGGCGACGGGGAAGTAGTTGGCCATGACAGCCTCTTCCCCTCCTGCGGCAAGTACGGCGGTGGAGTAGATCTGGAGGAACTCCGCTGGGTTGACACTGCCGTCGTACTTCTCGGGCAGGAGCGGCCGAAACTTGCGCGGCCATTTCGCAAAGTGAAGGTGGGGCGCGAGGGCCGCACACCCTTCTTCTGTCGCCGCAGGTTCTGATGCCGCGAACGCTAGGTTCGCACTGAGCACCGCATGCCCCGGCATGGGCAAGGCTGCACCATAGGCCGGGGGCGCCATATGCAGGACATACGACTGTGGCATATTCTGCACGGCACAGGCCTGGGGCAGAGATCGCGTGGCGATGGTCTGCTCTTCAGGCTGGGTCGACGCCGACGTCATGATGTCGTCAGCCTCTTGGTGGCGACGCCTTTCTCGGCGCCGCTCGAGGTATACCCGGGCATCTTGACCCAGGTGACACCGTTCCAGCTCTGTCCTCAGATCTGTTTACTGGGTGCTGGTAGAGCTGGAGTCTGCCATCTGCTCGCCATTCAATGGTGCGCGCATCAGCGACGCGACCGATTGGCCAGAGCGTCGTCCCCGCCGAGGTCGAGGGCTTGCGGCGGCGACGACGAGACGGTCTACCTCTCGGATCCACTGCCGGGTCGCTGCCTGAGGCGCGTCCCCAGCGGGCGGATTGTACAGTAGCGCTCTCGCCGCAGCTAACGCACCCCCACTGGGCACGCCGAGCGCTACTGGAGACTTGAAGCTGGTTGGAGCCTGCATTGCCGGGGTCGGCGCTGCCAGAGCCGGTTGCTGGCTCCCAGCTCGTACCGACACACTCCGTCCCAAGTGTGTCGACATGTACTCCCCCCTGGTCGTGGTCTGCCGCAGAGGCGAGGGGGGAGAGTTCGCCGCTGAAGGAAGCTTGGTCATCTTCGTCGGCGGAAACTCGTCGCGCTAGGGGAAAAGCCCCATTCCTGGCGCGCCAAATGTCGAAGTGTTCAGTCGACACTTCCCCCGGGCCTGCACTGGGAAGCCCGCGGAGGTTCTTTTTTCGGTGGGGCTAGTTCCTAGCGGAGAGCTTGCGCAGATGGAACGAGTTAGTAAGAGCTTGACACGGCGAGTTTTACGTGGTTCAGGCCGCCGGAGCGTAAAACCCTACATCCACGGCGAGCTATGGAGCTCGCTGTATTGCTTGCTGCTCAGGACCGGAGGCCTGAGCTCGGGGGTGAGTTACAGCTTGAGAGTGTATGGCTAGCGTATGAGTTGCAAAATGCGAACCCCTGCTATCGACGCCTACCCGAGCCTTTTATAGTCCAAGACTCAGGCGGCTTACAAGGGGAGCCGCGACCCGACAGGTGGTCCCGGGAAGATTGTCTATTATCTACCGTATCTGCAGTTATGCCGGTAGCTGACTCTGGTCGAAGGCTTCTGAGTCTTCATCTTGCCGCCCTTCCCATGCCGCATGCTAGTCGTAGTGGTTGACGACGGCGCAGGCGGCATGGGATGTCTTGTCACGGTGTTTATTGGCTGGCAGGTTCTGACACCGCGCGCCGGTCTGTGATGCGACTGGGCGCAACGGCACCTGACAGACGCGTGCTCCGCGCCTCCGCGTCTCGGGAAGACGCGGGCCTTGAATACCTTGTACGGGCAAGGTATGGGGCGCCTTTACGCCCGCTGCCTACCGCTCGGGAGCAGGCAGCACCGTTCTTCTGGCCACGTGGCGGGTCCGGAGCCCTTCTCTGAGGAGAGAAGGGTCCGGCCTGCGGGGCACGTGGAGCCTCCGGACCTCTCCCCGCAGAGGGGGACGTCCAGCTTCTGTATGCCACGTGGCGGGCCCGGAGCTCTCCTCTGAGGTGAGGGAGGTCCGGCCCCGCTGGACGCGTGGCGTCTTCGGACCTCTCTCCCACGGAGGGGGAGGTCTGGCTTCTGTATGCCACGTGGCGGGCCCGGAGCTCTCCTCTGAGGAGAGGGAGGTCCGGCCCCGCCGGACGCGTGGCGCCTTCGGAGCTCTCCCTGCGGAGTACCTTAGGCATTTTACCCTGTGCGCGGGGGTACCCCATATCTCAGGTACCGACAGTAAGGTTATGGACATGTAATTTCCGACTCAGCGCGTCGGCAACCACATTTGCCTTGCCGGGGTGGTAATGAATCTCAATATCATAGTATTTGATTAATTCTACCCACCTCCTTTGTCTCATATTCAGCTCCTTCTGGGTGAAAATATACTTTATGCTCTCGTGGTCTGTGTAGAGGTGCACCAAGTTTCCAAGAAGATAGTGCCTCCACATTTTCAGCGCCATTGCCACCGCAGCGAGCTCAAGAGCATGAGTCGGATAGTGCTGCTCGTGGTTTGGAAGTTGGCGTGAGCCATACGCGACCACCCTTCCTTCTTGCATCAACACATAACCAAGCCTGATACTAGAAGCATCACAATATACGTCAAATGGCTTGGTTGTATCCGGTTGAGCTAAGACCGCGGTGGTTGTGAGATGCTTCACTAATGCTTGGAACGCTCCTTCACATGCTGAGTTCCAAACATATTTCGTCCCCTTCTTCAATAATTCAGTCATCGGCTTAGCAAGCTTGGAGTAGCTGGGGATGAACCTCTGATAATATCCTGCTAAACCGAGGAAGCTTCTGACTTCATGGAAGACGTGGGGGGTTTCCATTTCAGCACTTGTTCAATTTTGCTTGGGTCAACCGCAATCCCTTCCGCTGAGATGATATGTCCCAAAAAAGGCACTTGGTTGTTCCAAAACTCGCATTTGCTGAACTTTGCATAAATCTTATGGTCTTGCAATCGTTGAAGGACAATACGCAAGTGTTCAGCATGTTCTTCTTCCGACTTGGATAAACCAAGATGTCATCAATGAACACCACCATGAACTTGTCCAACTCCAGCATGAACACCGAGTTCATGAGGTACATGAAATGTGCTAGAGCGTTGGTGCGACCAAAAGACATGACGAGATACTCATATAGTCCATATCTCGTCGAGAATGCCGTCTTCGGGATATCCTCTGCCCGGATCTCTATTTGATGATACCGGAGCGAAGGTCCATCTTTGAAAACACACTCACACCCACAAGTCGATCGAACAAGATGTCAATGCGGGGCAGTGGATATTTATTCTTGATGGTGATGGCGTTGAGCGGTTGGTAATCCACACAAAACCTCAAGGTTTCATCTTTCTTCTTGACGAACAGCGCCGAACATCCCCATGGCGAGGAACTCAGTCAAATGAAACCATTGCTCAACATGTCATCGAGTTGTTCCTTCAACTCAGCCAGCTCATTCGGAGCCATCTTGTATGGTCTCCGCGATATTGGTGTAGTCCCAGGTGCAAGTTCAATCTTGAACTCCACATCCCGTTCAGGTGGCATGCCCGGAAGTTCATCCGGGAACACGTCGGGGTATTCTCAGACTACGGGGATGTCCTCTAACTTGGGAGCTTCAGTATGATAGCCAGCTGAAACTTCGGGGACCGGATTATCTAATATGAGGGAATGCGGACTGTGGAGTGGAGAGTTGAGATAAACCATCCGTGGTAATGTTTCCAGGACAGCGCCATGGTAACTTAGCCATTAGGTTCCTAATATTGCATCAATCTTCTGCCCCTTAAGAATAATCATAGTAGTGGGATATATTCTCCCACCTAAGCACAGTGGTGCTTTTGGAATCATCACTGTCGAAGTGTGCGGTCGACACTTCCCCTGGACCTGCACTGGGCAGCCCGCGGAGGTTCTTTTTTCGGTGGGGCTAGTCACTTGCGGAGAGCTTGAGCGTATGGACGAGAATGGAAAAGCTTGACACAGCGAGTTTTACGTGGTTCAGGCCGCCGGAGCGTAAAACACTACGTCCACGGCGAGCTAAGGAGCTTGCTGTATTGCTTGCTGCTCAGAACCGGAGTCCTGAGCTTGGGGATGACTGATGTCTAGCGTATGAGTTGCGGGAGTGCGAACCCTTGCTAACATTGCCTACCCGAGCCTTTTATAGTCCAAGGCTCGAGCGGCTTACAAGGGAGGCCCGGGACCCGACAGGTGGTTCCGGGAAGATTGCCTGCAGACTATCGTATCCGCAGTTATGTCGGTAGTTGTCAATGGCGAAGGCTTCTGAGTCTTCGTCTTAACGCACTGCCCATGACGCATGCTAGTCGTAGTGGTTGATGACGGCGGAGGCGGCATGGGATGTCTTGTCGCTGCGTTTATTGGCTGGCAGGTTCTGACACCGCGCGCCAGTCTGTGATGCGACTGGGCGCAACGGCACCTGATAGAGGCGTGCTCCGTGTCTCCGCGTCTTGGGAAGGCGCGAGCCTTGAATACCTTGTACGGGCAAGGTATGGGGCGTCTTTATGCCCGCTGCCTACCGCTCGGGGGCAGGCAGCACTCTTCTGCTTGACACGTGGCGGGCCCGGAGCCCTCCTCAGAGGGGAGGGGGTCCGGCCCCGCAGGACACATGGAGCCCTCGGACCTCTCCCCGCGGAGGGGGAGGTCTGGCTCCTGTTGGCCACGTGGCGGGCCCAGAGCTCTCCTCTGAGGAGAGGGAGGTCCGGCCCTGCTGGACACGTGGCGCCTTCGGACCTCTCCCCCTTGGAGGGGGGAGGTCCGGCTTCTGCAGGCCACGTGGCGAGCCCGGAGCTCTCCTCTGAGGAGAGGGGGGTCCGGCCCCGCCGGACGCGTGGCGCCTTCGGAGCTCTCCCTGCGGAGAAGGGCGAGTTCCATAGGCATTTTCCCCTGTGCGCGGGGGTACCCCATATTGCGGGTACCGACAGTGGCCCCCGGGCCCATCTCGGGGGAGATAGCGAGCCCGAGGTGGGACCTCCTTCTGTTCTGATCCGTGCACTTTTTCTAAGTCCCGCATTGACCGCTGCCGGAGCACGAACAGTCGCGGGATCATGGAGCGTGCGCCCACTTGATGGTTGCCTTTACTGCGGCGGTTCCCAAGGCTGCCATTCCTGTACATCGCGGCGCTTCCTTCCGGAACGGCCGAAGCGCCTTGCCTGCTTGTCTTCTGGGGAGACTGACTCCTTGACCCACCGCTTCAGTTGGGCGGATTGGGTCCACCTGTCATCGGCGCCCGGTCTCGGAGGCAATGCGGTCGCCGATGCGATGTATTCGAAGATTTTCGAATCACCTCGAATCATTCCTGGAATGTTTTAAAAGGGGATCTCACCCGCATCGCGGCTTCCCTTCGCATTTCCTAGCTCTCGTTCTTCCCTTGAACTCTTGCGCCTCGGCTTTCCTGTCATTGTGCTCTCTTTCGCCATGGCTTCCAACTTTCTCCCGACGCGCCTCGTTCGTTCCTCTGAGCTTGGGCCACTGCGCAGGCTGCTGGGCTGGCGCACGGAAGAACAGAAACACCGGCTTCGCCGGGGATCTCTCCCCCTGATCCTGGAAAAGGGGGAGATGGTCTTCTTCACAGCTTATGCTCTGGCGGGGTTCGTCCCGCCAATTTCTTCCTTCTTTGTCACACTGCTGGAGACATATGGGCTCCAGCTCCACCATCTCTCTCCCAACTCCTTCGCAATGGCTGCTGTCTTCGTCCACTTCTGCGAGATGTTTGTGGGGGTGCACGCTTCTGTGACGCTCTTCCGCTACTTCTTTGTGTTGCGGACGACTGGGCACGGCTCGAAGACCCAGATGGGGGCATACTACTTCCAGCATCGCTGCAAGGACCCAAAGGTCTCTGGGTACCTTCTGCCCTTCAGCGCATCAAGGTGGGAATACTGGAGGGAGAGCTGGGTGGTAGTGCAGACCGACTAGCACGATCGCCTACAACTCCCGACCGCCAGCCCAACCACCGATCGTCGCTTCTGGGAGGAGATCCCTGAGCTGGAGCAGGAGTACGCCCCGATCTTGGAGCGGATCCGGTTCTTGGCCAACGAGGGGCTGACGTCCCTGATGGTGCTGATGGACTTCATGTTGTGTCGTATTGCACCCTTGCAGCAGCGCAGTCACCCAGCATGGTACTATACTGGCGAGCAGGACTGTACCAGGCTGGAGAGGGGCCCCGGCTCTGACCCTTCCGACGAGGAGCTGTACGAGATGGTGGGCAAGGTGAGCGGCGACTACATTCCCAGTGGTGACCCCGCCCTTCCGCCCTCTGCCACCCCCCTCTTCTTGGAGCCACAGAGGAGGTCAGAGCTCTTGCGGAAGATGCCGAACCTCGACGACATCGGGATCGCCGTCCGGCAGGTCAGGGATGCCTTCCAGGGTATTACGATTCCAGGAACCGAGCACTCCAGATCAGGGCACGAGGCGTCTGCTGCTGCCCAACCCTTCCCAAGAGCCGACGGAACTCAAGCCGCCGACAAAGGGAAGGGGAAGGAGCTGGCCCCCGGGCATCCAGAGAAGAAACGCGCCCGGTCTCCTCCGAGGGCGCCGCCTGTGCCGAGTCAGGGTGCCGCAGCACCCTTGCACCCATCTCCCGGGGGTGCTGGTCCATCAGGTGGCGACCCGAAGAGGCCCCGGGTGTCCCTCCCCAGCGGTTCTCTCCCCGGACAGCGGCAGTCCGAAGTAACCAAAGCACCTCGTCATCCTCCCTCAAGCGGAGGGGCTTCTAGGACGGATGCTGGTGGGGCGACGCCGGCAAGTGTGCCGGGGATCCAGGCGTCACGTCCCGCGACCATTCCAACCGCAGGTCCTGGCGGTTCAATTACAGCCCAGAGGCCGGTGCTGCAAGCCCGTTGGAGCGCTCATGTCGCCCAGTAAGTGTTGCTCCTTCTGGCTTGTAGGAGCAGCGTTCTCGTCTCCTCTCTTAGCCTGAGAGCTTTCTTTTCTTGCAGGGACCGACCAGCTGCCGGGGGCAGGCCTCTTACACGGCCGCCTTCAACCGACGGAGGCTCCACGCCTCAGCATCTGGGAACCGTGGTGGCTCCCATGGTCCCCAAATCGACGGGGGCTTCCTCTGTGCCGGCGAGTTCACCCTCCGCGGCGGCCGCATCCGCTCCTATCCGCCCTCCTTCACCAGCCCAGAAATCCGGTCCCGAGACAGGGAGGGCCGCTGTAGGTGCGCCTGCAGGCCCCCTGGCTTCCTTAGGACAGCGCCCCACTCTGGTTGCTGAGGCACCGGCGCCTCCGCCGGTCTTAGACTCGACGGGGGGATCAGGGGCGTGACTCCTGTCCCCTCTGTCCCTGCGCCCGTGTGGGATGCCCTGGGGCGTGTCCAGACCAGCGCCCGGCAGCTCCAGTCCGCCTTCGAGCAGGAGCGCGGGGCGCTGGCCGGCGAGAGGGAACGCCTTCTCAGCTGGCAGCAGCGGGCCCAGGAGGCTAAGGTGGACCTTGACTCGAGGCAGTCATAGCTTGAGGCCATAGGTGCTCTGCTTGACACTCAGAAGAAGGCCATTAGCCGCTTGGAGTCAGAGACCCGGCGGCTCCGTGCCTCCTACCGCGAGGCCCTGGCTCATGTTGAAGCCAAAGCCGAGGAGCGTTCCGCCGCCGCGGAGGAGTTCCGGCTGCAGGTAGCTCGTCGAGAGTGCGCCGTCGCCGATCGGGAACGCGCCGCAGCGGCCGAGGAGGAGAAGACCACCGCCCGGCTGAGAGCCAAAGTGGGCGAGCTAAGGGCTCGGACCGAGGAGCTGGAGCTCCGTGAGTCGGCTGTTGCCGCGAGGGAGGAGCAGTTCTCCCAGGAGTGCCAGGCGGCGATGGATCGCGAGCTGGTGGCTCGCCAAGAGGTAGAGAAGCTCCAGTCCTTGCGGTCTGCCGAGGCCCAGGCAGTCTGGGGCTTTATTGCCAAGGCGGGGTCCGCCTTGGCTCCTCTTCGTTTCAGCCCTGTGCAGATGGAGGCTCCGGCGCGGCAGATGTCCGAAGCGATCCCGGCACTTGAGTCCATCGGTGACAAGCTGGGTCGGCTCGAAGCTATGATCGCCGACGAGTTTGAAGTGGAAGGTCGGGGCCTTGCGAAGGAGGTCGCTATGCACGTACTGGCGTGCTTCCGGAGCCAAGACCCTTCCTTTTCTCTGGGGCCAGTCCATCTAGGACCCGTTGCCGAGCGGGAGGAAGCTGCCAGGGCTGAGGTCGAGGACGTGGCTGCCCTCGTGGCCTCTAGGTTTCATCGGGAGTCCGGGGACTCTTAGGCATCTGCCCCCGTGGCCACAAGGCCCTGTACTTCCTTTTTATTTTTGTTGAGTCTGTAGACCAGCTCGTGGAGCTTTGTATGAACAGTCTCCTGTTTCCTTCTGTGTCTGCATGTCCTAGTCTTCTTCCTGGTTTTTCCTCGCCGAGTCCTTAGCTCCGCAAGGTACTCGGAGGCCTTGACCAATCTCGAAGCTCTGCATAGACACCTTCTCTGGGTCCTTACTGTATATTAAGGGCACCGGAGGTCTCCAGGACCCGCCTCACGAGAATGGGGGGTCCGGGCCTTTTGGCCACGTGGCGGGCCCGGAGCTCGCCTCTGAGGGGAGGTCTGGGCTTGTGGGGCACGTGGAGCCCTCGGACCTCTCCCCGCGGACGGGGGAGGTCCGGCTTCTGTAGGCCACGTGGCGGGCCCGGAGCTCCCCCTCCAGGAGGTGGATGGTCTGGCCCCGCTGGACACGTGGGACCTTCGGGCCTCGCCCCTGCGGAAGCGGTGAGGTCTAGGTTCTTTGATCTTACCTTGGGGTTTCGTTCTTGTGCGATCCCGTAGCGGCCCCCTGGTAGGTGCGTTCCACTGGATGGATGTGCCTACCATACTCCTGCGGTGAGCTGAGGCCGAGAGACCCTGCACACAAGTAAGGGAAACGTAATTCTCCTTTGGGGCTCCCCCTCCTCTATCTCACAGTCTTATTTGGCTTACGGTCCCCGTCCACTTATACTGTGCTTGGGGACTACCGTGCGCGAAGTGCCGGGGGCTCGGGGCCCCCCTGGATATCGGCCGGTACCTCCAACGCAACCGCCTTTGGTAGGGCAGCAAATGCCGACTAAAGGTGAGAATGAGAAGGGGGAGCTGAGCGCATGGTAAGTACGCACTAGTAGTGCAGTCATAAAAAATTAATAAGTAAATTAAATGAGCGCCAAAGAAGAGCAACGTAGGACAGGTTTCTTTTCATATAAATTTCCATAGGAGGAAGGCAGGCTAAGTATGGAGGCCACGACCCGCCTCAAGGGAAGCAAGACTCTACGCGCTTGGGGTCGGAACCAGGCGAAGCTGAACGTAGTCCTGGGCCGTCCCCTGAGGCTTAGCTGCTCTGAGCACTGTTCCTAGACTTTATGGAATTTATTATAAAAATAAGAGTCTGTCCTATTGTTGCTCTAGGGGTAGAACTTACGGAGATGTTTTGTGTTTCGAGGGTTCGGGAGCGGGTCCCCATCCTCAGTTCTGGGGAAGGGTCCCAGGTCCCAGGATGTCCAGCCCCTGTACGGCAAATGGCCATGTGGGCGGGATCATCTGTACCGTCGAAGCCGGTGTATGGATCTGCTTGGCATGGAACAGGCACGCCTTGCAGTTCTCGACCAGCTTGACGGCATCCTGGAGTGTTGTCGGCTAGTAGAAGCCATGCCGGAAGGCTTTACCGACAAGCGTGCGTGAGGAAGAGTGACTCCCACATTCGCCTCCATGGATCTCAGCGAGCAAGTCGCAGCCTTCCCCCTGGGTTATGCACCGCAATAGGACGCGGTTGGCGCCGCGTCGGTAGAGATCCCCTTCTACCATCACGTGTCTCTTAGCCATACGCACGATCCGTTCAGCGGATACACGTTCATCAGGGAGGATATTGTCTTTCAAGTAGTCCCGGATCTTCGTGATCCATGCATCGGGTCTGACTTGAGCGTCTGGATCTTGAGCGCTGGGTTGCACGGAGTCCCAGTGACGCTTACAATCCTTGGCGGCGTCCATGGCCGCCGGGACCGCCAGCTTCGAGGTGCTGGTCTAGCCCCCTTCGCCCGGCTCGGCGGGCCGGGCTGTGGGCCGCGGCAACGTCCTCTCGAAGCCTCCTTCGGGCACAGGGGCTCCGGTGGGGGTCTTCATTGAGAGGTCATCAGCTGCGGCCTTGCCAGCGCGCGGTACGTGACGCAGGTCCAAGGCGAGGAAGTCTTTCTCCACCATCTGCACATAAAGCAGATGAGCAGCTAGCTGTGGGTCACTGCAGGAGCATTCACCCTGTCGAAGTGTTCAGTCGACACTTCCCCCGGGCCTGCACTGGGCAGCCCGCGGAGGTTCTTTTTCTCGGTGGGGCTAGTCTCTAGCGGAGAGCTTGCGCAGATGGACGAGTTAGTAAGAGCTTGACACGGCGAGTTTTACGTGGTTCAGTTGAGACCCGACAGGTGGTCCCAGGTGAGTTTGGGGGTGAATTACAGCTTGAGAGTGTATGGCTAGCGTATGAGTTGCAAAGTGCGAACCCTTGCTATCGACGACTACCCGAGCCTTTTATAGTCCAAGGCTCGGGCAGCTTACAAGGGGGGCCGGGACCCGACAGGTGGTCCCGGGAAGATTGTCTATCATCTACCGTATCTGCAGTTATGCCGGTGGTTGCCCCTGGTCGAAGGCTTCTGAGTCTTCATCTTGCCGCCCTGCCCATGCCGCATGCTAGTCGTAGTGGTTGATGACGGCACAGGCGACATGGGATGTCTTGTCGCGGTGTTTATTGGCTGGCAGGTTCTGACACCGCGCGCCAGTCTGCGATGCGACTGGGCGCAGCGGCACCTGACAAACGCGTGCTCCGCGTCTCCGCGTCTTGGGAAGACGCGGGCCTTGAATACCTTGTACGGGCAGGGTATGGGGCGTCTTTACGCCCGCTGCCTATCGCTCGGGGCAGGCAGCGTCGTTCTGCTGCCACGTGGTGGGCCCGGAGCCCTTCTCAGAGGAGAGGAAGGTCAGTCCCGCGGGGCACGTGGAGCCTCCGGACCTCTCCCCGCGGAGGGGGAGGCTCGGCTTCTGTTGGCCACGTGGCGGGCCCGGAGCTCTCCTCTGAGGAGAGGGAGGTCCGGCCCCGCTGGACACGCGGCGCCTTCGGACCTCTCTCCCCCGGAGGGGGAGGTCCGGCTTCTGTATGCCACATGGCGGGCCCGGAGCTCTCCTCTGAGGAGAGGGAGGTCCGGCCCCGCCGGATGCGTGGCGCCTTCGGAGCTCTTCCTGCGGAGAAGGGCGAGTTCCTTAGGCATTTTACCCTGTGCGCGGGGGTACCCCATATCTCAGGTACCGACAGTGGCCCCCGGGCCCATCTCGTGGGAGATAGCGAGCCCGAGGTGGGACCTCCGACTCTTCCGATCCGCGCACTTCCTCTAAGTCCCGAATTGACCGCTGCCGGAGCACGAACGGCCACGGGATTGTGGGAGCGTGCGCTCAATTGATTGTTGCATTTACTGCGGCGGTTCCCAAGACCACCACTTCAGCATGTTGCGGCTCTTTCTTCGGGAACGGCCGAAGTGCCTTGCCGGCTTGCCATCTGGGGCGTCTGACTCCTTGACCCACCGCTTCAGTTGGGCGGCTTGGGTCCACCTTTCATCAGCGCCCGGTCTCGGTGCCAACGAGGTCGCCGACGCGATGTTTCCAGAGGTTTTCGAATTACCTCGAACCATCCCTGGAAAGTTTTAAAAGGGGATCTCACCCGCATCGCGGCTTCCCTTCGCATTGCACTCGTACTTCCCTTGAACTCTTGCACCCCGGCTCTCCTGCCCTTGCGCCCTCTTTTGCCATGGCTTCCAACTTGCTCCCGACGCGCCTCGTTCGCTCTTCCGAGCTTGGGCCAGTGCGCAGGCTGCTGGGCTGGTGCTCAGAAGAGCAGAAACATCGGCTTCGCTGAGGATCTCTCCCCCTGGTCCTGGAAAAGGGGGAGATAGTCTTCTTCACCGCTTATGCTCTGGCGGGGTTCGTTCTGCCGATTTCTTCCTTCTTTGTCACCCTGCTGGAGACATACGGTCTCCAGCTCCACCATCTTTCCCCCAATTCCTTCGCAATGGCTGCAGTTTTTGTCCACTTCTGCGAGATGTTCGTGGGGGTGCACGCCTCCGTGACGCTCTTCCGCCACTTCTTTGTGCTGCGGACGACTGGGCGCGGCTCAAAGACTCAGATGGGGGCATATTACTTCCAGCATCGCTGCAAAGACCCCAAGGTCTCCAGATACCTCCTGCCCTTCAGCGCATCAAGGTGGGAGAACTGGAGGGAGAGCTGGGTGGTAGTGCAGAACGACGAGCACGATCGCCTACAACTCCCAACCGCCAGCCCAACCACCGATCGCCGCTTCTGGGAGGAGATCCCTGAGCTGGAGCAGGAGTACACCCCGGTCTTGGAGCGGATCTGGTTCTTGGCCAACGAGGGGCTGACGTCTCTAATGGTGCTGATGGACTTTGTGTCGCGCCGTATTGCTCCCTTGCAGCAGCGTAGCCGCCCAGCGTGGTACTACACCAGCGAGCAGGACTGTACCAGGCTGGAGAGAGGCCCCGGCTCTGACCCTTCCGACGAGGAGCTGAACGAGATGGTGAGCAAGGTGAGCGGTGACTACATTCCCAGTGGCGACTACGCCCTTCCGCCCTCTGCCACTCCCCTCTTCTTGGAGCCTCAGAGGAGGTCAGAGCTCCTGCGGAAGATGCCGAACCTTGATGATATCGGGATTGCCGTACGGCAGGTCGGGGATGCCTTCCGGGGTATCACCATTCCAGGAACCGAGCACCCCGGGTCAGGGCATGAGGCATCCGGTGCTGTCAAACCCTCCCCCAGAGCCGACGGAGCCCAAGCCGCCGTCAAAGGGAAAGGAAAATAGCCGGCCCCCGGGCATCTAGAGAAGAAACGCGCCCGGTCTCCTCCGAGGGTGCCGCCTGTGCCGAGTCAGGGTGCCGGAGCTACTTTGCTCCCATCTCCTGGAGGTGCTGGCCCATCGGGTGGCGACCCGAAGAGGTCCCGAGTGTCCCTCCCCGGCGGGTCTCTCCCCAGACAGCAGCCGTCCGAATCAGCCCAAGTACCTCGCCATCCTTCCTCAAGCGGAGGGGCTCCCAGGACGGATGTTGGTGGGGCGACGCCGGTGAGTGCGCCGGGGATCCAGGCGTCCCATTCTGCGACCGTTCCAGCCGCTGGTCCTGGCGGTTCAGCTACAGCCCAGAGGCCAGTGCTGCAAGCTCGCTGGAGCGCTCATGCCGCCCAGTAAGTGTTATTCTTTATGGCTTATAGGAGCAGAGCTCTTGCCTCTTCTCTTATTCTGAGGGCTTCTTCTTCTTTGCAGGGACCGACCGGCTACCAGGAGCGGGCCTCTTATCCGGCCGCCTTCAACCAGCGGAAGCTCCGCGCCTCAGCACCTGGAGACCGTGGCGGCTCCCATGGCTCCCAAATCGACGGGGGCACCCTCCGCACCAGCGGGTTCATTTTCCGCGGTGGCCGCATCTGCTCCTACCCGCCCTCCTTCACCAGTCCAGAAGCCAGGTCTTGAGACCGGGAGGGCTGCTGTAGGTGCGCCTGCTGGCCCCCTGGCCTGCTTAGGACAGCGCCCCACCGTGGCTGCTGAGGCGCCGGCACCCCCGCCAGTCTTAGACTCGTCAGGGGGGTCCGGCGGCGCAACTCCTATCCCCCCTGCTCCGGCGCCCGTGTGGGACGCCCTGGGGCGTGTCCAGACCAGTGCCCGGCAGCTCCAATCTGCCTTTGAGCAGGAGCGGAAGGCATTGGCCGGCGAGAGGGAATGCCTTCTCAGCTGGCAGCAGCGGGCCCGGGCAGACCTTGACTCAAGGCAGTCAAGGCTTGAGGCCATGAGTGCTCTGCTTGGCACTCAGAAGAAGGCCATTAGCCGCTTGGAGTTAGAGGCCCAGCGGGTTCATGCCACCTACCGCGAGGCTCTGTCCCATGCTGAAGCCAAAGCCAAGGAGTGTTCCGCCGCCGCGGAGGAGTTGCAGCTGCAGGTAGCCCCTCGGGAGCACGCCGTCGCTGATCGAGAACGCGCTGCTGCGGCCGAGGAGGAGAAGACCACCGCCCGGCTGAGGGCCAAGGTGGAGGAGCTAAGGGCCCGGTCCGAGGAGCTGGAGCTCCGTGAGTCGGCTGTCGCCGCGAGGGAGGAGCAGTTCTCCAAGGAGCGTCAGGCGGCGATGGATCGCGAGCTATCGGCTCGCCAAGAGGTAGAGAGGCTCCAGTCCTTGCGGACTGCCGAGGCCCAGGTGGTCTGGTGCTTCATTGCCAAGGCGGGATCCGCCTTGGCTCCTCTTGGTTTCAGCCCTGTGCAGGTGGAGACCCCAGCGCGGCCGATGTCCGAAGCGGCCCCGGCCCTTGAGTTTCTCGGCGACGAGCTAGGTCGGCTCGAATCAGTGATCGCCGACGAGCTGGAAGCGGAAGGTCGGGGCCTCGCGAAGGAGGTTGCTATGCACGTTCTGTCGTGCTTCGTTAGCCGAGACCCTTCCTTTTCTCTGGGGCCAGTTCGTCTAGGACCCGTCGCCGATCGGGAGGAAGCTGCCCGGGCCGAAGTCGAGGACTTAGCTGCCCTCGTGGCCTCTATGTTTCATCGGGAGTCCGGGGACTCCTAGGCATCTGCCCTCGTGTCCACAAGGCCCTGTACTTCCTTTTTTATTTTTGTTGAGTCTGTAGCCCAGCTCGTGGAGCCTTCGTATGGATAGACTCCTGTTTCTTTCTGTGTCTGCATGTCCTAGTCTTCTTCTTGGCTTTTCCTGACCGAGTCCTTAGCTCCGCAAGGACTCGGAGGCCTTGACCAATCTCGAAGCTCTGCATAGACAGCTTCTCCGGGTCCTCACTGTGTACTAAGGGTTCCGGAGGTCTCCAGGACCCGCCTCACGAGATCGGAGGGGGGTCCGGGCCTGTTGGCCACGTGGCGGGCCCGGAGCTCTCCTCTGAGGAGAGGGAGGTCCGGCCCCGCTGGACACGCGGCGCCTTCGGACCTCTCTCCCGCGGAGGGGGAGGTCCGACTTCTGTAGACCACGCGGCGTTCCCGGAGCTCCCCTCAAGGAGGTGGGAGGTCTGGCCCTGCTGGACACGTGGAGCCTTCGGGTCTCGCCCCTGTGAGGTCTAGCTCTTTGATCTTACCTTGGGGTTTTTGGCCTTGCGTGATCCCGTAGCGGCCCCCTGGTAGGTGCATTCTATTGGATGGATGCGCCTACCATACTCCTGCGGGGAGCTGAGGCTGAGAGGTCCTGCACACAAGTAAGGAAAAAACAATTCTCCTTGGGGGCTCCCCCCTCTATCTCTTAGTCTTATCTGGCTTACGGTCCCCGCCACTTATATGGTGCTTGGGAACTACCATGCGCGAAGTGCCGGGGGCTTGGGGCCCCCCTGGCTTTCGGCCGGTACCTCCCGCGCAACCGCCTTTGGCAGGGCAGCAAATTCTGACTAAAGATGAGAATGAGAAGAGGGAGTTGAACGCATAGTGAGCACGCGTTAGTAGGGTAATCATAAAAATTTAATAAGTAAATTAAATGAGTACCAAAGAAGAGCAACGTAGGGCAGGTTTCTTTTCATATAAATTTCCATATGGGGGAAGGCGGGCCGAATATGTAGGCCACGACCCACCTCAAGGGAAGCAAGACTCTACGCGCTTGGGGTCAGAACCAGGCGAAGCTGAACGTAGTCCTGGACCGTCCCCTGAGGCTTAGCTGCTCCAAGCCCTGTTCTTGGACTTTTTATGGAATTTATTATAAAAAGAAGGGTCTGTCCTATTGTTGCTCTAGGGGTAGAACTTACAGCGGTGTTCCGTGTTCCGAAGGTTTGGGAGCGGGTCCCCGTCCTCGGTTCTGGGGAATGGTCCCAGGCCCGGGATGTCCAGCCCCAGTATGGCAAATGGCCATGTGGGCTGGATCATCTGTACCGTCCAAGCTGGTGTATGGATCTGCTTGGCGTGGAACAGGCACGCCTAGCAGCTCTCGACCAGCTCGACGGCATCCTGGAGTGTTGCCGACTAGTAGAAGCCATGCCGAAAGGCTTTACCGACAAGCGTGCGTGAGGAAGAGTGACTCCCACATTCGCCTCCATGGATCTCAGCGAACAAGTCGCAGCCTTCCCCCTGGGTTATGCACCGCAATAGGATGTGGTCGGCGCCACGTCGGTAGAGATCCCCCTCTACCGCCATGTGTCTCTTAGCCATACGCACAATCCGTTCAGCGGATAAACGTTCATCAGGGAGGATATTGTCTTTCAAGTAGTCCCGGACCTCCGTGATCCATGCATCGGGTCTGACTTGAGCATCTGGATCTTGAGCGCTGGGTTGCACGGAGTCCCCAGTGACGCTTGTGATCCTTGGCGGCGTCCATTGCCGCCGGGACCGCCAGCTTCGAGGTGCTGGTCTAGCCCCCTTCGTCCGGCTCGGCGGGCCGGGCTGTGGGCCGCGGCAACGTCCTCTCAGAGCCCCCTTTGGGCACAGTGGCTCCGGTGGGGGTCTTCGTTGAAAGGTCATCAGCTGTGGCCTTGCTAACGCGCGGTACGTGGTGCTGGTCCAAGGCGAGGAGGTCTGTCTCCACCATCTTGGTCGATAACCAGACTGGGAGTTGCCCTGAGCCAACGACTAGCAAGAAGGATGAGCTCTTCATACTTTGCTATGTTGCTGGCTGCCTTGGAATTGAAACGCGCCACATACCCAGACTGCTCCCCCGATGGCGTGAGGAACAGTACACTAGCATCGGCCCCCTGCTTTCGCAAGGAGCCGTCGACGAACATCATTCGGTAAGGCCTGGTGAAGGTCAGGGCTCAGGGTCCTGTTTCATCGTCTTCGGGGCCCCCTGAGCGTGCGTCTACTTCAGCCACAAGTCAACTAGTGCTCGGTTAATGTCTGCATGATGGGAAAGGGAACCTAGGTCAAACTTCAGAAGCTCCGCCGCCCATTCGGCGGCATTGTCCGCCGCGTGAGGGCTGTGGAGGATAGCTTTTAGCCTGGGGAGACCGCCGGGTGCTCAATACTCGGAGGTCCCCAGGCTGCTTTGGACCTTCCGGGAAGCTCCGCTGATGTCCCGGGAGCTCCGGGGGGTCCTGCTGGGCCTCCGGGGAGGGGTCCCATTGCACCTCCGGGAGGTCCTGCTGGTCCTCCAGGAGGTTGTGTCGGGGATCCGAGGTCCGGTTTGGGCCTCCGGGGTTTTTTGGTGCTTGCTTCTTGGTAGCGAAACAGGTTACGGTGGTATGGGGTTAAAGCCATTGGCGCGAAGACCAGAAATTCGCGGGACCCCTAGCTACGCCGAGTCGGTTTATGCCGGGATTAGCAGGTAAAGGGTGCCCTTCAACTACTCCAGACACAGGGGTCTGATGGGAGCCCTAGCAAGCATTTGGGAAGCTCAGCATATCACAGCCTGGCATCGAGTCTACTATTTGGTCTATCATAGGGAGAGAAAATAGGTCTTTAGGGCATGCCTTATTAAGGCTGGTGTAGTGGATGCGCTTCCGGAGCTTCTCGCTGGCCTTCGGGATAACAACACAGTTTGCCAAGCACCGGGAGCGGCGGACTCTCCGTCTTGTCGGACGGCTGGACGTCGGGAAAGACCTTTAACTAGTGCTCAATCACCTCCCTAGTGATCTCTGGCCTCGGCGACGGCTGTCATGCAGCACATCAACATTGTGCCGGAGGGGGGCAACGAGCGCGCCATCCTATTTGCTATCCAGGCCCCCGTCTACCCGGGCGGTCTGGGTGGCATCGGCGCTGATTCGGACGAGCCTTGTGGGGACGTCGTCCTCATCGAGGGGTTGCACGCGGGGTGCTGTGGTAGAGGCACGGTGGCGTGCACTTGGGTGGAGCTGGTTTGGTTCCGCGCTGCCGAGGGTTGGCGCTCTAGTCGCTGTAAGCGCCTGAAGCTTTTCCAAGGCTAACACTGCGGCAGCACGGTCTCCACAAACCTTGAGGACGCCTGTTGGTCTAGGCGTCTTCAAGACAAGGTAGCCGTAGTGGGCTACTGCCATGAATCGGTACAGGGCTGGCCTGCCGATTATGGCGTTGAAGGGGAGGTCAATCTCGGCCACGTCGAACAGAACGTACTCTGTCCGGTAGCTGTCCGGTGCCCCAAAGGTCACCGGGAGGCTGATGTGGCCATAGGGAACGACCTGTCCCGGTCCCACCCCTGAGAACAGGCTCGATAGGGCGAGCATGGCCATCGGGATCTGCAGTTTCTGGAAGGCTGCGCGACTGATGAGGTTCAGCCCAGCCCCGCCATCCACCAAAACGTGGTACATCTTCATGTTGGCGATGGTGGGGGCCACCACGAGCGGCAGTTGGCCGGCCCCAGCCATGTTCCTGGGGCAGTCGGTGTCATCGAAGCTGATGGGGGTTCCCATCCACCTGAGGTGCGGTGCTGCACCTGGGAGGGGAGCCACCGACGCTACCGCTCGACGCAAGGCCTTAGCCGTGCTCCGGGACGGGGGGTCAGCGGACCCGCCGAAGATGACATAGAGCATCTTCCGGTGCTCGTCATCACTGGAGCTGGAGCTCCCATGACTGCGCACTGCCTTTACGGCGTGCTGAAGCTCCTGGAACTCCACCTGGCGGTCGACGCCGTCTCGGGCCTCGACCTTCTGCTTGCCGCCCCTTTGATCGTTGGGTGGGGCATCAGTTAGAGGCTGCTTCCCTTTCCGGAAGTGCTCCGCGAGCTTCTGGATTTCCCGGCATTCGGTAGCGGTATGATAGCTGGTGCCATGCACAGGGCATAATTCATCCTGGCCCCCGTCTGGGGCCGGTGATTGTCGCGGCCTCTTGTCAGGGCGGGGCCCCCGAGCTCCACTGGGCGCCGCCGTTGCGACAACAGGGACCGCGGCTGATGTTTTTACGCTACTCCCGTACGAAGCGCCGCCGGATCCCGGCTGACCCCCTGGCTTGGGGGCCGGCAGAGAGTGCCAGTTCCGCCCTTCGGCTGCTCTGGCACACTTGTCCGCCAGGTTGAAGAGTTCTGAGGCATCGCGGACCTCCCTGGTCGCGAGCTTCTCGAGCATCTTCCTGTCCCGAACGCCTTGCCGGAACGCCACCACCACCGAAGCGTTCTGAATATGCGGGATGGTGTTGCGTACCTGGGAGAACCGCTGGATGAAAGAGCGCAGCGACTCCCTAGGCTGTTGCTTGACGGCGTGGAGGTCAAGCTCTGTGCCAGGGCGGGTGTAGGAGCTGCCGAAGTTGGCAACGAATTACCGGCAGAGCTCTCCCCAGGAGGTTATGGACCCCTGAGGTAGATTCATGAGCCAAGACCGAGCTGGGCCAGTCAAGGCGACGGGGAAGTAGTTGGCCATGACAGCCTCGTCCCCTCCTGCGGCAAGTACGGCGGTGGAGTAGATCTGGAGGAACTCCGCCGGGTTGACGCTACCGTCGTACTTTTCGGGCAGGTGCGGCCGGAACTTGCGCGGCCACCTCGCGAAGCGAAGGTGGGGTGCAAGGGCCGCACACCCTGCACCTGCTGCTGCAGGTACCGGCGCTGCGAACGCTTGGTTCACACTTGGCACCGCGTATCCCGGCATGGGCAAGGCTGCACCATAGACCGGGGCCGCTACTTGCGGCGCATATGGTTGTGGCATATGCTGCGCAGCATATGCCTGAGGCAGGGCTCGCGTGGCGAAGACCTGCCCTTCAGGTCGTGTCGAGGCCGACGACATGCTGTCGCCAGTCTCATGGTTGCGACGCCTTTCTCGGCGTCGCTCGAGGTACACCCAGGCGTCCTGGCCCAAGTGGCACCGTTCCAGTTCCCTTCACAGGTCCGTCGACAGGAGCCTGGAGGAGCTGGAATCCGCCGTTAGCCCGTCAACCATAGGTGTGCGCGTCAGCGACACAGCCGGTTGTCCTGGGCGCCGTCCTCGCCGAAACCGAGGGTTCGCGGCGGCGACGACGAGGCGGTCCACCTCGCGGACCCATTGCTGGGTCGCTGAATGGGGCGCATCCCCTGCAGGTGGGTTGCGCAGCAGCGCTCTCGCTGCAGCTAGCGCACCTCCATGGTGTACGCTCAGCGCTGCCGAAGATCTCACACTGGTCGGGGCCTGCATAGACGGAGTCAGCTGCTGGCTACCAGCTTGTGCCGACACACTTCGTCCTGAGTGTGTCGACATGTACTCCCCAGTGGTCACGGTTCGCCGTGAACGCGGAGGGGGAGAGTTTGCCGCTGAAGGAAGCTTGGTCATCTTCTTTGGCGGAAACTCGTCGCGCTAGGAGAAAAGCCCCCTACCTGGCGCGCCAAATACCGAAGTGTTCAGTCGACACTTCCCCCGGGCCTGCACTGGGCAGCCCGCGGAGGTTCTTTTTTTTGGTGGGGCTAGTCTCTAGCGGAGAGCTTGCGCAGATGGACGAGTTAGTAAGAGCTTGACACGGCGAGTTTTACGTGGCTCAGGCCGCCGGAGCGTAAAACCCTACGTCCACGGCGAGCTATGGAGCTCGCTGTATTGCTTGCTGCTCAGGACCGGAGGCCTGAGCTTGGGGGTGAGTTACAGCTTGAGAGTGTATGGCTAGCGTATGAGTTGCAAAGTGCGAACCCTTGCTATCGACGCCTACCTGAGCCTTTTATAGTCCAAGGCTCGGGCAGCTTACAAGGGGGGCCGGGACCTGACAGGTGGTCCCGGGAAGATTGTCTATCATCTACCGTATCTGCAGTTATGCCGGTGGTTGCCCCTGGTCGAAGGTTTCTGAGTCTTCATCTTGCCGCCCTGCCCATGCCGCATGCTAGTCGTAGTGGTTGATGACGGCGCAGGCGGCATGGGATGTCTTGTCGCGGTGTTTATTGGCTGGCAGGTTCTGACACCGCGCGCCAGTCTGCGATGCGACTGGGCGCAACAGCACCTGACAGACGCATGCTCCGCGTCTCCGCGTCTTGGGAAGACGCGGGCCTTGAATACCTTGTATGGGCAGGGTATGGGGCGTCTTTACGCCCGCTGCCTATCGCTCGGGGCAGGCAGCGTCGTTCTGCTGCCACGTGGCGGGCCCGGAGCCCTTCTCAGAGGAGAGGAAGGTCAGTCCCGCGGGGCACGTGGAGCCTCCGGACCTCTCCCCGCGGAGGGGGAGGCTCGGCTTCTGTTGGCCACGTGGCAGGCCCGGAGCTCTACTCTGAGGAGAGGGAGGTCCGGCCCCGCTGGACACGCGGCGCCTTCGGACCTCTCTCCAGCGGAGGGGGAGGTCCGGCTTCTGTATGCCACGTGGCGGGCCCGGAGCTCTCCTCTGAGGAGAGAGAGGTCCGGCCCTGCCGGATGCGTGGCGCCTTCGGAGCTCTCCCTGCGGAGAAGGGCGAGTTCCTTACGCATTTTACCCTGTGCGCGGGGGTACCCCATATCTCTGATACCGACACACCCTTAACTTGCTAGATAACTAGCTGGGAGTTGCCCTGTGCCAACAACTGGCGAGCGCCTAGAGACAGGGCTGTCTTTAGGCCAAGGATGAGTGCTTCATACTCTGCCATGTTGTTGGTTGCCTTGGAATTGAGAAGCACCATATACCCAGACTGCTCCCCCGATGGCATGAGGAACAGTACGCCAGCACCGGTCCCCTGCCTTCGCAAGGAGCCGTCGAAGAAGAGTGTAGGCCCGGTGAAGGCCAGAGCTCGGGGTCCTGGTTCATCGTCTTCATGGCCCCCTGGGTCAGCCTGCGTTGGCGTCCACTTCAGCCATGAAGTCAGCTAGTGCTTGGCTGTTGACTGCGTGACGAGGAAGGAAGCCTGGCTCAAACTCCAGTAGCTCCGCTGCCCATTTGGCGGCATTGTCCGTCACGTGGGAGCTGTGTAGGATAGCCTTCAGCGGGTAGGAGGTGACCTACTGAGGCCCAGTGTGCTTGGCAGCAGTGTCGAAGGTTCCTGGATGCCACGAGCACTGCATACAGCAGCTTATGTATCTCCAGGTACCTTGTCTTGGCGTCATGGAGGACCTCGCTGATGAAGTAGACAGAACCTCCCGCGGGCCCGGGGAGGCCGCCGGGAGCTGATACTCGGAGGCCCCCAGGCTGTTTTGGACCTCCGGGAGGTCCCGCTGATTTCCCGGGAGCTCCAGGGGGTCCCGTTGGACATCCGGGAGGTTCTGTTGGACCTCCGGGGGTCCCGTTGCACCTCCGGGAGGTCCTGCTGGTTCTCCGGGAGGTTGTGTCGGGGGTCCGGGGTCCGTTTTGGACCTCCAGGGGGTTGCCTCGGAGAACCGGGGGGTCGTCTCGGACCTCCGGGGTTTCCTTGGCGCCTGTTTCCCGATACCGGAGCAGGTTGCGGCGATGAGGGGTCCGGCCGTTCTGCGGCGAGGACCATACTCACCACTGCAGCCGTCGCCGTGATGTAGAGCAACAGATGCTCTTCGTGCTCGGGGGCTACCATTACCGGTAGGGTCATCAGGAGCTGCTTCAGCTCCTGGGGGGCTTCCTCCGCTTCGTCGTCCAAGCGAATGGGCCGGATTTGCGTAGGAGCTTAGAGAAGGGGAGCGTCCGCTTTGCTAACCTTGGTATAAACCGACTCAGCGCAGCTAGGCATCCCGTGAGTTTCTGGACTTCTTTGATGCGGGCGGGGCTGCCTCGAGCCGATGACTCTGATCTTCTCTGGGTTAGCCTCAGTTCCTCGGTGTGAGGCCAGGAATTCTAAGGGTTTTCTAGAGGATACACCAAAGTCACACTTGTCGGAAAGACGAAGACTAAGGCCAGGTTATCTAGCAGGGATGAACTCTGCGTGACCTTAACAACAATGTCATCGACATACACCTCAACTGAGTCCCTCATTAGCTCTCCGAAGGTCTTGTGTATTGCATGTACGAAGGTAGGGAGAGCGTCCCTTAGGCCATAAGGCATAGAGGCCTAACAGTACAGACCGACTACTGTGATGAAGGAGGTGTGCTCTTTATCTTCTCTAGACATAGGGATCTGGTGGAAACCCGAGTAAGCATCTAGGAAGCACAGCATATCGCAGCCTGACGTCGAGTCTACTATTTGATCTATTATAGGGAGAGGAAATAGATCTTTGGGACATGCCTTATTGAGACTGGTGTAGTCGATGCACATCCGTAGCTTCCCGCCGGCCTTTGGGACAACCACATGGTTCGCCAAGCACCGGGGGTGGCGGACTTCCCGTATGAAGCCAGCGTCCAGCAGCTTCTTGATTTCTTCGCGGATGAGGCTTTACTGCTCGGTGGACTGCTTGTGGGGCTTCTGTCGGACTGGCCGGGCGTCGGGGAAGACCTTTAGGTAGTGCCCAATCACCTCCCTAGGGATCTCTGGCATCTGCGACGGCTGCCATGCAAACACGTCGACATTGTGCCGGAGGAAGGTAACGAGCGCGCCTTCCTACTTGCTATCCAGGCCCCCGGCTACCCGGGTGGTCTGGGTGGTGTGGGGACCCCGCCGTCCCGATCACTCACGGGGACGGGATACCTCGCCCGGGAATCGCATTGGGTGGTGCCGTGCGATGCGGCACCCAACAGCACACATAATAAAGCATCATATTACATAAATCAAGCGGAAACTTACAAAGTTTTGACTTTACAAATACTTCTCAAAATAAACTACAGCGGAAGACTATTACAACTCACGACTCATATCTATGCTAAGCAACAGAGAAGGTGTCCAGCCCGCGGAACCTTCTCACTAGCAACACTATCACAGTAGCAGCGGCAGGGGTTACCCTGAGTTCACCACTCGGAGAGTTCCGAATCTCCTTAGGCACCCGTACATCTCAGCATACAGTTATTTCCTGCAAAACAACTTCTGCAGTATCTGTGAGCACGAAGCTCAGCAAGACTGACCCGTCACCCTAGTCATGAAACTCTATATGATGGAAATAGAGGGCTGATTATAGCGTTTTTCATAAACGATGAACTTGAGCTAAAGGACAGTCCTTACTTCAAGTTTTAATCAACTTTTATAGACCTCGCGCAACTTACATCGAGACTCCACAATCAAACAAGAAACGCTTCATCTCGATGTCACTTGCCCGAGGTGAAAGTAACTTTAGTGAACTACCCTAGACTCATACAGACCTTGCGCCATCAACGTCGAGACTCCACAATCAAACAAGAAACGCTTTGCCTCGACGCTTCTAGCCCAAGGTGGAAATTAAATTTAGTGAAGTGTTGATCGTTCCTCATCTCCATTATGAGGATTACCCACGAAGCATATTAAATATTTCCCCGGTTTATTACTACGTCACGACTTAGTGTACAAGTATGCTCACTACCGCGAGTGACGGTGATTGCAATCAAAAACACCCGGCTGACACGACACGTACACCCGTACTCGACGTTGCACACAGCAACCGTCACTGACATCGTACGTGGCCACCTTTCACACGACACCCAAGTGTTGAACCGGTCCCACCGACTGGGATTAAGTCTCTCTACGGCAAACCCTCGTGGAGCCGACTCCTCTATCCTCTCAGCATCGGAATCAGACGGTGAGGTATGCCTCGACACCCAGGTTAACATGTTACATCGGTTTCCTGGGTCCCATATTGCCAGTATGCATCCGGTACACATCTCAAACTTGTCCAGCGGGGCCGCACACGAGAACGGGCCTTAATCGACTCAGACATAGACTAGGCTCACAGGACCACGTCCTTGACCTTCCATCCACTGTCCGGTCTCCATTCCCAACTATGAGGATCGATTCCCAACTCTTCCGATTGATCCCCCTTAATCCCATTTCACGAGTAGGAATCTGCCTACTCGAGTTATGCCTCTTTTAATCCACTTTTATTGAGAACAACAGTTATAATTAATTGATAACATATCCTACATTAAACTCCAGGGTTTTCTGGGGCATGCATTTGGAGTTTCATACCATCTAGACGTAATGCAATAAATAAAATACTAGACGTATGAAGTGAATACAAATAAAAACTTGTAAATTTGATGCAAAGCGGGGCTTGCCTTTGTTTTGCAGGTGACTTATATATATATATGCAGTTAGTGAAGACCACTTGGTGCTTGATCAACCTCTTTCCTTGATTTCTACTCAGATGACTTCAACTCCTCCACGTAGATACTACACGTGATGAATATGCATATCGTTTAATCGTAAAGACTTTGCTACAAGTCCTAATAACAAGTTTTCAAAAACTGGAACTCTGTTTAAGAATTTAAAATGACACTGGTGCTAGTGCTTTAGGTTTGGATCTAAGCATATGATTAAAAGCTAAGTGGTTTTCCCCCCTCTTCTATATTGATCACTTAAGGAGGTTAAAAAGAACAGGGGTGACCAGGGTTCCAATGGGGCTGAGAATTTTCATGTGAGTTCCTTGTAACAAGAAAGTCCTCTGGCCCAAAAATTAGCACTTTTCATTGAGTGGTTTGCTCAGCATAATTTTCTAAGCAATTAAGCAAAGAAGAATTAATTCTGAGATCCCACCCATGTTCATGCAAAAATTAGTGAACCACAATCTCAATTATAGCTTATAGAGTTTGCTTGAATTTTCCTAGCATTTTTGGAGCTAAGGAATAGCTAGAACTGGGTTTTCCAAGTTTTGGAAATTCTCTGAAATTGTTTTCTGTATTCATTTGAATACAGAAACTTAAAATCAGAATTAACCTAACTAAATCAACTCCAAATGAGTTGAGACTTTTACAGATGTTCACTAATACCCTAAAGACTATTCTGGCAAAATTTGAGGATTTTCGGATTAACCAAACTCCCTCTAAAATTCTTTTGCTAGAAAGCTTTAAAGAATTTTATAGAATTAAATAAAGGGTTTCATACAAATTGGGTTCTACATTTGGATAGTACTCTATCAGAGGAATCCAATAAAATTTGTTTGAAAATTTTTGGATTCCCCTACCAAAAGTTGTAGCTATTCAAAGTTTGAACTGAAAACTGAAATTCCCCAAAATGTTCAAATACTGTCAGTGGGTCCAGGGACAGGTGTCACTCGCTGAGGCAAGCCACATGGGGCTACAGGGTATTTCCCGCGCCACCACACCAGATACCTGCGCCACAGCCGATCAAATATTTGAAAAACCGTCGCTGACGGGCAGGACCCACCGGGTCGTCTTCTACCTCCGGCCCCCGCGCCCGCGCGCCGCTGGGCTCGCCAGAGTTCGACGGATCCCGGCCTCCCGGCCATCCCCCGAGCCCTCCCTCGCCATTAGGGCCTTATTTCACGTGCTGAACACGATGGAACCCTCTTCCCCGGCCGGAGATTGCTCTAACCTAGCTGGCCACGGCGCGGCGGCTCTGGACCGGTTCGGCAACGTCGCCCGGTCGTCCTAGCCTGCCCAGACCTCGGTGGAACGGCGCTACAGCACCATTGGACGCCAGGGAGGATCGTCCGGGTGGTGAAGCAGCCTGCAAATGGCCCTAACCTAGCTCTCATCGGGAGCCCGAACCGCCCCACCAAAACCGCCGTGGAAAAAGTGTGAAATACGTCGTGCACAATGGTTTTCAGGCATTGGTTGCAAAAGGGCAAAAGATCGCCGGCTAGCCCAGCTCGTGTGTGCAAGATTTGACGGCCTAAGAATGAGAGGGACAATCGAATTTGGTATTACCGTATCAGAAGGTCGGATGGTGCCCGACGGCGATCTTTTCCCAAATTCGAGACCGGTAGATCATCTCATGGCTTGAGCTTCGGGGATGAGCATCAGGGGCTCCCAGCGCATCCGAGGGCGCTCTAGCTCGGGCCTGAGAAGCTCTCGGTAGGGCTGTCCACGTGAGACCAGCTCGGTTTCCTGATGGTGAGCCTCGGTGCCCGGTGAAATTCGTCAAATTGTGATCAAACGATGCGGCAACGCCATGGAGTAGAGCGATGGGTCGCTAGAGCACACGCTGACGCTCACTTCTTCTGTGGATCACTCGGGCAGTGGAGGGGGCGACGCGGTTTGCAACAGGCAGAACGAGAAACGGCGCCGGGAGGTTCCTGTTGTGCGCGCGAGAGTGGGGACCGAGGACAACGCGCAAGCTGCGTGATAAGGAGGGGGAAAACCAGCTCGCCAGCACAGAGGTCGCGAGGGAGAGGTGGCGTCAGCCTTGCCCCGGTGTCGCACGGTGAGAAGGACCGAGGCGGTCTCGGTGGCGCGATGACTTCGCGAGGAAGAGAAAAACAGAGACCGTGCACCGCCTGAGCTGAAGATCTTTTGCACACTCATTTCCCCCAATGACATGTGGGTCCCACTGCCCTTTCTTATCCCCTCTCATTTTTCTCACAAATATCTCCATACTTTGGCAATTATCCAACCCAAATGTTTGAAAGTTGGAAACTGAGCTCATTTGAATAGTTTGGACAAATTCCATCCAAATTCAAATGTTTATTTGAATTCTTTGGACATTTGACTCCATTTGTAAAAATGGGTAGCAAACCTTTTCAAAAATTAATGAAACTTTGCCTCCCCACTAATTTGGACCTAAGGAATCTAAATATGAGCTCTGATCATTGATTTTGCTGCTGCCAATGAGGTTTTTAATACAACAGTTTGAAAACTCTTGTGTTACTCTCATTTGCATTTTTGAATGGCACCATTGGTTCTCAAAATCTGACTTTGGCTTCCTCACACTTATGGGAAAACATCCCAACTTGGTTTTAGATCCCACTTGGGTTCCAAGTCTTCAAACAAATGTTTGCGCTTGTGTGAAGAAGGCTTTCATGTGTATTATCACATGTGGAAAAAGTTTTAACAAGTCCCATTTTTCATACATGTGAAACCAACTTTGTACACACAAGAGTTTTAGATCCCTGCGCCACAGCCGATCAAATATTTGAAAAACCGTCGCTGACGTGCGGGACCCACCGGGTCGTCTTCTACCTCCGGCCCCCGCGCCCGCGCGCCGCCGGGCTCGCCGGAGTTTGACGGATCCCGGCCTCCCGGCCATCCCTGTCACACCCGGTTTTCCGAAGAACAACCAAGTGAATATCACATGTATGCCAGGATCATTTTCTCATACATGTGATGACAAATAGTGAAGCATCATTTATTACAAGCCAGGTATCGAATATAAGTAAGTCTTACATAGTAAATGTCTCGATGGACAATAATAAGTTCATGACAAGTAATAAACTAGCAGCGGAATATTATTCTTTAGGGCTCCATCACAGGCGTTGCCCGGGGGTCTTCATGAACCTAAAAACCTTCCTCGGGTCCAAAATCTTGGTCATTATACACCACCTCATTATCTTGACCTGAGCAGCAATATAAACCAACAAATATGCAAGGTTGAGTACCAATGGTACTCAGCAAGTGTGGGAAAATTATATCATGCATGGCTAGAACAAGGAGAGGTTGAACTCATGGTTAAAGCACTACGCAATTAATACCTATCACCTTAGCTTATTAAGCACCTACATTACTACACAGGTGAAATGGTCCCAATCTCCCAACCCATTATCATAATCCAATAACCATAACATCATTTCCAATGTTAAGCTCCCCGCTTAACTTCCAAAACCATCAATCCTCTAATCATGAATAAGTCCAGACCGCTCTTGACCGTGAGCACGGCTGTCAAGACAGTTTTGACTCTGCAGAGTTTGTACCACTGTACCCACATGTAGTGATTTCATCCCCCGTTGCCGGGCGGACTAAAAGAACCTCCATTATGCCAGTGGCTACGAACCACATTCACACTTCCCAGGTGTGTAGCCAGGAGATCACTACAAAGCCTTTACAAAGGGATTCCCGACGAGCGTGGGCCCACTGAGGTTTCACCCCTAACAGCATACAAGAGGCTCCAACCCCGCTGCAGTGGCCCCCTCTTGAGCCTTGCGGTTCATATGGTAGTCCAGCTGACACCTACTCCCCGCACCATCCAACACACCCATACTACGCCGGGGATACACCTAATTAATTGGCCAAGCTGCCCCATCTCAGCATGTGGTTGGCACTGTAAAGCCGGGTTACATGCTCCATGAACCGGTCCTTAGGATCCAGGCAAGTACTAAACACAAACCCAAGTCTCGTGCACCCAGCACAGAACCAAAACATCCAACTTGCCTTGATCCCTACCTCTACATAACTCACAATAGCTCATTCAAGAGTATGGTAAAATAAACTGATGATCTCATATCCCAAATATCCCATTCTAAGCATGACTAAGCATATGCATGTGAATAAATGACATGACAAAAAAAATCCCAACCCAAGCTACAAGGAAACAGGGTAATGCAATTCTAGGGAAACTTCCTAGCATGGGTTTCATATTTAACTTGACAATGCAAATAATTCTATCTACACATCCTAGCATAGGATCAAAGTGGTCAAGGACACTTGCCTCCTTCTTGCTGCTCTTGAAATGGGTAGTGCTGATCTTGGAAAGGGTTAACTTGCTCTTGAACAGGTTCTACTTCATACCATCACACATAGCAAAAGAAAAACAACAATCATAAGACATAGTTCACACTTCTACTTTATACAAACCACACATTCATATTTATGAAATTCATTCACCATTATATGTGTTGTGGTTACTTTGTGTGTTGATCTGTGGCTTGCATACACTTTTATTTATATGTGTATGATTCCTACTTTGGTGTTCATATTTATACTTACATACTATATTTATATATATATATGTGTGTGTTTCAGTTTTAAATAAATTCCTTACATTAAACTACCAAGTATGTATGAAAAGTATTTTTCTTCTCCATATGTGCCTTCATAATTTCTATCAACCCTAAACTGAATTCTTTGGATTTTAGAAACTCCATTTATCTTTTACTAGTTGCTATATTTTCAGATTTATATTCCTATGCATAATTGTGTATTTTATTATGAAATTAGTAATACACATCATCTAAACAGTATAGGTTCTGGTCCTAAATAATCTAATAACATGTTTTGACCTTGGCTTCTGATGTAGACTATTTCATAATTATTTTCCCTATTTTTCTATAACTAATCTTTACTTAAAAATGTGTCCCTATACTAATAAATGTGAATAATAAATGAAACAGATTCATTTCAGCCCAAAAATAGATTTTTATCTCACTCCAAAGTTTTCTATTTACTGAGAAAGTTTTTAATTAATTTTGACAATTATGTTTGTCCCCTTTTTTTGATTTTTAAACACTAGTTACATATTCAATGTTTTGAATTAAATACTAAACAGGGCTAAAATAATGAACTCACCCCATTACAGGGTCTATAATATTATTTTCATAATTTCCAGGGGTCTAGCTACACTTATCAGAGGTGTTTTTCCTAATTTTTATTAAGTCCAGGGGCTAAAACTGATTTTTAAATGAATTTACATGATTTTCTGGAGTTCCAGGGGCTAGATCTGAAGTTTCCGGGGCTAGCTCTCAATTCCAGAGAACCCCAGGGGGTAGCACGTAAGAATTCCAGTCTTTATAATGTGGGGCTGACGTGGACCGTCCGATTTTAAACCGACGGCTGAGATTATAACATCGAACCGGTACGCAGGGTTTTAAAGTCTACCGTGCGATTTAAAATAAACGGCGCACAAGCGGCCACGTCGCTCTGATCGAGCGCGGGCGGCGCTGCCGGCGGCGCACGGCGGCGGAAAGCGGCGATCTCGCCGGAAAGTTTCGGATCCGCGAGAATTCTGCCTAGAACTGTGATCTTATGGCATAGATCGGTAGAGGGGAGGTCAGGGATCTCACCTCGGGGGTTTTCTTGAGCTCGGGGGTCCTGGAAAGTGATCGGCGGCGAGGTCCGAGGAAAAACCACGGCGAAGCTCGTTGGCGCTGTGTTTACACCGTAATTCTCCGAGTTTTCTGCACCTGCAAAGCTCCCCGGAGGCGGTGGATCAAGACCAGCGAGTTAGATCAGAGTTTCCGAGCTTAGATCGGCCAGAATTCACCGGCGAAGTCTCGGTGCTCACCGGAGTGAAAATCGGCGATCGCGTGGGAAAAACCGATCGGGGCTGGGGTTTTTATAGCCGGGGAAGGGCGGTGGGTCAGTTGTGATCGAGTTTGATTCTTCTGGGACCGGAATTCGGGCTGAGGGACGCGGTATTCCGATCAGTAAAGATCGCGCGCGCGCGGGAGAGTCCGGGGTCGCGGGGTTAGGGATGACAGGTGGGTCCCACCTGTCTGTGAGGGATAGCGCGGGCGCGCGGCTGCGGGCTGGCGCGGGGGAAATTGGGCCGGCTGGCGGGTTTCGGCCCACTGGCCGGTTTTTTCCCGTCTTCTCTTTTTCTTTTTCCATTTCTTTTCTGTTTTGAGTCTAATTTGAATTCCAGTTTGAATTTGAATTTTTGCAAAACATGCAACACGTCCAAAAATTTTTAAATTCCCCCCTGAACATGGTTTAGGTTTTTGAATCAAAATTTGGGGTGTTACAGCTCTACCCCCCTTAAAAGAAATCTCGTCCTCGAGATTGGTGTTTCTAAGAAAACAATTCCGGAAATTGTGCCTTGAGCTCATCTTCCCGTTCCCAGGTGGCTTCCTCTTCTGAGTGATGCTTCCACTGCACCTTGCACATTCGGATTCTTTTATTTCTGGTGAGGCGTTCCATTGTTTCCAAAATCTTGTATGGTTGTTCGGCATAAGACAAATCTTCAGCTACATCCACTTCATTCATGGGTAACACCTCTTCAGGCGTCCTCAGACATTTCTTGAGTTGTGACACATGGAATACATCGTGTACATCCGATAGATGAACCGGTAACTCTATTTGGTACGCCACTTCGCCTTTTCTTTCCAACACTTGAAAGGGTCCGATGTATCGAGGTGACAACTTCCCTTTCACCTTGAACTGACGAAGTCCTCTGATAGGGGACACCTTGAGATAAACATAGTCTCCCTCGTTGAAAACGAGCTCTCTTCTTCGTACATCAGCATAACTCTTCTGGCGTGTTTGTGCTATCCTCAAGTTGTTGCGAATCTCCCTCACCTTCGCCTCGGCTTCTTGTAGCACTTCTGGACCAAACACTTTACTTTCTCCTGTTTGGTTCCAAAATAGGGGAGTTCTGCACTTCCTTCCATACAAAGCTTCAAACGGTGACATTTTCATACTAGCTTGATAGCTGTTGTTATAGGAAAACTCCGCATACGGTAAGTTCTTGTCCCAACTCCTATTGTTTTTGAGTGCACATGCCCTTAACATATCTTCAAGGATCTGATTGGTTCTCTCCGTCTGCCCGTCAGTTTGGGGATGATAGGCAGAACTAAAGTTCAGATGGGTTCCCATGGTTTCATGCAACTTCTGCCAGAACCTTGAGGTGAACTGTGTCCCTCGATCCGACACAATCTTCTTTGGCACTCCATGGTAACACACGATCCTTGACATGTACAACTCTACCAATTTGGATCCGCTGTAGCTTTCTTTCACAGGAATGAAATGAGCTATCTTGGTTAGCCGATCAATAATGACCCATATTGAATCATACCCGGATTGGGTCCTAGGCAATCCCACGACAAAATCCATGCTGATTTCTTCCCACTTTCATTCAGGCACTTTGAGTGGTTGCAATAATCCCGCGGGTCGTTGATGTTCTGCTTTCACCAACTGACATGTGTCACATAGGGCAACATGTTCCGCGACATCTCGCTTCATGCCATACCACCAATACCTGCTCTCGAGGTCCTGGTACATCTTCGTACTCCCAGGATGAATGGAATAGTCAGAATCGTGAGCCTCCTTCAAAATTAATTCACGGATCTCCTTTACTTCTGGCACACAGATCCTTTTCCCGTGCCACACCGTTCCCTGTTCATCCTCTCTAAAACCAGGAGCTTTATTTTCCTTAATGAGCTGTCTGATCTCTTGTATCTTCTCATCATTCTTTTGGCCCTCGCGTATGTCTCGCTCGAGTGTGGAGTCCACTTCCATGGCGATGGCTTCACCACTATTTACTAGACATAGATTGAGCCTTATAACCTCGTCCTTCAATTCTGCGGGCATGTCCTTCAAGCTCAACTTATTGACCTGCACTTTCCGACTCAAAGCATCGGCCACGACGTTTGCTTTCCCGGGATGATAGTTGATGCCCACATCAAAGTCATTGATTAGCTCTAACCATCTCCTTTGTCGGAGGTTGAGATCTGGCTGTGTGAATATGTACTTCAAACTCTTATGATCCGTATATATCTCTGTCCTCTTCCCCATCAAATAGTGCCGCCAAATTTTCAACGCGTGTACCACTGCAGCTAGTTCTAGGTCATGTGTAGGATAGTTCTTCTCATGCTTCCGAAGCTGCCGGGATGCATATGCCACGACATGTCCTTCTTGCATGAGAACACATCCCAACCCATTCCCAGAGGCATCGCAGTACACTGTGAAATTCTTCTGCATATTTGGCATAACCAAAACTGGGGCTGTTGTCAATCTCTTCTTTAGCTCCTGAAAGCTCGTATCGCACTGTGGCGTCCAGGTGAATGTGATTCCCTTTTCCAACAGTTTGGTGAGAGGTCTCGAGATCTTGGAGAATCCCTCAATAAACCGCCGATAGTATCCAGCCAATCCCAAAAAGCTTCGAACTTCCCCGACATTTTCAGGGGTCTTCCACTTCTGGATATCCTTGATTTTGGCGGGATCGACGGAGATTCCTCCCTCCAAGATTATATGTCCTAAAAAGGGAACTCTCTTCAGCCAAAACTCACACTTGCTCAACTTGGCATATAGTTGGTGTTCTCTCAACCTCTGTAACACCAACCTTAGATGTTTCTCATGTTCTTCTTCATCTTTGGAGAAGACGAGAATATCATCTATGAAAACCACCACAAATTTGTCCAGATATTCCATGAATACCTTGTTCATGAGGTACATGAAATATGCCGGGGCATTGGTTAGCCTGAAATGCATGACAGTGTATTCATACAGTCCGTACCGAGATACGAAAGCTGTCTTGGGAATATCAGATTGCCTTATCTTGAGTTGGTGGTATCCCGACCTGAGATCAATTTTCGAGAACACACAAGCTCCCCTCAACTGATCAAACAAGTCTTCAATGCGAGGCAATGGGTACTTGTTCTTGATGGTTACCTCATTCAAGGCACGGTAATCCACGCATAACCTTTGGGTTCGGTCTTTCTTGGGCACAAATATCACCGGAGCTCCCCATGGTGAGGAACTAGGGCGAATATACCCCTTCTCCGTCAATTCTCTCAAATGATCCTTGAGCTCTTCTAGCTGCTTGGAGTCCATTCGATAAGGTCTCTTGTATATCGGGGCTGTTCCCGGTACTAGCTCAATTGCGAATTCCACGTCACGGTCGGGAGGCATACCTGGCAACTCCTCCGGAAAAACATCTGGATATTCCCTGATGGTCCTGATTTCCTCAACTTTCACCTCCACTTGATTTAATTTAATGTCCCTCCTAGGCTCATGTATCGTTATGAACTTTACTCTGGTACTACTGGGGTGAGTTAGTTCCACCGTTCTGGTCGAACAATGGATGATTCCTTTATGTTTGGTCAACCAATCCATACCCAAAATAATATCTATCCCTTGTGAATCTATCACTATGAGGTTAGCAGTAAATACTACCCCATTAATGTCTAGGTTCACTTTGGGACACACTTGTCTTGTCCTTATTTCTCCACCTGGAGAATTTACAGCTAGCATATGGTTCATTTGTGTGGTTGCTAGGTCATGCTTCTTAACAAACCCTTGAGCAATGAACGAGTGGGTAGCACCAGAATCAAACAGCAGAGTTGCAAGGTGTAAATTGGCAGGAAACTTACCAACTACCACGTCGGGTGCCTCTTGTGCTTCCTCCATAGTGACGTGGTTCACCCGTCCTCTCATTACATTCTGCTGTTGTGGCGGCGCAGGCTTTTTCTTTGGGCATTTATGGGCGTAGTGCCCCACTTCACCACAGCTGAAACATTGCACCCCAATCTTAGATGCTTGGCCCTTGTTATCTTGGGGTTGGTTTGGGGGTCCTTGCACTGCTGGTCGAGGTGGATATGCGGGGCGAGGCTGCTGCACAAACTGACGTTGCGGCTGTGCTGGTGCTGCGGGAGGCCTGTAGTTTGGGTTGTACCCTCTTGGTGCTGAATAGGGTACCGCAGCACGGCTCGTCTGCCCCGTAGGTTGCTGCATCATACGTGGGCGGGTGTTGCTCCCTGAGGCCTGATGTGACCACCCCGCCTTCCTCTTATTCTCATTTTCCAGGGCCTTTAGCTTCCTTTCCACCACAAATGCTCTGTCCACCATCTTTTGAAAGCTTTCATACTCATTGGAGGACATTGCACACTGCATCTCTGCGGTATGTCCTTCCACGAAACAATCTTGTTTCTGCTCATCAGTCTCTATGTCTCGTGGAGCATAACGGGATAGTTGGGTAAATTTAGTGAGGTATTCCCTCACCGTCATGTTTCCCTGCTGCAGTCCCAGAAACTCTTTCCTCTTGTTTTTGAGTTCACCTCTTGGGATGTAGTGGTTGCGGAAGTTACGCTTGAACTCTTCCCAAGTGATGTTCTCAGGGTCATGATGGGCGGCCACGTAGGCGGTCCACCAATCAGCAGCAGGTCCATGCAATTGATGAGAGGCAAACAGCACCCTCTCATACCCTTGGCATTGTATTATCCTCATCTTACTTTCAATGGTCTTCAGCCAATCATCTGCCTCCAGAGGTTCAGCAGCACTTGCAAACTTTGGAGGTTGAGTTCCTAGAAACTCACTCAACCTTGGTTGGCGTGGTGCAGCTTGTGTAGGTGGAACTTGATGCAAGTTAGCCACCACTTAAGTCAAGTTCTGGATGAGCTGATTTTGATTCTCCAGCATTTGGTGGAGAGGATCAACTTCTTCACGGCGACCACCCCGGTCCTGGCCTCCAGAAAGATGAGGGTTGCATGCCTCATCATTGTTGTTGGTGAGGTTGGCAGCACGTCCTTTTCCTCTTCCGGCCATCTGGCAGAATCAACAAATGTTAATTTTGATACCATTTAGTATCATCTTACTACTTTCATTTGTTGGTACTTTAAGGTGTTGAGGCTTTGTTAAAATTTTACGAGGGTTCATATCTCACACCAAATAAATGCACTATTATTTTCTGTGGGTTCACACACCAAAGCAAAACAATCTGAAGACGAGGCTGTGGACAATTGCTCATGGCTTCCACAACTCACGTCACACACCAAGCATTATCACACCATTAACTACGTAACGACTCGATTACTCGACCTCTTGCTAGCTAGGGGAAAGACTCTACACTACTCGTCCTCTTGAGCTGGCTCCTCGGGATCTTCCTCCTCATTTCGGCTACCTTCTGACTCTGCTTTGGGTGGGGAGGCTGCTGGTGGAGAAGTGCGACGACGCCTGATCGCTCGGCGATCCGTGGAGTCAGGAGTCCATGTATCATTCACGGTGACACACAGTTCATTCCCATCTCCTCTTTCTCTCGCCTTTAAGCAAGCTCGCAGCAACGCCTCCGTTTCCTTCAGGGTGTCTCGGACATCCTGAAGCTCTTGTTGACACTCCTGCAGTCGAGTGTTGAGCATAGCAGCATCCTCCAAGCACAAGTCCATGTGCTCATGGGAAGTCCCTTGCTGCACCGGTGGGTACTTGTACTCCGTGGTACCACTCTCACGTTGGAGGACATACATGTACTCAGTTTTTTCCAAGTGGCGACGATAGATGTGACTCTGGCAGGTGATGGCCTCCCAGGTGACATCTTTCTCCGCGTCAACTTGTGTTGCTCGACAAGCTGGAGAGTGGTGAATCTTAAGCAGCTGATTCTCGTGTATAATCCTCATCTCCGAACTCCATTCTTCCCTCTTCTCACGGATGGTCCTGGTGGAGTTATAGTGGATGATTAGCTTGCCCGTATTGCCGGCGGCTTCGAGCATACGTCGAAGACGGCGCAACAAATCTCCTACTGCCAATCCGTAGGAAAGGTACGTCACTGGACGACTCTCCTCTCTTTCGGCAAGGGCAACTACGGGAACTCTCCCTCCTGTGGACTTACGAGCGGTGCGAATCATGCGAACCATCTAAAAACAAAAGAATTTAAAATTAGGTTAGATAAATTCTCAAACAAAAATCCTATTTTGAATGAAAGTTGGGGTAAGATGAAGAAAATGACTCCTTTAATAACACTTTTCCACCCACACCTTGGAAAATAGTTTTTAAGAAAATAGGGCCCTTAAATACGTCCATTTCTACCTAGGTCCACGTTCCTACGGGAAACCTTGGTTTTTCCGAAGAACAACCAAGTGAATATCACATGTATGCCAGGATCATTTTCTCATGCATGTGATGACAAATAGTGAAGCATCATTTATTACAAGCCAGGTATCGAATATAAGTAAGTCTTACATAGTAAATGTCTCGATGGACAATAATAAGTTCATCACAAGTAAATAAACTAGCAGCGGAATATTATTCTTTAGGGCTCCATCACAGGCGTTGCCCGGGGGTCTTCATGAACCTAAAAACCTTCCTCGGGTCCAAAATCTTGGTCATTATACACCACCTCATTATCTTGACCTGAGCAGCAATATAAACCAACAAATATGCAAGGTTGAGTACCAATGGTACTCAGCAAGTGTGGGAAAATTATATCATGCATGGCTAGAACAAGGAGAGGTTGAACTCATGGTTAAAGCACTACGCAATTAATACCTATCACCTTAGCTTATTAAGCACCTACATTACTACACAGGTGAAATGGTCCCAATCTCCCAACCCATTATCATAATCCAATAACCATAACATCATTTCCAATGTTAAGCTCCCCGCTTAACTTCCAAAACCATCAATCCTCTAATCATGAATAAGTCCAGGCCGCTCTTGACCGTGAGCACGGTTGTCAAGACAGTTTTGACTCTGCAGAGTTTGTACCACTGTACCCACATGTAGTGATTTCATCCCCCGTTGCCGGGTGGACTAAAAGAACCTCCATTATGCCAGTGGCTACGAACCACATTCACACTTCCCAGGTGTGTAGCCAGGAGATCACTACAAAGCCTTTACAAAGGGATTCCCGACGAGCGTGCGCCCACTGAGGTTTCACCCCTAACAGCATACAAGAGGCTCCAACCCCGCTGCAGTGGCCCCCTCTTGAGCCTTGCGGTTCATATGGTAGTCCAGCTGACACCTACTCCCCACACCATCCAACACACCCATACTACGCCGGGGATACACCTAATTAATTGGCCAAGCTGCCCCATCTCAGCATGTGGTTGGCACTGTAAAGCCGGGTTACATGCTCCATGAACCGGTCCTTAGGATCCAGGCAAGTACTAAACACAAACCCAAGTCTCATGCACCCAGCACACAACTAAAACATCCAACTTGCCTTGATCCCTACCTCTACATAACTCACAATAGCTCATTCAAGAGTATGGTAAAATAAACTGATGATCTCATATCCCAAATATCCCATTCTAAGCATGACTAAGCATATGCATGTGAATAAATGACATGACAAAATAAATCCCAACCCAAGCTACAAGGAAACAGGGTAATGCAATTCTAGGGAAACTTCCTAGCATGGGTTTCATATTTAACTTGACAATGCAAATAATTCTATCTACACATCCTAGCATAGGATCAAAGTGGTCAAGGACACTTGCCTCCTTCTTGCTGCTCTTGAAATGGGTAGTCCTGATCTTGGAAAGGGTTAACTTGCTCTTGAACAGGTTCTACTTCATATCATCACACATAGCAAAAGAAAAACAACAATCATAAGACATAGTTCACACTTCTACTTTATACAAACCACACATTCATATTTATGAAATTCATTCACCATTATATGTGTTGTGGTTACTTTGTGTGTTGATCTGTGGCTTGCATACACTTTTATTTATATGTGTATGATTCCTACTTTGGTGTTCATATTTATACTTACATACTATATTTATATATATATATGTGTGTGTGTTTCAGTTTTAAATAAATTCCTTACATTAAACTACCAAGTATGTATGAAAAGTATTTTTCTTCTCCATATGTGCCTTCATAATTTCTATCAACCCTAAACTGAATTCTTTGGATTTTAGAAACTCCTTTTATCTTTTACTAGTTGCTATATTTTCAGATTTATATTCCTATGCATAATTGTGTATTTTATTATGAAATTAGTAATACACATCATCTAAACAGTATAGGTTCTGGTCCTAAATAATCTAATAACATGTTTTGACCTTGGCTTCTGATGTAGACTATTTCATAATTATTTTCCCTATTTTTCTATAACTATTCTTTACTTAAAAATGTGTCCCTATACTAATAAATGTGAATAATAAATGAAACAGATTCATTTCAGCCCAAAAATAGATTTTTATCTCACTCCAAAGTTTTCTATGTACTGAGAAAGTTTTTAATTAATTTTGACAATTATGTTTGTCCCCTTTTTTTTAATTTTTAAACACTAGTTACATATTCAATGTTTTAAATTAAATACTAAACAGGGCTAAAATAATGAACTCACCCCATTACAGGGTCTATAATATTATTTTCATAATTTCTAGGGGTCTAGCTACACTTATCAGAGGTGTTTTTCCTAATTTTTATTAAGTCCAGGGGCTAAAACTGATTTTTAAATGAATTTACATGATTTTCTGGAGTTCCAGGGGCTAGATCTGAAGTTTCCGGGGCTAGCTCTCAATTCCAGAGAACCCCAGGGGGTAGCACGTAAGAATTCCAGTCTTTATAATGCGGGGCTGACGTGGACCGTCCGATTTTAAACCGACGGCTGAGATTATAACATCGAACCGGTACGCAGGGTTTTAAAGTCTACCGTGCGATTTAAAATAAACGGCGCACAAGCGGCCACGTCGCTCTGATCGAGCGCGGGCGGCGCTGCCGGCGGCGCACGGCGGCGGAAAGCGGCGATCTCGCTGGAAAGTTTCGGATCCGCGAGAATTCTGCCTAGAACTGTGATCTTATGGCATAGATCGGTAGAGGGGAGGTCAGGGATCTCACCTCGGGGGTTTTCTTGAGCTCGGGGGTCCTGGAAAGTGATCGGCGGCGAGGTCCGAGGCAAAACCACGGCGAAGCTCGTCGGCGCTGTGTTTACACAGTAATTCTCCGAGTTTTCTGCACCTGCAAAGCTCCCCGGAGGCGGTGGATCAAGACCAGCGAGTTAGATCAGAGTTTCCGAGCTTAGATCGGCCAGAATTCACCGGCGAAGTCTCGGTGCTCACCGGAGTGAAAATCGGCGATCGCGTGGGAAAAACCGATCGGGGCTGGGGTTTTTATAGCCGGGGAAGGGCGGTGGGTCAGTTGTGATCGAGTTTGATTCTTCTGGGACCGGAATTCGGGCTGAGGGACGCGGTATTCCGATCGGTTAAGATCGCGCGCGCGAGAGTCCGGGGTCGCGGTGTTAGGGATGACAGGTGGGTCCCACCTGTCTGTGAGGGATAGCGCGGGCGCGCGGCTGCGGGCTGGCGCGGGGGAAATTGGGCCGGCTGGCGGGTTTCGGCCCACTGGCCGGTTTTTTCCCGTTTTCTCTTTTTCTTTTTCCATTTCTTTTCTGTTTTGAGTCTAATTTGAATTCCAGTTTGAATTTGAATTTTTGCAAAACATGCAACACGTCCAAAATTTTTTAAATTCCCCGCTGAACATGGTTTAGGGTTTTGAATCAAAATTTGGGGTGTTACAATCCCCCGAGCCCTCCCTCGCCGTTAGGGCCTTATTTCACGTGCTGAACACGATGGAACCCTCTTCCCCGGCCGGCGATGGCTCTAACCTAGCTGGCCACGGCGCGGCGGCTCTGGACCGGTTCGGCAACGTCGCCCGGTCGTCCTAGCCTGCCCAGACCTCGGTGGAATGGCGCTACAGCACCAGTGGACGCCAGGGAGGATCGTCCGGGTGGTGAAGCAGCCTGCAAATGGCCCTAACCTAGATCTCATCGGGAGCCCGAACCGCCCCACCAAAACCACCGTGGAAAAGTGTGAAATACGTCGTGCACAATGGTTTTCAGGCATTGGTTGCAAAAGGGCAAAAGATCACCGGCTAGCCCAGCTCGTGTGTGCAAGATTTGACGGCCTAAGAATGAGAGGGACAATCGAATTTGGTATTACCGTATCAGAAGGTCGGATGGTGCCCGACGGCGATCTTTTCCCAAATTCGAGCCCGGTAGATCATCTCATGGCTTGAGCTTCGGGGATGAGCATCAGGGGCTCCCAGCGCATCCGAGGGCGCTCTAGCTCGGGCCTGAGAATCTCTCGGTGGGGCTGTCCACGTGAGACCAGCTCGGTTTCCCGATGGTGAGCCTCGGTGCCCGGTGAAATTCGTCAAATTGTGATCAAACGATGCGGCAACGCCACAGAGTAGAGCGATGGGTCGCTAGAGCACACGCTGGCGCTCACTTCTTCCGTGGATCACTCGGGCGGTGGAGGGGGCGACGCGGTTTGCAACAGGCAGAACGAGAAACGGCGCCGGGAGGTTCCTGTTGTGCGCGCGAGAGTGGGGACCGAGGACAACGCGCGAGCTGCGTGATAAGGAGGGGGAAAACCAGCTCGCCAGCACAGAGGTCGCGAGGGAGAGGTGGCATCGGCCTTGCCTCGGTGTCGCACGGTGAGAAGGACCGAGGCGGTCTCGGTGGCGCGATGACTTCGCGAGGAGGAGAAAAACAGAGACCGTGCACCGCCTGAGCTGAAGATCTTTTGCACACTCATTTCCCCCAATGACATGTGGGTCCCACTGCCCTTTCTTATCCCCTCTCATTTTTCTCACAAATATCTCCATACTTTGGCAATTATCCAACCCAAATGTTTGAAAGTTGGAAACTGAGCTCATTTGAATAGTTTGGACAAATTCCATCCAAATTCAAATGTTTATTTGAATTCTTTGGACATTTGACTCCATTTGTAAAAATGGGTAGCAAACCTTTTCAAAAATTAATGAAACTTTGCCTCCCCACTAATTTGGACCTAAGGAATCTAAATATGAGCTCTGATCATTGATTTTGCTGCTGCAAATGAGGTTTTTAATACAACAGTTTGAAAACTCTTGTGTTACTCTCATTTGCATTTTTGAATGGCACCATTGGTTCTCAAAATCTGACTTTGGCTTCCTCACACTTATGGGAAAACATCCCAACTTGGTTTTAGATCCCACTTGGGTTCCAAGTCTTCAAACAAATGTTTGCGCTTGTGTGAAGAAGGCTTTCATGTGTATTATCACATGTGGAAAAAGTTTTAACAAGTCCCATTTTTCATACATGTGAAACCAACTTTGTACACACAAGAGTTTCTTTGTATGCATATTTTGGGACCTTTACAGGTGGCATCGGCGCTGATTCGGACGAGCCTCAAGGGGTCGTCGTCCTCGTCGAGGGGTTGCACATGGGGTGTTGTGGTAGAGGCACGGTGGCGTGCACTCGGGTGGAGCCGGTTTGGTTCTGCACTGCCTGGGGTTGGTGCTCTAGCTGTTGTAAGCGCTTGGAGCTTTTCCAAGGCTAACACTGCGGCAGTACGGTCTCCACGAACCTTGAGGACGCCTGTTGGTGTAGGCGTCTTTAAGACAAGGTAGCCGTAGTGGGCTACTGTCATGAATCGGTACAGTGCTGGCCTGCCAATTATGGCGTTGAAGGGGAGGTCGATCTCGGCCACGTCGAACAGAATGAACTCTGTCCGATAGCTGTCCGGTGCCCCAAAGGTCACCAGGAGGCTGATGTCGCCGTAGGGAACGACCTGTCCCGGCCCTACCCCTGAGAACGGGCTCGATGGGGTGAGCTTGGCCATCGGGATCTGCAGCTTCTGGAAAGCTGCGCGACTGATGAGGTTCAGTCCAGCCCCGCCATCCACCAAAACGTGGTACATCCTCACGTTGGCGATGGTGGGGGCCACCGAGAGCGGTAGTTGGCCGGCCCCAGACATGTTCCTGGGGCAGTCGGTGGCATCGAAGCTGATGGGGGTTCCCATCCACCTGAGGTGTGGTGCTGCACTCGGGAGGGGAGCCACCGACGCTACCGCTCGGCTCAAGGCCTTAGCCGCGCTTCGGGACAAGGGGTCAGCGGACCCACCATAGATGACGTAGAGCATCTTCCAGTGCTCGTCATCACTGGAGCTGGAGCTCTCATGATTGCGCACCGCCTTCACGGCACGCTGAAGCTCCTGGAACTCCGCCTGGTGGTCGACGTCGTCTGGGGCGTCGACCTTCTGCTTGCCCTCCCTTTGACGGTAGGGTGGGGCATCAGTTAGAAGCTGCTTCCCTTTCCAGAAGCGCTCCGCAAGCTTCTGGATTTCCCGGCAATCGGCAGCAGTGTGGTAACTGGTGCCGTGCACGGGGCATAGCTCGCCCTGGTCTCCATCTGGAGCCGGTGATTGTCGCGGCCTTTTGTCGGGGTGCGGCCCCCGAGCTCCACTGGGCGCCGCTGCTGCGGCAACGGGGGCCGCGGCTGGCGGTTTCATCTTGCTACCGCCCCTGTTCTTGATCTTCCTGCCGCTTCCATAAGAAGCGGCGCCAGATCCTGGCTGACCCCCCTGGCTTGGAGGCTGGCAGTGAGTGCCAGCTCCGCCCTTCGGCTGCTCTGGCACACTTGTCCGCCAGGCTGAAGAGCTCCGAGACGTCGCGGACCTCCCTGGTCGCGAGCTTCTCGAGCATCTTCTTGTCCCGAACGCCTTGTCCGAACGCCACCACCACAGAAGCGTTCTGGATGTGTGGGATGGTGTTCCGCACCTGGGAGAACCGCTGGATGAAGGAGCGCAGCGACTCCCCTGGTTGTTGCTGGATGGCGTGGAGGTCAAACTCCGTGCCAGGCCGGGTGTAGGAACTGCCGAAGTTGGCGACGAACTGCCGGCAGAGCTCTTCCCAGGAGGTTATGGAATCCTGGGGTAGGTTCATGAGCCAAGACCGGGCTGGGCCGGTCAAGGCGACGGGGAAATAGTTGGCCATGATGGCCTCATCCCCTCCTGCGGCAAGTACGGCGGTGGAGTAGATCTGGAGGAACTCCGCCGGGTTGACGCTGCCGTCGTACTTCTCGGGCAGGTGCGGCTGAAACTTGCGCGGCCACCTTCGCGAAGCGAAGGTGGGGTGCAAGGGCCGCACATCCCGCTCCTGTTGCCGCAGGTATTGGTGCCGCGAACGCTTGGTTCGCACCTGGCACAGTGTACCCCGCAATGGGCAAGGCTGCGCCAAAGACCGGGGATGCCGTTTGCAAGGCATATGGCTGTGGCATATGCTGCGCGGCGTATGCCTGGCGCAGAGTCCGCGTGGCGAAGATCTGCTCTTCAGGCTGGGTCGAGGCCGACGTCATGCTTTCGCCAGCCCCTTGGATGCGACGCCTTTCTCGATGTCGCTCGAGGAACACTCGGGCATCTTGGCCCAAGTGGCAGCGCTCCAGCTCTGCCCTCAGGTCCGTCGACAGAGGCCTGGTGGAGCTGGACTCCGCCGTCTGCCCGTCAACCGTTGGCGTGCGGATCAGCGACACAGCCGGTTGACCGGAGCATCGTCCCCACCGAAGTCGAGGGTTTGCGGCGGCGATGATGAGGTGGTCTACCTCGCGTATCCACTGCTGGGTTACTGAATGAGGTGCGTCCCCAGCAGGTGGGTTGCGCAGTAGCGCTCTTGCTGCAGCTGGCGCACCCCTGTGGGGTTCGCTTATCGCTGCAGAAGATCTCACGCTGGTCGGAGCCTGCATTGCCGGGGTCGGCGCTGCCAGAGCCGGCTGCTGGCTCCCAGCTTGCGCCGACACACTCCGTCCTGAGTGTGTCGACATGTACTCCCCCCTGGTGACGGTTCTCCGTAAACGCGGGGGAGGAGAGTTTGCCGCTGAAGGAAGCTTGGTCATCTTCATCGGCGGGAACTCGTCGCGCAAAAGAAAGACCTCCCCTACCTGGCGCGCCAAATGTCGAAGTGTGCGGTCGACACTTCCCCCGGACCTACACTGGGCAGCCCGCGGAGGTTCTTTTTTTGGTGGGGCTAGTCACTTGCGGAGAGCTTGAGCGTATGGACGAGTTAGGAAAAGCTTGACACTGCGAGTTTTACGTGTTTCAGGCCGCCGTAGCATAAAACCCTACGTCCACGGCGAGCTAAGGAGCTCGCTGTATTGCTTGCTGCTCAGAACCGGAGTCCTGAGCTTGGGGATGACTGATGTATAGCGATTGAGTTGCGGGAGTGCGAACCCTTGCTAACGTTGCCTACCCGAGCCTTTAATAGTCCAAGGCTCGAGCGGCTTACAAGGGGGGCCTGGGACCCGACAGGTGGTCCCGGGGAGATTGCCTGCAGACTATCGTATATCATTTATGTCGGTAGTTGTCTCTGGCGAAGGCTTCTGAGTCTTCGTCTTGCCACCCTGCCCATGCCGCATGCTAGTCGTAGTGGTTGATGATGGCGGAGGCGGCATGGGATGTCTTGTCGCTGCGTTTATTGGCTGGCAGGTTCTAACACCGCGCGCCAGTGTGTGATGCGACTGGGCGCAACGGCACCTGACAGAGGCGTGCTCCGCGTCTCCGCATCTTGGGAAGGCATGGGCCTTGAATACCTTGTACGGGCAAGGTATGGGGCGTCTTTACGCCCGCTGCCTACCGCTCGGGGGCCGGCAGCGCTCTTCTGCTGGACACGTGGCGGGCCCGGAGCCCTCCTCAGAGGAGAGGGGGTCCGGCCCCGTAGGACACGTGGAACCCTCGGACCTCTCCCCGCGGAGGGGGAGGTCCGTCTCCTGTTGGCCACGTGGCGGGCCCGGAGCTCTCCTCTGAGGAGAGGGAGGTCCGGCCCCGCTGGACACGTGGCGCCTTCGGACCTCTCCCCCGCGGAGGGGGGAGGTCCGGCTTCTGCAGGCCACGTGGCGAGCCCGGAGCTCTCCTCTGAGGAGAGGGAGGTCCGGCCCCGCCGGACGCGTGGCGCCTTCGGAGCTCTCCCTGCGGAGAAGGGCGAGTTCCTTAGGCATTTTCCCCTGTGCGCGGGGGTACCCCATATTGCGGGTACAGACAATCACATTTGCTAAAATCTTTCCTCCCGGTGAGCAGATCATATATGAGCACTCAGTTGGAAATACTTGCAGTTGATGCTTAACCACATATGATGCACTTATAAATTTGTGCGTTGCACCAGAATCAAATAAAATGATGATTGCACGATCGCTGAGAGTGAACGTACCTGCCAGCACGTTCTCTCCTTCCGGTGCATCCTCATTGTCGAGGTAATGAACGCCCCCAGGTCGCTGACCTCCCTTCTTCACCGGTGGTCGGCCTCGAGCACCACCCTGATATTTGGCTTGTCCGCTGCTTTGCTGCCCCTGTGGACAGTCCTTCGAGAAGTGACCCGCCTGGCCACACGTATAACATGTGTAGCGAGGCGGTCCTACGCTGACCGGCATACAGAATCCCGGGGCGCGTTGTGTCTGTGGAAACGTCCGGGGTACAATCTGCTGCTGTTGCTGCTGTTGCGGTCATGGTGGTGGCATCGGCAGTCGGAATGGGGGTGGCTGATAAGGACGACCCCCAAACTGTTGAGGTTGTGCCGGTGGATGCCACTGCTGACCAGATGGTGTCCGATACACCATTTCGTATTTCTGAGGAGCTCCACCCCCGCTGCTCGGTGGAGCGCTGCGCTTCCGCTGCTCAGCTGCAAATTCCCGTTGAGCATCCTCTTGCAGAACCATGGCATTGATGAGGTTGTTGAAGGTGCCGCGATTAAATTGCGCGAGATGAGTGTTCATCTCAGGGTTCAACTCCCGATAGAACTGCTCGCGCTTCCTCTCCTCGGTGGAGATGTAATCCAACGCATACTGCGCCAGATGGTTGAACACATGGGAGTAGTCGTGGGCACTCCTCCCTCCTTGCTTCAGCTCCAAGAATTCTTGGAACTTCCTCTTCATCATACCGGGAGGTATGTGATAGGCACGGAACGCCTTCCGGAACTCCTGCCATTCTACGGCGTGGCCAGCAGGTACTGAGGTGACATAATTCGCCAACCACGCACCGTCAGCACCATGAAGCTGCTGCGCCGCGAAGAGAGTCTTCTGCCGCTCCGTGCATTGGAGCAGCCCGAACTTGGACTCGATCGTCCTCAGCCAGTTGTCGGCCTCTAGTGGTTCTGCCGCTTCGGTGAACACCAGAGGATGCATACTGATGAAATCCGAATACGTGGTGATGTGGGGCTCACAAGGCCCCCTCTCTTGACGCGTCCCCGCCTGGGACGTATTCTGCACAATCGTGTGGAGCAGGTCGGTCTTCTCCTCACCAGAGCCCACGAGCGCCGAAATCATGTCTGCTAATGTAAGCGGAGGCGGCGGTGGTGGTTGTTGCTGCGGGGTGTTGTCGTAGGCCGGTGGCTGGGAGTCATCATCCCCCTGCTGAGTAGAGCCCCCGACCTCGTGCGTGGTCCGGGTAAGAACTATCTGCAACCATACGACAATAAAATCAGTCCCGCAGCATACTTCATGCAGTCCATAAAATAGGAGTAAAACATAATGACGGTAAACATGCGATATATCTCGTACATGGATAATGTAATAACTTTGAACAAGCTACACCATTACCAGACCAAATAAACATTAGTGAAATCCAAATTGTTGTACTTCCGCTTTGGAAGTTCATCTCAACTAGATTTGGTCACTAGGAGACGTTAATATCGTGTTGTCATCACGTATACTACTCTTTATCTTCAATACGACACAAACTTGGTCTCTAGCAAAAGAACTTCAGTAAGTAATGTACTCAATTCTTTCACTAGTTGAAAATAACTACTCAGGAGTATGTTCTAACCCATTGGAAGTAATAAAATCCCAATAGGTACAACAATCTCTCAAATGAGTTCAACTATTCATTTCTCTGTCCCGATTGACCAGTTTCTACTTATCCTCGATTTTGACCTGGTACTTCGCATTTTCATAACTCAAGTTGTATACCAAAGTTAAAGTTAACTTCAGTATACTTCCAACGAGTATTTATTTGCCCCCAGATGAGTTCTGGTTACAATGTTGTGATAATTCAAAGGCAACAGAATTTCTGGAAGAATTTCAACAGCACCTCCTTTGAAAGTTGCTGTTTTGAACTCAGAATTCCACTGAATTCCGTGCTGCAACTGCAAAAACTTTGAATTACAAAGATGTAACACATTTCCTAAGCTTTCAAAAAATGTAGCCAATTATTATTGTAGATTTCTCTACAGATAGTTATGCTTGAAAAACAGAACAGTTCAGAGAGTGTTTGAATCTGTCGTGGTTCTGGACAGTTTACAATCATCTGGAAATTCAACCAGTTTGATGTGTGATTCTGTTCTGGAAATCTACAACAAAGTTGTAGAGCACTAAAACGCCTTTTCATAAATATATACCACACATCCATTGGCTAAGTAACTGTAAAATCCCAAGAAAAGGGACTTGCAAAAACTTTTTCTTCACCTCACAACACCACAGTTTTCATTGTGGATATCTTAGGAAATATTGTGAAGAGCAAGTAACCTTCATCAAAAGAGTGATTAGAGGGGAAAGTCTTCCTTTTCACAAAGTGGGATTTGGACATCGGAACATGAGAGGTTGAGCTCACCCCTAGAACTTAAAAAGTCTTGGGAAGGTTCAGTCCATGTTTCATAGAAATCCAACACTTTTTGAGGCACTTTTTGGGTTATTTGAAAAAAGAGGCCAAATTTGAATGTAAATTCAAATTGCAGCAACTTTCATCACCCGAATTCAAAAGTTAGCTTCATATTCAAACTCAGCACATTTTTCTGAGTAAGCCCACCAATTTTCATGTCCATTGGAGTTCATCTTGTCAAGAGCTAAATTTGCAAGAATTCAAAACTGAATTTGAATTTCAGTTTAAACATGCAGCAAATTTACTCAAACACAGTTCAAATTTGAGAATTCAAATTTAAACCAAGACTTGGTGACTAAGTCTCACATTAAATTGTGAGTAGCTGGTGGGATAATTAGCAAAAACAGAAAGAATTATTAGAGAAAAAGGAATGAAGGGGAGGCCCACAGGTCAGTGGCACACACGAGGGGCAGTCGGTTGCTGCAGCCGGCCTCGACTTCGCGCGCAAGCAAAGGAACGGCGGCGAGCCACCGAGGCAGCAATCGGCCACCTCACGGTGTCAAACCGCGGCTCAAAGGCCAGCGCACAGCCCACGCCGCCTTCCTCCTGCTTTCCAAACGAGAATCCCCCCCTACCAAGCTTCTTTCTCGACTCCGCGCGAGCACAGAAACGCCGCCCTCTCTGATCACCGGCATCCGGCCAGCACAGGCGCGCTCGTGCCCGACGAGCAACACAAGAAAGGACCGCCTTAAGGTGCTGATTCTTCTAGTCCCTATCGCTCTTCATTTCATGGGCTGTCGAGGGAGTATTTCGCCGGGAAAGCTTCGGGGGTCTTGAGACCGAGCTCCCACAAAATCCCAAAATTCGTGGGGGTTAGCTCATCACCGGGCAAACCGAGTCACGCACATGCTCTATACCCTGCCACGACCACCTAGGATCGAAAACCAGTAAGAACCCTGGGCTAGGTTTACGGTTCTTTGAAGTTTTCTGAAGCACAGCCGATATCCGGCTTAGGTCGCCGATGAGGTCGTAGTTACCGCCGTTTTCACGGGGATCGGTGTCCATGTCCGGGACCAGAAGGTATCAGCGGAGCTCCCCGAGCAAACCACATCGAAAAAGGTGCATGGGATGCCGAGTTGGACGTCGCCGGTGAGCTCCCGGCCGCTGTTGCCGTCGGGAGCACTGTTCCGGTGGTTGTCAAGTTCTGGGGAGGGCACCACCGTGTTCCTCAGGCCGAGATAGGCACTGGCGGCGAGATTCAGCAAGCTCTGAGGACCGGAACCCCTCTCCGGCGAGAGCTCCGGCGAGCTTGGCGGCGGGGTCGCGCGGATGGCCGGAGGAAGACGAAGGGGTAGGCCCCACGCGTCAGCGGCTGGAGATAAATGGGTGGGATTCTCTGTGGTCCGGGATCCAGTGCGACCGCACGGGAAGGAGTCTGTGGCCCCGTGTGGCGCGGCTCCAGCGGTCGACACGTGGGCAGTGGACCCACCAGCAGGATTTAAACATTTTTGGAATTTCCAGTTTTAGTGCAAACTTCAAATGCATAGAACTTTGGCTAGGAAACTCCAAATTTGATGAACCAAATTTTGCTGAACTCAGAATTCTGAGTACTTTCCATCAATACTAAATTCATCTCATGAAAGTGAATAGTTTTCGAGAATTAAATCCATAAAAATTTAAATTGTTGGGAATTTTATCTGGAGAACTACTTTATGAAAAATTCTGAAATTTGGCTGAGAGGTTCATTAGAAAATCCCTGAATCCCAGTAAAATTTTCAGACTCATCCAAGTTCATTTAGTTACCCTAATGGGGTGATTAAAAGAACTGCCCTGAGAAAATAGAAAAATGTACAGAAACATTTTTCAGATTTTCTCAAATCTTAATTAGGGCATAGATTTCTGTAGGATTCTTCAAATGACATGAAACCAACTCCATTAGAACTATCTGAAAGTCTAGTTTCCAGAAAGTAATGGTTGGAGCCATGAAAACCCCTGGAATCATCCAGAGGCTCAAATATTGACCAAATGGGTTTCTATTTGTACAAGGTTCAAATGAACTTTGTTTCAAATAAAACTTGGTCACAACTCTGGTTAGGACCCTACCAGTCCACGATAAAAATTTCAGAACCAAAGGGAAGGGCTAGCTAGAGTTATTAGCAATGATGTATTCCAGTTCACACATTGCATTCAAATTAACATGTAGTATTGTATTAAACGTGTAGCCATTGAAGAAGAGACTCCAGAAGTGCTGGACTTCCTCCTTCCGGAAGAGGAACTAACCCCTGACCAGCAGCAACAAGGCAAGCCCCGGTTTGCATTAACCCTTTTATAAGTCTTACTTTGTTTACATGTGTCACATGAAGTATGTATGTGCATTAGGTATAGGATGAATGAAACCCCACTTGCATAACCAAAGGTTCCTTAACGAGTGATGGTAGTGTATAAGACCTCGAGTAGATAGGCTATGCTTAAAGATTCATAGGGCTTCGGTACAAGTCGAGTAGTGGAATCTACTCGTGAGATAGGCTTGGGACGCACGGGTTCGGTTGAGCGATGTGAGATCACATTAGTAATGAAAATGAGGCTAGGCAGGGGCTAGGGCGCAGCAAGAGGGAGTCTTGTGTGCGCAGCCCTGTCCGTGTCGATTGAGGACCGAGCCGTGTGCGGCCCACGCTGATCAAGTTTGAACGTACCGAAGGCATATCGGATATATGGGCCCCGATAAACCGATGTAACCTAAACCTCCGGGCGTCGAGGCATAGCACACCGATTTATAGGTGTAGGTTGAGGGAAGCAAGGTGGAAATCTGCCAACGGGCATAGAGAGATGCTCCGTGTGGGGAACCTCCTGCTCGTTTCAGTGCGACCGGTTTGGCGTTTGGGCTGTTGGGTGAAAGGTTGTCCCGTACGACATCGAGTGAGCATGCTGTGCAGCTCCATGGGTGGGCGTACGTGACGTGCTCTTTGGGTTTCCCTGCAGGTGTATATCGAGTCGATTCACCGTCCCTCGCGGTGAAGAGTACCACTTGGTCACTGAGTCGTGACGTAGATTAATGGATGAAACATGTTGATTCAATATTGCTGGTTGATATAATTGTATTGCTACATGTGTGCCACCAAATACTGCTTACTAAATTTCAGATTTAATGGACTGTTAACTTGTTGCTAAAAGATGAACTAAGGATGAACTTGTAGGCGTGTCCTTTTGCTGAAATGTTACTATCCTATGTCCATTGTACCCCTCATGTAGAGTTTCATGCTTAGGTGAGTCGGTTAAGCCTTGCTGAGCCTTCGTGCTCACGGTTGCTGCTTAAGTGTTTTTCAGGTGAGGAGCCACCCACGGACGCTGAGTGGGAGCCGTACACGCCGCGCTGAGCTGAGGAGTGCAGCTAGTGTGGGTTGCCCTAGGGCTGGGCAACCACTCTTGCTAGATAGGCGGGCGTGAGTTGTATAGTGTAGACTTCCGCTGTGTAATATAAACAATAGTTGTAACTGAAGTTTGTACCTGTTTGTACAGTTTCAGTTGTTTTTCCCATGTAATATATTATGTTCTTATGACGTGTGCTGTCGGGTGTCGCATCGCATGGCACCACCCTCTGCGATCCTCGATGAGCGGATTCCGGTCCGCCACAGCCTGATATCAGAGCTGCATTGGGGATAGCACAGTACTTAAGGACTATTATGGGAAAACATAGGTTACGGTGAGGAATCGGTAGCTGCCCAAGTAAGGACTATATTAGCATAGTTACTTAAAGTGGCAAATACTAACCTATGTGTTATAATTCTGAATTTCAATTATGTAACGACGCACCTACGCTCTGGTAAGTATGGTAAGGAACGCCACCGAAAGCGGTTCAATTTCGGTTAGCTCTCCCTGACGAGGAACGTGGTAAAGGGATAGGTCTCACAGCTTGGTGTGAGACGTCAATATGAAACTCTTGGACTCTTCATGTTCCTGAGTTCATATGAAACGCTGATACCTAGCGTGCATTAGGCAAGTAAGTGGAGACCCCATCGCGTGGTCAGTAACGCGAGAGTGTGTTCGTCTGGAAATAGCCCAGAAGGACATACGCAACGCTTGCCGTCGGCGTGCCCTGCAGGGCAGTAGGTGGTATCTGTTGGGCTGATAACATTCCCAACCGTGACGACCCGTTCATGACATAATCGGGTTCCCCGTCGTGTGGTGTTGAAACACGATCACGTACCTTGAGACGTGACCTAACTCAAGGACGGCCGTATGGCAATGATACGGGCGTTTGTATTTATTTTTAAATATGGAACTGACTGAAATGAACAACCTTTGAGTGCACCATCATTGTGTGGTCTTCTGCAGGTACTAACCACGTAAGTATCCGTGTAGTAAACGTGTGCGAGAGACCGTTTAGTGCCACATTTGAGACGTATATGCCGGTTAATCCGGTTAGGATTTTCTTTTGTGAGGAACGTAGTACCGAGATATTGTAGGCATATGCATGAGAATAATGATAACAAAGAATTAAAATCTATAGGTTCAACATTTAGGACCCTGGTTGGGTATAAGAATGGGATAGTGGAGCAGCATAGCCAAAAGTATGAAAAGCAGAGTGCTCTGTTTTGGGCAGCAAGGTTGCCGAACTTCAACAGAGCACAACTCAAAGGTCTTTTAGCCGAGAGAGGTGTGCTATATAGTTCTGGAAAGGTATTGAAGTACTCTACAACTTTGTTGTAGACTTCCAGAGCTGAAACTCACCTTAAGATGGCTTAAATCCCAGAGGAATGTAAACTGTACAGAACCAGGACAGAGTAGAACATTCTCTGAACTGTTTTGTTTTTCAATGATAACTCCCAGTAGAAAAAAACCCAAAAATTTCATATGACACCTCCTTAGATAGAGTAGAAGATGTGTGATATCTTTGCAATTCAATGTTTCTGAAGTTTCAGCACAGATTTCAGTGGAAACTCGAATGGAAAACAGCAACTTCCAAGGGAGGTGCTGTTAAAAATTCTTCCAGAAATTCTGCTGACTTTGAATTAGCATAACTTTTTAACCAAGGCTGATCTGGGGGCAATTGAATACTCGTTGGAAAGATACTGAAGTTAACTTTAACTTTGGTATTCAACTTGAGTCATGAAAATGCCAGAACCAGATCAAAACTTGGAATAGGTAGAAACTGGTCAATCTGACAGAAGAATGACAGTTGAACTCATTGGAGAGGGTGTTGTACCCTAAGGGTGGTATACGTGATGACAATGCGATAGTAATGTCTCGTGGTGGCCAAACCTAGTTATGGTGAGCTTCCAAAGTGGAGGTTCATCAAGTTGGATTAAACTAGCTTATGTTTGGTCTGGTAATGGTGTAGCTTGTGCAAAGTAATTACACTATCTACTTACGAGATGTATCGCATGTTTTTATTGTCATTATGTTTTACACCTATTTCATTTGGACTGCATGCACTCTCTTGCGGGACTGATGTTATTGTCGTATGGTTGCAGATGGTTCGCACTAGGACCACGCACGAGGTTGGTGGCTCTAGCCAAGGGGGAGGCGATGACTCCCAGCCACCGGCCTACGACAGCACCCCGCAGCAGCAGCCACCACCGCCGCCTCCGCTTACTCTAGCGGATGTGATAGCGGCACTGGTGGGAGGTCGTGAGGAGCAGACCGACCTGCTCCGCACGATCGTGCAGAATACGTCCCAGGCGGGGGGACGTCAAGAGCGAGGGCCTCGTGAGCCCCGCGAAGTGTCGTACTCGGATTTCATGAGTACGCACCCTCCAGTGTTCACCGAAGCTGAAGAACCACTGGAGGCTGACAACAGGCTGCGGACCATCGAGTCCAAGTTTGGGCTACTCCAATGTACGGAGCGGCAGAAGACCCTCTTCGCAGCACAGCAGCTCCACGGTGCCGCTGGTGCGTGGTGGGCGAACTATGTCGCCTCACGTCCGGCTGGCCATGCCGTGGAATGGCAAGAGTTCCGGGAGGCGTTCCGCGCCTACCACATTCCTCCCGGAATAATGAAGAGGAAGTTCCAAGAATTCTTGGAGCTGAAGCAGGGCGGGAGGAGTGTCCACGACTACTCCCGTGCCTTCAACCATCTGGCGCAGTATGCGTCAGACTATATCTCCACGGAGGAGAAGAAGAGGGAGCATTTCTATCGGGGGTTACACCACGAAATGAAGACGCACCTCGTTCAGTGGAATCGCGGCACATTCAACGACTTAGTCAATGCCACGATCGTGCAAGAGGACGCTCAGCGGGAGTTGGCAGCTGAGCAGAGGAAGCGCAGCACTCCACCTAGCAGCGGTGGTGGCGCGCCCCAGAAGTACCGTATGGTGTATCGGACACCATCCGGGCAGCAGTGGCATCCACCGGCGCGACCTCAACGGTTCGGGGGACGTCCGTTCCAGTCACCCTCGTTCCGTCCGCCAATGCCACCACCAAGACAGCAACAGCAACAGCAGCAGCAGACGGTACCCCGGGCGTTTCCACCGCCACAACGCGCCCCGGGATTCCGTCCACCGATCAGCGGGGGACCGCCCCGTTTCACCTGCTTCACGTGTGGCCAGGCGGGCCACTTTGCGAAGGACTGTCCCCAGGGGCAGCAGAGCAGCGGGCAAGCCCAGCTCCAGGGCGGTGCTCGAGGCCGACCTCCGGTGAAGAAGGTTGGTCAGCGGACTGGAGGCGTCCGCAACCTCGACAATGAGGACGCCCCAGAGGGAGACAACGTGCTGGCGGGTACGTTTACTCTCAACCATCAAGCCATCGTCATATTGTTTGATTCTGGTGCAACCCACAGCTTTATAAGTGCATCTTATGTGGCTAAGCATCAAATGCAAGTCTTCCCAACCGACTACACTTATATGATTTGCTCACCGGTAGGGAAGATTTCAGCTAATATGATGATTCCAAAGGCACCTCTGTGCTTAGGTGGGAAACTATATCCCACCACCTCGATAATCCTTATGGGACAGAAGATTGATGAAATCTTAGGGATGTCATGGCTACAATACCATGGCGCTGTCCTAGAGACTCGGACACGGATGGTTCACTTAAATTCTCCATTCCACCGTCCGCATTCCATGGTGTTAGACACGCCAGTCTGGGAAGTTTTAGCAATTAATAATGCTGAAGCTCTCAAGTTAGAAGACATCCCCGTAGTCCGGGAGTATACTGATGTGTTCCCGGATGATCTTCCGGGCATGCCACCTGAGCGGGATGTCGAGTTCAAGATTGAACTTGCACCCGGGACTACGCCCATATCACGGAGACCATACAAAATGGCTCCCAATGAGCTGACTGAACTGAAAGAACAGCTCAATGATCTGTTGAGCAAGGGTTTCATTAGGCCGAGTTCCTCGCCTTGGGGATGCTCGGCGCTGTTTGTAAAGAAGAAGGATGAAACCCTGAGGCTGTGTGTGGACTACCGGCCGCTCAACGCCGTCACCATCAAGAATAAGTACCCACTGCCCCGTATTGACATCTTGTTTGATAAACTTGTGGGGGCAAGTGTATTCTCAAAGATGGACCTTCGCTCTGGATATCACCAGATCAAGATCCGGGCGGAGGATATCCCGAAGATGGCGTTCTCAACGAGATACGGCCTATATGAATATCTCGTCATGTCCTTTGGTCTCACAAACGCTCCAGCTCATTTCATGTATCTCATGAACTCGGTGTTCATGCCGGAGCTGGACAAGTTCTTGGTAGTGTTCATCGATGATATCTTGGTTTACTCCAAGACAGAAGCTGAACAAGCCGAACACTTGCGAATCATTCTTCAACGATTGCGAGACCACAAGCTCTACGCCAAGTTCAGCAAATGCGAGTTTTGGATCAGCCAAGTGCCATTCTTGGGACATATCATCTCAGCGGAAGGCATTGCAGTTGACCCAAGCAAGATAGAGCAAGTGCTGAAATGGAAAGCTCCCACTTCAGTTCATGAAGTCAGAAGCTTCCTCGGGTTAGCGGGATACTACCGGAGATTCATTCCAAGCTTCTCCAAGCTCGCTAAGCCGATGACAGAATTGCTGAAGAAAGGGAAGAAATATGTTTGGAACACGGCGTGTGAAGGAGCGTTCCGAACATTGGTGAAGCATCTCACAACAGCCCCGGTGTTAGCTCAGCCGGATACAACAAAGCCCTTCGACGTGTATTGTGACGCGTCCGGTATTGGGCTCGGCTGCGTGTTGATGCAGGGAGGACGTGTGGTCGCTTATGGATCACGCCAACTTCGGAACCATGAGCAGCATTACCCTACCCGTGATCTGGAGCTTGCTGCCGTGGTGTTGGCGCTAAAAATGTGGAGGCACTATCTCCTGCGGAACTTGGTGCATCTCTACACCGACCACAAGAGCTTGAAATACATTTTCACCCAGAAGGAGCTAACCATGAGGCAACGGAGGTGGTTAGAATTAATCAAGGACTATGAGATGGAGAGTCACTACCACCCCGGCAAGGCGAATGTGGTTGCCGACACGCTGAGTCGGAAATCACATGTCCATCACCTCACCATTACACCGGTGGAGGAGGAAGAGCCAAGTTTATACTTGGTTCCTTATGGATCGCTGTACAACCTTGCCCTCATCCCTACTATTAGGGAGGACACCATTGCAGCTCATAAAAATGATAAAGGCATGGCACATCTCCGGAGACGGATTGACAATGGGGAGATCAAATGTTTCCGGAAAGATGATGAGGGGACGCTGTGGTTTAATGGCCGCATAGTCGTACCCCGGGATATGGATTTGAGAAAGAAGATCCTCGATGATGCTCACTTGTCCAAGTACTCCATTCATCCGGGCAGCAACAAAATGTACCAAGATTTGAAAAAGAAATTTTGGTGGACCCGGATGAAGCGGGAGGTAGCTAAGTACGTATCCGAGTGTGATACGTGTAGACGAGTGAAGGCTGATCATATGAGGAAATCAGGGCTGCTGCAACCCCTGAAAATTCCAGCATGGAAATGGGAAGTTGTGAGCATGGATTTCATTATGGGATTACCCTTAACAGCCAACAAGCATGATTCCATATGGGTGATCGTTGACCGACTGACCAAGTCAGCTCACTTCATTCCCGTGCATACACATTTCGATGCCACCGATATGCGGAGTTATACATTGCCAGGATTCTATGCCTGCATGGTGTACCCAAGACCATGGTCTCAGACCGAGGTGCATTGTTTGTATCTCGCTTTTGGGAGCAGTTGCACGCTGCTTTGGGTACTAAACTGATTAGGAGCTCCGCCTACCACCCTCAGACAGATGGCCAGACAGAGAGGGTGAATCAAGTTCTGGAGGACATGTTGAGAGCATGTGCCATCCACCAAGGTAGGAACTGGGATAATCACCTACCATTGGCGGAATTCTCGTACAACAACGGCTATCAGGCGAGTATCAAGATGGCACCCTACGAAGCTCTCTACGGTCGCAAGTGCCGCACCCCATTAAATTGGTACGAGTCCGGTGAAAGGGTCACATTCGGGGTTGATGTGGTGAACGACACCGAAGAGCGCGTTCGGACAATTCAAGCCAATTTGAAGGCCGCTCAATCCCGACAGAGGAGCTACGCTGATAAGAGGCGTAGGCCGTTGCACTTTGATGTTGGGGAACACGTGTACCTCCGCGTGTCTCCGATGAAGGGCGTGCACCGGTTCGGTGAGAAGGGGAAGCTCGCTCCCCGTTTCATTGGACCCTACGCTATCACCGAGAATTGTGGACCAGCAGCGTATTGATTGGAGCTACCGGCATCTCTGGCTGGTGTCCATGATGTTTTCCATGTTTCGCAACTGCGAAAATGCTTGAATCATACAGCTGCTGTTCCTACCGAAGACATCGGCGAGCTGAAACCGGATTTAACATATGAGGAGTATCCGGTGGCCATTCTTGATGAGAAAGCCCGAACCACGCGTAGCAGAACGTTGTGGTTATACAAAATACTCTGGAGCAACCACACCGCCGAAGAAGCGACATTGGAGAGTGAGGAGTTCCTTCGCTCAAATTACCCGGAGTTCATGGCTTCTCAACACGGGTAAGTCCCTATTACATCGCTATCTCTTCTTTTATAATCTCGGGACGAGATTCTTTTAAGGGGGGAGGGATGTAAAAGCCCAAGAAAAGGGACTTGCAAAAACTTTTTCTTCACCTCACAACACCACAGTTTTCATTGTGGATATCTTAGGAAATATTGTGAATAGCAAGTAACCTTCATCAAAAGAGTGATTAGAGAGGAAAGTCTTCCTTTTCACAAAATGGGATATGGACATAGGAACATGAGAGGTTGAGCTCACCCCTAGAACTTAAAAAGTCTTGGGAAGGTTCAGTCCAAGTTTCATAGAAATCCAAAACTTTTTGAGGCACTTTTTGGGTTATTTGAAAAAAGAGGCCAATTTGAATGTAAATTCAAATTGCAGCAACTTTCATCACCCGAATTCAAAAGTTAGCTTCATATTCAAACTCAGCACATTTTTCTGAGTAAGCCCACCAATTTTCATGTCCATTGGAGTTCATCTTGTCAAGAGCTAAATTTGCAAGAATTCAAAACTGAATTTGAATTTCAGTTTAAACATGCAGCAAATTTAGTCAAACACAGTTCAAATTTGAGAATTCAAATTTAAACCAAGACTTGGTGACTAAGTCTCACATTAAATTGTGAGTAGCTGGTGGGATAATTAGCAAAAACAGAAAAGAATTATTAGAGAAAAAGGAATGAAGGGGAGGCCCACAGGTCAGTGGCACACACGAGGGGCAGTCGGTTGCTGCAGCCGACCTCGACTTAGCGCGCAAGCAATGGAACGGCGGCGAGCCACCGAGGCAGCAATCGGCCACCTCACGGTGTCAAACCGCGTCTCAAAGGCCAGCGCACAGCCCACGCCGCCTTCCTCCTGCTTTCCAAACGAGAATCCCCCCCTACCGAGCTTCTTTCTCGACTCCGCGCGAGCAAAGAAACGCCACCCTCTCTGATCGCCGGCGTCCGGCCAGCACAGGCGCGCTCGTGCCCGACGAGCAACACAAGAAAGGACCGCCTTACGGTGCTGATTCTTCTAGTCCCTACCGCTCTTCATTTCATGGGCTGTTGAGGGAGTATTTCGCCGGGAAAGCATCGGGGGTCTTGAGACCGAGCTCCCACAAAATCCCAAAATTCGTGGGGGTTAGCTCATCACCGGGCAAACCGAGTCACGCACATGCTCTATACCCTGCCACGACCACCTAGGATCGAAAACCAGTAAGAACCCTGGGCTAGGTTTACGGTTCTTTGAAGTTTTCTGAAGCACAGCCGATATACGGCCTAGGTCGCCGATGAGGTCGTAGTTACCGTCGTTTTCACGGGGATCGGTGTCCATGTCCGGGACCAGCAGGTGCCAGCGGAGCTCCCCGAGCAAACCACATCGAAAAAGGTGCATGGGATGCCGAGTTGGACGTCGCCGGTGAGCTCCCGGCCGCTGTTGCTGTCGGGAGCACTGTTCTGGTGGTTGTCAAGTTCTGGGGAGGGCACCACCGTGTTCCTCAGGCCGAGATAGGCACTGGCGGCGAGATTCAGCAAGCTCCGAGGACCGGAACCCCTCTCCGGCGAGAGCTCCGGCGAGCTTGGCGGCGGGGTCGCGCGGGTGGCCGGAGGAAGACGAAGGGGTAGGCCCCACGCGTCAGCAGCTGGAGATAAATGGGTGGGATTCTCTGTGGTCCGGGATCCAGTGCGGCCGCGCGGGAAGGAGTCTGTGGCCCCGTGTGGCGCGGCTCCAGCTGTCGACACGTGGGCGGTGGACCCACCCGCAGGATTTAAACATTTTTGGAATTTCCAGTTTTAGTGCAAACTTCAAATGCATAGAACTTTGGCTAGGAAACTCCAAATTCGATGAACCAAATTTTGCTGAACTCAGAATTCTGAGCACTTTCCAGCAATACCAAATTCAGCTCATGAAAGTGAATAGTTTTCCAGAATTAAATCCCTAAAATTTAAACTGTTAGGAATTTTATCTGGAGAACTACTTTATGAAAAATTCTGAAATTTGGCTGAGAGGTTCATTAGAAAATCCCTGAATCCCAGTAAAATTTTCAGACTCATCCAGGTTTATTTATTTACCCTAATGGGGTGATTAAGAGAACTTCCCTGAGAAAATAGAAAAATGTACATAAACATTTTTCAGATTTTCTCAAATCTTAATTAGGGCATAATTTTCTGTAGAATTCTTCAAATGACATGAAACCAACTCCATTAGAACCATCTGAAAGTCTAGTTTCCAGAAAGTAATGGTTGGAGCCATGAAAACCCCTGGAATCATCCAGAGGCTCAAATATTGACCGAATGGGTTTCTATTTGTACACGGTTCAAATGAACTTTGTTTCAAATAAAACTTGGTCACAACTCTGGTTAGGACCCTACCAGTCCACCATAAAAATTTCAGAACCAAAGGGAAGGGATAGCTAGAGTTATTAGCAATGATGTATTCCAGTTCACACACTGCATTCAAATTAACATGTAGTATTGTATTAAACGTGTAGCCATTGAAGAAGAGACTCCGGAAGTGCTGGACTTCCTCCTTCCGGAAGAGGAACTAACCCCTGACCAGCAGCAACAAGGCAAGCCCCGGTTTGCATTAACCCTTTTATAAGTCTTACTTTGTTTACATGTGTCATATGAAGTATGTATGTGCATTAGGTATAGGATGAATGAAACCCCACTTGCATAACCAAAGGTTCCTTAACTAGTGAGGGTAGTGTCTAAGACCTCAAGTAGATAGGCTATGCTTAAAGATTCATAGGGCTTCGGTACAAGTCGAGTAGTGGAATCTACTCGCGAGATAGGCTTGGGACGCATGGGTTCGGTTGAGCGATGTGAGATCACATTAGTAATGAAAATGAGGCTAGGCAGGGGCTAGGGCGCAGCAAGAGGGAGTCTTGTGTGCGCAGCCCTGTCCGTGTCGATTGAGGACCGAGCCGTGTGCGGCCCACGCTGATCAAGTTTGAACGTACCGAAGGCATATCGGATATATGGGCCCCGATAAACCGATGTAGCCTAAACCTCCGGGCGTCGAGGCATAGCACACCGATTTATAGGTGTAGGTTGAGGGCAGCAAGGTGGAAATCTGCCAACGGGCATAGAGAGATGCTCCGTGTGGGGAACCTCCTGCAAGTTTTGGTGCGACCGGTTCGGCGTTTGGGCTGTTGGGTGAAAGGTTGTCCCGTACGACATCGAGTGAGCGTGCTGTGCAGCTCCACAGGTGGGCGTACGGGACGTGCTCTTTGGGTTTCCCTGCAGGTGTATATCGAGTCGATTCGCCGTCCCTTGCGGTGAAGAGTACCACTTGGTCACTGAGTCGTGACGTAGATTAATGGATGAAACATGTTGATTCAATATTGCTGGTTGATATAATTGTATTGCTACATGTGTGCCACCAAATACTGCTTACTAAATTTCAGATTTCATGGACTGTTAACTTGTTGCTAAAAGATGAACTAAGGATGAACTTGTAGGCGTGTCCTTTTGCTGAAATGTTACTATCCTATGTCCATTGTACACCTCATGTAAAGTTTCATGCTTAGGTGAGTCGGTTAAGCCTTGCTGAGCCTTCGTGCTCACGGTTGCTGCTTAAGTGTTTTTCAGGTGAGGAGCCACCCACAGACTCTGAGTACGATTCCACCGGCGAGGGTTACCCTCCGTCGGGGACCACGGTTGAGTGGGAGCCGTACACGCCGCACTGAGCTGAGGAGTGCAGCTAGTGTGGGTTGCCCTAGGGCTGGGCAACCACTTTTGCTAGATAGGCGGGCGTGAGTTGTATAGTGTAGACTTCCGCTGTGTAATATAAACAATAGTTGTAACTGAAGTTTGTACCTGTTTGTACAGTTTCAGTTGTTTTTCCCATGTAATATATTATGTTCTTATGACGTGTGCTGTCGGGTGTCGCATCGTGTGGCACCACCCTCTGCGACCCTGGATGAGCGAATTCCGGTCCGATTGTGTGATATCCTGACTCCCGGCTTAATAGGATTGATAGAGTACTCATACCACCAAGGTATACCTTATTTTCCGGAAGCCCACCTGCAAAGGACTCCGGGGTTAAGCGTGCTTGGTCCGGAGGAATTTGGGGATGGGTGACCGACCAGGAAGTTTTCCCGGGTGCGCACGAGTGAGGACAAAATGCGCAGAAAAGACGAGTGGTGGTATGTGAGGACAGTCTTTGGTACTAGAGAGCCATTACAAATGGTATCAGAGCCGACCCTCGCAGTTTCACGGGTGCGTACGGGTCAGTGAGAAGGATACGGTAGCGTACGGGTCGGGGACGTTGGTACGTATGCATGACGCGTGGGTCCTCTGTGTGGGACACGATATGGTACGTATGCTGCTAACCGGACGTACGGTATGCGTATGCCAACACTGAACGTACGGACGTGGCTAAGAGGGGACGTTCCTGTCTTGGCGTTGACCGACTAGGACGTCGGTCTTCTAAGGGGGGTGGATTGTGTGATATCCTGACTCCCAGCTTGATAGGATTGATAGAGTACTCATACCACCAAGGTATACCTTCTTTTCCGGAAGCCCACCTGCAAAGGACTTCGGGGTTAAGCGTGCTTGGCCCGGAGGAATTTGGGGATGGGTGACCGACCCGGAAGTTTTCCCGGGTGCGCACGAGTGAGGATAAAGTGCGCAGAAAAGACGAGTGGTGGTATGTGAGGACAGTCTATGGTCCTAGAGAGCCATTACAGTAACCTGTGAGTTATGTTCTGTTAAAGTTCAGCAAATTTGCTGCCCAAAAACAGAGCACTCTATTTTTCAAGTTTTTTGAGCTGAACTAATCAACTTTTGAATTTTTTTACAACATCAGAGTCCTAACGATTAACACTTGGTTATCTTAGTTCCTTTTTAACTTGTTTTTAATGCAATCATGAATTTTACATGTCGGTACTACGTTCCTTGAAAAATGGAAAATCCTAACCGGATTATACCGGCATATACGTCTCAACTGTGGCACTAGAACGGTTTCTCGCAAACGTGTGCTACATGGGATACGTAAGTGGTTAGCACCTGCAGAAAAACACTCAATAATGATGCACTCAGAAATTTTTGTCATTTCAGGCAGGTCCATATTTGAAAGTAAAATACATACGCCCGTATCATTGCCATATGGCCGTCCTTGAGTTAGGCCACGTCTCAAGGTACATGGTCACATTTTCACATCACACGACAAGGAACCAGAGTGGAGCACGAACGGGTCGGAATTTTATCAACCCAAAGGATACCACCTACTGCCCTGCAGGGCACGCCGATGGCAAGGGCTGCGTATGTCCTCCTAGGCTATTTCCATAAGGACACACTATCGCGTTACCGACCACACGATGTGGTTTCCACTTTCTTGTCTAATGCACGCCAGGGACAAGCGTTTCATATGAACTCAGGAACATGAAGAGTTCAATAGTTTCATATTAACGTCTCACACCAAGCTGTGAGACCTATACCCTGAACCACTTTCCTCGTCAGGGAGCTAACCAAAATTGATCCGCTTTCGGTGGCGTTCCTTACCATGTTTACCTGAGCGTAGGTGTGTTGTTACATAATCAAAATTCAGAACTATAACAAGTAGGTTAGTCATGCCACTTTAAGTAACTACACTAATATAGTCCTAATTTGGGCATACTAGTGATTCCTCACCGTAATCCTATGTTTTCCTGTAATACTGTCTTTATTTAGTGTGCTATCCCCTAAGCAGCTCTGATACCAGCCTAAGACGGACCGAAATCTGTACATCCCAAGATCACAGAGGGTGGTGCTGCACGATGCGACACCCGATAGCACACACGATAAGGTAACATTGTATTACATTGAAAACATGCAGAATTGTACAAAAGTAGTACAATCGTCAGTTACAACTCCTCTATAGAGTCTACTACAGCGGAAGATTTTTATGCAACTCACGCCAACACCTAACTAGCCAAAGTTGGTTGTCCAGCCCTATGGACAACCCACACTAGCTCCACTCAGTCTCAGTGCGGTGTGTATGGCTCCCACTCAGCCGTAGTCCCCGACGGAGGGTAGCCCTCACCGGTGGACTCATACTCTGAGTCTGTGGGGTACTCCTTACCTGCAAACACTTATAGCAGCAACCGTGAGCACGATGGCTCAGCAAGTCTTAACCGACTCTCCTACACATGACACTCTACATGCTGGTCATACTCCAATATAGGATGATAATTTGCAGCAAATGGACATGCCTACAAGTTTATCCTTAGTTCATCTTTTAGCCACAAGTTAACAGTTCATGAATCTGAAATTCGGTAAGCAATATTTGGTGGCGCACATGTAAAAATACAAGCTATTCATATCAGCAATATTGAACCATAACATTCCATATGTTAACCTACTTCACGACTCAGTGACCAAGTAGTACTCATTACCGCGAGGGATGGCGAATTGACTCGATATACACCTGCAGGGATACCCGAACAGCACGTCACGTACGCCCATCCGTGGAACTGCACAGCACGCTCACTCGATGTCGTACAGGACTACCTTTCACCCAACAGCCCAAACGTCGAACCGGCGCACCCAAATGGACAGGAGGTTCCCTAAACAGAGCATCTCTCTATGCCCATAAGCGGATTTCCACCCTGCTACCCTAACCCTACACCTATAAATCGGTGCGTTATGCCTCGACGCGCGGAGGTATATGTTACATCAGTTTATCGGACCCCGCATATGATATGCATTCGGTACATTCAAACTTGATCAGCGTGGGCCGGACACGGATCGGTCCTCAATCAACATGGACAGGGCTACGCACACAAGACTTCCTCTTGCTGCGTCCTGGCCCCTGCCTAGTCTCATTTTTCTTGCTATTGCTGCGTCCTGGCCCCTGCCTAGTCTTATTTTTCTTGCTAAAGTTGTCTCACATATCAAACCAATCCCTTATGTGGCGAACCCTATACTCACGAGTAGATTCCAACTACTCGGTTGTACCGAAGCCTATTAACATTAAGCAAAGCATGATCTACTCGATGACTTAGACACTACCCTCACTCCTTTTGGAATAATCTGGTTATTGTGGCGACCGGAATCCGCTCATCCAGGATCGCAGAGGGTGGTGCCGCACGATGCGACACCCGACAGCACACATCATAAGAAAACATATTGTATTACATAGAAAACCAACTGAGTATATACAAACCAGTACAAGACTTCAGTTACAAACTAGTATTTGGACTACAAAAGTGGAAGCTATGTTTATACAACTCACGCCCATCTACCTAGCAAAAGTTGGTTGCCCATTCCTAGGGGGCAACCCACACTAGCTGCACTCCTCAGCTCAGCGTGGCGTGTACGGCTCCCACTCAGCCATGGTCCCCAACGGAGGGTAGCCCTCGCTGGTGGACTCGTACCCCGAGTCCGTGGGATACTCCTCACCTGAAAAACACGATGGCTCAACAAGACTTAACCGACTCACCTATGCATGAAACTCTACATGCAGTTCACAACGACAATGGGATGGTAATTTGCAGCAACCAGACACACCTACAAGTGCGTCCTTATTTCATCTTTTAGCCACAAGTTAACAGTTCATGAATCTGAAATTTAGTAAGCAATATTTGGTGGCACACATGTAGCAATACAATTATACATATCAGCAGAATTGAATCATAACATTTCATAATTTATCTACGCCACGATGCAGTGAACAAGTGGTACTCATCACCGTGAGGGACGGTGAATCGACTCAATATACACCTGCAGGGATACCCGAATAGCACGTCACATACGCCCATACTCGGAGCTGCACACAGCACGCTCCACTGATGTCGTACGGGACAACCTTTCACCCAACAGCCCAAACGTTGAACCAGTCGCACCGAAACGGACAGGAGGTTCCCTACACGGAGCATCTCTCTATGCCCATTAGCAGATTTCCACCTTGCTGCCCTCAACCTACACCTATAAATCGGTGCGCTATGCCTCCACGCCCGGAGGTTTAGGTTACATCAGTTTATCAGGGCCCATATATCCGATATGCCTTCGGTACGTTCAATACTTGTTCAGCAGGGACGCACACGGATCGGTCCTCAATCGGCACGGACAGGGCTGCGCCCACAAGACTTCCTCTTGCTGCGCCATAGCCCCTGCCTAGTCTCTTTTTCTTACTAAAGTGATCTCACATCACTCGAACCAATCCCGTGTGTCCCGACACCTATACTCGCGAGTAGATTTCAACTACTCGACTTGTACCGAAGTTCTATGAACATTAAGCACAGCGTATACTACTCCAGGACTTATACACTACCCTCACTCTTGTGGGAATAATCTGGCTATGCACTTAGGTTTCATCCATCCTACACCTAATGCACAAACATCCTTCATGCTAAGTGTATATAAAGAAAAACTTTGGAACTTTTGTTAATGCAACCCAGGGCTTGCCTTGTTGCTGCTGGTCAGTGGTTAGGGCTTCGTCCGGAAGAAGAAAGTCGAGCACTTCCGGAGTTTCTTCGCCTTCAGCGACTACACGTAAGCAATATGCTATATGTCAATTCACATGCAATGTGTTAAATTGAATATGTAAAGACCATAACCCTATCTAGCCCTTCCCTTTGGCTCTGAGATTCTTACGATGTCTTGGTAAGGTTTTAACCAGAGACTTGACCAAGTTCCATTTGAAACAAAGTTCATTTGAGCTCTGTACAAATAAAAACCTATTTGGTCATTAGTAGAGCCTCTAAGGAATTTCAGGGATTTTCAGGGCTCCAACCATTACTTTATGGAAACTAGAGTTTGATATGGTTCTAATGGAATTGGTTTCATGTCATTTGAAGCATTCTAGATGAAGTTATGCCCTAAACAAGATTTGAGAAAATCTGAAAAATGTTTCTGTACATTTTTCTATTTTCTCAGGGAAGCTCACTTAATCATACCATTAGGGGGACTAAGTGAAGTTGGATGGATTTGAAATTTTTACTGTGACTCAAGGATTTTCAAATGAAGCTCCCAGCCAAATTTCAGAATTTTTCATAAAGTAATTTTCCATATAAAACTCCCAACAGTTTAAATTTTAGAGAATTAATTCTAGAAAACTAATAAGTTTCATGAGCTGAAATTTGTTTTTCTGGAAAGAACTCAAAAAGATGAATCCAACAAAATTTGGTTCACTGAATTCGGAGCTTCGAAGCAAAAGTTATAGCTAGTTGAAGTTTGATCCAAATTCTGAAATTCAAATAAAAAATTAAACCGGCTGGTGGGGTCCCCGGGCTACGTGTCAGCACCACAGCCAAACCACACGGGGGTCCGCAGAGTATCCCGCGTAGTAACACAAAATCCCGGCGCCACAATAGCTCCAGCGCTGTTTAAACAGAGGCCGACACGTGGGGACCATGGAGCTTCGTCTACCTCGCGCTCCCGCGGCTCACCGCCGCCATCTTCACCGGAGAGCTCGCCGCCGGGCGTTCTGCTGCCCGACCTTCGGCGAAACTCACCGCCTGTGCACATTTCCGCCTGAGGAACACGTTGATGCACTCAATGGAGCTCGGCGATGTCCGGAACAGTGCTCGCGGCGGTGACAGTGGCCGGAAGCTCATCGGCGACGTCGAACTCGGTGTTCTCTACACCTTTTTCGATGTGGTTTGCTCGGAGAGCTCCGCTGTCTGGCGGACCGGAATCTGCTCATCCAGGATCGCAGAGGGTAATGCCACACGATGCAACACCCGACAGCACACGTCATAAGGACACAATATATTACATGGGAAAACCAACTGGAACTGTATAAACTAGTACAATAGTCAGTTACAAACAAATGCCTTTATTACACAGCGGAAGTTTCTTTTATACACTCACGCCCGCCTATCTAGCAAAAGTCGGTTGTCCAGCCCTAGGGCAACCCACACTAGCTGCACTCCTCAGCTCAGCGCGGCGTGTAAGGCTCCCACTCAGCCGTGGTCCCCGACGGAGGGTAACCCTCGCCTGTGGACTCATAACCCGAGTCCGTGGGTGGCTCCTCACATGAAAAACACTTAAGCCGCAACCGTGAGCACGAGGGCTCAACAAGACTTAACCGACTCACCTAGGCATGAAACTCTACATGAGGTGTACAATGACTGTAACACCCCAAATTTTGATTCAAAACCCTAAACCATGTTCAGGGGGGAATTTAAAAATTTTTGGACGTGTTGCATGTTTTGCAAAAATTCAAATTCAAACTGGAATTCAAATTAGACTCAAAACAGAAAAGAAATGGAAAAAGAAAAAGAGAAAACGGGAAAAAACCGGCCAGTGGGCCGAAACCCGCCAGCCGGCCCAATTTCCCCCGCGCCAGCCCGCAGCCACGCGCCCGCGCTATCCCTCACAGACAGGTGGGACCCACCTGTCATCCCTAACCCCGCGACCCCGGACTCTCCCGCGCGCGCGCGATCTTAACCGATCGGAATACCGCGTCCCTCAGCCCGAATTCCGGTCCCAGAAGAATCAAACTCGATCACAACTGACCCACCGCCCTTCCCCGGCTATAAAAACCCCAGCCCCGATCGGTTTTTCCCACGCGATCGCCGATTTTCACTCCGGTGAGCACCGAGACTTCGCCGGTGAATTCTGGCCGATCTAAGCTCGGAAACTCTGATCTAACTCGCTGGTCTTGATCCACCGCCTCCGGGGAGCTTTGCAGGTGCAGAAAACTCGGAGAATTACGGTGTAAACACAGCGCCGACGAGCTTCGCCGTGGTTTTGCCTCGGACCTCGCCGCCAATCACTTTCCAGGACCCCCGAGCTCAAGAAAACCCCCGAGGTGAGATCCCTGACCTCCCCTCTACCGATCTATGCCATAAGATCACAGTTCTAGGCAGAATTCTCGCGGATCCAAAACTTTCCGGCGAGATCGCCGCTTCCCGCCGCCGTGCGCCGCCGGCAGCGCCGCCCGCGCTCGATCAGAGCGACGTGGCCGCTTGTGCGCCGTTTATTTTAAATCGCACGGTAGACTTTAAAACCCTACGTACCGGTTCGATGTTATAATCTCAGCCGTCGGTTTAAAATCGGACGGTCCACGTCAGCCCCGCATTATAAAGACTGGAATTCTTACGTGCTACCCCCTGGGGTTCTCTGGAATTGAGAGCTAGCCCCGGAAACTTCAGATCTAGCCCCTGGAACTCCAGAAAATCATGTAAATTCATTTAAAAATCAGTTTTAGCCCCTGGACTTAATAAAAATTAGGAAAAACACCTCTGATAAGTGTAGCTAGACCCCTGGAAATTATGAAAATAATATTATAGACCCTGTAATGGGGTGAGTTCATTATTTTAGCCCTGTTTAGTATTTAATTTAAAACATTGAATATGTAACTAGTGTTTAAAAATTAAAAAAAGGGGACAAACATAATTGTCAAAATTAATTAAAAACTTTCTCAGTACTTAGAAAACTTTGGAGTGAGATAAAAATCTATTTTTGGGCTGAAATGAATCTGTTTCATTTATTATTCACATTTATTAGTATAGGGACACATTTTTAAGTAAAGAATAGTTATAGAAAAATAGGGAAAATAATTATGAAATAGTCTACATCAGAAGCCAAGGTCAAAACATGTTATTAGATTATTTAGGACAGAACCTATACTGTTTAGATGATGTGTATTACTAATTTCATAATAAAATACACAATTATGCATAGGAATATAAATCTGAAAATATAGCAACTAGTAAAAGATAAATGGAGTTTCTAAAATCCAAAGAATTCAGTTTAGGGTTGATAGAAATTATGAAGGCACATATGGAGAAGAAAAATACTTTTCATACATACTTGGTAGTTTAATGTAAGGAATTTATTTAAAACTGAAACACACACATATATATATATATATAAATATAGTATGTAAGTATAAATATGAACACCAAAGTAGGAATCATACACATATAAATAAAAGTGTATGCAAGCCACAGATCAACACACAAAGTAACCACAACACATATAATGGTGAATGAATTTCATAAATATGAATGTGTGGTTTGTATAAAGTAGAAGTGTGAACTATGTCTTATGATTGTTGTTTTTCTTTTGCTATGTGTGATGGTATGAAGTAGAACCTGTTCAAGAGCAAGTTAACCCTTTCCAAGATCAGGACTACCCATTTCAAGAGCAGCAAGAAGGAGGCAAGTGTCCTTGACCACTTTGATCCTATGCTAGGATGTGTAGATAGAATTATTTGCATTGTCAAGTTAAATATGAAACCCATGCTAGGAAGTTTCCCTATAATTGCATTACCCTGTTTCCTTGTAGCTTGGGTTGGGATTTATTCTGTCATGTCATTTATTCACATGCATATGCTTAGTCATGCTTAGAATGGGATATTTGGGATATGAGATCATCAGTTTATTTTACCATACTCTTGAATGAGCTATTGTGAGTTATGTAGAGGTAGGGATCAAGGCAAGTTTGATGTTTTGGTTGTGTGCTGGGTGCACGAGACTTGGGTTTGTGTTTAGTACTTGCCTGGATCCTAAGGACCGGTTCATGGAGCATGTAACCCGGCTTTACAGTGCCAACCACATGCTGAGATGGGGCAGCTTGGCCAATTAATTAGGTGTATCCCCGGCGTAGTATGGGTGTGTTGGATGGTGCGGGGAGTAGGTGTCAGCTGGACTACCATATGAACCGCAAGGCTCAAGAGGGGGCCACTGCAGCGGGGTTGGAGCCTCTTGTATGCTGTTAGGGGTGAAACCTCAGTGCGCCCACGCTCGTCGGGAATCCCTTTGTAAAGGCTTTGTAGTGATCTCCTGGCTACACACCTGGGAAGTGTGAATGTGGATCGTAGCCACTGGCATAATGGAGGTTCTTTTAGTCCACCCGGCAATGGGGGATGAAATCACTACATGTGGGTACAGTGGTACAAACTCTGCAGAGTCAAAACTGTCTTGACAGCCGTGCTCACGGTCAAGAGCGGCCTGGACTTATTCATGATTAGAGGATTGATGGTTTTGAAGTTAAGCTGGGAGCTTAACATTGGAAATGATGTTATGGTTATTGGATTATGATAATGGGTTGGGAGATTGGGACCATTTCACCTGTGTAGTAATGTAGGTGCTTAATAAGCTAAGGTGATAGGTATTAATTGCGTAGTGCTTTAACCATGAGTTCAACCTCTCCTTGTTCTAGCCATGCATGATATAATTTTCCCACACTTGCTGAGTACCATTGGTACTCAACCTTGCATATTTGTTGGTTTATATTGCTGCTCAGGTCAAGATAACGAGGTGGTGTATAATGACCAAGATTTTGGACCCGAGGAAGGTTTTTAGGTTCATGAAGACCCCCGGGCAACGCCTGTGATGGAGCCCTAAAGAATAATATTCCGCTGCTAGTTTATTTACTTGTGATGAACCTATTATTGTCCATCGAGACATTTACTATGTAAGACATACTTATATTCGACACCTGGCTTGTAATAAATGTTGCTTCACTATTTGTCATCACATGTATGAGAAAATGATCCTGGCATACATGTGATATTCACTTGGTTGTTCTTCGGAGAAATCGGGTGTGACAATGACATAGGATAGTAACATTGCAGCAAATGGACACGCCTACAAGTTCATCCTTAGTTCATCTTTTAGCCACAAATTTAACAGTTCAGGAATCCGAAATTTAGTAAGCAATATTTGGTGGCACACATTTAACAATACAATTATATCATACAGAAGAATTGAATCATAACATTCCATAAATTATCTACGTTACGACACAGTGAATAAGCGGTACCCGTCACCGTGAGGGACGGCGAATCGACTCGATATACACCTGCAGGGAAACCCAAAGAGCACGTCACGTACGCCCACCTGTGGAGCTGCACAGCACGCTCACTCGATGTCGTACAGGACAACCTTTCACCCAACAGCCCAAACGTCGAACCGTTTGCACCGAAATGGACAGGAGGTTCCCTACACGGAGCATCTCTCCATGCCCGTTAGCAGATTTCCACCTTGCTGCCCTCAACCTACACCTATAAATCGGTGTGCTATGCCTCGACGCCCGGAGGTTTAGGCTACATCGGTTTATCGGGGACCATATATCCGATATGCCTTCGGTACGTTCAATACTTGTTCAGCAGGGACGCACACGGATCGGTCATCAATCGACACGGACAGGGCTGTGCACACAAGACTTCCTCTTGCTGCGCCCTAGCCCCTGCCTAGTCTCATTTTCATTACTAAAGTGATCTCACATCACTCGAACCAAACCCGTGTGTCCCAAACCTAACTCACGAGTAGATTCCAACTACTCGACTTGTACCGAAGTCCTATGAATTATTAAGCATATCCTGTCTACTCGAGGTATTAGACACTACCCTCACTCTTATAGGAAAATTTCTGGTTATGTAAGTGGGGTTCCATCCATCCTACACCTAATGCACATTCATACTTCACACTATACATGTGAACAAAGTAAAACTTGATAAAATAAGTTAATGCAAACCGGGGCTTGCCTTGTTTCTGCTGGTCAGGGGTTAGGTCTTCGTCCGGAAGAAGGAAGTCAGGTACTTCCGGAGTCTCCTCGCTTTTAGCGACTATACGTTAATGAGATACTACATATCAATTCTAATGCAATGTGTAAACTTGGATAAGTAATTACTAATAACATTAGCTAGCCCTCCCCTTTGGTTCTGAAATTTTTATGGTGGCTTGGTAGGGTCCTAACCAGAGTCTTGACCAGGTTTCATTTGAAACAAAGTTCATTCGAGCCTTGTACAAATAAAAGCCTATTTGGTCAATATTTGAGCCTCTAAGGAATTCCAGGGGTTTTCATGGCTCCAACCATTACTTTCTGGAAACTAGAATTTAAGATGGTGCTAATGGAATTGGTTTCATGTAATTTGAAGAATCCTAGAGGAAGTTGTGCCCTAAACCGATTTTGGAGAAAATCTGAAAAATGTTTCTGTTCATTTTTCTATTTTCTCAGGGCAGTTAACTTAATCACCCCATTAGGGGGACTAAATGAACTTGGATGAGTCTGAAATTTTTACTGTGACTCAAGGATTTTCCATTGAACCTCTCACCAAATTTCAGAATTTTTCATAAAGTAATTTTCCAGATAAAATTCCCAACAGTTTAAATTTTACGGAATTAATTCTGGAAAACTATTAGGTTTCATGAGCTGAAATTGGTATTGCTGGAACGTACACAGAATCCTGAGTTCAGAAAAATTTTGTTCACTGAATTTGGAGTTTTCTAGCAAAAGTTCTATGCATTTGAAGTTTGAACTAAAACTGGAAATTCCCAAAATGTTTAAACTTTGCAGGTGGGGCCCACTCTTTAAACCGGCCCACTGAGAATGCGGCCACAACGCGTCCCACGGGATTTTAACCGCGCTGCCGCACTGAATCCAGGCCGCAAACGGATCCCCGCTCGAGAACAGAGACTGACCAGTGGACCCGGCCCCCCTTCGTCTACCTCGCGCCATCCCGCAGCTCCCGCGGCGGCGCATCGCCGGAGCTCTCGCCGCCGGGCGTTCCGCCGCCCGACCTTCGACGAAACTTGCCGCCTGTGCATAACTTGACTTAGAGAACACGCCTGTGCCTGGGCTACTCAGGGCCTTATTCTTCAAATGATTTGCTACTACAGCTCCGCTGTGGCATGCTGAGCAAGAAATGAGCTTGGTTGGCCATGGAAATGGCCAGAACTAGGACCTCACCGTCGACCAAGGGCTAAAACGGCAGTTGCTCGAAAAACTCGGATAGCAGTGCAAAGACTCAACGGTTTTCGATGGTCTTTGATCCTAGGTGGCCGTGGGAATGTATAGAACGTGTGCTTGGCTGGGTTTACGCAGCGAAGGACCGATCGCCACGAATTTCAGATTCTCTGCTCACTCGTTTTGTTGAACACCGAGGACTAGACGGGGAAATACTCTCCCTGCAGAGCATGAAAAAGGGTAGGGTATTCACTGTGAGTTCGAGCAGTCCCCGGCGCGTATCTTTTCTGTTGAGCTCCGGTCACGAGAACGCCTGGATCAGCGGCGCGACGAGGAGCAGAGGGGAGCGGCCAAGAGGGCAACGTTTTTGGTCGAGAGTGCGTGGAAGCGAGTCGGTCGGCGTGTGAGCTGCACGGAATGACTTCGTGGGCAGGTATTCGCACGGTATAGGCCTCCAGCATGACAGAAGCTCGTCGCGGTGGCCGCTCGGCAGCTGCTGGTTGGCGCCGGCTGCGGGTTCCCGTGAAACAGAGCCTGTGGCTGACCTGATCAGGGCCTTTGACTGCCAGGTGGGCCCTGCTCTCCCCCCTAATCCTCTCTGTTGTGCAAATATCCCACCTACTCAGACTTGAAAAGGAGACTTAGCCACTAATTCAGAGGAGGAATTTGAATTCACCTGTTTGAAACTAGTTCGGCCACATTCCCTCCATATTTGAATTCGAAATTCCAAATTCAGTTTGAATGGTTACAAATTTGGCTCCCGACAAGATGAAGTCCAATGGGGATGAAAATTGGTGGACCAACTCATAAAAATATGCCGAGTTTGAATATGAAGCTAACTTTTGAATCCAAGTGCTGAAAGTTGCTGCATTCAAATTGGCCTCTTTTGAATTGTCTCCAAAAGTGCCTCAAAAATTGTTGGATTTGCATGAAACTTGGCCTGAACCTTCCCAAGACTTTTTAAGTTCTAGGGGTGAGCTCAACCTCTCATGTTCATGTGTAGAAATCCTACTTTGTAAAAATGAAGGCTTTTCCCTCTAATCACTCTTTTGATGGAGGTTACTTGCTCTTCACCATTTTTCACAAGATATCCACAACAAAAACTGTGGTGTTGTGAGGTGATGAAAGTTTTTGCAAGTCCCTTTTCTTGGGCTTTTACATCCCTCCCCCCTTAAAAGAATCTTATCCCGAGATTATAAAAGAAGAGATAGCGATGTAATAGGGACTCACCTGTGTTAAGACGCCATGAACTCCGGGTAATTGGAGCGTAGAAATTCCTCGCTCTCCCACGTCGCTTCTTCGGCGGTGTGGTTTCTCCAGAGTATTTTGTAGAACCACAACGTTCGGCTACGCGTGGTTTGGGCTTCCTCATCAAGAATTGCCACCGGATACTCATCATATGTCAAATCCGGTTGCAACTCGCCGATGTCTTCGGTAGGAACAGCGTCTGTATGCTTCAGACATTTTCTCAGTTGTGAAACATGGAAAACGTCATGGACACCAGCAAGAGATGCCGGTAGCTCTAGTCTATATGCCGCTGGTCCACACTTCTCGGTGATAGCATAGGGTCCAATGAAACGGGGAGCGAGTTTCCCCTTCACACCGAACCGGTGCACGCCCTTCATCGGAGACACGCGGAGGTACACGTGTTCACCGACGTCAAAGTGCAACGGCCTACGCCTCTTATCAGCGTAGCTCTTTTGCCGGGATTGAGCATCCTTCAAATTAGCTTGAATCGTCCGAACGCGCTCTTCGGCGTCGTTAACCACATCAACCCCGAATATGACCCTTTCACTGGACTCGTACAAGTTTAATGGGGTGCGGTATTTGCGACCGTAGAGAGCTTCGTAGGGTGCCATCTTGATACTCGCCTGATAGCCGTTGTTGTACGAGAATTCCGCCAACGGTAGGTGATCATCCCAGTTCCTACCATGGTGGATGGCACATGCTCTCAACATGTCTTCCAGAACTTGACTCACCCCCTCTGTTTGGCCATCTGTCTGAGGGTGGTAAGCGGAGCTTCTAATCAGTTTAGTACCCAAAGCAGCGTGCAACTGCTGCCAAAAGCGAGATACAAACAATGCACCTTGGTCTGAGACTATGGTCTTAGGTACGCCATGCAAGCATAGAATCCTGGCAATATATAACTCCGCATATCTCTTGGAATGGAAATGTGTATGCACGGGAATGAAGTGAGCCGACTTGGTTAGTCAGTCAGCAATCACCCAAATGGAATCATGTTTGTTGGAAGTTAGGGGTAATCCCACAATGAAATCCATGCTCACATCCTCTCATTTCCATGCTGGAATTTTCAGGGGTTGCAACAGCCCTGATTTTCTCATATGATCAGCCTTTACTCGTCTACACGTATCACACTCGGATACGTACTTCGCTACCTCCCGCTTCATCCGTGTCCACCAAAATTTCTTTTTCAAATCTTGGTACATTTTGTTGCTGCCCGGATGAATGGAGTATTTAGACAAGTGGGCTTCATCGAGGATCTTCTTCCTCAGATCCATATCCCGGGGTACGACTATGTGGTCATTGAACCACAGCGTCCCCTCATCATCTTTCCGGAAACATTTGATCTCCCCATCGTCTATCCGTCTCCGGAGATGTCCCATGCCTTTATAAATTTTCTGAGCTGCAATGATGTCCTCCCTAATAGTAGGAATGAGGGCAAGATTGTAAAGCGACCCATAAGGAACCAAGTATAAACTCGGCTCTTCCTCCTCCACTGGTGTAATGGTGAGGTTATGGACATGTGATTTCTGACTCAGCGCGTCGGCAACCACATTCGCCTTGCCGGGGTGGTAATGGATCTCAATCTCATAGTCTTTGATTAGTTCTAACCACCTCCTTTGCCTCATATTCAGCTCCTTCTGGGTGAAAATGTATTTCAAGCTCTTGTGGTCGGTGTAGAGATGCACCAAATTCCCCAGGAGATAGTGCCTCCACATGTTTAACGCCAGGACCACCGCAGCAAGCTCAAGATCATGAGTCGGATAGTGCTGCTCATGGTTCTGAAGTTGGCGTTAGCCATATGCGACCACACGTCCTTCCTGCATCAACACGCAGCCGAGCCCAATACCGGACACGTCACAATGCACGTCGAAGGGCTTTGTTGTATCCAGCTGAGCTAAGACCGGGGCTGTTGTGAGATGCTTCACCAATGCTTGGAACGCTCCTTCACACGCCATGTTCCAAACATATTTCGTTCCCTTCTTCAGCAATTCTGTCATTGGCTTAGCGAGCTTGGAGAAGCTTGGAATGAATCTCCGATAGTATCCCGCTAACCCGAGGAAGCTTCTGACTTCATGGACTGAAGTGGGAGCTTTCCATTTCAGTACTTGCTGTATTTTGCTTGGGTCAACCGCAATGCCCTCCGCTGAGATGATATGTCCCAAGAATGGCACTTGGCTGATCCAAAACTCGCATTTGCTGAACTTGGCGTAGAGCTTGTGGTCTCGCAATCGTTGAAGAACAATACTCAAGTGTTTAGCATGTTCGGCTTCGGTCTTGGAGTAAACCAAGATATCATCGATGAACACTACCATGAACTTGTCCATCTCCGGCATGAACACCGAGTTCATGAGATACATGAAATGGGCTGGAGTATTTGTGAGACCAAAGGACATGACGAGATATTCATATAATTCATATCTCGTCGAGAAAGCCGTCTTCGGGATATCCTCCGCCCGGATCTTTATCTGATGATATCCAGAGCGAAGGTCCATCTTGGAGAACACACTTGCACCCACAAGTTGATCAAACAATATGTCGATACGAGGCAGTGGGTACTTATTCTTGCTGGTGATGGCATTGAGCAACCGGTAGTCCACACACAGCCTCAAGGTTTCATCCTTCTTCTTTACGAACAGCGCCGAGCATCCCCAAGGTGAGGAACTCGGTCTAATGAAACCCTTGCTCAACAGATCATTGACCTGTTCTTTCAGTTCAGCCAGCTCATTCGGAGCCATTTTGTTCGGTCTCTGGGAGATAGGAGTAGTCCCGGATGCAAGCTCAATCTTGAACTCGATATCCCGCTCAGGTGGCATGCCCGGAAGATCATCCGGGAACACGTCGGGGTACTCCCGGACAACGGGGATGTCCTATAACTTGAGAGCTTCAGTATTATTGCTCATTGAAACCTCCCGGACTGAATTATCTAACGTGAGGGACTGCGGACGGTGTAGTGGGGATTTGAGGTGAACCGTCTGTGTTAAAGTTTCCAGGACAGCGCCATGGTAGCTTAGCCATGACATTCCTAAGATTGCATCAATCTTCTGCCCCTCAAGGATAATCATAGTGGTGGGATATATCTTCCCACCTAAGCACAGTGGTGCTTTCGGAACCATCATAGTTGCTGAAATCTTTCCTCCCGGTGAGCAGATCATATAAGAACACTCGGATGGAAAGGCTTCCAGCTGATGCTTAACCACATAAGATGCAATTCTGAAGTCGTGGGTTGCACCAGAATTGAACAATATAATGATGGCTTGATTGTTGAGAGTGAATGTACCTGCCAGCACGTTGTCTCCCTCTGGGGCGTCCTCATTGTCGAGGTGGCGAACGCCCCCAGTCCGCTGACCAACCTTCTTGACCGGAGGTCGGCCTCGACCACCGCCCTGGAACTGGGCTTGCCTGCTGCTCTGCTGCCCTTGGGTACAGTCCTTCGCGAAATGACCCGTCTGGCCACACGTGAAGCAAGTGAAGCGGGGCGGTCCCCCGCTGATCGGCGGACAGAAACCCGGGGCGCGTTGTGGCAGTGGAAACGCCCGGGGTACCGTCTTCTGCTGCTGCTGTCGTGGTGGTGGCATCGGCGGTCGGAACGGGGGTGCTTGGAAAGAACGTCCGCCAAACTGTTGAGGTCGCGCCGGTGGACGCCACTGCTGTCCGGATGGTGTTCCATACACCATGCGGTACTTCTGGGGAGCGCCACCCCCACTGCTGGGTGGAGCACTGCGCTTCCACTGCTCAGCTGCCAACTCCCACTGAGCGTCCTCTTGCATAATCGCGGTATTGATGAGGTCGTTGAAGGTGCCGCGATTCCACTGAACGAGATGTGTCTTCATTTCGGGGTGTAACCCCCGATAGAAGTGCTCCCGCTTTTTCTCCTCGGTGGAGATGTAGTCTGACGCATATTGCGCCAGATGGTTGAAGGCACGGGAGTAGTCATGGGCACTCCTCCCGCCCTGCTTCAGTTCCAAAAATTATTGGAACTTCCTCTTCATTATCCCGGGAGGAATATGATAGGCGCGAAACGCCTCTCGGAACTCTTCCCACTCCACGGCATGGCCAGCCGGACGTGAGGCGACATAATTCGCCCACCACACACCAGCGGCACCGTGAAGTTGCTGCGCCGTGAACAGAGTCTTCTGCCGCTCTGTACATTGGAGCAGCCCAAACTTGGACTCGATGGTCTGCAGCCAGTTGTCGGTCTCCAGTGGTTCTTCTGCTTCTGTGAACACTGGAGGGTGCGTACTCATGAAGTCTGAGTACGACACATCACGGGGCTCACGGGGCCCCCTCTCTTGACGCCCCCCCCGCCTGTGACGTATTTGTCACACCCGGTTTTTCCGAAGAAACAACCAAGTGAATATCACATGTATGGCAGGATCATTTTCTCATACATGTGATGACAAATAGTGAAGCATCATTTATTACAAGCCAGGTGTCGAATATAAGTAAGTCTTACATAATAAATGTCTCGATGGACAATAATAAGTTCATCACAAAGAAGTAAACTAGCAGCGGAATATTATTCTTTAGGGCTCCATCACAGGCGTTGCCCGGGGGTCTTCATGAACCTAAAATCCTTCCTCGGGTCCAAAATCTTGGTCATTATACACCACCTCATTATCTTGACCTGAGCAGCAATATAAACCAACAAATATGCAAGGTTGAGTACCAATGGTACTCAGCATGTGTGGGAAAATTATATCATGCATGGCTAGAACAAGGATAGATTGAACTCATGGTTAAAGCACTACGCAATTAATACCTATCACCTTAGCTTATTAAGCACCTACATTACTACACAGGTGAAATGGTCCCAATCTCCCATCCCATCTTCATAACCAAATAACCATAACATCATTTCCAATGTTAAGCTCCCTGCTTAACATCCAAAACCATCATTCCTCTAATCATGAATAAGTCCAGGCCGCTCTTAACCGTGAGCACGGCTGTCAAGACAGTTTTGACTCTGCAGAGTTTGTACCACTGTACCCACAAGTAGTGATTTCATCCCCCGTTGCCGGGTGGACTAAAAGAACCTCCATTATGCCAGTGGCTACGATCCACATTCACACTTCGCAGGTGTTCGGCCAAGATATCACTACGAAGCCTTTACAAAGGGATTCCCGACGAGCGTGGGCCCACTGAAGTTTCACCCCTAACAGCATACAAGAGGCTCCAACCCCGCTGCAGTGGCCCCCTCTTGAGCCTTGCGGTTCATATGGTAGTCCAGCTGACACCTACTCCCCGCACCATCCAACACACCCATACTATGCCGGGGATACACCTAATTAATTGGCTAAGCTGCCCCATCTCAGCATGTGGTTGGCACTGTAAAGCCGGGTTACATGCTCCATGAACCGGTCCTTAGGATCCAGGCAAGTACTAAACACAAACCCAAGTCTCGTGCACCCAGCACACAACCAAAACATCCAACTTGCCTTGATCCCTACCTCTACATAACTCACAATGTCTCATTCAAGAGTATGGTAATATAAACTGATGATCTCATTTCCCAAATATCCCATTCTAAGCATGGCTAAGCATATGCATGTGTATAAATGACATGACATAATAAATCCCAACCCAAGCTTCAAGGAAACAAGGTAATGCAATTCTAGGGAAACTTTCCTAGCATGGGTTTCATATTTCATTTGACAATGCAAAATAATTCTATCTACACATCCTAGCATAGGATCAAAGTGGTCAAGGACACTTGCCTCCTTCTTGCTGCTCTTGAAATGGGTAGTCCTGATCTTGGAGAGGAATAACTTGCTCTTGAGCAGGTTCTACTTCATACCATCACACATAGCAAAAGAAAACAACAATCATAAGACATAGTTTACACCTCTACTTCATACAAACCACACATTCATATTTATAAAAGTTCTTTACCATTATATGTGTTGTGGTTACTTTATGTGTGTTAAGTTGTGGCTTGCATGCACTTTTAACCATGTATATATATGATTCCTATTTTTGGTGTCCACATTTATACTTGCATACAATGTGCCTTCACAATTTCTATCTACCCTAAACTGAATTCTTTGTATTTTAGAAACTCCATTTATCATTTACTAGTTGCTATATTTTCAGATTTATATTCCTATGCATAATTGTGTATTTTATTATTAAATTAGTAATACACATCACCTAAACAGATTAGGTTCTGGTCCTAAATAATTTCAAATCATATTTTGACCAGGGCTTATGATGTATACTATTTCATAATTATTTTCCCTATTTTTCTTTAACTATTCTTTACTTAAAAATGTGTCCCTATACTAATAAATGTGAATAATAGATAAAACAGATTTATTTCAGCCCAAAAATATATTTTTATCTCACTCCAAAGTTTTCTAAGTACTGAGAAAGTTTTTAATTAATTTTGACAATTATGTTTGTCCCCCTTTTAATTTTTAAACACTAGTTACATATTCAATTTTCTAAATTAAATACTAAACAAGGCTAAAATAATGAATTCACCCCATTACAGGGTCTATAATATTATTTTCATAATTTCCAGGGGTCTATCTACACTTATCAGAGGTGTTTTTCCTAATTTCTATTAAGTCCAGGGGTTAAAACTGATTTTTAAATGGATTTACATGATTTTCTGGAGTTCCAGGGGCTAGATCTGAAGTTTCCGGGGCTAGCTCTCAATTCCAGAGAACCCCAGGGGGTAGCACGTAAGAACTCCAGTCTTTATAACGCGGGGTCGACGTGGACCGTCCGATTTTAGACCGACGGCTGAGATTATAAGATCGAACCGGTACGCGGGGTTTTAAAGTCTACCGTGCGATTTAAAATAAACGGCGCACAAGCGGCCACGTCGCTCTGATCGAGCGCGGGCGGCGCTGCCGGCGGCGCACGGCGGCGGGAAGCGGCGATCTCGCCGGAAAGTTTAGGTTCTGCGAGAATTCTACCTAGAACTGTGATCTTATGGCATAGATCGGTAGAGGGGAGGTCAGGGATCTCACCTCGGGGGTTTTCTCGAGCTCGGGGGTCCTGGAAAGTGATCGGCGGCGAGGTCCGAGGCAAAACCACGGCGAAGCTCGTCGGCGCTGTGTTTGCACCGTAACTCTCCGAGTTTTCTGCACCTGCAAAGTTCCCCGGAGGCGGTGGATCAAGACCAGCGAGTTAGATCAGAGTTTCCGAGCTTAGATCGGCCAGAATTCACCGGCGAAGTCTCGGTGCTCACCGGAGTGAAAATCGGCGATCGCGTGGGAAAAACTGATCGGATCGGGGGTTTTTATAGCCGGGGGAGGGCGGTGGGTCTGTTGTGATCGAGTTGGAGTCCTCTGGGACCGGAATTCGGCTGCGGGGACGGGTTTCCCGATCGGTTGCGATCGCACGCGCGGGAGAGAGTCCGGGGTCGTGGGGTTAGGGATGACATGTGGGTCCCACCTGTCGGTGAGAGGCAGCGCGGCGCGCGCGGGGGCGTGCTGGCGCGGGGGTAGCTGGGCCGGCTGGCGGTTTCGGCCCACTGGCCAGTTTTTTTCCCGATTTCCTTTTTCTTTTTCCATTTCTTTTCTGTTTTGGGTATAATTTGAATTCCAGTTTGAATTTGAATTTTTGCAAAACATGCAACACGTCCAAAAATTTCTAAATTCCCCTCTGAACATGGTTCAGGGTTTTGAATCAAAATTTGGGTTTGGACTAAAAATTTGGGGTGTTACAGCTCTACCCCCCTTAAAAGAAATCTCGTCCTCGAGATTGGTGTCTCTAAGAAAACAATTCCGGAAATTGTGCCTTAAGTTCATCTTCCCGTTCCCAGGTAGCTTCCTCTTCTGAGTGATGCTTCCACTGCACCTTGCACATCCGGATTCTCTTGTTTCTGGTGAGGCGTTCCATTGTCTCCAAAATCTTGTATGGTTGCTCGGCATAAGACAAATCTTCAGCTACATCCACTTCATTCATGGGTAACACCTCTTCAGGCGTCCTCAAATATTTCTTGAGTTGTGACACATGAAATACATCGTGCACGTCCAATAGATGAACCGGTAACTCTAGTTGGTACGCCACTTCGCCTTTTCTTTCCAAAACTTGAAAGGGTCCGATATATCGAGGTGACAACTTCCCTTTCACCTTGAACCGACGAAGTCCTCTGATAGGGGACACCTTGAGATAAACATAGTCTCCCACGTTGAAAACGAGTTCTCTTCTTCGTACATCAGCATAACTCTTCTGGCGTGTTTGTGCTATCCTCAAGTTGTTGCGAATCTCCCTCACCTTCGCCTTGGCTTCTTGTAGCACTTCTGGACCAAACACTTTGCTTTCTCCTGTTTGGTTCCAAAATAGGGGAGTTCTGCACTTCCTTCCATACAAAGCTTCAAACGGTGACATCTTCATACTAGCTTGATAATTGTTGTTATAGGAAAACTCCGCATACGGTAAGTTCTTGTCCCAACTCCTATTGTTTTTGAGTGCACATGCCCTTAACATATCTTCAAGGATCTGATTGGTTCTCTCCGTCTGCCCGTCAGTTTGGGGATGATAGGCAGAGCTGAAGTTCAGATGGGTTCCCATGGTTTCATGCAACTTCTGCCAAAACCTCGAGGTGAACTGTGCCCCTCGGTCCGACACTATCTTCTTTGGCACTCCAAGGTAACACACAATCCTTGACATGTACAATTCTGCCAATTTGGATCCGCTGTAGCTTTCTTTCACAGGAATGAAATGAGCTACCTTGGTTAGCCGATCAATAATGACCCATATTGAATCATACCCGGATTGGGTCCTAGGCAATCCCACGACAAAATCCATGCTGATTTCTTCCCACTTCCATTCAGGTACTTTGAGTGGTTGCAATAATCCCAGGTCGTTGATGTTCTGCTTTCACCAACTGACATGTGTCACATAGGGCAACATGTTCCGCGACATCTCGCTTCATGCCATACCACCAATACCTGCTCTTGAGGTCCTGGTACATCTTCGTACTCCCAGGATGAATGGAATAGTCAGAATCGTGAGCCTCCTTCAAAATTAATTCACGGATCTCTTTTACTTCTGGCACACAGATCCTTTTCCCGTGCCACACCGTTCCTTGTTTATCCTCTCTAAAACCAGGAGCTTTATTTTCCTTAATGAGCTGTCTGATCTCTTGTATCTTCCCATCATTCTTTTGGCCCTCGCGTATGTCTTGCTCGAGTGTGGAGTCCACTTCCATGGCGATGGCTTCACCACTATTTACTAGACATAGATTGAGTCTTATAACCTCGTCCTTCAATTCTGCGGGCATGTCCTTCAAGCTCAACTTATTGACCTGCACTTTCCGACTCAAAGCATCGGCCACGACGTTTGCTTTTCCGGGATGATAGTTGATGCCCACATCAAAGTCATTGATTAGCTCTAACCATCTCCTTTGTCTGAGGTTGAGATCTGGCTGTGTGAATATGTACTTCAAACTCTTATGATCCGTATATATCTCTGTCCTTTTCCCCATCAAATAGTGCCGCCAAATTTTCAACGCGTGTACCACTGCAGCTAGTTCTAGGTCATGTGTAGGATAGTTCTTCTCGTGCTTCCGAAGCTGCCGGGATGCATATGCCACGACATGTCCTTCTTGCACGAGAACACATCCCAACCCATTCCCAGAGGCATCACAGTACACTGTGAAATTCTTCTGCATATCTGGCATAACCAACACTGGGGCTGTTGTCAATCTCTTCTTTAGCTCCTGAAAGCTCGTATCGCACTGTGGCGTCCAGGTGAATGTGATTCCCTTTTCAAACAGTTTGGTGAGAGGTCTCGAGATCTTGGAGAATCCCTCAATAAACCGTCGATAGTATCCAGCCAATCCCAAAAAGCTTCGAACTTCCCCGACATTTTCAGGGGTTTTCCACTTCTGGATATCCACGATTTTGGCGGGATCTACGGAGATTCTTCCCTCCGAGATTATATGTCCTAAAAAGGGAACTCTCTTCAGCCAAAACTCACACTTGCTCAACTTGGCATATAGTTGGTGTTCTCTCAGCCTCTGTAACACCAACCTTAGATGTTTCTCATGTTCTTCTTCATCTTTGGAGAAGACGAGAATATCATCTATGAAAACCACCACAAACTTGTCCACATATTCCATGAATACCTTGTTCATGAGGTACATGAAATATGCCGGGGCATTGGTTAGCCCGAAAGGCATGACAGTGTATTCATACAGTCCGTACCGAGATACGAAAGCTGTCTTGGGAATATCAGATTGCCTTATCTTGAGCTGGTGGTATCCCGACCTGAGATCAATTTTTGAGAACACACAAGCTCCCCTCAACTGATCAAACAAGTCTTCAATGCGGGGTAATGGGTACTTGTTTTTGATGGTTACCTCATTCAAGGCACGGTAATCCACGCATAACCTTTGGGTTCCGTCTTTCTTGGGCACAAATATCACCGGAGCTCCCCTTGGTGAGGAACTAGGGCGAATATACCCCTTCTCAATCAATTCTCTCAAATGATCCTTGAGCTCTCCTAGCTGCTTGGAGTCCATTCGATAAGGTCTCTTGTATATCGGGGCTGTTCCCGGTACTAGCTCAATTGCGAATTCCACGTCACGGTCGGGAGGCATACCTGGCAACTCCTCCGGAAAAACATCTGGATATTCCCTGATAGTCCTGATTTCCTCAACTTTCACCTCCACTTGATTTAATTTAATGTCCCTCCTAGGCTCGTGTATCGTTATGAACTTTACTCTTGTGCCATTGGGGTGAGTTAGTTCCACCGTTCTGGTCGAACAATGGATGATTCCTTTATGTTTGGTCAACCAATCCATACCCAAAATAATATCTATCCCTTGTGAATCGATCACTATGAGGTTAGCAGTAAATACTACCCCATTAATGTCTAGGTTCACTTTGGGACACACTTGTCTTGTCCTTATTTCTCCGCCTGGAGAGTTTACGGCTAGCATATGGTTCATTTGTGTGGTTGCTAGGTCATGCTTCTTAACAAACCCTTGAGCAATGAACGAATGGGTAGCACCAGAATCAAACAGCAGAGTTGCAAGGTGTAAATTGGCAGGGAACTTACCAACTACCATGTCGGGTGCCTCTTGTGCTTCCTCCATAGTGACGTGGTTCACCCGTCCTCTCACTACATTCTGCTGTTGTGGTGGCGCAGGCTTCTTCTTCGGGCATTTATGGGCGTAGTGCCCCACTTCACCACAGCTGAAACATTGCACCCCAACCTTAGGTGTTGGGCCCTTGTTGTCTTGGGGTTGGTTCAGGGGTCCTTGCACTGCTGGTCGAGGTGGATATGCGGGGCGAGGCTGCTGCACAAACTGACGTTGCGGCTGTGCTGGTGCTGCGGGAGGCCTGTAGTTTGGGTTGTACCCTCTTGGTGCTGAATAGGGTAGCGCAGCACGGCTCATCTGCCCCGTAGGTTGCTGCATCATACGTGGGCGGGTGTTGCTCCCTGAGGCCTGATGTGACCACCCCGCCTTCCTCTTATTCTCATTTTCCAGGGCCTTTAGCTTCCTTTCCACCACAAATGCTCTGTCCACCATCTTTTGGAAGCTTTCATACTCATTTGAGGACATTGCACACTGCATCTCTGCGGTAAGTCCTTCCACGAAACAATCTTATTTCTGCTCATCAGTCTCTATGTCTCGTGGAGCATAACGGGATAGTTGAGTAAATTTAGTGAGGTACTCCCTCACCGTCATTTTTCCCTGCTGCAGTCCCAGAAACTCTTTCCTCTTGTTTTTGAGTTCACCCCTTGGGATATAGTGGTTGCGGAAGCTACGCTTGAACTCTTCCCAAGTGATGTTCTCAGGATCATGATTGGCGGCCACGTAGGCGGTCCACCAATCAGCAGCAGGTCCCTGCAATTGATGAGAGGCAAACAGCACCCTCTCATACCCTTGGCATTGTATTATCCTCATCTTACTTTCAATGGTCTTCAGCCAATCATCTGCCTCCAGAGGTTCAGCAGCACTTGCAAACTTTGGAGGTTGAGTTCCTAGAAACTCACTCAACCTTGGTTGGCGTGGTGCAGCTTGTGGAGGTGGAACTTGATGCAAGTTGGCCACCACTTGAGTCAAGTTCTGGATAAGCTGATTTTGATTCTCCAACATTTGGTGGAGAGGATCAACTTCTTCACGGCGACCACCCCTGTCCTGGCCTCCAGAAAGATGAGGGTTGCATGCCTCATCATTGTTGTTGGCGGGGTTGGCAGCACGTCCTTTTCCTCTTCCAGCCATCTGGCAGAATCAACCAATGTTAATTTGATATCATTTAGCATCATCTTACTACTTTCATTTGTTTGTACTTTGAAGTGTTGAGGCTTTGTTATGCTTTTACGAGGGTTCATATCTCACACCAAATAAATGCACTATTATTTCCTGTGGGTTCACACACCAAAGCAAAACAATCTGAAGACGAGGCTGTGGACAATTGCTCATGGCTTCCACAACTCACGTCACACACCAAGCATTATCACACCATTAACTACGTAACTACTCGACTACTCGACCTCTTGCTAGCTAGGGGAAAGACTCTACACTACTCGTCCTCTTGAGCTGGCTCCTCGGGATCTTCCTCCTCATTTCGGCTACCTTCTGACTCTGCTTTGGGTGGGGAGGCTGCTGGTGGAGAGGTGCGACGACGCCTGATCGCTCGGCGATCCGGGGAGTCAGGAGTCCATGGATCACTCACAGTGACACACAGTTCATTCCCATCTCCTCTTTCTCTCGCCTTTAAGCAAGCTCGCAGCAACGCCTCCGTTTCCTTCAGGGTGTCTCGGACATCCTGAAGCTCTTGTTGACACTCCTGCAGTCGAGTGCTGAGCATAGCGGCATCCTCCAAACACAAGTCCATGTGCTCATGGGAAGTCCCTTGCTGCACCGGTGGGTACTTGTACTCCGTGGTACCACTCTCACGTTGGAGGACATACATGTACTCAGTTTTGTCCAAGTGGTGACGATAGATATGACTCTGGCAGGTGATGGCCTCCCAGGTGACATCTTTCTCCGCGTCAACTTGTGTTGCTCGACAAGCTGGAGAGTGGTGAATCTTATGCAGCTGATTCTCGTGTATAATCCTCATCTCCGAACTCCATTCTTCCCTCTTCTCACGGATGGTCCTGGTGGAGTTATAGTGAATGATGAGCTTGCCCGTATTGCCGGCGGCTTTGAGCATACGTCGAAGACGGCGCAACAAATCTCCTACTGCCAATCCGTAGGAAAGGTACGTCACTGGGCGACTCTCCTCTCTTTCGGCAAGGGCAACTACGGGAACTCTCCCTCCTGTGGACTTACGAGCGGTGCGAATCATACGAACCATCTAAAATAAAAGAATTTAAAAATTAGGTTAGATAAATTCTCAAACAAAAATCCTATTTTTAATGAAAGTTGTGGTAAGATGAAGAAAATGACTCCTTTAATAACACTTTTCCACCCACACTTTGGAAAATAGTTTTTAAGAAAATAGGGCCCTTAAATACGTCCATTTCTACCTAGGTCCACGTTCCTACGGGCAACCTTGGCTCTGATACCACCTCTGTCACACCCGGTTTTTCCGAAGAAACAACCAAGTGAATATCACATGTATGCCAGGATCATTTTCTCATACATGTGATGACAAATAGTGAAGCATCATTTATTACAAGCCAGGTGTCGAATATAAGTAAGTCTTACATAATAAATGTCTCGATGGACAATAATAAGTTCATCAAAAGGAAGTAAACTAGCAGCGGAATATTATTCTTTAGGGCTCCATCACAGGCGTTGCCCGGGGGTCTTCATGAACCTAAAATCCTTCCTCGGGTCCAAAATCTTGGTCATTATACACCACCTCATTATCTTGACTTGAGCAGCAATATAAACCAACAAATATGCAAGGTTGAGTACCAATGGTACTCAGCAAGTGTGGGAAAATTATATCATGCATGGCTAGAACAAGGATAGATTGAACTCATGGTTAAAGCACTACGCAATTAATACCTATCACCTTAGCTTATTAAGCACCTACATTACTACACAGGTGAAATGGTCCCAATCTCCCATCCCATCTTCATAACCAAATAACCATAACATCATTTCCAATGTTAAGCTCCCCGCTTAACATCCAAAACCATCATTCCTCTAATCATGAATAAGTCCAGGCCGCTCTTAACCGTGAGCACGGCTGTCAAGACAGTTTTGACTCTGCAGAGTTTGTACCACTGTACCCACAAGTAGTGATTTCATCCCCCGTTGCCGGGTGGACTAAAAGAACCTCCATTATGCCAGTGGCTACGATCCACATTCACACTTCCCAGGTGTGCGGCCAAGAGATCACTACGAAGCCTTTACAAAGGGATTCCCGACGAGCGTGGGCCCACTGAGGTTTCACCCCTAACAGCATACAAGAGGCTCCAACCCCGCTGCAGTGGCCCCCTCTTGAGCCTTGCGGTTCATATGGTAGTCCAGCTGACACCTACTCCCCGCACCATCCAACACACCCATACTACGCCGGGGATACACCTAATTAATTGGCCAAGCTGCCCCATCTCAGCATGTGGTTGGCACTGTAAAGCCGGGTTACATGCTCCATAAACCGGTCCTTAGGATCCAGGCAAGTACTAAACACAAACCCAAGTCTCGTGCACCCAGCACACAACCAAAACATCCAACTTGCCTTGATCCCTACCTCTACATAACTCACAATGTCTCATTCAAGAGTATGGTAATATAAACTGATGATCTCATTTCCCAAATATCCCATTCTAAGCATGGCTAAGCATATGCATGTGTATAAATGACATGACATAATAAATCCCAACCCAAGCTTCAAGGAAACAAGGTAATGCAATTCTAGGGAAACTTTCCTAGCATGGGTTTCATATTTCATTTGACAATGCAAAATAATTCTATCTACACATCCTAGCATAGGATCAAAGTGGTCAAGGACACTTGCCTCCTTCTTGCTGCTCTTGAAATGGGTAGTCCTGATCTTGGAAAGGAATAACTTGCTCTTGAGCAGGTTCTACTTCATACCATCACACATAGCAAAAGAAAAACAACAATCATAAGACATAGTTCACACCTCTACTTCATACAAACCACACATTCATATTTATAAAAGTTCTTTACCATTATATGTGTTGTGGTTACTTTATGTGTGTTAAGTTGTGGCTTGCATGCACTTTTAACCATGTATATATATATGATTCCTATTTTTGGTGTCCACATTTATACTTGCATACAATGTGCCTTCACAATTTCTATCTACCCTAAACTGAATTCTTTGTATTTTAGAAACTCCATTTATCATTTACTAGTTGCTATATTTTCAGATTTATATTCCTATGCATAATTGTGTATTTTATTATTAAATTAGTAATACACATCACCTAAACAGATTAGGTTCTGGTCCTAAATAATTTAAAATCATATTTTGACCAGGGCTTATGATGTATACTATTTCATAATTATTTTCCCTATTTTTCTTTAACTATTCTTTACTTAAAAATGTGTCCCTATACTAATAAATGTGAATAATAGATAAAACAGATTTATTTCAACCCAAAAATATATTTTTATCTCACTCCAAAGTTTTCTAAGTACTGAGAAAGTTTTTAATTAATTTTTACAATTATGTTTGTCCCCCTTTTAATTTTTAAACACTAGTTACATATTCAATTTTCTAAATTAAATACTAAACAAGGCTAAAATAATGAATTCACCCCATTACAGGGTCTATAATATTATTTTCATAATTTCCAGGGGTCTATCTACACTTATCAGAGGTGTTTTTCCTAATTTCTATTAAGTCCAGGGGTTAAAACTGATTTTTAAATGGATTTACATGATTTTCTGGAGTTCCAGGGGCTAGATCTGAAGTTTCCGGGGCTAGCTCTCAATTCCAGAGAACCCCAGGGGGTAGCACGTAAGAACTCCAGTCTTTATAACGCGGGGTCGACGTGGACCGTCCGATTTTAGACCGACGGCTGAGATTATAAGATCGAACCGGTACGCGATGTTTTAAAGTCTACCGTGCGATTTAAAATAAACGGCGCACAAGCGGCCACGTCGCTCTGATCGAGCGCGGGCGGCGCTGCCGGCGGCGCACGGCGGCGGGAAGCGGCGATCTCGCCGGAAAGTTTCGGTTCTGCGAGAATTCTACCTAGAACTGTGATCTTATGGCATAGATCGGTAGAGGGGAGGTCAGGGATCTCACCTCGGGGGTTTTCTCGAGCTCGGGGGTCCTGGAAAGTGATCGGCGGCGAGGTCCGAGGCAAAACCACGGCGAAGCTCGTCGGCGCTGTGTTTGCACCGTAACTCTCCGAGTTTTCTGCACCTGCAAAGTTCCCCGGAGGCGGTGGATCAAGACCAGCGAGTTAGATCAGAGTTTCCGAGCTTAGATCGGCCAGAATTCACCGGCGAAGTCTCGGTGCTCACCGGAGTGAAAATCGGCGATCGCGTGGGAAAAACTGATCGGATCGGGGGTTTTTATAGCCGGGGGAGGGCGGTGGGTCTGTTGTGATCGAGTTGGAGTCCTCTGGGATCGGAATTCGGCTGCGGGGACGGGTTTCCCGATCGGTTGCGATCGCGCGCGCGGGAGAGAGTCCGGGGTCGCGGGGTTAGGGATGACATGTGGGTCCCACCTGTCGGTGAGAGGCAGCGCGGCGCGCGCGGGGGCGGGCTGGCGCGTGGGTAGCTGGGCCGGCTGGCGGTTTCGGCCCACTGGCCAGTTTTTTTCCCGATTTCCTTTTTCTTTTTCCATTTCTTTTCTGTTTTGGGTATAATTTGAATTCCAGTTTGAATTTGAATTTTTGCAAAACATGCAACACGTCCAAAAATTTCTAAATTCCCCTCTGAACATGGTTTAGGGTTTTGAATCAAAATTTGGGTTTGGACTAAAAATTTGGGGTGTTACAGTATTCTGCATGATTGTGCGGAGCAGGTCAGTCTGCTCCTCACGACCACCCACCAGTGCCGCTATCACATCCGCTAGAGTAAGCGGAGGCGGTGGTGGTGGTTGCTGCTGCAGGTGCTGTCGTAAGCAGGTCGCTGGGAGTCATCGCCTCCCTGCTGGCTAGAGCCACCAACCTCGTGTGTGGTCCTAGTGCGAACCATCTGCAACCATACGACAATAACCATAAGTCCCGCAACATATATCATGCAGTCAAATGAAATAGGCGTAAAAACATAATGACAATAAATTCATGCGATGCATCTCGTATGTAGATAATGTAATAACTTTGCACAAGCTACACCATTACCAGACCAAATACAAGCTAGTTTAATCCAACTTGATGAACCTCCTCTTTGGAAGCTCACCACAACTAGGTTTGGTCACTACGAGACGTTACTATCGCGTTGTCATCACGTATACAACCCTTTTACCTTCAATACGACACAAACATGGTCTCTAGTAAAAGAAACTTGAGTGAGACCTATACTCAAATCTTTTACTAGTTGAAGATAACCTCTCATAAGTATGTTCTACCCCATTGTAAGTATTCAAACCCCCTCTAGGGTACCACAATCTCTCACATGAGTCCAATTGTCATTTCTCTGTCAGAATGACCAGTTTCTACATATCCAGATTTTGACCTGGTTCTGGGCATTTTCATGACTCAAGTTGAATACCAAAGTTAAAGTTAACTTCAGTATCATTCCAACGAGTACTTATTTTCCCCAAGATCAGCTCTGGTTTAAAAGTTATGGTAATACAAAGTCAACAGAATTTCTGGAAGAATTTAAACAGCACCTCCTTTGGGAGGTTGCTGTATTCCACTCTGGGTTCCACTGAATTCTGTGCTGAAATTTCAGAAACTATGAATTACAAAGATGTAACACATCTTCTATCCTTTCTATGGATGTATCATATGACCATTTTAGATTTTTCTACTGGGAGTTATGGTTGAAAAACAGAACAGTCCAGAGAGTGTTTCACTCTGTCCTGATTCTGGACAGTTTACATTCCTCTGGAATTTAAGCCATCTTAAGATGAGTTTCAGCTCTGGAAGTCTACAACAAAATTGTATAGTACTTAAATACCTTTCCAGAAATATATACCACACCTCCCTGGGCTAAAAGACCTGTGAGTTATGCCCTGTTGAAGATCAGCAAACTTGCTTCCCAAAACAGAGCACTCTGTTTTTCAGTCTTTTGGAACTACACTCATCACTACCCAATTTTTCTACCCAACCAGGGTCCTAAATGTTGAACCGAGTGATTTTAATTCCTTATTATCGTTATTCTTCATGCATATGCCTATAATATCTTGGTATTATGTTCCTAACCAGATTATACCGGCATATACGTCTCAAGTGTGGCCCTAAACGGTCTCTCGCACACTTTTACTACACGGATACATACGTCGTTAGTACCTGCAGAAGACCACACAATAGTGATGCACTCAAAGGTTGTATTTCCATTTCAGGCAGGACCATATTTGAAATTAAGTACAAACGCCCGTATCATTACTATACGGCCGTCCTTGAGTTAGGTCACGTCTCAAGGTACATGATCGTGTTTCAACACCACCCGACGGGGAACCCGAGTATGTCATGAACGGGTCGTCACGGTTGGGAATGTTATCAAACCAACAGATACCACCTACTGTCCTGCAGGGTACGCCGATGGCAAGCGCTGCGTATGTCCTCCTGGGCTATTTCCAGACGAACACACTCTCGCGTTACTGACCACGCGATGGGGTCTCCACTTACTTGCCTAATGCACGCTAGGGATCAGCGTTTCATATGAACTCAGGAACATGAAGAGTCCAAGAGTTTCATATTGACGTCTCACACCAAGCTGTAAGACTAATCCCTGAACCACGTTCCTCATCAGGGGAGCAAACCGAAATTGAACCGCTTTCGGTGGCATTCCTTATCATTCTTACCAGACCATAGATGCGTCGTTACATAATTAAAATTCAGAATTATAACACATATGTTAGTTTTGCCACTTTATGTAACTATGCTAATATAGTCCTTACGTGGGCAAACTACCGAATCCTCACCGTAAACCTAAGTTTTCCCGTAATACCGTCCTTAAGTACTGTGCTATCCCCAATGCGTCTCTGATACCAGGCTGTGGCGGACCGGAATTCGCTCATCCAGGATCGTAGAGGGTGATGCCGCACGATGCGACACCCGACAGCTCACGTCATAAGGACACAATATATTACATGGGAAAAACCAACTGGAACTGTATAAACTAGTACAATAGTCAGTTACAAACTAATGCCTTTATTACACAGCGGAAGTTTCTTTTATACACTCACGCCCGCCTATCTAGCAAAAGTCGGTTGCCCAGCCCTAGGGCAACCCACACTAGCTGCTCTCCTCAGCTCAGCGCGGCGTGTACGGCTCCCACTCAGCCATGGTCCCCGACGGAGGGTAACCCTCGCCGGGGGACTCATAACCTGAGTCCGTGGGTGGCTCCTCACCTGAAAAACACTTAAGCAGCAACCGTGAGCACGAGGGCTCAACAAGAGTGCTCCCACTCAGCCGTGGTCCAAGAGTTTCATATTGACGTCTCGAGACTAATCCATGAATCACGTTCCTCGTCAGGGGAGCTAACCGAAATTGAACCGGTTTCGGTGGCGTTCCTTACCATTCTTACCAGAGCGTAGATGCGTCGTTACATAATTGAAATTCAGAATTATAACACATATGTTAGTTTTGCCACTTTAAGTAACTATGCTAATATAGTCCTTACTCGGGCAAACTACCGAATCCTCACCGTAAACATAAGTTTTCCCGTAATACCGTCCTTAAGTACTGTGCTATCCCCAATGCGGCTCTGATACCAGGCTGTGACGGACCGGAATCCGCTCATCCAGGATCACAGAGGGTGATGCAGCACGATGCGACACCCGACAGCACACGTCATAAGGACACAATATATTACATGGGAAAACCAACTGGAACTATATAAACTAGTACAATAGTCAGTTACAAACTAATGCCTTTATTACACAGCGGAAGTTTCTTTTATACACTCACGCCCTCCTATCTAGCAAAAGTCGGTTGCCCAGCCCTAGGGCAACCCACACTAGCTGCACTCCTCAGCTCAGCGCGGCGTGTACGGCTCCCACTCAGCCGTGGTCCCCGACGGAGGGTAACCCTCGCCGGTGGACTCATAACCCGAGTCCGTGGGGGGCTCCTCACCTGAAAACGCTTAAGCAGCAACCGTGAGCACGACGGCTCAACAAGACTTAACCGACTCACCTAGGCATGAAACCTTACATGAGGTGTACAATGACATAGGATAGTAACATTGCAGCAAATGGACACGCCTACAAGTTCATCCTTAGTTCATCTTTTAGCCACAAATTTAACAGTTCAGGAATCCGAAATTTAGTAAGCAATATTTGGTGGCACACATGTAACAATACAATTATATCAGACGGCAGAATTGAATCATAACATTCCATAAATTATCTACGTTACGATGCAGTGAAAAAGCGGTACTCGTCACCGTGAGGGATGTCGAATCGACTCGATATACACCTGCAGGGAAACCCAAAGAGCACGTCACGTATGCCCACCCGTGGAGCTGCACAGCACGCTCACTCGATGTCGTACGGGACAACCTTTCACCCAACAGCCCAAACGTCAAACCGGTCGCACCGAAACGGACATGAGGTCCCCTACACGGAGCATCTCTCTATGCCCGTTAGCAGATTTCCACCTTTCTGCCCTCAACCTACACCTATAAATCGGTGTGCTATGCCTCGACGCCTGGAGGCTTAGGCTACATCGATTTATCGGGGACCATATATCCGATATGCCTTCGGTACATTCAACACTTGTTCAGCAGGGCCGCACACGGATCGGTCCTCAATCGACACGGACAGGGCTGCGCACACAAGACTTCCTCTTGCTGCGCCCTAGCCCCTGCCTAGTCTCATTTTCATTACTAAAGTGATCTCACATCACTCGAACCAAAGTGTGTCCCAAACCTAACTCGCGAGTAGATTCCAACTACTCGACTTGTACCGAAGTCCTATGAATCATTAAGCATAGCCTGTCTACTCGAGGTCTTAGACACTACCCTCACTCTTACAGGAAAATTTCTGGTTATGTAAGTGGGGTTCCATCCATACTATACCTAATGCACATTCATACTTCACACTATACATGTGAACAAAGTAAAACTTGATAAAAGAAGTTAATGCAAACCGGGTCTTGCCTTGTTGCTGCTGGTCAGGGGTTAGGCCTCCCGCATGACAGCAGCTCGTCACAGTGGCCGCTCGGCAGCTGCTGGGTGGCGCCGGCTGTGGGTTCCCGTGGAACAGAGCCCGTGGCTGACCTGATCAGGGCCTTTGACTGCAAGGTGGGCCCTGCTCTCCCCCCTAACCCTTTCTGTTGTGCAAATATCCCACCTACTCAGACTTGAAAAGGAGACTTAGCCACCAATTCACAGGAGGAATTTGAATTCACCAGTTTGAAACTAGTTCGGCCACATTCCCTCCATATTTGAATTTGAAATTCCAAATTCAGTTTGAATGGTTACAAATTTGGCTCCCGACAATATGAAGTCCAATGGGGATGAAAATTGGTGGACCAACTCATAAAAATATGCCGAGTTTGAATATGAAGCTAACTTTTGAATCCAAGTGCTGAAAGTTGCTGCAATTTGAATTTACATTCAAATTGGCCTTTTTTGAATTGTCTCCAAAAGTGCCTCAAAAATTGTTGGATTTGCATAAAACTTGGCCTGAACCTTCCCAAGACTTTTTAAGTTCTAGGGTTGAGCTCAACCTCTCATGTTCATGTGTAGAAATCCTACTTTGTGAAAATGAAGGCTTTCCCCTCTAATCACTCTTTTGATGGAGGTTACTTGCTCTTCACCATTTTTCACAAGATATCCACAACAAAAACTTTGGTGCTGTGAGGTGATGAAAGTTTTGGCAAGTCCTTTTTCTTGGGCTTTTACACACTGACACTTGCTGATCACGGATATGAGCACTGATCCTCGTGAAAACGGCTGCAACTAAGACCTCATCGGCGAGGTGCCCTGTTTTGAGACGTCGGGCCGAAATTCTGGCAGAACTAGGGTCCTAGTGCATGGAAGTGGTTGCTACTTGATTGAGGAGGTGCGCTAGGTGTTCTAGAGCGTGTGTGAGCTGTATCTTAACCGGTGGTTGCCTCTGTGTAACGAATTTTGCCGTCGACCGGACTCTAACCCTAACACACTCCGAGGAAAAAACTAGAAATTCTTGCTCTACACCGCATGAAATGGAGCACGGTTTCCTCCTACAGCTTCAGCACAAGTATGCGCACCTTTTCTTCTCTGTTGATGGTGCATGAAACAGCCGGGATCGGCCGGTCACCGGTGATCAGAGGAAACGGCGACGAGTTCTTGCGCAGAAACTGGAGAATAGCTCGGAACATGCTCGTTTTTGCTCCGGAACAGAAAGAAGGGTGGAGCAGCTCGGTGTGCTGGCCTTTGAGCCAAAATTTTTCACTGTGAGGTGGAAGTCCCGAGCGATCTGGCGGCCTCTGCGAGCTGGCGTCGGTCGCCCGCGCTACGTCGCCTGGTTTGAGTCGGTTTCACCCTGAGTCCAGTCACTGATCAGTGGGTTCCTCTCCCCTCTAATTCGTTTTCTGTTTTTCATTTTTATTTTCACTGAAAAGATCTCAGCTACTCACAATTGAATGAGAGACTTAGCCACCAAGTCATGGTTTGAATTTGGTTTCCTCAATTTGAGATTAGTTTGGCTAAATTTGCTGCCCATTTGAATTTGAAATTCAAATTCAGTTTGAAATAATGCAAATTTAGCTCCCGACAAGACGAACTCCAATGAGGATGAAAATTAGTGGACTAGCTCAGAAAATTTTCTGAGTTTGAATATGAAGTCCACTTTTGAATTCAAGTGATGAAAGTGGCTGCAATTTGAATTCGCATTCAAATTGGTCCCTTTTACAAATGTCTCCAAAAGTGCCTCAAAAAGTATTGGATTTGCATGAAATTTGGCCTGAGCCTTCCCAATACTATTTAAGGTCTAGGGGTGAGCTCAACCTTTCATGTTTATGTGTAGGAATCCTACTTTTTGAAGTTAGGGCTTTCCCATATAATTACCCTTTTGATGGTGTTTACTTTCTCTTCACAAGTGTTCATGAGATATCCACCACATGAGCTTTGGTGTTGTGAGGTGATGAACATTTTTTTGCAAGTCACTTTCTTGGGCTTTTACATCCCTCCCCCCTTAAAACAATCTTGTCGAAGTGTTCAGTCGACACTTCCCCCGGGCCTGCACTGGGCAGCCCGCGGAGATTCTTTTTTCGGTGGGGCTAGTCTCTAGCGGAGAGCTTGTGCAGATGGACGAGTTAGTAAGAGCTTGACACGGCGAGTTTTACGTGGTTCAGGCCGCCGGAGCGTAAAACCCTGCGTCCACGGCGAGCTATGGAGCTCGCTGTAATTCTTGCTGCTCGGGGCCGGAGGCCTGAGCTTGGGGGTGAGTTACAGCTTGAGAGTGTATGGCTAGCGTATGAGTTGCAAAGTGCGAACCCAGGGTGCTGATGGATAGAGTGCGAACCCCCGCTAACGTCGCCTACCCGAGCCTTTTATAGTCCAAGACTCGGGTGGCTTACAAGGGGGGCCGGGACCCAACAGGTGGTCCCGGGGAGATTATGCCGGTAGTTGTCTCTGCCGAAGGCTTCTGAGTCTTCGTATTGTAGCTCTGCCCATGCCGCATGCTAGTCGTAGTGGATGATGACGGCGGGGGCGGCATGGGACGTCTTGTCGCTGTGTTTATTGGCTGGCAGGTTCTGACACCGCGCGCCAGTCTGTGATGCGACTGGGCGCAACGGCACCTGACAGAGGCGTGCTCCGCATCTCCGCGTCTTGGGAAGGCGCGGGCCTTGAATACCTTGTACGGGCAAGGTATGGGGCGCCTTTACGCCTGCTGCCTACCGCTCGGGAGCAGGCAGCGCTCTTCGGCTGGACACATGGCGGGCCCAGAGCCCTCCTCAGAGAAGAGGGAGGTCCGGCCCTGCAGGACACGTGGAGCCTTCAGACCTCTCCCCGCGGAGGGGGAGTTCCGGCTTCTATCGGCCATGTGGCGGGCCCGGAGCTCTCCTCTTTGGAGAGGGAGGCCTGGCCCCCTGGACACGTGGCGCCTTCGAACCTCTCCCCCACGGAGGTGGGAGGTCCGGCTTCTGCAGGCCACGTGGCGAGCCCGGAGCTCTCCTATGAGGAGATGGAGGTCCGGCCCCGCTGGACGCGTGGCGCCCTCGGAGCTCTCCCTGCGGAGAAGGGCGAGTTCCTTAGGCATTTTCCCCTGTGCGCGGGGGTACCCCACATCGCGGGTACCGACAAATCTCATCCTGAGATTACAAAAGAAGAGACAGTGATGTAATAGGAACTCACCCATGATGAGACGCCATAAACTCCGGGTAGTTTGAGCTAAGGAATTCCTCGCTCTCCCACGTCGCTTCTTCAGCGGTGTGTAAGGGCCTCAGTTTTTGACACCTACTTGAAGTGTTCATCATCCCACAGACACACACCTCATTTGAGGAAAGATGATGAACACAAATGAAGAGCAAGTAACCACCATCAACATACTCCTTAGAGAACAAACTCACACATTGCAAAAGTGGTATTTCCCACATGTGATATAGGTGGGCTGGACATATGAAAACTCCTACACATTGCTAAGGATGTCCATGCCAAGTTTCACCCAAATTCAAAACCTTTTTGAGGTTATTTTGGGTATAGATAGAATGAGGGCAGTTTGAAACCATATTCAAATTCAAGCTGTTTTTATCCCATGAATTTAAAAGTGGGAGGCATATTCTTATTCGGCACATTTTTGTGAGCTCACACACCAATTTTCACTCCATTTGGAGTTGATCTTGACATGAGCTAAGTAGGACAAATTCAAACTTTATTTGAATTCAAAACTGAACTTATGCTGAAATTCATTCAAATCAAACCCCATTTGAATTCTACTCAATTCAAATGGCTCAGGGGTGAATAATTTGAATCACCAGGGGATTATGGGGCTCACTGTTTACAACAGTGATTAGGAGTAAATTTCAGAGGTTAAAACCCCTGGTGGGACCCACGTGTCATAGAAGGAAGAAGGAGAAACTTGCACCCAAAGTCAGAGTCTCGGTGGGAAATTCCACCGAGCAGCTGTCGGCCGTGCCACCGAGCAGCTACCGGCACCACCTGCTGCTTCCCTCTCCGCGCGCTGGCGCTCTGGGCGGCTGGCTCGCGCCCCCACGCGACCGGCACCGCCTCAGCCGAGCAGGAGTCGGCCGGCTTTATCTTCTCATGGGCAAACCCGAGCAGCGGCATTGTTTCTCGCCGCAGCTCTCTGCTCAATTGGGAAAACCAGCAAAACCATCTCCTCCTTCATCCCTGAGCTGCTATACAGCCACCTTAGGTCACACTCCACCTCCCCAACGCCAGAAACCCCGAGCTCCGACCTCCTTTGCCTGAAAACGATCGCCACCGCGGCGACCTAGCCTCAGCCGAGAGTCAGGCGCCCGTGAGCAGCATTCCACAGGCGTTTTCACGGTCCAGCGAGAGAGGCAACAGGAGCGCGCGACCACCGTGCTGCTCTCCTTCAAGTTTGGAAGCAAACCGTGAAGAATCCACAGAGAATTTCTAGTTTTTGCTCCGGCGACCGTAACCCGAGCTTCCGGTACGGTTTCTTTAAATTCTCGCTCTATGATCTTTCGGAGGTTATCAAATTTTGCACATAGACGCTGGACTAGCCGGCGATCAAGTTCTTTTCTGCATCCGTAGCGTGAAACTGGCTAGGAGTGACGAATTTCGATCTCGATCGAGGGCGGTCATGGCGGGCACGATCGGTCACACGGTGCCGACCGACTTGCCGCCATCCCACAACCCTTTCGACACCTTGTCGAGCTTCCTAGAGGTACACCGATACTGTAGGACCGTTTGTTCGAGGTGTTGGAAGGTTAGAACCCACGGTCAACGGTGCCGAACCTCCACCGAGGCCGCGGCACGTCGCCGGGCTATTTCCGGTCACCCCCAGCCCGACCTGACACCACCGACGTGTTCCTCGACGTCGACAACCCCCTTGCGGCGAGTTTCAGCCCCTGGGAGGTCCGGCAGCGGCGAGCCGGCGGACCCCGAGTCTGCTCCGGTGAGGTCGGCGGCGCGGGTGCGAGAGAACGGTGGGAGGAAGACGAAGGCGGCTGGCCCACGTGTCAGCGGCTGAAGAATTTAAATCGGGATCGGGTGTGGCCGGGGATCGGCTGTGCTGGCGCGCAAATACCCTGTGAGCTATGGTGTGCCGGACACCTCCGCGCTCGACACGTGTGGTATCCCCGGTGTGCCGGACACCTCAGCGGTCGATACGTGTGGTATCCCCGGTGTGCCGGACACCTCCACGCTCGACACGTGTCCCCGCGGGCCCCCGAGAGATTTAAACTTTTCCCCCGATTTTCAGAATTCTTCCAAACTTCAAATCCTCATAACTTTGGCTAGAAAGCTCCAAATTGAGTGAACCAAATTTTGCTGGATTCAACTCTCTGCGTACATTCCAGCAAATCAAGTTTCACTTCATGAAATTCCTTATTTCTCCAGAATTAATTCCTCAAAATCTAAACTGTTAGGAATTTTAACTGCAGAATCCTTTGGAGGAAAATCCTGAAATTTAGCTGGAATGTTCACCAAAATATCCCTGAACTACCATAAAAATTTCAGACCCATTGGAGCTCATTTAATCCACCTAATGGTGTGATTAGTGAAACTGTTCCAGAGAAAGTAGAAAATGTTCAGAAACATTTTCAGGATTTTCTCTGAAATTGTTTAGCTCATATCTTTAGCTAGAAACATTCAAATTAAGTGGGACCAACTCCATTAGAACCCTCTGAAAATATAGTTTTCAGGAAGTCATAGTTTGTTTCATGAAAATCCTTAGAGCACCTTAAGGGTTCCAATTAAGGTCAAGGACGTAATTAATTGTGGAGGGCTCAAATGAGCTTTGCTGCAACTAAAACTTGACCAAGTCTCTATTTACGTTGTAACCAAGCCACAGTAAAAGTTTCACAGTCATTAGGTCTGTATAGCAAGGGTTATAGACTTCACAGCTTCAAACTCAATACAAATGCATTTAAATTGATACATATATTGCTTCTATCATGTAGTCGCTAAGGTCGAGGAGGAACCCGAAGTCCTAGACTTCGTTACTCCGGAGGAACAGCTAGCCTACGACCAAGAGCAGCAAGGCAAGCTCCGGTTTGCATTAACCTTTTTACAAATTTTTATTGTTTTGAGCACATACTTGTTTACTTTATTCTTTGCATTAGAGTCTTGTTTGGAAACCCAATTGCATAGCCAAGAACACCATGGGTTGGGTTTAGGATTGCAAACCCCGTTAACTACTGCAATGCTAAGATAGTGTAGGATTCGGTACAAGTCGAGTAGTTGGAACTACTCGCGAGCATAGGCTAGAGGCACTCGACTCGGGTAGTGATAGCACATGAAACACATGGCAAGAAAATGAGACCAAGCGGATGGTAAGGGCAGCAGGACGTTGGGGCCTGTGTGCTGTAGCTCCTCTCGTGTCGATTGAGGACCGAGCCGTGTGCGGGCCTGTTGAACAAGCTAGAACAGTACCGAAGACCTACCGGCTATATGGGAACCGGGAAACTGATGTAACTCAGGTAGCTGGGCATTGAGGCATTGCCCGTCGTTCAGAGTGTAGGTTGAGAGCTTGAGGTGTAAATTGGCTGGCGGCACGGAGATGCGTGTGCAGAGACCTCTTGCTCGGGACGATGGGACCGGTTCAATATTTGGCTGACGGGTGAAAGGTAGTTGCGTACGACGTCCGTGATGATTGTTGTAGGCAACATCGAGTACGGGCGTACGTGACGGGTTGTTCGGGTAACCCTGCAGGTGTAAATCGATTATAATCGCCGTCCCTCACGGTCAATGAGTACCACTTGTTCACTGTACCGTGACGTAGAAAGAACAGGCTAGTTACATGTTAAAATGCTGCTGATTGAAAAATGTACTTTGCTTGTTAATGGTTTGATGTAGTTTGGAGCTAACTAAAGTTCTTTTCAACTTTGGGCAAAGTACATGAGAGAAATGCGTTTCTTGTTTGATTGCGGCTCTCTCATGTACCTTAGCGTAAGGTTCTCCACAACCTGCTGCTAAAACTTGAAAGTAAGGTTCTACTAATTAGGCGAGTCCTTGCAAATGATTTTTACCTCATGTAAACCATCACCCCTCATGTAGAAGTTCCATGTTTAGGAGAGACGGGTCAGACTTGCTGAGCCTTCGTTCTCACTGCTTGTGTTTGAAGCTTTTGCAGGGTTCTATGAGGAAGGGACTCCCTAAGAGGAGACGTAACCCCAGGAGGGGAATCCCGTCGAGTGAGAGTCGTGCACGCCGCAGAGTTAGTGTGCGTGTGTGCTAGCAAGGACACGTTCAAGGGCTGAACGTGGACTTGATGCGTAGTCTACGCCCGTGAGTGTAGACTGGACTTATTTTGATGTAAACATGTTCATAAACTTGTTTATGTAATAAAATTTCGCTTCTGCTTTGTACCTTTGACGTGTGTTATCCGGTGCTGTGCAACGCAGCACCCCTTAGCGTGATCCTGGCTCGACAGGACCTTTGGGGTCGTGTCAGCGTTGGTATCAGAGCTCGCTTGAGGTTTAACGCACTACAAAGGTCATCTTTTTCAAAAATCCAGTGAGGAACGAGTTAGTAGCCCGTATAAGGATGTTATTAGCATATAGATAGTGGCATATTAACCTATTTGTTATGTCAAAAAATCGTGTATCTCGGGACGATTATGTCTTGGGGGGTACATGTGAGCGCTGTCCACCAGTGCGCACAAGCTGAAGGGTGGAGCCCCACGGGTTGCAGGTAACCCGACTCGCTTTGATATCCTCTACGACTCTTCATGTCGTTTGGGGTATTCGAGCAACGTCTATCCCTGGCGTGCGTGGTGCAACTTGGGAGACCCCGTCACGTGATCTGAAACGTGAACACGTAGCTCAAGGCGTCGTTGGCTTGAGAACATCCGGGCGAGTGATGACGGCCGGTTGTATGAACTGTATGGATTCCGGGCTCGGTGTGCAGCCGAGTCTGATGATTGTTTGAGTTTTTGCAGGTAGCCTGACCACAAAACGGTAGACGTGTAGCATCTGCGTGCGAGTGATGTTTAGTGCCACTGAAATAACGAAGCCGGCTAAGTCCGGTATAGGTTTTTCTTTGTGAGGACGTAGTACCGACATAATCTGGTGACGCATCAACGTCACACCCCATTAAATGAATAAATTCATTTAAAACTTGAAGGTTTTAATCTAAAGTAGTAAAACTTGATGTAACTCCTTCCCTTGAACAGGATATTCAAAGTTAACAAGTTTTCAACTTATAGGATGTTAAGGACAGAGTACTGTCGTTTCAGCTGAATTAGAGCTGAAGTTGATCAGAGGTTAGAGGTTGAGTTCTTTCGAGGTTGGGGTCATATGATACATTTCTGGAAAGATCTGGAAGTGCTTTACAACTCTTCTGTTGAGGTCCAGAGGTGTTTCATCCCTTAACAACTCGAAAAATGCAGTAGAGTTGAAACTGTCCAGAAAACAGGACAGAGTAAAGACTCTCTGTAAACTCTCTGTAAATTAAGCATAACTTCTTTCTTAAAAATCCAAAAATAGAAAATGAGGTAGTTCTAGAAATCTTATGAGATGGGTTACAACTTTGTAACAGAAAGTTTTGTCAGATTTAGAACAGAATTAACTGGAATTCTTGGATTTAATCAGTACCTAAAGCAGGGAGGTGCTGTCCAATTTTCTCCAGAATTTCTGTTAACTTTGACATCTCATAACTTTTGAACCAAGACAGATCTTAGGCCAAGCAAATACTTTCTGGAAAGCAATTGAAGTTATCTTTAACTTTGATGACAAAGTTGAGCTCCAGAACTAGTTTTGCCTTTAACATGGTCTAAATCAGGTTGAAATGGAAACTGGTCAGGGCTGTCATGGGAACAGCAGATCAGCAGTCAAATTTGTTTAAAATTTGAACTATGTTTCCAAGTTTTATGGGTTCAATGACATGTTTTATGTTAGAACTCAGAGGTTTACTGTTTAAATAAATATTTGACATTTCTCAAATATATTTTTACAGATGACAGCGGATAAGCAATTGGAGAACGGGTGGGTGATGTCCCACTGTTCTCACCATAGCGGCTACCCGGAAGCATTGTGGCAAATGCTCCAATATTTCGGGTACAACCAGATGCCGCAATACTTCGCCAAGGAAGAAGGTGAAGAGGGGAACAAGGCGTGGACAATCCATGTTGTCGGTACCTGCGATATGGGGTACCCCCGCGCACAAGGGAAAATGTCTAAGTAACTCGCCCTTTCCGCAGGGAGAGCTCCGAAGGCGCCACGCGTCCTGCGGGGCCGGACCTCCCTCTCCTCAGAGGAGAGCTCCGGGCCCGCCACGTGGCATACAGAGGCCGGACCTCCCCCTCTGCGGGAGAGAGGTCCGAAGGTGCCACGTATCAGGTGGGGCCGGACCTCCCTCTCCTCAGAGAAGAGCTCCGGGCCCGCCACGTGGCGACAGAAGCCGAACCTCCCCCTCTGCGAGGAGAGGTCCGAAGGCTCCACGTGCCCTGCGGGGCCAGACCCTCCTCTCCTCTGAGAAGGGCTCTAGGCCCGCCACGTGGCCAGCAGAACGGCGCTGCCTGCCCCCGAGCGATAGGCAGCGGGCGTAAAGACGCCCCATACCTTGCCCGTACAAGGTTTTCAAGGCCCGCGTCTTCCCAAGACGCGGAGACAAGGAGCACGCCTCTGTCAGGTGCCGTTGCGCCCAGTCGCATCACAGACTGGCGCGCAGTGTCAGAGCCTGCCAGCCAATAAATGCAGCGACAAGACATCCCATGCCGCCCGCGCCATCATCAACCACTACGACTAGCATGCGGCATGGGCAGGGCTGCGAGACGTAAACTCGGAAGCCTTCGCCAGAGACAACTTCCGGCATAACTGCAGATACGGTAGATGACAGACAATCTCCCCGGGACCACCTGTCGGGTCCCGGGCCCCCCTTGTAAGCCACCCGAGTCTTGGACTATAAAAGACTCGGGTAGGCGACGATAGCAACGGTTCGCACCTCTGCAACTCATACGCTAGCCATTCACACCAAGCTGTAACTCACCCCCAAGCTCAGGACTCCGGTTCGGGGCAGCAAGCAATACAGTGAGCTCCATAGCTCGCCGTGGACGTAGGGTTTTATGCTCCGGCGGCCTGAACCACGTAAAACTCACCGTGTCAAGCTCTTACTAACTCGTCTATCCGCGCAAGCTCTCCGCAAGGGACTAGCCCCACCGAAAAAAGAACCTCCGCGGGCTGCCCAGTGCAGGCCCGGGGGAAGTGTCGACCGAACACTTCGACATTTGGCGCGCCAGGTAGGGGGCTTTTCCCCTTGCGTGACGAGTTTCCGCCGACGAAGATGACCAAGCTTCCCTCAGCGGCAAACTCTCCCCCTCCGCGTTCACGGCGAACCGTGACCAGTGGGGAGTACATGTCGACGCACTCAGGATGGAGTGTGTCGGCACAAGCTGGTAGCCAGCAGCCGACTCCGGCAACGCCGATTCCAGCGATGCAGGCTCCGACCAGTGTGAGATCTTCTGCAGTGCTGAGCGTACACCATGGGGGTGCGCTAGCTGCAGTAAGAGCACTGCTGCGCAACCCACCTGCTGGGGATGCGCCCCATTCTGCGACCCAACAATGGGTCCGCGAGGTGGACCGTCTCGTCGTCGCCGCCGCGAACCCTCGGTTTCGGCGAGGGCGACGCCTCGGTCAACCGGCTGTGTCGCTGACGCGCACGCCCACAGTTGACGGGCAAACGGCGGATTCCAGCTCCTCCAGGCTCCCGTCGACGGACCTGAGAAGGGAGCTGGAACGGTGCCACTTGGGCCAGGATGCCCGGGTGTACCTCGAGCGACGTCGAGAAAGGCGTCGCAACCATGAGGCTGGCGACAGCATGACGTCGGCCTCAAAACAACCTGGAGGGCAGATCTTCGCCACGCGAGTCCTGCCTCAGGCATACGCCGCGCAGCATATGCCACAACCATATGCGCCACATGCAGCGCCCCCGGTCTATGGTACAGCCTTGCCCATACCGGGGTACACGGTGCCAAGTGCGAACCAAGCGTTCGCAGCACCAATACCTGCGGCAGCAGGAGCAGGATGTGCGGCCCTGGCACCCCACCTTCGCTTCGCGAGGTGGCCGCGCAAGTTTCGGCCGCACCTGCCCGAGAAGTACGACGGTAGCGTCAACCCGGCGGAGTTCCTCCAGATCTACTCCACCGCCGTACTTGCCGCAGGAGGGGATGAGGCCGTCATGGCCAACTACTTCCCCGTCGCCTTGACCGGCCCAGCTCGGTCTTGGCTCATGAATCTCCCCCAGGGGTCCATAACCTCCTGGGGAGAGCTCTGCCGGCAGTTCGTCGCCAACTTCGGCAGCTCCTACACCCGTCCCGGCACGGAGCATGACCTTCACGCTGTCAAGCAACAGCCTGGGGAGTCGCTGCGCTCTTTCATCCAGCGGTTCTCCCAGGTACGCAACACCATCCCGCATATTCAAAGTGCTTCTGTGGTGGTGGTGTTCCGACAGGGTGTCCGGGACGAGAAAATGCTTGAGAAGCTCGCGACCAGAGAGGTCCGCGACGTCTCTGAGCTCTTCAGCCTGGCGGACAAATGCGCCAGAGCAGCTGAAGGGCGGAACTGGCACACTCTGCCAACCTCCGAGTCAGGAGGACAGCCCGGGTCCGGCGCTGCTGCCTATGGGGGTGGCAAGAAGGCCAAGAACCGGGGGAGTGGCAAGATGAAGTCATCGTTCGCGGCTCCCGTCGCCGCAGCAGCGACGACTAGTGGAGCACGGGGGCCACGCCCCGACAAAAGGCAGCGGCAGTCACCGGCCCCAGATAGTGACCAGGGCAGGCTATGCCCCGTGCATGGCGCCGGCAACCATACTGCTGCCGAGTGCTGGGATATCCAGAGGCTCGCAGAGCGCTTCCGCAAAGGAAGACAGCAGAGAGCTGAAGCACCGCCCTACCCTCAGAGGGATGGCAAGCAGAAGGTCGATGCCCCAGTCACCGCCGCCCATCTGGTGGGACTTCAGGAGCCTCAGCGTGTCATAAAGACAGTGCATAACGGTGAGGACTCCAGCTCCGACGATGACGGGCCAGGGCGGTAGCCGGCTGCGGCTGACGTCCCAGGTCAGTGGAGGCTGCACTGCTGCGGCGTCAACCTTGAAGAAGCCCCAAGTAGTCGCAGCAGCCCTAGTACCGACCACAATGGTGCGAGGTCGGGCCAGCCTCACCCGAGAGCATGCCTCCGTGCCTCGGACATACCTCCCGGGGGCCGCCCAAGGTCTGTCGACCGCTTGAAGGCCTTGCCAGAAGGGGAAGACGCCTTAGGTCATCTAAGATGAGCCCGGGTCCACCTACCCCTTGAAGGCCTTAGCCAGAAGGGGAGAACTCCCCGGGGGCCCCCAGGAGAAGCCGCGCAGGACCTGATCCAGCGTGAAGATAACAACCTCGTCGACGAGACTCGGCTGCAGGTAACACCCCACAACGCAAGGTCTCGGCTGATGCTCTAAGCACTACTGCCAAAGAACCGAACACGTCAGGGACCTGCAGAAGGGCAACCTGGTGTCGCGGCACGCTCTTTCCCGAGAAGGACCCATAAACTCTCCCCCAGCAGGGAAGGTCCCTTCCGAATCATGAAAGCTGCCGCCCCAGGTACACATGCCTTTCAACTGAGTGTGGGATCTGTTCCCAAAATCCTTGGCATGGAGCAGCACTGTAAGTCCTACTCCCCGAGCATCAGTAGAACAGGGTCATTCCCTTCTGTAATGAATCCCATAGAATTTAGGAACAGAGCTTGGGGCAGCTAAGTCTCAAGGGACGGTACAGGACTATGTCCAGTTTAGCCTGGTTCTGACCCTAAGCGCGTAGAGTCTTGCTTCCCTTGTAGACGAGGTGGAATATTGCCTCCATGTACAGCCAGAATTCCACCTGTGGGCATGAACACAAAAACCTGTTCTACTTAGCTCCCTCTCATGCGCTCATTTAAATTATGCATTAATTTTTATGATCGCACTATCTATGTATGTTCATCGTACATCTAGCTCCCCCTCTCCCGTGCTCATCCATAGTCAGCATTCGCTATCCTACCAAGGGCGGCCGCGCTTGAGGCACCTGCCGATGGCCGAGTGAGTCTCTTGGGCCTCCCCTAGTCAGGTGTTACGGTGCCAGTTGGTCACCTCCAGGAATGGCCTGCGTTGTGCATGGGGGGTCCAGGGTGCGTATCCAGCTAAGCAGGCCATGAGCCCAAAGCATGCGCATCCTGCCCTCCAGAGGTACAGGGGAGTACAACCGCTTTGCCTGGTCATGAACCCAAAGCACGTGCACTCTGCTTCCCCAGCGCATGGCCCGGTACTAGGGATCGGACGACCGTACCCGGACCTCGGAGGGAGCCAGAGCTCCGGCGCCTCGAGCACAGAATTGCCCAAGCCCCGTATAATGGATCAGGATCATAAGACGAATAAGACTAGGAGACAGGAGGGGAGGACCCCCCGAGGAGAATTATGTTTCCTCTGCCTGTGTGCAGGACCTCCAGGTTACGGCAACGGGGACTGCATGAAGCGGTGGGAAAGTAGCTATCAACTACTCCGGCCTAGGACTGGAAGGACCGGGTCCCGCCCCTTCAGCAGGGTCGAGGCCCGAGGGCCCCACGTGTCAAGTGGGCCAGGAGCTCTCGCCTCCCCTGAGGGGGGCTCCGGGCTCGCCACGTGGCAGGCGGAAACCGGACCTCCCCCCGGTGGGAGGGCTCCGAAAGCCCTACGTGTCCACCAGGGCCGGAGTTCCCGTCTCCTAAGGAGGGGCTCCGGACCCGCCACGTGGCAGGCAGATTTGGAGCTCCCCATAGGGCGAGATCAGGAGACCCACGGGGGCCCCTAACACGGTTAGGGCCCGGGGAAGGTTTCTGTGCAGAGCTCCGAGATTGGAGAAGGCCTCTGAGTACCTTGCGGAGCTAAGGACTCAGTCAGGCAAAGCCAAGAAGGAGAGAAAAGGCATCACAGACACAAATATCTAAAAGAGTCAGACTATGCGAGGCTCCATGAGCTGGACTACAGACTCGATAAAAAGGGAGAAACAAGTCCTAAGGACCTCCCGGCTCCCGCCGGAACCTTGCGGCTACAAGGGCGGCCACATCCTCGACTTCAGCCCTGGCAGCTTCCTCCCGCTCCGCGGCTGGGCCCTCTCTCGCTGGTTCTAGCGAGAAAGAGGGGTCGCGGCTCTTGAAGCATGCCAGCACATGTGAGGCGACCTCTAAGGCTAGGCCTCGTCCCTCGGCCTCAAGATTGCTAGCGACCACCGAGTCTAGCCTGTCCAGGTTGGCGCCGATCGACTCCAGTGCAGGGATCACCTCCGCCACCTTCAACGCAGGAGCCGCTGCCCTCAATAGACTGAAGCCAAGAGGGATCAGGGCGGACCCCGCTCGATCCACGAAGCTTGAGACCGCAAGAGCCTCGGAGGACCGCAAGGCCGAGAGCTCCTCCACCTCGCGGCGGGCTGCCTGCAGGGCCTCTAGGTTTCTCTCAGAGAATTCCTTCTCCTTGGCCGCCAGGGAGCTCTCCCGAAGGTGGAGAGTCTTGGCGAGCCGCTCCAACTCAGAATCCATGAAGTCGGCGGCCAACTCCCGTTCCAAGACCGCCCGGCGTTCGCGGGAGACCTGTTCCTCCCTCAGGTCGAGGTCTGCCTTCAGAATCTCTAGCTCCACGATCCGAGCTCGAAGGTCATCCTCACCCGCCGCCAGCTGCGCGGCGACCCTCTCCACCTCGGCTGCCGTGGAACGCTCCCGTTCCTCAACGGCGAGTTTACGGCGCTCCATCCACTGCCGTATCTCCTCAGCGGCAGAGAGGCTCTCCTCGGCCCGGGCGTGTGCCTCCAGGGCCTCCCTGTTGATCCGCCGCGATTCGTCGTCCATACGGTTGACAGCCTGCTTCAGCCGGTCGAGGAGCACTTCCCTGAAGTCGAGCAACTCCTGCCTGGAGTCGAGCTCGCTCTTGACCTTCGCGGTCCGCTCCCACAAAAGATTCCCCCAGGTGAGGAGGCGATCCTGTTCAACTGTATACTCCTCCCGCTCGCGACCTAGTGCAGCCAAGACCTGCCGGACGCTCGTCTCGGCAAGTGCGAAGGCATCTGCCAGGGGCAATGGAGCAACAGAGGCCGGGGTAGTTCCCCCGACCTCCTCCATCACCTCGTCCTCAAGAGGAGTCGATGCACCAGCAACCAAGACGAGACGCCGGTCAGTAGAAGCTGGCGCCGGGGCTCTGGAAGCCGGACCTGCCGGGCCCTCTTTAGCTTCTGGCTTCTTGACCTGTGGAGAGGGGCGAGCCGGGGAAGGCGGCGCTGGAATAAAGGCCGGGCCGCCTGGTGCAGGGTCGACCTGTGCTGGCTTGGGGGCCGCGGCGGCCGTCTCGGCAGGAAGAGATGACGCCACCGCGGAGTCCGGGCACACCGGAACAAGAGAAGCTCGTGCCGGCTTGGGGGCCGCGGCAGTTGTCCCGGGTTCCGAGCGCAACGGCACAGACTCACCGCTAGTCGGGGATGGCCGGGAAGCGCGGACACTGCAGCGGGCTCTGAACCCCGACTTCCGAGCTGGGGTAGGACTCCCAGAGCCCGCTGCCATCACTGACGGCCGCTCCGCAGTCGCTTGAACTGGCGGAGCAGGGGACGCCCCAGAAGCTCCCCTCAACGCATCAGCCCGGGGCCTCCTTGAGTCGCCACCGGAAGGAGTGCCAGGCACCCTAGATTCCCGACTTGGCATAGACGCCGCCGCTGGAGGAGATCGAGCACGCTTCTTCTCTGGTGGCGGGTTGGAGGCCATGGCGAGGGAGGACTCAAGGGCAAGAGGGCAAAAGCACAAGAGTCCAAGAAGAAACGTTGGGAGGTGCGAAGGGAAGCCGCAATGCGTGTAAGATCCCCTCTAAAAACCTTCCCAGTTGCAATTCCAGGCGATTCGGAAATCTTCGAATACACCGCATCGGCAACCGCTTCGGCTCCTAGACCGAGCGCCGATGACAGGTGGACCCAAGCCGCCCAACTGAAGCGGTGGGCCAAGGAGTCAGTCTCCTGAGAAGATGAGCCGGCAAGGCACTTCGGCGGTTCCCGAAGAAAGCGCCACAACGTGCAGAAGTGGCAGTCTTGGGAACCTCCGCAGTAAAAGCAACCAACAAGTGGGCGCACGCTCCCACGATCCTGCGACCGTTCATGCTCCGGCAGCGGTCAATGCGGGACTTAGAGAAAGTGCGCGGATCAGAAGAGACGGAGGTCCCACCTCAGGCTCGCTATCTCCCCCGAGATGGGCCCGGGGTCCACTGTCGGTACCTGCGATATGGGGTACCCCCGCGCACAAGGGAAAATGTCTAAGGAACTCGCCCTTCTCCGCAGGGAGAGCTCCGAAGGCGCCACGCGTCCGGCGGGGCCGGACCTCCCTCTCCTCAGAGGAGAGCTCCAGGCCCGCCACGTGGCATACAGAGGCCGGACCTCCCCATCTGCGGGAGAGAGGTCCGAAGGTGCCACGTATCCGGAGGGGCCGGACCTCCCTCTCCTCAGAGAAGAGCTCCGGGCCCGCCACGTGGCGACAGAAGCCGAACCTCCCCCTCCGCGGGGAGAGGTCCGAAGGCTCCACGTGCCCTGCGGGGCCAGACCCTCCTCTCCTCTGAGAAGGGCTCCGGGCCCGCCACGTGGCCAGCAGAACGGAGCTGCCTGCCCCCAAGCGATAGGCAGCGGACGTAAAGACGCCCCATACCTTGCCCGTACAAGGTATTCAAGGCCCGCATCTTCCTAAGACTCGGAGACACGGAGCATGCCTCTGTCAGGTGCCGTTTCGCCCAGTCGCATCACAGACTGGCGCGCAGTGTCAGAGCCTGCCAGCCAATAAACGCAGCGACAAGACATCCAATGCCGCCTGCGCCGTCATCAACCACTACGACTAGCATGCGGCATGGGCAGGGCTGCAAGACGGAGACTCGGAAGCCTTCGCCAGAGACAACTACCGGCATAACTGCAGATACGGTAGATGACAGACAATCTCCCCGGGACCACCTGTCGGGTCCCGGACCCCCCTTGTAAGCCACCCGAGTCTTGGACTATAAAAGACTCGGGTAGGCGACGATAGCAAGGGTTCGCACCTCTGCAACTCATACGCTAGCCATTCACACCAAAGCTGTAACTCACCCCCAAGCTCAGGACTCCGGATCGGGGCAGCAAGCAATACAGCGAGCTCCATAGCTCGCCGTGGACGTAGGGTTTTACGCTCCGGCGGCCTGAACCACGTAAAACTCACCGTGTCAAGCTCTTACTAACTCGTCCATCCGCGCAAGCTCTCCGCAAGGGACTAGCCCAACCTAAAAAAGAACCTCCGCGGGCTGCCCAGTGCAGGCCCGGGGGAAGTGTCGACCGAACACTTCGACACATGTCGAAGTCCCTGCAGGACCTACGCCACCCAGTTGGGTGCCGTTCACCGTCACGGTGAGAGGAAGACAACCGGAAGAGATGTGGCAAGTGGCAACCTGTGACACTATGTCACGTTTCTGCCAACTACACGTGAAGGCTATGGAGGGCACTCCATACGCGCTCGTTCCGGTGGAGGGACGGGCTCAGCATGTGTGGGAAGAGAGGTACCTGGAGGCAACGGACCCGAGTTGCCCAAGGTACAAAACCGCGGAGGCAAATCTCAGGCCTCCAGATGAGGGCGGGAAACACCGTGATGGACAGCCAAGCTGTTCATACGGAGCATCTCGCTACGAAGCTCAAGGAGAGCACAAGCCGTGGAGACCATTTCGAGAGTGCTCAAAGCGCACTCCGCAATGTGCTCCTTCCGACGATCAAGCGACTGAATGAACAACACAATCAGTTGCGTCGTCTGAAGAAGGCAAGGAAAAAGAGCCGTGTTGACATCGCGGCACTACAAGAACTGGTACAGAATCTGACCCAGCAGAACGAGGACCTTGCTCAAGAGCGAGATGACGCTATTGAGGAAGGGCAAGGCTGGGAAGAAGATTATAACCAGGCTATGGACGAGGTGTATGCTTTGCAGGACCTCGTACCTCCGGTATTGGGCATACCGGTGGTCTTGGGTCTTCCAGCAATGGGAGAACCACGGATGGGAGAAGAGGTGGTAGATCCAGAGCCACCAGCAGAGGTACCGGAGGAGGACGACCCACAGGAGGTCGAGTTCTACTCCGAGTAGGGGGTTACGGTTGCCAAGTTGGGCAGCTAGGGTAGCGTGACCCAACTTTTGTAATCGGTGACATGTCGAGTAGACAGTGGTGTATGTATAGGTAGTGACGACATGAGCACGACTTCTCGGAGACCCGAGAATAATGTATCTTGTATAAAGTTTATGCTTTATCAATATATGTGAATGTTGTGCAAATCAATCATGTATCACTTCAATACCTACTGTTGCTTATGGAATTTTAAGTAAGACATGTGCTAATTGCTGCTGTGTTGAATTTCAGAATGACGCGTACTCGTGCCAACCCTAACGTTGGGTGTAACAGTCAAGGGGGAGAGACCTCCCAACCAACTCCCCAGGACTCCTCGGGACAGCAGCAGCAACAGCAACAGCAAACACCGCCACCGCCACCGCCACTGCCAACGGTTACATTGGCCGACATCGTCGCGGCAATGGCGGGCTCGCATCAGCAGCTCACAGAGTTGCTGCAGACTCTCATCGCCAATACGTCTCGCCCAGAGAGACGTCAAGACCGGGGGAGCGTCAACAGAGCTCCTACTCCAACTTCCTGGCGACTCATCCCCCTGTATTCTCAAGGGCGGATGAACCACTTGACGCGGACAACTGGCTCTGCGCCATAGAGATGAAGTTCGGGCTGCTCCAGATAAGCGAGCAGCGCAAGACTCAGTTCGCGGTCCAGCAGCTCCAAGGATCCGCGAGCGCGTGGTGGGCCAACTTCTGTGCTTCACAGCCCACCGACCGAGTGATGATCTGGACGGAGTTTCGGACAGCCTTCAGGGCCTATCGTATACCACCAGGTTTAATGAAGAGAAAGATGCAGGAGTTCCTGCACCTGCAGCAAGGGAGCCGGAACGCGCTGGGATATTCCAGGGCATTCAACGATCTCGCGCTTTAAGCGTCATATCACGCAGATATTGACGAGAAGCGGCGGGACCATTTTTACCAGGGGCTTAACCCGCTCCTGAAGGACAAATTGGCGATGTTCAATCGCCGCAGCCTCAACGACATCATTGATGCTGCGATTGTTCAGGAGGACTCCGGCAAGGAGTTGGCGGCGGCAGAGCGAAAGCGAAGCACGCCGCAAAGCAGCGGAGAAGGGGGCGGTCCTTCTCAGAAGTTTCGGATGGTGAATCGCCCACCATCAGGTTCACGCTGGCAGCCACCACAGCGGTCGATGCCATTCCGCAGTCGACCATACTCTTCACCGGCATTCAGGCCAGCACTGCCAGTACCACCGCAACAACAACAACAGCAGCAGCGGGCGATGCCGCGTGCGTTTGCACCTCAGCAACGCATGCCGGGCTTTCGTCCCCCGAGCTATACACCAGCAGCAGCCACATGTTATAAGTGTGGTCGTCCAGGACACTTCGCAAGCAGTTGCCCGGAGAGGCAAGGCGGCGGTTGGCACCACAGTTTCCGGGGAGGAATCAACCCCGGAACCCTACTAATGCGCGGCGGGCAAACCCTAGGCCCGGCACCGTCCACCAGCTTGCCATTGAGGACGTGCCGGAGGGCGAGCCAATCCTCGCGGGTATGTTCCAACTCCACCAGCATCCCGCTATAGTACTGTTTGATTCAGGCGCCACGCATAATTTTATTAGCCAAGCTTTCATTGCTAAACACAGCTTGGCAATACTACCCACCGATAGTCCATATTTAATTTGTTCACCGGGTGGGAAGATTTCAACAAGCGTAATGGTTTCCAAAGCACCATTATGCTTAGCGGGTAGAGTGTATCCCACGTCTCTCATTATCTTAGAGGGACAGAAGGTCGATGTCATCCTAGGGATGTCGTGGTTAACCCGCCACGGCGCTGTTCTAGACACCGTCCTTCGAGTCGTGCACTTGAACTCAGAGGTGCACGGTTCTCACTCATTATTTCTGGACAGTCCAGAAATAAAACTTCAAAGTGTCTATCAAGCCACAACTATCAGATTGGAAGATATTCCAGTGGTCCGAGAGTTCCCTGATGTATTCCCGGATGATTTGCCGGGGATGCCACCCGATAGAGAGGTGGAGTTCAAGATTGAACTTGCACCGGGAACCATGCTGATATCCCGAAGGCTGTACAAGATGGCGCCCAAGGAGTTGGCTGAACTGAAGACTCAGCTCACGGACCTCCTGGAGAAGGGTTTTATTAGGCCGAGCTCCTCGCCATGGGGCTGTTCGGCGTTATTTGTCAAGAAGAAGGATGAGACGTTGCGGCATTGCATGGACTATCGTCCGTTAAATGCCGTAACCATCAAGAACAAGTACCCGTTGCCATGGATCGACATGTTGTTTGATCAGTTGGTCGAAGCAAAGATCTTTTCCAAAATGGACTTAAGATCCGGGTACCATCAGATTAAGATAAGGGCTGAGGACATTCCGAAGACAGCTTTCTCGACAAGGTACGGACTTTATGAGTACCTGGTCATGTCCTTCGTCCTTACCAATGCTCCAGCTCACTTCATGTACTTAATGAACTCGGTATTCATGCCGGAGCTGGACAAGTTTGTCGTGGTCTTCATCGACGACATCCTAGTATATTCCAAGTCGGAGGAAGATCACAAGAAGCATCTGTGTATAGTCTTGCAACGGCTGCGGGATCACAAGTTATACGCAAAATTCAGCAAATGCGAGTTTTTGATATCGCAAGTGCCTTTCCTCGGGCATATCATCTCAGCGGAGGATATCGCTGTGGATCCGAGCAAGATCACTCAAGTGCTGAATTGGAAATCCCCGAGAACTGTTCACGAGGTACGGAGTTTCCTCGGACTCGCGGGATATTATCGGAGGTTCATTCCAAACTTCTCGAAGATTGCCAAGCCAATGACAGAGCTGCTGAAAAAGGCTACCAAATATGTTTGGATTCCAACATGTGAAGCAGCATTCAAGGCTTTAGTCAAGCACCTGACATCAGCACCGGTTTTGGCGCAGCCAGACACAACAAAACCGTTCGATGTGTACTGCGATGCATCCGGCATTGGGCTCGGATGTGTGCTGATGCAAGACCGAAGAGTGGTCGCGTATGGATCACGGCAGCTCAGGAACTATGAGCAAAATTATCCAACTCACGATTTGGAGCTCGCTGCCGTGGTACTTGCACTGAAAATGTGGAGGCACTACCTACTCGGTAACCTCGTACATTTATATACCGACCACAAAAGCCTCAAGTACATATTCACTCAGAAGGAGCTGAATATGAGGCAACGAAGATGGTTAGAATTGATAAAGGATTACAAAATAGAGATCCATTATCATCCGGGCAAGGCAAACGTAGTTGCAGATGCGCTGAGCCGCAAGTCACACGTCAACAATCTGACCATCACACCGTTGGAAGAGAGCGAACCACCACTACATGTGATTCCACATGGATCTCTCTACAACTTAGCTTTGATCCCCACCATCCGTGAAGAGATAGTGGCAGCCCAGAAGAATGACAAGGGCATGTTACATTTGCGGAGACGTGTAGACAGTGGGGAGCTGATATGTTTCCGGAAGGACGGAGACGGCGTCCTATGGTTCAAGGACCGGATCGTCGTACCCCGTAACCCGGAATTACGGAAGAAAATCTTTGATGAGGCTCACTTATCAAAGTTTTCTATTCACTTCGGCAGCAACAATATGTATCAAGAACTCAGAAGCATGTTTTGGTGGACACGGATGAAGCGAGAGACTGCAAAATACGTGTCCGAGTGTGATACATGTCGAAGGGTGAAGGCAGACCACATGCGGAAACCGGGACTGCTGCAACCACTGGGCATTCTTGCCTGGAAGTGGGAGGATGTGAGCATGGACTTCGTCGTCGGTTTACCCACCACCTTGCAGAAACATGATTCTGTGTGGGTGATCGTCGATCGGCTCACCAAAGTTGCCCATTTCATCCCGGTCAACACCAACTACAACGCCAAGAAGTATGCTGAACTGTACATCTCACGGATCCTATGCTTGTACCGCATACCCCGTACTATCATATCGGATCGGGGCACTTTATTTGTGTCCCGTTTTTGGGAGCAGCTACACGCTGCCTTGGGGACGAAGCTTATCCATAGTTCAGCATACCACCCACAGACGGATGGGCAGACGGAGCGGGTAAATCAGATCCTAGAAGACATGCTACGAGCTTGCGCTATCAACCACGGCAAGAATTGGGATGATCACATGCCATTAGCCGAGTTCTCATACAATAATGGGTACCAAGCCAGCATCAAGATGGCGCCTTATGAGGCGCTATACGGAAGAAAGTGCCGCACACCATTGAACTGGTATGAGTCTGGTGAAAGGGTTACTTTCGGGATTGACCTCGTCAACAACGCGGAAGAAAAGGTTCGACTGATTCAAGCGAACATAAAAGCCGCTCAATCCCGTCAGAAACAGTATGCGGACCGGAGAAGGCGCCCATTACAATTCGAAGTTGGAGATCACGTATATCTACGGGTATCTCCAATGAAGGGCGTAAACAGTTTTGGGGTGAGAGGAATGTTGGCACCCCGATTCATCGGTCCATTCCAGATTACTGAAAGATGTGGATCAGTGGCATACCGGCTGAAATTACCAGAAGCACTTTCTGGTGTGCACGACGTCTTTCACATTTCCCATCTGAGGAAGTGTCTTAAGCTATCAACTACCGTTCAGCTGGAAGATATTGAAGAACTGCAACTGGATCTCACCTATCGGGAGGAACTGGTGCAGATTATCGATGAAAAGGCCCGAACCACACGCAACCGTATGTTGTGGTTCTAAAAGGTTCTATGGAGTAATCACTCCTTGGACGAAGCGACATGGGAGAGCGAAGGATTGTAAAAGTCAATAGCCTTAGGGGCTAAGTATTGCACTCGGAACAGAGCCGAGGCTCCACGGTGACACCCCGAGAGACGCCGGGCGCCACCTCCTGCTCTTCCCCTCGTGCGCTGGCGAGCTCCTCGTGGGGGCGCCGTAAAACCCAGCCGTGCCCCAGCTCGCCACGACCACGAGCCGATCGTGTTTTGCCTCCTTCTTCCGAGCAGCGCCACACCGAGCTCAGTTCTTTCGCCCCGACGCCGCTCCTCCGATTCTCCCCTGCACGCCGACGTCTGCTCGGCCTTTGCCCAAGCTCCCCACACAAAAAGGAAGCGCCTGTGTGTGCTCTAGCTGACCACCTCACCACCTTGCGGTGTTAGCACTTCATTTGGCCACCAATTGATGATCGCAGCTGAGGACCAAGGTGCAACCGGCGGAACCGCAACCGGCTCACTGTGGGCAGCGCTCCACAGCCGTTTTCACCGTTCCTCTCCTGCACGAAAAAGGTGCGCCATGCTCTCTAGATTGTGTAGGTGCAAGCCGTTTAGCGGTGAATTCACCAGGTGAAGAGTATTTCCAATTCTTCCGAAACGTAGTGTGTTTGGGTAGAGCGCGGTCTAACCCAAAATTCATGCTACTCAATTAGCTATTGGCCGCGCCGGCTTGTCAGCACCTTCCTCACTCCCTAGCGTCCCTCCTCGACCAGGAATCAAGGGAAATGACCCAGAAATGGCCGGGTTTGGGTTGTTTTTTGGGCCGCCATAGAATAATAGCTCGGTTCACCGTGGAGCTCTAGGTTGCCGACCGATTCATGGGGTTTGGCGGTCATTTCCGTCACCCCCGAGCTCCCACGGTGCTCTCCGACCCTTTGCTGATCATTTTGATGCCTTGCAACGCATTCCCGACCACGCCGGAACCCTAACCGCCGCTGTCACCGTCAGGAGCCCTGTTCCGGTGAGCTACGGCCGACGGCGAACCCCGAGATGAGTTCAGCATCGTGAGTTAGGGCGGGACGGCGAGTTTGGGGTCGGGAGACGACCGGGAAAGTGGTTCCGGCGATGCTCTCCAGAGTGCGCCGTCGCGGACCCCTGTTTGGCGCGAGGAAGGAGAAGACTGCCGGGTGGGACCCACTAGCAGACATTTAAGCATTTTGAAATGTCCAGTTTGTAGTTCAAACTTTGGAGGACCACAACTTGGGGTAGGAGAATCCGAAAAATATGAAACAAATTTTGTTGGATTCCTCTAACTGAGTACAATCCAAAATCTAAAACCCAATTTGTATTAAACCCATTAATTAATTCTGGAAAATTCTTTAAAACTTTTCAGCAAAAGAATTTTAGAGGGAGTTTGGTGCATCCGAAAATCCCCAAATTTTGCCAGAATGTTCTATAGGACATTAGTGAACCCCTGTAAAAGTTTCAGACCATTTGGAGTTGATTTGGTCAGAGCAATTCAAATTTGAAGGTGCTGTGTTCATTTGAATACAGAAACATTTTCAGAGAATTTCCAAAACTTGGAAATTCAGTTCTGGGCAAATCTTAGCTCCAAAAATACTAGGAAAATTCATACAAACTCTATGAGCTATAATTGTAATTGTAGTTCACTAAGTTGGGCATGTACAGGGGTATTACCTCGAATTAATTCTTCTTTATTTATTTGCTAAGAGAATTATTCTGAGCAAACCACTCCATGAAAAGTGCTAATGTTTGGTCCAGAGAGTTTTCTTGTGACAGGGAACTCACACAAAAATTCTCAGCTCCATTGGAGCTCTGGATCACCCCTGTCCTGTTTAACCACTTGAGGGATTAATATGGAAAAGGGGCAAAACCACTTAGCATTTAACCAGGGGGATTAAGTCTAAGCCAAACCACCAACACCCAGTTCATCTTTAAATTCTGAAACAGAGTTCCAGTTGTTAGAGACTGGTTATTAGAACTAATAGCAGAAGTATTACCCTAGACTCACATTGCATTTAAATTAACATATAGTGTTTCATTAACGTGTAGCCATTGAAGAAGAGACTCCGGAAGTGCTGGACTTCCTACTTCCGGAAGAGGAACTAACCCCCGACCAGCAGCAACAAGGAAAGCCCCGGTTTGCATTAACCTTTTTATAAGTTTACTTTGTTTACATGTGTCATATGAAGTATGTATGTGCATTAGGTATAGGATGAATGAAACCCCACTTGCATAACTAAAGGTTCCTAAAAGAGTGAGGGTAGTGTCAAGGACCCCGAGTAGAAAGGCTATGCTTAATAATTCATAGGACTTCGGTACAAGTCGAGTAGTTGGAATCTACTCGCGAGATAGGCCGGGACACACGGGTTTGGTTCGAGTGATGGGAGATCACTTTAGTAATGAAAATGAGACTAGACAGGGGCTAGGGCGCAGCAAGAGGAAGTCTTGTGTGCGCAGCCCTGTCCGTGTCGATTGAGGACCGAGCCGTGTGCAGCCCTGCTGAACAAGTATTGAATGTACCGAAGGCATATCGGATATATGGGCCCCGATAAACCGATGTAGCCTAAACCTCCGGGCGTCGAGGCATAGCACACCAATTTATAGGTGTAGGTTGAGGGCAGCAAGGTGGAAATCTGCCAACGGGCATAGAGAGATGCTCCGTGTGGGGAACCTCCTGCTCGTTTCGGTGCGACCGGTTTGACGTTTGGGCTGTTGGGTGAAAGGTTGTCCTGTACGACATCGAGTGAGCGTGCTGTGCAGCTCCACGGGTGTGCGTACGTGACGGGCTCTTTGGGTTTCCCTGCAGGTGTACATCGAGTCGATTCACCGTCCCTCGCGGTGACGAGTACCGCTTGTTCACTGCGTCGTAACGTAGATTAATGAATGAAATGTTATGATTCAATATTGCTGTTATGATATACTTGTATTGCTACATGTGTGCCACCAAATATTGCTCACTAAATTTCAGCTTCATGAACCGTTAACTTGTTGCTAAAAGATGAACTAAGGTTGAACTTGTAGGCGTGTCCATTTGCTGCAACATTGCTGTCCTATGTCATGGTACACCTCATGTAGAGTTTCATGCTTAGATGAGTCGGGTAAGCCTTGCTGAGCCTTCGTCCTCACGGTTGCTTCTTAAGTGTTTTTCAGGTGAGGAGCCACCCACGGACTCGGAGCACGAGTCCACCGGCGAGGGTTACCCTCTGTCGGGGACCACGGCTGAGTGGGAGCCGTACACGCCATGCTGAGCTGAGACGTGCAGCTAGTGTGGGTTGCCCTAGGGCTGGGCAACCGACTTTTGCTAGATAGGCGGGCGTGAGTTGTATAGAGTAGACTTCCGCTGTGTAACATAACCAATAGTTTGTATATGAAGTTTGTACCTGTTTGTACAGTTCAGTTGGGTTTTCCCATGTAATATATTGTGTCCTTATGACGTGTGTTGTCGGGTGTCGCATCGCGCGGCACCACCCTCTACGATCCTGGATGACCGGATTTCGGTCCGCCACAGCCTGGTATCAGAGCTGCAGTGGGGATAGCACTGTACTTAAGGACTACATTATGGGAAAACTTAGGTTACGGTGAGGATTCGGTAGTTGCCCAAGTAAGGACTATAGTAGAATAGTTACCTAAAGTGGCAAAGACTAACTTATGTGTTATAATTCTGAATTTCAATTATGTAACGACGCACCTACGCTCTGGTAAGCATGGTAAGGAACACCACCGAAAGCGGTTCAATTTCGGTTAGCTCCCCTGACGAGGAACGTGGTTCAGGGATAGAGTCTCACAGCTTGGTGTGAGACGTCAATATGAACCTCTTGGACTCTTTATGTCCCTGAGTTCATATGAAACGCTGATCCCTAGCGTGCATTAGGCAAGTAAGTGGAGACCCCATCGCGTGGTCAGTAACGCGAGAGTGTGTTTGTCTGGAAGTAGCCAGGAGGACAAACGCAGCGCTTGCCATCGGCGTGCCCTGCAGGGCAGTAGGTGGTATCTGTTGGGTTGATAACATTCCCAACCGTGACGACCCGTTCATGACATACTCGGGTTCCCCGTCTTGTGGTGTTGAAACACGATCACGTACCTTGAGACGTGACCTAACTCAAGGACGGCCGTATGACAATGATACGGGCGTTTGTATTTACTTTTGAATATGATCCTGCCTGAAATGAAAACAACCATTGAGTGCACCATTATTGTGTGGTCTTCTGCAGGTATTAACCACGTATGTATCCGTGTAGCAAATGTGTGCGAGAGACCGTTTAGTGCCACACTTGAGACGTATATGCCGGTATAATCCGGTTAAGATTTTCTTTGGTGAGGAATGTAGTACCATGATATTGTAGGCATATGCATGAAAATATTGATAACAAGGAAGTAAAAAAATCTATAGGTTCAACATTTAGGACCCTGGTTGGGTATAGGAATGGGATAGTGGAGCAGTATAGCCAAAAGTATGAAAAGCAGAGTGCTCTGTTTTGGGCAGCAAGTTGCTGATCTTCAACAGGGCATAACTCACAGGTCTTTTAGCCCATGGAGGTGTGTTATATAGTTCTGGAAAGGTATCTGAGTACCCTACAATTTTGTTGTAGACTTCCAGAGCTGAAACACACCTTAAGATGGCTGAAATCCCAGAGGAATGTAAACTGTCCAGAACCAGGACAAAGTAAAACATTCTCTGAATGGTTCTGTTTTTCAAACATAACTCCAAGTTGAAAAATCTAAAATTGTCATATAATACATCCATAGAAAGATTAGAAGATGTGTGACATCTTTGCAATTCAAGTTCCTGAAATTTCAGCACAGAATTTAGTGGAAATCGGAGTTGAAAAAAAGCCACTTCCAGGGGAGGTGCTGTTAAAATTCTTCCAGAAATTCTGCTGACTTTGAATTAGCATAACTTTTTAACCAAAGCTGATCTGGGGGAAAATGAATACTCCTTGGAAGGATACTGAAGTTGACTTTAACTTTGGTATTCAACTTGGGTCACGAAACTGCCCAGAACCAGATAAAAATTTGGAATAAGTAGAAACTGGTCATTCTGACAGAAGAATGACAGTTGAACTCATTGGAGAGGGTGTTGTACCCTAAGGGTGCTATACGTGATGACAAAGCGATAGTAATGTCTCGTAGTGACCAAACCTAGTTATGGTGAGCTTCCAAAGAGGGGGTTCATCAAGTTGGATTTAACTAGCTTGTGTTTGGTCTGGTAATGGTGTAGCTTGTGCAAAGTTATTACATTATCTACATACGAGATGTATCGCATATTCTCATTGTCATTATGTTGTTATGCCTATTTTCATTTGGACGGCATGCAATATGTTGCGGGACTGATGTTTATTGTCGGATGGTTGCAGATGGTTCGCACTAGGACCACGCACGAGGTTGGTGGCTCTAGCCAAGGGGGAGGCAATGACTCCCAGCCACCGGCCTACGACAGCACCCCGCAACAGCAGCCACCACCGCCGCCTCCGCTTACTCTAGCGGATGTGATAGCGGCACTGGTGGGAGGTCGTGAGGAGCAGACCGACCTGCTCCGCACGATCGTGCAAAATACGTCCCAGGCGGGGGGACGTCAAGACAGAGGGCCTCGTGAGCCCCGTGAAGTGTCGTACTCAGATTTCATGAGTACGCATCCTCCAGTGTTCACCGAAGCCAAAGAACCACTGGTGGCGGACAACTGGCTGCGGACCATCGAGTCCAAGTTTGGGCTGCTCCAATGTACGGAGCGGCAGAAGACTCTGTTCGCAGTGCACCAACTCCACGGTGCCGCTGGTGCGTGGTCGGTGAACTATGTCGCCTCACGTCTGGCTGGCCATGCCGTGGAATGGCAAGAGTTCCGGGAGGCGTTCCGCGCCTATCACATTCCTCCCGGAATCATGAAGAGGAAGTTCCAAGAATTCTTGGAGCTGAAGCAGGGCGGGAGGAGTGCCCATGACTACTCCCGTGCCTTCAACCATCTGGCGCAATATGCGTCAGACTATATCTCCACGGAGGAGAAGAAGAGGGAGCATTTCTATCGGGGGTTACACCCTGAAATGAAGACGCACCTCGTTCAGTGGAATCGCGACACTTTCAACGACCTAGTCAATGCCGCGATTATGCAAGAGGATGTTCAGCAGGAGTTGGCAGCTGAGCAGAGGAAGCGCAGCGCTCCACCTAGCAGCGGTGGTGGCGCGCCCCAGAAGTACCGTATGGTGTATCGGACACCATCCGGGCAGCAGTGGCATCAACCGGCGTGACCTCAACGGTTCGGGGGACGTCCGTTCCAGTCACCCTAGTTCCGTCCGCCGATGCCACCACCAAGACAGCAGCAGCAGCAGACGGTACCCCGGGCGTTTCCACCACCACAACGCGCCCCAGGATTCCGTCCACCGATTAGCGGGGGACCGCCCCGTTTCACCTGCTTCAAGTGTGGCCAGGCGGGCCACTTCGCGAAGGACTGTCCCCAGGGGCAGCAGAGCAGCGGGCAAGCCCAGTTCCAGGGCGGTGCTCGAGGCCGACCTCCGGTGAAGAAGGTTGGTCAGCGGACTGGGGGTGTCCGCAACCTCGACAATGAGCACGCCCCAGAGGGAGACAACGTGCTGGCGGGTACGTTTACTCTCAACCATCAAGCCATCGTCATATTGTTTGATTCTGGTGCAACCCACAGCTTTATAAGTGAATCCTATGTACCTAAGCATCAAATGCAAGTCTTCCCAACCGACTGCATGACACGACCCCACTGGTCCTGTCGAGCCAGGATCACGCTGAGGGGTGCTGCGTTGCACAGCACCGTATAACACACGTCAAAGGTACAAAGCGGAAGCGGAAGCTTTATTACATAAACAAGTTTATTAACATGTTTACATCAAAATAAGTTTAGTCCACACTCGCGGGCGTAGACTAAGCATCAAGTGCACGTTCAGCCCTCGAACGTGTCCTTGCTAGCACACACGCACACTAACTCTGCGGCGTGCACGACTCCCACTCGACGGGGTTCCCCTCCTGGGGTTCCGTCTCCTCTTCGGGAGTCCCTTCCTCATAGAACCCTGCAAAAGCTTCAAACACAAGCAGTGAGCACGAAGGCTCAGCAAGTCTGACCCGTCTCACCTAAACATGGAACTTCTACATGAGGGTAATGGGTTGCATGAGGTAAAAATCATTTGCAAGGACTCGCCTAATTAGTAGAACCTTACTTTCAAGTTTTAGCAGCAGGTTGTGGAGAACCTTACGCTAAGGCACATGAGAGAGCCGCAATCAAACAAGAAACGCATTTCTCTCATGTACTTTGCCCAAAGTTGAAAAGAACTTTAGTTAGCACTAAGCTACAGCATATCATTAACAATCAATATCCAGCTTTCAATCAGCAACATTTTAACATGTAACTAGCCTGTTCTTTCTACGTCACGGTACAGTGAACAAGTGGTACTCACTGACCGCGAGGGACGGCGATTATAATCGATTTACACCTGCAGGGTTACCCGAACAACCTGTCACGTACGCCCGTACTCGATGTTGCCTACAACAACCATCACGGACGCCGTACGCGACTACCTTTCACCCGTTAGCCAAATATTGAACCGGTCCCATCGTCCCGAGCAAGAGGTCCCTGCACGCGCATCTCTGTGCCGCCAGCTGATTTACACCTCGAGCTCTCAACCTACCCTCTGAACGACGGGCAATGCCTCAATACCCAGCTACCCGAGTTACATCAGTTTCCCGGTTCCCATATAGCCGGTAGGTCTTCGGTACTGTTCTACCTTGTTCAACAGGCCCGCACACGGCTCGGTCCTCAATCGACACAAGCGGAGCTACAGCACACAGGCCCCAAAGTCCTGCTGCCCTTACTCTCCGCTCGGTCTCATTTTCTTGCCATGTGTATCATGTGCTATCTCTACCCGAGCAATGTTCCTCTAGCCTATTCTCGCGAGTAGTTCCAACTACTCGACTTGTACCGAATCCTACTCTATCCTAGCAATGCAGTGGCTAACGAGGTTTTCAATCCTAAACCCAACCCATGGTTATCTTGGCTGTGCAGTTGGGTTTCCAATCAAGACTCTAATGCACAGAACAATATTCAAAGATGTGCTCAAAACAATAAACATTTGTAAAAAGGTTAATGCAAACCGGGGCTTGCCTTGCTGCTCTTGGTCGTAGGCTAGCTGTTCCTCCGGAGTAACGAAGTCTAGGACTTCGGGTTCCTCCTCGACCTTAGCGACTACATGATAAGAACAATGTATGTATTAATTTAAATGCATTTGTATTAACTTTGAAGTTGTGAAGTCTATAACCCTTGCTAGACAGACCTAATGATTGTGAAACTTTTACTGTGGCTTGGTTACAACCTAAACAAAGACTTGGTCAAGTTTTAGTTGCAGCAAAGCTCATTTGAGCCCTCCACAAATAATTATGTCCTTGACCTTAATTGGAACTCTTAGGGTGTTCTAGGAATTTTCATGAGACAAACTATGACTTTCTGAAAACTAGATTTTCAGAGGGTTCTAATGGAGTTGGTCTCACTTAATTTGGAAGTCTCTAACTAGAGATATGAGCTAAACAATTTCAGAGAAAATTCTGAAAATGTTTCTGAACATTTTCTATTTTCTCTGGAACAGTTTTACTAATCACACCATTAGGTGGACTAAATGAGCTCAAATGGATTTGAAATTTTTATGGTAGTTCAAGGATATTTTGGTGAACATCTCAGCAAAATTTCAGAATTTTCCTCCAAAGGATTCTCCAGTTAAAGTTCCTAACAGTTTAAACTTTAAGGAATTAATTCTGGAGAATTAAGGAATTTCATGAAGTGAAACTTGATTTTCTGGAAAGTACTCAGAGAGCTGAATCCAGCAAAATTTGGTTCACTCAACTTGGAGCTTTCTAGCCAAAGTTATAAGGATTTGAAGTTTGAACTAAAACTGAAATTCGGGGAAAAGTTTAAACTCTGGCTTGTGGGCCCCGCATGCAGTGCGTCGTCTTCCTCCTCGCGCCAACTGCGCAGCGGCGGCGTTCTCCGGCGACCCTCGCCGGAACTGAGTTCCCGGCCACCCCCTGGCCCGAAACTTGCCGCCTGCCCCTTTTCCGACCCCCTGGACTCGATGGTAGGGTCGCCGGCCGCCGGCGATGACCGGAAACCCGCGCGCACCGGTGACAGCACCTGCTAGGGTTCCGGTGAGGTCGGTCCCGCTCTCTCGTGCATCAAATCGACCGGAAATCGGTCGGAGAGCATCAGTAGGGCATGGGAAACACGAACTAGGGCTGGGTGGAAGCTAGAAATACCGGCAACTAGGCTCTCGACGGTGAGCCGAGGTGTTCAGCCATGGCGGCGGGGAAAACGGCCATACCATGGCCGATGCTCGATGGTTTTCCCTAATTCCAGTTTGAGCGTGGGCGCTAGCGTGCATAGAAGCTACTAGGTAACGAGCTCGTCCAACCTTCGTGCATAGAGCACGAATTCCACCCGAAGGTGAGCTCGGTTCTTATGAACTGATCAACAGTAAATTTGGAAATTCTCGGCCGAGGGTTGATCAATCGCCAAACGGCTTTCGGCTACTCCATCTACATACAATCACGCACCTTTCTTGTGTAGAGAAGAGGGCGTGACAACGGCTGTGCCGTGCTGTCCACGGGAGCCCGATCGGCGGCGATGTTCGGCTCGCCGGAGAAATGGCTCGGACAGCTCGAGGAAGCTTGCTCACTGGACAACACGGAGTGTGGGAGGTTGCTCACGATCCCTTGGTGCCGTTTTGCTGTGGAGGAGGCTGTGCTTTGCGAGCGATCGGCTTGATCAAGCGAGAGCTCGAGCGGCGGCGATGGCAGTGGAAAAACAGGTCGTGCACGTCGGCAGCTCGGGGAATAGCGACTGAAGCACGCCGGGGAGGGAATAAATAGCCCGGCGGCTGGCCTCCGGCTTGGGGCGCGCAGCAGGAGCTGGCGCCGGCTGCCCCCGTTCGGTGGCGCGCGCGCACAGCAGCCGGGAACCGACTGAACTGTGTTTCAGTCGGTTTGTTTTGAGGCAGAGGCTGACATGTGGGTCTCACCCCTCTTTTAACCTCTGAAATTTACTCCTAACAGCTGTGGTAAACAGTGAACCCTATTCTACCCTTGGCAATTCAAATTATTCACCCAAGAGCCATTTGAATTGATCAAAGTTCAAATGAGGTTTGGTTTGAATGAATTTCAGCACAAGTTCAGTTTGAAATTCAAATAAAGTTTGAATTTCTCCCCCTTAGCTCATGTCAAGATCAACTCCAAATGGAGTGAAAATTGGTGTGTGAGCTCACAAAAATGTGCTGAGTAAGAATATGCCTTCCACTTTCAAATTCATGGTATAAAAACAGTTTGAATTTGAATATGTTTTCAAACTGCCCTCCTCCTATCTATACCCAAAATGACCTCAAAAAGGTTTTGAATTTGGGTGAAACTTGGCATGGACATCCTTAGCAAAGTGTAGGAGTTTTCATATGTCCAGCCCATCTATATCACATGTGGGAAATACCACTTTTGCAATGTGTGAGTTTGTTCTCTAATGAGCATGTTGATAATTGTTACTTGCTCTTCATTTGTGTTCATCATTCTTGCTCAAATGAGGTGTGTGGTGTGGTGATGAACACTACAAATGGGTGTCAGAAACTGAGGCCCTTACATTCCTCCCCCCTTAAAAGAATCTCGTCCCGAGATTATAAGGCGAAAATGAGAGAGAGGACGGTGGAAAATTACCGGATATACGACCTGAAAAAGTCGGGGTAGTTAGTGCGAAGGAATTCTTCGCTCTCCCATGTCGCTTCGTCCATGGAGTGATTACTCCACAGAACCTTGTAGAACCACAACGTACGGTTGCGTGTGGTTCGGGCCTTCTCATCAATAATCTGCACCGGTTCCTCCTGATAGGTGAGATCCGGTTGCAGTTCTTCAATGTCTTCCAGCTGAACGGTAGTTGATAGCTTGAGACAATTCCTTAGCTGGGAAATGTGAAAGACGTCGTGCACACCGGAAAATGCTTCTGGTAATTTTAGCCGGTATGCCACCGATCCACATCTTTCGGTAATCTGAAATGGACCGATGAATCGGGGTGCTAACTTTCCCCTCACCCCAAATCTGTTTACGCCCTTCATTGGAGACACCCGTAGATATACGTGATCCCCAACTTCGAATTGTAATGGGCGCCTTCTCCGATCCGCATACTGTTTCTGACGGGATTGAGCGGCTTTTAGGTTCGCTTGAATCAGTCGAACCTTTTCTTCCGCGTTGTTGACAAGGTCAATCCCGAAGGTAACCCTTTCGCCAGACTCACACCAGTTCAATGGTGTGCGGCATTTTCTCCCGTATAGCGCCTCGTAGGGCGCCATCTTGATGCTGGCTTGGTACCCATTGTTGTACGAGAACTCGGCTAACAGCAAGTGATCATCCCAATTCTTGCCGTGGTCGATAGCGCAATCTCGTAGCATGTCTTCTAGGATTTGATTTACCCGCTCAGTTTGTCCATCCGTCTGCGGGTGGTAGGCTGAACTACGGATCAGCTTCGTCCCCAAGGCAGCGTGTAGCTGCTCCCAAAAACGGGACACAAATAAAGTGCCCCGATCCGAAATGATAGTACGGGGTACGCCGTACAAGCATAGGATCCGTGAGATGTACAGTTCAGCGTACTTCTTGGCGTTGTAGTTGGTGTTGACCGGGATGAAATGGGCAACTTTGGTGAGCCGATCGACGATCACCCACACAGAATCATGTTTCTGTAAGGTGGTGGGTAAACCGACGACGAAATCCATGCTCACGTCTTCCCACTTCCAGGCAGGAACGCCTAGTGGTTGCAGCAGTCCCGGTTTCCGCATATGATCCGCCTTCACCCTTCGACATGTATCACACTCGGACACGTATTTTGCAGTCTCTCGCTTCATCCGTGTCCACCAAAACTTTCTTTTGAGTTCTTGATACATTTTGTTGCTGCCGGGGTGAATAGAAAATTTTGATAAGTGAGCCTCATCAAAGATTTTCTTCCTTAACTCCGGGTTTCGGGGTACGACGATCCGGTCCTTGAACCATAGGACGCCGTCTCCGTCCTTCCGGAAACATTTCAACTCCCCACTGTCTACACGTCTCCGCAAATGTGACATGCCCTTGTCATTCTTCTGGGCTGCCGCTATCTCTTCACGGATGGTGGGGATCAAAGCTAGGTTGTAGAGAGCTCCATGTGGAATCACATGTAGTGGTGGTTCGCTCTCTTCCAACGGTGTGATGGTCAGATTATTGACGTGTGACTTGCGGCTCAGCGCATCTGCCACAACGTTTGCCTTGCCCGGATGATAATGGATCTCTATCTCGTAATCCTTTATCAGTTCTAACCATCTTCGTTGCCTCATGTTCAGCTCCTTCTGAGTGAATATGTACTTGAGGCTTTTGTGGTCGGTATATAAATGTACGAGGTTACCGAGTAGGTAGTGCCTCCACATTTTTAGTGCAAGTACCACGGCAGCGAGCTCCAAGTCGTGAGTTGGATAATTTTGCTCATGATTCCTAAGCTGCCGTGATCCATACGCGACCACTCTTCGGTCTTGCATCAGCACACATCCGAGCCCAATGCCGGATGCATCGCAGTACACATCGAACGGTTTTGTTGTGTCTGGCTGCGCCAAAACCGGTGCTGATGTCAGGTGCTTGACTAAAGCCTTGAATGCTGCTTCACATGCTGGACTCCAAACATATTTGGTAGCCTTCTTCAGCAGCTCTGTCATTGGCTTGGCAATCTTCGAGAAGTTCGGAATGAACCTCCGATAATATCCCGCGAGTCCGAGGAAACTCCGTACCTCATGAACGGTTCTCGGGGATTTCCAATTCAGCACTTGCGTGATCTTGCTCGGGTCCACAGCGATACCTTCCGCTGAGATGATATGCCCGAGGAAAGGCACTTGCGATATCCAAAACTCGCATTTGCTGAACTTTGCGTATAACTTGTGATCCCGCAGCCGTTGCAAGACTATACGCAGATGTTTCTTGTGATCTTCCTCCGACTTGGAGTATACCAGGATGTCGTCGATGAAGACCACGACAAACTTGTCCAGCTCCGGCATGAACACCGAGTTCATTAAATACATGAAGTGAGCTGGAGCATTGGTAAGGCCGAAGGACATGACCAGGTACTCATAAAGTCCGTACCTTGTTGAGAAAGCTGTCTTCGGAATGTCCTCCGCCCTTATCTTAATCTGATGGTACCCTGATCTTAAATCCATCTTGGAAAAGATCTTTGCTTCGACCAACTGATCAAACAACATGTCGATCCGTGGCAACGGGTACTTATTCTTGATGGTTAAGGCATTTAATGGGCGGTAGTCCACGCAAAGCCGCAACGTTTCATCCTTCTTCTTGACAAATAATGCCGAACAACCCCATGGGGAGGAGCTCGGCCTAATAAAACCCTTCTCCAGAAGGTCCGTGAGCTGAGTCTTCAGTTCAGCCAACTCCTTGGGCGCCATCTTGTACGGCCTTCGGGATATTGGCATGGTTCCCGGTGCAAGTTCAATCTTGAACTCCACCTCTCTATCGGGTGGCATCCCCGGCAAATCGTCCGGGAATACATCCGGGAACTCTCGGACCACTGGAATGTCTTCCAATCTGATAGTTGTGGACTGATAGACACTTGAAAGTTTTATTTCTGGACTGTCCAGAAATAATGAGTGAGAACCGTGCACCTCTGAGTTTAAGTGCACGACTCGAAGGACGGTGTCTAAAACAGCGCCGTGGCGGGTTAACCACGACATCCCTAGGATGACATCGACCTTCTGTCCCTCTAAGATAATGAGAGACGTGGGGTACACTCTACCCGCTAAGCATAATGGTGCTTTGGAGACCATTACGCTTGCTGAAATCTTCCCACCCGGTGAACAAATTAAATATGGACTATCGGTGGGTAGTATTGGCAAGCTGTGTTTAGCAATGAAAGCTTTGCTAATAAAATTATGCGTGGTGCCCGAATCAAATAGTACTATAGCGGGATGCTGGTGGAGTTGGAACATACCCGCAAGGATTGGCTCGCCCTCCGGCACGTCCTCAATGGCAAGCTGGTGGACAGTGCCGGGCCTAGGGTTTGCCCGCCGCGCATTAGTAGGGTTCCGGGGTTGATTCCTCCCCGGAAACTGTGGTGCCACTCCGCCGCCTTGCCTCTCCGGGCAACTGCTCGCGAAGTGTCCTGGACGACCACACTTGTAACATGTGGCCGCTGCTGGTGGAGTACTCGGGGGACAAAAGCCCGGCATGCGTTGCGGAGGTGCAAATGCACGCGGCATCGCCCGCTGCTGCTGTTGTTGTTGCGGTGGTACTGGCAGTGCCGGCCGGAATGCCGGTGAAGAGTACGGCCGACTGCGGAATGGCATCGACCGCTGTGGTGGCTGCCAGCGTGGCCCTGATGGTGGGCGATTCACCATCCGAAACTTCTGAGAAGGACCGCCTCCTTCTCCGCTGCTCTGCGGCGCGCTTCGCTTTCGCTCTGCCGCCGCCAACTCCTTGCCGGAGTCTTCCTGAACAATCGCAGCATCAATTATGTCGTTGAGGCTGCCGCGATTGAACATCACCAGCTTGTCCTTCAGGAGCGGGTTAAGCCCCTGGTAAAAATGGTCCCGCTGCTTCTCGTCCGTACCTGCGTGATACGACGCGTAGAGCGCGAGATCGTTAAACGCCCTGGAATATTCCAGCGCGTTCCGGCTCCCTTGTTGCAGGTGTAGGAATTCCTGCGTCTTTCTCTTCATCAAACCGGGCGGTATATGATAGGCCCTGAAGGCCGTCCGGAACTCCGCCCAGGTCATCACTCGGTCGGTGGGTTGTGAAGCACAGAAGTTGGCCCACCACGCGCTCGCGGATCCTTGGAGCTGCTGGACCGCGAACTGAGTCTTGCGCTGCTCGCTGATTTGGAGCAGCCCGAACTTCATCTCTATGGCGCGGAGCCAGTTGTCCGCGTCAAGTGGTTCATCCGCCCTTGAGAATACAGGGGGATGAGTCGCCAGGAAGTCGGAGTAGGAGCTCTGTTGGCGCTCCTCACGATCTTGACGTCTCTCTGGGCGAGACGTATTCGCAATTAACGTTTGTAGCAGCTCTGTGTGCTGCTGATGTGAACCCGCCATTGCCGCGACAATGTCGGCCAATGTAACCGTTGGCAGTGGCGGTGGCGGTGTTTGCTGTTGCTGTTGCTGCTGCTGTCCCGAGGAGTCCTCGGGAGGCGGTTGGGAGGTCTCTCCCCCTTGACCGGTACCCCCAACGTCAGGGTTGGCACGAGTACGCGTCATTCTGAAATTCAAAACAGCAGCAATTAGCACATGTCTCACTTAAAATTCCATACGCAACAGGAGGTATTGAGTGACACATGATTAATTTGCACAACATTCACATATATTGATAAAGCAGAAACTTTATACAAGATACATTATTCTCGGATCTCCGAGAAGTCGTGCTCATGTCGTCACTACCTATACATACGCTACTGTCTACACGACATGTCACCGATTACAAAAGTTGGGTTACGCTACCCTAGCTGCCCTACTTGGCAACCGTAACCCCCTACTCGGAGTAGAACTCGACCTCCTGTGGGTCGTCCTCCTCCGGTACCTCGGCTGGTGGCTCTGGATCTACCACCTCTTCTCCCATTCCGGGTTCTCCCATGGCTGGAAGACCCAAGACTACCGGTACGCCCAATACCGGGGGCACGAGGTCCTGTAATGCATGCACCTCGTCCATAGCCTGGTTGTAGTCCTCTTCCCAGCCTTGTCCTTCCTCAATAGCGTCGTCCCGCTCTTGAGCAAGGTCCTCATTTTGCTGGGTTAGGGTCTGCACCAGCTCTTGCAACGCCGCGATATCAACACGGCTCTTCTTCCTTGCCCTCTTCAGACGACGCAACTGATTGTGTTGTTCATTCAGTCGCTTGATCGTCGGAAGGAAAACATTGCGGAGTGCACTGTGAGCACTCTCGAAATGATCTCCACGGCTTGTGCTCTCCTTGAGCTTGGTGGCGAGATGCTCCATATGAACAGCTTGGCTGTCCATCACAGCATTTCCCGCCCTCATCTGGAGGCTGAGGTTTGCCTCCACGGGGTTGTACCTTGGGCAACTCGGGTCTGTTGCCTCCAGGTACCTTTTTTCCCACACATGCTGAGCTCGTCCCTCCACCGGAACGAGTGCGTATGGAGTACCCTCCATAGCCTGCACGTGTAGTTGGCAGAAACGTGACATAGTGTCACGGGCTGCCACTTGCCACATCCCTTCCGGTTGTCTTCCTCTCACCGTGACGGTGAATGGCACCCAACCGGGAGGCGTAGGCCCTGCAGGAACCTCGACATGGATCGTCCACGTCTTGTTCCCCTCTTCGCCTTCTTCCTTGGCGAAGTATTGCGGCATCTGGTTGTACCCGAAATATTGGAGCATTTGCCACAATGCTTCCGGGTAGCCGCTACGGTCAGAGCAGTGGGAAACTACCCACCCGTTCTCCAACCGTTTATCTGCTGCCATCTGTAAAAATATATTTGAGGAATGTCAAATATTTATTTGAACAGTAAACCATTGAGTTATAACATAAGATATGTCATTGAACCCCTAAAACTTGGAAACATAGTTCAAATTTTTAAACAAATTTGACTGCTGATCTGCTGTTACCATGACAGCCCTGACCAGTTTCCATATCAATCTGATTTAGGCCAGGTTAGAAGCAAAACCAGTCCTGGAGCTCAACATCAAAGTTAAAATTAACTTCAATAGCTTTCCAGAAAGTATTTGGTTGGCCTAAGATCTGTCCTGGTTCAGAAATTATGAGATGTCAAAGTTAACAGAATTTCTGGAATCAATTGGACAGCACCTCCCTGCTTTAGGTACTGAATTGATCCAAGAATCCCAGTTAATTCTGTTCCTAATCTGACAAAACTTTCTGTTACAAAGTCGTAACCCATCTCATAAGATTTCCAGAACTACCTCATTTTCTATTTTTGGATTTTTATGCAGGAAGTTATGCCTAATTTACAGAGAGTTTACAGAGAGTCTTTGCTCCGTCCTGTTTTCTGGACAGTTTCAACTCTACTGCATTTTTTGAGTAGTTAAGGGACGAAACACCTCTGGACCTCAACAGAAAAGTTGTAAAGCTTTTCCAAAGCTTCCCAGAAATGTATCATACGACCCCAACCTCGAAAGAACTCAACCTCTAACCTCTGATTAACTTCAGCCTTGATTCAGCTGAAAACAGAGTGTTCTGTCCTTAACATCCTATAAGTTGAAAACTTGTTAACTTTGAATATCTTGTACAAGGGAAGGAGTTACATCAAGTTTTACTACTTTGGATCAAAACCTTCAAGTTTTTAAATGAAGTTGTTCATTTAATTGGATGTGACGTCGAGGCGTCACCAGATTATGTCGGTACTACGTCCTCACAAAGGAAAAACCTATACCGGACTTAGCCGGCTTCGTTAGTTTAGTGGCACTACTCGTCACTCGCACACGGATGCTACACGTCTACCGTTTCGTGGTAAGGCTACCTGCAGAAATTCAACCAATCATCAGACTCGGCTGCACACCGAGCCCGGAATCCATACAGTTTGTACACCCGGCCGTCATCACTCGCCCGGATGTTCTCAAGCCAAACACGTCTTGAGTTACGTGTTCACGTTTCAGACCACGTGACGGGGTCTCCCATGTTGCACCACGCACGCCAGGGACAGACGTTGCTCGAATACCCCAAACGACATGAAGAGTCGTAGAGGATACTAAAGCGGGTCGGGTTACCTGCCACCCGTGGGGCTCCACCCTTCAGCTTGTGCGCACTGGTGGACAGCGCTTACGTGCACCCCCCAAGACATGAACGTCCCGAGATGCACGATTTTCCGACATAACAAATAGGTTAATAAGCCACTTTCTATATACTAATAACATCCTTATACGGGCTACTAACTCGTTCCTCACTGGATTTTTGAAAAAGAAGACCTTTGTACAATGTTAAACCTCAAGCGAGCTCTGATACCACGCTGACACGACCCCACTGGTCCTGTCGAGCCAGGATCACGCTGAGGGGTGCTGCGTTGCACAGCACCGTATAACACACGTCAAAGGTACAAAGCGGAAGCGGAAGCTTTATTACATAAACAAGTTTATTAACATGTTTACATCAAAATAAGTTTAGTCCACACTCGCGGGCGTAGACTAAGCATCAAGTGCACGTTCAGCCCTCGAACGTGTCCTTGCTAGCACACATGCACACTAACTCTGCGGCGTGCACGACTCCCACTCGACGGGGTTCCCCTCCTGGGGTTCCGTCTCCTCTTCGGGAGTCCCTTCCTCATAGAACCCTGCAAAAGCTTCAAACACAAGCAGTGAGCACGAAGGCTCAGCAAGTCTGACCCGTCTCACCTAAACATGGAACTTCTACATGAGGGTAATGGGTTGCATGAGGTAAAAATCATTTGCAAGGACTCGCCTAATTAGTAGAACCTTACTTTCAAGTTTTAGTGGCAGGTTGTGGAGAACCTTACGCTAAGGCACATGAGAGAGCCGCAATCAAACAAGAAACACATTTCTCTCATGTACTTTGCCCAAAGTTGAAAAGAACTTTAGTTAGCACTAAGCTACAGCATATCATTAACAATCAATATCCAGCTTTCAATCAGCAACATTTTAACATGTAACTAGCCTGTTCTTTCTACGTCACGGTACAGTGAACAACTGGTACTCACTGACCGCGAGGGACGGCGATTATAATCGATTTACACCTGCAGGGTTACCCGAACAACCCGTCACGTACGCCCGTACTCGATGTTGCCTACAACAACCATCACGGACGCCGTACGCGACTACCTTTCACCCGTTAGCCAAATATTGAACCGGTCCCATCGTCCCGAGCAAGAGGTCCCTGCACGCGCATCTCTGTGCCGCCAGCTGATTTACACCTCGAGCTCTCAACCTACCCTCTGAACGACGGGCAATGCCTCAATACCCAGCTACCCGAGTTACATCAGTTTCCCGGTTCCCATATAGCCGGTAGGTCTTCGGTACTGTTCTAGCTTGTTCAACAGGCCCGCACGCGGCTCGGTCCTCAATCGACACAAGCGGAGCTACAGCACACAGGCCCCAAAGTCCTGCTGCCCTTACTCTCCGCTCGGTCTCATTTTCTTGCCATGTGTATCATGTGCTATCTCTACCCGAGCAATGTGCCTCTAGCCTATTCTCGCGAGTAGTTCCAACTACTCGACTTGTACCGAATCCTACTCTATCCTAGCAATGCAGTGGCTAACGAGGTTTTCAATCCTAAACCCAACCCATGGTTATCTTGGCTGTGCAGTTGGGTTTCCAATCAAGACTCTAATGCACAGAACAATATTCAAAGATGTGCTCAAAACAATAAACATTTGTAAAAAGGTTAATGCAAACCGGGGCTTGCCTTGCTGCTCTTGGTCGTAGGCTAGCTGTTCCTCCGGAGTAACGAAGTCTAGGACTTCGGGTTCCTCCTCGACCTTAGCGACTACATGATAAGAACAATGTATGTATTAATTTAAATGCATTTGTATTAACTTTGAAGTTGTGAAGTCTATAACCCTTGCTAGACAGACCTAATGATTGTGAAACTTTTACTGTGGCTTGGTTACAACCTAAACAAAGACTTGGTCAAGTTTTAGTTGCAGCAAAGCTCATTTGAGCCCTCCACAAATAATTATGTCCTTGACCTTAATTGGAACTCTTAGGGTGTTCTAGGAATTTTCATGAGACAAACTATGACTTTCTGAAAACTAGATTTTCAGAGGGTTCTAATGGTGTTGGTCTCACTTAATTTGGAAGTCTCTAACTAGAGATATGAGCTAAACAATTTCAGAGAAAATTCTGAAAATGTTTCTGAACATTTTCTATTTTCTCTGGAACAGTTTTACTAATCACACCATTAGGTGGACTAAATGAGCTCAAATGGATTTGAAATTTTTATGGTAGTTCAAGGATATTTTGGTGAACATCTCAGCAAAATTTCAGGATTTTCCTCCAAAGGATTCTCCAGTTAAAATTCCTAACAATTTAAACTTTAAGGAATTAATTCTGGAGAATTAAGGAATTTCATGAAGTGAAACTTGATTTTCTGGAAAGTACTCAGAGAGCTGAATCCAGCAAAATTTGGTTCACTCAACTTGGAGCTTTCTAGCCAAAGTTATAAGGATTTGAAGTTTGAACTAAAACTGAAATTCGGGGAAAAGTTTAAACTCTGGCTTGTGGGCCCCGCACGCAGTGCGTCGTCTTCCTCCTCGCGCCAACTGCGCAGCGGCGGCGTTCTCCGGCGACCCTCACCGGAACTGAGTTCCCGGCCACCCCCTGGCCCGAAACTTGCCGCCTGACCCTTTTCCGACCCCCTGGACTCGATGGTAGGGTCGCCGGCCGCCGGCGATGACCGGAAACCCGCGCGCACCGGTGACAGCACCTGCTAGGGTTCCGGTGAGGTCGGTCCCGCTCTCTCGTGCATCAAATCGACCGGAAATCGGTCGGAGAGCATCAGTAGGGCATGGGAAACACGAACTAGGGCTGGGTGGAAGCTAGAAATACCGGCAACTAGGCTCTCGACGGTGAGCTGAGGTGTTCAGCCATGGCGGCGGGGAAAACGGCCATACCATGGCCGATGCTCGATGGTTTTCCCTAATTCCAGTTCGAGCGTGGGCGCTAGCGTGCATAGAAGCTACTAGGTAACGAGCTCGTCCAACCTTCGTGCATAGAGCACGAATTCCACCCGAAGGTGAGCTCGGTTCTTATGAACTGATCAACAGTAAATTTGGAAATTCTCGGCCGAGGGTTGATCAATCGCCAAACGGCTTTCGGCTACTCCATCTACATACAATCACGCACCTTTCTTGTGTAGAGAAGAGGGCGTGACAACGGCTGTGCCGTGCTGTCCACGGGAGCCCGATCGGCGGCGATGTTCGGCTCGCAGGAGAAATGGCTCGGACAGCTCGAGGAAGCTTGCTCACTGGCCAACACGGAGTGTGGGAGGTTGCTCAAGATCCCTTGGTGCCGTTTTGCTGTGGAGGAGGCTGTTCTTTGCGAGCGATCGGCTTGATCAAGCGGGAGCTCGAGCGGCGGCGATGGCAGTGGAAAAACAGGTCGTGCACGTCGGCAGCTCGGGGAATGGCGACTGAAGCACGCCGGGGAGGGAATAAATAGCCCGGCGGCTGGCCTCCGGCTTGGGGCGCGCAGCAGGAGCTGGCGCCGGCTGCCCCCCTTCGGTGGCGCGCGCGCACAGCAGCCGGGAACCGACTGAACTGTGTTTCAGTCGGTTTGTTTTGAGGCAGAGGCTGACATGTGGGTCTCACCCCTCTTTTAACCTCTGAAATTTACTCCTAACAGCTGTGGTAAACAGTGAACCCTATTCTACCCTTGGCAATTCAAATTATTCACCCAAGAGCCATTTGAATTGATCAAAGTTCAAATGAGGTTTGGTTTGAATGAATTTCAGCACAAGTTCAGTTTGAAATTCAAATAAAGTTTGAATTTCTCCCCCTTAGCTCATGTCAAGATCAACTCCAAATGGAGTGAAAATTGGTGTGTGAGCTCACAAAAATGTGCTGAGTAAGAATATGCCTTCCACTTTCAAATTCATGGTATAAAAACAGTTTGAATTTGAATATGTTTTCAAACTGCCCTCCTCCTATCTATACCCAAAATGACCTCAAAAAGGTTTTGAATTTGGGTGAAACTTGGCATGGACATCCTTAGCAAAGTGTAGGAGTTTTCATATGTCCAGCCCATCTATATCACATGTGGGAAATACCACTTTTGCAATGTGTGAGTTTGTTCTCTAATGAGCATGTTGATAATTGTTACTTGCTCTTCATTTGTGTTCATCATTCTTGCTCAAATGAGGTGTGTGGTGTGGTGATGAACACTACAAATGGGTGTCAGAAACTGAGGCCCTTACACTGCACTTATATGATCTGCTCACCGGGAGGGAAGATTTCAGCTAATATGATGATTCCAAAGGCACCTCTGTGCTTAGGTGGGAAACTATATCCCACCACTTTGATAATCCTTATGGGACAAAAGATTGATGCAATCTTAGGGATGTCATGGCTACAATACCATGGCCCTGTCCTAGAGACTCGGACACGGAAGGTTCATTTAAACTCTCCCTTCCACCGTCCGCATTCCATGGTGTTAGACACGCCAGTCCTGGAGGTGTTAGCAGTTAATAATGCTGAAGCTTTCAAGTTAGACGACATCCCCGTAGTCCGGGAGTACCCCGACGTGTTTCCGGATGATGTTCCGGGCATGCCACCTGTGAGGGCCTCAGTTTTTGACACCCATTTGCAGTGTTCATCACCACACTACACACCTCAGTTGAGGAAGAATGATGAACACAAATGAAGAGCAAGTAACAATTATCAACATGCTCATTAGAGAACAAACTTACACATTGCAAAAGTGGTATTTCCAACATGTGATATAGATGGGCTGGACATATGAAAACTCCTACACTTTGCTAAGGATGTCCATGCCAAGTTTCACCCAAATTCAAAACCTTTTTGAGGTCATTTTGGGTATAGATAGGAAGAGGGCAGTTTGAAACCATATTCAAATTCAAACTGTTCTTATACCATGAATTTAAAAGTGGAAGGCATATTCTTACTCAGCACATTTTTGTGAGCTCACACACCAATTTTCACTCCATTTGGAGTTGATCTTGACATGAGCTAAGGGGGAGAAATTCAAACTTTATTTGAATTTCAAACTGAACTTGTGCTGAAATTCATTCAAACCAAACCTCATTTGAACTTTGATCAATTCAAATGGCTCATGGGTGAATAATTTGAATTGCCAAGGGTAGTATGGGGTTCACTGTTTACAACACTGATTAGGAGTAAATTTCAGAGGTTAAAATGGGGGGTGGGACCCACATGTCAGCCTCTACTTCAACACAAACCGACTGAAACGCAGCTCCATCGGTTCCCGGGTGCAGTGTGCGCGCGCCACCGAGGGGGCAGCCGGCGCCAGCTCCTGCTGCGCGCCCCAAGCCGGGGACCAGTCGCCGGGCTACTTATCCCCTCCCCGGCGTGCTTCAGTCGCCCATTCCCCGAGCTGCCGACGTGCACGACCTGTTCTTCCACTGCCATCGCCGCCGCTCGAGCTCACGCTTGATCAAGCCGATCACTCGCGAGCACAGCCTCCTCCACAGCAAAATGGCACCAAGAGGTCGTGAGCAACCTCCTAGACCCCATGTTGTCCAGTGAGCAAGTGACCTCGAGCTGTACGAGCCATTTCTCCGGCGAGCCGAACATCGCCGCCGATCGGGCTCCTGTGGACAGCACGGCACAGCCGTTGTCACGTCCTCTTCTCTACACAAGAAAGGTGCGTGATTGTATGTAGATGGAGTAACCGAAAGCCGTTTGGCGATTGATCAACCCTCGGCCGAGAATTTCCAAATTTACTCTTGATCAGTTCATAAGGACCGAGCTCACCTTCGGGTGAAATTCGTGCTCTATGCACGAGGGTTGGACGAGCTCGTTACCTAGTAGCTTCTACGCACGATAGCACCCACGCTCGAACTGGAATTAGAGAAAACCATCGAGAATCGGCCATGATATGGCTGTTTTCCCCGCCGCCATGGCTGAACACCTCGGCTCACCATCGAGAGCCTAGTTGCCGGCATTTCTAGCTTCCACCCAGCCCTGGTTCGTGTTTCCCATGCTCTACTGATGCTCTCCAACCGATTTCCGGTCGATTTGGTGCACGGGAGAGCGGGACCGACCTCACCGGAACCCTAGCAGGTGCTGTCATCGGTGCGCACGGGTTTCCGGTCATCGCCGGCGGCCGGCGACCCCACCATCGAGTCCAGGGGGTCAGTAAAGGGGCAGGCGGCAAGTTTCGGGCCGGGGGTGGCCGGGAACTCAGTTCCGGCGAGGGTCGCCGGAGATCGCCGCCGCCGCGCAGTTGGCGCGAGGAGGGAGACGACGCACTGTGTGCGGGGCCCACAAGCCAGAGTTTAAACTTTTTCCAGAATTTCAGTTTCAGTTCAAACTTCAAATCCTTATAACTTGGGCTAGAAAGCTCCAAATTGAGTGAACCAAATTTTGCTGGATTCAGCTCTCCGAATACTTTCCAGCAAATCAAGTTTCACTTCATGAAAACCCTTAATATTCCAGAATTAATTCCTTAAAGTTTAAACTGGTAGGAATTTTAACTGGAGAATCCTTTGAAGGAAAATCCTAAAATTTTGCTGAGATGTTCACCAAAATATCCTTGAACTACCATAAAAATTTCAGATCCATTTGAGCTCATTTAATCCACCTAATGGTGTGATTAGTGAAACTGTTCCAGAGAAAATAGAAAATGTTCAGAAACATTTTCAGAATTTTCTCTGAAATTGTTTAGCTCAAATCTTTAGTTAGAGACTTCCAAATTAAGTGATACCAACTCCATTAGAACCCTCTGAAAATCTAGTTTTCAGAAAGTCATAGTTTGTCTCATGAAAATTCCTAGAACACCCTAAGAGTTCCAATTAAGGTCAAGGACATAATTATTTGTGGAGAGCTCAAATGAGCTTTGCTGCAACTAAAACTTGACCAGGTCTCTGTTTAGGTTGTAACCAAGCCACAGTAAAAGTTTCATAGTCATTAGGTCTATCTAGCAAAGGTTATAGACTTCACAACTTCAAACTTAATACAAATGCATTAAATTAATACATGTATTGTTTCTATCATGTAGTCGCTAAGGTCGAGGAGGAACCCGAAGTCCTAGACTTCGTTACTCCGGAGGAACAGCTAGCCTACGACCAAGATCAGCAAGGCAAGCTCCGGTTTGCATTAACCATTTTACAAATTTTTATTGTTTTGAGCACATACTTGTTTCCTTTATTCTGTGCATTAGAGTCTTGTTTGGAAACCCCACTGCATTGCCAAGAAAACCATGGGTTGGGGTTTAGGATTGCAAACTCCGTTAGCTACTGCACTGCTAGGATAGAGTAGGATTCGGTACAAGTCGAGTAGTTGGAACTACTCGCGAGAATAGGCTAGAGGCACATTGCTCGGGTAGAGATAGCACATGATACACATGGCAAGAAAATGAGACCGAGCGGAGAGTAAGGGCAGCAGGACTTTGGGGCCTGTGTGCTGTAGCTCCGCTTGTGTCGATTGAGGACCGAGCCGTGTGCGGGCCTGTTGAACAAGCTAGAACAGTACTGAAGACCTACCGGCTATATGGGAACCGGGAAACTGATGTAACTCGGGTAGCTGGGTATTGAGGCATTGCCCGTCGTTCAGAGGGTAGGTTGAGAGCTCGAGGTGTAAATCGGCTGGCGGCACGGAGATGCGGATGCAGAGACCTCTTGCTCAGGACGATGGGACCGGTTCAATATTTGGCTAACGGGTGAAAGGTAGTCGCGTACGGCATCCGTGATAGTTGTTGTAGGCAACATCGAGTACGGGCGTACGTGACGGGTTGTTCGGGTAACCCTGCAGGTGTAAATCGGTTATAATCGCCGTCCCTCGCGGTCAGTGAGTACCACTTGTTCACTGTACCGTGACGTAGAAAGAACAGGCTAGTTACATGTTAAAATGTTGCTGATTGAAAGCTGGACATTGATTGTTAATGATATGCTGTAGCTTAGAGCTAATTAAAGTTCTTTTCAACTTTGGGCAAAGTACATGAGAGAAATGCGTTTCTTGTTTGATTGCGGCTCTCTCATGGGCCTTAGCGTAAGGTTCTCCACAACCTGCTGCTAAAACTTGAAAGTAAGGTTCTACTAATTAGGCGAGTCCTTGCAAATGATTTTTACCTCATGCAACCCATTACCCTCATGTAGAAGTTCCATGTTTAGGTGAGACGGGTCAGACTTGCTGAGCCTTCGTGCTCACTGCTTGTGTTTGAAGCTTTTGCAGGGTTCTATGAGGAAGGGACTCCCGAAGAGGAGACGGAACCCCAGGAGGGGAACCCCGTCGAGTGGGAGTCGTGCACGCCGCAGAGTTAGTGTGCGTGTGTGCTAGCAAGGACACGTTTTAGGGCTGAACGTGCACTTGATGCTTAGTCTACGCCCGCGAGTGTAGACTGAACTTATTTTGATGTAAACATGTTCATAAACTTGTTTATGTAATAAAACTTCCGCTTCCGCTTTGCACCTTTGACGTGTGTTATACGGTGCTGTGCAACGCAGCACCCCTCAGCGTGATCCTGGCTCGACAGGACCAATGGGGTCGTGTCAGCGTGGTATCAGAGCTCGCTTGAGGTTTAACACAGTACAAAGGTCTTCTTTTCAAAAATCCAGTGAGGAACGAGTTAGTAGCCCGTATAAGGATGTTATTAGCATATATAAAGTGGCATATTAACCTATTTGTTATGTCGGAAAATCGTGCATCTCGGGACGTTCATGTCTTGGGGGGTGCACGTAAGCGCTGTCCACCAGTGCGCACAAGCTGAAGGGTGGAGCCCCACGGGTGGCAGGTAACCCGACCCGCTTTGATATCCTCTACGACTCTTAATGTCGTTTGGGGTATTCGAGCAACGTCTGTCCCTGGCGTGCGTGGTGCAACATGGGAGACCCCGTCACGTGGTCTGAAACGTGAACACGTAACTCAAGGCGTGTTTGGTTTTAGAACATCCGGGCGAGTGATGACGGCCGGGTGTACAAACTGTATGGATTCCAGGCTTGGTGTGCAGCCGAGTCTGATGATTGTTTTAGTTTCTGCAGGAAGCCTGACCACGAAACGCTAGACGTGTAGCATCCGTGTGCGAGTGACGTTTAGTGCCACTGAACTAACGAAGCCGGCTAAGCCGGTATAGGTTTTTCCTTTGTGAGGACGTAGTACCGACATAATCTGGTGACGCATCGACGTCACACCCAACTAAATGAACAACTTCATTTAAAAACTTGAAGGTTTTGATCCAAAGTAGTAAAACTTGATGTAACTCCTTCCCTTGAACAGGATATTCAAAGTTAACAAGTTTTCAACTTATAGGATGTTAAGGACAGAGCACTCTGTTTTCAGCTGAATCAAGGCTGAAGTTAATCAGAGGTTAGAGATTGAGTTCTTTCGAGGTTGGGGTCATATGATACATTTCTGGAAAGCTTTGGAAGATCTTTACAACTCTTCTGTTGAGGTCCAGAGGTGTTTCATCACTTAACCAATCGAAAAATGCAGTAGAGTTGAAACTGTCCAGAAAACAGGACAGAGGAAAGACTCTCTGTAAACTCTCTGTAAATTAAGCATAACTCCCTGCATAAAATCCAAAAATAGAAAATGAGGTAGTTCTGGAAAGCTTATGAGATGGGTTACAACTTTGTAACAGAAAGTTTTGTCAGATTGGGAACAGAATTAACTGGGATTCTTGGATCAATTCAGTACCTAAAGCAGGGAGGTGCTGTCCAATTGTTCCCAGAAATTCTGTTAACTTTGACATCTCATAACTTTTGAGCCAGGACAGATATTAGGCCAAGCAAATACTGGCTGGAAAGCTATTGAAGTTAGCTTCAACTTTGATGTTGAGCTCCAGGACTGGTTTTGCTTTTAACCTGGCCTAAATCAGGTTGAAATGGAAACTGGTCAAGGCTGTCATGGGAACAGCAGATCAGCAGTCAAATTTGTTTAAAAATTTGAACTATGTTTCCAATTGTTATGAGTTCAAGGACATATCTTATGTTATAACTCAATGGTTTACTGTTTAAATAAATATTTGACAGTTCTCAAATATATTTTTACAGATGGCAGCAGATAAACGGTTGGAGAACGGGTGGGTAGTTTCCCACTGCTCTGACCGTAGCGGCTACCCGGAAGCATTGTGGCAAATGCTCCAATATTTCGGGTACAACCAGATGCCGCAATACTTCGCCAAGGAAGAAGGCGAAGAGGGGAACAAGACGTGGATGATCCATGTCGAGGTTCCCGCAGGACCTACGCCACCCGGTTGGGTGCCATTCACCGTCACGGTGAGAGGGAGACAACCGGAAGGGATGTGGCAAGTGGCAGCCCGTGACACTATGTCACGTTTCTGCCAACTACATGTGCAGGCTATGGAGGGAACTCCATACGCACTCGTTCCGGTGGAGGGACGAGCTCAGCATGTGTGGGAAGAGAGGTACCTGGAGGCAACAGACCCGAGTTGCCCAAGGTACAACCCCGCGGAGGCAAATCTCAGCCTCCAAATGAGGGCGGGAAACGCTGTGATGGACAGCCAAGCTGTTCATACGGAGCATCTCGCCACCAAGCTCAAGGAGAGCACAAGCCGTGGAGATCAATTCGAGAGTGCTCACAGCGCACTCCGCAATGTGCTCCTTCCGACGATCAAGCGACTGAATGAACAACACAATCAGTTGCGTCGTCTGAAGAAGGCAAAGAAGAAGAGCCGTGTTGACATCGCGGCGTTGAAAGAGCTGGTGCAGACCCTAACCCAGCAGAATGAGGACCTTGCTCAAGAGCGGGACGACGCTATTGAGGAAGGACAAGGCTGGGAAGAGGACTACAACCAGGCTATGGACGAGGTGCATGCATTGCAGGACCTCGTGCCCCCGGTATTGGGCGTACCGGTAGTCTTGGGTCTTCCAGCCATGGGAGAACCTGGAATGGGAGAAGAGGTGGTAGACCCCGAGCCACCAGCAGAGGTACCGGAGGAGGACGACCCACAGGAGGTTGAGTTCTACTCCGAGTAGGGGGTTACGGTTGCCAAGTAGGGCAGCTAGGGTAGCGTAACCCAACTTTTGTAATCGGTGACATGTCGTGTAAACAGTAGCGTATGTATAGGTAGTGACAACATGAGCACAACTTCTCGGAGATCCGAGAATAATGTATCTTGTATAAAGTTTATGCTTTATCAATATATGTGAATGTTGTGCAAATTAATCATGTGTCACTTCAATACCTACTGTTGCGTATGGAATTTTAAGTAAGACATGTGCTAATTGCTTGTGTTTTGAATTTCAGAATGACGCGTACTCGTGCCAACCCTGACGTTCGTGGTACCAGTCAAGGGGGAGAGACCTCCCAACCACCTCCCGAGGACTCCTCGGGACAGCAGCAGCAACAGCAACAGCAAACACCGCCACCGCCACTACCAACGGTTACATTGGCCGACATTGTCGTGGCAATGGCGGACTCGCATCAGCAGCACACAGAGTTGCTGCAGACTCTCATCGCCAATACGTCTCGCCCAGAGAGACGTCAAGATCGTGAGGAGCGCCAAGAGAGCTCCTACTCCGACTTCCTGGCGACTCATCCCCCTGTATTCTCAAGGGCGGATGAACCACTTGACGCGGGCAACTGGCTCCGCACCATAGAAATGAAGTTCGGGCTGCTCCAAATTAGCGAGCAGCGCAAGACTCAGTTCGCGGTCCAGCAGCTCCAAGGATCCGCGAGGGCGTGGTGGGCCAACTTTTGTGCTTCACAACCCACCGACCGAGTGATGACCTGGGCGGAGTTCCGGACGGCCTTCAGGGCCTATCATATACCGCCCGGTTTGATGAAGAGGAAGACGCAGGAGTTCCTACACCTGCAACAAGGGAGCCGGAACGCGCTGGAATACTCCAGGGCATTCAACGATCTCGCGCTCTACGCGTCGTATCACGCAGATACGGACGAGAAGCGGCGGGACCATTTCTACCAGGGGCTTAACCCGCTCCTGAAGGACAAGCTGGCGATGTTCAATCGCGGCAGCCTCAACGACATCATTGATGCTGCGATTGTTCAGGAGGACTCTGGCAAGGAGATGGTGGCGGCAGAGCGAAAGCGAAGCGCGCCGCAGAGCAGCGGAGAAGGAGGCGGTCCTTCTCAGAAGTTTCGGATGGTGAATCGCCCACCATCAGGTCCACGCTGGCAGCCACCACAGCGGTCGATGCCGTTCTGCAGTCGGCCGTACTCTTCACCGGCATTCCGGCCGGCACTGCCAGCACCACCGCAACCACAACAACAGCAACGGGCGATGCCGCGTGCGTTTGCACCTCAGCAACGCATGCCGGGCTTTCGTCCACCAAGTACTCCACCAGCAGCGGCCACATGTTACAAGTGTGGTCGTCCAGGACACTTCGCGAGCAGTTGCCCGGAGAGGCAAGGCGGCGGAGTGGCACCACAGTTTCCGGGGAGGAATCAACCCCGGAACCCTACTAATGCGCGGCGGGCGAACCCTAGGCCCGGCACTGTCCACCAGCTTGCCATTGAGGACGTGCCGGAGGGCGATCCAATCCTTGCGGGTATGTTCCAACTCCACCAGCATCCCGCTATAGTACTGTTTGATTCAGGCGCCACGCATAATTTTATTAGCCAAGCTTTCGTTGCTAAACAAAGTTTGCCAATACTACCCACCGATAGTCCATATTTAATTTGTTCACCGGGTGGGAAGATTTCAGCAAGCGTAATGGTCTCCAAAGCACCATTATGCTTAGCGGGTAGAGTGTACCCCACGTCTCTCATTATCTTAGAGGGACAGAAGGTCGATGTCATCCTAGGGATGTCGTGGTTAACCCACCACGGCGCTGTTTTAGACACCGTCCTTCGAGTCGTGCACTTAAACGCAGAAGTGCATGGTTCTCACTCATTATTTCTGGACAGTCCAGAAGTAAAACTTCCAAGTGTCTATCAAGCCACAACCATCAGATTGGAAGACATTCCAGTGGTCCGAGAGTTCCCTGATGTATTCCCGGACGATTTGCCGGGGATGCCACCCGATAGAGAGGTGGAGTTCAAGATTGAACTTACACCAGGAACCATGCCAATATCCCGAAGGCCGTACAAGATGGCGCCCAAGGAGTTGGCTGAACTGAAGACTCAGCTCACGGACCTTCTGTAGAAGGGTTTTATTAGGCCGAGCTCCTCGCCATGGGGCTGTTCGGCATTATTTGTCAAGAAGAAGGATGAGACGCTGCGGCTTTGCGTGGACTACCGTCCATTAAATGCCGTAACCATCAAGAACAAGTACCCGTTGCCACGGATCGACATGTTGTTTGATCAGTTGGTCGAAGCAAAGATCTTTTCCAAGATGGATTTAAGGTCCGGGTACCATCAGATTAAGATAAGGGCGGAGGACATTCCAAAGACAGCTTTCTCGACAAGGTACGGACTTTATGAGTACCTGGTCATGTCCTTCGGCCTCACCAATGCTCCAGTTCACTTCATGTACTTGATGAACTCGGTATTCATGCCGGAGCTGGACAAGTTTGTCGTGGTCTTCATCGACGACATCCTGGTATATTCCAAGTCGGAGGAAGATCACAAGAAACATATGCGTATAGTCTTGCAACGGCTGCGGGATCACAAGTTATACGCAAAATTCAGCAAATGCGAGTTTTGGATATCGCAAGTGCCTTTCCTCGGGCATATCATCTCAGCGGAGGGTATCGCTGTGGACCCGAGCAAGATCACGCAAGTGCTGAATTGGAAATCCCCGCGAACTGTTCATGAGGTACGGAGTTTACTCGGACTCGCGGGATATTATCGGAGGTTCATTCCGAACTTCTCGAAGATTGCCAAGCCAATGACAGAGCTGCTGAAGAAGGCTACCAAATATGTTTGGAGTCCAGCATGTGAAGCAGCATTCAAGGCTTTAGTCAAGCACCTGACATCAGCACCGGTTTTGGCGCAGCCAGACACAACAAAACCGTTCGATGTGTACTGCGATGCATCCGGCATTGGGCTCGGATGTGTGCTGATGCAAGACCGAAGAGTGGACGCGTATGGATCACGGCAGCTTAGGAACCATGAGCAGAATTATCCAACTCACGATTTGGAGCTCGCTGACGTGGTACTTGCACTGAAGATGTGGAGGCACTACCTACTCGGTAACCTCGTACATTTATATACCGACCACAAAAGCCTCAAGTACATATTCACTCAGAAGGAGCTGAACATGAGGCAACGAAGATGGTTAGAACTGATAAAGGATTACGAGATAGAGATCCATTATCATCCGGGCAAGGCAAACGTTGTGGCAGATGCGCTGAGCCGCAAGTCACACGTCAAAAATCTGACCATCACACCGTTGGAAGAGAGCGAACCACCACTACATGTGATTCCACACGGAGCTCTCTACAACCTAGCTTTGATCCCCACCATCCGTGAAGAGATAGCGGCAGCCCAGAAGAATGACAAGGGCATGTCACATTTGCGGAGACGTGTAGACAGTGGGGAGTTGAAATGTTTCCGGAAGGACGGAGACGGCGTCCTATGGTTCAAGGACCGGATCGTCGTACCCCGAAACCCAGAGTTACAGAAGAAAATATTTGATGAGGCTCACTTATCAAAATTTTCTATTCACCCCTGCAGCAACAAGATGTATCAAGAACTCAGAAGCAAGTTTTGGTGGACACGGATGAAGCGAGAGACTGCAAAATACGTGTCCGAGTGTGATAGATGTCGAAGGGTGAAGGCAGACCACATGCGGAAACCGGGACTGCTGCAACCACTGGGCATTCCTGCCTGGAAGTGGGAGGACGTGAGCATGGATTTCGTCGTCGGTTTACCCACCACCTTACAGAAACATGATTCGGTGTGGGTGATCATCGATCGGCTCACCAAAGTTGCCCATTTCATCCCGGTCAACACCAACTACAACGCCAAGAAGTACGCTGAACTGTACATCTCACGGATCCTATGCTTGTACGGCGTACCCCGTACTATCATTTCGGATCGGGGCACTTTATTTGTGTCCCGTTTTTGGGAGCAGCTGCACGCTGCCTTGGGGACGAAGCTGATCCATAGTTCAGCCTACCACCCGCAGACGGATGGACAAACCGAGCAGGTAAATCAAATCCTAGAAGACATGCTACGAGCTTGCGCTATCGACCACGGCAAGAATTGGGATGATCACTTGCCGTTAGCCGAGTTCTCGTACAACAATGGGTACCAAGCCAGCATCAAGATGGCGCCCTACGAGGCGCTATACGGGAGAAAATGCCGCACACCATTGAACTGGTGTGAGTCTGGTGAAAGGGTTACCTTCGGGAGTGACCTTGTCAACAACGCGGAAGAAAGGGTTCGACTAATTCAAGCGAACCTAAAAGCCGCTCAATCCCGTCAGAAACAGTATGCGGACCGGAGAAGGCGCCCATTACAATTCGAAGTTGGAGATCACGTATATCTACGGGTGTCCCCAATGAAGGGCGTAAACAGATTTGGGGTGAGAGGAAAGTTGGCATCCCGATTCATCGGTCCATTCCAGATTACCGAAAGATGTGGATCGGTGGCATACCGGCTGAAATTACCAGAATCACTTTCCGGTGCGTACGACGTCTTTCACATTTCCCAGCTGAGGAAGTGTCTCAAGCTATCAACTACCGTTCAGCTGGAAGACATTGAAGAACTGCAACCGGATCTCACCTGTCGGGAGGAACCGGTGCAGATTATTGATGAAAAGGCCCGAACCACACGCAACCGTACGTTGTGGTTCTACAAGGTTCTATGGAGTAATCACTCCATGGACGAAGCGACATGGGAGAGCGAAGAATTCCTTCGCACTAACTACCCCGACTTTTTCACGTCGCATATCCGGTAATTTTCCACCGTCCTCTCTCTCATTTTCACCTTATAATCTCGGGACGAGATTCTTTTAAGGGGGGAGGAATGTGAGGGCCTCAGTTTTTGACACCCATTTGCAGTGTTCATCACCACACCACACACCTCAGTTGAGGAAGAATGATGAACACAAATGAAGAGCAAGTAACAATTATCAACATGCTCATTAGAGAACAAACTTACACATTGCAAAAGTGGTATTTCCCACATGTGATATAGATGGGCTGGACATATGAAAACTCCTACACTTTGCTAAGGATGTCCATGCCAAGTTTCACCCAAATTCAAAACCTTTTTGAGGTCATTTTGGGTATAGATAGGAAGAGGGCAGTTTGAAACCATATTCAAATTCAAACTGTTCTTATACCATGAATTTAAAAGTGGAAGGCATATTCTTACTCAGCACATTTTTGTGAGCTCACACACCAATTTTCACTCCATTTGGAGTTGATCTTGACATGAGCTAAGGGGGAGAAATTCAAACTTTATTTGAATTTCAAACTGAACTTGTGCTGAAATTCATTCAAACCAAACCTCATTTGAACTTTGATCAATTCAAATGGCTCATGGGTGAATAATTTGAATTGCCAAGGGTAGTATGGGGTTCACTGTTTACAACAGTGATTAGGAGTAAATTTCAGAGGTTAAAATGGGGGGTGGGACCCACATGTCAGCCTCTACTTCAACACAAACCGACTGAAACGCAGCTCCATCGGTTCCCGGGTGCAGTGTGCGCGCGCCACCGAGGGGGCAGCCGGCGCCAGCTCTTGCTGCGCGCCCCAAGCCGGGGACCAGTCGCCGGGCTACTTATCCCCTCCCCGGCGTGCTTCAGTCGCCCATTCCCCGAGCTGCCGACGTGCACGACCTGTTCTTCCACTGCCATCGCCGCCGCTCGAGCTCACGCTTGATCAAGCCGATCACTCGCGAGCACAGCCTCCTCCACAGCAAAACGGCACCAAGAGGTCGTGATCAACCTCCTAGACCCCGTGTTGTCCAATGAGCAAGCGACCTCGAGCTGTACGAGCCATTTCTCCGGCGAGCCGAACATCGCCGCCGATCGGGCTCCCGTGGACAGCACGGCACAGCCGTTGTCACGTCCTCTTCTCTACACAAGAAAGGTGCGTGATTGTATGTATATGGATTAACCGAAAGCCGTTTGGCGATTGATCAACCCTCGGCCGAGAATTTCCAAATTTACTCTTGATCAGTTCATAAGGACCGAGCTCACCTTCGGGTGAAATTCGTGCTCTATGCACGAGGGTTGGACGAGCTCGTTACCTAGTAGCTTCTACGCACGATAGCGCCCACGCTCGAACTGGAATTAGAGAAAACCATCGAGAATCGGCCATGATATGGCTGTTTTCCCCGCCGCCATGGCTGAACACCTCGGCTCACCGTCGAGAGCCTAGTTGCCGGCATTTCTAGCTTTCACCCAGCCCTGGTTCGTGTTTCCCATGCTCTACTGATGTTCTCCAACCGATTTCCGGTTGATTTGGTGCACGGGAGAGTGGGACCGACCTCACCGGAACCCTAGCAGGTGCTGTCATCGGTGCGCACGGGTTTCCGGTCATCGCCGGCGGCCGGCGACCCCACCATCGAGTCCAGGGGGTCAGTAAAGGGGCAGGCGGCAAGTTTCGGGCCGGGGGGTGGCCGGGAACTCAGTTCCGGCGAGGGTCGCCGGAGATCGCCGCCGCCGCGCAGTTGGCGCGAGGAGGGAGACGACGCACTGTGTGCGGGGCCCACAAGCCAGAGTTTAAACTTTTTCCCGAATTTCAGTTTCAGTTCAAACTTCAAATCCTTATAACTTGGGCTAGAAAGCTCCAAATTGAGTGAACCAAATTTTGCAGGATTCAGCTCTCCGAGTACTTTCCAGCAAATCAAGTTTCACTTCATGAAAACCCTTAATTTTCCAGAATTAATTCCTTAAAGTTTAAACTGGTAGGAATTTTAACTGGAGAATCCTTTGAAGGAAAATCCTGAAATTTTGCTGAGATGTTCACCAAAATATCCTTGAACTACCATAAAAATTTCAGATCCATTTGAGCTCATTTAATCCACCTAATGGTGTGATTAGTGAAACTGTTCCAGAGAAAATAGAAAATGTTCAGAAACATTTTCAGAATTTTCTCTGAAATTGTTTAGCTCATATCTTTAGTTATAGACTTCCAAATTAAGTGAGATCAACTCCATTAGAACCCTCTGAAAATCTAGTTTTCAGAAAGTCATAGTTTGTCTCATGAAAATTCCTAGAACACCCTAAGAGTTCCAATTAAGGTCAAGGACATAATTATTTGTGGAGGGCTTAAATGAGCTTTGCTGCAACTAAAACTTGACCAGGTCTCTGTTTAGGTTGTAACCAAGCCACAGTAAAAGTTTCACAGTCATTAGGTCTATCTAGCAAAGGTTATAGACTTCACAACTTCAAACTTAATACAAATGCATTAAATTAATACATGTATTGTTTCTATCATGTAGTCGCTAAGGTCGAGGAGGAACCTGAAGTCCTAGACTTCGTTACTCCGGAGGAACAGCTAGCCTACGACCAAGAGCAGCAAGGCAAGCTCCGGTTTGCATTAACCATTTTACAATTTTTTATTGTTTTGAGCACATACTTGTTTCCTTTATTCTGTGCATTAGAGTCTTGTTTGGAAACCCCACTGCATAGCCAAGAAAACCATGGGTTGGGGTTTAGGATTGCAAACTCCGTTAGCTACTGCACTGCTAGGATAGAGTAGGATTCGGTACAAGTCGAGTAGTTGGAACTACTCGCGAGAATAGGCTAGAGGCACATTGCTCGGGTAGAGATAGCACATGATACACATGGCAAGAAAATGAGACCGAGCGGAGAGTAAGGGCAGCAGGACTTTGGGGCCTGTGTGCTGTAGCTCCGCTTGTGTCGATTGAGGACCGAGCTGTGTGCGGGCCTGTTGAACAAGCTAGAACAGTACCGAAGACCTACCGGCTATATGGGAACCGGGAAACTGATGTAACTCGGGTAGCTGGGTATTGAGGCATTGCCCATCGTTCAGAGGGTAGGTTGAGAGCTCGAGGTGTAAATCGGCTGGCGGCACGGAGATGCGCGTGCAGAGACCTCTTGCTCGGGACGATGGGACCGGTTCAATATTTGGCTAACGGGTGAAAGGTAGTCGCGTACGGCATCCGTGATGGTTGTTGTAGGCAATATCGAGTACGGGCGTACATGACGGGTTGTTCGGGTAACCCTGCAGGTGTAAATCGATTATAATCGCCGTCCCTTGCGGTCAGTGAGTACCACTTGTTCACTGTACCGTGACGTAGAAAGAACAGGCTAGTTACATGTTAAAATGTTGCTGATTGAAAGCTGGACATTGATTGTTAATGATATGCTGTAGCTTAGAGCTAATTAAAGTTCTTTTCAACTTTGGGCAAAGTGTAAGGGCCTCAGTTTTTGACACTCATTTGCAGTGTTCATCACCACACCACACACCTCATTTGAGGAAGAATGATGAACACAAATAAAGAGCAAGTAACAATTATCAACATACTCATTAGGGAACAAACTCACACATTGCAAAAGTGGTACTTCCCACATGTGATATAGATGGGCTGGACATATGAAAACTCCTACACTTTGCTAAGGATGTCCATGCCAAGTTCCACCCAAATTCAAAACCTTTTTGAGGTCATTTTGGGTATAGTTAGGAAGAGGGCAGTTTGAAACCATATTCAAATTCAAACTGTTTTCACCCACTGAATTTAAAAGTGGGAGGCATATTCTTGCTCAGCACATTTTTGTGAGCTCACACACCAATTTTCACTCCATTTGGAGTTGATCTTGACATGAGCTAAGGGGGAGAAATTCAAACTTTATTTGAATTTCAAACTGCACTTGTGCTGAAATTCATTCAAACCAAACCTCATTTGAACTTTGATCAATTCAAATGGCTCTTGGGTGAATAATTTGAATTGCCAAGGGTAGAATAGGGTTCACTGTTTACCACAGCTGTTAGGAATAAATTTCAGAGGTTAAAAGAGGAGTGGGACCCACATGTCAGCCTCTGCCTCAAAGCAAACCGACTGAACCACAGTTCAGTCGGTTCCCGGCAGCTGTGCGCGCGCGCCACCGAAGGGGGCAGCCGGCGCCAGCTCCTGCTGCGTGCCCCAAGCCGGAGACCAGCCGGCCGGGCTATTTATTCCCTCCCCGGCGTGCTTCAGTCACCATTTCCTCGAGCTGCCGACGCACACGACTTGTTTTTCCACTGCCATCGCCGCCGCTCGAGTTCCTGCTTGATCAAGCCGATCGCAGCTCCCTCTTTCCATTCCAAGATCCCAGCAAGGTACTAGCAACCATCCTCCATCCCTCCCATTGATAGAAATCGATTGAAACCGAGTGATATCGGCTGTGCCGAAAGATCAAACTCGGAACTGGAAACCGCCGCACCTCGGGCTCTCGTGGACAGCCCAACCTGGGCGTTGTCACGCCCGAGCCAAGGCACCCTTGGACGCGCAGGTGACCGGTGCTGCTCATCTCCGAGCCACAGCTCGAGTGGTTGCTCACCGGCGGCGAATTTCCACTTTTCCCCTTTCTGTGTGCAGAACGACCTTCGGGTACGATTCTGTTTAATTCGTGCTCTAGAAAGGATTAGAGGGCCTCAGGCCACTCCCACACGAGCTAGACACGGTGACGCACAAGTTGCCTTCACAACTCTGGGCCGGAGAACTTCTGTGCCCGGCGTAATTCAAGGTCTACTAATGGCGGAACGCACGGGGGGTATCGGGCGCACGGTGAGGACCTATTTCGGGCCTTCCCCGAGCTGCCCCGAGTTCATGTCGACCTTCTCTGAGGTCCACTGATGCTCCCCGACCGATTTCCCAAGTAGCTGAGGCACTAGGAGCTTCAGCCGACATGGCCGAAGTCGTTCCGATATGGCGGCTCGTCGCCGACCATGCTCCGGCCGTTGTCATGAGCAGCTGACCCTCGGATCATGTTCCCCAAGTAAAATTAGGCAGGGGCGGCCAGAATCAAGAAGTTTGGAGCGGTACAGCAGCCAGCGGCGAGCTCTCCGGCGAGGTCCCTCGGCGGCGGAGCGCGGGTGTCGCGAGGTTGAAGAAGGGGGTGGACCCCAGCTGTCAGCGGCCGATATTTTGAATCGGGATCCGGCTGCGGCCGGGATCGGGTGTGCTGGCGCGCAAAAGCCTTGTGGGCCGCGGTGTGCTGTCGCTTCGGCGTGCGACGCGTGTCCCCTGGGCCCACGCACGAGTTTAAACTTTTTCCCGATTTTCAGATTTCCTTCAAACTTCAAATCCTTATAACTTTGGCTAGAAAGCTCCAAATTGAGTGAACCAAATTTTGCTGGATTCAGCTCTCTGAGTACTTTCCAGAAAATCAAGTTTCACTTCATGAAATTCCTTAATTCTCCAGAATTAATTCCTTAAAGTTTAAACTGTTAGGAATTTTAACTGGAGAATCCTTTGGAGAAAAATCCTGAAATTTTTCTGGGATGTTCACCAAAATATCCTTGAACTACCATAAAAATTTCAGATCCATTTGAGCTCATTTAGTCCACCTAATGGTGTGATTAGTAAAACTGTTCCAGAGAAAATAGAAAATGTTCAGAAACATTTTCAGAATTTTCTCTGAAATTGTTTAGCTCATAACTTTAGTTAGAGACTTCCAAATTAAGTGAGACCAACTCCATTAGAACCCTCTGAAAATCTAGTTTTCAGAAAGTCATAGTTTGTCTCATGAAAATTCCTAGAACACCCTAAGAGTTCCAATTAAGGTCAAGGACATAATTATTTGTGGAGGGCTCAAATGAGCTTTACTGCAACTAAAACTTGACCCATTCTTTGTTTAGGTTGTAACCAAACCACAGTAAAAGTTTCACAGTCATTAGGTCTGTCTAGCAAAAGTTATAGACTTCACAACTTCCAACTTAATACAAATGCATTAACTTAATACATACATTGTTCTTATCATGTAGTCGCTAAGGTCGAGGAGGAACCCGAAGTCCTAGACTTCGTTACTCCGGAGGAACAGCTAGCCTACGACCAAGAGCAGCAAGGCAAGCCCCGGTTTGCATTAACCATTTTATAAATTTTTATTGTTTTGAGCACATACTTGTTTTCTTTATGTTGTGCATCAGAGTCTTGTTTGGAAACCCAACTGCACAGCCAAGAAAACCATGGGTTGGGTTTAGGATTGCAAACCTCGTTAGCCACTGCATTGCTAGGATAGAGTAGGATTCGGTACAAGTCGAGTAGTTGGAACTACTCGCGAGAATAGGCTAGAGGCACATTGCTCGGGTAGAGGTAGCACATGAAACACATGGCAAGAAAATGAGACCGAGCGGAGAGTAAGGGCAGCAGGACTTTGGGGCCTGTGTGCTGTAGCTCCGCTTGTGTCGATTGAGGACCGAGCCGTGTGCGGGCCTGTTGAACAAGCTAGAACAGTACCGAAGACCTACCGGCTATATGGGAACCGGGAAACTGATGTAACTCGGGTAGCTGGGTATTGAGGCATTGCCCGTCGTTCAGAGGGTAGGTTGAGAGCTCGAGGTGTAAATCAGCTGGCGGCACAGAGATGCGCGTGCAGGGACCTCTTGCTCGGGACGATGGGACCGGTTCAATATTTGGCTAACGGGTGAAAGGTAGTCGCGTACGGCGTCCGTGATGGTTGTTGTAGGCAACATCGAGTACGGGCGTACGTGACGGGTTGTTCGGGTAACCCTGCAGGTGTAAATCGATTATAATCGCCGTCCCTCGCGGTCAGTGAGTACCACTTGTTCACTGTACCGTGACGTAGAAAGAACAGGCTAGTTACATGTTAAAATGTTGCTGATTGAAAGCTGGACATTGATTGTTAATGATATGCTGTAGCTTAGAGCTAATTAAAGTTCTTTTCAACTTTGGGCAAAGTACATGAGAGAAATGCGTTTCTTGTTTGATTGCGGCTCTCTCATGTGCCTTAGCGTAAGGTTCTCCACAACCTGCTGCTAAAACTTGAAAGTAAGGTTCCACTAATTAGGCGAGTCCTTGCAAATGATTTTTACCTCATGCAACCCATTACCCTCACGTAGAAGTTCCATGTTTAGGTGAGACGGGTCAGACTTGCTGAGCCTTCGTGCTCACTGCTTGTGTTTGAAGCTTTTGCAGGGTTCTATGAGGAAGGGATTCCCGAAGAGGAGACGGAACCCCAGGAGGGGAACCCCCTCGAGTGGGAGTCGTGCACGCCGCAGAGTTAGTGTGCGTGTGTGCTAGCAAGGACACGTTCGAGGGCTGAACGTGCACTTGATGCTTAGTCTACGCCCGCGAGTGTGGACTAAACGTATTTTGATGTAAACAGGTCATAAAACTGTTTATGTAATAAACTTCCGCTTCCGCTTTGTACCTTTGACGTGTGTTATACGGTGCTGTGCAACGCAGCACCCCTCAGCGTGATCCTGGCTCGACAGGACCAAATGGGGTCGTGTCAGCGTGGTATCAGAGCTCGCTTGAGGTTTAACACAGTACAAAGGTCTCCCTTTTCAAAAATCCAGTGAGGAACGAGTTAGTAGCCCGTATAAGGATGTTATTAGTATATAGAAAGTGGCTTAGTAACCTATTTGTTATGTCGGAAAATCGTGCATCTCGGGACGTTCATGTCTTGGGGGGTGCACGTAAGCGCTGTCCACCAGTGCGCACAAGCTGAAGGGTGGAGCCCCACGGGTGGCAGGTAACCCGACCCGCTTTGATATCCTCTACGACTCTTCATGTCGTTTGGGGTATTCGAGCAACGTCTGTCCCTGGCGTGCGTGGTGCAACATGGGAGCCCCCGTCACGTGGTCTGAAACGTGAACACGTAACTCAAGGCGTGTTTGGCTTGAGAACATCCGGGCGAGTGATGACGGCCGGATGTACCAACTGTATGGATTCCGGGCTCGGTGTGCAGCCGAGTCTGATGATTGGTTGAATTTCTGCAGGTAGCCTTACCACGAAACGGTAGACGTGTAGTATCCGTGTGCGAGTGACGAGTAGTGCCACTGAACTAACGAAGCCGGCTAAATCCGGTATAGGTTTTTCCTTTGTGAGGACGTAGTACCGACATAATCTGGTGACGCATCGACGTCACACCCAACTAAATGAACAACTTCATTTAAAAACTTGAAGGTTTTGCTCCAAAGTAGTAAAACTTGATGTAACTCCTTCCCTTGAACAGAATATTCAAAGTTAATAAGTTTTCAACTTATAGGATGTTAAGGACAGAGCACTCTGTTTTCAGCTAAATCAAGGCTGAAGTTAATCAGAGGTTAGAGGTTGAGTTCTTTCGAGGTTGGGGTCGTATGATGCATTTCTGGAAAGCTTTGGAGGAGCTTTACAACTTTTCTGTTGAGTTCCAGAGGTGTTTCATCCCTTAACCACTCGAAAAATGCAGTAGAGTTGAAACTGTCCAGAAAACAGGACGGAGCAAAGACTCTCTGTAAACTCTCTGTAAATTAAGCATAACTTCCTGCTTAAAAATCCAAAAATAGGAAATGAGGTAGTTCTGGAAAGCTTATGAGATGGGTTACAACTTTGTAACAGAAAGTTTTGTCAGATTAGGAACAGAATTAACTGGGATTCTTGGATCAAATCAGTACCTAAGGCAGGGAGGTGCTGTCCAATTATTTCCAGAAATTCTGTTAACTTTGACATCTCATAACTTTTGAACCGGAGCAGATCTTAGGCCAACCAAATACTTTCTGGAAAGCTATTGAAGTTAACTTTAACTTTGATGTTGAGCTCCAGGACTGGTTTTGCTTTTAACCTGGCCTAAATCAGATTAATATGGAAACTGGTCAGGGCTGTCATGGGAACAGCAGATCAGCAGTCAAATTTGTTTGAAAATTTGAACTATGTTTCCAAGTGTTAAGGGTTCAATGACATATCTTATGTTATAACTCAATGGTTTACTGTTTAAATAAATATTTGACATTTCTCAAATATATTTTTACAGATGGCAGCAGATAAACGGTTGGAGAACGGGTGGGTAGTTTCCCACTGTTCTGACCGTAGCGGCTACCCGGGAGCATTGTGGCTAATGCTCCAATATTTCGGGTACAACCAGATGCCGCAATACTTCGCCAAGGAAGAAGGCGAAGAGGGGAACAAGACGTGGACGATCCATGTCGAGGTTCCTGCAGGACCTACGCCACCCGGTTGGGTGCCATTCACCGTCACGGTGAGAGGAAGACAACCGGAAGGGATGTGGCAAGTGGCAGCCCGTGACACTATGTCACGTTTCTGCCAACTACACGTACAGGCTATGGAGGGAACTCCATACGCACTCGTTCCGGTGGAGGGACGAGCTCAGCATGTGTGGGAAGAGAGGTACCTAGAGGCAACAAACCCGAGTTGCCCAAGGTACAACCCCGCGGAGGCAAATCTCAGCCTCCAAATGAGGGCGGGAAACGCTGTGATGGACAGCCAAGCTGTTCATACGGAGCATCTCGCCACCAAACTCAGGAGTGCACGGTTCTCACTCATTATTTCTGGACAGTCCAGAAATAAAACTTCCAAGTGTCTATCAAGCCACAACCATCAGATTGGAAGACATTCCAGTGGTCCGAGAGTTCCCTGATGTATTCCCGGATGATTTGCCGGGGATGCCACCCGATAGAGAGGTGGAGTTCAAGATTGAACTTGCACCGGGAACCATGCCAATATCCCGAAGGCCGTACAAGATGGCGCCCAAGGAGTTGGCGGAACTGAAGACTCAGCTCACGGACCTTCTGGAGAAGGGTTTTATTAGGCCGAGCTCCTCGCCATGGGGCTGTTCGGCATTATTTGTCAAAAAGAAGGATGAAACGTTGCGGCTTTGCGTGGACTACCGTCCATTAAATGCCGTAACCATCAAGAACAAGTACCCGTTGCCACGGATCGACATGTTGTTTGATCAGTTGGTCGAAGCAAAGGTCTTTTCCAAGATGGATTTAAGATCCGGGTACCATCAGATTAAGATCAGGGCTGAGGACATTCCAAAGACAGCTTTTTCGACAAGGTACGGACTTTATGAGTACCTGGTCATGTCCTTTGGCCTCACCAATGCTCCAGCTCACTTCATGTACTTAATGAACTCGGTGTTCATGCCGGAGCTGGACAAGTTTGTCGTGGTCTTCATCGACGACATCCTGGTATACTCCAAGTCGGAGGAAGATCACAAGAAACATCTGCGTATAGTCTTGCAACGGCTGCGGGATCACAAGTTATACGCAAAGTTCAGCAAATGCGAGTTTTGGATATCGCAAGTGCCTTTCCTCGGGCATATCATCTCAGCGGAGGGTATCGCTGTGGACCCGAGCAAGATCACACAAGTGCTGAATTGGAAATCCCCGAGAACTGTTCATGAGGTACGGAGTTTCCTCGGACTCGCGGGATATTATCGGAGGTTCATTCCGAACTTCTCGAAGATTGCCAAGCCAATGACAGAACTGCTGAAGAAGGCTACCAAATATGTTTGGAGTCCAGCATGTGAAGCAGCATTCAAGGCTTTAGTCAAGCACCTGACATCAGCACCGGTTTTGGCGCAGCCAGACACAACAAAACCGTTCGATGTGTACTGCGATGCATCCGGCATTGGGCTCGGATGTGTGCTGATGCAAGACCGAAGAGTGGTCGCGTATGGATCACGGCAGCTTAGGAACCATGAGCAAAATTATCCCACTCACGACTTGGAGCTCGCTGCCGTGGTACTTGCACTGAAGATGTGGAGGCACTACCTACTCGGTAACCTCGTACATTTATATACCGACCACAAAAGCCTCAAGTACATATTCACTCAGAAGGAGCTGAACATGAGGCAACGAAGATGGTTAGAACTGATAAAGGATTATGAGATAGAGATCCATTATCATCCGGGCAAGGCAAACGTTGTGGCAGATGCGCTGAGCCGCAAGTCACACGTCAATAATCTGACCATCACACCGTTGGAAGAGAGCGAACCACCACTACATGTGATTCCACACGGAGCTCTCTACAACCTAGCTTTGATCCCCACCATCCGTGAAGAGATAGCGGCAGCCCAGAAGAATGACAAGGGCATGTCACATTTGCGGAGACGTGTAGACAGTGGGGAGTTGAAATGTTTCCGGAAGGACGGAGACGGCGTCTTATGGTTCAAGGACCGGATCGTCGTACCCCGAAACCCGGAGTTAAGGAAGAGAATCTTTGATGAAGCTCACTTATCAAAGTTTTCTATTCACCCCGGCAGCAACAAGATGTATCAAGAACTCAGAAGCAAGTTTTGGTGGACACGGATGAAGCGAGAGACGGCAAAATACGTGTCCGAGTGTGATACATGTCGACGGGTGAAGGCAGACCACATGCGGAAACCGGGACTGCTGCAACCACTGGGCATTCCTGCCTGGAAGTGGGAGGACGTGAGCATGGATTTCATCGTCGGTTTACCCACCACCTTACAGAAACATGATTCTGTGTGGGTGATCGTCGATCGGCTCACCAAAGTTGCCCATTTCATCCCGGTCAACACCAACTACAACGCCAAGAAGTACGCTGAACTGTACATCTCACGGATCCTATGCTTATACGGCGTACCCCGTACCATCGTATCGGACCGGGGCACTTTATTTGTGTCCCGTTTTTGGGAGCAGCTCCACGCTGCCTTGGGGACGAAGCTGATCCGTAGTTCAGCCTACCACCCGCAGACGGATGGACAAACCGAGCGGGTAAATCAGATTCTAGAAGACATGCTACGAGCTTGCGCTATCGACCACGGCAAGAATTGGGATGATCACTTGCCGTTAGCCGAGTTCTCGTACAACAATGGGTACCAAGCCAGCATCAAGATGGCGCCCTACGAGGCGCTATACGGCAGGAAATGCCGCACACCACTGAATTGGTGTGAATCTGGCGAGAGGGTTACCTTCGGGATTGATCTTGTCAACAACGCGGAAGAAAAGGTTCGATTAATTCAAGCGAACCTAAAAGCCGCTCAATCCCGACAGAAACAGTATGCGGACCGGAGAAGGCGCCCATTACAATTCGAAGTTGGAGATCACGTATACCTACGAGTGTCTCCAATGAAGGGCGTAAACAGATTTGGGGTGAGAGGAAAGTTAGCACCCCGATTCATCGGTCCATTCCAGATTACCGAAAGATGTGGATCGGTGGCATACCGGCTAAGATTACCAGAAGCACTTTCCGGTGTGCACGACGTCTTTCACATTTCCCAGCTGAGGAAGTGTCTCAAGCTATCAACTACCGTTCAGCTGGAAGACATTGAAGAACTGCAACCGGATCTCACCTATCGGGAGGAACCGGTGCAGATTATTGATGAGAAGGCCCGAACCACACGCAACCGTACGTTGTGGTTCTACAAGGTTCTATGGAGTAATCACTCCATGGACGAAGCGACATGGGAGAGCGAAGAATTCCTTCGCACTAACTACCCCGACTTTTTCACGTCGCATATTCGGTAATTTTCCACCGTCCTCTCTCTCATTTCACCTTATAATCTCGGGACGAGATTCTTTTAAGGGGGGAGGAATGTAAGGGCCTCAGTTTTTGACACTCATTTGCAGTGTTCATCACCACACCACACACCTCATTTGAGGAAGAATGATGAACACAAATAAAGAGCAAGTAACAATTATCAACATACTCATTAGGGAACAAACTCACACATTGCAAAAGTGGTACTTCCCACATGTGATATAGATGGGCTGGACATATGAAAACTCCTACACTTTGCTAAGGATGTCCATGCCAAGTTCCACCCAAATTCAAAACCTTTTTGAGGTCATTTTGGGTATAGTTAGGAAGAGGGCAGTTTGAAACCATATTCAAATTCAAACTGTTTTCACCCACTGAATTTAAAAGTGGGAGGCATATTCTTGCTCAGCACATTTTTGTGAGCTCACACACCAATTTTCACTCCATTTGGAGTTGATCTTGACATGAGCTAAGGGGGAGAAATTCAAACTTTATTTGAATTTCAAACTGCACTTGTGCTGAAATTCATTCAAACCAAACCTCATTTGAACTTTGATCAATTCAAATGGCTCTTGGGTGAATAATTTGAATTGCCAAGGGTAGAATAGGGTTCACTGTTTACCACAGCTGTTAGGAATAAATTTCAGAGGTTAAAAGAGGAGTGGGACCCACATGTCAGCCTCTGCCTCAAAGCAAACCGACTGAACCACAGTTCAGTCGGTTCCCGGCAGCTGTGCGCGCGCGCCACCGAAGGGGGCAGCCGGCGCCAGCTCCTGCTGCGTGCCCCAAGCCGGAGACCAGCCGGCCGGGCTATTTATTCCCTCCCCGGCGTGCTTCAGTCACCATTTCCTCGAGCTGCCGACGCACACGACTTGTTTTTCCACTGCCATCGCCGCCGCTCGAGTTCCTGCTTGATCAAGCCGATCGCAGCTCCCTCTTTCCATTCCAAGGTCCCAGCAAGGTACTAGCAACCATCCTCCATCCCTCCCATTGATAGAAATCGATTGAAACCGAGTGATATCGGCTGTGCCGAAAGATCAAACTCGGAACTGGAAACCGCCGCACCTCGGGCTCTCGTGGACAGCCCAACCTGGGCGTTGTCACGCCCGAGCCAAGGCACCCTTGGACGCGCAGGTGACCGGTGCTGCTCATCTCCGAGCCACAGCTCGAGTGGTTGCTCACCGGCGGCGAATTTCCACTTTTCCCCTTTCTGTGTGCAGAACGACCTTCGGGTACGATTCTGTTTAATTCGTGCTCTAGAAAGGATTAGAGGGCCTCAGGCCACTCCCACACGAGCTAGACACGGTGACGCACAAGTTGCCTTCACAACTCTGGGCCGGAGAACTTCTGTGCCCGGCGTAATTCAAGGTCTACTAATGGCGGAACGCACGGGGGGTATCGGGCGCACGGTGAGGACCTATTTCGGGCCTTCCCCGAGCTGCCCCGAGTTCATGTCGACCTTCTCTGAGGTCCACTGATGCTCCCCGACCGATTTCCCAAGTAGCTGAGGCACTAGGAGCGTCAGCCGACATGGCCGAAGTCGTTCCGATATGGCGGCTCGTCGCCGACCATGCTCCGGCCGTTGTCATGAGCAGCTGACCCTCGGATCATGTTCCCCAAGTAAAATTAGGCAGGGGCGGCCAGAATCAAGAAGTTTGGAGCGGTACAGCAGCCAGCGGCGAGCTCTCCGGCGAGGTCCCTCGGCGGCGGAGCGCGGGTGTCGCGAGGTTGAAGAAGGGGGTGGACCCCAGCTGTCAGCGGCCGATATTTTGAATCGGGATCCGGCTGCGGCCGGGATCGGGTGTGCTGGCGCGCAAAAGCCTTGTGGGCCGCGGTGTGCTGTCGCTTCGGCGTGCGACGCGTGTCCCCTGGGCCCACGCACGAGTTTAAACTTTTTCCCGATTTTCAGATTTCCTTCAAACTTCAAATCCTTATAACTTTGGCTAGAAAGCTCCAAATTGAGTGAACCAAATTTTGCTGGATTCAGCTCTCTGAGTACTTTCCAGAAAATCAAGTTTCACTTCATGAAATTCCTTAATTCTCCAGAATTAATTCCTTAAAGTTTAAACTGTTAGGAATTTTAACTGGAGAATCCTTTGGAGAAAAATCCTGAAATTTTTCTGGGATGTTCACCAAAATATCCTTGAACTACCATAAAAATTTCAGATCCATTTGAGCTCATTTAGTCCACCTAATGGTGTGATTAGTAAAACTGTTCCAGAGAAAATAGAAAATGTTCAGAAACATTTTCAGAATTTTCTCTGAAATTGTTTAGCTCATAACTTTAGTTAGAGACTTCCAAATTAAGTGAGACCAACTCCATTAGAACCCTCTGAAAATCTAGTTTTCAGAAAGTCATAGTTTGTCTCATGAAAATTCCTAGAACACCCTAAGAGTTCCAATTAAGGTCAAGGACATAATTATTTGTGGAGGGCTCAAATGAGCTTTACTGCAACTAAAACTTGACCCATTCTTTGTTTAGGTTGTAACCAAACCACAGTAAAAGTTTCACAGTCATTAGGTCTGTCTAGCAAAAGTTATAGACTTCACAACTTCCAACTTAATACAAATGCATTAACTTAATACATACATTGTTCTTATCATGTAGTCGCTAAGGTCGAGGAGGAACCCGAAGTCCTAGACTTCGTTACTCCGGAGGAACAGCTAGCCTACGACCAAGAGCAGCAAGGCAAGCCCCGGTTTGCATTAACCATTTTATAAATTTTTATTGTTTTGAGCACATACTTGTTTTCTTTATGTTGTGCATCAGAGTCTTGTTTGGAAACCCAACTGCACAGCCAAGAAAACCATGGGTTGGGTTTAGGATTGCAAACCTCGTTAGCCACTGCATTGCTAGGATAGAGTAGGATTCGGTACAAGTCGAGTAGTTGGAACTACTCGCGAGAATAGGCTAGAGGCACATTGCTCGGGTAGAGGTAGCACATGAAACACATGGCAAGAAAATGAGACCGAGCGGAGAGTAAGGGCAGCAGGACTTTGGGGCCTGTGTGCTGTAGCTCCGCTTGTGTCGATTGAGGACCGAGCCGTGTGCGGGCCTGTTGAACAAGCTAGAACAGTACCGAAGACCTACCGGCTATAGGGGAACCGGGAAACTGATGTAACTCGGGTAGCTGGGTATTGAGGCATTGCCCGTCGTTCAGAGGGTAGGTTGAGAGCTCGAGGTGTAAATCAGCTGGCGGCACAGAGATGCGCGTGCAGGGACCTCTTGCTCGGGACGATGGGACCGGTTCAATATTTGGCTAACGGGTGAAAGGTAGTCGCGTACGGCGTCCGTGATGGTTGTTGTAGGCAACATCGAGTACGGGCGTACGTGACGGGTTGTTCGGGTAACCCTGCAGGTGTAAATCGATTATAATCGCCGTCCCTCGCGGTCAGTGAGTACCACTTGTTCACTGTACCGTGACGTAGAAAGAACAGGCTAGTTACATGTTAAAATGTTGCTGATTGAAAGCTGGACATTGATTGTTAATGATATGCTGTAGCTTAGAGCTAATTAAAGTTCTTTTCAACTTTGGGCAAAGTACATGAGAGAAATGCGTTTCTTGTTTGATTGCGGCTCTCTCATGTGCCTTAGCGTAAGGTTCTCCACAACCTGCTGCTAAAACTTGAAAGTAAGGTTCCACTAATTAGGCGAGTCCTTGCAAATGATTTTTACCTCATGCAACCCATTACCCTCACGTAGAAGTTCCATGTTTAGGTGAGACGGGTCAGACTTGCTGAGCCTTCGTGCTCACTGCTTGTGTTTGAAGCTTTTGCAGGGTTCTATGAGGAAGGGATTCCCGAAGAGGAGACGGAACCCCAGGAGGGGAACCCCCTCGAGTGGGAGTCGTGCACGCCGCAGAGTTAGTGTGCGTGTGTGCTAGCAAGGACACGTTCGAGGGCTGAACGTGCACTTGATGCTTAGTCTACGCCCGCGAGTGTGGACTAAACGTATTTTGATGTAAACAGGTCATAAAACTGTTTATGTAATAAACTTCCGCTTCCGCTTTGTACCTTTGACGTGTGTTATACGGTGCTGTGCAACGCAGCACCCCTCAGCGTGATCCTGGCTCGACAGGACCAAATGGGGTCGTGTCACAAAGTACATGAGAGAAATGTGTTTCTTGTTTGATTGCGGCTCTCTCATGGGCCTTAGCGTAAGGTTCTCCACAACCTGCTGCTAAAACTTGAAAGTAAGGTTCTACTAATTAGGCGAGTCCTTGCAAATGATTTTTACCTCATGCAACCCATTACCCTCATGTAGAAGTTCCATGTTTAGGTGAGACGGGTCAGACTTGCTGAGCCTTCGTGCTCACTGCTTGTGTTTGAAGCTTTTGCAGGGTTCTATGAGGAAGGGACTCCCGAAGAGGAGACGGAACCCCAGGAGGGGAACCCCGTCGAGTGGGAGTCGTGCACGCCGCAGAGTTAGTGTGCGTGTGTGCTAGCAAGGACACGTTCGAGGGCTGAACGTGCACTTGATGCTTAGTCTACGCCCGCGAGTGTACACTGAACTTATTTTGATGTAAACATGTTCATAAACTTGTTTATGTAATAAAACTTCCGCTTCCGCTTTGCACCTTTGATGTGTGTTATACGGTGCTGTGCAACGCAGCACCCCTCAGCGTGATCCTGGCTCGACAGGACCAATGGGGTCGTGTCACCACCTGAGCGGGATGTCGAGTTCAAGATTGAACTTGCACCCGGGACTACGCCCATATCACGGACACCATACAAAATGGCTCCAAATGAGCTGGCTGAACTGAAAGAACAGCTCAATGATCTGTTGAGCAAGGGTTTCATTAGGCCAAGTTCCTCGCCTTGGGGATGCTCGGCGCTGTTTGTGAAGAAGAAAGATGAAACCGTGAGGCTGTGTGTGGATTACCGGCCGCTCAACGCCGTCACCATCAAGAATAAGTACCCACTGCCCCGTATTGACATTTTGTTTGATCAACCTGTGGGGGCAAGTGTGTTCTCAAAGATGGACCTTCGCTCTGGATATCACCAGATCAAGATCCGGGCGTAGGATATCCCGAAGATGGCCTTCTCGACGAGATATGGATTATATGAATATCTTATCATGTCCTTTGGTCTCACAAAAGCTCCAGCCCATTTCATGTATCTCATGAACTCAGTGTTCATGCCGGAACTGGACAAGTTCGTGGTAGTGTTCATCGACGATATCTTGGTTTACTCCAAGACAGAAGCCGAACATGCCGAACACTTGCCGATCGTTCTTCAACGATTGCGAGACCACAAGCTCTACGCCAAGTTCAGAAAATGCGAATTTTGGATCAGCCAAGTGCCATTCTTGGGACATATCATCTCAGCGGAAGGCATTGCGGTTGACCCAAGAAAAATAGAGCAAGTGCTGAAATGGAAAGCTCCCACTTCAGTTCATGAAGTCAGAAGCTTCCTCGGGTTAGCGGGATACTATCGGAGATTTATTCCAAGTTTCTCCAAGCTCGCTAAGCCGATGACAGAATTTCTGAAGAAAGGGACGAAATATGTTTGGAACACGGCGTGTGAAGGAGCATTCCAAACATTGGTGAAGCATCTCACCACAGCCCCGGTCTTAGCTCAGCCGGATACAACAAAGCCCTTCGACGTGTATTGTGACGCGTCCGGTATTGGGCTTGGCTGCGTGTTGATGCAGGAAGGACGTGTGGTCACTTATGGCTCACGCCAACTTTGGAACCATGAGCAGCATTATCCCACTCATGATCTTGAGCTTGCTGCAGTGGTTTTGGCGCTGAAAATGTGGAGGCACTATCTCCTGGGGAATCTGGTGCATCTCTACACCGACCACAAGAGATTAAAATATATTTTCACCCAGAAGGAGCTGAACATGAGGCAAAGGAGGTGGTTATAATTGATCAAAGATAATGAAATTGAGATTAATTACCACCCTGTCAAGGCGAATGTGGTTGCCGACGCGCTGAGTCGGAAATCGCATGTCCATCACCTCACCATTACACCGGTGGAGGAGGAAGAGCCAAGTTTGTACTTGGTTCCTTATGGATCGCTGTACAACCTTGCCCTCATCCCTACCATCAGGGAGGACATCATTGCAGCTCAGAAAGATGATAAAGGCATGGCACATCTCCGGAGACGGATAGACAACGGGGAGATCAAATGTTTCCGGAAGGATGATGAGGGGCCACTGTTGTTCAATGACCGCATAGTCGTACCCCGGGATATGGAGTTGAGAAAGAAGATCCTCGATGAAGCTCACTTGTCCAAGTACTCCATTCATCCGGGTAGCAACAAAATGTACCAAGATTTGAAAAAGAAATTTTGGTGGACACGGATGAAGCGGGAGGTAGCTAAGTATGTATCCGAGTGCGATACGTGTAGACGAGTGAAAACTGATCACATGAAGAAATCAGGGCTACTGCAACCCGTGAAGATCCCGGCATGGAAATGGGAAGATGTGAGCATGGATTTCATTGTGGGATTACCCCTAACATCCAACAAGCATGATTCCATATGGGTAATCGTTGATCGGTTAACCAAAATGGCTCAATTCATCCCGGTGAATACACGTTACAATGCCGGTATGCAGAGCTATACATAGCGAAGATTCTATGCCTGTACGGGGTACCCAAGACCATTGTCTCAGATCGAGGTGCATTATTTGTATCTCGCTTTTGGGAGCAGCTACACGCTGCATTGGGTACTATGTTGATTAGGAGCTCCGCCTATCACCCTCAAACAGATGGGCAAACAGACAGGGTGAACCAAGTATTAGAAGACATGTTGAGAGCATGTGCCATCCACCATGGTAGGAACTGGGATGATCACCTACCATTGGCAGAATTCTCGTATAACAACGGTTATCAGGCGAGTATCAAGATGGCACCCTACGAAGCTCTCTACGGTCGTAAATGCCGCACCACATTAAATTGTTGCGAGTTCGGTGAAAGGGTCACATTCGGGGTTGATGTGGTGAACGACGCCGAAGAGCGCGTTCTGGTGATTCAAGCTAACTTGAAGGCTGCTCAATCCCGACTGAAGAGCTACGCTGATAAGAGGCGTAGACCATTGCACTTTGACGTTGGGGAACACGTGTACCTCCGTGTGTCTCCGATGAAAGGCACGCACCGATTCGGTGCCAAGGGGAAGCTCGCTCCTCGTTTCATTGGACCCTATGCTATCACCGAGAAGTGTGGACCAGCGGCGTATCGATTGGAGTTACCGGCATCTCTTGCTGGTGTCCATGATGTTTTTCATGTTTCGCAACTGCGAATATGTTTAAAGCATACAGCTGCTGTTTCTACTGAATACATCGGCGAGCTGAAACCGGACTTAACGTATGATGAATATCCGGTGGAAATCCTTGATGAGAAAGCCCGAACCACGCGTAGCAGAACGTTGTGGTTCTACAAAATACTCTGGAGCAACCACAACGCGGAAGAAGCAACGTGGGAGAGCGAGGAGTTCCTTTGCTCAAATTACCCGGTGTTCATGGCTTCTCAACACAGGTAAGTCCCTATTACATCGCTATCTCTTCTTTTGTAATATCGGGACGAGATTCTTTTAAGGGGGGAGGGATGTAAAAGCCCAAGAAAAGGGACTTGCAAAAACTTTTTTCTTCACCTCACAACACCACAGCTCTTGTTGTGGATAGATGGTGAAAAATTGGGAAGAGCAAGTAACCTCCATCAAAAGAGTGGTTAGAGGGGAATCCCACACTTTCACAAAGTGGGAATTTTACACATGACACATGAGGGGTGATTCAAAACTGTTGCATTCAAATTATTGGTTGCAGCATCTAAAACAAAGATCAAAGTGAATAATTGGATTCCTCAGGTCCAAATTAGTGGGGAGGCAAAGTTTCAATAATTTTTGAAAAGGTTTGCTACCCATTTGTCCAAAAAGGATCCAAATGTGCAAGAATTCAAATATACATTTGAATTTGGGGGAGATTTGCCCAACCATACAAATGTAGATCAGTTTGAAACTCCAAACATTTGAATTCATCTCTTGCCAAGTTTTGAAGATCTTTTGAGGTGTGGGGGAGCACTGACAAGTGGGTCCCACATGTCATTGGTGAGGATCAAATGGCACAAAAGTCAACAGCCTTAGGGGCTAAGTATTGCACACGGAACAGAGCCGAGGCTCCACGGTGACACCCCGAGAGACGCCGGGCGCCACCTCCTGCTCTTCCCCTCACGCGCTGGCGAGCTCCTCATGGGGGCGCCATAAAACCCAGCCGTGCCCCAGCTCGCCACGACCACAGGACGAGCGTGTTTTGCCTCCTTCTCCCGAGCAGCGCCACACCGAGCTCAGTTCATTCCCCCCGACGCCGCTCCTCCTATTCTCCCCTGCACGCCTACGTCTGCTCGGCCTTTGCCTGAGCTCCCCACACAAAAAGGAAA